>CM077842.1:8337500-9770000 GCA_039776855.1 Mylabris sibirica | reverse complement strand
TATACGGGAGTCTAATATACACATGCAAACACGGTGATAACCCCATTATACATACATAGAACATATGCAGCAGTTGAAAAATAAGGGGTGGAAACGGTCTGAAATTGATGCATCTATCTCTATTACACCCGTTCATATAGGGAATGTGACAAAAATGTCATATCGACACTAAATTTACTATTTAGGGGTTACAGTAGTTTGATCCTTACACATACACACATAGATACGTACACACACCCTTAAATTGAATACAAATATAAAAAAAAAAATCGAGTCACAGGAACTAACACAGAACAAAAACGATGACATTATGATTACACATTGCTTTTTAAACGTCCTCTATCTTATTGATTTGCATATCAAAGGATCAGGTAGAGGATAAAGATGGGATTTTCTATTTCCTAAATCTGGTCGTATTGAAATTTAATATTTTATTACGAATTTTTTATAAGCTTTTGATTTTTAACAAAAAAAAAACACCGTGTGGAAATTAAAAAGTCACGAAAGAAACTGGATCCTTTCTCGAGTCTTACATGCTGAAGAAAAAACGAAACAACCCCCATAAATATAGCTGAAAAATACAGGGTTTGTCATGTAAATATGGTCAATGGTGGTAGATTCGCTACAACTCTATCATTTTTTTTTTAAGAATGACATAATTTTTAAAAGAACTTGAAGAGGGACGCCTAGACTATCTATTGGAGGTAAAAACGTCCTTCTATAGTTTTGAGAAACAATAAAAAATATTCTTCTTTATAAGGAAAAATAAAAATTTTGTGAATGTTGGAACGGGTGACTGACCTGTTTTGAAAATCAAGCTTAAGGGATTCCTTCCCCAAGGAACTACAAGTTTAAAAAGTGAAGGGAAGATGTAATAAAATATGAAGGACTAGCTTTGTTTTTCAATGGCAAAATCCGAAGAATAACTCAAGTTGAGAATGAAGTAGACAAGAATATTGTACACTATTTCTTGCTTTTTAAATTTATGATTCCTAGGAAAAGGAATCCCCTGGTCTAGATTCTCAAAGTAGGTCACTCACCACTTCCAATATTCACAAATTTTTTATTTTTGCATCTAGTTAACTATGAATTTTTAAAAGCGGTAACCTTTAATATAGTCTAGATGTCCCTATTCAAGTTCTTGTAAAAAGTATTTGCCAATTACCATGTTTATTTGCAAAAGACTGTATTAAGGGCTCTGTGGAGAGATTACTCGATTCGGTGTGCGAAATTTATCAATTTTCAAACATCAATATTTCGCTCATTTTTTAAGATATTGTGAAAAGTAAATGTGCGTTGGATAGAACAATTCAAGGTGCATGCTCAGAAGTTTTTTTTCGTACATTTTCCTCCATAACTGGCTAAAATATAGCCAATATTATTGATTTTAATTAATTATCCAGTGAATTTAGATTGAAAATTAAAAGAGCTTTCCATATCTTCAAGAATTTTCCCGATATGTTTGTTAGTTTTCCCAGGAGTGGAAAAAATTAAAAAAAAATGAACAGTGGTGCTGTGCATAATTTTAAAGATAGAGAATCATACTCTTGTTTTTAGAAAGATAAAGCAAGAGGAAGCACATAAAGCTAGCTTAAAATTTTTTTTGAAAATTTAGTGAGTTTCAGGAAAAAAATTGAATTCCCCCTCTCACCTGCTATTTACAACTATTAAAATTAATTAATTTGTCTCTTGATTGATATGAAAATGTCGGAAATTTTATCTATTTTTTAGTCGACCATGTTTGTGGCAGTATACCAGATCAATCAGTACATTGCGAACTAAATTACAACAACAATAACGATAACAGCACAAACATGGTTGACTTAAAAATGAAAATATAGACAGATTTTCAAATATTTTCTATTATAAATGATATGATCGTGAAAGTAGATAAAATTTCCGACACTTTCATATCAATCATTAGTCAAATTAATTAATTTTAATAGCTGTAAATAACAAGTGAAAAATAGGGTTTAAAATGTCCGTTATAATCTCTAATTTTCAAAATTTTCTTTTGTCCTCATCTCCCTTGCATTATTTTTCAAAATTATGCACAGCATCACTGTTCAATTTTTTTTTAAATTTGCTCCAGTTGCGGGAAAAGTAACAAACGTATGCACCAGATAATTAATTAAAATCAATAATATTGGCTATATTTTAGCCAGTTATGAAGGAAAATGTACGAAAAAACATGGTCCAACAGTTTTCTCTATCATTCAGTATTTTATCACATTTTCCTTTAATAGAAAGCTTCAGAAAATGCATCTTGAAATGCTCTATCCAATGCACTTTTATTTTTCACAATATCTTAAAAAATAAGCGAGATATCGATGAAAAATGGCAATTTTCGCACGCCGAATCGAATAATAAGTCAAAAGCCCCTTAAGATTGGCAGAGGAGCGAGCACAACTGTTGCTTAGACTGAAAATCGATAATCTGTGAAAATTCGTTGTGTTCCATAATTAATTGAGGAAGCATATTGTTAACGTTGTATATCCGTGTATGTATTGATAGGCCTGAAGCTGAAATCTAGGACACGTGTCCCACTGATTGGTTACAGTACAAAACAAAAATCCCAATCGTGTTGTTTTTATACTGAAAAGATAACAATGTATATTTGAAAGAAAATAATTATAATTGTTATCATAAATTACAATACGGAAATACTAATTAAATCGAAGACAATTTTTGTGGTTTTACATTTATTAATAAAAATCAAGTGGGACGCTATCAAATTCATTTACGCGATAACACCAATTATTGTTTAAAATGGAATTTATGAGGAATACGCAGAGAGGAGGTCAGTTGAAATTTATTCGATTTCATTTGATAATAATGGCAATGATATAAAGACGAGAATCAACCCCCCCGAGTGCGACTGTCACAGTACGAAAGACAAATGATATAAATCCATTAGTGATATCGCGCTAAATATCAATTCGCACCCCCTCAACTATCTTGGAACAATTGTAGATAAGTTGAAGTTTAGATGCTTTTGGATGGGAAAACGACGAGCAACACATGTTCAATCATTACAGATACGGGGATTGTATCAAGCAAGAAAAAAATAACGAATCTGTGAAGAAACACTTGACTTAATTTATTTGACAATACGACCCTTATATATTTACAAGGGTGTCTTGTTTGGGTGAATTTTCAATCACAAAACTATAGACGAGAAAGAAAGGAAAAGTATGTGCGTGTGTGTGTGTTTATGTGTGTGGAAATCGAAATGTGTCAAAATCAGCCAGAAATCATCCTTTCGCGAAAAATTGCACCGTGAGGGGTTCTTCCATCCGTTTCACTTTTACCATCCGTGTCAACGTAGCTCTATTTTAATCTGTGAAATTCAATTTGCAACGTGTATTTTCTAACACTTTGATGCTTCGGTATCCTGTGGATTTTATAATTACAGATTCTGAATGTGTGGAGAAGTGAGATGGGAATGTTGCGTCTGGTTTTGAAAGGGCTCGACGACGGCCAAGACGCCGACGCTGCTTCCCTTTGACGACCGACGACGCCTCAGCCGTTTCCAATTTCCGTTAAAATTCCAACAATACAATGTTAATTGTAAAGATTACCTAGATGTTTTTTTTATTTCACCCTCTCTCTTCCTCTCATCAATATTTCCATGATTAAAGGGTAAAAATGGGTTAATACCTGATCTTGTCAAGAATCTAAAGGGTTCTTTATTCAACGATAATATTATTTAAAAGTGGTTACATGGTGGTTACTTCCGGATTTATATCATTTTAACAAGATGCAGGGGCAAGAAACGTTTTTTTTTTCCTATAAAACGACATAAGGCAAAAAAAGGGGTGAATTCACCCAAAATCGGCCCCTTATTCTTCTTTTCATTTCTGGTGACTTTCTAACGAAGTGACCGTGTGAAATTCGGTGGTTTCGTACGATTTAAGGGTTGTTATATGTTATTTACACCGGTTTCTAGTAAATGATAGGCGTGAAACCGATGATGATTTCACTATATTTTCCTTATAACGGAAGAAAAGGGTGAGAATTTGATTTTTTTATGCTTGTCATGGCAGATGAAACTGTAAAAAAAAACACCAACAAAATCTCTTAATTTTAGAGAGCACATCTATAAAAATCGATTAATCATAGCTAATTTTAGAGGAGAACGATTATAGTTGTTGGTATCTAAAGATAGCTTGGAAGTCATTTGAAAATCATAAGACAAAAGTAATTGCCTATGATATTAAATCGAAATAAATCACACGTTCGAAATAGTTAAAATCAATTGATGTTTTGACTCCAACAGACGCCAAATAGTCCAATTTATATTTTAACGTATGGCTCATGCCAACACAAAACATTGAAAATCATGATTTTATTTCTAGACATTTTGGTGTTGTAAAACATGGCTATCGGCCAAATTATCCATAAAGCTCTCCATACACATAACGATAAATCGAGACGATTGAACTGTACAGTTCAATCGTCTCGATTTATCGTTGTGTGTATAACCGAAAACTGCAGTTTTATCTCTAGATGCGAACAAAAAATGATCAGATTTATCTGTACAGTTTAAACTGTGCAAATAAATCGTTGTGTCTATTTGTCGATATGAGGAATATCTGTGAGTTCTCACCAGTAACAAACACTTAAATTTTAATTTAAGCATGGGAAGAGAGAGGCCGGTAAATCGAAAGGAAAGAACTGTACAGTTCAATCGTATCGATTTATCGTTGTGTGTATGGCCGAAAACTGTGCAGTTTTAACGAAAGATCTCCAGATGCGAACGAATAATTAGATTTATCTTTACGATTTGATCTGTGAGATAAATCGCTATGATCAATATCTGTGAGATCTCACAAGGAAAAAACACTCTCAATTTTAATGTAAGCTTGAGAGGGAAAATTGGGAAAATCGAAAAAAAGAACTTTATTGTCCGATCATATCGATTTATCGTTGTGTGAATGGTGACGAATGCATTCATTTCTAATCCTTAAAATCGAAAAGAAAAAACTGTTCAGTCCCATCGTATCGATTTATCGTGTCTGCAGTTTTATCGAAAGATCTAGATCTCCGAACGAATTAGATTTGTCTTTGAGATTTGATCTGTGAAATAAATAGTTGCGGGTGTGTGTGCTACGAGGAATATCTGTCAGATCTAAAAAGCGGGGGAGGAGAATCAGGAAAATCGAAAAGAAAGATCTGTACAGTTCGATCGTATCGATTTATTGTTGCATGGATGGCAACGGGGTATTTATCGATTTATCGTTGTGTATATGTCGAAGGGGTATTCAGTTCGAATTCGGAAAATCGAAAGAACTGTACAGTTCGATCGTATCGATTTATCGTTGTGTGTATGAAGGCCTTAATAAAAATCGAAAAAAAGATTATCATTCGATATAAATTTAGAACAACTTTAAATCATTTTCATTTCATATCTCTTATCAATTGGTAATCGATGAATTGACAAAAAAATGTACTCATATGTGTTGATAAACATTTGTTGATATTTACAAATATGATTCGTAAATTTTCCATCTATCTTCGTTTTAATTTTATGTGTCCTGTATATTTTTAAACCTTAATCCAGTACTGGGCAATTGAATAGAATGGCACATAAATCTATGTCGAAGTCATAACTTTCAGTGATCAACTGATTCCAGAACGTGACTTTGGCCAAATTCTTCACTTCTCGGATTCTCTTTGTTTCAACAGAAGGCGGATTGTGTGGTCGAAGTTGAATACTACCATTATTCTTATTATTGTTATTATTATATACACACAATTTATTGTACTCTTTTTTTCGATTAAAAAATAAAGGATGGGGAATCACTGTCCTTATCACAACTATACTTGATGATCTGATAAAATACAACTTCCAAGAATCACATTCATGATTATCATTAAAAAATGATTATTCACAACGGATAGATAAACAGTTTTGATGTACAAATATATATACGTGAAAAAAAAGCACATTGATTAGAGTGATTGAATTTATAATAACAGCACGTGTCCAATGAAAAAAAGCCCTAAAACCCTAGTAAAGTTATCCTAAAAACATTAGGGGTTAAACTAGTAGTAGAGCTTTAAAAGCTGAACAAAAGCTATAGTATGGTTCAGTTGTGTATTATAAACTCCCTCAATTATTAACAATTTTGCGATCCACTCATGTAAAATGGTGACGGCGGCGGTGTGGCGGCAGTAGTGGTGGTAGTTTATATGAGAGCGTATACATACACTCATCAAGTACGTTTTGAAAAAAAAAGAAAAACCACCACTACCACCATCATCATCATTGGTGAAGAGGACAAATGAACGTTTGCCATATTACAGCCAACTATTATTACATTTCTCTAAAAAGGCATTAAAATTTATGAAAGATTAAGCAAGATAGATGTATAGAAGTAAGAGGGGAACAGATGGTGTAAGTGTAGAGAAAGATAGAGAGAGATAGACTAACTCGACTTGCCCTTATATGTTTTTTAATTATCATCACATGATTACCTCGGCTGATGATAATTCTTGAACAGATTTTCTAGATGCTTGATTGGAATAAATGAGATTTTTTGTTTTTTGAAAAAAATTCTAATGGGTGTCGTCTACTATAAAGATAATAAAACCGTTTTAGAGACGACACATTCAATAGATAATTACAGTACAAGTTCCCACACTTGTTATCATTAAAACTCGAGATATACTCAATTATCTTGAATGTTATCAAAACAGAACATCCATCCATTGATGGGAACGACAGTTTTGTTAAAAATAAATCGTTATCATTATCATTGTTCTGTATATTAGTGGTGAATATGGCTATTTTTGTACTAATATTACGAACATATAAAAGAAACCACTTTTTGTGCGGCTGTGTAACACAGGCTTTTGGGAGTGGTCGTCTCAATACCCACAACATAACAGAATTGTCACAGGTCAAAATTTGGGAATAAAAATATTCAATATAGAAAAAGGTGGAGGCCCTGGTACACTCGCGTGAACATAACAGAGACCAACTCTTGAACTATGAATATCACGTTTTCCGTTAGTGTGTGTCAGGCTGTTTTACTCTTTAGGGTAAAAATGTAGGTAGGTAGGGGGTGTAAGAATGAGTTTCCACCATACAAAATTTGTAGAAAGTAATTTTATATTTAGGTAAATACCTAAAATTTCATCAGTAACCCCACCCCCATCTTCTGATTGAATATCTCGAGCGTTCTAAACGGTCCAATAACTTAATAGAAAAATAGTCTTTTAGGCATGATTTAAAAAAAAAATGGTGCGTTAATTTTGCACACAGGAAACTTGCTCTAACACCTAGTAGCTACCCATCTCACAAGAGAAACAGCCAGACTCACACGAACTGAAAAACGTGCGATATTCCTCGCTTAAGACTTGGTCTCTTTTATATGCTCGTCACTGTACAGTGGCGATTAAAAAAAAGACCGCCACTTTTACGGCTGTGTGAAACAGGCTCATAAGGGGGGGGGGGTCACCGCAATGTAACAAAATCTTAACAGATCAGAATTTGGGAAAAAAGATATTCAATCAGAAGAATGGGATGAGTTACTGATGCCATTTTGGGTATTTACTCAACCCCTTAACTCACTTAATTCGACGGATGTTTCAATTTATGTAAAACTAGTTGAATGTAAATGGTAACGATAGTTGTGAGGCTGTGTAAGTCAGGCTGATGAGGGAGGTCCTCAGAATTTGAAGAGAGATATTCAACCAAACTTAGTAAGCAAAAATAAGGGTGTTATCTTGTTTATTTACAGAGTCTTATATTGTCCCACCCTCTTTCGTTCAAGATAGAGAAAGCTTGGTTTACACAACTAAAAACGGGTATTTCTGGCTTAAAAGCCGTCACTTTTTCCATGGATCTAGTGAGTTAAGGAGTTAAATAGACAAATATTTTCTACTAATTTTTCAGGGTGAAATCTCGCTCTATTAATCTCTTAACTATCCACTTCACGAGAGAACCAAGCAAACTTATTACATGTGTCGAAAAACGTGATATTTTTTGCTCAAGACTTGGTCTTTTTTATATGCTCGTAATAGTACCTATATAAAGTTGTCGTGCGAGGGTGAAGGACGCTCACGATATAATCAAACCCCCATTCTCACCCTAAGTGTGAATGCGTGTAATGTCCAAAGGGATGCGATTTTAAATTTTCCAAACCACCCTCTAGTTGTTGTTAGATTTTCGTTTTCTTTCCACTAGACCGTTTGACATTTATCGAAACTACCACAACAATGATATTAACAATCTTCTTCTTCTTATTCTTCAATTTTCCAATATTACGATAATTGTGATAATATAAACAATTTTTCATGGAGGATATGATTCTGGCAGTAGACAATTTCACGACCCCTATTTAGTAATTTAGAGAATAAGGCACGTGTCTGGGGCATTACGAAGACCGAGTTTACTTCCCGTCATTTCACACAGGATGCCAAATTGTTTGATGGATATAATAATGCTGTATATATGTATATGTATGTATGTATATGTATATATGTATAAACAACTATCCAACCCCATGTCTGACAACTTTCAATATACACCATAGGGATTAACTTGACAATAATGTTATAAGATTAAAAAATATTTAAAAAGTTGCTGTAGAAGATGACGAATAAGAAAAAGAATAGATGAAATATTATAACAATATCTTTGATTATTCATCATCATTGATTAAAAATTCATAAGGTAATATAATGTTGAGGTAAAACAGGTTCTTGTGATAACACACTACAATATAGTTGTGTGTTATTTCAGGTTCTTCAACTGCCATCGATCCAATATATGATTGAAACAAGAAGTCGTTAGACTGTTTTTAATCATATTCGATTTATGGATAAAACTAGATGGGATGATGGTCTATTGTTGTAGATTTTATTGCAATGCTAATTTACAATCGATACATTTACATTCCGGTATTTTATTATGTAGATATAAACAGTGGCGTTACTGTATATTTATTTGGAAAATATTTAATTGTATCAAAGGAATATGTACCGCCACTGTTTAAAATTAATTCATTGGTTTCAATATACAAATAACAAAACAACAAAACAACGTTACGGTTCTCTATTACTACCACCACTACTACTACTAGTTTACAATATTTGAATTAGGGGTTGTTTCACACAGACAACTTCGATCCTATCTAAATTACCAAACAAGCACCCTACTACAAACTAATCACCGGTTACCGGGTTTGTTGGATGTTTCCTGTATTTGTTATAGACGACTATAGTATACCAATAGAATGAAGAGAAGATTGAAAAAAAAACACGAATATTAACAAGGATCGTTCATATGTTAGAATTTAGAAAGTTTAATGAAGGGTGGCGGTAATCTAATATCGTTCACATTAAAGATTATCTTAATAGGTGTTAAATGTGTTGTAAAACACAAGCGACAAAAGCACCGACAACCGACTTATTGCCACATGCAAATTTGGATTAACACCACCACCACTATCACCATCCCCAGAAACGACGTAAAAGTTGAAATCGATCCGAAACGACGATCGTAAAATCGTCTATTTTATTACGTTATTTTCAAAAAAAAATACTGTAACAAATCCACAGATTTCTATTGATTTTCACATAGGATTTCTAACATTTCCAATAGATAGACAGATAGACAGACAGGATAAAAGTCGGTGTTTTCACAAACGGAAATGGGCCTGTCAACGAAACCGGAAGAGGTGCGGAACTCAACTCTTATAGTCCTGTCTATTCAATGTTGAAAGGATATAAGGACGCGTGCCCGCAACGAACATTTATAACACACAAGAAGGAAATTATGGACGTATTAATGCGTGATATCGTTGCCAATCTTCAATTAAATCCAAAGAAATCGTAAAGGAACTAAAAGAGAGACCCCTCCTCCTAGAAAGGAAAAGGGATAGATCAGGGCCGGTCCAAACAAAAGTGGAACCTTTAAACAATAGGATAACACTTTTTTGCATTGACAGTCTTTGACTACATAGAAATTTCAGGACAATAATAAGATTTAAATAAATTATAGATGGATCAATGTAAGTTTGCTAAGACTACTACGAAAAAGCTTGTTTGGATGCGCCGACTTTGGGAAACTTAAATTGATCTATCTATACTTCTGAATAAAATGTCTAATGTTTGTAAAATATAGGAGGTAGTTAGGTAAACTGCTTGATATACAAAAACCTCACTATCCTTCCATGGAATAGAGAATGAATATTATGAAAGAAAATAAAAATTGGCTAAAACTGGCCAAAATATTGGAGCCATTGTTTGACGGTAGCTGGATAAGTACCGTAATGTTATTGTTTAGAATTGTAAAAAAAACAGATGTCAGTATCGCACATCTCGGATTTCCATAAGATTAAACTGCACAAGTCTTACTGACCTATTTATTTAATATAAATTCAATTAGTTTTATTTCAATCTTTTTTTTTTCTCGAAAAGGACTCGGCTTTTCAACCATTTTTTCTCGAAAACGACTCAGATTTTTGAGCCCTATACGTGTTTTGTAGGTTTGATAGCAAATGAAACACACACCGTGAAAAGAAAGACTTACTACAAAACAAAACAAAAATAAAATCCTTGTATACACCGACTTTGGCCAACTCAAATTGATCTAACTATAATTCTGAATAAAAATTCTAAAATTTGTAATAAACAGAAGGGGAATTAGGTGATTTATTTTAAATAGGAAAACCTCACTATCCCTACACAGAATAGAGAATAAATGTTGAAAAAGAAAAACAAATTTTTCACTAAAACTGGCCAAAATTGGAACCTTTGTTCGATGTTCGCTGGATACATAAGTAATCACTGACCTACCGTGATATTATTATCCAGCATTGGAAAAAACAGATGTCAGTAATACACATCTCGGATTTCCTTAAGATTAAACTGCACAAGTCTTACTGACCTATTTATTTAATACAAATTCAATTAGTTTTACTTGAATTCTTTTTCTCGATAAAGACTCCGTTTTTCAACCATTTTTTCTGCGAAACGACTCAGATTTTTAGGCCCTATACGTGTTCTGTAGGTTTGATAGCAAATGAATCACACGCCGTACTGTGATATTGGAAAGCAAGGCTTCTGACAAAACAAAACAAAAATATAATCTTTGGATACACCGACTTTGGCAAACTCAAATTGATCTAACTATTATTCTGAACAAAAATTCTAAAATTTGTAATATACAGGGGACAATCAGATGATTTGTTTTAAATACGAAAAACTCTCTATTTCTACATACATTGTGTGTTTTTTAACAAAAAAAAAAACACACAAAATTTTGACTGAAAGTGGCAAAAATTGGAGCCTTTGTTTGATGTTCGCTGGATACTGACCTACCGTAATATTGTCCAGAATTGGAAAAAACATATGTCAGTATTACACATCTCGGATTTCCAGATTAATCTACACAAGTCTGACATTCATTTAATATACACTAGTTTTATATCAACCTCTTTCTCCGAAGACGATTCGGTTTTTAAACCCTTTTTCTTGAAAACAACTTGGTTTTTCGAGCCCTATATCTGCACCGCAAGCTTAAAATCAATTCAATCACACACTGTATTGTGATCTTAGAAAGCAAGACTTACGACAAAATAAAATAAAAATAAAATCGAGCATGTTTTGATTTTGCAAAATCAGTGTGCGACTCAGGGCCCTCAGAAAATCGGGGCCTTGTGCGTTTGCACCTCTAGCACCGTCATGGAGCCGGTCCTGGTGGTGATAATAACAGTGATGGTGATGATAATGAAGACATCTGAATTTGTTTGGAAGTCGTGTCGTTTACATACACACAAATACACACAGACAGAGACAAACAGAGATTCATTTATTTTAAGGGGGTCGGTGTGGTGTATACAGGCGGCAGATGTCACATATGAAGCTTTTATTTCTATTGAAATCCGTGAACTAACAGTACGCGTGCGAGCTTAAACGGTATCTATCAAGCTTTTCATATAGGGAGGAGGTATACATAATACAATATAGTAAAAGTTGTATATACAAAAGAACCAGTCGGCCAGTGATTTAATTATGGATTTATCATAAAAGACTATTTGTACATTTTTCTGGATCATTGCCATAGATTATATGGCAAATTATGGCTGAATATTATTTAGATATGACAGGATTAATAACATTATGAAAATTGATTTTTTTTTGTATGTGATAGGTACCTATGGAAAACAACAGAGAAGGGTGGTGGTAAATTGAGAGAAAACTGAAATTTAGTCGATTTTCACCCACATTCAAAAGTTTTACTTCTTTTTCTTTCTTTTTTTTTAATAATAACATACACTATAACTCGAATAAACCATGTCAAATCCAGTGATAAACCTAATTTAGTACATATCTGCATTTTGAATAAAACCCACCCCCATGTATGTGTGACAGTCAATTGAAAGTTTATAAAGTGACCATTGGCCGGGGACTTGCTTGTCAATAACTATAGGGACAGTTATGTATGTGTGTTGAGCTAACTTTGAGCTTTGTACTGGCACGGTTGGTAACACTGTTTATGACACGTGGGATTTCAACCGCAACGCTTTTAAACTATAAACACACACACACACACACACACATATAGTGTGAGTGAAATGGACAATTCGCCCACAAAAGTGGACATTGCACCACCACCACCGCCGCCTCCATCCTATTGGAATTTTATACAAAGCAGCACACCCTAGAAAGTAAATTGAATCGTTCCGTCGATTTCGTGTCGAGTAAGATCGTCCAAATAAATCTCTGTTGATATTATCAAAATTTTCGTTGAATTTATTAATTATGAGACAAGTAATGGGCCGTATCTTCGGTAAGATTTTAATTAGCCAGTAATGTACAGCTCCCTAAAAGGGCTTTGTCATGACATTTCCCATTATATTATAAATTCAAATGGGGACGGGCTGTTACTGTCGCAAATTTCAACAATTATGTCTTAATTCCAACTACTGTTCTTGTTCTTGTTGTTGTTGTCTTAAATTTGTTGCGATTTTAATTTGAATTTGTGCAATTAAACTGAATTCCAATTTTAATATTCCAAGAAAATAGCGACAGAAATTTTCAATTAGTCCACGCCGGAAAGGGATGTGATGATGGATGCAAATTGGTCAAAATCGATGGACTACCACCGCTACAACTAACTCAGACTAAAACATCCCTGAAACATTGACGTCTTGTTGTTGTAGTGGTAGTAGTGGTGGTGGTGGTGGTGGTGGTGGTGGCGCGTTTGTTTCGGTTACCCTTGACAACACACAACCACCGGCAACTTCCAATCGTTCCTTATTATCCAACATCGAGTTTCTTCATATTGATTGTTGTCGTCTTGATATGGTCGACTCTATTTCAGGATGGTTAATTTATGTGGCTTCAGATACAGCCGAAAGATAATTGAATTTTCATTGAAGCACAAAGTTTTAGGTTGAATTATGATTTGTAAAATGTTTGAAACGGGCGCTCACAAATTCTCCTATCAACCCTCTCTACATCTTCTTCTATCTTATTTAATTCAAACGATCGTGGAAAAAAGAGGGTTGATTTATTTTTTTTGGGAATCAGTCGATGTCTTGGGAGTGTAGGCAACATATTGGAATGACGTCGAAGAAAGTAAATTAATTCATCAAAAATTTATGATCGTTACTCCTCCGTTTTGTATTTTCTTTCTTCTTCTTCTTTATATTGATTTGTAAAAAGATGATCAGCAATATTAATGGAAATCGTACAAATTAATGTCATTGTTGAACAATTCCGAATCCTAACATACAAATTAATTAACAACCGTTATCACCGCCTTTGATTAATCGTTATGTTGCTAGGTGATTTTACAGATGATAAGGCTTCAGAAGACTGAATGCAGCCGTACCGATCTATTGTTTGGACGTTTTTATATACTAAAAAAGAATCAAACACCCTCTTATTACACCCCACACTTTGACACAATTCGGACAAATTCGAATTTTAATAATCAAACATCCACAATAATTTTCAGTGGCGGACTGCAAAGTTTTTCGGCCCGGCAAATTATTAATTTTTAGTTTAACCATTTCTAGCATCAGCCACGATCGTTGCTTATATTTTAATATTCTTCCATAATAAGAGCTGTTCCAATTGAATTGGTCACTTTTTAACTAACATAGTGACAAAATCTTCATCATTAATGAAGGGTCAATAATTCAGATTTCCCATATCCAGGGCCGGCGCTGTCTCTTGCGGAGCCCTGTGTATAGTAAGTAGAGGGACCTCCTGTCATTTGAAAGGTACTTAGAAAAATTCTAATTAAATTATTTGCTGGTTTCAAGAGCTTACAATAGCGAAAGTCCTTTTACTACTCAAAAATTGATGATCCAGAACTACGACGTCCTAAAATCTCGATTAAAGTGGCGAGAACTCAGGTCTAAAACTTTGTAAAGGTGGCTCAATCTTTTCTCCTGGATGATTCTAGGTATAGAAAAATTCGTCGAAAAACTGGTGGTTTATAATCAAAATGCCTTGAAAACCTAAGATGAGTATGTAGCTCAAAAATCGACCAAATATTTTCTATATTTTTTTCTCACCACGATTTAAAACTGAAGTTCAGTAAAAATGGATAGATAAGAAGACCAAAATTGAGCTTAAGTGACCTCTTTTTGTGATTCAATTCGGCCAAACGTTGCAATTTTTTATGTAGTGCAAAAACATGTCAAAAGTGTCACAATTTCGCATTTTTAGATTCAAGAACCAAATTTAATTAAAATTAAAGAGTTCAGTTGAAAAATTCACTCAACTTAACTAAATCTCCTACTTTAAGAACACTTATAGTGGGTGATTCATGTTAAACTAAAGTTTCTTATGGCTCTTTATTTAGCGAGCAACTTGAAAAAAAATCAAATATTTGTATAGAGGTCCTCAAAGAACATTTTAGCGAAATTAGAACCTGTGGCTCATGCGACATTGATCAAAGGACGCGTTTCACTAACCGGTTATACCCGTCAAACGACTAAGAATGCCTAGAAGATCCTTTTAAAATGTCTTTATTTGTTTTTCATGACTGGATCCTTGCGAAAATAGGAACACTGATTTTCCGACATCCTTATCAATGAAGAGGTCATTTACTTACTTTTTTGAGAACAACATGAGAAAATGAAGTAGTCAAAGGGCACTTTTTAGGTTTGTTACCATGTCGCCCACCGGACATTTATCCACTTATTCCGGTGGCTCAGTCCGCATCTGATAATTTTGATCAATTCAATTTTCCAGATTTTTCATCAATTTTAATAACATCAAATTCTGTCTCAATCGATAGATAAAGAATTTTATTTTATTTGTGCAAACAACATCTCCAATTTACGGTCGTTTTTGTGGTGTGAATTTGACGACACAATATTTTCGTGTATACAAAAAAAAGGTCCCCTTCTTCTATCTTCTATCATATCTAATTCAACTATAGGATAGTTCTATGATGATCCACAATCATATATATATCTGTATGGATTTTAACATCTCTATTCACACCCCAACACCTGGCTAGAAAGAATTCAACAACAATCGACCCCTGTCAGGCCGGAACATGGTGACTTTACATGCATCAATGCACCATCCTCAATCCCATCACACTATCTATTGAAATTAGTGTTGTTGTTACACACAGTAGTAGCCCTAATATATATCTATCTTTATTTAGAAAAAAATAAACTCTATTATAAATGGGATCATTCAACAATTAAGCCCCATAATTCGAACGATAAAACATATTGTAGGTGATGATAGAACTATGTTTCTATCTTCAAAACTACCCTAACGAAACGAATAAAGATTTCGACAATTTTCTGTTTTTATTATCATCTGAAAGGGACACATGTGGAGATAACATGGACATGCCACTTTACCGCCTACCGGGGATCTGTCGAACTTTTATAAGATAAATTGATAACGGTAGCTTAAACAACAAGTGGTGTAATACAATAATAAGGAAATTCTCTCTTTTGTGATGTAAGAAAACAGGGTGAAGAGGGGGCATATATTATTATTATTATTATTATTATTATTATTATTACATACACAGTGTCGATTTCAATTTTAAATGATGGATAATAAAAGTTTGCTCTATAAATAAAACGATAACATTATTGAGCAATATTATTCTATAATAATCTAGTTGATTTTCTATTATTATAACCTATTTTATTGGCAACGAATGTAATTTTCAAATAATAAAATCTAAAATATCATAAATTATAGAATATAAAGTCTATTCTAATGATAATTCACACTATTAAGACGATAACCAATCAAATTACGTAAGTCGTTAATATCACCAATTGAAATTGGGTGCGCAACTTGAGATGCGCATAAATTCAAAATAAATCACCAACTATTGAATTATATAGACAACCATTTATACGCTAATTGTTATCATTATCAATTAAATTCCGGTCCGTCTACTACTGTATTGTGTATTTTTATTAATTGTCGATGATTTTAGGGTGAGGGTGTGTTATTTAGTAAGTGTAACATTAACCCCGATACAATTTATCAAAAACACATGTGATGATCACGAAAATTAACAATCTCATTGAAGATGTGCAATGGACCGTCATCCCTTTATAACTCAAAAACCTCACTCTTACAAGAGGGTTGTAATCCTATTGCTTTCATGTTAAAATCCGTGGTTTGATTAGAATTAATTCGAAGAATCTACGAATAGTTTTATTTAATGATAACAGGGTGAAATTCTTAACAATTCCCACCACCCTTTCGGATAGATATTAAATTAGTGTAAATTGCACTCAGACTATCTCCGGCTTTGGTGGTGGTACATACATGGGCCAAGGGGTGGCTGGCGTAATTAGTTCTTCAAAGTCGCCAACGAGACTTTAACACGCGATCACGTGAAATGGATAATATTGAGCGTCATCCGGAATTATATGACTCCGGGTAGTACCTTCTTCCAATCATACAATAACAACAACAACAACAACAAGAATCGTGCACTTAATTTCATATTAGTGGTGAAATAGATAGAAAATAGTATTTAGGGTTGATGAGTTTTTGGTAGTAATAAAGGGTGTATTTAGAAATCAATTTTTGTGTTAATCGTCGTTTGTGTAGATTAATTCTTATCAGTTTTGAAGATTTTGAAATTAACTGTCTGTTATCATGGAAGACTACTCGATAAAAACAGACCCGAGTGTCCCTCTAATCTTTGGGATACGATTGAAAAAAAGAGCCGAATCAATAGGGAGCGTTGGAGTCAATAGACTTATTTACAAGAATCGCAACGTCTATTGTTGAACCGTTCAAAAGGTCATTGAAATGTTAATATGTTGTGTGCAAATATGTATCGTTGTTGTTATTATTATTATTGTTATTAAAATTGTAGAAAAACTTGAAGAAACAAGAAACTTATTGGTAGCAGAGGCACGGAAAATAAATTGCCATGTCACCATTGTTGAGTCTCTACAATAAATTACTAAGACAAAATACAGAAAAAAATCATCTCTATCATCATCATCATCATATGTTGTTTGTTCAAAATAGACAAGATCGAGGATGTTGTTAAAGCATCCACAATTGTTGTTGTTGATGATCTAAAATGTCGGCGTATAAATTTCTTTTCACATTAAAACGAAATGTAAGACCAGGATGTCTTTTCTTTTTTGAAAAGAAAACGATGATATTCTCGTTTTTATAGACAACTCAATGAATCTTATGAATTGAAAGATAATACGATCCTCTTAGATAAAAATTAAAGAAGAAAGAGAGACGCATATCTCAAAATAGATGACGAAACAACAAACAAGACAAGAGGGATAATATTTTTTTTTTTTTGGTTCAATAAAGAATTAATAGACACCGACGGAAATGTGCAAACTAACCGAGAAACAGGCGGATTGTTTATCCACCATTTACACCGGATGGTTTGATGGGTCTTTAACAAAAGGATAAACCATTGGAATATATATAGGTACCCAAGAACGATGGGGGGTATAATCGCCACAAGGCTCACAATCAGTAGCGGTTCGTTACTTAAATTAACATAATAGATATATATGCGCATGCCTCTTGTATATCTGCGCACGCGTAGAACAACCAAATGCAACACTGTAAAGTACCCAGTTCCATACCAGAAGTTTTATAGTTTAAATAAGACAATAGACGAGCCGCCACTGTTCATAACCGTCACCACTACTTTGATGAATTTATATGTATGTACAATTATTTACAGACTCTTTGTTTTATAATAAGAGCAACTTCCATCCTCTCTCGAAATATTTATAGTATTGTCTAGGAGACGGGTGCACAGCTGGCTTTTCACTTCTTATACCCTCTCTAATAATAATAATAATAATAATAATAATAATATAAAAGAATTAACTCTCCTCATTCATTATGATTATTATTACTTTTATAAATCTAAAATCCACTTGATATTCTGACTGTTATATGTATGTTTATATTGAAGGTAGAAATAATAGAATTGATGATGTTGAGATTGTTTGATTACACTTGTTTAGGGTTTAGTTAGGGTTAGAAAGATATTATTCAATGATAAGAGTAGGTCTTTTTTTTTATTTCAAGTATTTAACTGACAAAATTTAAAACAGAAAGCTACACAAAGTGTAAGTACTTAAAACGATAATAAATAAATCTCACATCGTCTAGAACAAACAATTTTTATTCTAAAGTTTAACGAATCTGATTATTCACACAAGATTGTGTTAACAGAAAAGATAATTCAACTAAATTCATATACAGTACATAAATTTTCTAAAGCATATACACACAACAATAAATCGATACGATAATTCTGTACAGTTATTTCCTTTCGATTTTCCGCAGTGAGTGCTGTCGAGCCAGACCAATAGATGCAATTGAAAAACGATTCGATTTATCTGTGCAGTTAAAACTATGCAGCTAAATCTATGCAAGGACAATCACAGACACAAAATTTAATATAGGCACGTTGAGGAAGCAAGTGTTAGAGTAAGCAATATTACATTTTTCAGTTCGTGTGAGTCAGGCTGTTTCTGTTGTGAACCCGTTTTATACAGCCCTTAAAAATGGTCTCTTTTATATGCTAGTCACTGTACAATTAAAGCATTAAAAACTCATTTAACTTGATTTTTAAAATAACTTTTCTATAAGTCTCTTATTTTGCCCGAAATCTACTCAAGATGGTTAAATTGTCGATACTTTTCATTGATTTAATATTATGAGCTGCTACTTGGAATTAAAAATTTATAAATAAACTTAACTTTATTCTATTACTTTAGAAAATTTGTGGCGCTATAAAGAACTTTGTAAAAATTGTTGTTTGTGTTTCTAGTTTAACTTCCAGTCCTGTATATTGTCTTGAACTAATGAAAAAATAGTTAAAACAACAAAGGAGTGTTTTAATTGACATTGCCAGTCCTGTATGTTGTATTTCTAAACCTTAATTATTAAAGATTCAATTGTCATTGACAATATGTAGAATAATGAGCAAAGTACGTTGATTTTACAGGTAACAATTCCAATAAGTCAGTTTATTATTCATACCATTTTAAAATTTGAATTGAATTCCAATATAAATTACAGTAGAATCCCTCTATAACGAGGTCGGCTATAACGAGATATTTTTGTGATCCGATCAAATATGTATGAACACAGATTTTTTTTATAACGAGAGTTTGCTTATAACGAGCAATTTTTCTTGTCCGTTGACATCTCGTTATAGCGGGATTCTACTGTATATGATTGACTGAAATGTAGATAGAAGATAAGAGAACTTATCGATGATTCTCATTCTAAATTGTTGTATAGTGCTTACGATAACTTAAGAGATTGACTAGTGTATCCAACTTATGATGAAATGACCCCAAATGTCCCTCGCTAATTTTGTTCTCTATCAAAATTTGAAGTTACTCTTTGACTTTTAAGGGTTAAAAGTTGGTTTCTTACTTAGCCCTTTCTTCTAACAATAAGTCCAGCTACAACTAACAACACTATACCATTTATTAAAATAAATCTCTATCAGAAATCAGCAAAATGTATGGAATTAAGGGAAGATTTCAGCAACTTCAGTTAAACCTAATGGACAGTTAAAAACAAACGTTGTTATGATTATAAAAATCGTTTCTATAACTTGTTAGTACATTAAAATTTAACAGACGTTGGTGAAATCGACCCTAAATCAATAAAATAAACGTTGTAAGAGTTGCAATTCTAAAATTATTATTTAATAGAAAAACAATTTTTAATTTGACCAACTATTATAACTCAAAGGCTCGTATTCTGTAACTTCAATTAATAGTTGACTCACTCAATACAATTTCATTTTTTTAAGTATTTAGTACAACTATGTACTATCCTGTGCAACTACAGTTTTTACAGAACTAGAGTCCTTTGAAATAATTTTTGAAACTGAAATTTAAATATCCAAAGAAAGATAAACAAAACAACCGTGGCGTAAGTTACAGTGCAAATTCCTTATTTCCGTCATCTCATAGTTAAATAGTTATGTACACTGGCGATCAAGAAAAAGAGACCGAGTCTTGAACGAAAATTCCACATTTTTTCGTTAGTGTGAATCTGGTTGTTTTTCTCGTAAGGGTAAGAAAGTGGATAAGTAGCAAGTGTTCAGCCATAGCAAATTTGTAGAGAAAGTATCTGTCTACTCAGGTAAATACCCAAAATGGTATCAGTAATTCCACCCCCTTGAATATCTTTCTTCACAAAATTCTGACCTGTTTAAGATTCTGTTACAGTCAAGTGTGGCAAAATTTTAACGGTGAGGAATGTATAGTGTAAACCAGACTTTCGTTTGATGCGCACAAATATACTATTAGTTATTGAGAGAAATAAGTGGACGATTTATTGATGTACTTTAATAAAGAAAACACATCACCCCAAAAGGGAATGAGGTAATTTGCTACCCTCTACTTATTTATGTTTCAATTTCAACAGCTACTATTCGGAAAAACAGATAAAGCAAGAAAACAGGTTCGGTTCATCCCCAATACCAATAATGGTTCAATCAATGTAAAACAGACCAAAATTCACACCAAGAGTCGGTAAATTTTACGCACTTGACTGTACATTGTGGCGACCGCCCTCATAAGTCTGTTTTACACAGATACACTAGAAGTAGTCTCTTTTTTATGACCACCAGTGTACCTGTTATAAATCTCTAAAAATAAAAAAAACACCATTTTTTGTGAAGTTGTGTAAAACCGGCTTTTAAGCGCGGTCGTAACAATGTAGCAGAACTTTCAAACGTTAGTATTTTTAAAGAAAGATATTCAATCATACCTGAATAAAAATATACCTTCTACAAATTTTTGTAAGGTGGAAGCTCATTCTAACATCTCCTACCTGCCCTCTTTCGTACCTTAACAAGAGAAACAGCCTGACTCACACTAACCGAAAAACATAATATTCCTCGTTCAAGCAGACTCGGTCTCTTTTATGTGCACTCGAGTGTACTTATCAACAAGGCAAACTACCCCGTAAATATGTTATCGTTTTTATATAAACAACACTTTATTTGGTCTATCCAAGACCTGGTTGATTAATCAGCTCAACTACAGCTTTTGAAAAAGTACAAAATTTGACCGTATTGGCGCTAGTTATTCCGGCATAAAAAGAAATCGCTAGTATTTCCATCTCAATTTTACTCATATCTACTGTGTGGTTAAACTGTCATAAGTTTGTCATCCCTATAAACATTTTAATACAAAATTTGAGTGGTAACTAGCGCTAATGCGGCAAA
This sequence comes from Mylabris sibirica, assembly GCA_039776855.1. Lineage (NCBI taxonomy): Eukaryota > Metazoa > Arthropoda > Insecta > Coleoptera > Meloidae > Mylabris > Mylabris sibirica. Next base: position 9,748,282 of record CM077842.1, on the reverse strand, counting down.
GAAAGACGTTTTCTCAAAAAATTTCTTTCGAGATTTGAAAAAAGAACGCGCCTTTAAGACAGTATTAAGCTGATTAATCAAGCAGGTCTTGATTTTTCAGTTCTTAAATATTGTATACTCTATAAGTGTCAAAAGACGAACAAAGTTAGAGAGGGACACTTTGAGTCTTTTTGTCGTTTTTTTTTTGTCAATTTTACAAATTATTATATCTACCTATAAGTATACAAATTGTACGAAACTAACTTACATATTTCCAACTTTTTAAAGTAATTAAGACGAAATTATTGTTGATAAGAAACTGGTAATTAAATTTGTTACAATGTTAATTATAAATATGAAACAAGAATTGAATAGAACGAATCATCTTTTTATCAATACAGAAGGATTGATTGATTATTATTTTTTATTGTTATTATTATTATTAATGATGATTACACGATGTAACTTTCTCTGTTTTACATGATTGTTAAAACAAAGATGGGTTATTTTGTATAGTTACGTTTTGTCATCTATACAATATAAAGAAAAATGAGTAATTTGAATAATTTTCAATTGAAGATAAGTTTCCTGTACATGTATTCATCAGTCATTAAAACACCTGTGTGCCTAATCGCGTCCTGACACTCAATTTTTCACACTTTACAACAACACATTTGCATCGTTGTTGTTGTTATTATTATTTTCTATATTTTACCTCTATTTGGAAGTAAAGTTATTCAAAAAGTTCTAATCTACAATGTGCAAGATTCAAAGAATACGTGACATTCATCAATTTCAACGCAAATACACAGATACGCACTCAATAATTATACAATTTTTCTATTGTTTACTCTTGTAATTAATTGATGTAATATTAGTCGAAATTATCGTGCATTATCTGTTTATAAATCTCAACCCTTTTTGAGTTTGGGGTGGTAGGCTAGCTGAAAATTGTAGTTTTCTTTTGTGGGATGCCGAGTGGAAATCGAGGACTGAGCACTAAATCACCGGACATGCGACCGGACAATCTTATCGGCGACATAAAGGACAATATGGCGGAACTCGCGTGCGATGGCCACATTGCGTGTCTTAAATATTGTTGTTGTATAGTCTTCGCCTATATAGGTAGAAATTGGTATAGAATAAGAGGGTAATCGGCATCTATTCCTTAGGAAAGCTCAAGGGTCCCTGTGTGCTTTTCACGCCGGCCTTGCAAACGGCACTCGACATGAAATCACACTCGCCTAGGGAACAGGAACACCTACACACATCCTACAGTTGATGTACTTTTTTTTTTAATGTCCATTTTAGATTGTTGTTGTTGTTATTCACAACTGATAGCAGAATCGTGGGAATTTCTGATTTTACTCTAGATTGACTTTAATTCTAATCTCTTTTTTAGCGAATTTTTTTTAAAAAAAAATTAGCTTATGACGAGCTCCTCACTTTTGAATTTCCGAAAAATTTTTGCACAGAAGTTCGTTTTGGGACCTCAGGAACCCATATCCACCGTTCGTTAAAATTTATATACAGTATAATTCATAACAATACGAACATTGGAGAAACTTTGGCCACGCCTATTTAAACTACTTACATATTAGTTAGAAAGAGACAGAGAGACCTTGAGTTGTCTAAAAATTAAAAATGATGGCGGAAATTATTCCCAACCCTTAGTCCTCTGACCAAACACAGCAATTTCTTTTGTACGAAAGAACCTTGAAAACTTTCTATTTTGAAAGATAACAATAACCAGATCTGGTTTGTGGATTTGGTATTTCTGTCTGTTATTCATGAAACATGTGATTTTGACAAAGATGGGATATGGGCGTGGCCAAAGTTTCTCCAATGTTCCTATTTCTAGGACGGAATCTGTATATATATATATATATATATATACAGTGAAACTTCTACTAACGGACACCTCTTTTGAGCGGGCACTTCCTTTATGCGGACACATTTATCGGTCCCAAAATTGTCTATAGGGATTTATTAATAAATCGGTCTCTCTTAAACGGACACTCTCTTGAACGGACACGGACAGTCATTCGATTATTATTTAGGCTTGACTGTCTCTCTTATACGGACAGGAAAGTACTTATCTTTGATCCATTAAATACTTGAGCGTAGATAATGTGTCGATTATTATTGTGAGAGGTACAAATTTGATTTGTTAAGTAATTTTGAGGTTATATTGAAAAAACACTTTTTCCGATATTTTTCGACAACGATAACTCGTGAACGAATCAACCGATTTTGATCGTTCAAACAGCATTTCGACGTCATTAGTTGAGGTTAAGAGCTAATTAAATTATGGAATTGATCGGTACAGCAGCTTAATAGTTATTTTGAAAAAAACATGATTTTAACAAAAGAAATTTTTCGGTTTTTTTGGAATTTCTCAAAATCTATCGGGCCGAATCGGTTCAAACTTACACGAAATCTAAGCTTGATGGAACCCTTTCGAATGCCGTAAAGAGCGTTTCAATAAGTCAAGCCGTTCAAAAGTTATGAGCTGCTTACATAGTTTTCGCACACACACACACACACACACACACACACACACACACACACACACACACAGCCATACAGGCACCCTCGCAAAAATAGTCAAAATAGCTTCCTAGGGTCCCAAAACGTCGAGATCTGTTGAAAATTCAATTTTCGAAAATCGGGGTAAAACCAATAACTTCCCGAAATTTTGAAAATTTTCAATTTTCTTAGCGGGAAGTTAAAAATTTTTTTTAGCAGGTATCATTTGTTTCTATGGATGTTCTCTAATGAGCGGGCACTTCCTTTGAGCGGACATTTTCTGCGGAACGAAGGGTGTCCGCTCATGGGAAGTTTCACTGTATATATATAAATTTTAATATGTATATCCACGATAACTGCCGTAAAAATAGTCCAATCTTAATGAAACTTGGTACAAAAATCGGTCTTTGGAATAGCTTGGATGAGTCCGTTGGCCAGACTGGTAGGGCCAACACTTTTGGAATAAGAGCTGAAGAAATGTTAAAAAAAATCATTTTCAATATTACATTTGCTTAGATTTTGATGAAAATTAAAATAACAGTAGAGCCGACCATTCTCTATGACCCAGAAAAAAAATCATCAAAATCGGTTCATTGGATCGCAAGAAAAATGCAAAAATCTCTTTTTTGAGTATAAGCAGTAACATCGAATATCTCAGGTGGCTATATGTTCTGACAATTGATATTAGAAAAAAAATTGAATATCGCGGGGGGTAACTAATTTTGACAGTTAATATTAGACGCAAGGCCTGCTAGAGAATTTCGCTTGAAAAAATCAAGCAGGCCTTCATTAGACGTATTAGACAAACAACAAACTTCAAACGAATGAAATTTTATTAGTGTTTCTTATTGTTTGTGGATTAAAAGTATTTTTCAATAAAAATCATAAATATTAAAATAACATCGGGAAATGAATTTATTAGTTGATTCAATGTTATTAAAATATATTTATTGTCAGTATCATAAGAATGTTTTGCAATTAATATTTCAGTATGTAGATTGTACATAAAAAAAATTCCCTATATAAGGTACTTGCTGCCTTTAGAGATTTTTTTTTATTTTTCAATTTACGTACACAACAAGATACAACAACAGATCTTTTGAAAGATCGCGTGGGTGCCGATACTGAAAACAATTTAACGCTCATCTATCGTACTTGATAGGATTTTCTTAAATATTGATGGATTTATTAAATGAGAATTAATGAATAATTGGAAAAACAATGTGAATAATTAATAAACAAAATCAATTATGTGCAATCACTATTCGATAGGAACATAATTAAATTGTCTGCGAAACGTTTCCTATTTCATACCTAATAAATGAATCAATTTTTCATTATTAATAAATCATCATTGATAACAAAAAAAAAAAAAATTAACAAACAACAAACCGATATCCGGCCACTATTGTTAAAGAATCTAATTAAAAAAGAAAAATGATAAGACACATAAGATTAGCGATTTTTAAAACAGGTGTATGAATGATTCAAAATTCGTCAAAATATTTTTGTAAACAATAAAAACAATGATCAAGTTCAAGGTTGAAATTGTGGTTTATCATACAAGAGGAATCTGCCATGGATGCTGACTTATTAGAAAAACAATTGAATGTAATTGAATATACTGATGGGTTGAATTCTAACGATAAATCTCGTTAAACTAATTGTTTATTTTTATTATTTCCAACATATACAGCAGTATTAAATAACGTAAAACAATGCACTCATTACGATATAAAACTCGTAAATTAGAGAGAAAAAAGCCAACAAATTATCAACAAATAATATTTAACAATACAGCCCCCCCCATACCCCACTGTCTTATAATAAACGTTTATGCTTTTTAACGTAATGAAAATAAATTATTACGAAGAATTAATAGATCTCAATATTGGTGGACAATTGTCCTTATCAGCAATAATAATATTTACAAAAAACGATTAATAATTTCGAAATTATTACATCAATTAAATGGCCATATATAATAAAAATTGAAGGTATAAACCATTAAAAATCGTTTGATATCTTTTTTTTATTTCGCTATCCACGTTTCAAAAATGGATAATTAAACAATAATTGATAGCTTAAAATTAGAAAAATTCCTCCAACAATTCCTATGCTAGTGAAATTTTATAAATAGCTGAAATACAGGAATAGTTTTCGTAGATTTCAGTGATGATTTAATAATAAAATTTATGTCATATTGCACACCAACCAGTTGGGATTATTTTCAAGTTTCATACGGATCGATATTATTGAGAATTTCAGGAAATTTCAGGATATCTCCTATAGGTTGTTATTGTTATTATAGCTAGTAGGATGAGTCGATGAGGACACACCCTAGATAGATAGAACTGTCATGAAGAGCCGATTATAACGCGCACAAAGGCGTGGTTAAAACACTAACAAACCCGAAATTTCGACAATAGACAGAGATAGATCATCATTTTTTTTTTCAGGTTTATAATATAAAACAAAGACGATAAGATGGATTAAACTTACCGTGTGTTGCCAATCTTCTAGCGATGGATTTCGATCGCATTCTGTTGATTTTCTTGCAATTTTCATCAAATTGATAAACCTCACTTTTATTATTATTATTATTATTTAAAATAAATTTTCGATCATTATTTCTATTAAAAGACACTTGTCTTAACTGATAATCAACACTATTGTTGTTAGTATTATTATTATTATTGTTGTTGTTGTATGTTCGAGACAGAATTGGAGACAGCTCTGGTGGACGGAGAAGACAATACGAATCACGATCGTCTTTTTTCATGCACCGTTTTACACTTGAAGACGATGAGAAAAAGGAAGAATAAGAAGAAGAAGAAGACAAAAAAAAATCCGAGAACCAATCACAGGCGACTATTTGCTGTCATGTTTTATCACTTCTTCGAGGCGACTGTGCTGTAATTTTTGATTTAGATCCGCGGTATATCTATCTGTTATAATCAACGACATACAATTGTTATTGTCTATTTCATTCGTTTTTGTTATTGGTTATAATACAGTTTATAATTGGAACGTATGTCTTGGTATGATTGTTTGGTTGGGGCGCAATTGTATGCGCATAGGATACGCCCATTTTGATGCCACGCCAGTAGTGGGTAGATAACAACTAGGAGAGCATCAGAGAATATCGTCATCGGTGGTGGCGGCAGCAGCAGCGGCGGCGATGGTGGTGGTGGTGGTGTAAAGTCGATATTCCGGGACTGTCCTGATATTCTCCAGGAACCATCCCTCTCAAAATATTGGATATCTACCTGCCGGCTGTTATATTATTATATACACTGTTTAAACATCCCCCTTTATGTTGGATTGATGCATATATAATTTGTTTGTTCGGGGTAGTTGTAGTGTTTGAACTATAACCACGCAAATAGATGCTTACGGTTTTGCAAGTTTATTAATTTCAATTTACTGTCCTGACTGCTTGGATGTAAAGGGTGTTCGATTATATAAATTTCAAGTCAAAGTTGGCTATGAAAGCTCCCTATGAACGTACTAAAGTTTTTGATGCATTCGCTGTAGGTATATCTATGGGGTGTATAAAGTTATTTCACCTCGCAGTTGGCCATGCCTTTGATAACGTTGTATCGTAACTTAGTTCATACTTTACTACCCACATTTGACATTTTTTGTTAGTGTATTTTTTAAATGGCCGAACCAAGCTACGGTACTACGTAAGAAAGGCACAGACAATTGCGATTCGAAATATTGTTGTACACTCGGGAGCACATAAAAGAGATCGACTCATGAACGAGAAATATGACGTTTTTCGGTTAGTGTGAGTCAGGCTGTTTCACTCGTTAGGGTAAGAAAAAGGGAAAGAACTGGGTGTTAGAAGTTAGAATAAGTTTCCACCATACAAAATTTGTAGAAAATATTTTTCTATTTAGGTCCTAAATACCCAAAATGGCATCAGTAACTCCAACCTCATCTTCTGATTTAATATCATTCTTTTAAAATACTAACCTTTGAAAGTTCTGTTACATTGTTATGACCGCCCTTATAAAAGCCGGTTTTACACAACTGCACAAAAAGTGGTCTCTTTTATGTGCACTCGAGTGTACACTGGTGGACAAAAAAAAAGACTGAGTCTTGAGCAAGAATATCACATACTTTAGTATGGTGGAAGCTCATTCTAACACCTTCAATTCTCTTACTCTAACGAGAGAAACAGCCTGACTCAAACTACTTAACCGAAAATTGTAATATTCCTCGTTCAAGAGTCGGTCTCTTTTATGTCCATCCGAGTTTACCATCATTTTCATATAAATGTGACTGACTCTTGAGGGAGAAATTTCATGTTTTTGTGTAAATGGTGTATAGAACGTATATTTCTATACAGATAAATACCCAAAATGGCACCAATACCCTTCATCTGATTGAATATCTTCCTTCCCAAACCTGTGACAATTCTGTTGGACATCATTTCATCTAAGAAATACATGTTGACTCATCAATAAGTTTGCAGCCAGTGGCGTAGAGGCATTTAATTAGTTAAAGGGTCGCAATAGCAATAATTTATCTTAACTGAATTTCTAAAAAAATAATGGACTTATTGTTCTGAAGAAAACAGATTTGTTGAGAAATAGAACAATATACAGCGAAAAAGAACAAAATGAGACACTTCTAAACGCTAACGTGGTTAGTTTGTAGAAAACCAACTGGTTGTAACGCCACTGGACTCGAACCGCCCCTAAAAAAATGACTATGGACCCGTCCGACGAAACGCGTGCGTGCGCATTAGTATGTATTTCTTACAATTAGATAAAATGTTACATTGTTACGACCGTCCTCTAAAGCCTGTTTCACACAGCCCCACAAAGAGTAGTCACATTTTTGTGAAGGTGATAGTACCTACGTTCACAACAAAATTTCCATAGCCCACTTTGACTTGAAATTGAATCCAACACCCGTTATAGGTAGTAATAAAAAATAATTCAGAATTTCAACTCAATTTATCTCATCTTATTTAAATTTGATCATTTTAATCCAGGTGCTAATAAGATCAATTAAAATTGTTGTTACATCTATGCGGTCAGTCAGTTATTGAACTTGTAAAATTTTTAAAAACTAGTCTGTTGTTGCTGTAAATCTCGTATGTAAACGGATAAGTCGGATATATTTAGACACAAAGGCATGTCTAAATTGAATCGCGGCCGGTCGGCTAGTTGTTGACTGTTGTTGCATTGACTCTACTTTACACACACACACACATATGCGAATTTTATATCGTGCACTCCGATACGCTCTGGCTTGACGATCACTAACAGAGCACGTATTTCCAGTTTTTTTATTAGGCCTCGGCAATTCTTCAAGAGTTTTGCAATCCATAATACCCACACATACCAATATATAATCTTCACCCATACCTTCAAACAAGAACAAAGAAGAACAACAACAAAACAACGGGATAAAATGAGTAATCGAAAGAGAATTGAGTAGGAAATACGAGCGTGAATCGTTAAAATAACTCAACTCTTCGATCTCCAATCACAATAATAAATCAAAAACTATTAACTATAATAAGCAAGCATTTCTATATACTTACCTGCAATGTTATCATTGGAAAGGCCATAAAATCTTCTAAAAGCTTTATGGATCTTATCATAAGTTGCAAGACAAGTATTTTTAAAAGGTATCATTAAAATTGTGCTCAAATTCTTAAGAACAGTTTTCCGTTTTTATTGATTTTCCGGAAAACTAACAAGCCGATCGGAAAATTTCTTAGAGATTTGGAGAGCCCTTTCAATTTACTACACACAGTTGCATTTTTATTCCAAACTTATCAATATAGACTGAGTTATGGGTAGAAATATAAAAGAACATGCTTTAAAATGTTCCTCTGTAATTCAGAATTACCTTAAAGTTTCCTCTATGACGCAGTTTAAAGCGATCTTTGTTTTGTAGCGTTGAGGAGGAGATGTAGGTACACTCGGGTTTACATAAGGCAGATCACTTTTTGTGCAGTTGTATAAAACCGGATTTTGAGGGCGCTCGTAACAATGTAGGACAGTGGCGATTAAAAAAAAGTGACCGCCTTTTATGCGGCTGTGTAAGACAGGCTTTCGAGGACGGCCATCACAATGTTACAAAATCTTAACATGTTTGAATTTGGATAGAAAGATGTCCAATCAGAAGCAGAGAATGGAGTTACTGATGCCATTTTGGGTATTTACCTGAATAGAAAGAAACTTTCTACAAATATGCTATGACTGAAACTTGCTCTAACACCTCCTGCCTGCCCACCTTCTTACCTTAACGAGTGAAACAGCCTGACTCACACTAACCAAAAAAACGTGATATTCCTCGTTCAGGAGTCGCTATCTTTTATGTGCACCTGAGTGTACTTTATTCAACACAAGGAACTCTCATCCTTATATTTTTTCTTACATTTTTGATTTTAATTGTTCTTATTTTTATTATTTTGGCTGTGGAGTCCTTTGATGGAACCTATAAAGACCATGCCTAAGTCCGTCTCTGTCTACTACAGTTTAAATATTACAACAATTCGCCACCGACAGTGTCGTGTGTCCATTAAGAGAAACTTTTCCTTATCTAACACCTTATCGATAGTGGTGGTGGTGGCTTGATGTCGTGATTGTCACGGCAGAGGGCGTGGACGGCGGTCATCAGTCATAACTTGACCGTCTATCAAAGTCTTTTAGTTTTGTTCGCGTGACAAAGTCCTCTTTCTATCTCAGCAAATTACACCAACATTGTTTACGGGTCAACTGTTATTTGTCATATATGTCCGTGATTTCGTCATCATTGTAACGCATTACCAACCCTACTACAACATTAAAGTATCGATCTTAAATCTTAAATAAGTATAATGTAATATTCTATACAATAACCGATAACTGTGTGTCCAGAATACCATTGCTCTTTCTATTCGTATCATGTCTTCGTACATGAGCGCAAAACTTTGATAATATTTTTTATTGTTTTACACCGCACACTCTGATATCCAATCATATATCATACAGGACACCAGTTATATGTATCCTGGTGGAAAGTTGGTGAATTTATGACCGCAATAGAGTTGACGCCATCTGCACCAACATCTATAAAACCGTCTTACATCACACAGACATCATACCGGAAAGAATTTAATATGTCTCTACCCATTTATTGCAGCCTGAATCAATTCCTGAAATTGTTAGCGTACTGTTATTTATTTCATTAAAAAACAAAAAACAAAAACAAATATAAAACAACCCTTAAACACATTAAATTATCATAGAAATATCCGTTATAGAGATTTAAGAAAGGAGCGTTCGTGAAACAAGCAGGGGGCGTAATAAAATTCAATTGTTGGCGCACACACAATTCACCCTCTCAACTGGCCCCTCTAAAGCTATATCAAGAGTCTATCGTTTGACAATTAAGTTTTGATTATCTCATCGTCGTTGTATTTGTGGTTAATTGCCAGCTGGAGAACTACCCCCTCCCCAATATTAAAGTTAATTTAACATAAATGACGTCAATATTTCTATACAAATAATATAATATTCATAGATAATAAAAACGCTAAGGTATTAACTTTTGACCTAGATAGAATTGTGGAAAAGTCTACCCTTAAATAGTAGTGACCAAAACTTAGTCTCTTCTATATTATATTTTTATAACCATACAATTTTTTTTTGTTGTATCCAACAACAACAACCACTACCACTTATACAGAGAATTGTAATCTATTATGTAAATCAGGTCGATTAAAAATCACGACATAACAGAAATATGATGCACGGTAACGTTACTCTTATCAGTAATAAATCTACCCTGTACAACAATAAAAGTGGACAGTAGTGTGGACGATGTGGTATCGTGATAATAACAACGACCCTTCATTATTGTTAACAGTAAAGTTAGAAAAGACACGGAAGAATGACTTTGCTGTTGGTCAGTTGGCAGAATTATGACAATAAGTAAACGTGGGGTCAAAGGGGTGACAATGAATGATAAAGTCATACTGATAACGAAAAAAGTCGATTTTTTAATCATTATTATTTTACCATTAGATAGGTTTTTGTGTGTGTGCTAAAATAATTATAGGGATGTTTTTAGCGTTACAACACCCCGCTCTACCCTTTATTCACTTGTTTGTCTACCCTGTTTCCTTTGTTTCCTTTACGTTTATTATGCCAGGAAGACGTTTACAGTACTAAGGAATTCATTACAATGTTAATATTCTATGTAACAGTGTGTATAGTCAATAATTCCATCAATGCTTCTATATGTTATTTATCTTGTTCATTAATCGATGACTGATTTGTATAGGGGATTTTGATGAAATAATTAATAGTAAACACTGATTTTATCATGCTTCTTAATTGTATCATTTTTACAACAATGTACTTATAGTTTTTAGATTTTCTATAGACCGTTCAAAATTATAAATACACAGTTCAGGCGTGGCGTAATGGGCGGTGTTAAAAAAGTCCATGCCTCCACATAGCATTTTTACTTTTGAAAATAAAAGTTTTGTCATTATTCTAACCTTCCAAGCAAAATCAGAAAACTTTTCTTGTTGTGTACAGCAAGGTGCATGGAAAAGGTGACGATAGTCGTTAAGCTGTGTAAGTCAGGCTAACAAGAGAGTTTCTCACAATGTCTAGCAGGTCAGAATTAGAAAAGAGAGAGATATTCAACCAAAAATTGTAGCGGAGAATAAGGGTGTTATCTTGTTTATTTACAGAGCGTCCTTCTCTTCAATATAAAGAAAGCTTAATTTACACAACTAAAAGAATGTTCTATAGTTGTCACCTTCTCCATGCATAAAAAAAGTTGACAATAGCTGTGAAGCTGTGTAAATCAGGCTAATCGACTAAAAGAACGCTCAAGGGTCGTCACCTTTTCCATGTATCTGGCTGTACACTTGGGTGTATGAAAAAGCTGACAATAGCTGTGAGGCTGTGTAAATCAGGCTAATGGACTAAAAGAACGCTCAAGGGTCGTCACCTTTTCCATACACCTGGCTGAACATTTGGGTGAATGAAAAGATGACGATAGCTGTGAGGCTGTGTAAGTCGGGCTAACAAAATTAGAAAAGAAAGATGTTCAACGAAAAATAGATGGCGGGAATAAGGGTCTTGTCTTGTTTATTTACAGAGCCTCTTTCCTTCAAGATGAAGAAAGCTTAATTTACACAAGAAAAATAATGTTCAATGGTCATTATCTATCCGTAGATACATGGCGAATGTGACAGTAGTTGTGAAGCCGTGTAAATCAAGTTAATAAAGCAAAAGAACGCTCAAGGGTTGTCATCTTTTCTATGCACTTAGCTGTAGACCTGGGTGCAAGAAAAAAGTAACAATAGCTGTGAGGCCGTGTAAGTCAGGCTTATGAGGGACTTCCTCACAATGTGGCATACGTCTAGTAGGTCAGAAATTAAAAAAAAAAAACGATATTCAACTAGAAATAATAAATGGAACTACTGGTGTGTTATCACGTAATTATATTCACAGAATCTCTAACAGAAAGTAGAAAATAATTAAAGATCTAATTATCAAACAGAAACAAATTTCGAATTGCATTTTTTAGAAAACATTACACCATCGAAAAAGTTTAAATTTCTAGACGATAAATTTAATCTTAGTAACAATAATCATTTTGGTTAAACATTTTAATTAATTTTTAGAAGGAAATATTCTTGGAAAACATAAACAGTCGGGTAAACAGAAAAAATAATATATCTATAGACAGTTAGTTTAGTTTGAATTTTAGTGTTTTTTTTTATTGCTACATTGTTGTTAAAAATATGTGAATCGCTGACGAATTGCTTTAAATGATGATCCCATCAGTTCTAACATCTAACAAGTTAGCCCTAAAGGTTTTTATGACTCCACTTCTTTCCCTTCAAGATGCAGAAAGTTAGATTCACACAACTAAAAGAAAGGATATTTCTTGCTCAAGAGTCGTCACCTTTTCCTTACATCTAGATGTACAGTTAGAAGAGAAACGAGACCATTTTACGTGGAGTTGTGTCAATAAACAATTTTTTTAGGGCGGGCGTGACAGTCTAATATTTTCCATAAATTTCAAAAGGTGGAGACTCATTCTAGTATTTCCTTTTTAGCCTCAACTTGAAAACCAGCCTGACTCACACAAGTCCAAATACGTAATATTGCTCGCTCAAAAGTTTTTTTTTTGTATATGCTCGTGGTTTAGAAAAAAAGTGACCACTTGCTTGGGTGCTGTGTGAAACAGGCTTTTGAAGCCAATCATTACAATAACAAAGTTTTCACATATCAGGATTTGAGAAGAAATATTTTCAGTCATCAGAAGCAGAGTACCTACAGTTAAGTCAAAGTGGGCTATTAATTCTTTTTACCTTTGGATGAGAAAAAGCCTGACTCACACGTGATATTCCTCGCTCAAGACACGGTCACTTTTTTCCGAAACCGACATTACCTCCTTAGAATGTTGAATGGCTTCTAGTTTCAGATTATCACCAGCTCAAGTTTACTTCATCTTAGGCTTGCTAGAATGCTGATAAGCTTGTATGCAGATGGGTGCAAAATCAGTCCCGTAAAATGAAACGCGCTGTATTAATTTAGTGCATTTTCTTTTAGCGTCAATTTTGACGGTATGTACAATCCTTTCAATATTTTTAAGTACAGGTGTGGTCACAAAAAAGAGACCGATACTTGAACAAGAAGATTACATATTTTCGCTCGTGTGAATGAGGCTGTTTCTCTCTTTTGGGTAAGAATTTGGATAGGTAGAAAGTGTTAGAACAAGCTTCCACCATACTAAAGTGGTAGAAGATACTTTTCTATTTATGTACCTAAATACCCAAAATGGTACCATGGATCTGATAAAAAAGTGACCGATTCATGAGCAGAAATATCACGTTATTTAGTTCGTGTGATTCGTGTGGTGGTAAAAAGGTAGGAAGTGTTAGAACGAGTTTCCACCATACCCAATTTGTAGAAAGTATTTTTCTATTCAGGGAAATATCCAAAATGGCAACAATAAGTAACCCCACCCCTATCTTCTAATTGAATATCTTTCTTTCCAAATCCTAACCTTTGAAAGTTATGTTATATTGTTACGACCGCCCTCAAAAGCCTGTTTTACACAGTCGCATAAGAACTGGTCACTTTCTTGTGAAGTCGATGGTACCTCCGTCTTTTGATTAAATTATCACCTGTAAGGAATCTGGTACTACTTTGTTACGATCAGCTTTATAAACCTGTTTTACACAGCCGTTAAAGAAGTAGTCGCTTTTTTATGGCCGCCTCTGTACCTTTCCATTGTAGATTATTGTAGAATAATACTTTTATTCTAAAATCGATCGATAATAATAATAAACTGTTTTATAAGTTAGTTAATTTTATTATTTATCTATTCATCAGTTATTTAAGATCGACAATAAAAGAATGATAAGAATTTAATGATCTATTATTGAATAAATGTCGATCAAATAAAAATTGGAAGAGGAGAGCGTAACGAATTTAACAATAAAATCAATTGATAACAAATCAACAAACCATAATTCGATTATTTCCAATTTTATTACAATTTTTTTTCTTTGTTGTTGTTGTTATTGTTGTGAAATACAAATCGGATTTTATAAAACTAGGTCAACGGGTATATGTATACAAATCCGTTCTATAGTTATATTTACATTATTATTATTAGACGATAGTAAATAGCAGGTCGGTCAAGTAAGCCTCTCAGCTGTTGTATTTCATGCACATAATTGAAGAATATGTGCGAATTTACTGATCGATAACTGTAAACGATTGAAAATTTGCTGAAAATAACCAGCATATCATTTCTCTTTGTTCTTTACAATCAAATTGAAGCAAATAAAGATAAAATAAAATAAAATAGTCGTTCCACGTTCATTTCCCGCTATTCTCGCAACTTTTCCATTCTCTCAATAAATCAGTGACATTTCCATGCTTGTGGTGACCTAGCTCAGCCAGTTCGTGTGTATGCTTTCCAGATAAGAGAGAGTTAACGCAAACCGACAGAAGCTTTAAGAAAGAATTCTGTTATCTCACGAAACTTTTTCAAGATTATGTTTTTTATATACGAGTGAGCGAGAGAGATCGAGATAGAGAAGAAAAAAACACTACCCTCTATTTGGTATGTCTGTTGTTCATTTAAAAGCCCAGTAATTGAATCAAACAAAACTGGTTTTTCTTTAAAAGTTTTCCTCTCTCTACACAACTATAGAAGAAAATTTAGATCTGAGTATTCCCGTGACGACACCAGGGACAGGCCAACTCTTCCTTGTTGCTATAGCAACGAGCTGGTTTCAGTCTGGTGACGTCACAGGAACATCGATTTCAGTTTTTCCAACCTGGAACATCCATATTACACATACACATAAGCACACATACACATAGTGTACATCCATGTATAAAACTCGACTAAAATATTATTAAATCAATACAGTACGGATTTTGATTTATTTATAGCAGGATACTGTCACCTATAATACTCTATAATCTTTACGGTTTTTAAAGATAATCGATTATAGACTTCCGGTTTTATAGTTCTATAAAAATTTCAGCGTTTCAGTCACCGCCCACCTCTATAAATAGATACAACTCTCTATATCTGTGTGAATGATAGGAGGATGAGTCGATTGTTGTGTTGTCTGTACGGATAATAAAGCGCATGTGTTGTTTGATTTTTAGTATAAAACGTTCGTGATTCGCCCGTTGAAGAGATAACTGAAACGAATCATCGGATGAGCAAAGAGATAGCCGGGGGGGAGCATCACCACGCCTTCATCTTGTCTCTTAACAAAATGGCGATAAATTGTGGAAATTTCCAAAAATGGAAAATTTAAAAATTAAATTGAACAGATGTTGTGCGGCAGATAGATCTTTGATCTTGCCATCTATCTGTAATTTCAAGGGTGAAATTTGGGAGTTTCTACGGATGATTTAGCAATTACGTTACAGTTTTGAGTAGATTATTTAATAGAAATATACTAATGATAAGGCGGGGGTGTGTTTTTTTTTTTGTAGAACTCAATTTTGTGTTGTAGGTAAGTATACAGTGACGGACTGCATGGCAAACTTCTTGCACCCCGGGCGTCGGTAAGAACAAGACCTGCTTGATTTTTTAACTCAACACTGTCTAACAGGCCTGTGCATTTTTTTTAAATCTCACAAGAAGCAAAATTTGAGAAAATGGCCCTAGTTACCACTGTGTGATAAGAAAGACCTAATATTTCTTTCTCTATCTTACTGTCGTAGACAGTTGAATCACGCAGTATGAGTGAAATAGATTCATATAGGTACAGGGTGTCCCAGGGGTTCGAGAAATCTTTATAACTCCGTTGCTACAAGACATATCGCCTTGCGTTTTTTTTTTAACTTCCTGCCAAGAAAATTGAAAATTTTCAAAATTTCGGGAAATGATTGATTTTATCCCGATTTTCGAAAATTGAGTTTTGTGCTTACAAGAAAAATTTATTTCAGCTGAACGCTGAAAGATAATTAAATTTTGTTTCAAGTTTCAACATTCCAAATGCTATAGCTTCAAAAATATGAATTTTTCAATCAAACACTGCAAATTTTAAAATTGCATTGAAAGCTGAAATAACTGAAAAATCGTTAGCACTAGACCATGGGTCATGTTATCAAAGTCAAATTCGATATCATCAAAGAATTAAAAGATGCAATAAAAAATATACCATTTTAGAGTAGGCTGCACCATCCCCTATAAGGAGGGTAGTTAGAATAACGAAAATAATTTTAAATTGTACAGAATGTCCGTGGTTCCTGTTGAAAGAAAAACGCAAGTCGATATGTTTTATAGTAACGGAGTTATAGAGGTTACTCGTATGTACCCCAAGGACACCCGGTTTATGGATAGAGTGCTGTAGTAACTAGCGCCAATGCGGCAAAAATTGTCATTTTCTCAAAATCGGCAATTCAGATCAAATGCACAGGCCTCTTAGACAGCGTTGAGCTGAAAAATCAAGTAAGCCTCAAGTAAAACAAAAATATTCATTTTCAGTACCTATCAGCTACGATTGCTGCACATCTCGATTTTTTAATGTTCTATCATAATAAGAGCTGCTCCAATTGAATTGGAGCAACTACCTTAGTGGCTAATCTTTGATCATTAATTAAGGATCAATAACATAGATCTCCCATATCCAGGGCCGGCGCTATATCTTGCGGAGCCCTGTGTGTAGTAACATATAGGGACCTCCTGTAATTTTAAAAGATTCTTAGAAAAATTTTAATTACCTTCTAATGAATTATTTGTTAGCTTCAAGAGTCTACAGCATACGTAGAAAGTCCTTTTACTGCTCAAAAATTAATGATCCAGAACTACTGCGTCTTAAAATCTAGATTAAAGTGGATAGAACTTAGGTCTAAAACTTCATAAAGGTGCCTCATTGTATTTTCCTAAACGATTCTATAGAACAAATCATCTAAAATCTGGTGCTTTATGATCAAAATGTCTCAAAATCTGAAACCAAAAATAAGAATGTGGCTCAAAAATCGACCAAACATTTTCTAAATTTTATTCTCACTACGGTTTAAAGCTAGATTTCACTAAAAATCAATAATTTAAACACAAATGTTGCAGATTATAAAACGAAATTTTTGCTGAAAAATTAATTTAAAGCGACATCTTCTTTTAATTCAATGGCAAATTCTCCAAAGCATCTCAATCGTGTCACAATCTGTCATTTTTAGACTCAAGAACAAAATTTAATTCAAATTGAAGCGAAACTTAACTAAATCTCCTACTTTTGATAATTCCATAGCAAAATTTGTTAAAAATTATAATTTAGGAGGAAAATGTCCATAAATCTTATTTGAAAATCGATAGTTCAAATCAAAAATCGATTAAAAGTATCCAAATAGGTTTTTTACACGTCATTGCAAAAATACTCTAAAAAACAGTACTTTATAACCAGCGTTGAGGAGCTAAAGTCGGAGACATAGCTCAGAGCCATAACGACCCGGTTAATTTTGGAGAAGCCAGATCTAAACTCAGTGAAGCCGGAGCTGGAGCTGGGAGATCAAAACTTCTGTTGGCTCCAGCTCCCAATCATTTGACTTTTTTTCCATAATATGTTATAAAGAATACTACAATGTTTAAAACACTGAAACTCAGTAAAGCACTATAGTGTTCTAAATTCGTTAATTAGGAGGCTATTCGAGTTGCTACCCGATTGCGTTTTCTCTATTGTCATCTAAATCGCATAGAGCCTCAAATGTCAGAGAATACTCCAAACAACTCCTGGTAAAAATATTTTTTTCTTTTTTTGAACACAACGTATATCTAAGTAGGTACTATATTAAACGGTAACGGTCACAAAAACCTTTATTTTGATGAAGTTGGAGCAGGACCTCAGTTTAGAAACAACGACTCTGGAGCTAAGGCTGGAGCTACAGCTAGAATATACTGTAGCTTCGGATCCGGAGCGGAGCTTAGCCTATTCCTAGCTCAGTCATGCTTATAACAATTACCTCTTAAAACCCAGACTAGGTAAAAATTGATCATTTAGCTCTGTAATAGATTAAAAATTTCTAAGTTGTCTTCTTCACAGTTTAATTGTTAGCAAAATTATCTTATCTTTTAATTATACACTAAATGACACTGAGTCGTAATTTTGGCACCCATGCGTGAAGTTCTGCATTCATGTAATGCCTGAGTTCCCTGAGCGCTAGCGACGGCTCTGACTTTAAGGACACTTATATTATATGCATTGTTCACCATAAAGACACATACATAACGTAAACAAAAACTCAGCACAAGAAAATAAAGAAGTCAAACATCACTTCTTTTAGGTTTGTTAGAATACAAACCACCTAGCATTTGCCTAGTCCGCTACTGATTACATATGTGTTGCATTTTGAAAACTATTAAACTGAATTTAATAATGGCGTAATTTAACAACACGACCTTATTATTCACGTAAAATGACATGTTAAGATTATGGTTATAAAATGGTTGGGTAATAATTCAGTGTTCGTGATGGTCGGTATAAGATCAATCAGGACGTGAAGCCGAGCAACCTGCTCCTTTTACATCAAATAATAAAGGCACGCAAACGATTTTGCAATATTTCTCTTGCTCGCTTATATAGGCACATACCTACATATACAAATTCAAAATTTCCAATCATTTTCTATAAAATTGTACGTAATCATCAATTTTTCGTGTTTATTATACGAAAGATGAATGACGTTCAATGGCCCGTTAAGTTGACACTTTTCTCCAATGAAAATAACAACGAAAATTCACATACATATACATGTATAGTACGTTTACTCTGCTTACGTTTTGACTTAAGTTGTAAAAATAATTTGTGGTTTTACACAATGGATGCAAAATTTACGAAAGCCGGTTGGGGGTGTTATAAATCATAGACCGAATCGACAAATTCACCATCTGTTTATACCTATACGTACATACACATTTGGATGTGTCTTGTAGCAGGTAGGTAAATAACAAGTATTTTCAAGGGTATTTCTCTAAATATTTCTATTTATAATTGTTTGAAAAATTAATTCTAAACAATTGAATTTCTAAACACAGAAACATTTATTTTATATATTTTTATTAAAATTATTGTAATTATTGTTGAATAATTACAATAAATCCTATGGATAAATTGTAATAAAAACTATTTTTTACAAGACTAGTGAATGTTTTCCATTTGAATCATTAACCGTTAGGCAGTTTGTAATGTAATTTCTTTCCACGGAAGGATTAAAACGTTCTAAATTTTTCTAAATATAAATTTCAACCCTAAAATTTGTATGCGAACGGGTATATGACGGTTTGATCTTTGCAAAATATACCTGTCCCTTTAGACAACTGTTCAGTTTACAAAGTCTTCTTGTATTGTACAAGTCGAATATTGAAACATTGTTACATTTTTTTTGTGTGGATTTGTGTTTTGATAATCATGTTATACTAAAAATTTGGCGAGCTTGGGAACCTGTTAATGATGATCAAGTTGAAGAGATGGATATTGTAAATATTCATGATGATGATGATGTTGAAATCGTTGTAGACGGCGTAGGACCATCGAGTCCATCGACCAGCAGAACTGATGTAGAAAAGGGTATGAGTAGATATCAATTTTTTAATATTTATTCACTTTATGCTACTGTCAATCTTTCGATTGCAGAAAAAAATACGAGGGATAATCTATCAGAAGACGGTAAGAAGCTAATTCGCACACTGCATTCTTCGTTGGTAGAGCGTGGTGAACCAGCGCCGATTAAACTAACAGCCGATTTATTAAAAAAACCGTATAGCACTATCCACGGTATACCTAATTTCCAAGTCGGAAGAATCCTTAGGGGGGAAAAAGAGAGCGTGAATCAGTTGTAGATAAATTAGATTCTTCAATAAAAGAAGAAATAAAATCTACAATTTACGCTATTTATAAAAGGAAAGAGGTGCCTACTTTTCTTGCTGGACGGTTTAATTTGCACATATTCTATAAAAAAGATGTGCAGTTCAAGTAACTGATAACTACTTAGAATAATGCAAATTAAATTGACTAATGTAGAGTTCGGTAGTCTGTTTAGTTTTTCAGTTCTTTAACGGAACTTATGTAATAAGTATAACTTGATTTTTACTTCTTATACTTTTCATTACAATTTATCCATAGGATTTATTGTAATTATTCAACAATAATTACAATAATTTTAATAAAAATATATAAAATAAATGTTTCTGTGTTTAGAAATTCAATTGTTTAGAATTCATTTTTCAAACAATTATAAATAGAAATATTTAGAGAAATACCCTTGAAAATACTTGTTATTTACCTACCTGCTACAAGACACATCCAAATGTGTATGTACCTATAGGTATAAACAGATGGTGAATTTGTCGATTCTGTCTATGATTTATAACACCCCCAACCGGCTATCGTAAATTTTGCATCCATTGTGTAAAACCACAAATTATTTTTACAACTAAAGTCAAAACGTAAGCAGAGTAAACGTACTATACATGTATATGTATAGGATCAACCTAGAGTTAAAAGTGATTAAGGCTGATATCCGTAGGTACAACGTTTGGTGAACGGAAGTGCGTGTTGAAACGACACACGGACAACGCTAATCTTCCGGACTTTGCGTGTACACTCTCTATATTGACGACGGTAATCTAGCAACTATATCTATAGCTGAGATTAAGGCACACTTACACACATACTTAAATCGCAATACTACCATTTATTAGTTCAAAAAATATAAAGATTGTTTAGGAATAAATACGCATGCGTTGTTGATTGTATTCGATATAGTGCGCAAGCGTATATTGTGTTGATTTTGTTTGAAAAGCGTCCCCTATTATTTATCTTGTTTATTATACCAACACCTTTATATAACATCTATTCCTAATACATATTCTATAACAAGAATAATTACCATCATAACTGACAAATAAGACACTTACTATGTTTGCATAACAATTAAAATACAATCAATGAATTATATACAAGTCTCAGTTTATTAAGGGTACTATTATTAAAATAGAGGGTAAGATCATCATTAATCCCCCTAAATATACCTGTAATTATATTTAATTATAATTCAATAATCAATATATACTTAGATGATATTTATATTTTCAAGGAAGAATATTTTAAAAATATCTCCTCTCCTTTAAGTATATTGCTAATATTACCTACTATTGCCGTTTAGTATATTTTTTGCTGCCATTTTATTATGCTTATTATTATTATTATTATTATTATTATTATTATTATTATTCTGTTCGTTTCATTCAAGAGTGAGCCACAGACGAGTTTAGTAATATAACGCAACCTTTTGACATCATAACTCTAGCGATCATAAAACATGACATTAAAAATACGCTTCTAATATTTTCCAATCCCTCCGTCTCTAATAATAATAATAATAATAATAATAATTCTAGTTGGACATTTATATTATTCAATATGGATATAAGTAAATATTATAAGCATTATATAATGTGGTCGATTGGATTTTCCTTTGTAGATAGATGTGTGTGTATACGGGGATTCATCGGAGCGAACAGTGCATTTTAACCACTTATCCACTTAGAGATACTCACCCTCGCCAGAATGGAGCCCTAAAACCACTACCTACAACCACTATACCACCACTAATAACATCAACAACAACGATTACCACCATCAAGTTTCTACCAATCTCTCTATGGATAAATGTAGTGACAATTTATGTTGAAAATCATATTTTCTAATTCTATAAATTATAATAAATTAATTAACTATTTAAATTGTTGTAAATATTAAATTGTTGTAAATATTTAGGGGTGGCTTCATAGAGTTCAATTTTAATAAAAAGTATAGTAGACAGCTTAATCATTGATCCATTAAGATTTTCAATAAAAACCCTTTTTACCACTAAAAAGGTATAACATCTTATCTGTGGCACATAAGCGCCATCTGATGGTTAAACATATATTTACATCTCAAGAACAAAAGTATTTTAGAAAAATTGGAAAAAAAATTACCAATTA
This sequence comes from Mylabris sibirica, assembly GCA_039776855.1. Lineage (NCBI taxonomy): Eukaryota > Metazoa > Arthropoda > Insecta > Coleoptera > Meloidae > Mylabris > Mylabris sibirica. The sequence continues at coordinate 9,726,274 of CM077842.1, read as the reverse complement.
AGCAAAATTCATCAGTAAAGTTAAGTAGGGGTAATAAACGCGTTCTTAGATTTCATGCGATTGTCGCGCTACAAATGCACACTAGATGCTTGATAAATTGTTCTGTCTCTGTTGCAATTATTGCAGATTTGATAATTTATGCTTTGTTCTATGTACAGTCAAATGCGGAAAATTTTTAACGGTGTGGATTGTACAGTGTAAACCAGACTTTCGTTTGAAGATAACAAACATACTATTGATTATCGAGAGGAAGAAGGGGACGATTTATTGATGTACCTAGAATAAAGATCCCCTCCTAATTTTTTATGAAAATTTTATTATATATAACAAATTTAAGAGACTTTTCAAATGTTCAAGAAATTTTCCGATCGGCATGTTAGTTTTCCAGAATTTTAATAAAAACGGGTTGGTTTATGCAGTACTTTTTTGTACAATTTTAAAGATGGACAAGCGGACAATTGTTTATTCGGAAGCTTATCCATATTAGGGAAATCTGACGTCCGTGGAAAATCCAATTTTTGAAAATTTTGGAAAATTTTTGGGAAGCTCATTTGTCTTTTTTATCTATTAAGAAATATATGTTCGTAACACAATTGTCTAAAGATAATATTTTTGTCGAGAAAACTTACATATTTCCATGTGAAAATTGGGAACATAGGACGAGCTGTGGATGAAATTGTAAAAAAAAAACGTACTCCAAAACAATTGTCTGTAATTCAGAATTTTCTCATAATTTTCCAAAACTGAACTGTCCTGCCTTTGCACCTTGAAATGCTTTTTCGATAACCCTAACTGGTATAAGGCTTTGAGATAAAAAATAAAATAAGAACCATGTTTTTTCACTTTTTTTTCAAAAACTTCCCTATAGATTATTTTTAAATTTGGCATAAGTGAAGCTTAGGCTAATACTAAGCTGTGGTAATATTTTCAAAATTTTTGAATATCGTATCTATTTTCAATCCGGTAGAGCTTGATATAATAAAAACAAAGATAATGGAGCGAAATTCGGTTAAATCAAACCATTTAATTCGATTTGAACGGAAATCTTTGCATATCTTGCATGCTTTACCTAACTTTACCGTTGTTAAACCAGCCTTAGATCTGTGAATTTATTTCAAACGGAACCGCGCCATCTGACAATTTTCTTAATAAACTTATCGGTAGATTTTGCAGAATTCTTTAATAATTCTTCTAAAATTCACTGATGAAAATATCTATGATCTATATATAAGTAATTCTATAACTCTTTAATGATATTTAGTAATTATAAAATTTATATTTTTATTTGTAGTATACATAACATTTTGACGGTAATTGTAGATTTCTGTACGGTTGACATAATCTGATCGATACTAGCGCCGTTTGACAGTTTGTTTAGTTGCCCTGAAATACCACTGTTGTGTTTATGTCGTATTACTTGTGTATAAAAATACTAAATAAACATACTTTACAAATAGTTAATTTAAATTAAAATCAATTAATTAATGTGATAATTAGATTGGATTATAAATTAAATTAACTTTAACGTTTTGTGTTTTTTTTTTTTTGTATAAATGTCTGCAAAAATTGGGTAAGTTTTCTGTAATTTTTTAATCAAAACTCTTCATGGGGGGGGTTGCCGACTATTTCCCCTCAACAAACGAAGAATTTTAAACGTTTCATTATGGAAAAGAATTTAATTTATTTCATGTAAATACTAATATTTTTTTTTCGATGGTAATTGTTGGCTTTGTCTTTAATTTATGTGGTTTTTAGAGGGTTGTCGATACGTTTTCGTTCGATGCAAGGGGTATAAAACGGCCATCTTTGTTGGTCTTTTTTTTCAAATAATACTTTATTGTGGATATTTTTAGATATAAAATGGAATTAGTGATAGGTTTTTCCTTTTACTACACTGTTTCTCGATTTGTTTCAACAAAAAAAGTCATGTTTTAAATACGTTTCAATTTAGTTTTAAATTCGAAAATTTTATTGTAAATATTTACAGTAATATTAATATCTAATAATAATAATAATAATAATAATAATCGTGTGGTACCATTATCTTATAATATAATAGAATTCTTATCATCTCTTAAGCATAGTAAGATTTATTAATTATTTAAATAAATGACGCCATTATTGAGTTGAAATTAATTAAAGTAAAAACAAAAACAACAAATGAATATCATTAAAATATGAACAATTTGATTGCACTGGCAACGTTGTAGATGTTATTAAATATATTTAAATTAAAGTAATTTGCGATTTGCGATACAAACGAGAAAAGTGGTATTGTGTTTTGCGAGTAGGGAAAGAATCTTACAAACAAAATACTCGTGTGTTATTCAATATTTTTCCTGAAAATATATCAAATGTATTTTTAAACCTATTATTTCTATTTTGCGTTTAAAATAGCATCGTTAAAACAATTAAAAAACTCTGGAATGCGATTGACCATGCATGCCATTCCTGAAACTTCCCGCTAAGTTTTTAAAGCTCCAAAATTATTGTGAAGAGTACAAATTTGATTGGTTAAGGAATTTTGGAAAAAAAATTTTTTCGATATTTTTCGACAACGATATCTCGCGAACAAATCAACGGATTTTGACAAGCTTTACGGTATTCGACACAGTTTTTGAAGCTCCAAAATTATTGTAAGGAGTATAAATTTGATTGGTTGAGTAATTCTGAGGTTATGTTGAAAAAACACTTTTTTCGATATTTTCCGACAACGATATCTCGCGAACGAATCAACCAATTTTAATCGTTTAAACGGCATTTGACGTCATTAGTTAAGGTTAAGAGCTGATTGGATTATGGAATTGATCGGTACAGCAGCTCAATAGTTATTTTGAAAAAACGTGATTTTAACAAAAGAAATTTTTCAGTTTTTTTAGAATTTCTCAAAATTTATCGAGCCGAATCGGTTGAAATTTGCACGAATTCTAAGTTTGGTGGAACTCTTTCGAATTTTGCGAAGAACGTTTCAATCCGTCAAGCCGTTCAAAAGTTATGAGCTGCTTACATCCCCCCCACACACACATACAGCCATATAGACATCCTCGCAAAAATAGTCAAAATAGCTTGCTAGGACCCCAAAACGCCGAGATCTGCTAAAAATTCAATTTTCGAAATTCGGGGAAAAACCAATAACTTCCCGAAATTTTGACAATTTTCAATTTTCTTAGCGGGAAGTTAAAAATATCGACAACCCACATTAATTTACTAATCTTATTAAATGTTAATATCAAATAATTTTCAAGTTTAATTCATTATAATAGATGTAAAATTATTTGTATATAAAATAAAAAATCAACTACGTCAATGGTTGTGTGACAGTATTGAATTGATTATGGTAAAACTGTAGATCTTAAATCTAGTCATCAAATAAAATTGACAACTCTAGTAGACCATGTAAAAAATGTCATTTTCTTCGTAGACAAACAAATTAAAGTATAACTATTTATGGCTCAAAATACCATAGCTGTCTTGTTTTGTGAAATGACAAATTATTCAAATGTCTCTATTCTATTTTTTCGTTCTGTTTCAAATAAGTTTCTAGTTGGAATTGCCAGTTCAGTATATTATCTCAATAATTAAAAATTTTTTATTATTGTATTGTTTTTGGATGATATTTTTATATTAAAAACTCGATTGAAGAAAAGAAATTTTATTCGTTTTTCATATGAAATAATACAGGGCAAGGCCACCGGTGATTTGTGTAAATTAAGATCAATTATTTCATCGTTTTCATTGCGTGAATTGTTTTAAAACAAGATTACGGTCTTTCCAGTTTTTCTGTTTTAATTCTTTTATTAAAACAGAGAAAGTGAGTGTTAATACCTCTTCATGAATATTTAATTTTTTAGTTTATTAGTTGAGAAGTGCAAAAATTGTAGGTGATAGTGATAATACGTGTGTGGCAAAACAGAAAGATGAAAAGAAGATGATAAACTTTAAGTACATATTCTCTAATAATTACCTAACATTATACTAACAATGGATTAATGATTATTAAAAAAAAAGTAACAAAAAAGAAATGAAGAAGAAGTATTGTCCTTGACCTTTTTGTTGATTACAATTAATTTTGATGCAATCGATAATTGATATTCATAGACTTTTTGTTGAAATGTTACGAAATTCCAGCTATTTTAGCAACAATTAAATCTAAATTATTAATAAATAACTGTTGCTGAAATTTCTAATTTTGATTGTCTCTTCATCTATTTGTTTATTTATTTATTATCATTATTATTATTTAGTTTATAATAATGTAATTTATTGGAAATCGCAGAATTGTGTTGTAATTTGAGTTGAAAAGGTGTAAAAGACACGACAATATTTTTATTATTAATGATCCTTGTCTGATCAATTTTGCAATTTAAAGCTAGTACATTATTATTATTATTATTATCATTTTTTCTTAAGAAATCTTCGTTCAAAGTTAGATAAAAGATGCATTTTTCTTGTTAACTATGTTGCAAATTTATTTTCGTTAATTTTATCAATTAGCGAATTTTTTTTAAAAAAAATTAGCTTATGACGAGATCCTCACTTTTGAATTTCCGAAAAATTTTTGTACAGAAGTTCGTTTTGGGACCTCAGGAACCCATATCCACCGTTCGTTAAAATTTTTATATATATACTACTATATATATATATATATATATATATATATATATATATATACAGGGTGAGCCAAGAGGATGGCACCCTAAAAGTATAAGAAGTTCTAATAGATGAAACTTTATGAAATTTGGTATGTGGCCGTTATGGCACTTGAACTACCTTTGGAAAATATTCTCGTTGATCTAGCTACCCCCCTTATATAGGGTAGTGCACCCTACTCTCTTATTTTAAATGGAATGGTATATTTTTTATTACATTTTTGATTTCCTTGATGAAATCGAAAGGGACTTTGATAACATGACCCATGGTCTAGCGCTGAAAGTTTTTCAGATATTTCAGCTTTTAGTGCAATTTTAAAATTTGCAGTGTTTGATTGAAAAATTCATATTTTAGAAGATATAACATCTGAAATGTTGAAACTTAGAATTTAAGTAGTACAAACAGTGTACTTGTTGCCAATTTAAACAGAATTCAATTATCTTTCAGCGTTTAGCTGAAATGAATTTTTCTTTCAGGCAATTTTCAAACTATAATAGCTTGCTTATTTTAAATAGAACCCCATATTTCTCTTTATATGGTTGGATAGAGAAAAAAATTCTGCATAGAACTGTATTAACATTCCCTATACCTATCTTTGATAATTTTTCAGTTATTCAAAATTTTCAATTTCGTTCAATCACCTCCCTTGAAGCAAAATGTAATACTTCTAGTCGCCTATGCCAAAATAATTCAACTATAATAATATGCATAGAAGGCTTAGCAAAATGACAAAATACCACAAATGACGTTAATAATGAATATTTTACCTGTATTTTTTACAACTTTAGCCCATCCTACATACACAAAAAGTAAATGAAATAATTATTAATTTAATTAATTACTATTTTCTGTTATTTTATTTCATTGAGACAGTCCAAATTTAATTAATTAATTTCATCCTAATTGTGACAATTGAATTGGAGGTTGTTTTGCTAAGCCTTCTATGTTTTACATTTTATTTCAGGAAAGAAAATTAGACGAAATTGAAAATTCTGAATAACTGAAAAATTATCAAAGATAGGTATAGAGAATGTTAATACAGTTCGATGCAGAATTTTTTTCTCTATCCAACCATATAAACAGAAATATGGGGTTCTATTTAAAATAAGCAAGTTATTGAAGCTTGAAAATTGCCTGAAAGAAAAATTCATTTCAGCCGAACGCAGAAAGATAATTAAATGTTCTACAGTTTGATAGAAAGTACGTTATTTGTACTATTAGAATTCTAAATTTGAACATTTTAACTGCAATAGTTTCTATGCTGTGAATTTTTCATTTAAACACTGCAAAATTAAAAATTTCATGAAAAGTTAAAATATCTGAAAAACTTTCAGCGCTAGACCATGGGTCATGTTACCAAAGTCCCTTTCGATTTCCTCAAGGAATTCAAAAATGTAATAAAAAATATACCATTCTATCTAAAATAAGGGAGTAGGGTGCACTACCCCATATAAGGGGGATAGCTAGAACAACGAGAATATTTTCTAAAGGTAGCTCAGGTGCCAAAACGGCTATATAGCAAATTTCATAAAGTTCCATCAAGTAGAACTTCTTATACTTTTAGGGTTCCATCCTCTTGGCTCACCCTGTGTATATATATATATATATATATATATATATATATATATATATATATATATATATATATATACATATATATGTATATCCACGATAACTGCCGTAAAAATACACCAATCTTAATGAAACTTGGTACAAAAATCGGTCTTTGGAATAGCTTGGATGAGTCCGTTGGCCAGACTGGTGGGGCCAACACTTTTGGAATAGGAGCTGAAGAAATGTTAAAAAAAATCATTTTCAATATTACATTTGCTTAGATTTTGATGAAAATTAAAATAACAGTAGAGCCGTCGATCGTCTATGACCCAGAAAAAAAATCATCAAAATCGGTTCATTGGATCGCAAGAAAAATGCAAAAATCTCTTTTTTGAGTATAAGCAGTAAAATCACATATCTCAGGTGGCTATGTGTTCTGACAATTGATATTAGAAAAAAAATTGAATATCGCGGGGGGTAACTAATTTTGACAGTTAATATTAGACGCAAGGCCTGCTAGAGAATTTCGCTTGAAAAAATCAAGCAGGCCTTCATTAGACGTATTAGACAAACAACAAACTTCAAACGAATGAAATTTTATTATTGTTTCTCATTGTTTGTGGATTAAATGTATTTTTCAATAAAAATCATAAATATTAAAATAACATCGGGAATGAATTTATTAGTTGATTCAATGTTATTAAAATATATTGTCAGTATCATAAGAATGTTTTGCAATTAATATTTCAGTATGTAGATTGTACATAAAAAAAAAATCGCTATATAAGGTACTTGCTGCCTTTGGAGATCTTTTTTTCATAAAGGTCATTTTGCTGAACAAATTAACTTCCTCATCTTCAAATCAATGAGATATGTTGATTTTTAGTTCAAGTATGAAGGTGCACAGATACATACATATAATTGTTAAGGGGGCGAACTAGAATTTTGTATAAAAAGGGCGAATATTTAAGATACGATAACTCGCTGTTTTTTTTTTAAGATGTAATAACTTTGCAGCGGGATTTGCACGCTCCTCCGTGCTTATGACGTCACTGCTCCGATTTAAATTTAATATAACCGCTGTCTAGTCGCGCTCGAGGAAAGACATTTGTTGGGCCTTGTTTTTTATGTACCTACTTTTATATTTTTTTCCATAGTTCAGTCTCTATGATTTAGTATCAACTGAAAACTAAAATATTTATAACAAATTGAAAAGACTTTTTAAATTTTCAAGAAATTTTCCGATCGGTTTGTTAGTTTTTCGTGAAAAACAAAAATGGTTAGCATACACTGAATTCTTGCACAATTTTAAAGATTATCAATCAAATGGTATCTTATTCAAAAGCTAATGTAAGAGCAAGTGATATGATGTGGGCGAAAACCTTATTTTGAAAATTCAGTTGAGTTATCAAAAAGTTTTTGTTTACTTGTTAATTTCACATATTATCAGCGTTATTATATCGAATATAATTAGGTCGATGTTTAATTTTTGATATTGAATTTTAATCCAACCGTCAATTTGAATCTTAACGATGCATAACGAAGTCACCTCTCCGCTATCTTGCAATCTAATAGTTAGATTTTCTATTTAATTTTCCAAGGAAAAAGAACAAGTTTTTTCTGGATCAGTGGTGTTACCAGGAGACAACCCATCAAATTATCTTACTTATGTATAAAGTGATCATTATACTTGTGGATTTGGCAATATAATGCCCTATATTATTCCTTACTATGACTTAGGAGATAGGGAATAATGAACCATTATTCCCTCTGTCGTGAACCGATTAGGAAATAGCATTTGAATCATTGTTTCTGTCTAATATAGAAAAAAACACGGTAACGACAAAAATAAATAAAACGACGGTTTCGTCAAGTAGACCTAAAGTGGGCGTTTTCGGTCCAATTTTGAATTATAGTTGCTATGAAATGTAAGAATGCCATGGCAACGAAGTACAAAAATAAATAAAAAGACGTGGCAAATGGCCAAGGGGATGATTTTTCGTGTACACCACCAGAAATTGTCAATAAATCTGCAGCAACATCATCGTAATTGTTAACTCAAAGATCAAAACGTTTTTATGACAAAGCGTACCAAAGGTTAGTCATAGTCCGTTTTTTGTGCGATTTTAGAATCGAAAATGATAATGAAGGTAAATATTCTTGTACACCACCAGTACCAGTACACTTAGAAATAAGTCGTAGATAAAGTATAGTAAACAACTCGCTATAATGTGTGCTACTATTAGGTACCTCGAATGATTATAACATTAGAACCTTGGAAGTTGTTCAAAAACGCCCGTTTTGGACAAGGTCGCGATTTTCAAAAACGGACGAAACACGTAGAACATTCATTTTTATCGCTTTCTCCATTGCATTCTAGAGAAAATGCTGAACATTTACACCTCCTAGTTACAAAGTAAAATCGAGTAAAACGAAAAATTCAATATCAAAGTTTTGAAAAACGTGATATCATCAGAGGTGGGCCTATTTTGATCCACTTTTAAATGAGTTTGGAGGCTATAATTTTGCTGAAATAATATTCCCTAGGGACTAGATATCCTGAAAATCCTTGAAATATTGAAATATTTAGGCTAAGGTGTGGGAAAAAATATAAAAGTACATAAAAACGAGTTGGAAAAGGGGCCGAATCGAAGACCCGGCCTAGCAACTTCCCCGACTGATCAGTCCCAGTAGTTAATCATTAATTAGAAAAAATTTTTTCTACGATCAAGAGAAAATTGTCAAATTTCTGCGAAAAGCACAGTGGTTGCGCTCTTGCCTGACATCTGTTTGCTACGGGGTTCAATTCTCGCCAGAATAACTTTATTTTTTTTCTTTTCAATTATGGAAATAATCATCTTTACTATTTTGTTATTTTATTCTTAACAAATAGAAAACTTTAGTTTACTTACTGCCTCTATGGATAGTAAAAGTATTATTACTCATTATGTTATCCATTACAATAAATTCACAACAAAAGATTAAACAAATATTCCAGTAAAGCTTTTAACAAAACCAAAGATGTCAAAATCAGCACCGAAATTTAAAAAAAAAAAACGCAATTATTTACACCTACTCGATCTTTAACGAAACAGTCTTGTTGCTAGACAACGGCCGTAAATCCTGATTTATATTTGATATATTGTCTTATTCTTTTGTCTTGCGTACATACTTGATTAGTAAAGAATCACTGTCCATCTAATTAATTTAATCATTATAAGTCGCCAGATTGAAAAATATCGCACATGATGGGTATTATTTCTGACATAAAAGCACATGCCCTTTCGATTGGTGATATCAAATTAATACGTTATCTTACATTTTTTTCAATCAACCCCCTCCCCCGTCCACCCCCGTGGTCCGATTGGCACCAAAAACTAATCAACTCGAAAGTCCACGGAATAGTTGATGCTGGCCAAATTTGAACGCAATCGGTTAAGCCGTTTTTGAGTAATCGTTGGAGAAACGACAGACGCACACACACACACACACACACACGGACATCATGCTAAAAACTTCAAAAACGTGTTCAGGGGACCCCAAAACGTAAAGATCTGGTGAAATCTCGAATTCGAAATTTTGGTCCGAAACTAATAACTTCCCTACCCTCTGGTCGGGGAAGTTAAAAAACGCCCCAACAACTGTCTCTGTAATTCTGAATTTTCTCACAATTTTCCAAAACAAATTACGTCGCCATGTACAGTGGCGATTGAAAAAAAAAACAAGTCTTGAGCGAGAATTTCACATTTATAAACCGAGACCGTCTTGATGCTTGAGCTTGGCCTTGAGGCCAGATTAATGCCCGTATTTATAAACCGATATTGAGACTGTTTTGAAACTTGAGCTTGGCCTTGAGGCCAGACTTTGTAACCAAGCCAAGATTGCGTTGTAGCTGCCTTGAGACGAGCTTGAGTTTTGCAGAAGGTGCTCATGCACATAAAAAGAAAAATTTGTACCTGTAAAATGTAACTAGAATTCGCCAAGTTCTCAACCCTCCATTTACTCAATCCTGATTTCCGCCGAGAATTCCCGAAGCAAGACTTATAAACCAGAACTCGTGCTTGGAAGTTAGACTTGAGACCGCACAGGAGATGGTCTTTCTTTTTTAATCGCCACTGTACTTTGAAAATAATATATGGTGTCTGAAGCATTCGCCTTTTTCATACAAAATTCTAGTCGGTGCCTTTATGTTTTCTTTTGGATTCTTTTAAAGTAAATGGTGTTGAAATTTAAACTTGTTATTTTTAAGGTGTAGACAGTCTACAGTAGACTTTTTTTAAAAGAAAAAAAATCAGTGACTATCTAGGTCAACTTTTAGCCACTTCTTCATTCTTCAATCCACAGATCTGAGTTGATTTTTTGCCTTCAAAATTGATTTTATGTTAAAAAAAAGTAAGTATACAGGGTGTAATCGAATTGTTTGTCTATTTATAGACCAGGTATAAGGTCCGAAAAACTGAGCCAATTTATATATTTTTTTTATTAGGAAGTCAGTAGGGCTTGATTGTCGACAAAAAAGGAAGTAAAATTTTCTCCAATATTTTCAGAACGACTAGAATTAAGCAACGTTATCACAACTTATCATTAATTTGTAGTAAAAAATGTAGTATGGTTAAATTTACTAAATAGGTCAGTAAAACATCTGTCTTTTTGTAATTTAATAAAATACCAAGTAAAGATGCTAAAAAGCCTTAATTTTTCAATTTAAGTAAGCCTTAAGTGCATAAAGGAATAAGTTTTAAAAATGGTCTTATTTATTAGAAACGTTTTTAAAATATCTAGGCTTAGAGACCTTTTTCGCAAAATTCCTTACTAATAGTTATTTATTTGCCTCTTAAAACAAGAGTTGTATACAAAATTTTAGATAACACAAGACCATTTGAAATCATTTTAATAAGTATTTGTCATTGCCAATAAATTTAAGTAAAAAATTAGACCAAAGAAGGCTTGATTTGTATTTGTAATGGAAAGTTACTATTTTATTACGATAGCACTCACATCACACTCTAGATACTAAGCAATGGGAATGCATAATTTCTATAACACACTAGTGTGTTATAAGGTGCTTTATTGATTTAAAATGGCCTGCTAATACATAATGAAATCCTGTGTTGTAATAATTGTTATTACAATACAGTTGGTTCGGAAAATGATTTAGAGTAACAATGGTAAATCTTTTAGCAGAGGAGAAAAATTTAAATGATTTTGTAATTTTGTAGTCACGTTCGTTGATTTTCTTTTCTTTCTTTTTGTTTTTATTTTTAACAATCAAATGTTCACAATTCGTATCACTTTCTATAAAGATTTCGTGTTGATTTCTTATTGCATTAGATTTTCTCTCATACGAAATACAAATTTAAGTAACTTTAGAATTAATTTTCTTCTTGAACAATTAAATTAATTTCACTAAACTTAATGTCGAGAAATTAATGATTGTTTATTAACAAATAGTCAAATTTAATTGACATTGTTAACTAACCTGAATATCTAATCTTTTATTATTATTATTATTATTATTATTATTATTATTATTATTATTATTATTATAATCGTTACATAATTTATCAAATACATGTACTATCTAATATGGAACTTGAGCTTAGTCTATTTTCATTCAATCAGTTTGAATCTAGAATCAGTGGTGGTTCGTGAATTATATTGGCGTGAACGAAAAGATTGAAATTGTGTAAGCGACAGTGGAGACTCACTTGTCCTTGGACATGTACGCATGCGTAGAATAACCAAATAGCTTATTATAATAAACATTTCCATGTATGTAAGTATTTTTGTAAATTTTTGACCAATTGAGCCGCCCCTGTGTAGAATAGAAAAACATTAATCCTTACTTAATTTGAACAGTAAATCAAAATTAAATCAACATTTATTGTTCGAAAAATTATGAAAATAATTGGCTTGTCAAGTCAAGTTGTCTACTAAATAGTAGATAGAGTATATGTTCACGTTGTTAGAATCTTTCTAAGCTATACAATTATATTTAATTGCGTATTAAGTTTAGTATTTTTTTTTAAAATCAAAGTCATTAATGATTTTTACTGTTATGTTTTATGTTATTATTTTTTATTTTTTGTTTCAAATAATAGTTGTGATAATTTATGTATTATTGTAGTAGGTATATTTATCAATTAATTAAAATGTTGATTATTTATGTGTTTTTTGTCTTTATACAGGGTGTTTTATTAGAAACTGGATAGTTCTTATCACAACTAATAAATTGACGAACGATTTGAATAATATTTTAAACAGAGGCATCTCGTGTATAAAAAAATAATGTTGATAGGGTATTCGAGTCGTTTAACGTGCATAACTCGTTTATGAAAAACATGACATCATTTGAAACGAGAAATTTTTGACCAACTTCTAAATGAGTTACGAGGTTCCAATTTTGCTAAACTGATCTCTAATCATCCTTCTATAAATTGTTGAAATATTTTTCGAATCGCTCGCCAACTAATAGGAGTTTTACACGAATTTTATACATTTAGATTTTTAACTCTGTATAGTGAGTGTCTAAGGGAATTCACTGCAGATCCGTTACTTTTACGTGTGCCGCTCAATCTTCATATAGTCCGAGTTAAAAACTGTTCTTATGATTTACTACTTATATGAACTATCCGGTCGTCTGTAAAACACCCTGTAAATATTCCGATAGGTAGTGTAGGGCATTTTTATTTAATCTAAAGAAGAAAAATATTGTTAAAATAAGATGTTTTCAATTTTTTTGTTGATTTGAATTTTAATTTGATAAACAATAAAACAATTTTCTTATTAATTTCTTTCCTGTGTATTCATCGAATATTTTTAAATGAAAACTTCGAGGTTATCAATAGCGGAAGTATGAAACATCATCAACAAATTTTATAATCAAAGAATCAATTTATTATCCTTGATAGCGTTTATTTTATATCTTCGATTAATGCTAACTAGTTTTAGTTTAAATTAAAAACATTAATTTAAAAAAAAAATTAGATTGAAATTAAATTAAATTTATTAAAAAAAAAAAATAAGAAAAAGATGTAGAAATCAAGTTGATTTTCGTTAATTATGAACTAATTGAATTAAGAAAAAAATTCTTGACGTATTTAATCAGGATATTGACGCTTGCGCGACCATATCATCGTTGAAACTTACGAAAAATTCAACATTTACTGACTGATTTACAAATCATATGTGTTGTTATAAAGAGAATGAAGGCGTATATAACGTCAAGTTGATTGAAAATTTTTTTTACAAATACGTACTCTAGGAGAACTCGTGTGTTGTGGTGGTGTTATTATTGTTGTTATTGTTATTGTTTAATCTTTTAACTGGAAGTTTTTCTATTTTTTCCTCAAGCTCATAAGTGTTTCTGTGTGTGTGTGTGTGCGTTTTTTTTTTATTCTTGTTGGATATAATGGGGATTTTTGTTTGTTCTACATTCAAACAATAGGAATTGAAGGTAAATTTTGCTCTATTTCTTTCAAATATACAACACAAAAAAAATTGTAATTTCTCATTAGTACAATAATCAGTTTCGTTTAATTTTCAAGTATTTAGGTCAATTAATCAACAAATAGATTGTTTAGTGTAGGAAAATCTATTATTGTTGTATTTTCTTTTAATAATTGACGCTTTCAAGAACCCACGTGCTGATGAATAATTTTCTTTTTATTACCATTTAATTTTTCATTATTTTTTATTTACATCAAACTTTCGATAAATATATGTTATTTATTAATAAAACTATTTTTTTTTTAATAACGATAATAATAGCAATGTGTAAATATGGAAATTCTCCCATATTCATAAAAGTTCAAATGATAATAATAATAATAATAATAATAACAATAATAATAACAAAATATATTTCCATTAAAAAGCAATTTTATAAATCAAACGACAACAAAAAGTTAATTATTTTAACAATAAATACATAAAAATTGTTTTATTTGTGTGTTCAATAACTGATAAGGGTTGAAGAAACAAACAGGGGTGATTATTGTTGTGGTTGTTATTGGTGTTATAATTAATTAGTTAACAAAATAAAATCTATTAAAATCAATACAGTTTATATAGGAAAAGTTCATCAACATTTTATTAAAGTTTTTAGGTTCATTACATTTGTTATCAATTATATTTCACAGAGGTCAATGTTGAATTGCTTGTATGATAATAAACAAAACAAAAAAAATGTCATGAAATTTCATCGAAATATTTTAGAAAATCTAAAATTTCACTCGTATCTATTCAATTATAATCAACTTAACTCATATAACGTATCAATCATCCAGAATATAAATATAATCAAATATACAATTAGATTGTTGCGTGCAAATCAAAAATATACAGTGCTGGCAACTTAAACTATAGTGCGTTTATTCCGCTAACGTTTTGACTTAAGTTGTTAATAAGAATTAGTGGTTTATACAATGAATGCAAAATTTACAATAGCCGGTTGGGGGTGTTTTGTAGTAGGTATATAAGGACAAGTATTCTCAAAGGTAATGAAATTTATATTTAATTTAGAAAGTTCTAATGCTTTCGTGGAGAAAAATCACATTACAAACTACCTGACGGTTGGTGGTTAAAATAGAAAATATTCACTATTAACATAATTTGAAGTCTTGTAAAAAAATAGTTTCTATTGCAGTTTATACCTCTATAAGATTTATTTATGTTTCATGTTAAAGTATGTAATATTATTCAACAATAATTGCAATAATTCTTAACAAAAATATAGAATAAATGTTTCCGTTTTTAGAAATTCAATTGTTTAGAATTAATTTCTCAGACAATTATGAATAGAAATATTTAAAGAAATCCTTGTTCTTATATACCTGCTACAAAACATCCGTAGGTATATAAACAGATGGTGAATTAGTCTCTCTATGATTTATAACTTCCCAAGCGACTCTTGTAAATTTTGCATCCATTATGTAAACTACTAACTCTTATTTACAACCTAAATCAAAACGTTAGCGGAGTAAACGTAATATACAAACATTAGAATTATTGTAGGTGTATGTCAAACTAGATGGCACTAAGTCCAAATGATATATTTACAGGATGTAATCAAAATGCCATTCAAACTGCAGACCACACATAGGACTAGGACCCCAAAAACTGAATCGATTTGTATACTTAATATATTAAGTATACTTAATATATGACGGTTGGTCAGACAGATTGTATTCAAATAGAAAATATTCACTGCTAACAATACTTGAAATCTTGTAAAGAATAGTTTTCATTACAATTTATAATTTATACACAAGATTTATTCATGTTTCATGTTAACGTATGTAATATTATTCAACAATACATAACTATTGTAAATTTTGCACCCAATTGTGTAAACCACTAATTCTTGTTTAAAACTTAAGTCAAAAAACGTTAGCGGAGTAAACTACTATACTTTGTGTGAGTGCTCCAATCACCTTAAGCTACGTAAAGGCGCGCTTAAATTCGAATATAGAACACTGTTTTTTCTAAGATTGAACAGAAACTCAAAAATTACTCTTCAAATCAGAAAATCTTACAACGAAAAAAAAATAAATAAGTGGGCGGAAAAATACTTTTCCGCCCACTAATTAATCAACCATATACAACCAGCCTTCTTGTTGTTTACGTCGCTGATAAACGGTCATAATTTATAACAATCAAGCCCTTTGCATATCCAAAACAGGGCAGAAAACTGACAGTTTCTATCAATCGCATAAAAAATCAATTGTATTTACATTCATTAATCATTAAATAGGTCAGTAAGATTTCTGTAGCTTAATACCATGGAAATCCGAGATGTGTTGTACTTACTCCTGCATTCTTATCAACTTTCATTGTCAGTAATATGTTAGGTTAGTATTTATCCAGCGATCATGCAACAGTGATTCAGATTTTGATCAATTTTAGCCAAAACAATTTTTGGCTCTTCAAAATGTGTTTATTGTAGGAATTTAATTCCACAAATGGATAGTAAGGCTTGCATATTAAAAGTCAATTCAATTACACCCTGTATAATCAATATTTTAAGTATAGGCTTAATTTAATAAAATACATTAACACCACAAGAATAGGAGTTTAGATAGAAGGCGGTCAAGTTCATTGAATCGAAATAGACGGAGTTATAATTGTGTTGAAATACAAAAAGCTAATAAAATTAGGCAAAATTTTTGCTGGCCTTTTGGAATTCCTACTTTAATCATTGTCACATATTAAAAAAAAAATCAAATGACATACTGACCTAATGTTCAAGAACCTTGAAATGGTTTAAAAACGAAAAGTGAATGAAAAAAAATAATGATTGCAAGGTTGTACCACTAATGGTGGGCAATATTTTAAAAGAAAGTGAATAATGATATTCAGTTTCAATTATTTATGGAAATATTTTTATTATGTAACATTATTTGTTAATGAAAATTTATTGCAGGGACGGTTTTTTTTTTAATTTCAAAATATGTCTTGAAAAGAACGAAAAAAAGGTCATCTCACCTAGACATCAATAACAAATAGTTTTATTGAAGGTTGTCCTTTTATAAAAAAAAATTATGCTTCTACAATAATAATTTTAACAGTTTTTCTATTTCTAAACATTTATTTATAATGTTGTATATTTATCAACCTTCAATTAAATTAGAACTATCATAGAATCATTAATAAATTTATTTGAATAATGTAATGAGAATTGTAGATTTCTAGACACAAATAGTAACGCCCTCTATTCATTATAAATGTAGACGATTTAATTCGATAAAAGTGTTACTACGTTCAGTACTAATAGAGGACGTTGTATGTCTTGCTTATTAGCGAATTTTTTTAAAAAAAATTAGCTAATGACGAGATCCTCACTTTTGAATTTCCGAAAAATTTTTGCACAGAAGTTCGTTTTGGGACCTAAGGAACCCATATCCACCGTTCGTTAAAATTTTTATATATATATATGTATACCCACGATAACTGCCGTAAAAATAGTCCAATCTGAATGAAACTTGGTACAAAAATCGGTCTTTGTGATAGCTTGGATGAGTTCGTTGGCCAGACTGGTGGGGCCAACACTTTTGGAATAAGAGCTGAAGAAATGTTAAAAAAAATCATTTTCAATATTACATTTGCTTAGATTTTGATGAAAATTAAAATAACAGTAGAGCTGACCATTCTCTATGACCCAGAAAAAAAATTATCAAAATCGGTTCGTTGGTTCGCAAGAAAAATGCAAAAATCTCTTTTTTGAGTATAAGCAGTAAAATCGATTATCTCAGGTGGCTATATGTTCTGACTATTGATATTAGAAAAAAAATTGAATATCGCGGGGGGGCAACTAATTTTGACAGTTAATATTAGACGCAAGGCCTGCTAGAGAATTTCGCTTGAAAAAATCAAGCAGGCCTTGATTAGACGTATTAGACAAACAACAAACTTCATTATTATTTTTTTTTTTAGTGTTTCTTATTGTTTGTGGATTAAAAGTATTTTTCAATAAAAATCATAAATATTAAAATAACATCGGGGAAATGAATTTATTAGTTGATTCAATGTTATTAAAATATATTAATTGTCAGTATCATAAGAATGTTTTGCAATTAATATTTCAGTATGTAGATACATAAAAAAATTCGCTATATAAGGTACTTGCTGCCTTTGGAGATTTTTTTAAAATTGTTACAGTAGCGTCACTAGAGTCATAGGGCGAATTGGTTACTTATTTAAAAGTCGTGAAAAGCTACAAAATTTGGGGAGAAAACGGTGACAATTTTGAAAAAAAGTTACCCATCGCTTGGGCTTGAGTGATATTGGTTCGTATTCTGTAACATTTTATGGATTATCTCTAACTATAGTGACTATTCCGAAGCACTTTTAACGTTTATTTCTACTAAAATAAGATACATGCGCTATAACTTGCGCCATGTTCTTGTTATTCTATTTTCTTGTCAATCATCTTTGCGAAGCGACTTACTTGGATACAGTCACCTATTTATTAAGATTATACAGCTCGAGCTTTACTAATGATCTTTAAAATGAGATTTTTTCTTCAAATAATAATGTTCGGTTGAAAAACTGGGAGATATTGTAAATTAAGCGGATGTTTCTTGCTATAAAGTATGCCGAAATGCTATTAATTAAACAGAATGTGTCTTAATTTAATTCTACTTTAAATTTTTGGTAAATTACTATAATTTTTTGTAGTTCAATTAATTTATTTCAATAATTTTCAAAAAACATCTCTGTGGTTCTTCTTTGCGTGATTTTTTTTTTAAATTTGTTCAGAGTTGTAGATTTGTTATTGATTAGTTCACCCTCTTTCCATGCATATGTATAGAATATCAGGGCACAACCCTTAATGCATAACAACCCCTATACTCGAGTGCATTTCAATGTTTAATAAGTTTTTTGTTGTAGTGCTAAATCGGGTGGTTTTTTCTTTCAGCAATTACAGGATGATTGTTGTTAACAATTTTTATAATTTCTAATCTTAAAAGTCATCAATCAGCTTCTTTTTCACTATTTTTTCTCCCGTTCTCTAAAAGTCTTAATGGTGGTAGATATATCAAACGGTCTCTTGGTTTTAACCCTGAAATGGTCGTTACCATTTCGCTCTATTATTTGACCTTTCTTTAGATTGTTGGTTTGTGTTTGTATGTAGTCAATAATAATAATAAAGTGAAAGGTTGATGATATTTTGCGTTTTTGTACAAGATTTTGAAAAAAAAAATTGATCAAAATTACAGTGGTGGCGTACAGATGAAATGACACCATCGATGGTTTAAATTTTTGAAAAAAAAAATCTTGAAAGAAGTAAAAAAAACATTAACACTTTATTTTTTATTTTTTATTTATCTTTTATGTAAATTTTAACAAAATGCTTATCCTTTTTTAGCAATAATTATATAAATAGACGTTACATTTTGCCCGTCCTTCAACTTATCTATTTTGTACAAGACTATATCGTGTAATATGTACAAATATAGTTTATGGTTGTTTTGTACTGGGTGATTCTTAAACCTGCCATACTAGAGGAAAACTCATGAAAATATGGTTATAACTCTGCAGCGCTGGTGGAATTTATTTCAGATTGTCGCACGACTATCGTCAGCGCACGTCATGGACATACGTTTTTCTCGATTCTTACTATGAGTGTAATTCGTATATTTGTATTTCACTATTTACTTGAACCCATTTACTCGTTGCGCTGATAAAAATCCAGTAATCAAGTACAGTAGACCGTTTGTTTATTGTTTGTGATGTCTCTCACTCATTTTATCAACTACGTTGAATGATTGTAGTGCTACGATCGCAGCAAATAAACGTATAATTTCATTGAGAGGTCGATGGAGATCGTGCACGATTAGATAGCGATTATACTAAGTTTAGCTCAGAGCAGTGACGTCATGAGCACGCTGGAGCGTGCAAATCCCGTTGCTAAGTTATAACCGCTTTGGAATTCTTTCTAGATATTTTCAACGTTCCGAGAACCCCCTCTTAAGGCTAATTTAAAAGGGACTTTAATAATGTAACTTATAGTTTAGGACAAACGGTCTTTAAAGTATTTGGAGTCTAATGAAATTTTGAGTCTGGTAGTGTTTCATTGAAAAATTCATATGTTAATTATTATCAACGTTTAAAATTTGAAATTTAAAATGTCCAGTCCCTAAGTCAATGTGCGTTTTGTTGAGTTGATTAGTTTCATTTAATTTTCTATAGTTTGACTGCAACTTAACTTTTTTCAACGAATTGTCATAAGCTGCAATATTTTCCATATTTTAAATAGTAACTTAAAATAGATGATTGTATCCAAGCAAAAAAATTATAAATGTTATTTTCAGAAACTAGTCTCTATTTACAAGAAGAGTTACCTTTCAGTAACCTAGAGGTTACTGTCTCAGTCGCTTATCCCAAATACAATTTGTCTGTTTCCATCAAAATAATAGATTGATTCGAAAAATATTTCAAAAATTTGTAGGGTAATCCCTGGAGAACATTTTAGCAAACTTCATAACCCGATTGGAAGTCGGTCATTAAACGCCTATTTCGTACTTTACCAATTAGCTGCATACAAAGTGAATTTAAAATGACTCAATAATGCTCCAAAAATTGATTTTTCTACGTTTTTCTCAAATTGTGTTGTGGAACAAATGGAAAAAATTTGCATTGTTTTGTATAATGTAGTAGAGAAAAACGATAAAAATCAATGTTTGAAAGGTACTTCACTAGTTTTGTCCGAAACGTTTTTTTTGACCAATTTCAAGATGAGCTACGAGGACCTAATTTTAGGGACGACATTACGATTTCTTAAAATATGATTCGAATGGCTTTATAATTTTTGTGGAAACGGTATACTCCTATGGAGATGGAGAACACTCTTTATAAGAAGGATATTCTAATAAAAAAATTTATAGACGAAGGTACGATATCTAGAAAATGTGTAAAATGGGATAGTTGCGCGGTAACTTGCTCGATGGTTGTTTTATAGGTGTCGATTCTAAATATGGTTGATTCTATAAAACTCCTTTTAGTTAATGGGTGAGTCTAAAAATAATTTAAGAATTTGTAGCTGATTCCAGAAGAACGTTTTAGCAAAATTAGAAGCTTGTAGCTCATTTGAAAGTTGGTCAAAAGTTTTATAGCACCTGACCATATTTAGAAAGAATTGACACTATGTATAGGTACAGCGCTGATCTTTTATTTGGTGGGAGATACGAAACATTTTTTAAAGACTTGTAGAAGGGTACCTAGCGACCATTTTAGTACTGCAAAAATATAAGTACCTATTGCGCATCTACAGTGCAAGTTTTCTATCGTGTCAACGATGACATTCAGATGACTGTCATCAAATCTAAAAATTTCCTTTGAATATCTTATTTTGTACACTAAAATTGTCACTTTTCCGCACATCGAGGCGAGAGTTGACTACTAGAGGCTCTTAGGGATGAAAATTGTCCTTAAAAGATGCAGAATACGAGCCATATTGGTCTATTTAAAATAAATGGGCTATTGCAGCTTAAATATTGAAAGAATTATTATAGCTGAATTATGAACGATTAGGAGAAAAAATTTGTCTTTCAGCAGAAAGTATAGTAGAATTTACCAACTAAGAGATTGACTAAAGTAATAAAATTAGTATACAATAGTTTCGGTGACAATAGAGTTGATGGGTTGGTGAAATATTGACACTGCCATAAATATTTAAAATTTGCCATGACTATGAAGAAACCAGATGTTTTGTAAAATTTGTTGAAGGGATTGTCCTTCTTGGAAAACAGGTAGTTTTTAAATTAAAATAAATGTTTGAAACCATTGAAATAACATTATCGAGACTGATTAATCTATTGTGAATAATTATCTATCATTTAATTTACTACATTTTTAATATAAAATTTCATATGCTGATTGAATAATTATTGTATTTTGACTACTTCTTCGAATGAACAAAGTGTGCTTCCGTGAATTGCCTATTTTCAGTTGAATTTAAAGCATTAGAAAATTACTCATATTATCATTCCTTTGAAGTTTAACCCTGAAACGAGCAATCGAAATTCTTATTGTTGTCAAAATTTAATCTCACAATAAGTAATAATAATAATTCAATAGTATTTTTATTTGAAATAATTTTAAATGTTTTCAATGAAGAAACTACCTGCTTTCAAAGAAAGTGAATCCCTTCAACAAATTTTACAAAACATCTGGTTTCTTCATAGTCATGGCAAATTTTGAAAATTTATGGCAGTGTCAATATTTCACTAACCCATCAACTCTATTGTCACCGAAACTATTGTATACTAATTTTATTACTTTAGTCAATCTCTTAGTTGGTGAATCTCACTATACATTGTTTTAGCTACTGAAATTTTAAATTCTTAACAAGAAAACCATCAAATTTTAATGATTTTCAATTCTTCTAAGTAAGGGATGAAGATTTTGTCAAGTTCTCTCTAGCTATCATGGTTGGGGGTTGAAGTTATACAGGGTGTTTGGTCTAAGTATGGTCAGTTCTAAGAAATTCCTATTATGCGACGAGCGATTCGAAAAATATTTTGAGGATTTGTAGAAGAGCCCCTAGGCAACATTTAAGCAAAATTAGGACCTCGTAGCTCATTTCAAAGTTGATACAAAAACGATCGTTTTGGACAATGTCCCAATTTCAAAAAACCAACAAATCACGCAGAACGACTAAAAATGACTCAGAGACCTTCCCAACTTTGATTTTTTTACATTTTTCCATTGTATTCCAGAGAAAATACGAAATATTTACACTTGTTCCAGAATAAAATGGAGAAAAACGAAAAAAATCAATTTTGGGAGGATCCTAAAGTCATTCTAAGTCGTTTTGCGTGTTTAGTTCGTTTTTGAAAATTACTACATCGTCAGAAACGAGCGGTTGTTGGCCAACTTGCAAGTGAGCTACGAGGTTCTAATTTTGCTGAAATGTTCTTTAAGGACCCTCTTACAAATCCTTAAAATATTTTTCGAATCGCTTGTCGACTAAGAGGAGTTTCTTAGAACTCACCACACTTAGACCAAACACCCTGTAGATGCTTTTTTTGGGATTTTCTACCCGTGGTAGAGCATGAAAACTCTTATACTAACATAGAGTTATCTGTTTAAATATTTTCTTGTATTTCAAATAGCTAAAAATAGGAATTGAGTTTTTTTTAATCGAAAATTGTAAAACTTGAAATTTCACTACAAGCAATCAAATTATTTATCATAAAAATTGCTAGTTGTTCATATTTGTTTTGTGTTATATTCGTGAATCACCCTGTATATATGTGCGTTTGTTGTTTGTATTTGTGTATATGGTGGTATTATAAAGCTACAATACAATCTGAAAACGTTGATCTTTAAAATATATAAAGTCCCTTCTAAAAGTGTCCAGGTTCAATGGCATTTTTCTATATACATAAGCATATAATATGATGGTTGGTTAAGTTGATGGTACCGAATATATGTCTGGTTGACTACATATAGTATATCTCTATGTATATAGTAACCAGGTGTATATAACAAAACTGTTGTTTTGTTATTGTTGGTTGATTCTAGTGAACGTTGACCGATTCCAAGGTTGGTTTTACCTGCTGCTGCTGCTGCTGCTGCTGGGTCTGTCTGAGTATGGTCTGCTAAATAGGGGAAAAATTCGATGCCTTTGTTATAAATAAGGTGTACACACACACTCACACAAATACAAATAAAAAATAGAGAACCGAATAGAAATTCAACTTTCTAAATATCGACTCCCCTGTCCGTTAACCCCTTTAAATAAATATTTCGTCGTCAATTTTGAGTAGAAAAAAGGCCCAATTCCATCGATTCTAAAGCCAGCTGATCGAATTTGTGTCATCTATTCTGTGAAAGATAAAAAAAAAAATAAATGTGTGTATGTGTTTGGCACACCTGAAATTCGCTCAGGTAGACGACTTTTGAATCTTTCTACCTGTAGCGGAAACTTTTAAGATTTTTATTTGAGAAGAAGTATGGGAAAAAATCGCCAATTTTTCGATTTGAAGTGAAAGGTTACCAAAATCTAAACACACAATGTAAATAAAAACGCTAAAATATACGTTATGAATGCGACATTTAAATTAATTAATTTTTTCGATGTGCTTTTTTCTGATATTGAGTTGACCTCGACTTTAGTTCAATGACTGCTTCTTAAAAAAAAAGCCTTTATATGAAAGGATTTTTGTTGATCTGACTGGAATTTTGAAGAAAATTTCCAACTACCATATCCATTATTTGAATGACATTTATATTGAATAAATATGAAGGTAGTGTCGTCACAATGGGACATCCTGTGTAAATATACAGGTGGTGTTTTTTTTTTTTTGGTCAAACATTATGCAACTCCTATTATTTGGCGAGAGATTTGAAAAATATTTCAAGTATTGAAGAGGCAGGCTGGAGACTATTCTAGCAAAATTAGAACCTCGTAGCTTGTTTGGAAGTCGGTCAAAAAACGTTCGTTTTGGACAAGGTCGCGATATTCATAAACGAACTAAACGTGCAAAACAACTAACAATAAGAATGACTCAGAGACCCTCCCAACATTGATTTAATTCGTTTTTCTCCATGGCATTCTAGAATAAATGCGAAACACTTCCACCTGTTTCAGAATAAAATTGAGAAAAACGAAAAAATTACTGTTGGAGGGTCTCAGGGTCATTCTTAGTCGTTTCGTGTACTTTTCTCTATTTTGAAAATTGCCACATTTTCCAAAACGATGTGTTTTTTGACCAACTTCGAGATGAGCTACGAGGTTCTAATTTTGTTGAAATCTTCTCCTGGACACAGGACATCGAACCGGAATTGAACCGAAACCGAAAACCGGAATTAACCGAAATTGTTTATGAAATTTTGCCGCTTATCTCAATTTTCCGGAGAAATAACAGTCTGGTCGGAAACATTCTTGAAAATTTTGAAAGCACTTTTAATTTAAGTTTCAGTCAGTTTTAGGGAAAAATTAATAAAAAAATAAGTTTCCAATGTTCTTCATTACTCAGGATTTCGTCAAGATTTTCCAAAACGAAAACTTCGTCGAAAGTACCGTGAAAAGAAGCGAGATTTCAATGATTGAAAATTGTCATTTTTCATTCTCGGTTCAAGCATACACTTAAGAGGATTCCGGACTTATTATTACTCGATTTGGCGTGCGAAATTTATCAAATTTCAAACATCGATATCTCGCTTGTTTTTTAAGATATTGTAGAATTTAAACGTGCGTTGGATAGAGAATTTCAAGGTGCATTTGCTAAAGCCTTCTACTTTGACAAAATGTAATAAAATTTTAAATAGCAGAGAAAACTCTTGGGCAATGCTTTTCTTCATAACTAGTTAAAACTTGGCCAATATTATTCATTTTCAATTATTAAGCGAATTTAGATAGCAAGTTGGAAGAGCTTTCCAAATCTTCAAAAAAATTCCGATAGGCTTATTAGTTTTCCGATAACTGAAAAAAAAATGAAAAACATTGATGCATTGCATAATTTTGAAAATAGAAAATCATACTCACGTTTTTAGAAAGCTGATGTAGGAGGAAAGCTCGCTTAAAATCCAATTTTGAAAATAAAGTGAGTCTCACGGAAAATTCGAAATCCTTTTTTCACCAATAGAGCTTTAAAATTAATTAATTTACCTTTTGATTTAAATGAAAATGTCGGAAATCTTATCTAGTTCACGAACATATCATTAAAATGGAAAATATTTTGAAAATCTGTCGGGAAATTCGTTTTTAGCGATTTTTTTTAAAAAAAATTAGCTAATGACGAGATCCTCACTTTTGAATTTCCGAAAAATTTTTGCACAGAAGTTCGTTTTGGAACCTCAGGAACCCATATCCACCGTTCGTTAAAATTTTTATATATATATATATATATATATATATATATATATATTTATATATATATTTATATATGTATATCCACGATAACTGCCGTAAAAATACACCAATCTTAATGAAACTTGGTACAAAAATCGGTCTTTGTGATAGCTTGGATGAGTTCGTTGGCCAGACTGGTAGGGCCAACACTTTTGGAATAAGAGCTGCAGAAATGTTAAAACAAAACATTTTCAATATTACATTTGCTTAGATTTTGATGAAAATTAAAATAACAGTAGAGCCGACCATTCTCTATGACCCAGAAAAAAAATCATCAAAATCGGTTCGTTGGTTCGCAAGAAAAATGCAAAAATCTCTTTTTTGAGTATAAGCAGTAAAATCGATTATCTCAGGTGGCTATATGTTCTGACTATTGATATTAGAAAAAAAATTGAATATCGCGGGGGGGGGGCAACTAATTTTGACAGTTAATATTAGACGCAAGGCCTGCTAGAGAATTACGCTTGAAAAAATCAAGCAGGCCTTGATTAGACGTATTAGACAAACAACAAACTTCATTATTATTTTTTTTTTTTTAGTGTTTCTTATTGTTTGTGGATTAAAAGTATTTTTCAATAAAAATCATAAATATTAAAATAACATCGGGAAATGAATTTATTAGTTGATTCAATGTTATTAAAATATATTAATTGTCAGTATCATAAGAATGTTTTGCAATTAATATTTCAGTATGTAGATACATAAAAAAATTCGCTATATAAGGTACTTGCTGCCTTTGGAGATTTTTTATTTAATTAGACCATGTTTGTGTTGTCATTGTTATTGTGATTTAGTTCGTATGATTTAGTTCGTACCATCGGTACAAATAATGATAATAATAATAATAAATACTATCATTGTTATTATTATTGCTTGGAATCAAACCGAAAACCGAAAAAAATTTAATTGAACGGGAACGAAAAAAATAACGGTTCGATGCCCATTCTGGACATGAAATATTTTTCGAATCGCTCGCCAACTAATAAGAGTTTCATAAGAATCGACCATTTTTTTTTCTTTAAAAAACACCCTGTATTTTTGTTATATCCGGAAATTATTGTGAAATATTTACAGAATGTTTCAATGTCATCAATGACGAAAATCTTAATAATTAATTAATAAACAAACAAAAAAAACACTAATTCTTTTTTATTTACAGAACCGACAATATGGGGGATTCTATCCAACAGTCAACGCTAGTTTTTCAATAGGTAAGCAAAGGGTTGTTGTATATTTTAATAAAGGGTGTTGTTCAGAGTTTAAAATCTCTTTCTCTCTCTTTTTTTCCCTACTCTACATTGAAACCACCACCCTCTTGATAAAATGGGTTAAATCAGGTTCGTTGAACTCTTCCCCCTTAGTTTTTTGTATTGCTATAAAATTAATTAGTTTAGACTTCAAAAAAAAAAAAAAATCATCGTATCCAGCTTATTAACGAAATTGTGTGTACTTGAAAACGTTATTACCATCACTTTTCATTGACAATTTTAATGTACAAAAAAAATAATCATAGACTCAAAAGAATAGTGTAATTGCGGCACGTTTTTGTACATGTATAATTATAATAAATGTTAATATTTTTTTTTATTTAATTTCATTTTTGTTAAATTTTGGGGTTATTTTATATTTTTACTGTATTGACAAATATATTTATAAAAGTTAGTATAATTGTATAGTTGTACAAATATTTCGTTGTTATGATAGTCTTGACGCCTAAAAAGGATTCACAATAGTGTTATTATTGTTGTTTCGCAAAACGATCTTAATATTTCGTAACTTTTAAGGATCAAAATCGCTTATAACGAACTAGATCAATACTGTGTGTATACTATTGGTTGAATATTGTACACCAATGGATATCCCTTATAATCGTTCCACCCTTATAATCTAGATGGATCTAGTTGCATATTTCGTTTCAACCCTTACAAAATGATATTTATTTATTATTTTTGATAAAGTAATTAATGTTGGTTTTTCTGTTAGTGTTTCTTTTTTGAATGGTCGCGCCATTGTAGAGCTTTCGTGTTGGTTGACGCTTTCGCCATCTCTCCCACCCTCATTCTGTACCAATCCGTGTTATTTTGATGCCTCTTTCCCAATTCCATAGACGTTTTTGACGATGGTGGCGGCGCACCAAGGTTGGAAAGTTTTCAGTGTTGGTGAGCAGCGGACATGATAACTTCTCCCCTGCTCGGACTCTGTTGGCTGCCTCATAATCACCATCATCATCATCATCATCATCATTATAATCAACATCAAAATACAACAGATAGTGTTAGTGTACATAATAATAAATATTTCGGACGTTTAGTGTGGAATCAACAGTGTTTTTTAGCAATTGGACACGGACAGTCTGTGGCTCCGTATGTCGGATTTTGGAATAGTGTTGCTATTTTCCAACATTCCTCAACAACACACCCTCTTAATATGGAGACAAGGTAAATTGTGTTTATCTTCAAGAGCACCTATTCCTATCATCATTATTGTAATCCAGAACCAAAAAACTCGTCTTCCTTACCATTATACCATTTTTTTGAATCCCACCAAAGGAGAATCGGATCAAATTTTTCAACTTTCCATGGTGGTTTTACTTCCGTTTAGTTTTAAGGCTTTCTACATGAGTAGAATCGGAAATTTGAACCATTATTATTCCTTTATTGGACAAGTCAAGGTTCTCATCATGAGGCTCCCCTACTCCATAAATGTCTACCATTTTTGTTCTACAGTCTAGGAAAAAAAATAAATAACACCCACCCATTTACAACGCTATTTATTATAGTTTATTCGAACTATTTCCAAATATAGGGGAGTTTTAACTTTAGAGATCTACTATGGCATATAAGGGATAGAGGAGGTAAAGAGATGACAAAAGAAATCACATCTTTTGTCATTTGTGTCTTTTTTCTTATTATTGTTTTTGTATTGTTGTTCCTTCCCAGGGTCGAGACTTTCACATATTTTTCAATAGGCACCGGTCCAAAAAATCATCACAAAATCATTTTCATGATCAGATTAATTTTGACTAATGTCAAAGAGATAAAACATAGTGACATTTCATCCATAAATTTTGATATGAAATTGTTCATGTGTCATTTATAATCAAATTTGATAAGAATGAAATTTCCAATTTGGATGTCTGTTATAATAATTATTTTCTGATAATCAATCCATACAATTTTTTTCTTTGCGTGTGTGTGTCTGTTGTCTGGTCTTGTTTCACAAGAGAGGCAAGGCCCCTTTTCAATCTTTACAACACACACACACGTTCAGGAGAGAAGAAAAAAAGCGTATTGAATGACGTCGGGACTAAAAACATATCCACAATTCCAGATCCAAAACTATATCCATCTCACTCATACACCATAATAAATATAAATAACATGTTGTTGTGTTGTTGTTTTTGTTGTGTAGACTTAACTTTTAAGTTTTTTGTTCTGTCGCGACTTAGCTCGTTCACCTTCAATTCATCGTTGTTGTTTTTTTCCTTCTTCAAAATCACTTAAACTTCTATAATCTACAAAAATGCTTTGATTAAAATAAGGGTGGAAATCATGAAAGAAAAAGATAGATAGAGAATAATAGAGGGGTAATATCAAACAATACCAACTGGACACGTTATCTGCATCACCGTTATAGCAATGTGTCTATATTTAGGGTTGTATGGACATAGGAAAAAAAAACCACCCCAAAGCGAATTTATCGTTGGACGAATTTGCAATTTACATTAGTTACGTTTGTTGTGTTTTCTTTTTTTTATCACATTTCCCAAAAAAAAAACACCACTTAGGAAGAGGGTGGAAAAACTGTGTCATATTATTTTTTGAATAATCGAGCTTTTGTTTAAAAAGCTCTATTCGGGAAAGTGGAACGTGTAGATAATAATGCCCCTACAATGATCATAAAATTGATCGTAAAGCGTCTGCTCCAACTGTATCGATTGGGGGCAACTTTAGCGAAATTCTAAAAGCTCTCAACTTTTTCTTTTATTTTTATGTTTTTCACGTAAATATGGTGAATGGTAGTAAATTCACCATTACTCTTTTATTTATTAATAGAATACAATAATTGTAAAGTTGCTAATTAAAAAAAAAACCACAAAAAAATGTGTGAATATTGTAAGGGGTGATTGATATGCTTTAAAAATTTAGGATTACAGATTCCTAGTTTATAGGTAATAGATTTAAAAAGCAAGATGTAATAAAATTTGAAGGACTGCCCATAGAAGTTAAAGAAAAAAGAATCAAGACAGAGACAGAATTGAATAATAGACAGACACATTTTCACTGTATTGAATTGATATAATTGGGTAGTGCTGCAAATTTTATTACATTCTTCTTTTTAAATTTATGGCTGTTAGTCCAAAGAATTATCTATTTATTTATTCTATTAAAAAACGACAGGATTATAACGAATTTACTGCCATTCACAGCGAAAGTCTAAAATGTCTCAACTTTTTCTTTTATTTTTCTATATACAGGGTCGTTCACGTAAATATGGTGAATGGCAGTAAATTCATCATTACTCTTTCATTTATTAATGGAATACAATAATTGTAAAGTTGCTAATTAAAAAAAAACTTTACAAAAAAAAAATGTCTGAATATTGTAAGGGGTGATTGATATGCTTTAAAAATTTAGGTCTTTGGATTCCTAGTTTACTGGTCATATATTTAAAAAGCAAGATGTAATAAAACTTGAAGGACTACCCACACAAGTTGGAGAAAAAAGAATCAAAACAGAGAATGAATTGAATAATAGACAAACACATTCACTGTATCGAATTGACAAAATTGGGTAGTCCTGTAAATTTTATTACATTTTTCTTTTAAAATTTATGGCTGTTAGTCCAAAGAATTATTTTATTCTATTAATAAACGATAGGGTTAGAACGAATTTACTGTCATTCACCATATTTATGTGAGTCTGGGGGGTGAAGATTTTTTAAATCAAAAGTAGGAAAATTTTGTTTTTTCAGCTTTTTTCTCTAAATAACAACAATAACAACACACCTGGCGGCATACAATTTTTGTGTGAATTCTTCTCAATTTCTTTTATATAACAGTAACAATAATGGGTGAAATAATAAGGGATAGTAGCAGTTAGATGAAGATGATACAAAAAAAAGATAGGGGGATGAAATTCGATTTATGCTTCTCTACAACTACTTTAATTCACTTTTTTGAAAATAAATTTTAAGTTGTTTTCTTGTGTAAAACAGCTGCATCCCATCTCTTGTTGTTGTCTTCAACAACACATTCAGTTTCATCAATTTATCCGACATTTTGGGTGTATTTTTTGTTCTTTCGATACAAAAATGTCGGCAAATTTTCAACAACAATCAAAAAATTGACTTCGATATCTATTTATTATCATTATTGTTTAAATATTATGTTGATTACAGTTTGAAACGTTCAACATCTGTCGTCGGTTGTGTCTGTTACTAGACTTTACCCTTTCGGAATTAATTTTTTACGGACATATGGCAGTGGGGTTTCTTTTTATTGTTGTTGTTGTTGTTGATAATAATCATGTATATTTAAAAGAATAATAAGTTCTTATCAGTACAAATATTTGTTTGAATGTCGCCAAATATTGCTACTTTATCTGTAAGTGGTGTTTATTTAAATAGATGGTGTGATTGTCAAAATTTGGGTTGTATTTTGTGCTTTTTTTTATTCTTTTTCTACTTCACTTTGGAATTTTTGGGGCATTTCCGTAGCTAGATTTGTTTTACCTGCCGTTTTAGGTATGATCGTTTTTAGACAATCCTTTTTCCTAACCCTTTTCGTTTATGTTTTCCCACATGAATTTCGATGCTAAAACCGGTTTTACAATCCTGAATAAACTATTAAAAGTCGTTAAGATTATATTTTAGTGTAGCCCTTTGCAGCTATTTTAGCTCTTTTATCTTATTTAAATAATTTAACGGTTCTCCTATTGTTATTATCGACAACAATAATAAAGGTTATTTATAATTAAATGATAATAATTATAATGAAGAAGAAAAAAAAATTGATTTTTTTAATTTTTCATTCAAATTGAATGTAACAACAATTTTGTTCGTTATAGGCCAAGGTGGATTGTTGTTTGTTCGTTTGTTAAGGTTACCAAGTTTCACAATTCTTGACAATTGTGAAAACTCATTTATTTCTTTCAAATCATCTTCATAGTCTTTAATTGTAGGCTTTGAAAAAGAAAAAAACGAAATTAGGTCGTTACCTGCGATACCTCTCGCTTAGATTTTAACAATTTTGGGCAAGTTTTGAAGATTTCTCCCCCTAGTCTATATCACCACAACAACTAGATAGTTTGCCTTAAGGGCGGCTTGGTAACAGGCAAACTTTATACTGTTGAAACCATTAGTATACTTCGAAGGGGATAGAAAATCAACTTTACAACTACCACCACTACTACTATGTTAACAACCACTATTGAAGAAATAGGTAGAAGAGGGGAAGTTAGTTTTGATATAACTCGCCTTGTAATATTTGTCGAATAGAAACCGTCAAGGGTTGATCAAATCAACTCTATAGTATAGTTGTTATAAAATCAGTCTTGTTCAATTTATTATTTTTATTGTGATAATAATCATGAATTCAATAATTGAAGATGATACGTCTTTATTGTCGGTAATATCCGTATTTTCACAAGTTAAACAAATTTGGCAAATTTTGGATAATATGAATACTGAACAGATCACTAATTTGTAAGTAAGCAATTTTTTTTTCGTTGTAAATTTTCAGTGAAGGTTAAATAAAAATAACGCGAAAGCTTACGTCAAGCTTATAATTTATAATAACGTACGTATATCTACGTATTATAGAAAAAAACAGAAGTTTTTCTCATGTATTTTAATAATTAAACAAGCCCTTATACAAATTGAAATAATTCCGATCGATAATAATTAAGTTGGTTTTATTTAGGATGACGTTTTAATAGTGTTAACGTGCATCCACGCCTATTTTCCTTAGATAGGAGCGTTATTTTTTCACTGGAAATATGTATGATTCAAGCTGATATATTATAATGATTGATTTTTAAATTTCCTGCTAATATGTAATATCGCCAACATTTCTGATTAAATAGGGTGAATCAAAAATCATACTTTCTTTGGTGCATTTCATAAGCAATCATAAGAGTGAAATTTTAACATGCAACGGTAGTTTCGTGTGCGCAATGCAATGACATCTAATCAAGCCGGAAAACAAATGGATACTAGTTTAAGACATGTCCAAAAATTCAAAATAAAGTTACTTTTTTGAGTGTGCTTAAGTAATCGTTAAGGTAAGGTAAACTATACGGTACAAATTATAACGGAAAGACGTTTTCGCTTTACGTAAAATATTTAAGCTGTTATAAAGACAAGTGACATACATTGAGAATCACCGCTACCAGCAGTACGATCAGCCGCTCGGTATCCGCCATATTGATTCAAGTACGCATGGGGTCACATGGTTTATAGTGACAGTGATTTCATTGGTTCCGTTATTTTCAGAAATTGCGTGAAAAATTGCCTCGTACGGTATCAAATCTAGACCTTTAAAGTATAAAAAAATAAATCTGCAATGGGATTGACCCTGCAGGCTATTCCTGAAACTTCCCACTAAGTTTTTAAAGCTCCAAAATTATTGTGAGGAGTACAAATTTGATTGGTTAAGGAATTTTGAGGTTATGTTGAAAAAACGCTTTTTCAAAAACTTTTGATATCTCGCGAACAAATCAACGGATTTTGGCGAGCTTTGCGGCACTCGACGCGGTTTTTAGAGCCCTCAAATTATTGTGACAGGTACAAATTTGATTGGTTAAGTAATTTTGAGGTTATGTTGAAAAAACACTTTTTTCGATATTTTTCGACAAGGATAACTCGTGAACGAATCAACGGATTTTGACGAGCTTTGCGGCACTCGACGCAGTTTCTTAAGCTCTAAAATTATTGTGAGAGTTACAAATTTAATTTGTTAAGTAATTTTGAGGTTATGTTGAAAAAACACTTTTTTCGATATTTTTCGACAACGATAACTCGTGAACGAATCAACGGATTTTGACGAGATTTGTGGCACTCGACGCACTTTTTAAAGCTCTAAAATTATTGCGAGAGGTACAAATTTGATTGGTTAAGTAATTTTGAGGTTATATTGAAAAAACACTTTCTTCGATATTTTTCGACAACGATAAGTCATGAACAAATAAACCGATTTTGATCGTTCAAACGGCATTCGACGTCATTAGTTAAGGTTAAGAGCTGATTAGATTATGGAATTGATCGGTACAGCAGCTTAATAGTTATTTTGAAAAAACATGATTTTAACAAAATAAATTTTTCGGTTTTTTTGGAATTTCTCAAAATCTATCGGGCCGAATCGGTTCAAACTTACACGAAATCTAATTTTGGTGGAACCCTTTCGAATGCTGTAAAGAGCGTTTCAATACGTCAATCCGTTCAAAAGTTATGAGCTGCTTACATAGTCTTCCCACACACACACACACACACACACACACATACATACAGCCTTACAGACACCCTAGCAAAAATAGTCAAAATAGCTTCCTAGGGTCCCAAAACGTCGAGATCTGCTGAAAATTCAATTTTTGAAAATCGAAGTAAAACCAATAACTTCCCGAAATTTTGAAAATTTTCAATTTTCTTAGCGGGAAGTTAAAAATACAACGGAATTTTTAACGTAAGGGTGTCGGGCGAAAGCTCTAATAAATAAATGCAGGAAGATACTTTAGCCGAGGCCTGTAGCTGCACTCGCTGATAGTTTTCGGGACAATTTCACCAGCTTCAATCAAGTCTAATGAACAGTTGAAAACAATCCTTGCTATAATTATAAAAAAAATCTCCAAAGGCAGCAAGTACCTTATATAGCGAATTTTTTTATGTATCTACATACTGAAATATTAATTGCAAAACATTCTTATGATACTGACAATTAATATATTTTAATAACATTGAATCAACTAATAAATTCATTTCCCGATGTTATTTTAATATTTATGATTTTTATTGAAAAATACTTTTAATCCACAAACAATAAGAAACACTAAAAAAAAAATAATAATGAAGTTTGTTGTTTGTCTAATACGTCTAATCAAGGCCTGCTTGATTTTTTCAAGCGAAATTCTCTAGCAGGCCTTGCGTCTAATATTAACTGTCAAAATTAGTTGCCCCCCCGCGATATTCAATTTTTTTTCTAATATCAATCGTCAGAGAACATATAGCCACCTGAGATAATCGATTTTACTGCTTATACTCAAAAAAGAGATTTTTGCATTTTTCTTGCGAACCAACGAACCGATTTTGATGATTTTTTTTCTGGGTCATAGAGAATGGTCGGCTCTACTGTTATTTTAATTTTCATCAAAATCTAAGCAAATGTAATATTGAAAATGATTTTTTTTAACATTTCTTCAGCTCTTATTCCAAAAGTGTTGGCCCTACCAGTCTGGCCAACGAACTCATCCAAGCTATCACAAAGACCGATTTTTGTACCAAGTTTCATTCAGATTGGACTATTTTTACGGCAGTTATCGTGGGTATACATATATATATATATATATATATATATATATATATATATATATATATATATAAAAATTTTAACGAACGGTGGATATGGGTTCCTGAGGTCCCAAAACGAACTTCTGTGCAAAAATTTTTCGGAAATTCAAAAGTGAGGATCTCGTCATTAGCTAATTTTTTTAAAAAAAATTCGCTAAAAATCGTTGCTATGACTTATTGTTCGTTAAAATTTTATAAACGTTGGTGAAATTGACCTTTGATGCAATTGGGAGCTTTATCGGCATACTCACTGTTAAATAGATTCCATAACTTCAAGCTTGATTCCTATTTTCTATCCACAAGTGTCCACCATTTAAATTCTATCGTGAGTTTTACATTTTTAAAACTAGAAATGTGAAATAATTGAAAAGCCCGCGTTCTTTCTGTAACCGTAGCTACCTTTTGTTTTCCTACTTAATTGCGCGCGCAACTTCCGTTGCTTGTTAAAATTTCACTCTTATAATTTTTCACAAAACATATTAGACTACTTTTAATGACGGGTGTTTTCATAGTGCCATATTAATTTTTGATCTGTGACGTTTAGTCAATTGTGCTTTCATGGTATTGATTCTATACAGATAAATTCCATTTCAATAGACACATGGGTGAAAAATTGGTCCCGCCCATATCTCTTCTTTGTCAAAATCACATGTTTCATGAATAACAGACAGAAATAGCAAATCCACAAACCTGATCTGGTTACTGGTTATTGTTATCTTTTAAAATAGAAAGTTTTCTTTTATACAAAAGAAATTGCTGTGTTTGGTCAAAGCACTAAGGGTGGGTGGTAAAAAGCGCCATATTTTTTCATTTATAGACATCCCACGATCTCTCTGTCTCTTTCTAACTAATATGTAAGTAGTTTAAATAGGCGTGGCCAAAGTTTCTCCAATGTTTCTAGCAGCCAGGGAATATACGGTATATTAGTTAACGAGTGACTTAAAATATTTTAAGAATTTGTATAGGGGCCCCTGGTGACCATTTTAGCAAAATTCGAAACTCGGAGCTCATTTGAAATCTGGTCAAAATTGCTCGTTTTGTACAAGATTACTATTTTCAAAAATGAGATAAAGACGTAAAACGACGAAGAATGACTCGACGACCCTCTCAGCATTGATTTTTGGCATTTTACTACATTGTATTTGATGAAAAATGGGAAAAATTTGCGACTATTTTCAAATAAAATGGAGAAAAATGAGAAAAATTAATGTTGGGAGTCTTTTGACCAACTTCAAGATGAGCTACGTGGTTCTAATTTTGCTTAAATATTTTTCAAGGACTCACTACAAATCCTTAAAATGTTTTTCGAATCGCCCGTCAACTAATAGGAGTTTCATAGATCAACACCCTGTATTTAAACATATGATATATGGTAAATGAATCATATTCTAGACAATCTAGATTCTAGATAAATAAAGTAAGATAATTAGTAAAACAATATTGTTTTCCCACGTAGGATTTTATAAAGTTTATTGTTTATGTTTTTTTTATCACCACGCTTTATTTAAAAAACTTATATTGTAATAAACTTGGATTTTTGACTAAACAAACCTTCACTGATCATGCTCTCTTTTTAATTCTTGCGATTGGTTGAAAAAACAGATCTTCCGTCTCCTTAGAATCGATGTATAAGTTATTTGACAAAGACTTATACAAGTATAATTTCAAAAATCCCACCTTCTTCCTGTTTCCATAGCAACTATTTATTGGTTGCGTTACATTGCGCGCGCAATTTTTATTACATTGCAAAATTTCACTCATATTTCGAAATTACCACAATTAAAAAAGCTACGAAAATTATGCGTAATTTTTTATTCATCCTGTATGAAAAAGAATTTTCCTATTCGATAATAACAAGGGTGTTGTTTCTGAAACAATGAACATTATGAAAAGTTTTCTGCGAATCGAAACGAGGAAAGCGTTCGTCTAAGGGTGGAGTTGTCGTTTTCTCATTATAATTCGTTCAGGTTTTTTTTTTGAGCTTTGAAAAGATAAATTTTCCATCTATTTCATTATTAATAATTTGTTTGAATATGGACGAGACGACGTTGGTCTTTGTTTCAGAGTTATTTGTGTGTGGCAACGGCCTTCTTTCATTTCCTTTTTGCATTGTTTGCGTGCTTTCAACATATGTTAGTTGGATTAATTATAAAATAAAATAATGAATGACTCATATGCACCAACCAGTACCATCAATAATAGTTTTTGTTTCAAAACACTAATTAGTCAAGGTTTCCCACCACCACCACCCCACCATTAACACAAAAAATCAATTTCCTCAAATATTTCCCGTTCATCTTTATCACCCATCAATGGAAATCTACATGTTTGAATTTATTGTAAAGAAACAAAGTAGAAGTACCAGGTGTCTTTAGTTACGACATTTATGTTGATTTTTCCTGTTTGTTTTTTTATTGTTTAAATAATAAATCGATTGATTGATTGATTTGTTTAATAACAATAATGAAAATTAACAAAATGTCTTATTTTGATGATTAATAAATGAATGTAGACAGGTTGATTTTTGATCGTTAATAATAGTTTGATTTTCAAGGTAGATAAAACGAGGAGGTCATTATTATTATTATTATTTAATTTTACTTTCAAAATTTATACATTATAGATATGTTAATGAATGTGGGAAAAATTGGCCAATTATCCCAAAAAAAACAAAAAAAAAAAATAGATAACTTTCACTTTTACCAACGTATTTTTTAACGAAATCGAAATTTAGTAAAAGTTTTGAAGTTCTCGTCGTGTTTTTTTTTCGATTCAGTCTAATTCTAAATCAATAGATTGTTAAAAATATTCATTTATACCTAATTGTTTTTGCTTAATCAAGAAGGATTCTTTGTTTCAATGATGAATTTCTCACTGAATTCGTAATTAATTTTAATTCGAAATGAATTAGCACTTTATCTATTTAATGTTTTTTTTTTGTCCATACATACATATACATTAGGGTGGTCCTTAATAAGGTCATTTTCAAATTTCTTTGCTCCCAGGGGCTCAAATGCTTCCAAATTGATAAAAAAAGATTGCCTGAAAGTTTGAACTCTTAATATTAACTCTAAGATAGTGCGCATTCCAATCTAAGTTTCTTATGGAAATAACATAGGAAAAATTACTTTTGTTGTTTATAATTTTATAACTTGCGAGCGAATGAATCAAAAATTATAAGTCATACATATTTTTATAGAGAATTTAACGCTCTACAAAAAAGGTCTCTTATAATTTTTCCATTAGTCTGTTGGTTTAAAACTTATTCAATGTCAAAGTTTAATTTTCATATTATTATTAATATTATCAAGGCTTTTTATTAATGTTATCGAGTAAATTATTACATTATTAAATATTTGTTGTTAATATTTTATTTATGATTAAAATAAGCAAATATAATCTTTTCTTTAGGATTGTGATTGATATGTGTGATTTTTAAATCTATAAAACAAGTAGTTTTCTAATTTTCAAATTAATAAAATGAAAGGACAGATGAAATATGATACCGCTCGGATACTTAGCCTTAATCTTTTTTCATATTTTCCACTATTGCAGATTTTCGAGTATCAGCAAAATATTGTTTATATTCTGATAAAAATTGAACTATAAATTGCTGCTGCTCTGGATCCTTGCTTAGTATACTATGGTATTCTTCAATTAGTTTCACTGCACGCTCAGCAATATCATTAACAACTTTCAAACTTCGTACCAATAGCAAACCCTTCTGGTAATCTTCATTTCGACACCACTCAGACGGATTTAAATTTAAAAAATCTGTATTTATTGCAAATCTAGTGAAGAACTGGAGTGATTTTGATGATATGAATGAAGCAATACTCCAGTTATATACATCACGAATGTTTTTAATTTCAAAACGTTTCAATTTCTCAGAACTTTGGTCGATACTTTTTAACATAATCACCATCTGGTTCTTAATGTTTAGGGGTATTCTTTCGTCGAAAAATGCCATAGCTGCAGTTTCTGGATTTAAATACCATAAATGCTTGCTAAATTTTTTTAATGCCACTTCAGAAATTTTAGCATCTGTCAATTTATAATCAATAAGTTCTTTTAAAAATGTTAAATCATTATTTGGAGCTTCAGATGCTAGAGGACAAGTAAACCATGCTTTGATATACACTGTAGCAATAAAAATACAAATTTCAGAAATTGATTTGATTAATTTCACCGTCATTTCAAATTTTTTACGGAATAAAAATATTTTTATAGTATATATGGCTTTTGACATCCATCTAGCGTGATGGAATGCACCCGGTTTACGAAATTTCACTTCACTGCATGGAACTTTACCAATAAATATCTGAACAAGCTCCAAAAGTTCTTTGTAGTCTTCTCTTGGTTGCTCAGAATCAAGTTGCTGCTGGATAAATTGATTGATGTCTTCAATGTGATCTTGTATTTTGTTCTGTACATACGAGTCTTCAATACCAGTAGAAAATTGACTTGTATCAATTTCAGTCCAACTGTCTCGAAACCTTTTAAACAAAGGTACATCAGGACCTGAAGTTGTAGGTATTTTAAGTTCAAACACATCCTTTAGAATAAGTTCAAATATGTGATGTCTGCAGGGCAAATACAGTAATTTTTTTTCAAGTAACTGTTCAAATAATACTGCAGATCCTTTATTTGATCCTACATTTGCAGCGGTAGTATCACAACAGAGAGCTTTGATACAGTCAGGAAGACCCCAATCAATAACAGAATCAAACATTGCATCAGCTTGGGACTGTCCTGTACTATCATCAAGTACTGGAATTGCAAGTATTTTTTCAATTTGTCCACAACTTAATACAATTGGTAGGCGTTCTTTATTATTTCCACTAGAAGTTTTTAAAATTTTTCCATCCCAATGTAGGACACTAGCATTCAAATCTTCAGTTTTGAAAAGTTCTTTAATTTGCTTGACTTTCTCTTCACGTATTTTCTCTCTGCTTCGCCGAATTGATGATCTATTTACTATCAGTGGATTTACGTCGATGTTTAATGATAAACATAAAGCTACAATCAAACGTACAGCGTTGCGGTCGCTTATTTTACAATGATCGAAGACCGCTACTAATTTATCATCCATGATATTTATCGTCCCACGAGATTGTGTTGATTCTTGGTGCCGAGTAGTTGCCAGTTCATCAGAAAAATTCGAAGCAGGCGATATTGTTTTTCGACTCAACGGATTTACTCCTTCCACTTCGCTGCTTGATGTAAACTCCACAAAGTCAT
Source organism: Mylabris sibirica (assembly GCA_039776855.1). NCBI lineage: Eukaryota > Metazoa > Arthropoda > Insecta > Coleoptera > Meloidae > Mylabris > Mylabris sibirica. Next base: position 9,685,908 of record CM077842.1, on the reverse strand, counting down.
CTATTCAATAAACATAAAAGACATAGAAATAAAAATTTGTGATTGAAATTAAGATACAATCATTTATAATGAATGAATTAAGCTTCATAAATTATTTTAACATCAATTTTACCGTATTGAGCTTTTTCTCTCTCCGATTTTTCACGACGTAGCTGTAGTAGTTCATCCTTTATTTTTTGGACTTGTTCATAATCATCAGACTCAATATTAGCTATGTAGCCAACTCTACCGTCTTGCCTTTGTTGAGTCAAAAAATGCATTATATTTTCATTGACCATTTGTGCCGCATTTCCATGGGCAATGTCGAATAAATTAAGCAATGAAGATTTAAATTCGTCCACTTTAATTTTACTTGAGTCTCTGTTTATACTTTTTTTAAGAAGCTGATATTGTTCATATAATTTTAACAAATGATCTATGCAATGATCTTTTCTTCTAGTTGGTATCTGAGCTTTTTGCCAAAATACTTTAACTTCATCAATACAAAGCTCAGCACTTTCACGTAATTTCAATTTAAGAATACGGATGTGATAAAAAAAAACTTTTAGTACTTGTAATTTTGATGGCAATTTATTACCGATAATTTGAGTGTCGACATCACCAATTAAATCAATATTTTGACGTAAAATTATTCTTGATGTCATGATCAATCGATATTTAGTTACACTCCCACAGATTGTTTATTTTGATTAAAGGTTAAGTGATTTATGAATATTTTTAAGGGTCAAAATGTTTGAGTACACAAATACTATGATAGATGGCATAAGTGATTTATTTCATAATACCGCGAGAATTACAAATATTGTATTTTCTTATTTTAATCATAAATAAAATAATTTAACAACAAACATTTAATAATATAATAATTTATTCGATAATATTAATGAAAAGCCTTGAGAATATTAATAATAATATGAAAATTAAACTTTGACATTGAATAAGTCTTAAACCAATAGACTAATGGAAAAATTATAAGAGATCATTTTTGTATAGCGTTAAATTCTCTATAAAAATATGTATGACTTATAATTTTTAATTCATTCGTTCGCAAGTTATAAAATTATAAACAACAAAAGTAATTTTTCCTATGTTATTTCCATAAGAAACTTAGATTGGAATGCGCACTATCTTAGAGTTAATATTAAGAGCTCAAATTTTCAGGCAATCTTTTTCTATCAATTTGGAAGCATTTGAGCCCCTGGGAGCAAAGAAATTTGAAAATGACCTTATTAAGGACCACCCTAATATACATAGATGCATAAATTACCATTTAATATTGAAAGGAAAACCCTTTTACGTTGACTGATTAAATATTAGAATTCTTTGAATGTGATGAAATCTGACACTGGACGTACGTAATTCTATAAGAAACTTGATGAATAACTTTATCATTTCACATTTTACAAATTAGAAAATTATCTTGCACACCTTATCAGTGGCGTCCTGATAAGGTAAGGTGTGCAAGAAATATGGGCGGCCAAAATTTACCATATTTTCTACCATTAAGTTCTATTGGACTTTTTACTGTTCATAATATTATTGTGTAAAAAAATGTTGTTTTTTCTTTTGAATGGAAGGGCGGCGAAAACACCTCTTGCATACGGGCGGTTAAAAATTCTATGGGCGCCCCTGGTGAAAAAGAGATTTTCCAGATAGTTTTAGTTAATTTTGGAATGATTTTCTGTCTTTTGCTTTAAATCCTCCAATTTTGTTGAAAATTGGTTTTAATTAGTGCAGAAGAAAATCCCTAGACACGTTTAATTGTGTTTCGAGCAGAAATCACATTTTCTTTCTAGATCTAGGGAACTTTACTTTTAATTTAGATACTTTTTATTTATTTTAGAGAATAATTCGTCACTCTTTAGTATAGATTTTAGGTCGTTTCTATTATCAGTTTTTCGTGAATTCTAATATAAAAACGTGAAAATGTGCTTCTAGATTGTGAAAAAGAGACTATTTAGACACTTCTAGTCGATTTATAAACGAAATTCTGCATTTTTAATTATTATTTCAAATTATCAGTTTTTTACTAATGTGCTTTTCAAATTGTAAAATATACGAAAAAATTAGACATTTCTATTTGCTTTTTGGATTGAATCTTTGTCGTTTGATTTAAAAAAAATTGCGTCCTAAATCCTGGTTGTGATTTTATTTATGTAGTATCGTAGTTTGCTCCGGCCATTTGAAAAATACATTCATAAATATCAAGTGTGAATCAAGTTACGATACTACGTAACAGGCATAGACAACTGCGAGAATAAATACCGTGGTACACCCCATATTTTTTTTTTTGAAAATTAAGGGCACCATGTTTGATTTTTAACCCCACGTGCTAACTTATCATTTTATCATAAGGCTCTGCACCTATATCGTGAAAAATTGCCATTTACTCTTTTAGTAGACTCAAGTTAAATTCTGCAATTTTAGCCAATGTTTCAAGACATTTTCCTCTTAAATTATCAGCTTTTTAACGAATTAAACCTTAAAACTGCCAAAAGAGCTCAATTAAGGCATGTTTAAGCTATTTTTGGGATAAGTTCTACACTTTTTCTTTTAACAACATAATAAATTATCGATGTTCAACTGTTTAGAGAATTTTTGACATAATTTGGGCTTTTTACTCAGTGTTTCAATATATTTTCACCCTAGCTTATCAATTTTGCGGCATATTGTAATTTTGAGTCATTAAAAAATAAAATTAAGACATTTTAAAACTCGTTTTGACGTTTTAGCCCACATTTCAAGATAATTTCGTCCTAAATAATTAGTGTTATTTTTAGCAAATTTTGTTCTTAAAGCAATATGTAGATTTTCAAGCTGTATGTTTGATTTTTCATTCTAGATTTCACAGCTTTATTGTTGAATTTTTAGTGAATTTTGCAATTGGATTTTCAATAGGAGTAGATTTAGCAAATTTCAGTCAATTTAAAAGATGAATCTCAAAATTTAGTACAAATTTTATGGCATTTAGTATACATCTATGATTGCTTCTCAATAATACAATATTATACACAAAATTGATTTTTCCGATTTTCTCAACTTTATTTCGGAATATTTATGAATTTTTCGTATTTTTTCTAGAATGTAATGAAAAAAAGGGGAAAAAAACAATTTTGGGAGGGTCTTTATACTATATTTATCTTATATTATTGTATATTATAAAAAAAACTTCAGTGCTAAACTAAAGAATCTAAAAATGCACAAAACAATATACCATTCCATTTAAAATAAAAAAGTAGGGTGCACTACCCCATATAAGGGAGGTTGCTAGAACAACGAAAATATTTTCTAAAGGTAGTTCAAGTGCCAAAACGGCCATGTACCAAATTTCATAAAGTTTCATTAATTAGAACTTCTTATACATTTAGGTGACCATCCTCTTGACTCATCCTGTATATTTAAGGAGAAAATTAAAAAATTATAGATTTATTAATCTGACAAGGGATCTATTAATTTGACAATTATCTAATGTTGTCATAGAAACATATTATGTATTTTTACTTTAATCCCTAGGGATTAAAAGTGCTACTTTAGTCCCTGTTTTGAGGAACTAAAATGCTGCCTTAGTCCCGAATGTGCAAAAATAATTTTACATAACACTATGTTTTTCGGCCGTTTATGGCATGAAATTCTCAGTGGCTCATAGTTGAGCCACTTCTGGTCAAACCGGAACTGGCTCAACTATTATTAACATTCCAAAATCTGCGCAATCTTACCATTAAGCAATCCTGTGAATTTGGAAAAAATGTACCAACAACTAAAGAAGTTGTAGCTTGTAGCCTATTTTCATTGTCACCCGATATAAAGGAGACCAAGTCTTCAGCGAAGAATATCTTGTTTTTCGGTTCGTGTAAATCGGGCTGTTTCTTTAGTGAGGGTAAAAATCTGGGCAGATATGATTTTCCACTATACCAAATTTGTAGAAAGCATTTTTCTATACAGGTAAATACTCAAAATGCACCAGTAGCCCCACCCCCTTCTTCTGATTGAATATCTTTCTTCCCACATACCGATCTATGAATATTCTGTTGCATTGTCAAGATCACCCTCAAAAGCCTGTTTTACTCAGCGCCATACGAAGGGTGCTTTTACAAATTCGGTATGGTGGAAATTCATTGTAACACTTACTACCTACATCACCTTGTTATCTTTACGAGAGAAACAATCTGACTCACACGAACCGAAAAACGTGATGTATCTCACTCAATACACACTCGATGATTTTCTTGTTAAATTGATAGTAGAATTTTGTTATACAAATTACTAGATTGCCTTGATATAATGCCAAAATTTTGACTGTTAATGACCTTACATCGATTGTATATTTTTGAATTATTCTAACCTTCCTTCTATTCGTGACATCCATCCTGTTGAAAGAGAGGAGCTTCCCGAAGGACAGTTTTACACGGCACGTGGTCTTGCTCCAAGGTCATCGATACAAATGAATTTTGGCCTTTAAGCTGGGCATTTCTTCTTCCGGAAGTACGCATAGGCGTAGAAAAAATAAATCTTTTTCATTGGCAAATGAATAAAAACGTCGCTAGGCCCTTTGGACGTTCTATCATTAAGTGATATTTGAACTTTAAAATGAGCTTCGTAGCTAATTAGAAAATGAATAAATTACTATTTTTTGGATATTGGAAATCTTGTAGACTTCCTCTTTGAACTCAAAAATTTGTTTTAAATTTCATTATTTTTTATTTAATTTAAAATTAATTAGAATTGATCGATTATTAATTGAAATTTCCCAAAAAAAATCTACTTTAATTCCATTAATTACACTACCAATTGTCACTGAATCCCTTCACAATTTCGAAACGTTGCCGATTTAGAAAACATAAAAAACCAATATTGATTGAAATGGAATTACATAAAAAAAAAAAATTAAGCGTTAGAGAAAGTGGACAAGTTGTTAATATTATTTTTGAATTGTTTTAAAATTACGCGTTATTTTTGTAAACTATTTAACATTGAAAATTTTCAAAATAAAAATTTAACAAGTTATTGACGACCAAAACGAGAAGACAACTAATTTCTAAACACCTTCTACAGTTACATTTCCCCTGTTCTATCATTATCATTGATCATCATGATTCCGTTAAGAAAATTTATACAGCATTGGTCACTGAAATAGGTACACATGGAAAATATCGGGGCCGCCCCTTTTACTCATGCACCCGTAGCCTTTTTACCAAATACATTACTTTACAATGAATTAATAGACGTTCAGAATTTGGTGTCTTTGTCATAATCATAAACAGTCATCAATGAATGCATGAGACAAAGAAGGGAGTCACGTAAGACGAAAGCTCTTATGACAACTCGATACGAAAAATATTTCAACGATTTGTAAAATGGTCACAGAGAACATTTTAACAAAATTAGAGCCTCGTAGCCCATTTGGTAGTCGGCCAAAAAATGTTCGTGTTGGACAAGGTCGTGACAACTATGAATAAATCGGAGACCCGCCCAATATTGATTTTTTTCGTACTTCTCTATTAATTTCTAAAATGCGTAAATCAAGAAAAACGAAAAAATCATTTTGGAAGGATCCTCGAGTCATTCTAAGTCGTTTTTCGAGTTTGGTTTGTTTTTGAAATCACAATATCTTCAGGATAAGTCCCTTCTTTGTCTAATGCATTTTAAGGAGATATTTCACGAGAAATTCTCATACCGTGTGACAAAGATACCAAATTCTTAACATCTGGTCAAGTTTTTCAAAGGAAAAATTGTAAGATTCAAAGAACGTAAATTTTTGTTATAAAAAAATGGTTTGCTTACTCAATGGACTAAGGTTGAGTGGTAATAAATGATATGATTTTCAATATTTAGACCACCTATTATATCTCCATCTCTTTCTAACTTCTTTACTTGTGGTATAGTTAGACGGGATCCATGTTCTACAATTGTACCTAGACAAATTGCCCGACCTGTATGGCTAGTTATAATATTATGTTGCGTTTTCCGTTTCGCATAGACACACACACACACATTTTATGTGTCTGCCTGTCAGTCGATTTGTTAGTCGCCCAACCGTCTTTGTGTGGTAGGCTCCGTTGTCTACTAAGCGCAGTTAGAATTATAACGAAACCATTGAAGAAACGAAAAAGAAAGCAAGCAACAAGACAAGAAAAAAACAACATAAACTTGACTTGTTCTTTGTTTAGAACACGAGAAAAGAAGCGGTTGTTACGGAAAAAGTCGCGTTAATCGAGGCCAATCACCGACACACGTGCTTCAAATCGACTTTTTTTTATATCAAAAGTCATAACAATTGTATTAAGTGTCGTTATGTGATTGAGTTTGAAGTGTTGAAAATCAAAAAAAGGATTATTTTAGGCTAGAGAAAATCATGGAAATCGCTAGAAGAAAGTAAGTTTTTTATTTATAATATTCGGTTTATTTTCATAATCTATACAATCGTCTGTTTGTGAAATTGAAATTGAAAGTTGCCTGTAAAATAACAATAGAGAAAGGCGATCTATAGACATAAACATACAGGAGTAGAAATCGCAATTTTGCGAAATTCTATCAAAATTTATTTTGAAACGCAGACGAGACCACCCTTGAAAAAAACTTGCATATGTAGTAACAATAATACGATAATTACTCAACTATTTATAAAACTTAACAAAAAAAGTGTTGCATAATAGCTATATTTCAATACTGAAATATACAGGGGATGTCGGCATGAGAGTATACAATATTGGCCGTTGCCACCTAACCAAATACAGTAAAACTTCGTTATAACGCTCCCGCTTATAACGTTTTCCCGGATATAACGCTCTTTTTCTTCGGTCCCGGCCCCCTGAACGATATTTCAATGACAATGTTATTCGTTTTAACGCTCCGATTTCCCGGTTATAACGCTCCATTTTCGACTTATTTTCAACTTCCCTCTAAGAAAATTGAGAATTTTCAAAATTTCGGAAAGTTATTGCTTTTACCCCGATTTTCGAAAATTGAGTTTTTAACAGATATTGACGGTTTGGGGTCCTAGGAAACTTTTTTGACTATTTTTGCGAGGGGGTCTGTATGGCTGTATGTGTGTCTGAGTATGTAGGCAGCTTATAACTTTTGAACGGCTTGACGGATTGAAACGCTCTTTGAGGCATTCGAAAGACCTCTACCAAACTTAGATTTCGTGTAAATTTGAACCGATTCGGCCCGATAAATTTTGAGAAATTCAAAAATAAACCGATTTTTTTTTTGCTAAAATCATGTTTTTTCTATAGGTACACTTTTTTTATACACTGTATAATGCTATTCCACATCACAGTTGGCTATGCCTTTGTTATATCGAGTCGTGTAGCTTGATTGCATATTTTACTAGATTTGACATTTATCAATAAAGAAAAACGAACGGTCGAATCAAGCTATGATCCTACGATTCCTACGGAACCAAAAGTCTTGCCAACTGCGATGTGAAACAGCTTTGTACACACTGTATGTATGTACATAGGCTTTATTCTATGTTTTGAAATAAATTTTATTCATTTCATATATTTAAATGCATTTTATTTGTTCATGCTATGGATTTTTGTGATTTCCCGGTTATAGTGCTTTCCCGGTTATAACGTTTTTTTGGCTTGGTCCCTAGAAGAGCGTTATAACGAAATTTTACTGTACAGCGATTCGAAAAAAAAATTAAAGGGCTTATAGGGTAGTATTTGGAGAACATTTTAGCTAAGTTACAACTTTGTAGCTCATTTGGAAGTCTTGTCAAAAAATGCTCGATTTGAACAATGTCAAGATTATTCAAAAATAACTCAACATTGATAATTTTTTTCATCTTATTCTGGAACAAGTGGAAATGTTTTGCATTTTTTTCTAGAATTCAATGGAGTAAAAAAAATCAGTGGGGGGGGGTCTCTAGTCATTCTAAAAAATAAAACGTGCGCAGCTTGTTTTTTGAGCAAATTCGCATTGAGCTATGTACGAAGTGCCACTTACGCCTTAAAGCTCCTGGGGAGCACCCTACAAATCTTTGATCATTCACGACGGACGAAAAGTTTTTATGACAAAAGTGTTTCGAAAAATATTTGAAGGATTTGTAAGGTAGTCCTTGGAGATCAGTTTGGCAAAATTAGAACTGCATAGCTCGTTTGGAAGTTGGTAAAAAACACTCGATTTGGACAAGGTCAAGATTTTTCAAAAATAACTCAACATACAAAACGACTTAGGACGACCTAGTTTGGAACAGGTGAAAATGTGTCACTTTTTTTCTAGAATGCAAAGCTGAACAACGAAAAAGAATCAATATTGAGAGAGTTTTCGAATCAATTCTTAGTTGTTTTGCGTGTTTAGCTTGTTTTTGAAACGCGATCACATTCAAAACTAGCGTTTTTCGACCTACTTCCAACTGAGCTACGATGTTCTAATTTTGCTAAAACAATCTCCAGATAGACCGCTAAAGATCTTTTTTTTTTAATCGTGCGTCACTGAATAGGAGCTGCCATAAGAACTTTCGTTCGACCTGAATAACCCTATATTACGGCTCTATTAATTTGATGAAAGCAATCGTGGACGCCCTGTATAATTTTTAATATTTGTTCGTAATAACCGGATATCCGTTGTAGTATTAACAATAATCGACAGTTGTGATCGCTATAAAATCCGACTCGAAGGACCAGATTCAACGTATCGAGTATGAACACTTTAATAAACAGTAGCGGCTCGTCACAGCTCGGTTTTCACACATATAAGAAAACTAGAACTTTATCCGTGCACAGTTCCATATAAGCATTCTTGTGGTTGCGCAATGCTTAAACATGAGCCTCTCTTGGTGTTTCATACGTTTTTCTTCTTCCAAAAACATGACTAATTTTAATCAATTGAAATAAATTCATTCAATGAGAATGAATCATAGTTCATTTTAATTGGCAGAACGTTTTAATGAAATTTGTATTTAAATTAATTGTTATTGTAATAATAGAAATACCAATAATGATCGTCGATATGGTAGAAAGCTCTAATTTTGTTACACCATAATTTTGTTTAGCAATCATTTTTTTTTTATTATTGACTAACTTCGTAAAACCTTTTATTTTTTTCTCGTTTTCGTCAATAATAAGTCAATAAAACAATTTTTAATATTTATAGGTTTTTTTCCTCTCTTATTTAATAGATATCATAATAACCCTGTAGGTTTCATTAATTTTTTGAAAGTGAATGGTGTGTGTGTTTGATGATGGATTCCTCGTATAATAATAACACAAAGTATCCGATTAGATCATCGACAAGGTCAAGATCATGGTATTTGTTGTTTCATTATTTGTTTATTTGTTGTTGTTAACACATAAAAAAAGCTTTTATTTCTTTTGCGTAATCTTTTTTTTTATTTGAAATAGACTAGGAACAAATATTATTTCTTACAATACATAATTTGAATTAATTAAATAGAATTTCTGTTAAATTTATATTAAGTATTGTTGTTATAATGACGATGATGATCATGTTGCTTTCTCGACGCATTTTATATAATAACAACAACAATAATGATGATGAGGTTACTCAATGTTACGTGAAAGTGTAGCCAAGACGAGCCATAATAGGCTTCATTGTTGTTGTTGTTGTTATTGTGAAATCACGATGAGAGCATTGTTTTAATTTCTGTTGTCGAAAAATTAAATTTACCATTCTTAGCACCGTCTCTGTGGTGCCAAATGTTGACAAATACGAAAGAAACTAGATGATAAAAAAAATGACTCGAATTTTGAGCAGTTCATCGTACGAGGGTCATCCAGAAAATTTATAAGAAAAAACAATTCTGACACTCCTCCAGATAATGACCTATATTTTAGCATTTGTTATGTCTTCAGAATACCCATGCATCCATGCAAATCGTTTTAGTGAGACTAAAAGAACTAATACAGCGAGCCAGTCAAAACAGGAAGCGATTAACGCTTTCTGGGCGAATTATGCTTCTTCACGACAATGTTCGCCCTCCAATGCTATTACCACTCTAGAATTTCCTCAAAGCTAAAAGAGTTTTTGGGCGGTGAACGTTTTAGAAGTGGTAGAAAATTTAAGAATGCAACACGGCCCCCTCTGTCATAAGGTTTTTCCTTAGTTGTTACCTTAAAAACTGTCTTGCCTTCCAAAAATCACGCCCCACCTGGAATAGTTTCCTAGCAACGGCCCTAGAATACAGGGATCACTTGCCTTAAATGACTGACGGTAGAAAAGTACAACATGGGAATTCTAAAGCTCATAACCACCAATGCTTAAATGTAGGATGCGATTATGTAGAAAAGAAGCCTCAAGTAACGTGATCGAATTGTTTTTCCCAATAAATATTGTTTTTGTTTTTTTCTGAATGACCCTCGTGATAGTGATTATTTTAATCATTGTTTGAGATTATGTTCGATTTTCGGCATTTTTCAAAATAATCGCCCGAAGGCTAAGCCAGACAACCTGTCATGCTTCGTTACACTACAGCCAAGGTTTGGCCGACAGGTTATGGGCCAAAAAGCCATGTAAAAGGTCAATCAATTTCGAGTGCCAGACCGTTTAACACCGTAGTTCGCCTTGTTTGCGTACCTTTACACGTTGCGATCAGAGAACATCCTGCTACATCTCAGCCTATTTTAATTATTAACCAATACACTGATAAAGAAGGAAGGGTCGCCTGTGACTTGGTATCTGGCCAAAAATCTGATAATAAGATCCTGTACAGTGTCGTAGTATGATATCCTTACGGGACAAAAATCATACGTGGCGCCATTTATTTTTTATAAAAAAAAGCAGCAGAATATATCTCAGCTCGAAAATGTCTTAGAATCATACACAGTAGTCCAGAGTCTAGCTCAGAAGTTGATTAAAAATTAACGATTTAGACTCGATTAAAAATTTCTAAGGCCCGGTTCTTCTTCCCTTCTTTATGCTCGCCTTAGCAAGACCTTGTCTTAATAATGGTAGGTTTACTCATTTGGGTGTGGTCCGTCTATGTACAGGTCGGCACCCAAATATCTGTAAATTAGGCTTGCGTCGATTTAAGGGTATGTTGTACTATGAGATCGATTCAGCGTGCGAAATTTATCAATTTTCAAACAACGATATTTCGCTTTTTTTTAAGATATTGTGAAATTAAAACGTGCGTTGGATAGAGCATTTCAAGGTGCATGTCCTGAAGCTCTCTATTAAAGAAAAATCTGATAAAATTCGGAATGATAGAGGAAACTGTTGGACCATGTTTTTTGTACATTTTCCTTCATAATTGGCTAAAAATTGGCCAATATGATTGATTTTAAATATCTATTGAGTGATTTAGATGGAAAATGAGTAGATCTTTCCAAATCTTCAAGAATTTTCCCGATACGTTTGTTAGTTTTCCCAATTTTTGAAGAAAATTAAATGGACTTTGATCTGTAATATAGGGCACAATTTTAAAGATAGAATCTTGTGCTCTTGTTTTTAGAAAGATATTGTAAGGGCGGAGGCCATAAAGCTCGGGTTTAGGAAAATTTTGAAAATTACGTGATTTATTGGAAAATTTGGAATCCCATTTTCACCTGTTATTTACAGCTATTAAAATTAATTAATTTGACCGATAATTAGTATCAAAATATAGGAAAATCGATTTTCTTTCACGACCGTATCATAATAATGAAAAATATTTGAAAATCTGTCCGTAGGTAATTTTCTTAACCAAGCTTGTTTGTGCTGCTTTTCTCGTTTTTTCTCCATTTTGTTCTGGAACAGGTAGGAATATTTCTCATTGTTTCTAGAATAAAAGGGAGTGAAACAAAAAAATCAATGTTGGGAAGGTCTACGAGTTATTCTAAGTCGTTTTGCGGACTTAGCTCATTTTTGAAAATCGCGATCTTGTCTAAAATGAGCATTTTGGAGCAACTTAGAAATGAACTCCAAGTAACCCCCTAAAGAGCCTTAAAATTTTTCTTGAATCACTCGCCAAATAATAGGAGTTGTATCTCGGAAAATTTTCATTGTGAGCCAGTTTTGAGAATCACTGGTCTAAATCGTATCCGCATCCCAATACAGTCTCCTTATAATTTGTCATTTCGAGGCTCTAATGTTGCTACGCTTCTGGTCCGTCATTTATCAATCTTCCATTGAATCAAGATTTCCTGTGATTCATTTTAGAATCATTCCTTTACCACCACTATATCGACCGATAAAGGTCATTAAATCTTTATTTAATTCATCATTCGTTTACTATTTCCTGTATTTTATTGTTATTTATTAATTTTATTTTCATTATTAATTTTTTGTTTCAGATACAAGTGCGGCTTTCGCCGCAATAACTTACTAAGAAGTAGCGTGGTAGCCAACGGAGGCGGAGGCGGCGGCGGCGGTGGTGGTGGTGTAGGTGAAGGAATTGGTGCTGGTGGTGGAATTGGTGTCGGCGTTGTCGGTAACGCCGGTGGCGGCGGCGGAGGAGGAGGAGGTGGTGGAGGTGGCGGTGGCGGCGGCAGTGGCAGATTGTGCGAAGTGAGACGGGCATATAAAGCGGCCGTGGTGCCGTGCAAGACGGGCCGTCGTCGGGTCCGGGGCATGAGCATGGGCCAGAAAGTATCAGGCGTTAAGGCTGTCAATCGGGATGCAGCCGCACCCTATAAACCTGTTATCCCAAGGGAATTAGCACAGGTATTATTAATTATGAACAATTTATATCAAAAGAATGAATGAATAATAATAATAATAACAAAATGAGTAACATACATACCATCTATTGTTAAGTTGAAAAAATTTTTGAATTTAATCATTTAGAATATTTTATCAATGGATTGATAGTAAGCAATTCTAAAAATTGATAAATAATGTCTATCCTTATTTTAGTGATTTATTTTTAATCTTGCTGTTAATGGCAAAGAAAATTCAAAGAAAACGTTTATTAAGGAAGTTACGTTTAAGAAGGGTTCGTAACTAGAATTTTTTAAAAAAGAACAATGGTTAATTTCGTTTATACTAAAACACTAAAAAATTTCTTATTTGTTTTTAATTAATTGTTAAATTAATTGTTTATGTTTATAGGATTTCCAACGGCCACCACGATTAGATATGCTATTAGATATGCCAGCAGCACTCAGGGAAACACAATTGAAACATAGTTGGAATCAAGATGATCGCTCTCTAAATATATTTGTTAAAGAGGACGATAAATTAACATTTCATCGGCATCCAGTTGCACAAAGTACAGATTGTATACGTGGTAAAGTTGGTTTTACAAAGGGTATGCATTGTTGGGAAGTATGCTGGTCGACGAGACAACGTGGTACACATGCTGTTGTCGGTGTTGCTACAGCAGAAGCCCCCTTACATTCAGTCGGCTATCAAAGTCTTGTAGGTAGTACGGAAACATCATGGGGATGGGATTTAGGTAATTATAAACATAATAATAATAGTATATTAAGACACAAGTTACAAAAGTTACAATTTATAACACGAGTTCAATAAAGAACTAGTGTAATAAAAAATGACTTTTAGAACGAGTTTCTTGTACTATTTTTTCTATTTTGCAACTACTTAGACCTTCTTTTTTGAACAATAATAATTGAGATTTAGGGAATTTTGTAGTGGTTGGTATCGTTAACATGCCAACTAGAAATTAAATTCATATTTCAATTTTTATGCTTGTTACAATGATAATTTAAATTACATATTATTGGAAATTGACAGCTGTCATTTAAATACAAGTGACAAACGTTCAACTACCAACTTCAAGAAAAAAGTGCTTTAATAGATATTAAAACACTTTTGTCTTGCGTTAACAATGCTATTAGAAGCAAAATAGAAAAAATTAATTAAATTATGATGTATTGTATGTAAAATAATGCTCATTATTATTACATTTTTTTTTTTTTAGGGCGTAATAAATTATATCATGATTCAAAGAATTGTCCAGGTGTGACATATCCAGCATTATTGAAACCAGATGAAACATTTATAGTGCCCGATAAATTTTTAGTTGTATTAGATATGGATGAGGGTACGCTTAGTTTTGTTGTTGATGGCCAGTATTTGGGTGTAGCTTTTAGAGGTTTAAAAGGAAAGAAATTATATCCAATTGTTAGTGCTGTATGGGGACATTGTGAAATTACAATGAAATATATCGGTGGACTTGATCGTAAGTATTTCAACTCCCTTCTACACGGTGTATACATATAACTATAACACTTATTTCATCTCGCAGTTGGTCATGCCTTTGATAATGTAAAATCAAGCGGTCGAATCAAGCTGCGACGCTACGTAATTAAAGGCAAGGCCAACTACGAGGTGAAATTGCTTTGTATGTATAATCAGTATACAGGGTGATTCAAGAGGATGGGCCATTAAAAGTATAAGAAGTTCTAGTTATTGGAAGTTGATGTAGTTTGGTATGTAGCCATTATATTCCCTGAATTTTCTCTAGAAATTATTTTCGTTGTTCTAGCTACCCTCCTTATATGGGGTAGTGCACCCTACTCTCTTAATTTAAATGGAATGGTATATTTTTTATTACATTTTTGAATTCTTCAGTTAAAACGAAGGGGACTTTAATAATATGACCTATTGTCTAGGACTGAAAGTTTTTCAGATATTTCAGCTTTTAGTTCAGTTTTAAAATTTGCAGTGTTTAATTGAAAAATTCATATTTTTGAAGCTATAGCATTTTAAATGTTGAAACTTGGAACCTAAGTAGTAAAAATAATGTTCTTTTTGCCAATTTAAACAGAATTCAATTACCTTTCAGCGTTTAGCTGAAATAAGTTTTCCTTTCAGGCGATTTTCAAACTATAATATCTTGCTTATTTTAAATGGAACACCGTATTTTTTATTATATGGTTAGATAGAGAAAAAAATTCTATATCAACCTGTATTAACTTTCCCTATACCTATCTTTGATAATTTTTCAGTTATTCAAAATTTTCAGTTTCGTCCAATCACCTCCCTTGAAACGAATTCAACTATAACGAAATGCATAGAAGGCTTAGAAAAAAAATCAGAACATCACAAATGACGTTAATATTAAATATTTTACATGTTTTTTTATAACTTTTAAGATATTCCACATGCATAAAAAACAAATCCAATTAATATTGATTTAATTAATTATGAATTTCTTCCATTTTCCTTTCTTGAGATATTTTAAAATTAATTAATTTCATCTTAATTGTGACAATTGAATTGAAAGTTGTTTTGCTAAGCCTTCTATGTTTTATATTCTTTTTCAAGAGAGAAAATTAAATGAAATTGAAAATGTTGAATAACTGAAAAACTATCAAAGATAGGTATAGGGAATGCTAATACAGTTCGATGCAAAATAATTTTCTCTATCTAATCATAAAAAGAAAAATATGGTGTTCTATTTAAAATAAGCAAGATATTGTACTTTGAAAATTGCCTGAAAAAAAAATTATTTCAGCTAAACGCTGAAAGAAAATCAAATTCTGTTTAAGTTGGGTGAAAGTACATCATCTTAACAACATAATTTTCAAGTTTCAACATTTCAAATTCTATAGCTTCAAAAATATGAATTTTTCAATTAAACCCTGCAAATTTTAAAACTGAACTAAAAGCTGAAATATCTGAAAAACTTTCAGTCCTAGACAATAGGTCATATTATTAAAGTCCCCTTCGATTTCATCAAAGAATTCAAAAATGTGATAAAAAATATGCCATTCCATTTAAAATAAGAGAGTAGGGTGCCCTACCCCATGTAAGGAGGGTAGCTAGAACAACGAAAATAATTTCTAGAGAAAATTCAGGGGACTTAACGGCTATATACCAAATTTCATCAAGTTCCAATAACTAGAACTTCTTATACTTTTAATGGTCCATCCTCTTGAATCACCCTGTATAGTTACGTAGCGTCGTACCTTTGTTTATGCAAAGGTACCAAAAATGTCTGACCAAAGGCCTGCTTGATTTTTCAGCTCAACGCTCTTAAGAGACCAGTGCATTAAAAAAAAATCCTCTCATAAAGAACAAAATTTTCAGAAAATTCCAATTTTGGCCGCATTGGCGCCAGTTACCATCACATAAAACAAAATACCTATAGTCGTTGCTAAATAACTTTGATCTTCGAAAACTAAAGAGTGAACTAATAATTGTCACTTAAAAGAAATCCCAAATTATAAATTTAGGGAGTTAGACAAAGATGCCAATATAAAACTACTGTCTTGAGTTAATGACTTATAGCTCTCTACACGTTAAACGGTCATCCTTTTTTAATGCTTTGTACAAGATAAAGATAGGTAAACATTCTCTTGTCGCTATATCCGTAGTTCTAAATAAAAAATGAGCACAGTAGTAAATTTGACCTATATTTATCAAAATAGTGAAGTTTTTGAAATTGTTCCTTGATTTTGAGCCGATTTTCCACTATTACCTGGCAAATACCTGGAAAATATTTAAAATTCAAACCTCAGCAATTTATAATTAATTTATTTCAATATTTTGAGCGCGCAAAACGAAATATAGCAATGCTTAATTTCCTCTTAGTTCATACGTTTTTTAATGGACACCGGAGATGAAAGTTATTTGGTGACGACGACTACTTATTTTTCTTCCCTTGGGCGGAAAAGTAAATCCACCAATCAGAAACAAGGATTTCTGCCGTTGCCTAGTCACGACTGTACTATACTGTGATTTGATACTTTCCACATATCAAAAAAATCTCCAAAGGTAGCAAGTACCTTATATAGCGAATTTTTTTATGTATCTACATACTGAAATATTAAATGCAAAACATTCTTATGATACTGACAATTAATATATTTTAATAACATTGAATCAACTAATAAATTCATTTCCCGATGTTATTTTAATTGAAAAATACTTTTAATCCACAAACAATAAGAAACACTAAAAATCTCCAAAGGCAGCAAGTACCTTATATAGAGAATTTTTTATGTATCTACATACTGAAATATTAATTGCAAAACATTCTTATGATACTGACAATATATTTTAATAACATTGAATCAACTAATAAATTCATTTCCCGTAATACGTTTAATCAAGGCCTGCTTGATTTTTTCAAGCGAAATTCTCTAGCAGGCCTTGCGTCTAATATTAACTGTCAAAATTAGTTACCCCCCGCGATATTCAATTTTTTTTCTAATATCAATTGTCAGAACACATAGCCATCTTAGATACGTGATTTTACTGCTTATACTCAAAAAAGAGATTTTTGCATTTTTCTTGCGATCCAATGAACCGATTTTGATGATTTTTTTTCTGAGTCATAGAGAATGGTCGGCTCTACTGTTATTTTAATTTTCATCAAAATCTAAGCAAATGTAATATTGAAAATGATTTTTTTTAACATTTCTTCAGCTCTTATTCCAAAAGTGTTGGCCCTACCAGTCTGGTCCACGAACTCATCCAAGCTATCACAAAGACCGATTTTTGTACCAAGTTTCATTAAGATTGGTGTATTTTTACGGCAGTTATCGTGGATATACATATATAAATATATAAAAATATATATATATATATATATATATATATATTTATATATATATATATATATATATATAAATTTTAACGAACGGTGGATATGGGTTCCTGAGGTTCCAAAACGAACTTCTGTGCAAAAATTTTTCGGAAATTCAAAAGTGAGGATCTCGTCATTAGCTAATTTTTTTTAAAAAAATTCGCTAAAAACGGGTAGAAAATTGACAGTTTTCGTTCGATCGTAGAAAAAAAATTCGGTCAGACATTTTTGATGACTACTTTATTACAGCCAACAAAAAGATGCAAGGATTTTCTACTAGCAGTTTCACAAGAAAGTGATCACTTTTGTGGGGTTGTGTAAAACAGATTTTTGGAGGGCATATTTTCACAGGTTATCTTGTTACCATCACAATAGAAAGTCTGATTCACACGAACCCATAAAACTTGTTACCTCATGCTCTAGACTCGGGTCACTTTTTTTCTGAAACCGACTATACAGCATTATTCACGAGGATGGGTAATTAAAAGTATAAGAAATTCTAATTGATGAAAGTTGATGAAATTTGGTATGTAGCCGTTTTGCCACTTGAGTTTTCTTTAGAAAATATTTTCGTTGGTCTATCAACCCCCGTTTTATGGGGTAGTGCACCCTACTTTTTTAATTTTAAATGGAATAGTATATTTTTTATTAAATTTTTTAATTTTTTTGATGAAATCGAAGGGGACTTTGATAACATGACCTATGGTCTATCACTGAAAATTTTTCAGATATTTCAGCTTTTACTTCAATTTTAAAATTTGCAGTGTTTGATTGAAAAATTCATATTTTTGAAGCTATAGCATTTGAAGTGTTAAAACTTGGAATTTAAGTACTACAAATAATGTACTTTTTTGTCAGTTTATCCAGAATTCAACTATGTTTCAAAGTTTAGCTGAAATAAATTTTTCTTTCAGTTGAAATTAATAGACCTCGCCTACATTTATTTGTTTATAAGTAGGTATCCAATGTCAAGGAGTTTTTATTAAGTAAACAAATACGATAACACAAGTACGATCGTACCTATTAAGATATAAATAGAACAGTTAAAGAGGCGTAGAACTAGTGCATTTCAATCTTTACACGATCGATATCCGAGAGAAATGATTCTCAATATTTTTGAGGATATAATGGTCAAAAACAAAAAAAAAAAAACACCACACCAATTTTAGGAGCATCCTCAAGTCGTTTTGTGTGTATAACTGAGTGGCGAAAATTTCGACATTACCGAAAAAAAGTCGTTTTTGACTAACTTACAAATGAACTACGTGGTTCTAATTTTGTTAAAATGTTTACTGGGTGCGACCCTAGAAATCCTTTAAATATTATTCGAATTGTCCATATTTAAAAAATACATCCTGTATAAGGGTGGGCTGTACTCTATTTTTAATTTAAGAGTAGTGATTTAAATTTTGCGCGCCTAAATGTTAGCTTCCTATTGGTTATTTTACAAGCAAGTTTACACAACTCAAAAACTGCAAATTTTGACATTGATACTAGTCCTAAAACAAAAATTTAATTATACTCTCACGAGCACATAAAAGAGACCACTTCGTAAATTATAACTTTCTCTAAAGAGGGTAGTTCTACAAATTTGCTATGGCGGAAACTGGCTACAACACTCCCTACCTCTTCACCTTCTTCCACTGACGAGAGAAAAGGCCGAACTTAACACGAAGCGAAAAAAATGATATTCCTCGCTCAAGAGTCGGTATCTTTTATGTGCTCGTGAGTGTACAATATACTCAACAACTCAATAATTGACAAGTTTATGAACTTTCATTAATTTCTAATAATCAATTGAATTTCTTGCCGATATAAATCGAGACTACAGCAAGTACTAGTAGTGAAATTAGTACCAATTTTTTTTTTTTTCAAAAAATTGTAAAATTACCGATGTATAGTTGGAACGGTGGAATAAGAGATTAAAGTCAAATCATAAAATTTGTTCACAATAGATTCGGTATGAAAGAACTTGATGGGTTGCTAAAATATTGCCACCAATAAATTTCGTAAATTTGTTGGAGACAGGTACGTATAACACCTATAACCAGATGTTTTTGTAAAAATATGCAAGTTTGATATTATTTTTATTTTAAATAAGGCCTAAGGCTTTTGTGGGAAAACTACCTGTTTTGTGAAAGACCGACCCGTTTGCACATTTTTACAAAAACATCTGGTTATACGTACCTGTCTCCAACATTTACGAAATTTATTGGTGGCAATATTTTAGCAACCCATCAAGTTCTTTCATACCGAATCTATTGTGAACAAATTTTATGATTTGACTTTAATCTCTTATTCCACCGTTCCAACTATACATAGGACATTTATTGTTATAAGAAAAAACAGACAATAGTGAATCTGTATAAGGGACTTTTTTATGTAACACCAATGAAGAAGGAGTAAAATACACGTACACGTTATTATTATAAAAACATAATTATCAAAAATCTGAAAATGTTACATTTAAAACAATAACGAGACATAAATATTTAAATTTACCGCCAAAAAGTGCATATTTCTAGTGACTTTTTTTGTGTGTAAACGCGACTTTAATCATTACTACTCCTATACAGGGTGTTTCATCTAAATATCGTATAGTCTATGAAACTTCTATTAGTCGATGAGCGATTCAAAAAATATTTTTAGGATGTGTAGGAGGGTCCTTTGAAAACATTTCAGCAAAATTAGAACCTCGTAGCTCATTTGGAAGTTTGTTAAAAAACGCTTGTTGTCCATAACGATCGTTTTTTGACCAACTTTGAAATAAGCTACAAAGTTTTAATTAAACACTTTGTGTAATTTAAACATAAGGTATAGAACAACGAAAATAATTTTTAGAGAAAGTTCAGGGGACATAACGGCTGTACGCCAGATTTCATCAACTTCCATCAATTAGAAGTTGCTATATTTCAATAGTCCATCCGCTTCTTGAATCACCCTGTATACTCTATTATTTATAACATTTTATTTAATTTTTTTTTTATTATTATAGCTGAACCGCTACCATTAATGGACTTGTGCCGGCGTGTTATCAGACAACGTATAGGCAAACAACAACTTGAAGAAAGAGTGATGAATCTACAATTACCACAACCATTACAAACTTATCTACTTTATAGAGACCGAAGATAATACAATAATAGACGGTTTTATTATTAGTGCAGTGTAAAGCCAATTACAAAAAAAAAAAAAATTAATTAAATTACAGTGTTGAACAGTGTTAAAAAAATCACAAAAAGAATCATCATCCACAACTATTATCAAGAAATTTGTAACCAAATAACGCAAGAAATCACAGAAGAGAATAGTGGACATTTTTTATATTTTAAGACACTATTATTTTAAAAAAAAAATTAATTAAATTACTCTTAATTGCCTATTATTGAAACAATCAGAAATATTGGAAAGATCAACAATTAGTAGGATCAAGCCAATATATTTTTTTCTTTTAGTTTAATTACTTTAATTACATAATTATTATTGTTACAATAATTTTTTGTAATCTATGTCCGGAATTTGATCTCTAAGAGCGAGCCAAGTTTGTTATTAAACAACATTAATTTCCACCCCTAAATTAAATTAATTAAACTGTCGGTTTTAGTTTTGAATACATAAATATATAAACGTATAATTATTGATAATAATAATAATAATAATAATAATAATAATAATAAATAATAACAGAACAATGCCATAAATACAATGGTGTAAATAGTTGTAACTCAGTCTTCTAATTAATTGAGAAAAAAATAAATAAAATAAAACATAATCTCGGCACGGCTTCCTGATTAAAAAATTGCTTTACAAAATTTGATAGATTCGTGTAATTTTTACAAATAATTGAAGTAAATCGTACAATACCAACAAGATTGTACTGTTTTTTTTTTGTTTTTGTAAAAAAGAAGGAAAAAAAACACAACGATAAATGACTGGAGTATTGGGTGATTTATTGCCATAAATACGGTGAATCTTGTTGAATTTGTACCAATTTCGTTCTAATTTTATAATTAATTAATTGAAACAAAAATTACACCAATACATGTAAGAATATTAGACTTATTTTTGTAAATATTTAGTGCCAGTCTCTATTATTATAATAAACAAAAAAAAAAATTAAATAAATTTAAATGTAATTTTTCGAACGAAAGCAATCGACTGCTCTGTTCTCTATTATTAATTGATATTAATTATAATAAGTTAATTAAGAATTAAGATTCAACACCTCACTTTTGTAATCTCTTGTTTGTTTGTTTTTAGATTTTCTTCGGTAAAATTGTTAGAAAATAGCCGAATTTGTGAGATTTTTTTTTTTTTATTTTCGAGTAAAAGCGAGTGTGTTGTATACGTACATACATGTGGTATTGTGTTAGTTTTTAGAATTGTTTAAGATTTCGCCCGTTTATCGTGTGGCGAAAACATTTTTCATACCAAGTGTTCAATTGATTGGGGTTAGCAAATAATTTCCATACACGATCTCGGATTGGTTTTTTCAATAATTTCACAGTCTTTCAATTTGATAGTTGATTGAAGAAACATAAATGCGTCGTAGTAGCCTGGACTATTATTATTATCTGTATTATCAATAATGATAACGACAATAGTTTTTTTTTTATTTTAAGTTTCGCTGTGAATTGTCCAGGCGCCTTTATTTAATTTACTCGATGTATGATTAATGATAAATATAAGTAAAACAATTTAGTTTGTATATTTTTTTAATATTTAAAAGTCGAACCCTTGTTGCGAATATATAGAAGGGTAATGTATTGATTTCTTATGACATCACTATAAGGGTTGCTAAGGTGATGGTGTAGCGCCGGCGCTACACTGCCTCCGAAAATTGACCCCTGGGCGATCCATTGCAGCCACAGCAACCCTGGCTGTCGTCTCTTCTTCTTTTCAATAATTTTATCAATAAATTGTCGCAATTTAATCGTAATAATGACGTGTTGATTATTTGGTTTAATTTTTCAGTTTATTTTGTGTACGACGTGAGTGTATGTGTGTGTGTGAGTGGGGTTGTTTTTAAAAAATTATAATAATGGGCACAGTGTTGAGTTTTTCACCCCGAGAAAGGCGGCCAGTGTACACGAC
This sequence comes from Mylabris sibirica, assembly GCA_039776855.1. Taxonomy (NCBI): domain Eukaryota; kingdom Metazoa; phylum Arthropoda; class Insecta; order Coleoptera; family Meloidae; genus Mylabris; species Mylabris sibirica. The sequence continues at coordinate 9,663,371 of CM077842.1, read as the reverse complement.
CAGCTCTACTGGTGATTTTACATTAAATAATTTCTCTTATGAACAATTGAATAATGCAAAAAATCGACAAGATATAACGCTTTCAAGTACAACAACAACAACAGTAACAACAACAACAACAAAAACAAATAGTACGATAACAAATTCGAATTTGGACTGTACTAATAATATAAATAATAATAATAATAATGATAATGCCAAAATAATATCGGAGAAGAATGCATTGGAGAAGAATTTGAAGAAGCATTCATTATTCATCAACGCCCTATCATGGAAGCGATTCTCAACAACAAACAATAACAAAAAGAAATTGGATAATAAAAATAAAAACGTTACAGTTTATCGTCAACCATTAGTCGATAATATACATACAGTTATTGATAAGAATAAGAATATACAACAGAATAAACAAGGCACGTATTATACGAGTTCGAAGAGCACATCAGCCTTAGCGCTTGATATTGTACGCGTCAATAATGCTAATAATAACAATAACAACAATAATAATAATAATAATAACACAAATCATCACATTAATTGCGAAAAATTAACAAATAAACCATTGTTATCACAACAAAATACAACAAACAACAATCAAGTAGTATCAGTATCGACAACAACTAATAATAATAATAATAATAATATAAATAATAATAATAATAATACAGCACCAAAGAAGACTGTAATCCAAGCTTCCACATCAGAATTATTGAAATGTTTGGGGATGTATTTGCATGCTAAATGTTATAAATTACGTGATTTTCAAGCTGGTGATGCTGTCATGTGGCTACGAACAGTTGATCGAAGTCTCTTATTACAAGGGTGGCAGGTATGTTTATTTATTAAATCCCCCCTAACCCTCGATTAGATTGTTATCAAGATCCAATTTTAAAAATCCTTTTATTGTTTTATTAATAGATGTACGGAATAGGTTTAGAAAACGGTGGCTGTAAGGTCAGGGTTATCATTTTTTTTTTTTTTGATAAATATTGGTTTAAATCTAGTAAAAACAATATTTATTTAATTAAATATTGACGTCGAGTTTTCTTGAGTTCGATATTTTGCAAATCAGACGGCGCCATATTCTCACCACTACTACTACCACCATCGATTTTGTTGTATTTGTGTTGACCAAACAAACACACGAACTTGATCAAGTTGTAAAGATGACGATGTGTACAGTTGGACGATTGGAATAAGGGCGGTATTCACCCTGTCGCCCCATACTCAATGTCTCTTTACCCCGTTATAATATGACCTTTCAATGAGGGGGTGGTATTTGTGATTGTTTCATTGTAAATGTACATGATTGTATGATTATTGAAAATTGGTGGATGCGCCGGGTGTGCATTCAGACGTGTTATTTTCAGATTAAATTATAGAGGAATAAAAATCTTTGGAACATTCGTTTTACTACAGTTTTATTGATGTTTTGTGAATGTACAGGAAAATTTTTGAAAAAAAAGCAAATTGTTATATTTTTTTGACCAGTTTTGCTGGTGAATCGCCAAAAGATTAAATTCTAGAAACGGATTTTTTTTACCTTTAATCCAAACTTTGAGACACATTTTCAACCAAAATCATGCTTTTAGTCGCTTTTTAATTAATTTTTACACATATAGGCCAGAATTCAAAAAAATTGTATTTTAGCCCTTAATTATTAGTGTTTTTTTGTCAAATTTGCTATTGAATTGAAAAATGGGAAGAAATTCAATAATTTTAGATTTTAGTCCAAACAATTTTAATCTAAACCATTCCTGATTAAAAAAAATGATTTAAAAACTTTCTTTAAGTTCAAACTTAAAGAAATTTTTGTTCTAAAGTTTTTTTGTTAATTTTTTGGCCAACAAGGAACATTCCCAAGTGTCCATCTCCGATTTCGATGATACTATTTATCAGGTATTTTGTTAAAATCTAAGAGCCAAGCATTTTTTTTAACTACTGTGGGGTGAAAACACACTTAAACTAAGGCTCGAAAGGGTTGCTTTCTAAGTTTCACATACTTGCAGATGGAATAATCGAATGGCATTATCTTCGGGGTGAAAAAAGCTTTTAGTCTTATAATAAAATATAATTTAGAATAGGAGTCTTTAGGGTTGAGACAAAATTAATGGCGATTAAAAGAGCAAAAAAGTAAGGAATACCTGTTTAAGGATTCTTCGGAAACATTATGTTTAAGGGATGCAAACCCTTCATGCATATTTATATTGACCATCAAGAAAAAAACAATTTTAATAGCTTTTAATTTTAGTCAATTTCCAAGCATAAAATCTCAACTTTTAGTGTAGATTTTAAGATATTTTTGCCCTTAGTTATTAGTGTTTTTTTCCCAATTTTGCTATTGATTTGTAAAATGGGAACGAATTGGGCAATTTGAGTGTATTTTAGACAAATTTGCAACCTAAATTATTAATTTATTAAATATATTAATAAAAAGACGACTTAAAAACTTGCTTTCTAGTAAAGTTATCAACTTTTAGTCTTAGTTTCACGAATTTTTCGTTCTAATGTCTTTTTGACAAATTTCGCGCCCAACAAGGAAACATTCCCAAGTATCCCTCTCCGATTTCTTCTTTGTTCAAATCTAAGATACAACTGCTTTGTTTTTATCTGAAAAAAGTCTAGGTTGGGGATGAAAACATACTTCAAAACTAAGGCTCGAAAGGGGTGCTTTGTAAGTGTCATATACTTGTAGATAGAAGAATCGAATGTAACCGATGGGCATTATCTTCAGGGTGAAAAATGATGAAAAATGCTTCTGATCTTATAGTAAAATATCAATTAAAATAACAGTCATAAGAGTTGAAATGAAAACTAATGGTTTGAAAAAGCAAAAATTGTAGAAAATACTTGTTTTAGGATTTCTCACAAAAATTATGTTTAGGGGTTGAAAATCCTTCAAGCATATTTTTTTTTAAACGTCTTTTCACCCAGGTGCTGATATTCGTTGGCGAGCAACTCGAAAAAGGATTTCTAGAGGAGCCCTTGCAGATCTTTTTACCAAAATTAGAACCTCGTAGCTTGTTTGAAAGTCGATCAAAAAATGCTAGCTTTTGACGATATGACTTCCAAAAATAGCAGAGCACTCAAAATAACTTATAACGATTCAAGGATCTTCCCAACATTGAGAAATAATTTCGCATTTTTTTTAAACTGTAATGAAGAAAAACGAAAAAGATCACTGCTGTGATTGTTTTCGAGTCACGAGTTTAGTTCGTTTTTGAGAATCACGACCTTGTTCATAACGAGCGTTTTTGACCGACTTCCGAATGAGCTACGAGATTCTAATTTTGCTAAAATGTTCACCAAGGACCCTCCTACCAATCCTTGAAATACTTTTAGAATCCCTGAAGATGATTTGACAAAATTAGATCTCGTAGCTCAGTGAATTTTGGCCATGCATATTGTTGAAAAATATCAAAATCCACAGTTTTGAGCTCGGATGCTTTACTTCTAAGTCATTTATGCGTACAGCTGGTTTTTTCACTGACTTCCAAATGAGCTACGAAGTCCGAATTTTATTAAAATGTTCTCTAAGGACCACCCTAAATATTCATATAACTCCTGTCCTATTTAATGTTTTACTATAAAACCAAACGCATTTTTCATAATTTTTCACCCCATAGAAAATGCCGTTGGTCCTGCTCACTTATTATGTGAAGCTTACAAAGCACCTCTTTCGAGCCTAAGCTTTGAGGCATGGTGTTTTCCCCTAGATTTGTTTTTCTGCTGATGAAAAAAACGCATCTCTAAAGGCGCGTCCACATTATGCCGATCGGCATCATTCGGCTTGAGCCGATGTGCAAAGCCGAATTAATATAAACGTGCCGACCCGAACGATGCCGAACCTAAACCGATCCAAATCGGCCCGGAACAAAGAAATCCGAACCGAACCGAATCAAAATTCATTGTGTGGACGTGTTGATCGGTCTCAGTCCAGCTTCAACCGCCTGTTGGCCCTGTTGCTTTCGAAAATATTTTTCTAGTTTTTATTCGTCTGGCTTGATGAGTGCGAAAATGAGTGAAAAGTGGACTGATGAACAGACATTATCATTTATTGACTTATATCGCGAACGTCCAGACTACTGGAAGAATGTGGACGTCTTGCCGAACACCGCATGCCGAGCCGAACGTGCCACTCGGCATAGGCCGACCGACCTGTTTCTTCAAAATCGGGGAGAGACACCTGGGAATGTTTCATTGTAAGTGGCTGAAAGAAGGATATTTAGCGCGTTTTCGAGCTAAATTTTCGACCTTTAGAATAGATTTTAGAAACATTCTCATCGTAACAGTTTTTGGTAAAACTTAAAAAAGGATCCATAAAAATCTCACTGATAGCCTTGACTAAACCCAAATCTTGAGACAAGAAGTCTTTCCTAAAAACTAGTTTTCTTTGCAGGATGTGGCTTTTATCAATCCGGCCAACGTCGTTTTCGTCTACATGCTCGTCCGTGATTTGGTCGAAGAGGAGATCGAGTGCGAACAAGACCTGCAAGCCGTCGTACTAACTTGCCTCTACTTATCCTATTCGTATATGGGCAACGAGATCTCTTATCCATTAAAACCGTTCCTGGTCGAAGATTCTAAAGAGAAATTCTGGGACCGTTGTCTGGATATTGTCAATCGATTATCGTCGAATATGTTACGTATCAACGCCGAACCGGGCTATTTCACCGAAATTTTCACGGAATTGAAGGCGTGCGGTATTGGTAACATGTGCAACAGTACCAGTAATAACAGTATGGCAACAATGGCATGCCAGACAGTACCAGTGGTACCGTGCAAAACGGGCACATTGGCGGCTTGACGCCGAGAAATGACCGTAGTTAGATTGACTCTGGCCGAATTGCCCACTGTTCCATGTCGTGTTTGAAAAAAGTATGTCGAAAATTAAGCGAAAATTTGCCCGTTTTGTTTCACAAACAAAAAAAATATATAGAAAAAAATTGTGTTCATATTGTTGCTTTCTGTTCTGTTATTCATTTCAGGGCGAGAGAAAACTCTTCAATATTCCACTATTACGATAATTACGTGCCAGTGGAAATGGAAAGTTTCGTGTTTCGTTATTGTGTCGTGTTACTATTTTACAATACACGTTACTTATTTTAATTCACATGCTGGTAAAAGCGGAAAAACTTGTAAATAAGTTGTTGTATAATTTCCCTTATAGAGCACGCATTTCATATAAAAAACTAGGGCTCGCTTCTTTATGATTTACGTTTCGTCTTCAATACAAATTTTTCGTTTTCTATGAAGATGAATTTAGATGAAATCTAAATGAATAATACCGGTCGGGAGCGCGTGCAATCTTGTTTAAACAAACCAAAAAAATATTGGAAAAAAAAACACGGTACAATTCCGTTGATTTTTTAGAAAGTAAGTCTTAGAAAAAATCCGAAAAATACCCAAAAATCGTATTTATTCTCTACTGTTGTTGTTACAATGTAACAATTGTAGATTTAAGTTGGCTGTAATTCGGGGAATTTCACCAGAAATTCACTAGAATCACCATTGAACTTCGAAAAAAACCAACAATTGATTAAAATGAAATTAAAAAAAAAACCTATCGTCTGTTGATTTTAAAATATACCAACATGGGCGGAGTTTAGATACACACACAGCGCATGCGTCAACACACCTACATTGTGTTGTTTTACAAATGAACAGACTATAATCTAGATTAACGTAAATAAAACAGAATTTTCTTACATTCAAATAGCGTGGGTCTTTACAAAAATTTGATTAATTTTACGTCAATTTCGTGTTGTTTCTTTTAACAAGTTCGGTGTGGTTCTGTTGTTTATTTGTTTATTCATTTGTTTCAGCAGAATAAACTATTTTTGTATCTTGAGATTGGATTATTTATCAATCGATTCGATAATCCAAAAAAATAATGAAAAACCACCAATTAATCTTGTAAATGTTCACATCAATCCCTCGATTTACACGCTAGCACTATAAAATATATGAACGTGTTAAAATTGTATCGTGCAAATCGAGGGCTAGATGTGGTGACTAGTACACATCGACCCTCGATTTACACGCTAATACGTGTTAAATTGTCATCGTATATGGCGCATACCGTGCAAATCGAGGGCTAGATGCGGTGATTAATAATATAAAAGTGATATCTATTCTTAATTTATTAGTTGATTAATATTTATGTTCTTTTGTTTTGTAATTATCAACAATTTTCTAGGTATGTTGTGAGTAATTGATAATTAATTGTCAAGTGCAGTTGGAAGGTTATCGTTGGATAAATAAATGTAGAAAATTATTCAATAATTACAGCTTTGTTCTTTTTTTACAACCAAAAAAAAAACTACAACTTTGATTCTGTTAACCAATTGAAAGTTTGCGGTTTTCGATCAGCTGAAGGACTAATGATAACATTGATAATAGTAGGACCATCTGTTACTTGCAACGCCTCCTCTATTGCGGCCTTTAATTGTGGAATAGTACGGCACTGGTAGCCTTTACGATCGAACATTGTCAACATATTTTCGTATTTTGTTATTGTAAACAGTGAATTCGGCGGTATTCTGTAACCCAACAAAAAAAAACGTACATTTCGACCTTCTTTAAAACTATAAGGCCGGTATTTATAAACCAACCTCAAGCACCCAAAGTTGTGTTCTAGCTACCTTGAGACGTGCTTGAGCACTCGCCCGTTTAGCATTATATTTGCGCATGCGCGCAAGCAACAAAAGTAACTAGAATTACCAAAGTACGAATTATTAGACAAAACTCGTGCTTGAGGTTGGAGGTGACCTTGCCCAAGCAGGACTTGAGGCTAAGTCCGAGTTACTTACATTTTAGTCAAGTCCTCACTCTTTTCGACTTCTCTGTAAACATCCTCGGGAAGTCCCCGATAGATTCCCGAATTGTTAACAATAACAATAACGATTGGGAGTTTGTAACGCATCATTGTCTCCAATTCCATGCCTGAGAAACCGAAAGCTGAGTCACCTTCAACGCAAACAACTCGTTTTGTTGGCTCATAATGACGGCAATATAAAGCTGCAGCTATAGCAAACCCTAAACCAACACCCATTGTGCCAAAAGTACCAGCATCTAAACGATGCCTTGGTAGACAATTTGGTAGCATTGATCTACCGATGTCCATTGTATTAGCTCCTTCGCTAACTATAAATGGGTTATCTGGTAACGCTTGATTTAAATGATGGAAAACTGTGTAATAGTTTAGAGGCTCTGATATGTCATCTATCATAGCCCCGACTGATATTTTATTATCGGCAATCTTCTGCTTCAAATCTACCCACCAAGATTTTTGACCGTCAAAATAGTAACCTTTCATTTTTAATATTTGACTCAATTGTTGAATCGCCGGTTTGATATCGCTCTGGATTGCAACACTAGACTCGACACTATTGTGAAGTTCTTCAGCATTTAAATCGATTTGGATGATTTTGACATTTGGACTGTAGCGTGGTGGCCGGCCATAATGCAAAATCCAATTCATACGTGCCCCAATTAAAAGAATCACATCGGCTTTTTGTAATGCCATCGATCTAGCTGGTGATATTGATTTGTCTGAAGTATCTGGAACTACTCCTTTGCCCATTGGTGTTGGTAAAAATGGTAGATTCGTCGAATCAATCAAATAATTCACTTCGTTCTCAGCACGAGAATAAGCAGCACCTTTACCAATAATAACTAAAGGCCTTTGAGCTTTCTCTAATAATTCAGCTGCTTCAACGATACGTTTCGGATCTGGATAGATTATTGGAATCTCTGGAACTGTATACTGTTCCGGTATTTTATCAATAGTAATAGTAGCTTGTAATAAATTTGCTGGGAAATCTAAATAACTAACACCAGGACGTCCATATTTAGCTAAACGTACAGCTTTTTCTACATGTTGCGGTATTAATGATAGACTCGGTGGTCTAGCTGAATATTTGCAATATGGACGTGCTAATTCAACTTGATTACATTCTTGGAAACCACCGATACCTTCATGATCTTGTGGTGCTGATCCACCGATAACAAGCAATGGCCAACAATTAATTTGGGCATTGGCCATACCACCAACAACATGTAAAAGACCAGGACCAGAAACAACAAGAACACCACCAGGAGTTCCAGTTAGATAACCGATGGCTTGAGCTGCATAACAAGCAGCCTGTTCATTACGCATACCGATGTAGTGGATGCCAGCAGCTTGTAGGGCCATACTTAATTCGATCACAGGGAAGCCGCAAATGCCAAAAACATACTCGATGCCCTAAAAAAAATAAATGTCATTTGTAATAAATTTTGCAAGACGGTAATTAGAAGTTTTAGCACTTTGGGCTATCGAGGAGTTCTTGATTCTGATCTAATTACGACTTTTAAGGCACCTCGCAAGCAATGGCTAAATTGACGCAACAGATATCAAGTCTACCTGTGAATTTTGACAAATCTAGATAATTCAATTGTTCGTTGTCTAAAATAAAAATTAATTTGGCGTGACATTTGAATACTTTCGACATTTTTCCTTCAAGGAACTCGATTCTGTGTAACAAGTAAGTTTTTGCATTCCTTGAAATTTTGACCCTTACTAAGGAGTTTTTGTAGTGAAAATTACAACACGTTTTTGGATAGCTGTCATGATCTTCTTTACAACATTTGTAAATTACATGCTTCGTGTTAACATGTCGATCAGCATTATTGCAATGGTAGAACCAACTGGTGGTAAAGAGTTCAGACCGGAATGTCTAAAGAATAAAACAATAAAGACAAAAGACACTTCACAATTAGATGTAACTTGAACTGTTACTAACTTTAAATTTTTTTGGTAACTATTTCTTTTTTAGACTGGACCACGGTACCCTTGGTCACAAAATGTCCAAGGCCTAATTCTAGGTGGTTACTTTTATGGTTTTATTATCAGTAGTATTCTAGCTGGTCCAATTTCTGAACGAATTGGACCATGGAAATCTACATTGATCACCTCAGTTGCCCAAGGTGTTTTCAATTCCTTGACACCATTAGCTGCAACCATACATTATGGTGCTGTTTTTACTGTACGTTTTCTAATTGGACTTAATGGGGTAAGATTAATGATTGAATATTTTTATAAGGGTGTATAGTTTATGGTTTTTGCTAGGGTGTAGCATATCCGTCAATACAAGTATTGATATCTAAATGGGCACCACCAGATGAAAAAGGCAAATTCACAAGCATGCTAATGGGCAATACTATTGGTACTGTAGTTACTTGGCCATTGGTCGGCCATGTTACAGAAAGTCTTAATTGGGAATGGGGCATCCATGTTTTGACCATTATACAATTAGTGTATTGTATTGCCTTCTTTTTTATAGTAGCCGACAGTCCAGAAAAACATCTATTTATATCACAGGAAGAGAAAGAATATATTGAAGCAAGTCAACAGGGTGCTGTTTCGAAAAAAAAGGTATCTTCTTATACTATCATCAAATATATTGCAATTTTTGTATTTTTCCAGGCATTACCACCATACAAAAAAATTTTGACATCTTTGTCATTTTGGTCACTAACTATAGTCCAATTCGGCAACCTCTGGGGATTATTTCTGCTAGTAACTGGTGCACCAAAATTCCTAGTCGAAGTGATGGGTTTCAATTTAAAAGAATCAGGATTTCTTGCAGCATTACCATATTTGAGTCGATTTTTTGGTGGATTATTCTTCGGCTGGATTGGTGATTTAATTAAAGCAAAAGGAAATTTAAAGACGATGAACATCAGACGAATTGCGATCATTTTTTGTAAATTTTATTTAGTTCAAAAAGAATCTCTAATAATTTTTGTGTTTTTCTTTTTGCAAAAAATTAGCGCATCTGTTGCCAGGTTTAGGTTTAATATCCATCATATTTTTTGGTTGTGATTCAGTTGCTGTTGTTGCTTTAATGGTGGTATCATTGGGTATCAATGGTGCTGTTATCATGGGTCATTTACAAACACCCCAAGATTTAGCGCCGAATTTTGCTGGTACTCTTTATGGATGGATGATGTTCTTTAGTGGTACTACTGGGTTTATTGTACCAGCTATTAGTGGAGCACTCACACAAGAACGTGTAATTCTTCAAAAAAAAAAAAAATGTGGTTTATGCTAAATTTTGTATTTTTAGAATGGTCTGGCTGAATGGCATAAAATTTTTATAATTGGTGGTGCTGCTTATATCGTGTGTGGTATATGGTTTATGCTTTTCGGTACGGCAACTCTACAAAGTTGGAATACGATAGAGGAGACAAACGAGGGAGGGAACCAAAACAAATGAAGATTTTGAGAAAATTCGGTCAAAAGTCTTTAGAAAATCAACAATAAAAAAAATAATACTATTACTAAGATTAGTGTTGATTTTTTGTTCGCTACACCAAGGGTTAGAATTTCACTCTTCTGTTCAACCCTAATCACTTGTCAAAATCAAATCAAGGTGAAAACAGGGGTGCTACATTTCTACATGGAATGCCACTACTAAATAGTACTCAAATTACAGTACCTACAACTTAAATACCGGGTGATTCACCTCAAATATTTTAGGGTCTTGTAACTCACTGGAAGGTTGATCAAAAAACGCTCGTTTTGGGCAACATTAAGATTTTTTTGAACGAGTTAAAGACGCAAAACGACTAAGAATGACTCGGAGACTCTCCCAACATTTACTGTTTTTGTTTTTCTCCATTGCATTCTAAAAAAATGCCAAACATTCCCATTTCAAAAAAAAAAAACGAAAAAATCAGAGTTTATCTCATTTTTGAAAATCGTTAGAAACGAGCGTTTTTTGACCAACTTCCAAATGAGCCACAAGGTTCTAATTTTGCTAAAATGATCTTCAGCTATCTTCCTATAAGTCCTTGAAATATTTTTTTCTATTTTGCGTCAATAATAAAGCTATTTTTAAACTTGCTAGTGTATCGAAATGAGTTCATTTCAATCCACTGTATAAAATTTTAACCTCTAGCTACAGTAGCACCCTGTTAATTTCATACATACGTGTGGACAGTTTTTATTTATTAACAGTCCTTGTTATCTCTAAACTCCATGGTTAAGGGAGTAAGGGTGGGTGATAATAGCCGCCATGTTTTTTTTTTATATTTTTGGCCACCTATTAAATCTTTCCAAATGTACAGTGGCGATCAAAAAAAAAGAGACCACCTCCTGTGCGGCTGTGTAAAACAGGCTTATGAGGACGGTCACCGCAATGTAACAGAATCTTAACAAGTCAGAATTTGGGAAGAATGAGTGGCGTTACTGATGCCGTTTTAGGTATTTACCTGAATAGAAAGATACTTTCTATTCAAATTTTCTATGACTGTAACTGACTCCAAAACCTCCTACCTACCTACCTTCTTACCCTAACGAGAGAAACAACCTGATTCACACTAAAGAAAGTGTGTGAAATTTTCGCTCAAGACTCGGTCTCTTTTTTTTTAAATTGCCACTGTACTTTCTATTAAAGTTTATAGTGTTTAATTATCTTTCAGAGTTTTGCTGAAACATATTTTTCTTTCAGGCAATTTTCAAACCATAATATTTTGCTTCTCAAAAATGTATAAAGGTGTTCTATTTAAAATAATCAAAATATTTCAGTTTAAAAACAAACTGAAAGAAAAAAATTCTTCAGCTAAACTCTAAAATATAATTGAATTCTGTATAAATTGACAAAAAGTACATTATTTGTAGTAACTTAAATTCAAAGTTTCAATATTTCAATCAAACACTGCAAATTTTAAAATTGAACTAAACGCTGAAATATCTGAAAAACTTTCAGCCCTAAACCATAGGTCATATTATCAAAGTCTCCTTCGATTTCATCAAAGAATTCAAAAATGCAATAAAAAATATACCATTCCATTTAAAATAAGAGAGTAGGGTGAACTACCCCATATAAGGGGACTGGCTAGAATAACGAAAATATTTTTAAAATGTAGTTCAGGTGGATAAACGGCTATACAGAGTGATTCAAGAGGATAAGCCATTAAAAGTATAAGGAGTTCAAGTTATTGGAAGTTGATGAAGTTTGGTATGTAGCCATTATATCCCCTGAATTTTCTCTAGAAATTATTTTCGTTGTTCCAGCTACCCTCCTTATATGGGGTAGTGCACCCTACTCTCTTATTTTAAATATAATGCTGTATTTTTTATTACATTTCTGAATTCTTCAGTAAAAACGAAGGGAACTTTAATAACATGAGCCATGGTCTAGCGCTGAAAGTTTTTCAGATATTTCAGCTTTTTGTTCAGTTTTAATGTTTGACTGAAAAATTCATATTTTTCAAGTTGAAGCATTTGAAGTGTTGAAACTTGGAACTTAAGTAGTAAAGATGATGTTCTTTTTGCCAATTCAAACTGAATTCAATTAGCTTTCAGCGTTTAGCTGAAATAAATTTTCCTTTCAGGCGATTTTCAAACCATACTATCTTGTTTATTTTAAATGGAACATCATATTTTTCTTTATATAGTTAGATGGAGAAAAAAAATCTGTATCAAACTGTATTAACATTCCCTATATCCATTTTTGATAATTTTTCAGTTATTCAAAATTTTCAATTTCGTCTAATCACCTCCCTTGAAACGAATTCAACTATAACGAAACGCATAGAAAGCTTAGCAAAAAAAAACAACATCACAAATCTAATTAATATTGATTTAATTATCAATTTCTTCCATTTTCCTTCCTTGTAATAATGTAATAGTATATTAAAAAACGAGTTTCAGAAGTCGACAATTCCTGCATGAGACCAATATTAAAAAACGAGCCGCGAAGCGGCGAGTTTTTTAATGGTCGAATGCAGGAATTGACTTCTGAACCGAGTTTTTTATACTATTTTTCCTATTTTGCACCCCCTTGCACCCTTTTTCCAAAAAAAAATAGATTTTGGAAATTTAGGGAATTTTATAGGAGTTGGTATTGTAGGTGTGACCGATATTCAATTTTTGTATCTAGTATCCATCAAGTTGATTTTCAATTGTTTTAGTCTCCATTTTCATTACAATTTTTAAGTGAAAATGTGTGACGACTTATCATGTACTCCACCCGAACTGTGGGAAATTGTTGAAAATGCAATGGAGAAACAATTTGAATTAAATGAAATAAAATTTTTATTTAAATTGACTGTTTTTAATATCTGTCAAAAAGTGACATTTCAATAATAAGGCAAGTGTTACCAACTTCTAAAAAATAAATTATCCTAGATATTTCTACACTCAAAGTAGTTAAGAAATATTTCATTTCCACACTACTTTTTATGTCAAAATAAGTCTATTTCCAACGCAAAATAGGAAAAATTAATTAATTAATTTCATCTTAATTGTGACAATTGAATTGAAAGTTGTTTTGCTAAGCCTTCTATGATGTATTTTTTTATTCAGGAAAGAAAATTAGATTAAATTGAAAATGTTGAATAACTGAAAAACTATCAAAGATAGATATAGGAAATGCTAATACAGTACGATGCAAAATAATTTTCTCTATCTAACCTTGTAAAGAAAAATTTGGTGTTCCATTTAAAATAAGCAAGATATTGTACTTTGAAAATTGCCTGAAAAAAGATTGATTTCAGCTAAACGCTGAAAAATAATCGAATTCTGTTTAAGTTGGGTGAAAGTGCATCATCTTAACAACATAATTTCCAACTTTCAACATTTCAAATGTTGTAGCTTCAAAAATATAAATTTTTCAATCAAGCACTGCAGATTTTAAAACTGAACTAAAAGCTTAAATATCTGAAAAACTTTCAGTCCAAGACAATAGATCATATTATCAAAGTCCCTTTCGATTTCATCAAAGAATTCAAAAATGTGATAAAAAATATGCGATTCCATTTAAAATACGAGAGTAAAGTGCCCTACTCCATATAAGGAGGGTAGCTGGAACAACGAAAATAATTTCTAGAGAAAATTCAGGTGATATAATGGCTACATACCAAATTTCATCAACTTACAATAACTAGAACTTCTTATATTTTTAATAGCCCATCCTCTTGAATCACCCTGTATACTAAATTTTAGAAACTTCCATCGTCTATGCTTCCATCAATTAGAACTTATAATACTTTTAATTTCCCATCACTAGGACACACCCTGTAGTTTATAACAATGTAAGCAGTTATGCAACTAAATATACAGGAAAAATTCAATACTATTTCACAATAATCACCATATATGAGTCAAGGTGTATAAATGTAAATATAAAAAATGTCATCTAATGGATGCGTTACAATATTCTAGTTGGTGTACACTCAACTTGTGCACTGCAAAATAAACAACAATTATGATTTATGGATCATCACAATTGACATTTCGTGTGGTGTACCCAAACATAACTCTGGAACGCACCCTATTAAATGTAGTTCAGGTGAATAAACGGCTATATACTAAATTTTAAAAACTTCCATCAATTAGAACTTATAATACTTTTAATTTCCTCCCATCACTAGGACACACCCTGTAGTTTATAACAATGTAAGCAGTTATGCAACTAAATATACAGGAAAAATTCAATACTATTTCACAATAATCACCATCTATGAGTCAAGGTGTATAAATGTAAATATAAAAAATGTCATCTAATGGATGCGTTACAATATTCAAGTTGGTGTACACTCAACTCGTGCACTTCAAAATAAACGGCAATTATGATTTATGGATCATCACAATTGAGATTTCGTGTGGTGTACCCAAACATAACTCTGTAACGCATCCGATTAAATGTAGTTCATGAGAATAAACGGCTATATACTAAATTTTAGAAACTTCCATCAATTAGAACTTATACTTTTAATTTCCTATCATTAGGGCACACCCTGTAGTTTATAGCAATTCAAGCAGGTATGCAACTAGATATACATGATCATCACAATTGACATTTCGTGTGGTGTACCCAAACATAACTCTGTAACGCACCCGATTGGAGAGGTTAGAATTTTTAGAAAATTTATTTTTCGATAAAAAAACCAAAAATATTATTTGTATTATCTTTACCTGTTTCTTCAATGTTTGCGCAATAATTGTATTACCATCAATTTCTTCCATTTTTCTAATTAATCAATTAATTTTACAACAAACACAAAACTTACTCCCTCTTCACTGATTTCTCAACAACTATTGTGTTGTCATTTATAGTAAACATATCACACAAAAATAACAAAATGAACTTTAGAATTTGATAATGATAATATTGCAATAAATATAAAAAAAAATAGAGTTTCTATAGAAACGGTTAAAGGACAATCATCACGTATTTTTTTATCCAGTATTTATTGATAATAAAATTTAACAAAAGAAATTTTAACAAAAAAAAAAAACACTTCCGTATCATCCGAGATTGCTATGAATTTGGTAGGGAATGACGTCAGAAAATGTGGCGTGATATTAACACAAAACGTCAAGGTTACTACCAACAATTCAAGGTTATTAAAATCGCCCTTAAACTGTACTTTGTAGCCCTTTTATTTTCTATTACTAAAATATAGACAATTATTATGATATATTAGTGAAAATTTCTAAAGCTTATCATTACAGTTTCGAATTAGTTAACCAATAGAAGTTTTGTGGTTTTCTATCAGCTGATGGATTAATGATAACATTGATCATACTAGGACCATCAGTGACTTTAAGGCTCTCCTCTATGGCACTCTTCAATTCTGGAATTGTGCGACATAGATGACCTTTCCTATCGAACATATTCATCATCTTCTCATATTTCGTGGTTGTATACAAAATGGAAGGTGAAATTCTGGAATTTTTCACAATTAAAATTTAGCTAATTTTACAAAAAAAATACCAACTTACACTTTAGTCAAATCACCACTTTCTTCAGTTTTCTTGTAATCTTCAGCTGTTATACCTTTATAGATACCTGAATTGTTAACAATAACGATAATGATTGGGAGTTTGTAACGCATCATTGTCTCCAATTCCATGCCTGAGAAACCAAAAGCTGAGTCACCTTCAACGCAAATAACTCGTTTTGTTGGCTCATAATGACGGCAATATAAAGCTGCAGCTATAGCAAACCCTAAACCAACACCCATTGTGCCAAAAGTACCAGCATCTAAACGATGCCTTGGTAGACAATTTGGTAGCATTGATCTACCGATGTCCATTGTATTAGCTCCTTCACTAACTATAATTGGGTTGTCCGGTAATGCTTGATTTAAATGATGGAAAACTGTGTAATAGTTTAGAGGTTCTGCTGTATCAGCTACCATAGAATCGATAATTTTCTTGTTGTTCTCCATTTGTTCTCTCAATTGACTCCACCATGGTTTTTGGCTATCAAATCGGTAATTCTTGATTTGTAACACCTGAGTCAATTGATAGATAGCCGGTTTGATATCACTCTGGATCGCAACGGCAGCTTTAACGCTATTATGGAGCTCCTCAGCATTGATATCGATTTGGATAAATTTGACATCAGGACTGTAGCGTGGTTGGCGACCGAAATGCAACATCCAATTCAAACGTGCTCCAACTAGCACAATAACATCGGCTTTTTCTAACGCTAAAGTTCTGGCCGGTGCTACTGATTTGTCTGAAGTATCAGGAACTACTCCTTTGCCCATTGGTGTTGGTAAAAATGGTAAATTAGTTGATTCGATCAATTGTTGGAGTTCATTTTCAGTACGTGCATAAGCTGCACCTTTACCGATGATGACCAATGGTCTTTCGGCTTTCTCCAATAATTCGGCCGCTTCAAGGATACGTTTGGGTTCAGGGAAAATCACTGGAACTTCTTGGACTTGATAATGATTTGGGATTTGATCGGCGGTAATTTTCGCTTCTAACAAATTACCAGGAATATCCAAATAACTAACACCAGGTCGTCCGTATTTTGCCATACGTATACATTTTTCTAGATATTGGGGGATCAAAGGAAGACTTGGTACTCGTGCAGCATATTTACAAAACGGTTGAGCTAAACTGACTTGATTGCATTCTTGGAAACCGCCGAGACCTTCATGCTCTTGTTGTGTAGAACCGGCAATTGCAACTAATGGCCAACAATTGATTTGGGCATTTGCCATACCACCTAAAGAGTAAACGAATCCAGGACCGGCGCCAATAAGAAGGACACCTGGTTTCTTCGTTAGATAACCAATGGCTTGGGCTGCATAGCCGGCGGCTTGTTCATTTCGCATTCCAACGAAATGGATACCGGCTGTTTGGAGGGCGGAGAAGAGCTCCTCACCGGGGAAGCCGAGAACTCCAAATACATATTCAATTCCCTTGATAGAGAAAAAAATATATATTTTCTTTTTGGATAATGAAAACAGATAGTACCTGATCTTTTAGGGCTTTAGCTACGATTTGATGGCCGTTGATTTCTGTCATTTTCTTTTTGCAAAACTTTTGAACAGTGATAAACTAGCCAGTATTATCGTTTATGCCGTCAAAATTGTTACTGAACTTGTAGGGCGCATTAATGTGGACTTTAGTTCAATAAACTGGTAAAAATCGAGATTTTTTCAAAAGTAAAGAGGAAATTAAGATAAGATCATCACGAATATTGTGATAATAAAGTTGCATATGTAAAAATTTATTTTTAATTTAGAAGTGACCTTTCTGCTACTCCAAAACCAATTATTCGTCATTTCTATTTTCTGCACCATAATCCTGATCTTCCGCTGTCAAAAAATTTGATTAGAGAGATAACTATGTCAAAATATACATAGGAATTTTGTCAAATTTTGACAGTTCAATAATTTTTTCATTTTAGCTTGACATGACTTCGACTCGAGTTTTTGAATAAAATACTTTTTCTTACAAGTAAGTCCAATTAGGCGTTGCCAAAATTTTGTACTCCACAATGGCGATGTTCTAGTGAAAATTGCAGCACGTTTTTGGATAGCTGTCATGATCTTCTTTACAACATTTATAAATTACATGCTTCGTGTTAACATGTCGGTCAGCATTATTGCAATGGCAGAACCACATGGTGGTAAAGAGTTCAAACCGGAATGTCTACAGAATCAAACAATAAAGACAAATGACAATATAAAATCAGATGTAACTTGAATTGTTACTAACTTTAATTTTTTTTGGTAACTATTTCTTTTTTAGACTGGACCACGGTACCCTTGGTCCCAAACTGTCCAAGGCCAAATTCTTGGTGCCTACTTTTATGGTCTTATAATCAGTAGTCTAGCAGCTGGTCCAGTTTCTGAACAATTTGGTCCTTGGAAAGCTACACTAGCAGTTTCATCTATCCAAGGACTTTTGAATTTATTGACTCCAGTAGCTGCAACAATACATTATGGTGCTGTTTTCGTTGTACGTTTTCTAATTGGATTAACTGGGGTTCGATTTGTTGGTAGAATTTTTGATAAGAATACAGTTTTTGATTTTTTGCTAGGGTATAGCGTATCCGGCAATGCAAGTGTTGATATCTAAATGGGCACCACCGGCTGAAAAAGGCAAATTCACAAGCATGCTATTGGGCAACACTATTGGTATTGTTCTAACTTGGCCATTGATCGGCCAAATTACTGAGACTTTCAGTTGGGAATGGGGTTTCTATGTTTTGACCATTTTAGTAGTCATGTATCTCATCGCCTTCTTTTTCCTAGTAGCCGATAGTCCAGATAAACATCTATTTATATCACAGGAAGAGAAAGAATATATTGAAGCAAGTCAACAGGGTGCTGTTTCGAAGAAAAAGGTATCTTCTGATACTATCATCAAAAATATTGCAATTTTTGTATTTTTACAGGCATTACCACCATACAAAGAAATTTTGACATCTTGGGCATTTTGGGCATTGACTGTAGCCGAATTTGGCAACCTTTGGGGATTATATCTGTTAATAACTGGTGCACCAAAATTCTTAGTCGAAGTGATGGGTTTTAATATAAGGGAATCAGGATTTCTTGCAGCTTTACCATATCTGGGTCGATTTTTAAGCGGCTTCTTCTTCGGCTCTATTGGTGATTTGTTTAGAAGAAAAACAAACCTGCAAACAATGACTGTCAGACGAATTGCTGTAATTTTTTGTAATTTCTCGTTAATTTAGAAGGAGTTGCTAAATAACTTTTCTATTGTCTAAAAATGTAGCCCACATTTTGCCAGGTCTTGGTTTGATTTCCATCATAACAGTTGGTTGTAATGCAACTATTGTGGTTGCTTTAATGATAATTTCATTAACAATAAATGGTGCTATAATCATGGGTCATATGCAAACTCCTCAAGATATATCACCGAATTTTGCTGGTACTCTTTATGGGTGGATGATGTTCTTTGGTGGTTCTGCTGGATTTATTGTACCGGCTATTACTGGAGCAATGATAGAATATAATGTAATTCTGCTTTAAAAATCATATTTTTATAACATTTTTAAGTAAGGAAAAATATTAATTTTTAGAACGGCTTGGCTGAATGGCATATTATTTTTGTAATTGGTGGTACGGCTTATATATTTTGTGGTTTATGGTTTGCATTAACTGGTAAGGCAACTATTCAAAGTTGGAATGAAATAAAAGAAGAAACAACCTAAGAATAAAATTTTGCTCAAAATTTTGTAGAGTAACAATAAAGTACGCTACTTCAAAAATCTAGGAATTTTTGATATCAGCACTACAGATTAGATTAGATTTTTAATTGTTTACAAAATCTCTACTAACAGCTTAATTTTGATGATTAATAATAGTAGAACAATCTTCAAAATTCTTACATCTGTCTATACAATAAGAAGGCCAAAAAATGCTACAAATTTTCCTTAGGTAGCTGCGAGAAAAAATGACAAATAGATCTGTATACACCTTATCTAAAGACAACAATAATAGTTTCATATTTGAAAAGATATACTCGTTAATATTCTAACCACAATCATTATCTTGTGGCAATAAAAACATATTGCTACTGATAATAATTTAATTTTTTATAGCTCATTGTTTATACGTAATATTTTAAGCTCGTAGAGATACTTCCAAGAAAAAAAGAAATCTTAACTTGTAATGCAAAAAATTTTCCAATTAAAGCGTTGAAACTCTAAGCTATGGGGAAACTTTGCAAAAAAATTAGACTCTGATATACACTTAGGTGCACGGATTTTGACTCAGCCTAAGCATGAGTCTAGTCTTGTTGCTTATTCGTAAGCATTTCGCTCATTGTTTCAATTTCAAAATGAAATTGCTGATTTTTTTCTTTGCTGAAAATAAATGTTACAACTTTATCAAGAGCTTCAAGTTCCTGCTGATTAGCTTCAGAATTTCACATCCGTAAGCTTATAGTCTGATTGGAAAAATAAGTCCAGTTTTTCAAAATTTTTTGAGTAATTGATAATGAACAAAGATTTACAATTTTTGTACAGTTTTTTACCAACACTTGGCGAATGGCCACAACTATTGGAATTATTATTATTTTACTTGCAGAAGTCTTAGATTTTTCGGAAAAACTTATATCAGAAAAAAACTGAGCTATATTTGTGACTCAACTTCGGATTATTGCGCCATCTTAGAATTACTGCTCACTATCCAACATTTCACTGATTGTTTTCACTTAAAAAGCACAGCACCCTACTACTTTATTAGTTTTCAAGAGCATTTTGTATGAGTTCCCTTTGCCTCTTCACTAAATGCGCACTTTTTCACTGATTAGTCTCAGTTTTCAAAATTTGTAAGCTTGTAGAGTGATTAGAAAAATATTATTTGAATTGGGATCTTTTTTGAACAAAAACCAAAACAGAGCTTCGGCTATAAAAGAACTGTAAGACTTCTTTAACAAACAATCTTAACACTGCCGGAAAGGAGTACTTTTTTGAGTACTTCTTCATTAATGCTTTTTGAGTTGCTACTATTTCATGATCTTAAGTCGAGAATTATTATTTTTTTATTGTAAAATATTTTGACTTTTGGGTTAAAGTTACAGTAGAATAGAGGAGGTACTACCTTTGGGACCTAAATTTGATTTTCCACTGATCGTTTTTGATTTAAAAGGTCAACTGGCGAATCACTTGTGAGTTGAAAAAAAAACACTATGCTTACCTTGGAACGATTTTGGGTCCATTATTTGTGACTGAGCTAGCGAATGTACACTTTCTCACGGATCACTCTGAGAATTTCAAATTTATGAGCTTGTAGAACAATTAGATGATTGATTTGGCTAACTATAATTACATGAGTAATTAAAAAAGTTATTTACATCGAGATATTTGTTCAAAATTTTTTGAACAATACAACAGAGCTTCAGCTCTACAAGAATTGTAAGTTTTCCTCAACATACTATTTTAACACCGTGGAAAAAAGGATATGGAGCAAAATTTCACCTTTGAGTACTTCTTCATTAAGGCTATTGGAGTTGCTCCTATTTCATGTTCATAAGTCGGGAATTATTATTTTTGAATTGTAAATGTTTCAGACTCTTCAGCTATAGTTACACTAGAAGTAGGAGGTACTTTATTTGGGAACCAAGTGTGTTTTTTTCCTGAATCTTTTGATTTAAAAGCTCAAATACCGAATCACTAGTGAGTTAAAAATCAATGATTTGTATGCATTCTTTGTGCCTTCTATAGCGAATGTTTTGGCTAACTATAGCTACATTAGAAAAGTTAAAAAAGCTATTTGAAATGGGGTAGCTGTTCAAAATTTTTGGAACAATACAACAGAGCTTCAGCTCTATAAGAATTGTAAGTCTTCTTCAACATACTTATTTTAACAACGTGGAAAAAAGGATAAGGAGCAAAATTTCACCTTTGGAGTACCTATTTGAGTACTTCTTCATTAATGCTATTGGAGTTGCTTCTATTTCATGTTATTGAGTCGGGAATTATTATTTTATAATTTTAAAAGTTTTAGACTTTTGGGCTATAGTTACACTAGAAGTTGGAGGTACTTACTTTATTTGCGAACTTTGCGAATTTGATTTTTCTCTGATTGTTTGGATTTAAAAGCTCAACTACCGAATCACTTGTGAGTTAAAAACTACGCTTATACTGAAATGATTTGGGTGCATTCTTTGTGCCTTCTGTAGCGAATGTTTTGGGTAACTGTAGTTATATTAGGAAAGTTAAATTAGCTCTAAAAGAATTGCAAATATTCTTCAACATACTACTGGAAAAAAGGATAAGGAGCAAAATTTCACCTTTAGAGTACCTATTTGAGTACTCTTCATTAATTCTTCTCTAGTTGCTCCTATTTCATGTTCATAAGTCTAGAATAATTATTTTTGGACTTTGTGCTACAGTTACACTAGACGTGACGAGGTACTTTAAGGTACTTTATTTGGAACCTAAATCTGATTTTTCTCTATCAGTTTTGAATCACTAGTGGGTTGAAAATCAAACTACGTTTATACTAGAATAATTTAAATGCCTTCTTTGTGACTCCTCTAGCAAATTTACACTTTTTCACTGATTAGCCTGAGAATTTCACGTTTGTAAGCTTGTAGGTCATTTAGAAGAGTATTTCGGCAAACTACACTATCATTTTTAAAAGAGTTTCTCTAAATTGTACTTTTACAAAAACTTACTTCTGCTTCTTTTAGGTGAGGTTCATGCAACTATTTTGGGAGTTAATACTTTTACCTTTTAAACAATGAGCTTTTTTTTTGTTTTATCCGGATGTCTTTACACGTGTTTCAATTTTTTTTCCGGTAATCCATAAAAAATAATTGTTGTTTTTGTGTTGTTCTACTTACATGAGCAGCATCTTTATAATTTGGCACAAATACAGGGTGTTTGGTCTAAGTATGGTCAACTTTAAGAAACTTCTATTAATCGACGAGCGATTCGAAAAATATTTTAAGGATTTGTAGGGGGGTCCTTAGAGAACATTTCAGCAAAATTAGAACCTCGTAGCTCATTTGGAAGTTGGTCTAAAACCGCTCATTTCTGACGATGTAGCGATTTTCAAAAACGAACTAAACACGCAAAACGACTTAGAATGGCTTTAGGATTTTATTTTGAAACAGGTGGAAATATTTCGTATTTTCTCCGGAATACAATGGAGAAAAACGAAAAAAATCAATGTTGGGAAGGTCTCTAAGTCATTTTTAGTCGTTCTGCGTGTTTTGTTCATTTTTTAAAATTGCGACATTGTCCAAAACGATCGTATTTTGATCGACTTTGAAATGAGCTACGAGGTTCTAATTTTGCTAAAATGTTCCCTAAGGACTCTTCTACAAATCCTCAAAATATTTTTCGAATCGCTCATCGACTAACAGGAGTTTCTTAGAACTCACCATTCTTAGAGCAAACACCCTGTATAAAAAAGCACCTAGTTTTTGCCAACATATTTGCAAATAATTTCTATAATGACCTCTCCTAATATTAGCTAATTAGAATATCAAATGAATAATTATTGTAAAAAAAAACAGACGTATTTTTTATATAAAACCATAAAAAAAAAACTCGTTACTCAAGGTATCCGTGTTTGTCTCGTCTATTTGATATTTTCAATTCATTATCAAGTGTAAAGTTTTTTTTTTTTTATATAGAAAATAATTATTATAAATTCAAACTATCTTTGCATATTTGTAGTTTGCACAGATCTATTATTGGTTTTTAACGATTAGAAATTTTCCGAATTTGCCAACGTCACTAAACAAAAATGTACAGTTAAATCATGTAAATCATGTAAATCACCTCTAATCAAATCGATTTTGAAAACATTTATTTTTTTCTAATGCTTCATTATTATTATTATTATTATTATCAGAATTCTCCAATAACGGTACTTTTTCCAGAACGTTCGCTAGACCTCTAAATAAATAAAGTTACGAGGCTCGTATTCTGTAACTTTAGCCAAATAAGTGACTGTATTTCATTTAAATCAACTATACATCTCTGTGGAATTTAATAGAAACATAGCAAAGTATATATCTATCTCCCGCTTTCATCATTCCATCTCATGTATTTATTTGTCTTGTTTAACTTATGGAAACTGGCAATGTTTCCACTCACTATCCTTGTCTCATCAACTTAACTTAAAGAGAAACGGTAGACATTTTTCTTCGTCGGTTCAATGGTGTTAAATGAGTATTAGGAAATGGAACAATGCCCCGCCTTAATTTGCTCGACCTCTTTCTAATACATTTGAGAAAATGACTGCGGAAAGGAGAGAGATGATTCTGTAATGTTTCTATCCAATCTTTTCTGCCAATATATGACTCAAAAGACACGAATAGAACCATTGCGCAAGCTACATCGCAGGTACTCGTATTCTGTAACTTTAGCCAAATAAGTGACTGTCTTTTATTTAAATCAACTTTATATGACTGAAACGACATGATATTGATTTGACAGAAGACTCATTCATGTCAAGACTATAAAAATTACCAACTTGTAGCCGTTATTCATTGTAAGAATTGTATTTTTTGACTACCATCTTTACAAAATCTTAAATCTTAAATTCATGGCAGTCACTGTTTGTGAAAAGTTACAGAATACGAGCTTTACAACAATATCCTTCAATTATAAGCGGAAATTCGGAGCCGTAAATTTACCTGAAACAGATAAACATTTTATTGATCAATCATCATATATCAAAAAATACTTTAATAAAACATTGACGAATATTTACAATACAATAAATATGTAAAGAATTCATTTGTAAAACTATCCGAAGATTTTCAACCAATCGAATTACACGTAAAGAGATTTAAATGATTTATTTGCATTTCTGATTGGTTGCGCTGATGAATCGCACAGGTGACTTTGTTTGAATTATAAAAAAAAAATACTTGGCGTTAATTAAATACATATTAGAATTATCTTGATCAAAAATGTGATTTAAATTATGTTGAATGGAATTAATTGTTGTATTGTTTTTAAAAATACAGGTGTGATAAGAATTTCAAATTATCATACACTGGTATTTAGTTTAATAGTTTAGTAAAATAATTTGTAATTTGCGAATTATTTTCTTTTATCGACAGGTAGTGGTGGAAATCGATTTTAGATTCTTCATTTCGTTCTGATAGCGATTCGAAATTGTGTCCGTCTACCATGTGCACCTGTGGTATGTTGTGATAAAAACACCGATAATTACTGCTGACTCGTCGATTTTTTATTGTTAATTATTGTATTGTTGTTATTTACACAAATTATTGAATTACATACAACAAAAAATTGTGTCCGAAATGGTGTTTTAATTAGTTTTGTGTTCTCGAAGATTCGCATCAAAAAAAATGTGGAAACTCTGCACTTGTTGTGAGTAATTTTCTTGTAAATTATCTTTTTTTTGAACCCAGTCAAAATTTCTGCAAAATCTAGCAATAATCCCGACCCGATTCGTGATCGCCATCCTGATATTTTCGGCATGCTTCGTCAATTACATGCTAAGGGTGAACATGTCGATCAATTTGATCGCAATGGTAGAACCGTCAAAGGATGGCTCCACCAATCACATCCCCGAATGTGTAGCCCTATCAGCAACATCGATGAATTTCACAGAAAATCAAGAACAATTAACATCACCACCTGATGTGAGTTGTACTAATTAACACAATACTACTAATTATTAACGGTTGTTTGGGAATTCCAGCATGGTCCACGATTCGATTGGGATACAAAATTACAAGGTTTGATTTTAGGCTCTTATTTTTGGGGCTTTACCATCACGTGTATACCGGGTGGTTTGCTATCGGAGAAATTTGGACCGACTCGTGTTGTCTTGATTTCGAATTTGATCGGTGGTGCTTTAACGATTCTATCACCGTTGATGGCGACTTGGCACCATGGTGCCTTAATTACGTCCCGTTTCCTTGTCGGTTTATGTGGGGTAAATTTCATTCGTCAATTTTGCCAACAACAGTAATTAGTTTTAGTGTAATTAGGGCGTAATCTATCCGAGTTTGCATTGTTTGGTGTCCAAATGGGCACCGCCTGAAGAAAAGGGCAAATTCGTGGGAGCTTTATTGGGAGGCACTTTAGGTACTGTAGTCACTTGGCCGTTATTGGGCGCAATTATCGAAAATTGGGGATGGTCTTGGTCATTCTACATCAACGGCATCATCGTGTTACTTTGGTGTATAATTTGGGTGATTTTCGTCGCCGATAGTCCGGAAGTCCATCGTAGTATATCCGCAGAAGAAAAACTCTATATTAGTAAATGTTTAGCAAACTTGATCAAAAAACATACAGTAAGTAGATTTGGGCAATTTCGACAAAGAATTTTTGATGATTGTTTTAGGGTTTACCACCGTATGGCAAAATAGCCTTATCTGTCCCATTTTGGGCACTAGCAATTCTCCATTACGGTAATCTATGGGGTTTATTCTTTTTGATGACAGCCGGACCGAATTTCTTATCAACAGTATTGGGTTACAATTTGGGCCATACTGGGGTGTTAGCATCAATGCCACATTTAGCCCGATTGATCTTCGGCGTTATCTTTGGCAATATTGGAGATCTTATCAGGAAACGAAAATTGCTATCGACTACTATTGTGCGAAAAAGTTTTGTTATCTTCTGTATACCAAATTTAACTTTTCGTAATTTCAAATATATTAGAAATTTCAAAATTTTTAGCTCATTTGATACCAGGAGCACTATTATTAATTCTAAATCTCGCCGGTTGTGATTATGCTTGGTCTATTGTTCTATTAACATTATCATTAGGCTCGAATGGTGCTTCAACTATTACAAATTTACAAAATTCTCAAGATTTAGCACCGAATTTTGCTGGTACTTTATATGGAATCATAAATTGTATTGGTAGTACAACTGGTTTTGTAACACCATTAATTGTTGGATTGTTAACAGCAGAACACGTAAGTTGGACCAATATTTCTTACTAACTCTTCTAAATCATAATGCCAAAAAAATTTTTAGAATGGATTACACGAATGGCACATAATTTTTGCAATTGGTGCTACCGTTTATATCGTCAGTGGGATAATATTTTGCATATTTGGCAGTGCAGAAATACAACAATGGAACGAAATTAACGATGATAATACCAAAGAAGGTATCGATAATCCTGTTTTTAATATTAATAACAGTACTAAAGATACTGATGTAGAAAGTACTAAATGTTGATGAATAGTTCCTTTATTTTTTTTATTTTTTCTGTGTTTTATAGCTGAATTTTATTAGATAATGATAAGTCCTAGATGATATTTTAAATAAATACGTTACAAATAAATAGTAGTATGTTTTTTCCATTTTTAATAATTATAGTAATAATAATAATAATAATAATACCAGCGGCGGCTCGTGTTTAAATGGAATTGTAAACTTCAAAGTAATACGCATGCGCGCATATCTGATGGAAGAGACGTAAAGTGCCATTTTTGTATAAAAGACATTGTCGTAGCAAAGGGTTGGGTGTTCTCTTTACATCTAATGCTTAAATGTATAACTTAAGTTACGCTTTAAAGCTATTGCATTGTTTTTCTTCCTACAATATAAGTTTTGAGGGATGCAAGATTCAAATTACGCTCAAGATGCTCATGACCTGAAGTGAAAGCTTATATAAGCTGGACTAGAGCAATTTATAGTATGCAATGTAAAAATACATACGTTTTGGCGAGTCGCCACTGGATAATGGTTTTTTTATATGGAATTGTAAACTTCAAAAGTTTAGTGAAGCGGTGTGTCAAAATAATACGCATGCGCTCATATCTGATGGAACAGACGTAAAGTGCCAGTTCTGTATAAAAGACAGTGTCGTAGCAAATGGTTGGGTGTCCTCTTTATATCTAATGCTTAAATGTATAACTTAACTTACGCTTTAAAGTTAATGCATTGTTTTTCTTCATACAAAATAAATTTGGAGGGGTGCCAGATTAAAATCATGCTTGAGATGCTTATGACGTCAGTTATGACACTGGTGAAAGCTTATGCAAGCTGGATTAATACATTTTGACGAGCCGCCACTGGATAATGGTATTGATAATTATACTAAATAGCAAAACGATTGATTGTCACAGCCAAGGTTGATGTCGATTATAGTCCGGATGTATACCGAGTGATTTTAATTACAAACCTTTCAAATTGCATGTTGTACAATTGCACATTAGTAACTAATGGAAGATTACTGCTAATTTGCAACCTTGACTAAATATTATCATTGCTTTATTAAGAATAAAGTGTTTTAACAATTAACAAAACAATTAATCATGTAAATAACGTAAACGATTCTATTTCATTTATTATTGAATAATAATTAAAATGTATACGTAAATGTATGGGTTAATTTTTATATCTAAATGACCATGACTTTCATAATGAATTATTATTATTATTATCATCATCATCATCTACCTATGTGTTTCAATTATATGTTTTTTTATTATAAAAATTATTAGATTTCATTTAACCTTCAGTTTTTATATGGTTTTCAAATGATTAATAGGTTTGTTCCAACTGACAATCGTATGTGAAGAGCATACAGAGTTGTTTCCTACCATAAAAATTTTGAGGGGTATATCTGTATATCACCCTGTACATCTTCCTCTCAAATGCTTTAGAAGGTAGTCTTTAGTTTTGTTTGCGAAGATGTCACAAAATGCTTCTATGAAATTGAGTGCTTCAGTGTTCCAGTGATTGTTTGTTCAACGCATGCGCATATGTCTAGATGAAGAAATGGTGTGGAGAAGAACACTGTCGCTCATAAAGTTGTAATCTTATTGTCTGTGTGAAAGTTGCATCCCCACTAAATAAAGTGACGAGCCGCCGCTGCATTCAAGAAGGCTTCCTTGTGCTTTTATGTA
Source organism: Mylabris sibirica (assembly GCA_039776855.1). Lineage (NCBI taxonomy): Eukaryota > Metazoa > Arthropoda > Insecta > Coleoptera > Meloidae > Mylabris > Mylabris sibirica. The sequence continues at coordinate 9,634,735 of CM077842.1, read as the reverse complement.
TGGTAGAAAGTACAATTTTTTGAGGCCCTAATTTAGGCAAGTACCTTTTGCACTTATCACTTTGATTTGTAAGAAAGTGTTTAGGATTCTTTACCTCTAATTCATTCTTATATGCTTTGCCTTGTACACCCTTTTGACAAAAATGATTGGGATTTTGCACAAGCTTGCAGTTTTCCAAATTAGTTCTTTATGGCCACTAAGGCCCGCATTTTCTTCCATCACTGAGTCACATCTTAGCACAGCCTTGCCGTAAATTTGGTTGGGAGCCGTATGTATACTGATCCTTACCCGAATGTCTGTAAGTCTACGCTTAGGTCGACTTAAGTCAAGGCCGTGCTAAGGCGAGACTAACTAAGAGAAGAAAAACCGGGCATAATTCAGCAAAGAGTGCTTTAAGCTGATCCAAACCACTGCTGTAGTAAGTTCAAGCCCAAACTTGGTTCTTGAGTCGATTTTTCGTTGTCAACGGGTACCGAATCTTGTTGAAATAACCAGGGTTCGTTGCCAAAAGTTTTTTTACTACAATATTGTCTAATATACCTCCTAGATTTGAGTGTCACCGAGAACAATGACCTCAAGTTTGAGCATCCTTATTAGAATCTTCAGCACCATTATGGTCAAAGATTCTATCTGTTTAAATGTTCTACTATTGTGGCAAATTTCTCATCTAAAAACTGAATTCTACAATGCTCGTTCTACGTGTTTCGTAGAAGAAGCACCTTTGTTCTGATTTCTCTGATTTTCCTCAAGCTGGAAGTTGGTCTTGTTTTGCAATAGCATGAAGCTTGAGGTCATCGTTGATTACTCTTCTTACAGATTGTCTTCATATTTGATGGGGTAACTTTGAAAGTCAACTATTGCACGAATTTAATGACATCTAACAGTTCATGTTTTTGGACAAGACTTATTACATGATCATGTAAGTGAAATTTACTAAATTCACTACACAGGAGAAATGCAAAGTGGATTTGCAATAAGTAGGGATAGTACTTAAGAATTTGCAATCCAGTCTGTACTTAAAATTTTTTTTGGGCAGTTTGTGAAAGTGCAAAAAATCTTTTCTAACTTCACAACTTCTTCAGTAGATGCAGTAGAAGACTTCAAATTAACGACCTCAGAATATCTTTCAGCATTTCTCATGTGGTCCAATTTCATGCTCTTGAATGTCTTCTTTTTACTAAGACCCCAAGAAATTGGCTACATTGTTGCTATTCTTAAATAATAAATCACCTTTTGAAGACAGCATTTGACAATGGGAATGTTTCTATTTAACAAGAACACTGAATAATTCTGTAGCATCTGCTATTTTTTGAACATTTTGGACAAATCTCAGCCCCGATTGAAACGTTTGCAAAAATTTGCAGAAAGTGTGACACAGTCATACGGTTTTGCCACAACTGACGTCTAAAATTTTTACTCATATCTTAAGAAATTGCATTCCATCCCGTACTCAAGATATTTTTTAGACAATCTGTAAAAGTGTAAAAAAATCTTTTCTACATTCATAACTTCTTCAATAGATGCAGTAGAAGACTTCAAATTCACGACTTTTTGCATTTCTTATGTAGCCAAATTTCATGCTCTTACATGTCTTCGTTTTAGTAATACTCTAACAAATTGGGTTCATTGTTGCTATTCGTCTATAATAAATCAGCATTTGAAGACAGCATTTGACAATGGGAAAGCTTCTATTTAAGAATGACACTAAATAATTCTGCAGCATCTGCTGTTTTTTGAACATTTTGGACAAGTCTCAGCCCCGATTGAAACGTTTGCAAAAATTTGCAGAAAGTGTGACACAGTCATACGGTTTTGCCACAACTTACGTCTAAGATTTTTACTCAAATCTTAAGAAATTACATTCTATTCCGTACTCAAAATATTTTTTAGACAATCTGTAAAAGTGTAAAAACATCTTTTCTACATTCATAACTTCTTCAATAGATGCAGTAGAAGACTTCAAATTCACGACCTCACAATATCTTTTTGCATTTCTTATGTAGCCAAATTTCATGCTCTTACATGTCTTCTTTTTAGTAAGACTCTAAAAATTGGGTTCATTGTTGCTGATCTTCTATAATAAATCAGCATTGAAGACAGCATTTGACAATGGGAAGGCTTCAATGCTTAGACAGCTTCACATTTTCTGTGACTCTTTCCAAAATTATGGCCAGTAGTGTAGATTGGAACAAATTTAATAAGAACAATTCTATAGCATCTGTTATTTGTTGAACATTTTGAACAAATCTCAACACTGACTGAAACGTTTGCAAAAAGTTGCAGAAAATGTGGCAAAAATATCATTCATGGAAATGTATTTTAATATTGCGAAATGCCATAAATCTTATCGCAGAAAGCATTAAAACTTTTTTTTTAAATCATTAACTCCCTATAAAATCCCAACACTTTCACTGAATGATAGAGTAATTCTCCATCAAAAATGGCAAAACAATTCCTATCATTTATGACAATCGTACCAATTTTTTGTAAGTTGATTGTTCACTTTTTTATTTAGTTTTGAATATTTTTCTTAAGGGATGACACTTGCAACGGTGCCTTCACCACGTATCATCGGAGGACGTTACGCCAAACCTGGTGAATTTTCCTACCAAGTTTCAATACAGATCGAAATCTTGTCAAAATTTCGCCATAATTGTGGTGGTTCGATTATTGCACCATCTTGGATTTTAACTGCTGCTCATTGTTATGTTGGGGATAGAAAATATCGAGTTGTAGCTGGAAGTCTAAGATTAAATGACTCTAATCCTGAGCGACAAGAAAGAAATGTGTCAAAATTTATTCCACATCCTCAATATATTGGGTACTTCGATATTTACTTCATTTTTGTTTAACAAATCAGTTTTTCCCAATTTAGTTTCATTAATGGATACTTCAACGATATTGGTTTGATTCAATTGGATTACCCGTTGGTAATCAATAATTTGGTAAAAGCAATCAAATTACCAAAAGCTGGATCAGAAGTAAAAGGAGAGACCGTACTTTCTGGATGGGGTTCTATTGATAGATTACGATACATAGTACCTAACAATTTAAAAACTTTAAAAGTTTCTATCTTCTCTCATCCAGGTAAAAATCAATTATCATTCGATGATGTGTGAAAATGAGCTAAAAATCGATATTTTCCAGTTTGTTTCCTTTTCAATTTGTTCTATTCGAAAGATAAACAAATCTGTGGTGCACCTTTACTTAGAGGCGCATGTCCTGGAGACAGTGGTGGTCCGCTGGTTCAAAATGGTGAAATTGTAGGTATTGTTTCACATGGTGTTTTCCTTTGTGGTCTAATCTTTCCAGATTATTACACAAAAGTTAGCGCTTATATTGATTTTATTGTAAAACATGTTGAGAAATAAAACATCACATTTTGTATTTGAATGGTGTTTAAATAAAATGCACCAAAGGCTGCCCAAATTTATACTTTTGAGCAAAATGAATTACTTATTGAATCTCAGTAGATTTTGAGGCTATTACGATTAGAAGTTTTGAAATTACTGCATTTTTATCTGCAAGTCATCCTGTAGATGCCATAAAGCACACCTCGATCTTCTATGGCTACGTTCATAAATGATCTTTTTGTCAAGACCTTCTGGAATAAAGGTATTACCTAAGTCATTGTTGATTTTTTCGATCAAAAATTAGCAAAGTATGTAGAAGGCTTCAAATTTAGATTCACCATCCATGATGTTGTCAAATCTTATATTTTTAGTAAGACTCTGGAAAAATTGCTTCATTGCTAATATTCTCTTCAGAAAAATAACTTTTTGAAGCCAGTGCTGTTGTGCTTAGACAGTTTCACATCTTCTGTTATTGTGGATTCAAGTCTTCTAGTGAATGCTTCGCTGCGAAATTTCTATGTAATCTCTTTACCAATTATGAGCAACGATAAGAATTCTGTAGCATCTGGTGTTTTTGGAACATTTTTAGACAATCTTTGGTATTGACTGAAGCATGTGCAAGTAAAGAATATTCAGCAGGTGCTAAAGGAGGAACTCCTCGCTGCCAAGCATGTTAAGAAGTAAGTACATAGTAAAATTTTGCACGTGGGAGGAGTTTCATTTAAATTCAATTTTTCTTCTTGATTGACCTTTATCTAGCCGATATTTCCTAAAGTTCCACTTTGCGACAAAATGAGTTACATAATGAATCTCAATAGATTTTCAACCTATGATTATTATTGCAGTTGTATTTAAAGGTCATGAAAGTAGGTGCTAAAGGAGGAACTCCTTACGGCCTTAAAGATGCCTCAGGCAAAAAATTCCAAGCATGTTGAGAATTAAAATGTAAAATTATGTACTTGTGAGGAGTTTCATTAAAATTCAATGTTTCTTCTTGATCTGTACCTTTATCCAGCCAATATTTCCTAAAGTTACACTTTACACTTTTTGCAAAATTAATTACTTAATAAATCTCAATCGATTTTCAACCTATGATTATTATTACAGTTGTATTTGAAGGTCAAGTAAGTAAGTGCTAAAGGAGCAACTCCTCGCGGCCTTAAGGTTGCCCCAGGAAAAAATCCAAGCATGTTAAGAATAAAGACGTAAGATTTTGCACAGGTGAGGAGTTTCATTAAAATTAAATTCTTCTTTTTGATCTGTACCTTTATCTAGCCGATATTTTCTAAAGTTACACTTTTACATTTTTTGGCAAAATGAATTACATAATATATCTCAATAGATTTTCAAGCTATCTTTATTATTGCAGTAGTATTTAACGGTCATGTAGACAGGTGCTAAAGGAGGAACTTTTCGCAACCTTAAGGATGCCCCAGGCTGAAAATTCCAAGCATGTTAAGAAGTAAAGTGTAAAATTTTGCGCATGTGAGGAGTTTCATTAAAATTAAATTCTTCTTCTTGATCTGCATCTTTATCTAGCCGATATTTCTTAAAGTTATACTTGTACATTTTTTGGCAAAATTAATTACATAATAAATCTCAATTGATTTTCAAGTCATGGCTATTGTTGCTGTTGTATTTAAGACTCATGTAAATGTCATAAGGTACATCTCTATCTTTTAAGACCTACTTCACAAAAACTTAGCTATTACTCTGGTCGTAGTAGATGTGTTACGCTTAAAGAAGTATGCCAAAAATTTAAAAACAATTAGGACTATTCCTTTCCCTTATTGCTTCCAAAATATGATAAATGCAAAAATTTTGCAAGGTCTGTAAGGTCAAATTCCCAAAATTTTATATGAAACTAAAGCAAATCTAACGGGACCATTGGAACTACAAATTTGCACCTGAAGGGACATTGTGTAAAATTTTGAGGCGCTCATTAAAATTCTTCTAGCAAACGTTTTTTTTTTTTCATATAGGTGCTTAACGCCTATAACTACAATCATGGTCATTATTATAATTATTACATATTTATGTGAAAATCATGATGTGAATGCCATAAAATTCCCCTTTATCTTTGCTAGCTTCTTCTATAAAAACCTAGCATTGGTACTTTACTACTAGTCAAAAGTTTGCCGACAATGCCAAAACTACTAACACTACTGTTGCTCGTTGTGCCAATCTACTGTAAGTCTCTTTTATACTCTTAATTGTAGTTTTAATTAAGAAATTTTTAAAATTATAAGGCTCACCAATGGGTGAAAATCCATGTCTTGTCGGTGGACGTGATGCAAACCCTGGTGAATTCCCTTATCAAGTCTCAGTTCAAGTAGATGGATTTGGACATATTTGTGGTGGTTCTATCATATCACCTACACGAATTCTAACAGCAGCTCATTGTCTTGAAGAACCAAGTCATAACTATCGAGTTGTAGCTGGTATTACGAAGTTGAATGATACGAATCCTGAGCGACAAGAACGTAAAGTTATCAAATTGATCATCCATCCAGAATATAGCAGTGGACCAGATTATTTGAATGATATAGCTCTACTTCAATTGGAAAAACCATTAGAATTCAATAGATTTATAAAAATGATAGAGTTGCCAAAAAGTGGATTTGATGCAAAAGGAGAGGCTATAGCTTCCGGATGGGGTGCTATTGATAAGGAAAACAATATATACCCTAATCATCTGCAAGCATTAACACTTCCAATTCTTCCACCTGCAGGTATTTAATTTGAATTCAAGCATTAGAATCAAACAAATATTCACCTTTTTCAGATTGTGAAAAATATTATGAGCATTTCATTGAGGATAAACAAATCTGTAATGGTCCGTTAGATAAAGGGACGTGTGGTGGTGATAGTGGTGGTCCTTTGGCTCAACAAGGGCATGTTATTGGGCTTGTTTCGTATGGTGTAGCTACATGTGGCTCAGGTATACCAACTGTCCAAACCAAAGTCAGTAGTTATATTGATTTTATTAAAAAACACCTGTAAACTCTGGAAGGGTCCCAAATAAAATTTTGCAGGAATACAGATTTGTTTTAAATTCTTATCCATACCTATTAAATTTGTTGGCTAATTGTGTAAATTATTATATTTTTCAATCTAGCGATAAACGGTAATAAAAAAATGTCATAAATTTTGCTATAAAAACTCAACATTTTGGTTATGCTCAGTATTTTTGTTTAATTGTTAAAGTAAAATAACTCGTCTAAAATGCTTGAGAGGTTCGTAATCTTCTTGATAATCGTATCTATTTCTGGTAAGTTTTATTGTAATTTACATTTGTATTAAATTTTGAAATCAATTAATTCCAAGGTGTGATAACAACAGTCACCTCTTCAATACGTATTCTCAGAGGATATGACGCTCAACCAGGCGAATTCCCTTATCAAGTCTCAATACAATCATCATTGTTTCTCACACCCTATAGGCATGTTTGTGGCGGTACTATCATATCACCCACTTGGATTCTAACAGCTGCTCATTGTTACAATAATTTTGCTACATTGAAAATTGTAGCAGGTATTGTTGATTTGAATGTGAATAATCCTGAGCGTCAAGAGAGAAATGTGGAAAGATTCATCATTCATCCAAAATACGTTGGGTATATTTTGAAACAATTTTGTTAATTTTAAATTTCTAAATTTCAAATTAAATTTAGTGCTGATCCTACTGATGTGGACGATATTGCTCTAATCCAACTAGATAAACCGTTGCAATATAATCGATTTACACAACCGATCCAATTACCAAAACCTGGATCAAAGGTGAGAGGAATTGCTGCAGTCTCTGGATGGGGTACAACAGATCCATTGCGTAGCTCCTATCCAAATCATCTACAAGGTCTAACAGTTCCCATCTTATCTCATTCAAGTATACAATTTTGCCATTTTGGTATTAAAAGCAAAATACAATATCTTCTGCTTTTTCTTTTTTTTGACAGCATGCTTGAAGAGCTCAGCCGCTTATGAAAAGGAAAAACAAATCTGTACTGGACCGTTGATTGGGAAAGGAACATGTGCAGGTGATAGTGGTGGACCATTGGCTCAGAATGGAAAAATTATCGGTATTGTTTCATATGGTACTAAATATTGTGGCTCAGGAAAACCTGATTATTATACAAAAGTCAGCAGTTATATTGATTTTATTAAAACATATGTTAAGTTTTAAAACTAGAAGAGTTACAAGATTTATAATGTTGGCAAAAAGCTGAATTAAAGATTATTCGATGGCTTATCTGTTGTTATCCTGTAATCTTTTGCAGAAATGGATTTATGCTTTAATAGAGCAAAGGTATTACTTTAGGCTCAAAATTAAATGTAGATGAAGATAATTGAAGGCAGACAATGGGGCATTAGGAGTTCCTCAGTTTTCGGCCAAGTGGGCAAACAGCTGCTCAGAAAGTATGCTACAAATTCTTGGCTCTCATACCAAATCATAAATTTCAATGCTTATTAATTGTAAAACAGTCACTTCGATGTTTTGACGTAAGTCGCAAATTAACTGACGATACAAATTCTCAGTAGTAAATGGTGATTAAATTAAAACTTAAGTAAAAAAAAAAACACATATGGGTCTAAATTACCAATTTTGTTTTAGATTAACTGTCTTTTCTTAGCAGCCCTGTAGTTTTAATGCTATTTAAGGAGATACTTCTTAAATATGCCATGCTATGAGATCCTTTAGAGCCTGACAGTAGCATAAGATGTGAATCAAAATTTCCTCTTCTTCTTTTCAGGACCCACATATCGGATTCTTTGTGACTCCAAAATTTTGGGGATGCTTCCTTAGTAGACAATGATCAGTAAACAGTCCTGTCATCAGTCCTAATTGTCTCCTGTTCAATTCAAGGAGTTTTTCTAAACAGTCCATGTCATCACTTCATTCAAACTCTCGATTAGTTGGCACCAATTTCAAGGTCACCTTATTATGGTCAGCCCCCTCCACCCTTGTGCTCATAAAGACGATATTGATTGTTCATTCTTATTTTTTAGAGTATTTTAGATAAATTTTGGTACTAGTTGTAACTTGAGAAACGTGCCTAATATTTATGTGGCAAAAATGTTGTTCATGTGCTCTTATCAGAAATGTATTTTGCCCGACAACTGCCCCTAATCACTTTTTACACTAGCTACCGTTGACTGAATAATATATAGACATGCCGAGCCCATGCTTTTTTGTGTAATCGAAAAGTATTCCAAAAAGCGCTGAGAGTATTCCAAAAGTCTAAAATAGAAACAGAATTTTTTTTTCTAAAAGAAACATGGAGTTAGAATTATGCTCTCAACAAGTGGATAACAACACAAATTTTGCAGTTACGAATGAGCCATAAAGGTCGACTCTCTAGATATTATTCACTCAACGCTAGCTACTAAGTCCTAAATGTGATCAAAGTGGCTTCAGTCTCTCTCTTTCTCTGTCTCTCTAAGTCATATTACAGCAGTGCCCAGTCGTCTGATAATTTTGCTTTTCTAAGACACTCACCCATCGTCTAAATTTCAATAAAAAATTCATGCTACACTTTAGAGAAAATTAAGACATAAGATATAAAAATATAGGGCTCTTTAGTCTGAGTTAGAGTAAAATGATTACAGCTTTGATACAGGCTACTTTGGAATAATACTAGGAAGTTACTCTTTATAACTGTAAGATCAAAGAAGGACTGAAAATTAGGCTTCGAAGTCAACACTTAAAGACTTAGGCATTCATAAGGTTTAGATAGCTTCACTTCTTCTAATATTATGCGTTGAAGTATTCTGCAAGCTCTTTTTGTAATTCTTTCATAAATTGTCAGTAGTAGTGTAGATTGGAACAAACTTCATATTAGATGATTCTATATCATCTTCTATTTTTTGAGCATTTTGAGCAAATCTTGGCACCACCTGAAGCTTGAGAAACATGCGTAATAACAGTAACCTGACTCAGGCTAACGAAAATATGTGAAATTCTCGCTCAAGACTCAGTCTCTATTTTTGATCGCCACTGTACATAGGAACAAACTTGATATTAATTGATTCTATATTCATGTGGCAAAAATATCACTTAAGTGCTATTGTTGGGAATATATTCGAAAATCGTGAATATCCCATTATTCCTTATCATAGGAAGCATTAAAGCTTTCTTTTTCATGTTATCTTCTATAAAATTCCATATAAATATAAGTGACGTTTAGTCAAATATTAGGCCATGGTAATTTTTTTCAAATTTTTGAACACAGTTAGTTTTTATCCAGTAGTACTCAACCTTAAGTGTTGGAAATTTATTCGAAAATCGTGCAAATCCCATTATTCTTATCACAGGAAGCATTAAAACTTTATTTTCTTGTTATCTCCTATAAGATTCCATATAAAAGTCTAACACTTTCACTGAATAATAGAGTAATATTCTGTCAAAAATGGTGAAACAATTCTTATCACTACTAGTAATCGTGTCGGTTTTCTGTAAGTTGATTCTTGAATTTTCTTAATTTAGTTCTGATTTTTTGAGTTTTTAAGTGGTGACATTTGCAACGGTACCTTCGCCACTTGTAATTAATGGACGTGATGCCAAACCTGGTGAATTTCCTTATCAAGTCTCAATTCAGGTCAAAAAGATGTCACAATTTGCTCATAATTGTGGTGGTTCTATAATTACACCATCTTGGATTTTAACAGCTGCTCATTGTTATTTAGAAGGAAAAGAATATCGAGTTGTAGCTGGAATTCTAAGATTAAATGACTCTAATCCTGTGCGACAAGAAAGAAATGTGTCAAAATTTATTCTACATCCTCAATATATTGGGTAGGTATTTCGATAATTATTTTTTTATTGTTTAACAAATTAAATTTTTACCAATTCAGAATGATTAATGGATATATGAATGATATTGGTTTGATTCAATTGGAGTCGCCATTGAAGCTCAATAATTTGATAACAGCAATCAATTTACCAAAAGCAGGGTCTGAAGTGAAAGGAGAGACGATACTTTCTGGATGGGGTTCTATTGATAGATTCCAACGCATACCATCTAACACCTTACAAACTTTAAAAGTTCCTATCTACTCTCATTTAAGTATAAATCAATTTTATTCAATATGAGGCAATAAGTAAAAAAGTTTTTATTTTCCAGCTTGTTTAAAATTTAAAAAGTTGTATTCGAAACATAAGCAAATTTGTGGTGCACCTCTATGGAAAGGAGCATGTCACGGCGACAGTGGCGGTCCATTGGCTCAGAATGGAGAAGTTGTAGGTATCGTTTCACATGGTATCTTTGGGTGTGGTCTAATTTTTCCAGATTATTACACAAAAGTTAGCGGTTATATTGATTTTATTGCAAAACATGTTTCTAATTAAACCACAAAAAGTATGTCAAATTTTATGCTTCTAAAGAGTTTGAATAAAATGCACTTATTAATGTTTCCTCAATTTGGACTTCACACCTTTGGCCAAAATGAATGACTCTTTTGAGTCTTGACTGGTTTTGAAAGTTATGCTGTGGATGCTTTTATAGAAAATCCTAACACCTTTGATGAGTACGTGAGACATGCAAAATTAAGGAAATATCTACAAGTTTGCTAAAAAGCTTTATAGAAGTTGCTCAGTTTTTGAACAAATTGACAGCTGTTCAGTAATCATGTGACAAAAGAGGTAGATTAAGACAAAGTCTTCACAATCTTAAAACGAGGACATTTGGGAGAATCACTAATTGTTAATTTTTCTTCCAGAGCAGCATGAACTAAGCTTAGTTTGATCAAAAACTGAGAAACTCCTTTGATGCTTATGCACAAATCATAAAAGAACAGACGACTCAAAGTTTCCAAAGTAAATGTTTTCAAGATACAGGATGTCAATTTCTTTTTTCTAGTTTTTTGGACATATCTCAGGGAGCGTTTGAGATACAGTACTCAGCTTTTCTCCAAGTCACTTTATGAATGCTAATTCAATTGATTTTAACATGCCATTGGCGGAGATTTTAAGGCTCTGTAAAGTTCTTCTTGCCTCTTATTTTTACAGCACTGAGAAAATTGAAATTTCCAAACTACAATTTAAAGCAGTAAACTTTTCCAGATAAAAAAGGTACTCTTAGTGGCCTGTTTTCCAGTAGAAGAAATGCAGTAAATCAGATGGCTTGAATGCTTCTGTCAACACAAAAACAAATTGATACCTTCTTCATGTTTTCTTATCACACAGTAGTTTTTCTCGAAAACAGGCCAGATTAGAACTTTCGACTAAGGTACCGTAGAAATAAGAGCAAAAAAACCTGGCAGAGCCCTAAAATCTCCGCCACTGGCATAATAAATAAAATTAAATTAGCATTCGTAAAGTAACCAAAATGTATCTTATGATTTTGACAAATTCTGAGAATTGTATCTAAAACAGTTCCTAAGATTTGGCCAAAAAAACTGGAAAAAAAAGAATTTTTTGTCACCCTGCATCTCGAAAACAATGCCTCTGTAGACCTATGAACGGGTAGTTACGGTCGGCGGGTAGACACGGCCAGAATTGGTACAAACAATCGGATTATTCTGGGTCGCCAAAGAGCCACGACCGGAATCGGTAATACAATGATCGGATTATTCCGGGTCGCAACCAGCCACAGCCGGAATCGGTAAAACAAAACAACAATCGGATTATTCCGGGTCGCCAGAGAGCCACGGCCGGAATCGGTATAACAATACAAACAATCGGAATATTCCGGGTCGCCAAAGAGCCACTGCCGGAATCGGTACAACAAACAATCGGAATATTCTGAGTCGCCAAAGAGCCACAGCCAGAGAAGTCAGCAGAACTGGATGGGAAGCCGGAGAGAAGTGTTCTGTGCCAGGAGAACTAGATGGGAAGCCGGAGGGAAGTGTTCTGCCAGGAGAACTGGATAGGAAGCCGGAGAGAAGTGGTGTTCCTACTGCCGGTCGGTCTGTTTATATTTCCATCGTTATTTTCCCCACTTAGCGATCTGCGCGCTAGCACGCTTCCCCACTCCGAGGACGCGCGCTCAGCCTCGGAGTAGCAGTCGTTGGTTGGCGGCCGTACAGAAGGCTTCGTTACAAAGCCTAGCAGTAAATTTCTAGTCATTTACTGAATGCTTATCAAAAATGGCAAAATATCTCTTTGTATTATTCAGTCTTGTATCAATTCTCAGTAAGTTTTTCTATATTCTTCACTCCCATGTTAAAGCAAAATAAAATTAGAAACAGATGTCTTGAATGCTGATAAGCTTGTGCCTCATATTATCGGTGGACATGATGCTAAGCCTGGGGAATTTCCACATCAAGTCTCCATCCAAATCCGTAAATTGTCAACATTTAGACATTTTTGTGGTGGTTCTATTATTGCACCATTATGGATACTGACAGCTGCTCATTGTACTGATCAGCCGATTAATGATTATCGAGTCATAGCAGGAATTACAGAATTAAATGCTACGAATCCTGAACGACAAGAGCGTAAAGTTAGAAAAATTATAAATCATCCTGATTATGTTGGGTGAGTATATTTATCTTTTTTAATGTGTGAACTGCAAATTTATTTTTTATCGATTGAATTTAGTGAAGAGGATCATTACCGAAATGATATAGCTCTAATCGAATTGGATCAACTTTTAGAATATAATCGATTTATTAAAACGATTCAATTACCGAAAGTTGGCCTTGACTCACAAGGAAAAGCAGTGGCTATAGGATGGGGTAGACTTAGTGCATCCTCTTCTCAGAAACCAAACACTTTACAAGCCCTAAAAATCTGCATTATACCACCCATGAGTAAGATAATCAATTGGATTTAAGTAAAAACTACACTCATCATTTTTCAGCTTGTGAAAGCCTTGTTCCAGATTTAGATTCACGAAAATCACAGATTTGTACCTACTCAGAAGCAATTAAAGGTGTCTGTCATGGCGACAGTGGTGGTCCTTTGATTCAAAATGATCAAGTTATTGGTGTTGCATCATTTGTTTATCCTGAATGTGGAAAAACTGGTGTTTTCACTAAAGTCAGTAATTATATCGATTTCATCGGAAAACATGTCAAAAACTGAAATTGAAACAAGAATCATGTTTACTGTGTCTGAATAAAGTTGATGATTACAATCTCTGTTTTAATACTACAAACTTTCCCTACTCTGGCAAGCAACTGTCCCGAATTTATATTGTCCTAAGATTTCCAAAACATTTCATCAGGATATCTTATTAATTTCTGATTATCTGCAATAAAAAGCAAGTCCTAGAAGTGATTTAAGTGATTTCTCAGATCAAAAAAGTGCTCAGTTTTGAGGCGCGAAATTGAAGTTGTTTCACAACGATCAGTATCACTCAGAATCACAAAACCTTCTCCAAGCATTAATAAAATATAATTTTGAGGCTTCAATAAAGAGATGAAATAGAACTCATTCTTTTGGCAATGTCTGAACATATAAGGACATCCGGCTCTTTAATCTGTCTTAGAGTAAAATTATTACAACTTATTGTCTCGGATCCTTTGCAATAATATTAGGATATCCTTCAACATTTCTTTCTTTAGACACAACATTAGTTAGCTACAGGACTTATTGTTAGATTTATATTGCTCAGTAAATTCTGTAAGGGTTAAAATTTAAAATATCTGTTGTTGATCAAATCTTGACATTTGAAATGATACTGAGAGCCTCGACTACAACTGAGCTATTTGTAATAGTTGAGATATTTTTCAGTACTTCAAATATTTCAGCACCCATCAGGGTCCTGCAATTTTCACAGTCCAGATCAAAAATTTGCCATGAATGTCTAAATTATCAATTTTTATTACAATAAAGAAGCAGTAAATTTGTATACTTTTGTCGTTATCATCACTACTTATCATTTTCTTTACAATTTTATGCTTTATTATAGAATCACGCCGTATTTTTATTACAGCAAACTCAAACAAACTTTATGACCTTGTTTTTTTTTATAAAAGCCTCGCAGTTATGTTGAGTAATTTATTTAATACTTATCAAAGATGGCAAAATATCTTTTATCATTATTCAGTCTTGTATCAGTTTTCAGTAAGTTCTTATAATATTTCTTACTCCCTACCAAAAGCAAACGAAAATAAATTGTAGGTGTGGTGATTTCGGACGAAATTACGCCTCATATTATCGGTGGACAAGATGCCAAGCCTGGGGAATTTCCACATCAAGTCTCTATTCATAGACGTAAATATTCAGCATTTGATCATAGTTGTGGTGGTTCTATTATTGCACAATCTTGGATACTAACAGCTGCTCACTGTACGCAACATTCAAGTTCTGATTATCTGATTGTAGCCGGAATTACAGAATTGAATGGTACGAATCCTGAGCGCCAAGAACGCAAAGTTAGAAAATTGATAAATCATCCAGATTATGTTGGGTGAGTACTTAAGTCATTTTTTGTCGTTTTCTGTTTAAATAATTATTACTTGAATTCAGTCAAATTGATCTTTTCCGAAACGATATATCTCTGATCGAATTGGATAAGCCGTTAGAGTTCAATCGATTTATCAAAACGATTCAATTACCAAAAACTGGCATCGAATCGGAAGGACAAGCAGTGGCTATAGGATGGGGTAGAACTAGTCCATCAACTCTTCAAGTACCTAACACTTTGCAGACTCTAAAAATTAGCATTATACCACCGTTAAGTAAGGCACTCAATTAAATGTAGAAGAAACAACAAATTATACTCATTTTTTGCAGCTTGTGAAAGCCTTGTTCCAGGTGTAGATTCACCAAAATCACAGATATGTACCGGCTCAGAAGCCGTTGAAGGTGTCTGTCATGGCGATAGTGGTGGTCCTTTGATTCAAAATGATCAAGTTCTTGGTGTTGCATCATTTGTTTCTCCAAGATGTGGAACAACTGGTATTTTCACCAAAGTCAGTAATTACATCGATTTTATTAAGAAGCATGTCCAAAACAACAATGCTGTTTCGTTTTAAATGAGTTTAAGTAAAACTGACTGTAGCAAGCCTTGTTTTAAATCTATACCTAGAAAGGTTCTCTTTCCTAAGAAGGAGCTGTCCCGTAATTACGGTATCCATCTTCTGGCAAGCTGATGCTGTTTACCAGATAAAATTATTACTATGCTGTGTATCAGCGGTTGAAAATTCAGAAAAATATACCCTTTATGAATTAAAATAAAAAAGAGAAAGAGTTTGTCGAAATTTTTAGATTGATCGTTGTAAATTAGCTTGGGGATGTTCAACATAATTTTTTAGAAAAATCGAAAAACAGGTATCTCCTACTTTCTTATTCTCTTTTAACTGACATTAGTTTCATCAAAATCCAATGTATAGTTTTCGTTTTATAGCAATTTTGTCACTTTCAACCCCTATAACTCCCGCCACAATTAATATTTTACCGTGCGACAAAGACCGATCTTCATCATTTTTCATACTGAATATAATGCCGTTTGTCCCATTTGATTATTCCAACTGCAAGTATGTGAAACTTGAAAAGTACCCCCTTAGACCGTAAACTTTGAGCGGCGATTTCACCCCCTAGATGTGCTTATCAGCCGATAAAAAAAACCATGCATCTCTTAGTTTTCAACAGAGAACAACATATCCAAATTTCATTAAAATCGGAGGGGGACACCTGGGAAGGTTCCCTTGTAAGTATGGTGAGTTCTAAGAAACTCTTATTAGTCGACGAGCGATTCGAAAAGTATTTTAAGGATTTGTAGGAGGGTCCTTAAAGAAGATATCAGCAAAATTAGAGCCTCGTAGCTCATTTGAAAGTTGGTCAAAAAAGGCTCATTTCTGACGATGTAGTCATTTTCAAAAACGAACTAAACACGTAAAACGATTTAGAATGACTTTGGGATCTTCCCAAAATTGATTTTTTCGTTTTTCTCCATTTTATTCTGGAACAGGTGGAAATATTTCGTATTTTCTCTGGAATACAATGGAGAAAAACGAAAAAAAATCAATGCTGGGAAGGTCTCTGAGTTATTTTTAGTCGTTAGGCGTGTTTTGTTCGTTTTTGAAAATTGCGACATTGTCCAAAACAATCGTTTTTTTGACCAACTTTGAAATGAGCTACGAGGTTCTAATTTTGCGAAAATCTTCCCTAGGGACTCTTCTACAAATCCTCAAAATATTTTTCGAATCGCTCGTCGACTACTAGGAATTTCTTAGATCTTACCATACTTAGACCAAACACCCTGTATGTCCAAAACCAAGTAAGATATCGAATTCAATCATAAACTTATCAAAAAAATATTACTTACCAGTGCTAAGCCGTACATATTTTTCAGCCCTGCAAAATAAAGTACTGTTGTTTGCTGATAATGAGTCAATATAGTGCTAGTTGTTTGGAATATTTTAGTTTTTGATTGAATTCTTTATCTTGCTTGGTTCTTAAGCTATTCCAAAAAATATGTTTTTCGGTGGTAACCTCCAAGGACAATTTCATGCCCTAATATGAAAGTAAACAAGTACGAAAATATGCACCCTTAATATTTCTAATGCTCTATCTGTATGCAAAGTCTTATGATAATCCTTGTGGAAAAGAAATAAGCGAGCAAAAAAAATATTTGCTGAGAATTAACTTTTGAAGCTCAGATGTTTACAGGATGATTCACGCCGGAGTAAAATTTCTTATGGCAACTCCTACTATTTGGCGAGCGATTTAAAAAATATTTCATGTAGTTATAGGGTGTTCCCCAGAAAACATTTTAGCGAAAATAGAGCCTTTTAGGTCACTGGGAAGTTGGTCAAAAATCGCTCTTTTGGACCATCCTTGAAATATTTTTCGAATCGCTCGCCAAATAATGCGAGTTGCTGTAATTTTCTCCGGCGTGATTCACCCTGTATATTGAATGTCCAAACGGCCAAATATTAATAACAAAAATTTGCTATCTATTGTTTTTACTACCATAATAATTGATAACGTTAATGGGTTAATACATAAAAACGCTAAAAATTGTGCAAAATATTGTAACACGAACCTGAAATTTTTTCTTTTACTTTACATGAAAATTCCCTATAAATGTCTCAACACTTGCTTATAACTCATTTAGTAAAGAGAATCTGTCAAAAATGTTGCATTTGTTTTTCTCAGTTTTGATCATCGGCTTGGTCTCCGGTAAGTTTGATAATTTAATAACACCCTAACGATTAAAATTTTGTAATAAAAACATTTAAAAGGTGTCCCAATTGATGACGAAAAAGCACCGTTTATTATCGGTGGACGTGATGCAAAACTTGGTGAATTTCCCTATCAAGTCTCATTAGAAATCGGAAATGGTACAAAAACATTTAAACAGTTTTGTAGTGGTTCTATTTTAACACCAACAGGGATACTTACTGCAGCCCACTGTTTGGTAGGATAAGGCAGGATAAGGTAAGACTTCCCAACCCAATTGTTAAAGCTTATCACGGGTCAGCTGGGTTGTATGAGGGCGGGCCTTATCGTGCTGAAGAATGACTCCTTTTGACAAGAGCCCACGGCGTTTGCTCCTGATAGCTGTACCTACTTTGTGTTCTAGCATCTCAGAGTAGTATTGGCTATTAATAGTTCGCTCATCTTCAAGAAAACTGCAATAGATTGAACCCTGTGAGTTCCAAAATATGGTCAGCATCACTTTACCGGCGGAAGGTTGAATCTTGAATTTTTTGCGAACTGGAGAGCTAGTGTGTTTCCACTTAATACTCTGCCTTTTAGTCTCAGGGTCGTAGTGATGGATCCAGACCTCGTCGCTGGTCACTATTCTTTCAAAAAAGCGTCTCCTTCAATCAAAATTCGTTGCTTTAAGTCTTGACTAATGGAAAGCCTTGATTCTTTATGAACGTCAGTAAGCTGTCTGGGAACGCATCTGGAACACGTTTTTCTGTACTTTAAATTGTTCTAAATGACATTGTGAACAGTTCCAACACTTACTCAATTTTGGGAGGATCCTAAAGTCATCCTAAGTCGTTTTGCGAGTTAAGTTCGTTTTTGAAAATCACTGCATCGTCAGAAACGAGCGGTTTTTGACTAACTTCCAAGTGAGCTACGTGGTTCTAATTTTGCTGAAATGTTCTATAAGGACCCTCCTACAAATCCTTGAAATATTTTTCGAATCGCTTTTCGACTAAGAGGAGTTTCTTACAACTCACCATACTTAGACCAAACACCCTGTATACACCAACGCAGTGGTGATTGTGCACATCTTTGTTTCTGCCTATGATTGGAACATCAAAGAAAGCGGTAAGATTTCTAACTATTAGTTTCTCTATGATGTTTACAAATTAAGCATTTTTTGCTGTAGTGGAAGGCGTAGGGCATAAAAAATGAAGGACAAGACTTTCAGACAAGCATTTTGCAAATGCATTTTACTGCTTCTCATTATGCTCACCATTTTTAGAAACATGCTCAATTATGGAAGTCTTCCCAAAAAACTACTCAGAAGTACTTTGCAAAGAAGTTAATACAAAATTGATCAATAATCGTAGTTTAAAAAGACTGAGTAGCTAACCTATCCTAATAAATTAGCTATCTAACTGTTAGTAATATTAGAAAAATGATAACAAATTTTGCTATTTATTTTTATTTACTACAATAATAATTGATGTGCTAATACTTACAATTAGATAATAGGCAAAAATCGTGCAAAATATAATTTTTACATCTCTCACAATTTTTCCTTATAAAAACCTCAACACTTGCTCATAATTCATAATATAAGAAGCGTTGGTCAGGAATGTTACATTTGTTTTTTACATTATTGATCATCGTATCGATCTATGGTAAGTTTTTTTTAATGCATTTTTTGTTTTGATTAAATTTTCTAATAAAACATTGAGGTGTTGCGATTTTTGGCGAAAAATCACCATGTATCATTGATGGACGTGATGCAAAACCTGGTGAATTTCCTTATCAAGTCTCAATTCAAAGACCACGTAATCCACAAACATTTATACATCTTTGTGGTGGTTCGATTTTAACATCAACATGGATTCTAACCGCGGCTCACTGCCGTTTTCCTCTTGCAAACGATTATCGAATTGTTGCCGGAATTGTAAAATTGAATGAAACGAATCCTGAGCGACAAGAAATAAATGTTCTCAGATACATAGAACATCCAGAATTCATGGGTATTTGAAAGTTCTGTCCAAAAAAATTTATTCTATATGCTTTGGTTTTAGATTTTTGAACGATATAGGTTTGCTTCAATTGGAAAAACCGTTGAAATTCAACAAATTTATCAAACCAATACAATTGCCAAAAAGTGGTTCAGTGTTAAAGGGTAAAGCTGTAGCTTCAGGATGGGGTGCAATTGATAGGGAGACACCTAAACCCTCTAATAATTTACAAACTTTGGACGTTCTTGTTTTGTCTCCATCAGGTAAGTATATGATTTTTGAACTCAAAAATACAATCACAAAGTATATATTGCAGCATGTGCAAGCTACTCCAAGGATTACTCAGAAAAAGAACACATCTGTGCTGGCCCTGTACATAAAGGAATGTGTGATGGTGATAGTGGTGGACCGTTAGCCCAAAATGGGCGAATTATTGGGGTTGTTTCATTTGGCAGTGAAGTATGCGCTTCTGGATCACCATCCTATTTTGCAAAAGTGAGCAATTATATCGATTTCATAAGGAAGTATATTGATACATAGGTTACAAGATGTAAGGAACTTCAATAAGAAAACAACTTTAGCTTCATTCAGTATTTTTTCTCTGTTTTACTTCCGTTACTTCCTTTTTCTAAGCTAACTTCCTTTTTGATTTGCAAGCCTTACTTTACTGATGCGGATCGACTTCACTACATTTATACAAATCACTATGCTTTCGTCAATTTTTGCATATGATTAGAGCATTGAAAACTTTTGTGAGTAGATTAAACAAATATTATAAGTTGGCCAGCATTAGATACTCTTATTTTGGCAACATGACTTATCAGTTGCTGAGGCGTAGTGAAAGTTTCTCCGAGAAGTAATCAAGCATGCAAAGAAGACATTGTTTTAAGAGCAACAATAGGTTTGTGGAAAGTAGATCGAAATTAATCGCGCCTCAGAAGAGCTCAGTAGCCAAATAACTCCAATCAACTAATGAACTAAAGCATGCTTGAACTCGCAGACACTACAGCTTTTATTGAGAGCGATAGTCAAGAAATGGAACAGCATTATTATAATGAAAGTACTTAAAGTTGTTTTTTGTTAGCTCAGAACTTCTGATCTTCAACAATCCTGATCGATAATAAGCTTGGTCAATATGAAAATCTTACTTTATGAATTATTGCTTCAAATAATTGTTTCAACAATATAAAAAATATTAACTTGCAGCTTTGAAAAAGCTTAAGCAAACTTCATACTTTTGTAATCTCTGTTTTTTTTTCAGACAAAATGTGAGGAGATAGAGTAGTTTTACGAAAATTTAACTTAAATCATTATTTATTCAAGAATAAGCATGATGACTCAGACTCAGAATTTGGCCTTGATTATGAAAATTAATTAAATTTATTAACAAATTGTGTTCATGTGTTATTATTACAAGTACTTTTCAAATTCATGAAAATGTCATAAATTTTATTACAGGCAATAATTTTTTATAGGTAAGTAACACCTAAGACTACAATCATGATCGTTGTTATTGTATATAATTATTAAATTTTTATTAGAAAATCATGCTATAAAATCCACCTCTATCTTTGTTTGATTTCATTATAAAAGCTCAACATTGGTACTTACCTTAAAGCAAAAACTTATCCACAATGGCAAAACTACTAACACTTGTGTTACTCGTCGTATCAATCTATTGTAAGTTTCTTTAATGTCCGTTTTTGTTTAATCATAATTATAATTGATAATGTCTCAAAATGATAAGGCTCTACTGTGAGAGGAAGGTCGCGTATTGTTGGTGGACATGATGCAGAACCTGGTGAATTCCCTTATCAAGTCTCAGTTCAAGTAGATGGATTTGGACATAATTGTGGTGGTTCTATAATTGCATCATCTTGGATTTTAACAGCTGCTCATTGTTATTTAGGAGATAAAATTAATTATCGAGTTGTAGCTGGAATTCTAAGATTAAATGACACTAATCCCGAGCGACAAGAAAGAAATGTGTCAAAATTTATTCCACATCCTGAATATATTGGGTATTTCAATATTTATGTCTTTATTGTTTAACAAAATAAATTTTTACCAATTCAGAGCGATTAATGGACACAAGAATGATATTGGTTTGATTCAATTGGCGTCGCCATTGAGGTTCAATGATTTGATAAAAGCAATCAATTTACCAAAAGCTGGGTCTGATGTGGAAGGTGAGACCGTACTTTCCGGATGGGGTTCTATTAATAGATTCCAACGCATACCATCTAACAACCTACAAACTCTAAGACTTCATATCTACTCTCATTTAAGTATAAATCAATTTTATTCAATATGAGGCAATAAGTAAAAAAGTTTTTATTTTCCAGCTTGTTTAAAATTTAAAAAGTTGTATTCGAAACAGAAGCAAATTTGTGGTGCACCTCTATGGAAAGGAGCATGTTTTGGCGACAGTGGCGGTCCATTGGCTCAGAATGAAGAAGTTGTAGGTGTTGCTTCACATATTATCGTGATGTGTGGTCTAATGTTTCCAGATTATTACACAAAAGTTAGTGCTTATATTGATTTTATTGAAAAACATGTTTCTAATTAAACCACAAAAAGTATGTCAAATTTTTATGCTTCTAAAGAGTTTGAATAAAATGCACTTATTTTCCTCGATCTGCATCTAATTGATGTTTCCTCAATTTGCACTTCACACCTTCGGGACAAAATAAATGACTCTCTTGAGTCTCGACTGGTTTTGAAAGTCATGCTTTGGATGCTTCTATAGTAAATCCTAACATCTTTGATGAGTACGTAAGACATGCAAAATTAAGGAAATACCTGCAAGTATGCTAAAAATCTTAATAGAAGTTGCTCAGTTTTTGAACAAATTGACAGCTGTTCAGTAATCATGTGACAAAAGAGGTAGATTAAGACAAAGTCTTCACAATCTTAAAACGAGGACATTTGGGAGAATCACTAATTGTTAATTTTTCTTCCAGAGCAGCATGAACTAAGCTTAGTTTCATCAAAAACTGAGAAACTCCTTTGATGCTTATACACAAATCATAAAAGAACAGACGACTCAAAGTTTCCAAAATAAATGTTTTAGAGATACAGGATGTCAATTTTTTTTTTCTAGTTTTTTGGACATATCTCAGGGAGCGTTTGAGATACAGTACTCAGCTTTTCTCCAAGTCACTTTATGAATGCTAATTCAATTGATTTTAACATGCCATTGACGGAGATTTTAAGGCTCTGTAAAGTTCTTCTTGCCTCTTATTTTTACAGCACTGAGAAAATTGGAATTTCCAAACTACAATTTAAAGCACTAAACTTTTTCAGGTAAAAAAGGTACTCTTAGTGGCCTGTTTTCTAGCGGAAAAAATGCAGTAAATCAGACGACTTGAATGCTTCTGTCAACACAAAAAGAAATTGATACCTTCTTCATGATTTTTATCACACAGAAGTTTTTCTCGAAAACAGGCCAGATTAGAACTTTCGACTAAGGTACCGTAGAAATAAGAGCAAAAAAACCTGGCAGAGCCCTAAAATTTCCGCCACTGGCATAATAAATTAAATTGAATTAACGTTCATAAAGTAACCAAAATGTATCTTATGATTTTGACAAATTCTGAGAATTCTATCTAAAACAGTTCCTAAGATTTTGCCAAAAAACTGAAAAAAAGAATCTTTTGACACCCTGTATCTCGAAAACAGTGCCTCTGTAGACCTATGTTATTGGGAACTTTTTTTCTTAGAAACAGCCAAAAAATCACAGGTTTAGCTTTCCAATACAGCCTGTATAGATGTCTAAATTATCAATTTTTAGTACCATGAAAAAATAATAAAATCGTATGCAACATACCTTGTTATCATCATTAGTTATCATTATCTTTAAGCGTACAATCTTTTGCTTTATTAAAGCATCACGCCTCATTTTGATTACAAAAAAGTTGAGCAAACTATGTAATTTGGCATTTTGCATAAAAGCCTACTAGTTGTCTTCGAGTCATTTACTGAATGCTTATCAAAAATGGCAAAATATGTCTTTGTATTATTCAGTCTTGTATCAATTTTCAGTAAGTTTTTCTATATTCATCACTCCCATGTTAAAGCAAAACAAAATCAAAAACAGATGTCTTGAATGCTGATAAGCTTGTGCCTCATATTATCGGAGGATGTTGAAGCAAGTTGATGATAACAATCTTTGTTTTAATGCTACAAACTTCTTTTCCCCTGGCAAGCAACTGTCCCAAAGTTTACAGTATCTTTTAGGATTTCTAAAACATTTCATCAGGATATCTTATTAATTTCTGATTATCTGCAATAAAAAGCAAGTCCTAGAAGTGATTTAAGTGATTTCTCAGATCAGAACAGAGCTCTGTCCCGAGGCGCGATATTGAAGTTGTTTGACAACGATTAGCATCACTCAGAATGACACAACCTTCTCCAAGCATTAATAAAATATAATTTTAAAGTTTCAATAAAGAGATTAAACAGAACTCATTCTTTTGGCAATGTCTGAACATATAAGGACATTCGGCTCTTTACTCTGTGTTAAAGTAAAATTATTACAAGTTATTGTCTCGGATCCTTCTCAATAATATTAGGATATCCTTCAACATTTCTTTCTTTAGACACAACATTAGTTAGCTACAGGACTTATTGTTAGATTTATATTGCTCAGTAAATTCTGTAAGGGTTAAAATTTAAAATATCTGTTGTTGATCAAATCTTGACATTTGAAATGATACTGAGAGCCTCGACTACAACTGAGCTATTTGTAATAGTTGAGATATTTTTCAGTACTTCAAATATTTCAACACCCATCAGGGTCCTGCAATTTTCACAGTCCAGATCAAAAATTTGCCATGAATGTCTAAATTATCAATTTTTATTACAATAAAGAAGCAGTAAATTTGTATACTTTTGTCGTTATCATCACTACTTATCATTTTCTTTACAATTTTATGCTTTATTATAGAATCACGCCGTATTTTTATTACAGCAAACTCAAACAAACTTTATGACCTTGATTTTTTTTATAAAAGCCTCGCAGTTATGTTGAGTAATTTATTTAATACTTATCAAAGATGGCAAAATATCTCTTATCATTATTCAGTCTTGTATCAGTTTTCAGTAAGTTCTTATAATATTTCTTACTCCCTACCAAAAGCAAACGAAAATAAATTGTAGGTGTCGTGATTTTGGACGATATTACGCATCATATTATTGGTGGACAAGATGCCAAGTCTGGGGAATTCCCACATCAAGTCTCCATTCAGGCACGTAACTTGTTAGAATTTAGTCATCATTGTGGTGGTTCTATTATTGCACCATTATGGATATTAACAGCTGCTCACTGTACGCAACGTACAATTTCTGATTATCGGATTGTAGCCGGAATCACTGAGTTGAATGGTACGAATCCTGAGCGCCAAGAGCGCAAAGTTAGAAAACTGATCAACCATCCAGATTATGTTGGGTGAGTACTTAAGTCATTTTTTGTCGTTTTCTGTTTAAATAATTATTACTTGAATTCAGTAAAATTGATCTTTACCGAAACGATATATCTCTGATCGAATTGGATAAGCCGTTAGAGTTCAATCAATTTATCAAAACGATTCAATTACCGAAAACTGGCATCGAATCGGAAGGAAAAGCAGTGACTATAGGATGGGGTCAAACTAGTCCATCAGCCCTTCAAGTACCTAACACTTTGCAGACTCTAAAAATTAGCATTATACCACCGTTAAGTAAGGCAATCAATTAAATGTAGAAGAAACAACAAATTATACTCATTTTTTGCAGCTTGTAAAAGCCGTATCCATGAGATATTTTCACCTGAGTCACAAATTTGTACTGGCTCAGAAGCCATTGAAGGTGTCTGTTTTGGCGATAGTGGTGGTCCTTTGATTCAAAACTATCAAGTTATTGGTGTTACAACATTAGTTTATCCAAGATGTGGAGCAATAAGTATTTTCACCAAAGTCAGTAATTACATCGATTTTATCAAGAAGCATGTAAAAAACTTACATTAAAACAACAATGCTGTTTCGTTTTAAATGAGTTTAAGTAAAGCTGACTATACCAAGCCTTGTTTTAAATCTTTACCTAGAATGGTTCTCTTTCCTAAGAAGGAGCTGTCCCGAAATTATGGTATCCATCTTTTGGCATCAGCTTGTTTTCTAAAGTTTTGCCCGGCAACTGATACTAATCACTTTCAATGCTATCTAGCCAGTCTTAAACGTGATCAGAGCTAGCTCACAATCAGAATTCAACAATGCTCAGTTTTTAGATGCTGTATGAACAAGGTAGATTGATAACAATCAGTATTTCTCATTAAGTATTGTTCTGTAATTTCGTTTTTCTAAGGCACTAACTGTTCAAGTCTTAACTAAAAGTTATAAAATTGCATGTAGCATGAAAAACATTAAAGACGCTCTGTGTTAATCAGCACTTAAGGCTATTTGGAAAAAGAGACAATTTTTAATCATCGATTTCTCGGTTATATTTTGAGATATTCAAATGGTGTGACCAGCGTTGAATTAGGCATTTCACCGTGCATCCGGCAGATTTTTCCATTTTGGAAAATTTTCACTAAATTTCAAAGTGCAGAGGAAAATGTCGGAGCATGTCAAAAAAATCAATACAACGTATTATCTACAATTTTAAAGATAAAAAATCGTACAGCAGCTTATTTGAAAGCTTATTCATGTGCAAAGGGCATATAGAGCCCCAAAAATCAAATTTTTGGAAATCGAAAAAGTTATTGAACAAAAATTAAAAAAAATTTCCAACTTTTTTATTTTGTCTCAATAACTTTTTGCTTTTTGGATTTTCAAAAATTGTTTTTTTGGGATTCCATATGCTCTTCGACCATGAATAAGCTTTCAAATAAGCTGCTTTATGATCTTTTAGCTTTAAAATTAAAAGATATTGAGTTGTATTGAATTTTTTTGACATGCCACTTCAAATGCAATATTTTCAGAAATGAAAAAGAAAATTGAAATTTGAAGCCTGTCCCCCAATGCAGTTGACTTTTGTCTATTTATTCATGCAAATTTTATTAAATTATTTTCACATTACAAGAAGTTATGTCACCCAACTTAACACTACCTTTTAGCACAAAAATCATGCTATTTCCGGATATTTGGAAAATTGGCTGTTTCCCCATGAAGAATAAAATTTGTGATCGATTGAGGTATTTTGGAGGTCCATATCGCTACCCGTTTACAAATGACACGACCCAAGAGTTCGCTTATGGTATCTCCATGTAATTGTAGGATATCAAAATCAAGCTCGCGAATCCCCTTAATCTTCCCCCATTGTGTTTAAAACAGTAAATAGTTAAATGATCTCTTCATTCATAAGAATGTCCGAAAAATTGTTTTTTCATTTTCACGTGATTTCAGTGAAGAAAAACGAATAAAAACTATTTTAAGGGGATTCGCGAGCTTCATTTTGAAATCCTACAATTACATGGAGATTCCATAAGCGAACTCTTGGGTCGTGTCATTTGTAAACGGGTAGAGATGTGGACCTCCAAAATACCTCAATCGATCACAAATTTTATTCTTCATGGGGGGGGGGCAGCCAATTTTCCATGGAAAACAGATTAAATTTTCCAAAGATCCGGAAAAAGCACTATTTTTGTCCTAAAAAGTAGTGTTAAGTTGGGTCACATAACTTCTTGTAAAGTGAAAATAATTTAATACAATTTGCATGAATAAATAAGCAAAAGTCAACTGCGTTGGGGGACAAAGTATTGGGATTTTGTCATTTGGTTATGTTCCATGAGCTGATGGTAAACCATCCTATTTTACAAAAGTTAGCAATTATATCGATTTTATTACAAAGCACATTAAGAAATAGTATACGAAATTTTTAAGGAAATTCAATAAAAAGCATATGTTATTCTGAATTGTGACGTTTAATAAATAAACTTTTTTCTCCGTTACTCCCTTCCGTTTGTGTGGTAAAATTATCTTTTATGGATTTTTGCACATTTTGCTTACTTATAAGGATTCTCATACATGTATATACGAGGGTCATTCAACAAGTAAAGAGACAAATGGCTATACCTCAAAAAGGGTTTATTTCAATTTTTAAAAATTCACCCCCCACAGTTATGCACTTGTCCCATCTTTCTTGCAGCTTCCTAATTCCCTTGGCGAAGAATGCTTTCGATTTACCACGAAGCCACTTTTGCCCCACTTCCTTACCTTCCTCACTGTTAGCAAATCTTTTTCCACGTAGGGCGTCTTTAAGTGGTCCAAACAGGTGAAAATCAGATGGGGCGAGGTCGGGACTGTAGGCAGGATGAGATGAGACCTCCCAACCCAATTCTCAAAGCTTATCACGGGTCAGCCGGGCTGTATGGGCGGGCCTTATCGTGCTGAAGAATGACTCCTTTTGACAAGAGGCCACGGCGTTTGCTCCTGCTAGCTGTACCTACTTTGTGTTCTAGCATCTCAGAGCAGTATTGGCAGTTCGCTGATCTTCAAGAAAATCGCAATAGATTGAACCCTGTGAGTTCCAAAATATGGTAAGCATCACTTTACCGGCGGAAGGTTGAATCTTGAATTTTTTGCGAATTGGAGAGCTAGTGTGTTACCACTTAATACTCTGCCTTTTAGTTTCAGGGTCATAGTGATGGATCCAGACCTCGTCGCTGGTCACTAATCTTTCAAAAAAAGCGTCTCCTTCAATCAAACTTCGTTGCTTTATATCTTGACTAATGGAAAGCCTTGATTCTTTATGAACGTCAGTAAGCTGTCTGGGAACGCATCTGGAACACGTTTTTCTGTACTTTAAATTGTTCTAAATGACATTGTGAACAGTTCCAACACTTACTCAATTTTGGGAGGATCCTAAAGTCATCCTAAGTCGTTTTGCGAGTTTAGTTCGTTTTTGAAAATCACTGCATCGTCAGAAACGAGCGGTTTTTGACTAACTTCCAAGTGAGCTACGAGGTTGTAATTTTGCTGAAATGTTCTATAAGAACCCTCCTACAAATCCTTAAAATATTTTTCTAATCGCTTTTCGACTGAGAGGGTTTCTTAGAACTCACCATACTTAGACCAAACACCCTGTATACACCAACGCAGTGGTGATTGTGCACATCTTTGTTTCTGCCTATGATTGGAACATCAAAGAAAGCGGTAAGATTTCTAACTATTAGTTTCTCTATGATGTTTACAAATTAAGCATTTTTTGCTGTAGTGGAAGGCGTAGGGCATAAAAAATGAAGGACAAGACTTTCAGACAAGCATTTTGCAAATGCATTTTACTGCTTCTCATTATGCTCACCATTTTGGGAAACATGCTCAATTATGGAAGTCTTCCCAAAAAACTACTCAGAAGTACTTTGCAAAGAAGTTAATACAAAATTTATCATTGTAAGAAGATCTTCTAGTCTGGCAGGTATAATCCCTCAGTGAAAATCGCGAATTTCTCAGAACAACGCGTCTTTTTGACCACCTTACAAATCCTTGAAATATTTTTCGAATCGCTTGCCAAATAATGCGAGTTGCCGTAATTTTCTCCGGCGTGATTCACCCTGTATATTGAATGTCCAAACGGCCAAATATTAATAACAAAAATTTGCTATCTATTGTTTTTACTACCATAATAATTGATAACGTTAATGGGTTAATACATAAAAACGCAAAAAATTGTGCAAAATATTATAACACGAACCTGAAATTTTTTCTTTTACTTTCCATGAAAATTCCCTATAAATATCTCAACACTTGCTTATAACTCATTTAGTAAAGAGAATCCGTCAAAAATGTTGCATCTGTTTTTCTCAGTTTTGATCATCGGCTTGGTCTCCGGTAAGTTTGATAATTTAATAACATCTTAAGGGGTATGTGGATAAAATACGCTATTCGGCGTGCGAAATTTATCAATTTTCAAACAATAATAAATCGCTTATTTTTTAAGATATTGTGAAATTTAAACGTGCGCTAGATAGACCAGATCTATGCGGTTTATACCAGATCTACGGGTAGACTGCGGACTAAATCACAACAACAATACCGCTCACAACACAAACATGCTTAGTTCAAAAAATTACCTACGGATAGATTTTCAAATATTTTTCATTATTATTCAATGGTCGTGAAAACAATATGAAATTTCCTATATGTTCATACCAATCATTGATCAAATTAATTAATTTTAATAGCTGTAAATAACAGGTGAAAATAGGGTTCAAAATTTTCCTATAAATCACGTAATTTTCAAAATTTTCGTTTAAGCGAGCTTTATCTCCCCCCCCTCCTTTACAAGATCTTTCTAAAAAGAAAAGTATGATTCTCTATCTTTAAAATTGTGCTCGAAATCACGGATCAATTTTTTTTTTATTTTCTTCAAGTTTGAGAAAACTAACAAACGTACAAAAAAGCATGGTCCAACAGTTTACTCTATCATTCCGAATTTTATCACATTTTCTTTTAATGAAAAACTTCAAGACATGCACCTTGAAATGCTCTATCCAACGCATGTTTAAATTGCACAATATCTAAAAAAATAAGCGATATATCGTTGTTTGAAAATTGATAAATTTCGCACGCCGAATAGCGTATTTTATCCACATACCTCTTAACGATTAAATTTTTCTAATAAAACATTGAGAAGGTGTTCCGATTGATGACGAAAAAGCACCGTTTATTGTCGGTGGACGTGATGCAAAACCTGGTGAATTTCCCTATCAAGTCTCATTACAAAGATTAGTTGATGGTCAAAGTTTTATACATGATTGTGGTGGTTCTATTTTAACACCAACATGGATACTTACTGCAGCCCACTGTTTGGTTGTTCCTGCTACTTATTATCGAATTGTAGCCGGAATTGTAGAATTAAATGGAACAAATCCTGAGCGACAAGAAATAAATGTTGTTAACTACATTATACATCCAGAATATGATGATACTAAGTATTTCTAAAGTTTTTTTCCACAAATAACTCATTTCACATGATATATTTTTTAGGTTTTCGAACGATATAGGTTTGGTTCAATTGGAAAAACCGTTAGAATTCAATAAATTTATCAAACCGATTCAATTGCCAAAAAGTGGTTTAGAGTCGAATGGTAAAGCTGTAATTTCAGGATGGGGTGCAATTGATAAATGTGGATATAGATATCCAAATCATTTACAAACTTTGAACGTTCGTATTTTGTCACCATCAAGTAAATATAAGTGTTCTACTCTAAGCAATAAAATGATATCATTTATGTTGTAGCATGTGCAATGCACTTCAAAAAGTACTCAGAAAAAGTACATATTTGTATAGGTCCATTAGATAGAGGTACGTGTGGCGGTGATAGTGGTGGACCGTTAGCCCAAAATGGGCAAGTTATTGGGATTGTATCATTTGGTTCTGCGCTATGCGCTGATGGTAAACCATCCTATTTTACAAAAGTTAGCAATTATATCGATTTTATTACAAAGCACATGAAGAAATAGAATACAAAATGTTAATTTATTTTAAATTTTCAGGGGAATTCAATAAAGAGCATATGTTATTCTGAATTGTGGCATTTAATAAATCAACTTTTTTCTCTGTTACTTCCTCTCGTTTGTGTGGTTAAATTATCTTTTATGGATTTTTGCACCATTTGCTTACTTATAAGGATTCTCATACATGTATATACATTCGGGGTGTTTGGTCTAAATTTGGTTAATTCTAGGAAACTCCTATTAGTCGAGGAGCGATTCGAAATTTTTTTTTGAGGATTTGTAAAAGAGTCCTTAGGGAACATTTTAGCAAAATTAGAACCTCGTAGTTCATTTCAAAGTTGGTCTTTTTGGACAATGTCGCAATTTTAAAAAACGAACAAAACACGCAGAACGACTAAAAATGACTCAGAGACCTTCCCCACATTGATTTTGTTCGTTTTTCTCTATTGTATTCCAGAGAAAATACAAAATATTTCCACCTGTTCCAGAATAAAATGAAGAAAAACGAAAAAAATCAATGTTGGGAAAATCTCTGAGTCATTTTTAATCGTTCTGCGTGTTTTGTTCGTTTTTTAAAAATTGCAACATTGTCCAAAACGAAAGTTTTTTGACCAACTTTGATTGTAGTTCAGTTCACAACGATACATTGATTCCTTATGAGACACAAGAAATGGACTATTAATTAGTTTTCTAAGAACTATTTAATAGCTTTCGGAATTCGTTCATGTTCTGGGTGAGAAAAAAAAACACAAGGGCTTGCAACTCTAAAGTACCTACCTATCTATGATTAAGTACTGTAAAAATTTAGAACTAGATTTTATTTAGCAGCTTGCCTTACTACAATAATAGTTCATAACAGTAACCATCATTAAGTAGGTAATTAGCACATACTTCTTTTATTTTTTTTTGTCTCCAATATTTTCTTCTTGAAATTTTGTCCTTTTTCGTTTTTACTCAAGGCTGACTGTCATAGAAGCGGCGCCTCCACCAAAAGACAACCCACTTCTCTCACCTTTCTATACGAGTCCATGTCTGTCCGTGTTATTTCATTCATAGTTTCGGAAAAATTGATTACTTTGCATGCTGATTATAAAAAACCAGTAAAGAAAATTGAAAATCGACTCGCTCAATTTTGTAGAGTGAACTTTGCTCGATATTTTTATAACCGCAATTATGGAAATTATCAACTTTTACACATCGATTTGTGTGTTTAACCAAACCACACGTTTCAGCACGAAAAGTTATTTTTTTCTTATACAGAGAAAATCTTGGGAAATTTTCCAAAATCCACTCGCCCATTTTGGTAGATAATTGTCTTTGGAATCGAAATCAACTATTTCCAGATCGCTATCTGTTACCGTTTACGAGAAAAATATGTTTTACTGTCTTATGGAAATTACATATAATTGGTAGCATTCAGATCTGATGAAAGTCAGCCTTTTAATAGGGTTGTCTGTTAGCGATTATTTGATTAAACCCTAATGAGATTACAATATTGAAAATACTGGAGCAGAAATGTGAAAAAGTTATATTCTCATTATTCTTTGTTATGCAATGAAAAATAAAAACAACTAAATATTTAACATTTTATTTAAATTATTACATTACATATTTATCTATTCAATAAATGACAATAATTAAATAAACAGAAATTTTTAAAATTGATTCAAAATGTCTTCAAATTTATTACAATATATCGTACGGAACCTAGAGCTAGGAACATTGGAGAAACCTTGGCCACGTCCGTATCCCATCTTTGTCAAAATCACATGTTTCATGAATAACAGACAAAAATATCGAATCCACAAACCAGATCTGGTTATTGTTATCTTTTAAAATAGAAAGTTTTCAAGGTTCTTTCGTACAAAAGAAATTACTGTGTTTGGTCAGAGGACTAAGTGTTGGGAATAATTTCCGCCATCATTTTTAATTTTTAGACAACCCAAGGTCTCTCTGTCTCTTTCTAACTAATATGTAAGTAGTATAGATGGGCGGGACCGATGTTTCACCAATGTTCCTATTTAAATCGCCCAAACGGTATAGTGGTAGACTGGCCGTAGTGGACTATTATAAGAAAAGTTAAATTACTTTATGATTGAAGCACACAAAAGAAATTGTCCACTGTAAAATCTGTGAATAGCGTAGGTGTTAAACTACCTGCTTTTAAAGAATTGTTGTTCGGCTTTTGTTTTCGCTTCTGTATAAGCTGTAAATTATCTGCTTCTATTCACGGGATTGACAGTGGACAATTTCCTTTGTGTACCCCAACTATAAAATAATTTGACTTTTCTTATAAGAGTCCACTATTGTCAGTCTAGCACTATACATTGCAGCGAATGAATTTTAAAACACGCTAGATACGGCTGACGTCACAACAGTATTTTATTGGCTACTACGGGGGGCACGCTTCGTGGACTATCACTTCGTAATATAAGGAGCGTTACATGGTTTTTTTTAAAAATTTATAAAAAGTGTTGCAAGTGTGATTTCTTTATAAATTTTTTTTTTAATCTATTTAGAAAAGAATGAATTTTTATATTTTAAAAGAATTTTTGTAAAATTTTGACATTTGACATGTGTTTTGTTTATTTGAATGAAATTTGGGTCATTTTTCAAACGTTGACCTTGAAAAATAAGGAAACTATGAAGAATTTTTAAATCGGACAAAAAGTCATAGATGCACCTTTCAGTGTTTTATTATAATTTATAGAAGACTTTTTTTTTAAGGCCTTTTATCATTTTGAAAAAAAATAAAAACTACATTTTTGGAACCTTTCAAAATTTGTAAAAAAAAAATCCAAAATGACCTTTAAACTTGAGCGATTCTTTTGAAATTTGGTAGGCATGTGAGGTATATCAAGTTCTATTAGTGATAGAAATTTCAATCAAATCCCTTTGGCCCTTTGAAAGTTATTCATGAAAATGTGACTTTCCTAACATTGTCAAAAATGGAGGTTGCTCATCGGGCAGTTGAGCTCCTCCTAGAGTTTTCAAATGAGGCCAACGAAATTTTTTTGAGTGAAGCTCAATAAAATTACGCATGGTATAGCGGAGCCCGATTTTTGATTTTTTGTTTAGAAAAAAAATGAGAATTTTTCAAAATTGAAATTTTGTCCGGTCAACAATTTTCAAGCTCTTTTTTTGAAAAATCACCACATCCAAACGGCTAAAGATAGAAATTTAGTTCTTTCACTAAAGTCTTCTCCTGAATCTCCTCTATAAAATACATTCAAAATTAGGGGTAGTTTTATAATCAAGTTTTTTAGTTATTCACCTTTATTTTTCGAAAGGCACGGTTTTCCTACCATGTCAAAAATGGATTTCGCTCATCGGGCGGTTGAACTCCTCCTAGAGTTTTCAAATGAGGCCAACGAAATTTTTTTTACTAAAGCTCAATAAAATTACGGATGGGATAGGCAATGTGGCATTTCTTGCAATTGTTTAGAAAAAAATTGAGAATTTTTCAAATTTGAACATTCGATTGAAAATGAGATTTGACATACTTTTTTTTGAAAAATCACCACATCGAAACAGTTCAAGCTAAAAATCTGAATTTTCAATAGATTATAGCCCCAAGTTTAAGCTATCAAACAGCAAAAAGAACATATTTTTATCGTTTACCGTATAGCCACAATTTGCATTATAATGTTAAGAAACATGAAAAATCTGTAGATTTAAATCTATTTAGTTGACATTCAAACTGTAATAACTTTTCGAAATATTAACTTTGGTCCCTAATTCTTTTTTTATCGAATAGCCCACATTTTCACGATTACAACCATATGCAACACTTTTGATTTTTCCGGCTACATTTCACCAAAAAAAATTAAAATAAAACACATGCAAGCCTAGAATTTCAATTTTTGCCAAAAGTTTCCTCTACTCTCCCATTGAATTTCTATATATCATCTCACTCCACACCATACACTATATAATAGATATAATAATTTACCCCTATATTAAATAGGGTTGCCATTGAGCTAAACCGATGAAAATTTCAGGAAATTTGAAGACCTACCTGTACTTGATCCTGCCAAAATTTCAGCTTTCTAGCTAAGGTCCTTTTGGCAATAATAAGAAAAATCTCACTTATTTCGGTTTTTTGGGCAAAAAGGCCGTTAATTTTTGAATTTTTATGCATGTGTCTTATATCAAAAAATCGCAAAAAAATCAAGGAACATCAATCCGGTGTCAAAAGGGCCTTAACGTATACCCAAAAAAAATTATTCGATTCGACGAAATTCACAATTTTGATGTATTTGTCTCTTTCATTCACAGTTAATCGCCTATAATTCTCTCTCTCTCCGACTCATTGAAAATCAAAATTGAAGGTGTAGGGTCTTCGATTTTTTTGGAAAAACCTTAGGTTGTCCGATTTTGATAAAAGTGGTGTCAAATGAAAGGGCTTTAAACGTACATTCCAAATTGTGTAACTGTTCCCCCCTTCCCCTTTTATAAGGGTTGGAAAAAAAAAAGAAAAATACGGTTTTACGATTTTTTGGTCAAAAGGCCGTTAATTTATGAATTTTTATGCATGTGTCTTATATCAAAAAATCGCAAAAAAATCAAGCAACACGAATCCGGTGTCAAAAGGGCCGTAACGTATACCCAAAAAATAATAATCGATTCGACAAAATTTACAATTTTGATGTATTTGTCTCTTTCTTTCACAGATAATCGTTTATAAAACTCTCTCTCTCCCACTCATAGGATTTCAAAATTCAAAGGGGCTAGGCTATCGATTTTTTTGGAAAAATCTTAGGTCGTCCGATTTTGATAAGGGTGGTATCAAATGAAAGGGCTTCAAGAGGACATTCAAAATTTTGTAACCGTTCCCCCCTACCCCTATTATAAGGGTTGGAAAAACAGTGAAACGTACGGAAAATGATGAATTTTGCAGGTTTTTTTGATATGATAAATATGCCCTTTGGTTTATAGGGCCGGTATTTGTACCTTTTTTAGCCCTCACTTCGCTATATATTCCAACAAAGGTTTCAACCCCATAACTTGAACCGTTTTCTTACAAAAAAATTAAATAGATGCACTCTTATTTCGGTAGTTGATTCAAATAAAAATTCATATCTGCCCTTTAGAACCAAATAAAGGGGCCGTGTCGCATACCGTTAGAAAGCCAATGAAAAGGGCTATCCAACAATACCACATTAATTGTTGTCGTCCTCGAAATATCCAGTCAGCAGAATAACACACCCAAAATTCAAAATATATTTAAAATTGGGTAGTTGATTCAAATTTAATTTCATATCTACCCTTAAATATTAAATAAGAGGGTTGTATCATATATCGTTGAAAAGCTAAGAAAAGGCTCTAACCACCCTCAACCACGAAAGGTCAAAAGAGGTCAATGCGTTAGCTTGACAATAATTTTGCTAGTCACTTCGTAATATAAGGAGCGTTACATGGTTTTTTTTAAAAATTTATATCAAGTGTTGCAAGTGTGATATTTTTATAAATTTTTTTTTTAATCCATTTAGAAAAGAATGAATTTTTATATTTTAAAAGAATTTTTGTAAAATTTTGACATTTGACATGTGTTTTGTTTATTTGAATGAAATTTGGGTCATTTTTCAAACGTTGACCTTGAAAAATAAGGAAACTATGGGGAATTTTTAAATCGGACAAAAAGTCATAAATGCACCTTTCAGTGTTTTATTATAATTTATAGAAGACTTTTTTTTTAAGGCCTTTTATCATTTTGAAAAAAAATAAAAACTACATTTTTGGAACCTTTCAAAATTTGTAAAAAAAAATCCAAAATGACCTTTAAACTTGAGCGATTCTTTTGAAATTTGGCAGGCATGTGAGGTATATCAAGTTCTATTAGTGATAGAAATTTCAATCAAATCCCTTTGGCCCTTTGAAAGTTATGCATGAAAATGTGACTTTCCTAACATTGTCAAAAATGGAGGTTGCTCATCGGGCAGTTGAGCTCCTCCTAGAGTTTTCAAATGAGGCCAACGAAATTTTTTTGAGTGAAGCTCAATAAAATTACGCATGGTATAGCGGAGCCCGATTTTTGATTTTTTGTTTAGAAAAAAAATGAGAATTTTTCAAAGTTGAAATTTTGTCCGGTCAACAATTTTCAACGTCTTTTTTTGAAAAATCACCACATCCAAACGGCTAAAGATAGAAATTTGATTCTTTCACTAAAGTCTTCTCCTGAATCTCCTCTATAAAATACATTCAAAATTAGTGGTAGTTTTATAATCAAGTTTTTTAGTTATTCATCTTTATTTACCGAAAGGCACGGTTTTCCTACCATGTCAAAAATGGATTTCGCTCATCGGGCGGTTGAACTCCTCCTAGAGTTTTCAAATGAGGCCAACGAAATTTTTTTTACTAAAGCTCAATAAAATTACGGATGGGATAGGCAATGTGGCATTTCTTGCAATTGTTTAGAAAAAAATTGAGAATTTTTCAAATTTGAACATTCGATTGAAAATGAGATTTGACATACTTTTTTTTGAAAAATCACCACATCGAAACAGTTAAAGCTAAAAATCTGAATTTTTAATAGATTATAGCCTCAAGCTTTAGCTATCGAACAGCAAAAAAAACATATTTTTATCGTTTACCGTATCGCCACAATTTGCAATTTAATGTTAAGAAACATGAAAATCTGTAGGTTTAAATTTACTTAGTTGGTACATTCAAACTGTAATAACTTTTCGAAATATTAACTTTGGTCCCTAATTATTTTTTTATCGAATAGCCCACATTTTCACGATTACAACCATATGCAACACTTTTGATTTCTCCGGCTACTTTTCACCAAAAAAAAAATAAAATAAAACACATGCAAGCCTAGAATTTCAATTTTTGCCAAAAGTTTCCTCTACTCTCCCATTGAATTTCTATATATCATCTCACTCCACACCATACACTATATAATAGATATAATTTACCCCTATATTAAATAGGGTTGCCATTGAGCTAAACCGATGAAAATTTCAGGAAATTTGAAGACCTACCTGTACTTGATCCTGCCAAAATTTCAGCTTTCTAGCTAAGGTCCTTTTGGCAATAATAAGAAAAATCTCACTTATTTCGGTTTTTTGGGCAAAAA
Organism: Mylabris sibirica; assembly: GCA_039776855.1. Classification (NCBI taxonomy): domain Eukaryota; kingdom Metazoa; phylum Arthropoda; class Insecta; order Coleoptera; family Meloidae; genus Mylabris; species Mylabris sibirica. The sequence goes on along the minus strand of CM077842.1, from coordinate 9,596,817 downwards.
GGCCGTTAATTTTTGAATTTTTATGCATGTGTCTTATATCAAAAAATCGCAAAAAAATCAAGGAACATCAATCCGGTGTCAAAAGGGCCTTAACGTATACCCAAAAAAAATTATTCGATTCGACGAAATTCACAATTTTGATGTATTTGTCTCTTTCTTTCACAGTTAATCGCCTATAATTCTCTCTCTCTCCGACTCATTGAAAATCAAAATTGAAGGTGTAGGGTCCTCGATTTTTTTGGAAAAACCTTAGGTTGTCCGATTTTGATAAAAGTGGTGTCAAATGAAAGGGCTTTAAACGTACATTCCAAATTGTGTAACTGTTCCCCCCTTCCCCTTTTATAAGGGTTGGAAAAAAAAAGAAAAATACGGTTTTACGATTTTTTGGTCAAAAGGCCGTTAATTTTTGAATTTTTGTGCATGTGTCTTATATCAAAAAATCGCAAAAAAATCAAGCAACACGAATCCGGTGTCAAAAGGGCCGTAACGTATACCCAAAAAATAATAATCGATTCGACAAAATTTACAATTTTGATGTATTTGTCTCTTTCTTTCACAGTTAATCGTCTATAAAACTCTCTCTCTCCCACTCATAGGATTTCAAAATTGAAAGGGGCTAGGCTTTGGAATTTTTTGGAAAAATCTTAGGTCGTCCGATTTTGATAAGGGTGGTATCAAATGAAAGGGCTTCAAGAGGACATTCCAAATTTTGTAACCGTTGCCCCCTCCCCTATTATAAGGGTTGGAAAAACAGTGAAATGTACGGAAAATGATGAATTTTGCAGGTTTTTTTGATATGATAAATATGCCCTTCGGTTTATAGGGCCGGTATTTGTACCTTTTATAGCCCTCACTTCGCTATATATTCCAACGAAGGTTTCAACCCCATAACTTTAACCGTTTTCTTACAAAAAAATTAAATAGATGCACTCATATTTCGGTAGTTGATTCAAATAAAAAATCATAACTACCCTTTAGGACCGAATAAAGGGGTCGTGTCGCATACCGTTGGAAAGCCAATGAAAAGGGCTATTAAACAGTACTACTTTCATTGTTGTCGTTCCCAAAATGTCCAGTCAGCAGAATAACACACTCAAAATTCAAAATATTTAAAATAGGGTAGTTGATTCAAATTTAATTTCATATCTACCCTTAAATAATAAATGAGAGGGTTGCATCATATATCGTCCAAAAGCTAAGAAAAGGCTCTAACCACCCTCTACTACGAAAGGTCAAAAGAGGTCAATGCGTTAACTTGACAACCTTTTTGCTAGCAAAATAGATGCACTCATATTTCTGTAGTTGATTCAAATAAAAAATCATATCTACCCTTTAGAACCGAATTTAGGGGTCGTGTCGCATACTGTTGGAAAGCCAATGAAAAGGGCTATCCAACAGTACCACCCTCATTGTTGTTTGAAATGGAACTAACAAGCAATAATAACACACCCAAAATTCAAAATATATTTAAAATTGGGTAGTTGATTCAAATTTAATTTCATATCTACCCTTAAATATTAAATAAGAGGGTTGTATCATATATCGTTGAAAAGCTAAGAAAAGGCTCAAACCACCATATACTACGAAAGATCAAAAGAGGTCAATGCGTTAGCTTGACAATAATTTTGCTAGTAGACAATATATAAACCTTGGCTATTAGTAATATTAGAAAAATGATAAGAAATTTTGCTATTTATTTTTTTACTACAATAATAATTGATGTGCTAATACTTACAATTAAATAATAGGCAAAAATCGTGCAAAATATAATTTTTACATCTCTCACAATTTTTCCTTATAAAAACCTCAATACTTGCTCATAACTCATAATATAAGAAGCGTTCGTCAAGAATGTTACACTTGTTTTTTACACTATTGATCATCGTCTCGATCTATGGTAAGTTTTTTTTAATGCATTTTTTGTTTTGATTAAATTTTCTAATAAAACATTGAGGTGTTGCGATTTTTGGCGAAAAATCACCATGTATCATTGATGGACGTGATGCAAAACCTGGTGAATTTCCTTATCAAGTCTCAATTCAAAAACCACGTAATCCACAAACATTTATACATCTTTGTGGTGGTTCGATTTTAACATCAACATGGATTCTAACCGCGGCTCATTGCCGTTTTCCTCTTGCAAACGATTATCGAATTGTTGCCGGAATTGTAAAATTGAATGAAACGAATCCTGAGCGACAAGAAATAAATGTTCTCAGATACATAGAACATCCAGAATTTCATGAGTATTTGAAAGTTCTCTCCAAAATAATTTATTCTATATGCTCTATTTTTAGATTTTTGAACGATATAGGTTTGCTTCAATTGGAAAAACCGTTGAAATTCAACAAATTTATCAAACCAATAAAATTGCCAAAAAGTGGCTCAGTGTCAAAGGGTAAAGCTGTAGCTTCAGGATGGGGTGCAATTGATAGGGAAACACCTAAACGCCCTAATAATTTACAAACTTTGGACGTTCTTGTTTTGTCTCCATCAGGTAAGTATATGATTTTTGAACTCAAAAATACAATCAAAAAGTTTATATTGCAGCATGTGCAAGCTACTCCAAGGATTACTCAGAAAAAGAACACATCTGTGCTGGCCCTGTACATAAAGGAATGTGTGATGGTGATAGTGGTGGACCGTTAGCCCAAAATGGGCGAATTATTGGGGTTGTTTCATTTGGCAGTGAAGTATGCGCTTCTGGATCACCATCTTATTTTGCAAAAGTTAGCAATTATATCGATTTCATAAGGAAGTATATTGATACATAGGTTACAAGATGTAAGGAACTTCAAAAAGAAACAATTTTAGCTTCATGCAGTATTTTTTCTCTGTTTTGCTTCCGTTACTTCCTTTTTCTAAGCTAACTTCCTTTTTGATTTTCAAGCCTTACTTTACTGATGCGAATTAACTTCACTACATTTATACAAAGCACTATGCTTCCGTCAATTTTTGCATATGATTAGAGCATTGAAAACGAAGTACAGGAATTCGATAAACGAAACTGATTATCAGCAACTGAACAAAAGATTCTCAGAAGCCTCTTGGTCTAAAGTCTAACTAGAAATGAACTCTTGTGATAGCAAAATGTGTAGCCTATATGGACTAGAAAATGAAACTTTTGTGAGTAGATTAAACAAATATTATAAGTTGGCCAGCATTAGATACTCTTATTTTGGCAACATGACTTATCAGTTGCTGAGGCGTAGTGAAAGTTTCTCAGAGAAGTAATCAACCATGCAAAGAAGACATGGTTTTAAGAGCATCAATAGGTTTGTGGAAAGTAGATCGAAATTAATCGCGACTCAGAAAAGCTCAGTAGCCAAATAACTCCAATCAACTAATGAACTAAAGCATGCTTGAACTGGCAGACGCTACAGCTTTTATTGAGAGCGATAGTCAAGAAATGGAACAGCATTATTATAATCAAAGTACTTAAAGTTGTCTTTTGTTAGCTCAGAACTTCTGATCTTCAACAATCCTGATCGATAATAAGCTTGGTCAATATGAAAATCTTACTTTATGAATTATTGCTTCAAATAATTGTTTCAACAATATAAAAAATATTAACTTGCAGCTTTGAAAAAGCTTAAGCAAACTTCATATTTTTGTAATCTCTGTTTTTTTTTTTCAGGCAAAATGTGAGGAAATAGAGTAGTTTTACGAAAATTTGACTTAAATCATTATTTATTCAAGAATAAGCATAATGACTCAGAATTTGGCCTTGATTATGAAAATTGATTATATTTATTAACAAATTGTGTTTATGTGTTATTATTAAAAGTACTTTTCATTCATGCAAATGTCATAAATTTTATTACAGGCAATAATTTTTTATAGGTAAGTAACACCTAAGACTACAATCACGGTTGTTGTTATTGTGTAATTATTGCATTTTTATTAGAAAATCATGCTATAAAATCCACCTCTATCTTTGTTTGATTTCATTATAAAAGCTCAACATTGGTACTTACCTTAAAGCAAAAACTTATCCACAATGGCAAAACTACTAACACTTGTGTTACTCGTCGTATCAATCTATTGTAAGTTTCTTTAATGTCCGTTTTTGTTTAATCATAATTATAATTGATAATGTCTCAAAATGATAAGGCTCTACTGTGAGAGGAGTGCCGCGTATTGTTAATGGACGTGATGCAAAACCTGGTGAATTCCCTTATCAAGTCTCACTTCAAGTAGATGGATTTGGACATAATTGTGGTGGTTCTATCATATCACCTACACGAATTCTAACAGCAGCTCATTGTCTTGAACAACCAGATTTTGATTATCGAATTATAGCTGGAATTCTGAAATTGAATGATACGAATCCTGAACGACAAGAACGTAAAGTTATCAAATTGATCATCCATCCAGAATATAGCGGTTTCCCATCTTATTTCAATGATATAGCTCTACTTCAATTGGAAAAACCATTAAAATTCAATAGATTTATAAAAACGATAGAGTTGCCAAAAAGTGGATTTAAGGCAAAAGGAGAGGCGATAGCTACAGGATGGGGTACTATGGATAAAGAAAGTACAATCAGGCCAAATCATCTACAAGCAGTAGAAGTACCACTTCTTCCACCTGCAGGTATTTAATTTAAAATCAAACATTAACTTCAATTAGAAATTATTTGCTTGTAGATTGTGAAAAACATTTTGAAGATTTTAAGAAAGATAAGCAAATTTGTGCTGCTGCATTAGATAAAGGGGTATGTAGAGGTGATAGTGGTGGTCCTTTGGCTCAACAAGGGCATGTTATTGCGCTAGTTTCATATGGTGGACGTCTATGTGCATCAGGTGTACCGACAGTTCAAACCAAAGTCAGTAATTATATTGATTTCATTAAGAAAAACCTGTAAACTCTTGAAATGAAATCTTATTTGATCAATAAACACCATAAGCATACGAATCCTTTATTTTTTACCTATTTTCATTTAATTAGTGATCATTCTTTGTGGCCAAACTTTTTCTTTTTTGAAAACTATCTTTTGGCACTTTTTGCCAACGCATAAATTTACTTGAATATCAATGTTTTCTTCTCTATGTCTTCAAATATTTTTGCATACAACAAAATCATAGGGATAAAATCGAAGCATGATTTAGGTGAAACTGTTTATTTGCTACTTTCCAAAAAATGCTACAAGACTTTTCGCCCTAACTACGAAGGGAGCAAAAATTTCTAAAATGCTTCCGTATAGATATTGTCGAATGTACCACCACTTTAAGAGATCCCAAAAAAAAATCACAAGTTTATCTGAATCCTCTTTACTCATTACTCATTTTTCTTCCCATGTGTTACTCCTTAGCGCCTATTTTTGAATCAATTGTCTTTTCAAATGTTTGCACCTTCTGAGTTTGATTTTTCCACCTATGTTGAATCATGAAGACAAGATCCGAGCATGAGATGGGTGAAGTTTTCTACTAACTACTCAAACATTTTTGTGTGCTTTCACTACTTGGCATTAGGCTCACCTCTATGGGGAACGTAAATTTGTCGTCTGCTCAAATAAGTACTCAACTCTCCCAAAGAAGTACTCAACTTTTTTAGAAATTAGCTCCCCTGGCACCCTCTTTGGTTATTTCTGTCTATTAGTGTTGAAATTTTCTAGTACCTACTCACCAAACAGAACTAAAAGATTTCTGAGTCTAACGATGGGTAAGTTGAGATTTTCCATGATGTTCAACAAATAGAGCATATATTATAATGAGAGACATAGGTTATGTGAAATAAAGGACAAAACGTTCGGACCAGCATTGTCCGAGTGCATTTCAATGCTTCGCAGTAGCCTCACCTCTCTGGGGAACGTGAGTTTTTCGCCTGCTCAAATTTGGGAGTCTTCTAAAGAAGTAGGTACTTAATTTTGCAAAGATGGTAACACAAAATCAACCAAGGATGATTGCACCTTAGAAAAATTGAACTACCCCAAGAAGCTGACCTTGCAAAATATTGATAGCAAAAAATTGCCATTTATTTTTTACTTCAATAATAATTGATAATGTTTATGTACTAAAACTTACTGTTAGATAATTTGTAAGAATCGTGCAAAATATTGAGTGGATAATGTAATAAAAAAATAATTTTCCTGTTATCTCTCCTGTTTTTTTCCTTATAAATATCCAAACATTTTGCCATAGTTCATAAAGCAAAAAAAACTCGTCAAAAAATGTTGCTCCTGTTTTTCTCAGTTCTGATCATCGGATTGACCTCCGGTAAGTTTCTGTTTTGAAAATCTTCTATCGACTACATTTTGCCATCAATCATTGGAAAGGTGTTCCAATTGATGGTGAAAAATCGCCGTGTATTATCGGTGGCCGTGATGCCAAGCCTGGTGAATTTCCTTATCAAGTTTCAATCCAAAGACGTTATTGTTCACAAAGATTTGGACACTTTTGTGGTGGTTCTGTTTTAACACCAGCATGGATTCTATCAGCTGCCCACTGTCTGTTTTCTTGTGCTTCTTATTATCGAGTTGTTGCCGGAATTGTGGAATTGAATGGAACAAATCCTGAGCGACAAGAAATTAATGTTGTTAACTACATTATACATCCAGAATATGATGATACTAAGTATTTCTAAAGTTTTTTCCACAAATAACTCATTTCACATGATATATTCTTTAGGTTTTCGAACGATATAGGTTTGGTTCAATTGCAAAAACCGTTAAAATTCAATAAATTTATCAAACCGATTCAATTGCCAAAAAGTGGCTTGGAGGCAAGCGGTAAAGCTGTAGGCTCAGGATGGGGCGGAATTAATAATTGGGCAACTAGAGTTCCCAATCATTTGCAAGCTTTAGACGTTCCGATTCTATCTCCATCAAGTAAATATAAGTGTTTTGAGCTCAATGATAAGATGATAAAGCTTTTATTTCAGCATGTGCATGTCATGCCAAAGAGTACATAGAAGAAGTACACATCTGTACAGGTCCTTTAGATAAAGGGATGTGTAGAGGTGATAGTGGTGGACCATTAGCCCAAAATGGACAAATTGTTGGAATTGTGTCATTTGGCGGTTATCCATGCGCTGATGGTACACCATCTTATTACACAAAAGTTAGCAATTATATTGATTTCATTACAAAGCACATTAAGAAGTAGAATACAGAATGTAAACTAATTCTACATTTGTAAGTGACTTCAATTAAAGAAACCTTACTCAGATATGTCTCTGACATTTTATTTTGCTAAATTAACCTCTTCTTATAATCAATCAATCAATTATAATCAAGCTAGAGGAAAGTCTTTATGGCAGGTTATGTTATTTGGCAAGCGACTCAAAAAATATTTCAAGGATGTGCAGAGGATCCCTGGAGAACATTTTAGCAAAATTACGACCTTGTAGCTCATTTGGAAGTCAGCCAAAGAATCTCCGTTTTGGAAAAGGTCACGAATTGCAAGAACGAGCTAAGCATGCAGGATAACTACAAATGACTCAAAGACCTTTCTAAAAATTTTGATTTCCCGTAATGGCTTCTGCAATAGGTGGAAAGTTACAGCATTTTTTCCGGAATAAAATTGAGCAAAACGCAAAATCAATTTTGGCAAGTTCTTTGAGTCATTCGTAGTCGTGTTGATCTCCAAGGACCTCCCCTAGACATTTTTTTTATATAGTTGTCGCATGCCAAAGAATGCTAAAAAGTTACTCGGCTAGGCTCTTTACTCTGAAAGTAAGCATTTTTTGACAATCGCATTTTCGATAAAATATATGTAAAAAGCTAATTTAGAGGACTACTAACAAGATAAAATTAATTTAAATCTACGGGAAATAGTGGTTTTATTAAAGATCATATTTTGAAATTGACCAAGATGTTACAAAATGATGCTGAAAAGTTTTTGCAAATACACAAAACTGGAAAAATTGCCCTTTGAAAGTTTTGGCCAAACTCTTTAAGTGTTCTACACAAATAAATGGATTAGGTACAAGCATGCTAAAATTTGACACTCAAGCGTAAATTAAAAAATAAATAGGTATATAAGGCCTTTCGCACAACACTATCTAGTTCTTCTGACAACTAATAAGAGATTCAAAAAATACTTCTCTGGAGAGCATTCCAGCAAAATTAGAACCACGCAGCTCATAAGTATAACGCAGGAAAAAATGATTTAAGATAGTACTAAAGACTGCCTTTTTATGAGTAATATGTCAAAAAATTTAAAAAAAGCATTTGCAAAAAACAAATGTTTTATTAGTGTACCACGTAAAAACTACCGTAAATGCAGTAATAAATTTTTTTATTACCGGAAAATTAAAAAATACGTTCCTATAAAAACTTAACAACAAACATATAATGATTAGCTGAAAGTTTATTGAGAATATGGCTACAGATCACACATTATTAATCTTATTATTAAGCATTGCTTCCATTTGCGGTAAGTTTAATCATTTTGTATTCAATGCTACATTTTTTTTTTGAATGAATCAAGGTGTTCTTGCTGATGCTGGTCAATCTTCCCCGCTTATTTTGGGTGGTAGAGATGCCAAACCTGGTGAATTTCCATATCAAGTTTCTATTCAGACACTTAGCTCGTCAAAATCAAAATTTAGTCATCATTGTGGTGGTTCTATTATTTCCTCATTATGGATTCTAACAGCTGCTTGTTGTCTTCAGATTGAGGTCTTTCCTTATCGAGTCGTTGCCGGAATTATAGAATTGAACGGTACGAATCCTGAAAGACAGGAGCGCAATGTTACGAAACTGATCCAACATCCTAATTATGTGTTGTGAGTACTTAAATCATTTGGTTTTCAAAATTTTTGATTAAATAATAATTTTAGTCCGCACCCAGAAGACGATATAGGTCTAATCGAATTAGAAAAACCCTTAGAATTCAGTAAGTTTATCACGATTCAATTACCAAAAGCTGGGCTTGAATCAGAAGGACAAGTCGAATTTATTGGATGGGGTGTGGCTGACAAACCAAAACATCATAGCCCCAACATGCTTAAAGCGCTAACAACAAATATTATACCACCATTAGGTAGAATCCTCATTTAAATTTTTGGCAAAAAGGATACTTTGTTACTTTTTAGATTGTAAAAAACGTTACCCAATCGATTTTAAGCGTAAAACGCACATCTGTACTGGCTCAGATTTGATTGAAGGAGGCTGTTTTGGCGATAGTGGAGGTCCTTTGATTCAAAATCACGAAGTTATTGGTATTGCATCATTTATTTTTTTTGAATGTGGAAACCCTACTCTCTTCACAAAAGTCAGCTGTTACATTGATTTCATTAGTAAACATGTCAAAATTGTAGAATATTGATTTTTGATGGGATTTAAATAAAATTTATTACTGTAAATCTTGAATTAATTATTTTAAAATCGCTAGCAAAGCTTCTCCTTCTAAGGAAATTTCGATTATAATGAAGTGGCAAAAAGTGATACAGTGTCGAGCAAATCTCTTATTGGCACAAAGAGCTGTTTTGCTCTACTCCTTACGCCTTTAGCCATCTTCGTGTTAACTGCAAGCATACCAACTGCTGTAAGATTGTCGATCTGAGTAAATTTATCAGAAGTCTTCTTAGAATGCATAATTTTTAATATTTTTCAATAATCAATTAAGTACCTCTACTCTCTTTAAGTGAGCCAAAATTTTTGCAACCTGTCCAGCTTATCAACAAGAGCTACCAAATTCTATTCATGCATGGATTATGACTTATCTTAATCTCTATCTTTATTTAGTAGCATAAAAACAAGTGTATTGTGTATTGTTATCAAAATTTTATTTACAAGTCACGCTCTAGCGCTATAAATTTCAAAATGTTATTACAACAAAGATTTTTTTAACTTGCCAAAAATTTTGCAAATTTTTAGACTAAAACTCATCAAAAATGTCGAAAATATTTTTTATAATTGTCATAATTGTACAGTTACATGCTGATCGGCGAAATTTGCTAAAATTTGAATGAATCATAGCAAAATTTGATGATTTTATCTTAACTTTGACCGCCTCAAGTCCAAATTTCTACAAGGCAGAAATAATTTTGGTTGAGTTTTTTCCTTTTGAATCTTTTTCCTTTCATGAGTGAAGGCACGCTGCTATGGAGTCATGCTGAAAAAGATGTTGCTTTGCTAAAAGAATACAAAATTTTGTCCGAAATGCGCTTAAATTTTGCAAAGAGTAAATATATTTTTTATTTCTACAGTAATAATAGTAAAACAATAGAATTCTAAAGAATGGGTAGTTTCGTTATTTATAAATAATAAAACAATTGAGTAATATTTTTAATTAGCTCATGTTTCAAGCCTCATTGCATTTTTTAGGTGAATCAATGCTGTAACTTCTTCAAAAAATATGTTTCCCTTATGGAACTTCGAAAAAATGCTGAGATGCAATATGATCAAAAATTTTGATATTATTGTATAATGATCAAGAACGACAAGAGGAGAGGCTAAGAACATTTTTCCCCTTATAAGCAAGTCTACAAAATGTTTTGCTTTGGATGCTAACACCTACTTGGAACTCTGCCAAAAAGATAAAAGCGTACGGTTGTCCAGAAGCAAGAAATTTTATTTATACCAAGTACCTCCACACTTACAGTACTGATAAGCGTTAATCATAGCTGATCGGTTACTTCTGCATAGTGGTGAATTTGGCCATTCCACAAAGCATTTAGTGCATATAAGACATTCAAATTATGATTTTTCCTCTAAAAACTCAACAACTCAATCGAATATGGCACAATATCTATTATCAGTTAAATGTAGTAAAAATTTATCTAATAATCATGCTACAAATGGCATAAACTTCTAAATTATCATTTTTATTGCACAAAAAATAATAAAAAGTGATTACTCATCTTGCTTGATTTTTGACTATAAAAACAAACATTTTTAGTGACAACCGCAAGAGTTTGCTTAAAAATGCTGCATCAATTCTTAGTATTTTTGCTTGCTGCATCATCATTCTGTAAGTTAAATTGAATTTCGTTCTTTTAAAAGTATAATAATGTACATTAATAAGGTGGTACTATTGGAAAAGAAATTTCACCAAACATCATTGATGGTGAAGATGCTAAACTTGGCCAATTCCCATTCCATGTCTCAGTCCAAGCTGGTACCTGGCATGGTTGTGGTGGTGCAATTATAGCACCAACATGGGTGGTTACAGCTGCCCATTGTACGCATCATCCTATCTCTAAATATCGCATTGTTACTGGCGTTATAGATTTAAAAAAGAACAATCCTAAGCCGCAAATAATAAAAGCTGTAGAGAAAATTATTCATCCTAAGTATGAAGGGTAGTTTATACATATATTTCTTTTTTATTCTTCATTAATTAATCCATGTTTCGTTTTTATTCAATAGGGAAAAAAAATATGATATAGGCTTATTTAGATTAAAAGAAGCTTTAAAATTTAATGAATATGTCAAACCAATTAAATTACCAAAAGCTGGATTTGAAACAGTAGGAGAAGCTCAGATTGTTGGTTGGGGTTGCACTGGCAAGAAGGCTATAAAATATGCACCGATTTTACAAACTGCCAATGTTACAATCTTGTCTCACGAAGGTAAGTGTATCATTTAAGTTTTTAGGACTTACAATTAGTTGGTACTTTGTGACAAGCCTCATTTTTTGCTTTGAAAATCAGTAAGGCCAAGAAACTTTTTGTGTGTGATTTACTGGCCTGATTAATCACATTCCTTCAATTGCCTAATCTAAACGAAATCTTTTGCAAAACATTGAAGCTGGCCCAAAATCTACATAAGTTCATTTTGCGTCTTCCATAAACAGCATGAGTAGCTTTTATGAATACTGTATTCCCTATTTCATTATGCAACTTCAATCTTCAAAGTTTTTGGTCGATTTCGCGGATTGTCTTGACTACTCTCAAGCATTTTTCTTTCCTCAAATTACGAGAAGTAAATTTATTCCAAATGGTACTATTTTTCAGAATGCAAGAAAAGTTACAATAACTTTCGGAAAGAGATAGAAGTATGTGCTGGTGGTAATGGTAGAGGAACATGCTATGGTGACAGTGGCAGTCCAATAGTTCAGGATGGGTTAATTATTGGTGTTACATCATATGGGAAATCAGCTAAATATCCAAGTGTTTTTACGAAAGTTAGCAGTTGTATCGACTTCATTTTCAAGCATGTTAAGCTTTCAGACTAGAATTAAAGGGATGCATTCGTGGTATACTTTGTACACTCAAAAGAATATCCAAATAAAGTCTACTTGAGCGATTGAGCTTCTATTCGATCTTAATTCTTAATTATTCATTTTTTGCATAACCCAAAGGAAGCAATTGATTATCTTTGTCACTTTCGGAGGAAGTCCATAAAAAAATTTATCTTTAAGGCGGTAGTGCTGGACTTTTAATCCAAGATTATTGCAATTGGATCATTTGGAAAAATCAGTAGTTACATTGGTTTCATCGAGAAATTTGTTGAAATTTGAATAAAACATGGTAAAATATGATAATTTTACCTTAATTTCGACAAGGCAGAAACAGTAAGAATAATTTTGGTTGAGTTTTTTTCCCTTTGAAACTTTTTCCTTTTATGAGTGAAGGGACACTGCTGTAGAGTCATGGTGGAAAAGATGTTGCTTTGTCAAAAGAATACAAAATTTTGTCCAAAATGCGCCTAAATTTTATAAAAAGTATATAAATTTTTTATTTCTACTAATAAAATTCTAATAAAAGCAAAACAATAGGATTCTAAAGAATGGGTAGTTTCGTTATTTATAAATAATAAAACAATTGAGTAATATTTTTAATTAGCTCATGTTTCAAGCCTCATTGCATTTTTTAGGCAAATCAATGCTGAAACTTTTTAAAAAAATATGTTTTCCTTATGGAACTTCGAAAAAATGCTGTGATGCTATATGATCAAAATTTTTGATTTTATTGTATTTGGTATTGCTGATAATGATCAAGAAAGATAAGAGGAGAGGCTAAGGACATTTTTCCCTTATGAGCAAATCTACAAAATATTTTGCTTTGGATGCTAACAACTACTTGTAACTCTGCCAAAAAGATAAAAGCGTACTATTTGTTCAAAAACAAGAAATTTTATTTATACCAAATACCTCCTCGCATACAGTACTGGTAAGTTTTAATCGTAGCTGATTGGTTACTTCTGCATAGTGGGGAATTTGGCCATTCCACAAAGTATTTAGTGCATATAAGACGTTCAAGTGATAATATTTCCTCCAAAAACTCAACAACTCAATCAAATAAGACCCAATATCTATTATCAGTTAAAAGTAGTGAAAATGTATCTAAGAATCATGCTACAAATGCCGTAAACTACTAAATTATCATTTTTTATTGCACAAAAAAATTATAAAAAGTTATTACTCATCCTGCTTGATTTTTTTCTATAAAAACAAACACTTTTAGTGAGAACCGCAAGAGTTTGCTTAAAAATGCTGCATCAATTGTTAGTATTTTTGCTTGCTGCATCATCATTCTGTAAGTTAAATTAAATTTCGTTCTTTTAGAAGTATAATAATGTCCATTAATAAGGTGGTACTATTGGAAAAAAAATTTCACCAAACATCATTGATGGTAAAGATGCTAAACTTGGCCAATTTCCGTTCCATGTCTCAGTCCAAGCTGGTACCTGGCATGGTTGTGGTGGTGCAATTATAGCACCAACATGGGTGGTTGCAGCTGCCCATTGTATGCATTATTCCATCTCTAAATATCGCATTGTTACCGGCGTTATAGATTTAAAGAAGCACAATCCTAAGCCACAAATAATAAAAGCTGTAGAAAAAATTATTCATCCTAAGTATGGAGGGTAGTTAATACATATATCTTTTTTTTCTTCATTAATTGATTCATGTTTTCTTTTTATTCAATAGGAAAAAAAATTATTCTTATGATATAGGCTTATTTAGATTAAAAAAAGCTTTAAAATTTAATGAATATGTCAAGCCAATTAAATTACCAAAAGCTGGATTTGAAACAGTAGGAGAAGCTCAGATTGTTGGTTGGGGTTGCACTGGCAAGAAGGGTAGAAAAGGTCCACCGATTTTACAAACTGCCAATGTTACAATTTTGTCTCACGAAGGTAAGTGTATCATTTAAGTTTTTAGGACTTACAATTAGTTGGTACTTTGTGACAAGCCTCATTTTTTGCTGTTCTTTCAATTGCCTAATCTGAATGAAATCTTTTGCAAAACATTGAACCTGGTCAAAATCTATATTCTTCATTTTGCTTCATTTTGCGTCTTCCATAAATAACATGAGTAGCTTTTATGAATACTGTATTCCCTATTCCATTATGCAACTTCAATCTTCAAGGTTTTTGGTCGATTTCGCGGATTGTCTTGACTACTCTCAAGCATTTTTTTGCTCAAATTACGAGAAGTATATTTATTTCAAATGGTACTATTTTTCAGAATGCAAGAAAAGTTACAATGGCTATCGGAAAGAGACAGAAGTATGTGCTGGTGGCAATGGTAGAGGAATATGCTATGGTGACAGTGGCAGTCCAATAGTTCAGGATGGGTTAATTATTGGTGTTGCATCACGTCTATGGAAAGCAGCTAAAAAGCCAAGCCTTTTTATAAAAGTTAGCAGTTGTATCGACTTCATTTCCAAGCATGTTAAGCTTTCAGACTAGAATACAAGAGATACTTTGTACACTCAAAAGAATATCCAAATAAAGTCTACTTGAGCAATTGAGCTTCTATTCGATCTTGATCCTTAATTATTCATTTTTTGCATTACCCAAAGGAAGCAATTGAATATCTTTGGAATAAATCGAAGTTTAGTGAATATTAATGAGCGTATACTAAAATTTGTCACTTTCGGAGGAAGTCCATTAAAAATTGTATCTTTAAGGCGGTAGTGTTGGACCTTTAATCCAAGATTATTGCAATTGGATCATTTGGAAAAATCAGTAGTTACATCGGTTTCATCGAGAAATTTGTTGAAATTTGAATAAAACATAGTAAAATATGATGATTTTACCTTAATTTCGATAAGGCACAAACGGTAAGAATAATTTTGGTTGAGTTTTTTTTCTTTTGACTCTTTTTCCATTCATGAGTGAAGGCTCACTGTTATAGAGTCATGATGGGAAAGATGATGCTTTGTCAAAAGAATACAAAATTTTGCCCAAAATGCGCTTAAATTTTGTAAAAAGTATATAAATTTTTTATTTCTATACAGTAATAATAGCAAAACAATAGTTTTCTAAAAATGGGTAGTTTCTTCTAAGCTTTTGGAGATGTTGTATCTTAATTTTGTACAGCCATACGGAAGAAGCAGCATTTTTATTCGATCCTTACAACTCTGTAGTCTTTTTTAGTTCAATCTTAAGTAATAGGGCGCCACTATGAGACTGATGAGAAAAATCTGCTTAGCTGAAAGACTATAACAACTCTTTCAAGGCTTGTATCTAGAAGGCAAAATATGCTACTTGGTTCCTATTTGTTGCCCTTATTTTATGTTCATGCATTTTTTCGAAGGGTTAGAAAGCTAAAAAAATGAAGTTACAATAGATTGCTCTGAGAAAAATGATAATTCTTGAGTACAGTCATCTATTTTCTAAAGTTACAGAATTCAAGCTCAAAACACACTTAAAATTCATGAATGAGCTGTAAAATACTTAATTTCCGTAATAACAGAATCAAAACAATCGTTATGCAAATAATGGGTAGTTTCATTATTTATTTATAAAAAATAGTAAAACAATTGTCAATAATATTGAATTGTCTATTGTCCACGGCTAAACGGCCAAAATTGCACATTCTTCCTTATCAAGAACATAAATCTTAAAAGCTACATAAAGCTTTCGATAAGTGTCGTTCATGTTACTGATAAGGAGCGAGAACGGTACAAGGCGAAAATTTTGATATAAAAATCTCTACAACATCCTTATCAGTTTCAGCATGAATCAGTTGTCAGCACGTGGAGCTCAGTCGACAATCAAGTGGTACTAAAAAAGACAAATTGTTAGCATTGCTTGTACCAAATACCTCATAAACTAGATATACTCCGTCCAATACTGATCGTACCTGATTGCTAAACGCTAAGTTATTGGTCAGTACCGTGTAGTGAGTGTATTGAGCTTTGACTTCTTCGATAAATGTCCGAAAACTTACGTAAAATCCATCAAACATGGTAAAATATCTCTTACTGTTGTCATTAAGCATTACATCAGCTTTCGGTGAGTTGCTACGTAAGTACTTTTTTTCCCGTTAAACTTAATAGTAATTTGTCAAAAATTAAGGTGTTCCTGTTACAAATAATCCTTCACTTTATATTATCGGTGGAAGAGATGCTGAGCCTGGTGAATTTCCCCATCAAGTCTCCATTCAGGTACAAACAACCGACAAATTTATTCATCATTGTGGTGGTTCGATCATATCACCATTATGGATCTTAACAGCTGCTCATTGTGTAGAACATCCAATATCTAATTATCAAATTGTAGCTGGTGTAACGCAATTGAGCAATACGAATCTTGTACGGCAAGAAAGAAAAATTGCAGAATTGGTCATTCATCCTAAATATGACGAGTAAAAAATTCATTGCAAAATTTTTAATAATTGGCTAAATTCGTATATTACAGGGCATCGTATGCTATTCTAAACGATATAGCTCTAATCAAATTGGATAAACCGTTGGAATTTAATGAGAGGGTACAGGCGATTCATTTGCCAAAATCTGGGCTTCAGTCACATGGAAAAGTAGTAGCTATAGGATGGGGCACTACTGATATAGAAATGATTCAATATTCAAACACACTAAAAATGATAACAGTTAATATTTTGTCAACATCAGGTGCAGTTATTATTTGAATCTGAGTAAAAAAATTAATACTTATTTTGCAGTTTGTAAGAGCCTTGTTTCACACCTATTTAAATCTGAAACACATATTTGTACTGGTTCAAAATCAATTGAAGGCGTCTGTTTTGGCGATAGTGGTGGTCCTTTGATCCAGAATGGTCAAATTATTGGTGTTGCATCATTTGTTAGCCCTGAATGTGGCAAAACTGCAGTTTATGCTACAATCAGTAGTTATATCGATTTTATTGAGCAATGTATGAATAACTAAAACAAAATATTACAATTTTGCTTACTTATAGTTGATATTCAATAAAAATCTTAATTTTTTTTAAATGTGTTTCTTCTAAGCTTTTGGAGATGTTGTACCTTAATTTTGACCGCCATGCGGAAGAAGCAGCATTTTTATTCGCTCCTTACAACTTTGAAGCCTTTTGCTTTCAATCATAAGACGCCACGATGAAACCGATGAGGAAGATCTGCTTAGTTGAACGACTACAACAAATCTTCCAAGGCTTGTATCTGCAAAGCTAAAATATGCTATTGGTTTCTTTGCCTTTCTTTTCTGTTCACGCATTCCTTCGAAGGCTTAGAAAGCTGAAAAAATGAAGTTACAGTAGATTGCTCTGAGAAAAATGATAATGATTAAGTCTTGCTTGAGTACAGTCATCTATTTTCAGGAGTTACAGAATTCATGCTCAAAACACACTTAAAATTCGTGAAAGAGCTGTAAAATATTTAATTTCCGTAATTACAAAATCAAAACAATAGTTTTGCAAATAATGGGTAGTTTCATTATTTATTTATAAAAAATAGTAAAACAATTGTCCATAATATTGAAATTATTGTCTATTGTCCACGGCTAAACGGCTAAAATTGCACATTCTCCTTATCAAGAAAATAAATCTTAAAAGCCTTCGATAAGTGAAAAATAATTCAATGTCGCTTATGTTACTGATAAGGAGCGAGAACGGCACAAGGCAAAAATTTTCAGCATGAATCGTTTTCATCTATCTGTATACGATTTCGACCTTGATTTTCACTTGAACCTAATCAGTTATCAGTACGTGGAGCTCAGTCGACAGTCAAGTGGTACTAAAAAAGACCATTTGTTGACATTGCTTGTACCAAATACCTTATAAACTAAATATACTCCGTCCAATACTGATCGTACCTGATTGCTAAACGCTAAATTATTGGTCAGTACCGTGTAGTTAGTGTATTGAGCTTTGTCTTCTTCTATAAATGTCCGAAAACTTACGCAAAATCTATCAAACATGATACCATATCTCTTAATGTTATCATTAAGCATTACATCAGCTTTCGGTGAGTTACTACGTACTTTTCTTTCGTTAAACTTAAAAGTGGTTTGTCAACAATTAAGGTGTTCTTGTTACAAATAAGCCTTCACCTTATATTATCGGTGGAAGAGATGCTGAGCCTGGTGAATTTCCCCATCAAGTCTCTATTCAGATACGCAGATCTTTCGGCTATACTCATGATTGTGGTGGTACTATTATTGCAAAATCATGGGTACTGACAGCTGCTCATTGTACTGAATTTACAGCATCTGCTTATCAAATCAAGTGAGAAGAATTGCAGAATTGATCAACCAAAACGAGTCGAAGGAAGTTGCAAGGGTAATAGTGGTGGTCCTTTGATCAAAAATATAAAAATTATCGGTGTTGTATCATTTGCGAGTTTTGGGTGTGGAAATATTATTTATTATCATCTGTTTTGTGAGAGGTCCTTTCCAGACCCTCTCACCCGAGCCGTGGTTCGCGCCCCACTGTACCCCGGGCTTTAAGGCCTTTTTTACGCTCTTCAATTCACCAAATTTGGGTTAAATGTCTTCCCCCAGTAGTCCCGTTCTTTTAAGAAAGTCCAGGATACTGTTCAGGGGAGTACTTTTTATTTCCTCTGGAGAGACATATTCCCCTCACAGTAGCATAGAATATGAAGTTTCATCCTCCTCTTCACAGGCCCTACATGTTGGGTCTTTCGCAATCCTAATGTTATTGAGATGCTTTCTCAGTCCACAGTGTCCAGTGAGCAGTCCTCTGGTCTGTCTTAATTGCCTTACTCCTCTGCGAAAGTTGAGCTCCAAGTTTATGGAGCTACATTGATTTTCAGAGGATTCTTGTTCAGATTCTTTTTCTGTTGAGACAGATGGTTTTGACCCCACTATTTCTACATTTTTATAATATTTTTTCAACCATAAGCAAAAGTACTACATAATACAGAGATGAGGATGCTGTTTAACGAAAACAATGCAATAAAACTATTAACAAGCAATTAAATTTTGCGACAACAACATAAAAGTTAATTTTATTGCTTACAAAACAATAGTTATTTACAGTGTTAATTTTCATATCAAATCGATCAATAATACAACATCAATATATATATTTGCAACACTGATTCTCGATGTAGACCATGAGTACAGGGTGATTCAGCTATAAATGAAGAAAAGCAAAAAATTCGCCATAATTTTTGTCATTTATGCAAAGAATATAATAATTGTTATAGGAACCTGAAGGGTAACGACTAGGTACTATTTTTAAGAGTAGTAAAAATTATAAGTCAACTTTTGAATTTGCAGTCAAAAATTTGTACTCACTACATGCACTAAACTTTCCATTAGTAGGAGGTATTTGACTGAGAAACTGAGAACTAAAGCCACTACCACTTTCTGTTTACAAATTATGCTCACAAGAGTTCCTATTATCATTTTCACCATTTTGCAAAAGTCAAAAAGTAACACAAAGTGATTTTATATCAAATTCAGCAACTTGCATTCATTGGGTACCACTAAGTTGAATGGGTTTTTGGAACAAGGTACAAGGTACATACAAGGTCGAGGATTGTTTAATGTCAGATACCTTCCGTTAGGCTCAACTCGGGCGGCTACTATGAGCGCGGGATCCGCTGTACGCCCAATCATCGCCCTACCTATTCCCATCATAGCTACAGGCTCTTCAGGCACTTTGGTTTGGCGGAGGCCACCTAGCAGAACTCAACTGACTATTCCAATCAGTACCCTAGCTGTTTTTTGACGCACCTCACCCGCTGATGGAGCGCCACTCTCATCTCTCCAAGAGTACCAGAGCAAGGGGTCAATACTTCTTTACCCCAATACCTAAGATTTCTAACCACTACCCCCACGAAGCCTATTCCAACGACCGGCGTGCGGGGCAGCCATTTTCCACAGAGGTCGCCGGTCCCTATGGTACCAACAATCCCCCACCGCTGTCACTTAGCTGGACTTAACGCGACGTTGCCACAACGCCGCGAAGGGCTTACCCAGCCCCCACCACGAAGAGGTGGACATGCAAGGAAGGTTTGCCCTGGCTCTCACTACCAGAACTTCATCCAACGTTTAGCCGAAACTATCCGCGGATGTTTGAGGGTCTTGGGAACAAAAAGCTACACCTAGTTGCCAAAACTACAACTAATTCTGCCAAATATGTCAACATTAAGAATGGATAAAGTACTACATATAAGAAGCCGAACATTTGATCTTCTAGATGAAGATGAAGTTTTGCTTAAAGAATAACATTACTTAAGCAAAATATTTAGTTTGAAAAAAAAACAGATAAATTAAAGCATTCATGCTTATCGAATCAGACACCTCGAAACAATAGATACTTAAATGTTTGCTTCAATATAAAAAGCACCCAATCGTTACTTCATTAAACAAAATGTTGTCAAAAATGTTGAAACTACTTAACTTACTATGCTCAATCGCTCTACTTTCCAGTAAGTATTGTCTATTTGCATAAGTATTTTTTTAATCAAATAACTAAAATTATCTATTTAGTAGTAGGTTCGGCTCAGTTGGTGCATAAAGGTGTACTTGTTGGTCAATTCCCTTACCTGGTTTCAATTATATCACCCTTCCCTGAACACAAACATATTTGTTGTGGTGCTATCTTAAGCAAAACCTGGATATTAACAGCTGCTCATTGTATAGCTAATCGAAATGCAATGAATAGAATTGATCTTGGTTTTCAAGTTGGAAGTGTTAAAGTTAAAGTTAAATTATCAACAAAATCTCAGAACAATGAAGAACAAGTGAAAAGAATTTTTGTTCATCCAAAATATTCTTTGTATCTCCTTAAATCCAAGCAAATGCTTTAAAGTAACTTGATTTGCATTATTTTAGGGGTAATCAATTACCATTGTACGATTATGGCTTGATAGAAGTAGTCCCGCTTGAATTCAACCAAAATTTTGTCCCACTCGAATTACCGGACCTTACAGATAAACTAGTTGGGCAAGCAGACATACCAGCATGGGTGCCTAATACTAAAAATCTCACTTATTTTAGAGAAACGATTTCGGACCAATCAAGTGAATTCGATTCAATCATTTAAAAAATTGGTAATTTCTCGACTATTTCTTTGTAGCATGCAACGAAACTTATCCAGATTGGAATCCTGAAACACATTTATGCGTGACGACAAAAATGGATGGGAATGATTGCGTTTATGACTACGGTAGTCCTTTAGTCCAAAATGGAACAGTTATTGGTATTCTTTCTTACACACCACCTGATTGTTCAGTCCGAATTTACGCAAAAGTCAAAAATGGTCTTAATTTTATAATGAACACTATTGAACCATAGCAGTAAGCCCAAAAAAGGATCTGAATAAAACTGAACCATGTAAAATGAAGTTTTTTTTTGTTTCTTCCGTTTTTGCTTCATGAATTCGACAAGATCTCCTCATTTTGCCAATTTTCCTCTTATTCTTCTTATCCAGCATAGTTTAAGCCTTAATGAAAAACTAATACCTTAATCTGAACAAAAAAAGTATGCAAACCATAGAGGACCGTTTGAATATGTTTGGACAGCAGGTGTACGCATATCTTCTCACTTATAAGGTAAAGAAAACTTGAGGATGAAGACAGCAGGTTTCGCATTAGATAAAAAACATGGAGCAGTTGCTGAAAATATTATCAGTAGAAATTTTAGGACTCATACAGCAACTTAAGCGTTTTGGATTATTTAGGGCATGAAGAAAATTTGAAGATCAAAATCCAATTTTGGTGACAGCATGTTTCCAATTGAAGGAAAGGCATGTAAGACGATGTTGCTTAGCTAATACAATAAAGCACCAGTATTTTTGCATAAAATAAATTGATGACTCATCATGTGTCGCTCTAATTTTTCCTACACTGATTACTCATGTAGATTAAGAATATTCACTAGATCCACAAGCTTCAGTAGGAGTGTATCATTTATTAGGAGATATTTTGACTGAGAAACTAAGATTCTTCTATTTCCACCTTATATCTAGCAATCATGCTAACATGAGCTTCTATTACTATTTTCACCATTTTTAAGAAGTACTGAATAGTGCAAAAGTAGCCCAAGGTCATTTTATATAAGACTCAACAACTTGCCTTCATTGGGTAGTGCCGAGTCAAACTGCAACTTAAGCTGCCAAATATGTCAACATTGCTAATGGATAAAGTAGTAGCAATAAAAAGCCTGAAACTTGATCTATTAGATGAAGATAAAGTTTTGGCTTGAGAATAACATCACTTAAACAAAAAATTAAATTAGGAAAAAAACAAGTAGATAAACTAAAGCACGAAGCAGGAGCAATCATGCATGTCGAATCAGATACGTCAAAACAATAGGTACTTAAAAATTTGCTTCAATATAAAAAGGACCCGATCGTTACTGTATTTTCAGCAATGCAAGTGTTATCAAAGATGTGGAAACTACACAACTTCTTATTTTTGATCGCTCTACTTGCTTGTAAGTATTGTTTTTTTTTTATATTTTCCTGATGAAATAGATCTATTTAGCAGGAGGTTCGGCTCAGTCGGTCAATCCAGAGGCACTAAATGGGCTCCGTAAAAGTGCAATTGATCAATTCGCTTATCTTGTTTCGATTCAATCACCTTCACTCGGAAACGAACATATTTGTAGTGGTGGTATTTTAAGCAAGACCTGGATACTCACAGCTGCTCATTGTATAGCTAATGAAATGGAAATGAATAGATTTGGTTTTACTATTCATGTTGGTGATATCCATGTTGAGTTTAAATCTTTATTAATGGTCCAAGATAACGAACAACAAGGGCAACAAGTGAAAAGAATTGTTATTCATCCAAAATACACTTTGTAGCTCAATGAATCAACAAAAATGCTTTAAAGTAACTTGATTTGCCATATTTTAGGAGTAAACAATTACCATTGTACGATTATGGCTTGATTGAAGTAGCTCCGATTGGATTCAATCTAAGTGTTGTTACTCTTAAATTACCAGACCTTACAGATGAACCATCTGGAGTAGCAGACGTACCAACATGGGATCCTAATACCGCAAGTCACATTTATTTTACTGATAAGATACCGGACCAATCAAGTGAGTTCGAGTCAATCATTCAAAAAAATTGATAATTTCCATATTATTTCGTTGTAGCATGCAACAAAGGCTATCAAGATTGGAATCCTGAGACGCACTTATGCGTTTTATCAAACTTGGATGCACATATTTGCGTTCGTGACTATGGTAGTCCCTTAGTCCAAAATGGAACAGTTATTGGTATTCTTTCTTATACACCTCCTGATTGTTCAGTCCGAATTTATGCAAAAATCAAGAATGTTCTTAAATTTATAACGAAGACTATCGAACCAGAGCAGTAAGCCCAAACGGGTCTCAATAAAACTGAATTGGGCAAAAATTTAGTTTTTTCTAGTTCCTCTATTTTCTTATTATGATTTCGACAAGGTCTCCTTATTAGGTATTCCAAATTTCCTCCAATTATTTCAATCCAGCATAATTTACCATGTAGCAGCCTTTGAAAATATTAAGGCATCAAGAGTAACAATTTTAGGGTCCATACAGGAGCTTCAGTATTTTGGCTCTTTTAGGGCATGAAGAAAACTTGAAGATAGGCATCCAGTTTCGGTGGCAGCATGTTTCCAATTACTGGCTCAGGAACTGCGTTTTGTTGAAAGAATAGAACATTAAATTGCAGATAAGCATTTTGGCCACACTACTTTTACATTTCGATCGCTTTTTCTCAATCGTTAGCGAGAGGACTATAAAATTGCTCAGGTGAAGATGTTGCTTAGTTAACGCAATACAGCAAAAATTGATAACTTATTATAATAATCCTCTAATTTTGCCAACAGTGATTCCTCATGTTGATAAGGAATATCTACTAAATCACAAGAACTTGGCTAATCCATTACCACCTTCTGTCATCTTGCTCAGAAGAGCTCCTATTACTATTTTCACCATTTTTTAGAAATAGTAGATTTTCAAAAGATGATTTTACAACTGATTCAACAACTTGCCTTCCTTGGGCAGTACTAAGTCGAGTTGAACATAGGAATAAAGATAAACTTCTAGTTGCCAAAATATCAATTTTGATGATGGATAAAGTAGAAGAACTAAAAAACCATGCATTTAATTTTTTAGATGAAGGTAGAGTTTTGCTTAGATAATAGAATAACTTGAACAAAAGAGTTCAAAAAAAAACAAATATCCCGAAACAATAGGTACTTAATTATTTGTAGCTATATAAAAAACACTAAGCCATTACAGTATTTTCACCAGACCAAATGTTGCCAAAGATGTGGAAACTACTCAACTTGTTATTCTTGATCGCTCTACTTTCCAGTAAGTACTGTCTATTTGAATCTATTTCTTGTGAAATATCTAAGATGATTTATTCAATGGTAGGTTCTTCTGAGTCTGTCCAAAAAGAGAGGTTGCAGAGTTTTCATGAAAGTTGACTTGATCAATTTCCTTATCAAGTTTCAATTCAATTACGCTCATCTGAAGACAAACATATTTGTAGTGGTGGTATTTTAAGCAAAACCTAGATTTTGACGGTTGCTCGTTGTCTAAATCATGAAAAAGAGAAGTATCTTATCATAATTGGTGCTATTATTCTAATATTTTCACCACCGATCCGGAAAAAAGAGCAACAAGAACGAAAAGTGAAGAGATTTGTTATTCATCCAAAATATACTTTGTATCTTCCTAAATTCACAAAAATGCTTTAAACTAATTAAATTTGCAATATTTTAGGGGTAATAAATTACCATTGGGTTCGTGACCATGGTAGTCCTTTAGTCCAAAATGGAACAGTTGTTGGTATTCTTTCATACACACCTCCTGATGCTTCAGTCATAATTTATTGTAAGAATTATTGAACCACAGAAGTCAGCCTAAATGGATTTCAATAAGACTGAATCAAGTAGAATGCAGATATCTTCAGTTTCTTAGTCTTGGCCATTTGATCTCTACAAAATCTCAGTTTTTAGCGACATTCCTCAAATAGCACCATTTAAGCCTTAAGTCTGAACTTACCTAAGGACTTGTGAAAAAAAAGCATGCAAAGCACAGAAGATTATTTGGACAAGAGTAGCATTTTCAGTATTTATACAGAAGTTTAAACATTTAATGCTGAACTTATCGAATGACTTGTGCAAAAAGAGCATGCCAAGCATAGAGGAGTATCTGGACAAGAGTAGCATTTTCAGTATTCATACAGGAGCTTAAGCATCACTATCTAATCATCTATGCTCATATTACAGATATGATGGTCTTACATTAAGGTATGATTTTGGTTTGATTAAAGTACCGCCGTCCAGCTTCAGTCAATATGTTAAGCCAGTGAAGTTACCATTAACAGAACGAAAAGCCGAAACTTTCCCAAAAGGTGCAGCAGAAGTATCCGGATGGGGTACTATAAGCCCTAGTGGTGAATATCTATCAGGTCGACTTTAATATATAAGAATTACACTTCAAGATGATAAAGAGACGATCCAAAGTAAGTTTACAATCTTGTACAAAATTAGTTTAGGTCATCATTTTGATTTGTAGAATGCCATCAATGGTTTCCACACTTTGAGATTACATACCATTTCTGTAGTTTACCAGAAAACAAGAATGCTCCTTGTCGCTTTGACAATGGTAGTCCATTGGTACAAAATGGGACAATACAAGGTATTATATCTAAAGTAGATTTACCATGTGGGCTTCAAACACCTACGATCTATTCAGACGTTGCTAAGGCTCTTGCATTCTTCAAAGCATATATTCACGACTAGGAATTGATCCAACGATGTAATTCTGAAAGGATTCTTATAAAAGTCATACAAAATGTGTATTCTTCCTAAAAGTACCTTATTAAACAACATGTTAAGCTTAAATCATAGTTTTGCGACTCTGTGGAGGCTTTTGGAGACGTTGGGGAAGTCAGCAATTTTTCCAAACTGAAATAATGCTCCCTACTGAAGCAAAATTAGCTTTTAAACAAATTACCAAGTAGTAAACATCTTTACGACCTTTAAAACAATAGATAGTAAAATTTATTTTTGTTTTTGCTTCATCTAAACACACCACCGATTCGAATGGCTGGCGGTGAATTTGGCAGACCTGGACAGTTTCCTTATCTAGTTTCGATTCAAATAACTTTCGATAAGATCGATTATGAGCATTACTGTGGCGGTGCTATCTTATCACCAACATGGGTCTTGTCAACGATATGAACCGAAAATGTATCGTATTGTAGCAGGTGTGGCTGGTCTAAATGATGAGATAAGACAAAAGGAGATTAGAAGCATTAAAAAATTCGTTTTCCATCCGAAATTCTCTTTGTACTAATTTTTGGTGATTCCCAAAACATTATTTTGCTAATCCAGTGTGTTTTAGAATCAATGATTATCATTTGAAAATGGATGATTTTGGATTAGTGGAGATATTTGGCAGGTTCCAGTTTAATCCACATGTTTATTCGATTAAATTACCAGAAAATAAGGCTAAATTTAAAGGCTTAGCAGTACTATCTGGATGGGGTACTGTTGATCGTACTGCACATAATTTTCCAACAAGGCTAAAATTCATCAGTGTCAAAATACCGGAGCAATCAAATGAGATCTTCATATGATCCAAATCAAAATTTATCCATTACTATATTGTTGGTAGGTTGTTCAAGCTACTATCAAAAATACAATTCTACTTCTGTACGTGTCCATTAAATCATATGGGTCCTTGTTATGGTGATGATGATGGTCCATTGGTACAAAATGGTACAGTTATTGGTATTGTTTCCACTAGTGCTTATCCATGTTCACTGCGAAGTCCCTTCGTTTACGCCAAAGATAGCACTGCTCTTACATTCATCAGAAGCAAAGTATACAATTTAGAGGCTGCATTTTAAATGAATGCAATCGGATTTAGGATAATTTTTTATTTTGGCAAAAAGTTTTGCTAGTGCTATAAAAGTTTATTATCACGCTTATCATAAATTATGTAGAATAAATTATTTACAACAAGAGAGTCGTTAAATTTGCCCTTAACATCGCTTATAAAAGTTATAATTTAATAATTTGTTCTGAAGTGAGTCGAAAATGATGATACAGCTGTTATCATTGATCATCTTATCAAATTTCATATTTTCATTATAACACAATATCGGTGTTAGTTGTGCAAAATTTTTGGCAAAGTCTTGAAAGTTTTGGGCAAGCCTTCCAAGCGTATCGTTGATGGAAAAGATACAAAGCTTGCACAATTTCCTCATCAAGTCTCGATTTAAGAAAGACCTTGTACCAAATTTGGACAGCAATGTGGTGGTGCAATGATAGCACCGACAACTATTCTAAAAGCTTCACACTGTCTTGTTGCACCAAGTTATGAGTTGATGATAGTAGCACGAGCTATTAACTTAGATGATATAGGCCCTAATCGATAAGAGAGAAAAGTCATAAAAATGATTTTGCATCCTAATTACACTCAGTATCTTTCCAGACATTTTGCTAATTGTTACACTTCGACTTAAGCATTTTTTTCAGCATTCCAACTTCAAACGAGATAGCAAAACTAAAACTAGATATGCTGTTAAAATACAGTAGTTTCGTCAAATCGATCCAGTTACCAAAATCTGGATCTCAGCCAAGGGAAAATGCTACAGCTTCAGGTTGGGGTCAAATCTCTCGAAGCCGCCCCATATTTGCAAATACGCTATAAACAATGCAATTGATGAGTTTATGATAGTAGCAGGAGCTATGAATTTAGATGATAAAGGTCCTGAAAAGTTATAAAGATGATCTTGCATCCTAATTACACTCAGTATCTTTGCAGACATCTTGCTAATTGTTACATTTCTACTTGGGCATTTTGTTCAGCATTGCAACTTCAAACGAAATAGCAATACTAAGACTAGATATGCTGTTAATATGCAGTAGTTTCGTCAAATAGATCCAGTTGCGAAAATCTGGATATCAACCAAGGAAAAATGCTACAGCTTCAGGTTGGGGGTCAAATTTCTCTAAATCGCCCCATATTGCAAAGACGCTAGAAACAATGACCATACATATTCTGCCTAATTACAGTAAGTCGAAATTTCTGTAAAAACTTTAATCTTCACCTGTGCCTAAGGTTTTGGTACACTATGCAAAGTGATCCATGCTTCCTTGTTCTTTGAAGATGCAAATATTTGTACAAAATATGAATATCATGGTAGAGATGTTTGTGAAGGTGATAGTGCAAAATGGGTAAAATGGTGCAAAATGGACAAATTGTTAGTCTAGTAACATGGGCAAATGATCCATGTGGTAGTGAAGGATATCAAAGCGTATTTATTGATTTCATTAAGCAATATCCATAAAAATTTTAGACAAAGCAAAATAAAAAAAATCATTGTTAGAATTCTTAAAAAAATCTAAACAATAAATAATAGTATTGTTCAAAAAACTGTGCAATTGAAGTATTTTAATTATGCGTTAAAATACGTCCACCCACCAGTACCAAGGTACTAGCAACACCTTGGCTTGTATTCTGCAACTACATAAGTAGCTTCATTAAAGCATTATCATTTGAATGCGGTGCAAGTATCTTATTTTGGTCATCTCATAGATGATGCTAAAATGTTATCTCAAGCATTAACTTTAGCATAAGTACTAACAACAGCAACTTTAATTTAGATACAGATGACATTCTTTATGGATAGAGTTAATCTCTATTAACTTACAGAATACAAACCTTTACCAAATGTTCTATTTTTCCTCTATTATGGAATTAGATAGAATCTCTTATCAGTCGATTAAGTGATAATATTGATAAAAATAAAAATTCTATCTTATCAGTCACCTAAAATCCTTATCATGTTGATGTTGTCTGTGCCACTACTGTTATTATCATCAATTTTAGGTAAATTAAAGAAAATCTCACAAATTTCCACTATACTTAATTTTAAATTTTTGTACAGCTACTAATATTACCATACCCAAATACCCACAAGTAAAATTCAATTTAACACGTCTTATCGGCGGCAAAAACACCAAGCGTGGTCAATTCCCTTATCAAATCTCATTACAATATGGTCTCCGTGGTTATTTTCAACACGTTTGTGGTGGTTCAATCTTATCACCAATATGGGTTCTAACAGCTGGTCATTGTGTCACAGAGATACCAACTGTGGGTGATCATCGGATAGTTGCTGGGATTTTAGATTTGGACGAATCAACACAAGAACGACAAGAGATCCAAATTGTCGATCAGATAATTCATCCAAATTTCACCGGGTAATCAACCTTTAATTTTGATGATCTTTTGATTGATTATTTTTGTAATTTAGAGGTGTGGCGCCCAATGATATAGCATTATTACGTTTAAAAGCACCGTTAAAGTTTAATGATGCAGTCCAATCGGTTAAACTACCCCGTTCTGGATCGCAACCCTTCGGTGATGCAATACTTACCGGTTGGGGTGTTGTTAATGATCTTTTAATCCCAATAATGCCAAATACTTTACAAATGGTTAATGTACCAATTTTATCAATGGAAGGTGAATTTTATCGATAACTCGAAATTTTTGCTATAATTACCCGATTTTTTTTGCAGAATGCGATAGAGTTATTGAAGCTCTTACAAAAGATGATAAAAATCCATACTCGAATACATCGAATATTTGTACAGGTCCGTTGATAGGTGGCATTAGTGCTTGTTCCGGTGACAGTGGTGGTCCTTTAGTACAGAATGATACAATTGTTGGGGTTGTTTCATGGGGTTGGACACCGTGCGGCGGCCAAGGAGCTCCTAGTGTTTTTACTAAAGTTAGCAATTTCATTGATTTCATACAATTGCATGTAACGGAATTACAAATTGAATAAATTTACATAATCAGATTAGCATTTTTGTGTTTTGCTTATTTTGCTATGAAAGCCATCCACTTTTGTGTAACTTCTAAAACTATAACAAAAATATCGCAACAAGCCTTTTACATGCTGATAAATGTATCAGTTGTGAGTCAGTCCTGTAAGGATCCTAGTGAAAATGATGATAAAGTGCCAAGAAAGCATGATTTTAGCTAACTTTTCGTGAATCCTACGATTTTGTTTCACTTTTAGCGTAGACCACTGTGATACTAATCATGATCTGACTTAACAGATAGTTGGAGAATCGGATTTGAATAGATCCATACGAAATATTTGATTGCAAAAAATTGGATCTGAGCCAAAACGTGCAGTACCAATTTTGCCGTATTCAAGTAAGCATAGTTTCTGAGCATTGAAAAAAATTTGAAGAGTTTGGATTTTGTACCGTCACACTATTAAAATTAAGATGTTATGGTGATAGGAAGGCACAAAATGGTTTCGATGGGTAGCAATGGTCGTTTCCTGTTCCGATCAGGAGACAAAATCCTGGCTGGGAGGTGGTGTCTAGGTGCACACCCATCGAAGGAGAAACCCTTCCGACAGTGGATGTGGGGCAACTCCAGAAACCCGTGAGAGTCCTCGCGTGGCTACCGGGAACCAATACGGAACCGGAGCAGGCATTGAGGAGGATTGCGGTGCACAACCGGAGACTGAAAACCAGAACCTGGAAAATAGGAGAAGACTGGATGGCGGCTGGTGCTCCTAATGGTTGAAGGCTCCTGGAATAAGATCCAGAAGCTCGATGGCCGTCCTTGCCTGAGTTTCTCCAGGACCAAGTTTAGGAAACTGGGGAAGAAAGACAAGGACAAGGTAGAGGAGATTGAGGTACATGAAGAAGAGGAGGAGAAATCCTCGGACCCTTCATCCGTACCCGAAACCTCTCAGGATTAGCCTAGAGTTGACCTTCAAGGTCTTTCAGATTAATCTGCACCACTGCAGGTTTGCATCAGCGAACTTTACTAAAATGACAGGACTATTAGAAGCGTTGACGGGTGTACAAAAGGCCTCAAAGGCCGAGGTACAGTGAGGAGTGAGCCACAGCTCGTGTGTGAGGGGCGAAAAAGGGACCACACACAAAACAATTAAGAAAAGCAGAAGATGGGCAAAAAATTTGGCTTAGGTCGTACAGCATGTCTCAGTAGTTTTTGACTAAAGTCATCAATTTTACTGAAATAAACGAATTTTAAGCGTTAGTCCAAATGCCCTTGTAATTTTGTAAAAGCAATCCGATAAAGATTTGGCTTTGCTTTAAGCATACTGTGAGTTGTTTCAATGAGAATTGCGTAATACCGTAACAATGTAATACAGATGATTGGAAAAAATTAATGATGCAAATTACGATTCAAAAACAAGGATCTATTGTTTAGTCTCCTGTATAAAAGTGTACATTTTGTTGAAAAATCAATTACAATTACAAAATGTACAAACATCACTACTTCCTGTTCTTTATCGCTTTTCTCTTCGTAAGTACTTAAAATATATCAAAATTTAATTAACATTTATTTAACAAATATATTGAATGGTCTAGTGAGTGTGGCCGAAAAGAAGTAAACTTATAATGATGGTACTATTCCTGTAATAAGGGAACTGTGTTATCAAGTTTCGATTCAACTACTCAAAAGACAGCCGGATAAATTTGAGCATTACTGCAGAACCCTTCAGATTGGAGACCGACTGGATACCAATCCTTCACATAAGTCGAGCGTACTTGGATATTTCGACAACGAGATACCACCACAATCGAGTGAGTCATTTTTTTTTCAATTAATCCAAATAATTAATATCAGTTTGATCCCCAAACAAACTATTGAGCTGTAAGCGTTACAATAAGTAAGAAAAAAATGTTGCTGTACGCAAACGTTGGTTTAGACATATAAAAGCGAGTACTGCGCTGAATTTTCTTAGAAAAATTGTTGATATTGAGCCTCTTAATAATACTACCAAAAATAATGGTACTGTAAATGACAATAAAACTAGTAATCATACTGCTCCTGCAGATGTTAGTAGTACCTACTAATGATAATACTATACCTGCAGATGTTAGTAGTACTCATAATGTTCCTGCAGGTGATACAAGTGCTAATAATAATATTATTCCTGCAGATATTAATACTGCTAATAATAACACTATTATAGCAGATACTAATAATAATACTATTACCGCAGCTAATAATAGTACCTAATACGGCTGCAGCTAGAAAAGCTAATGTCAGAAAAGCTAATGCTAAAAAGTCTAAAGCCAGAAAAGGCCTCTAGAATTGTCAAAATTGCTAATCTGTAATTGTGTAATAAAATACATCAGAATCTAATTAGTACCCCCTGTTTGGTCAATCTTTTCTTCCTAATCGATCTGAAATAGACAGATAACAGCAATGATGAACATGTGGATCAGTAAAAAATTGTCTTCATGTTTGTGCCTTCCTCTATAATTGACCTCTGAATTTTGCTTAGTCACAGAAAATTTTTTCATCTACAATTTAGTTTTGTTAATCTACCTGCTTTCGTACCTCTCAGAACACTTGTTGGTACTTTTTAGCCTTTAGGTACTTCTTCACAAACAAATCATATGTATACTAAAGGTAGTCTTACAAATAAAATTTATGACACCCTTAGTGCTAACAAAGAGGCTGACACGTTAGTTTAGCCAATCGAAGATTGAGTTACTTTCATATGATATCAACTAAGCATGCTAACAAGAACTCCTTATAGCATTATAGCTGGTGTTCTTGTAGCAAATGATCTTAGTCATTGGTGACAGGAAAGAGCAAATTAAAATATTTGTGATCTATCTTTTTGAAGTTTAGTCATCAGCATGAGCTATATATGAGGTATATATTTTAGAAGTGATATTGATTAGATGAGCTTAATAGACGAGTTTTTGAGTCCGTTAAGCTGTTGAAGATCAGTTTGTAAAAAGTGTAGTACTTTCCTATCGAAGTACCAAGATCTGTTAAAATAGACACATATTTGGCAAAAGATCCATTATGAATCAAAAACAAAATGAGCATTCAATTTTTAGAAAGTCAGTACTTTTAGTATGCCAAAAGTACTATCTTCAATTCAAGCTTATTGTAACGTTTAAAATTGATACTAAGAAGCCTTAAGTAGCATGATTTTTCACCATAAAAGCCTCCCTTTTCTGTTTCGTCCTAAAGATAAGCATCTGGATTTGTTCAAGGAGTACTCGTGTTTTTTTTTTAAATAGAGTATTATATAATAATAATGATTCCAAACAATAGGTACTTAAGCATTAATTATTATAATGAACATAAGAATAAAATTAATACAATATAAACTAATATAAGAAAAGGTTGTTAAATTTGTAAAAAAATCCTAATTAAGAAAAACAATGAACCAATTAAATATTATAGCAAATTATAAAAATTTATTAAGCAACTAACAATAGCGCCTTATTTTAATATTTTAATTATAATAGACCATTAAGAAAAAATCAGAAATTGAATAGGTTATTACTCATCCGTTTTAAAGCTTATACCTTATTGAAACTCAATATAAGCATAGTTACTTCTTGATTTTGAGAGTTCATTGTATCTATTTGGCAATTTTGCAAATTTGTTAAAGATGTGGTTTTGTCTGAAGAATACAATTGGATACAACAAAGGGCTATTTGATTTTCAAATAAAACTTATTTCTCTCATTCATCTGTGTGTAAACAAAAATTATAAACATTTGCAATTAAGATTATAATTACGAAACAATATATTTATATAGGTAATTAGATTTATATATAAAAACTTTGATTGTTCCATTTAAGACACACATTTAGTAAAGATGGTAAAACTACTTTTGCTCTTGATAGCTGTATTTTACGGTAAGTATGCATTTTATTATTTGAAAATTTTTTTGGGATTAATTGATAGAATTAGGTAGGAATTTAGTACAAACAGCAGATAGTGATGTGCGTATTGTTTTTGGTAAATACGCCGAACTCGGCCAATTCCCTTATCAAGTGACAATACAACGTGAATATAATACAAGCTACAGTCAGCACCATTGTGCTGGTGGTATAATTGGAAGAAGCTGGGTTCTAACATCTGCTCAATGTATTGACCATAATACAACTAAAAAATTTAGTGTTGTAGCTGGTATTGTTGGGCTAGATCTTAAATCACATCAAATACAAATACATAAAGTGAAACAATTTGTGCGCCATCCAGACTTCGATCGGTACTTGTCAATTTTTTTTTTTTTTTGATATTTCACCAGCATTTTATACTGTGTTATATTTTAGACCTAATGAATATAATTTGGCAATATATGATTTTGGTATAGTTGAAATAGAAGACCAATTCAAATACAACAAATACGTTAAACCACTCAAATTACCAGCATGTGTATATAAACCAAAAGGTGATGCAACCCTTGCCGGTTGGGGTGGTGTTGATCAGGCAGGTAATGTAAGGCCAGATATGCTAAAATATACAACTATACACGTGCCTAATCAAACAGGTAAGTCTTCTATATTCAGTGGCCAAAAAAAAGGATAATTCTAAATTATTTTTTACAGTATGCGATAAATATTATCCTGAATTCAAGCATGATCTTCACTTCTGTAGTAATCCAGTAAAAGGTGAAGGTGCTTGTTTTGGTGATGAAGGTGGTCCATTAGTTCAAAACTGGAAAGTAATTGGTGTTGTTTCTAAAGTTGATTATCCTTGTGGTACAAACGGTGTACCGACTGTCTTTTCAAAAGTTAGTAAAATTGTTCCATATCTCAAAAAAATTATTAATAAATAGATCTATAGAAAGTGTGAAATTGTAAGGGTCTAATTTCGAATAAATTATATATATAATAAAGTTCATCAAAATGCAAAACAAGTTCTTTATTTTTTCTAACATTAAATTTGAAAGTGCGCCCAGCTAAGTGAACAAAGAGTTTATAAGCAAAAAAGGATGCTCTTAACTCAGTTGACATTTTCTTGGAATTTTTCCAAATTTTGACAAGTCTGAGGAGTTGCAAAACGATTGGTCAAAAGTTTTGCCCTCCCTCCCTTACTTCGATAGAAATCTATTAAGTGCGTTACAATCAATAATACTTTTGAGAATGCTTACAAGGCTCATAATGCAGTTTTGGAAATATTGACAACTTTTCAAGACACTTTCTAACATTTTGAATTACAAGCTCCAATAATGCTGGTCATAAAATTCACATTATTCAAGTCAGTTCTTTTCTAATCTTTTAGGCATTCCACTAGTCGAGAAAACTATCGATTAGTAAGTTTACAAGAAGTGTGAAATTCCAAGCATCTAATTCTGAATTATGAATTCTTTGTACACATTGTTAGGCATTGCATTATTTAAGAAAGCTGTTCATTAATGAAATTATGAAAAGTGTGAGTTTATAAACATCTATTTCATCATTTCACTTAATACTAATGTAAAAAAAGTTTTTATGTGCTTAAAAGCTCATAAATGGGAACTACCTAATGATTTGTAAGTAAGAAAAATAATGCTTCTAAGTTTTTATTACGATACGAATACTGAGCATGATCAATTACTTTATAATCTATCGAAATGTTTCCAAATTTAGAGACATCTAGAGAGTTGCAAAAACATCTACTTCAACATGTTGCCTTCCATCAAAACTTGGTATTTTTGAGAAGTAAACGAATGAATCTAACATTTTTCCAAATTTCAGCAGTGGAATTCTTAATTTAGAGACACCTAGAGAGTTGCAAAGACATCTACTTCAACATGTTACCCTCCATCACTTCTACGAAAACCCATTTAATGTGTTATAAGCATCAAAACTTAGGTTTTTTGAGAAGTAAACAAATGAATCTAACATTTTTCCAATTTTCAGCAGTGGAATTCTTAATTTAGAGACACCTAGAGAGTTGGAAAAACATCTACTTCAACATGTTGCCTTCCATCACTTCTACGAAAACCCATTTAATGAGTTATAAGCATCAAAACTTAGTTTTTTTTGAGAAGTAAACGGATGAACCTAACATTTTTTCAATTTTCAGCAGTGGAATTCTTTATTTAGAGACACCTAAAGAGTTGCAAAAACATCTACTTCAGCATGTTGCCTTCCATCAAAACTTGGTATTTTTGAGAAGTAAACGAATGAATCTAACATTTTTCCAATTTTCAGCAGTGGAATTCTTAATTTAGAGACACCTAGAGAGTTGCAAAGACATCTACTTCAACATGTTACCCTCCATCACTTCTACGAAAACGCATTTAACGAGTTATAAGCATCAAAACTTAGTTTTTTTGAGAAGTAAACGAATGAACCTAACATTTTTCCAATTTTCAGCAGTGGAATTCTTAATTTAGAGACACCTAGAGAGTTGTAAAAACATCTACTTCAACATGTTGCCTTCCATCACTTCTACGAAAACCCATTTAATGAGTTATAAGCATCAAAACTTAGTTTTTTTTGAGAAGTAAACGGATGAACCTAACATTTTTCCAATTTTGACCAGTGGAATTCTTAATTTACAGACACGTAGAGAGTTGCAAAAACATCCACTTCAACATGTTGCCTTCCATCACTTCTACGAAAACCCATTTAATGTGTTATAAGCATCAAAACTTAGGTTTTTTTTTGAGAAGTAAACGAATGAACCTAACATTTTTTCAATTTTGAGTAGTGGAATCTTAATTTAGAGACACCTAGAGAGTTGCAAAAACATCTACTTCAATTTTGGGCACTGAAATGCTTTTCCAAGCATTTTGGAAAACATGCCCTACGATGCTGGTCAAAAGTTTTACATTGCGAAATATCTTATCCAGTTCCATAAACTTTTTGACAAGATAACAAAAAAAAAGTGCCAAACATAATTACCAGCGTGTTCTTAAGATAACGATACAGTTTTATTACAAGAACACAACCAACTTCAACAAAGATTCTTTGAATTAACGGTCAATTAATTATTAATTATATAGAACAAAGGGTGTTTAGCAATTCGTACAATGGGTAGTTATTTACGGTTCGATTTATAATCTTCAAACAATAGGTGATTATTGTTTCTAATTCAAATATAAGGAGATCCCTGTTCCTTAGACATTCATCATCAGTCAACAATCAGTTAAAAATGGCAAAACTATTGTATTCACTCCTACTTGCAACTGTTTACTTTTCAAGTAAGTAACGATTATTTGTGTAACAATTTGTTTTTAATAAGTATTTTGTTTTTGATTGATAGTTGAGGGTGCCGTTGTATCGGGGCCAAAACATGAACGTATTGTTGGTGGCAGCCGTGCCGAACCTGGTCAATTCCCTTATGTTGCCAAAATACAAAAACAAGGCAAGAACATTACGCATCATTGTGGTGGTGTTATTATCAACCGAAATTGGGTTCTAACGGTTGCTCATTGTGTTAATCAAAAGCAAAAATATGAAATTCAAGCTGGTATTATCAATGGTACACAGCCGAATCCTAACCAACAAAACCAAACTGTTAGACAGATCATCCTACATCCGAATTATACTAGGTACTTCTTTTAAAATCATTTAAATAACAAAAATTATTTAATTTTTATTATCTTTCCAGGGTTAGTCTTAACTTTTCACCAAAACATGACTTTGCTTTACTTAAAGTGGACGGTTTTAAATTCAATGATTTCCTTAAACCGGTTCAATTACCAAAACCCGGTACTAAACCGAAAAATGCAACAGTTGTTGGATGGAGTGCTGTAGCCGCAAACAAAACGCAATCAATAATGAAATACTTGAATGTCACCGTTCCTAAAGATCAAAAAAGTTAGTCTTTCAATTCAAAATATCGAATTCTAAATAATTTTGTTTTTATAGGTTGTGGTGATCATTACTCAGAATTCAATCCAGTAAATCATTTTTGTTCAAGTCCACCAGATATAAAACCAGAAGATGCTTGTGTTGTTGATGATGGTGCTCTATTAGTTCATAATAACACTCTCTATGGAGTTGTTTTAGTCACAGATCATCCATGTGATAAAAGACCACCTCCTATCTATGCGAATATTACTGATGCAATCATCTTTATTAACAAAACTATTCGCGCTTAGATTCAGCAAAGCTGTATTTACCTTATTATAAACAAGTCAGGTTAAAACTGATACAAATAAATATGTATTGTTTTCAATAGTACCTAGCCCCCAACCTTTACTCGAGAGAGAAAACAACAGAGCTTTGCAAATTTTGACAAAATTATAAAACAGAAGCAGGAACGATGAGGTAATGTCTAAGATCTTTAAGCAAAAAAGTACTGAATTTTTTGCCCAAATAACACTGCAACAAAAGTAGTACCAGAGTAACTAAGGCTAATATTATAAGGCATAATAGTGCTAAGCTTGATCGGTTCCCAAAATTGGGCTAGTATAGCCCTAATTAAGAAGTATATACTTCTATTAAAGCTCTTTTCTCTTTTGTCCTATCTATTTGGAAAATTGGTACTATTCCAGCATTCAAAGGCATAATACCGCCTCATTAAAGGATCAAATCTTCATAGTAGTTTTCAGTTTCGAGCGGAGACAATTTTGGGGTTTGCTTTGACTACAAAATTTGGCCCTGTTGTTTGTGTAACTGTGCTACAACTACAGATTTACAGTTGAAGGCTTATGGGTCAATTTTGGGCGAAATTTGGACCGCATGCTTGATGAGGATAATAAATAATCTATAATTGGCATATAAGCAAAATCAATAGAGTTGTAGCAAAAATGCTCAACGTCAACAATAAATTTTTGAAGCTGAAGGTGTAGTTTTGCTTAAGGAATACTATGAGTTCTAACAAAAGGCTTTTAATTTGTAGTAATTGCACTATTAAAAGTAATTACATACGCCTACGAAGTATAAAAATTTATATTTGCAATTAAGCTACAGAACAATAGGTTATTAAAGGCTACTTTAACAATATAAAGAAAATTATTATCCACATTTCTTCAGTTAATAATCGGTCAAGAATGTTGAAGGTGCTCTATTTGTTAATTTCAATCACTTACATTTCAGGTACGTATTTTTTGTCCACTATTCTCTTCATTTTGGCATTTTTGTGAATTTTTCAGAAGCAGCATTTCAATGTCCAGCTGAAGACAGTGATCGTATTGTTGGTGGTAGTTATGCTGCAATTAGCCAATTTCCTTACCAAGTCTCTATACAGGTAACATTTAAGATGGACATATATGATCCAATTTGTAGTGGTGGTATTGTGGCAAGAAAATGGATTTTAACAGCTGCACAATGTCTTAAATACAAAAGCAAACAGTATAAAATTGTTGCTGGTGTTATAGGATTAGAACAAAACAATGATACTCCACAGATACGGAAAGCTAAACGCTTTTTCATTCATCCACGTTACAATTAGTAATTATCTAATTACATTTTCATCATCATTATTAGCATGTATTTTGTTAATGTTACAGTACGAATGATAATCATCTATCATTATTTGATGCAGCTCTAATAGAGATAGATCAATTGCAATTTAATGATGCTGTCCAACCACTTCGATTACCAAAAGATAAAAGCGAACCAAGTGGCAATGCTATACTTGCTGGATGGGGTAGTGTTGATTCAATTGGTGCAATATTCGTGAAACGGTTGAAGTACATAGATGTCTTTATTCCAGAACGGGCAGGTAAGCCTCTAAGATGTTTCTCAAAAAGTCAAATAACTAACAATTTTCTATTAGAATGCAATTATTATTATCCAAATTTCTCAACACAAAGTCACTTCTGTGTATGCGCAAAAAATCATCGAGATTTTTGCCGTGGAGATGGTGGCAGTCCATTAGTCCAAAATGGTACAGTTGTTGGCATTGTTTGTGGAAATGATTTTATTTGTGCATCTTCAGCTCCTAGTATCTATACAAAAGTCAGCAGCATTGTTCCATTTATTAAAAGCCATATTGGAAACGAGACTGTGTTTTAGACTCCAAAAAAATTGATATAAATCATGATGGTATTGCTTAGCATATACTACAACTAATAGAAAAATTAAGAATGCTTATTTCTTTTCTCACCTTCCAAACTTTCTTCAATTTTTCCTCTAGACTCTTTTTTTCCTTTGGTTAGCTTCTTCACGTCTTCAATCCGTCACCTCTCCTCTTCTTTCGTTTCCTTTCTCTCCACTTTTAATTCATTTCTCCTTCTCTTTGCGTGCTTATTTCCTTTGTTTCTTCTTTCATTCCTCTCTTTCCACTCTTCCTTCATTTCTTCCCTTCCCATCCTTGGTTAGTTTCTTCATTCCTTCCATCTCTCACCTCATCTTTTCCTTTAGTTCCTTTTCTTCCCTTATTTTGCTTCTTCCTTCTTTTTAGCGAATTTTTTTAAAAAAAATTAGCTAATGACGAGATCCTCACTTTTGAATTTCCAAAAAATGTTTGCACAGAAGTTCGTTTTGGGACCTAAGGAACCCATATCCACCGTTCGTTAAAATTTATATATATATATATATATATATATATATATATATATATATATATATATATATATATATATATATATATATATATATATATATATGTATACCCACGATAACTGCCGTAAAAATAGTCCAATCTTAATGAAACTTGGTACAAAATCGGTCTTTGTGATAGCTTGGATGAGTTCGTTGGCCAGACTGGTAGGGCCAATACTTTTGGAATAAGAGCTGAAGAAATGTTAAAAAAAATCATTTTCAATATTACATTTGCTTAGATTTTGATGAAAATTAAAATAACAGTAGAGTCGTCGATCCTCTATGTCCCAGAAAAAAAATCATCAAAATCGGTTCATTGGATCGCAAGAAAAATGCAAAAATCTCTTTGTTGAGTATAAGCAGTAAAATCACGTATCTAAGATGGCTATGTGTTCTGACAATTGATATTAGAAAAAAAATTGAATATCGCGGGGGGTAACTAATTTTGACAGTTAATATTAGACGCAAGGCCTGCTAGAGAATTTCGCTTGAAAAAATCAAGCAGGCCTTGATTAAACGTATTACGGGAAATGAATTTATTAGTTGATTCAATGTTATTAAAATATATTAATTGTCAGTATCATAAGAATGTTTTGCAATTAATATTTCAGTATGTAGATACATAAAAAATTCGCTATATAAGGTACTTGCTGCCTTTGGAGATCTTTTTTTTCTCTTTCAACTCCTCTTGCATTCTTTTTCATCCTTTACTTCCTTTGGTTAGTTTCTTCACTTCTTCTATCTGTCACCTCTTCTCTTCCTTTGGTTTTTTTTCTCTCCACTTTTAATTCATTTCTCCTTCTCCTTGCGTCCTTATTTCTTTTGTTTCTTCTTTTCTTCCTCTCTTTCCACCCTTCCTTCATTTCTTCCTTTCATTCCATCCCATCTTTGGTTAGTTTCTTCATTACTTCCATCCCTCACCTCGTCTCTTCCTTTAGTTCCCTTTCTTAGCTTATTTACACTGCACATTCAATTCATTTCTCCTTCTCCTTGCGTGCTTATTTCTATTGTTTCTTCTTTTTTTCCTTTCTTTTCACTTTTTCTTCATTTCTTCTTTCCACCCCTTCCCATCCTTGGTTAGCTTCTTGATTCCTTCCATCTCTTACCTCGTCTTCCCTTATTAACTCTGCACTTTCAATTCATTTCTTTTTCTCCTTCTCCTTCCGTTATTAGTCTTTTTGCTTCTTCCCTCCTTTTTTCTCTTTCAACTACTCCTGCATTCTTCTTCGTCCTTTACTTCCTTTTGTTAGTTTCTTCACTTCTTCCATCTGTTACCTCTTCTCTTCCTTTTGTTTCCTTTCTATCCACTTTTAATTCATTTCTCCTTCTCCTTGCATCCTTATTTATTTTGTTTCTTCCTTTCTTCCTCTCTTTCCTCATTTCTTCTCTTCACCCCCTCCCATATTTGGTTAACTTCTTTATTCCGTCCATTCCTTTAGTTCTCTTATTTACTCTGCACATTCAATTCATTTCTCATTCTCCTTGTGTGCTTATTTCTATTGTTTCTTTTTTTTCCTCTTTCCACTTTTCCTTCATTTCTTTTTTCACCCCTTCACATCCTTGGTTAGTTTCTTCATTCCTTCTATCCCTCAAATCGTCTCTTTCTTTAGTTCCCTTTCTTCGCTTATTTACTCTGCACTTTCAATTCATTTCTCCTTCTCCTTCTCCCTTCGATCTTAATCTCTTTTCTTCTTCCTTCGTTTTTTCTCTTTCAACTCCTCCTACATTTTTCCTTGTTCTTTACTTCCTTTGGTTAGTTTCTTTATTTCTTTCATCCGTAACCTCCCCCTTCTTTTAGTTTCCTTCCTTCTCCCCACTTTCAATTCACTTTTTTTTCCTTCCATCTTTATTTTATTTCTTCCTGAATTACACTCTTTCCACTCTTCCTTAATTTCGTCTCTGGTTCCATTTTTATTATGAGGATGGTTTCATAGATTTGGTATGATGGAAACTCTTTCTAATACCATCTACCAACAAACTTCCACAGTCTCACGAGAGAAACAACCTGACTCACACATACCGAAAAAGGTAATATTCCTGGCTAAAGAATCGGACACTTTTTTCTGATACTAGTAGTACATCTGAAGATGACTGTGCTGACATTCTTGAGAAATAACATAAACTCATCAAAGTTTGGACTAAAACCAACACTCAATTTGATATAAGTTTGTGCCATTACAACTAGATGTCGCAACCATTTATAAAAAAATCGATTATCAATTGTTTCTGCAATATAAAAACATATAAAGACAAAAAATATTATTTCAACTAATTTAAAGACAATTTTAAAGTAAAAAGTCTTGATTAATGAATGAAAATAGACAAATTGTGATAAATAAGATTTAATTGTTGTGCCATCTATTGGACAGTAGCGTAATTTTGTAAAATTGCTTTTACTAGTTAGGCAAGCCATTATACAGTTTAGAGGCGGCAAATTCAAAATAATCTTATTGCTACTATTGTTTTATAGGTGTCAGGGTTGTTCTTTACGTTAAAATTCGATTCCTTTGATAAGATCAACGTTATTTTGGTTTCATTTCAATTCGTTTTTAATCAATCCGCCCGTTCATCAATCATATTTTTCTATTGCATGTCGAAATGGTATAAATTCTACCGTGTTTTTTTCTTCCTTCCAAAAATGTATGTAAAGAATTGCATTTTGTAAAATAAATAAAAATATTGTAACATCATTTTAAAATAACGTGTGTAGAAATATGGGAAAAGAACCCTATTTCATGAATATGTTGTTATTGTTATTGTTGTTGTTATAGTTTGGAATTGACTTCTGTCCGTATCTCGATATAGATTCCGTCTATATTGGTGACATTCAATTTTGATTCGATTTTATTTATTATTGAAGTTTTTTGATAAATCGCACAGTTAAAATTATCATCCCCCGCAAAGACCGAATACACCCCTTTCAACTGCCACACACCACCATATATGTATAAGAGAAGCTTATGGAAACTGCCACCCTGGTTACCATGGCAATTCACGAGGATTTCATTTAAATTGTCACACAACGTTTGTCGGTTGATGTGATTTTAAATAGAAGCGGCACATTCGTTATTATATTGTTTAGTAATTAAATTGTATTTCAATGAGATATGATGTGCCGCTCTATTGTAAGCATAGTCTGATATAATTTCTGTGGTAATTCACTAGGATTTAATTTAAATTAGTTTTCGTGTAGCAGGGTCGTGGTAACATTAGTGTGAGTGTTATATTCGATATGTTGGAGGGATTTTGGGCGATGTTTTAACACTTACACAATGATATTTCGGAGTCATTTATAGATTTTGCAAGGAAATGACTTTAGTGTCTGTTTAAAACTTAAATTCTATCGTTTAGTTATAATAACGGTATAGTAGTGATACGGTATATAGAGATCGTATTGTAGAGAATCCATTGTATGCAAAATTAACTGAGAGAATGCAATTTTAAGACTTGCGGAAAGTTGTTTTACGACCTGTTCAAACTCCTTATGGAATAGAGAGATTCTACAGTAAAACTCGATTAAAATGAATAATGTTATTATTATTCAAAAGTTTTACAAGATGGCAACTTCATGGATAATGTGTGTGTAGGTGGAAATAGTTGATATATAAGGGATGTTGTAGAGGAGCATTATTGTTGTTTTTGTGGTGGTTGATAGGGGTAGGGTAGGGTGGTATTTTTTGATAGAAAACGTAAAATTCAACAAATCTATATACCACGTGACGGCCATATTTCCTCATTACATTTATCTATATGTTAGTGTAGAGTAAATCAATGTTATCAAAAAAGAAGACGAACCCCACAACTGCTGCTAAACGAGAAATAACAGCCCTTACGTGACCTGATCACTAATTTTTTTTTTTGTTTTCTCAAAGATAAAAACACCAGAATTATTCATTTTTCAATCCGTAAACGTATCCTATTTTCCCGTTTTTGTTTTTATTTTTAAAAATTAAATTAATTTAATCCCTTATCATTATTATTATTATTATCTAGAAGGTGATTTT
Source organism: Mylabris sibirica (assembly GCA_039776855.1). Taxonomy (NCBI): domain Eukaryota; kingdom Metazoa; phylum Arthropoda; class Insecta; order Coleoptera; family Meloidae; genus Mylabris; species Mylabris sibirica. The sequence continues at coordinate 9,552,462 of CM077842.1, read as the reverse complement.
GAAATTGGATCATTTGCCCGAAGAAGAATCTTCAGGGAACCGAAATTTAATAAAACCACCATAAAGCCACACATCCATTTAACGAAATTACTATAAACTTAATAGCTTCCCTACTATCTACTTTCTCTGTCTTGATAATATCATCCCTACTACTATTATCATCAATTGCCACCACCTACAAAATAGGGGAAAGTTATACTTATACGCACACATACTACAACAACTATATAGGCACAATTTAACCCAAAACTGTACATATTGTCAAGTGACAAAACGTGCTAGCGTTGCTAAGATACAAGTAGGCGTTTGATGTGACCGCCCCCAATGCCCGCCTCCAAATTTCCTTTCTCTATCTCGCTCTTTACACGCGCCTATACATAGAGTATAGTTTAAGTTACCATCTCTCCACTCTATTATCATCATCATCATCGATTTCCCCCTACTTCTCTCTCACTCTACACATGCACACATGGAAGAGATGCGAGAGACCGCCGCCCCGTCAGGAGGATTATTAAGTTATCACTTAGTGGTAGTAGGGGGTGGTTAAATGCACAATCGTTGTTAGGTTCAAGTGGCGGTGAGCCCGCCACCGTATGCTTGAAATTGATGACATTCTATTTCAATATCATTATCACTAACATCATTAATTTTTTTTTTCTAATACAGTAAAAATGTGGATTATTGCGCACTTGTACTGCACAAAGGTGGGCGAATAGATTTCAACGTGTATAAACAGCTTTAAATTGACTTCTTTTATAAAAACCACCCTTATCGATTGTTTTAACAGAAACGAAATAGGAAGAGAAATTATCTAAAGAGTTGGAAACTTTCTTTCTATTATCTTTTAACTTTCAACTTTGACATTTTGGTAATACTGTTAAAATTCGACACGATTTCTTAAAGTTTATTGTTTTGATAAATTATTTTTAATTGTTTAATTAATGGTTGTCGGATTTATTTTTTAATATTTTTCACACAATTTAACCATTCTCCATAACTGAAACAATTTACTCAACTTATAATTACACTGAAATATTATTAAACAAACAAATTACTCTACATATAATTAAATTAAACGAGAATAGAGAAAAAACAACAACAACAATAAATACGTCGAGGTTGTATTACAAAATACATAACAACAATTTTCACACGTAGGTAACCAATATCAATTAAATTCAAGTAAAAAAAATAAACAAATAAAAAAAACAGTATGCAATAAATCCAATTTATTGCATGGTCTTGACAAAGTTGTTAAACCCAACAGTCCAGTAACGAATCAGTTTTAGAACTGGTAACGTGTGACATGCGCGTACGATTACTGCCGATGCTGCCCGAACATATCAATCTACTGCGCTACGTCTAGATGGTATGCTGTAACGATTTGGATGACTTACAGTTGTAACATTCGAGCTTTATCTAACTTATAATAGAAGATAGGATAAGATAGGATAGGAAGATAGAAGAGTTGATAAGAGTAGAACTCCGCCCAATTGTCAAGTGAATTTATTTTACTTCATTCTAATATACATAAGAAATAATGCTGAGAGTGAGATAGGTACGGTGACGATCAATAAAAAGAGACCGCCTCTTGAGCGGTTATGTAAAACAGGCTTTTAGGGCGTTTATCACAATGTAACAGAATCTTAACAGGTCCAAATTTGGGAAGAAGAAGAATAAGGTTACTGATGCCATTTTACGTATTCACCTGAATTTGCTATGGCTGAAACAGGCTACAACACCTCCTACCTATCCACCTTCTTACCCTCACGAAAGAAAGAACCTGATTCACACTAAAGAAAATTATGGTATGCTTTAACAATTTGGATGACTTATAGTTGTAACATTCGAGCTTTATCTAACTTATAATAGACGATATAATACTCTCTCTGTTCAACAGAGCTATCTAATGGGTTTTAGGGAAGATAGAAAAGTTGATAAGAGTACAACTTCCCCCAATTCCCAAGTGAATTTATTCTATTTCATTCTAACAAACAGAAGAAATAACGCTGAGAGTGAGATAGGTACGGTGGCGATCAAAAAAAAGAGATCGCCTCTTGAATGGTTGTGTAAAACCGGCTTATGAGGGCGGTCATCACAATGTAACACAAGCTTAATAGGTCAAAATTTGGGAAGAAGATAGGCATGAGGTTACTGATGCCATTTTGTGTATTTACTTGAATTTGCTATGGCTGAAACATGCTCCAACACCTCCTACCTTCTTACACTGACGAGAGAAACAACCTGACTCACACTAATATGTAAAATTTTTGCTCAAGACTACTAGATTGAAGAAAAAAAAATTGACTCCTAAAATGCTCACAAAACCAACTATGTCTAGCTTCGCTTGGTGCTTTTGCAGATTTTGGGCTACTTCTCGGGAAATTTTCGTCCTATTTCTTGCATCTTCAATCAGATGCTACATTAAATCTAGACAACAATTTGCCAGCACTGAGAAACTCATATGTTGAGAAAAACAACTTGTCTAAAGTTTGCTTTTCTTTGAGATGGTGTTTTCGTTAAATTTTGAACACTGAAATACTTGCAAAGTCCAGTGAAAGTTGAATTTGACGCTTGTGCAAATTTCGGCTACTTCTTGTAGCATTTTTAACCACATGCGATACTGAATTATAGACAATAATTTGTCAAAATAACAACATTGAACGACTAATTCAAAGTTCAATTTTTGGCACTTAGAAGCTCGCATATTCCACACAGCATTATTCAATGCTTCTACGGGTTCTAACTGCTTCTTGTATCATTTCTGAACCACATGTTATACTACTTCTAGACGATAATTTATCAGGATAACTGTATATTTTTTTTTGAGAAACGTAAGAGTTATAAAAACGGAAAGCAAAGATAGTTCCGTTAAATTTCGAGCATGTACATGCTTACAAAGATTACTATGTCGCTTGTTTTGACGCTTCTATAGTTTTTCTCTATACGTGTTGTAGTATTCTTGTGTTTTTTCTGATATTTTGAACTCATGCTACACGGATTTTAAGCAAAAATGTCCGAATATGAGCATGATTTTTTTTCTTCTGATCTCATCTGAAGTTTTGCCACCCACTATTTGATTGGAATTATCCTATTCTAGTTCAATTAGCAAAATACTTACAAAGGCTTAATATACTTACATAATGCTTCTATGGATTTTGGGCAACTTGTCGTTCAACTTCACTAATTCTAGCCAAAGTTTTTTTGACAAATCTGCTAAGTGGCTCCAAAAACGTGGCTTTAAGTACTCATTTTTAAGATGAAGCTGCAGTTATGCCTTGAGAATACAATCGAGTATAACAAAAGGCTTTAAAATGAACAATTAGTAATTAGCATTTTCTTAAAACAAAAGGCCATTACAAAGTATTACTAAGTCAAAGCATTAATAATTTGCGATAGTATCCTCAAACAATAGGTGATTATCGATTATAATTTGAATATAAAAAGCAACCCCGTTAATTAGAGCTCCAGTTAACAACAAGCAATAAAGAAATGATGGTGAAACTACTCGACTCGCTATTATTTTTATTTGTTTATACTTCAAGTAAGTAACAGTTAACCTTGTAAATTTTTCTCTGTATTAATGTTCAAATTGTAGTAGAGATTTTGGGTAATCCAATGAGGGAACAGGAGCGTATCGTTGGTGGTACTTATGCAAGACTTGGCCAATTCCCTTATGTTGTTGCAATTGAAGAAAGGCCAAAGGTCGGAGCTTCATTTACGCATGTTTGTGCCGGTGGTATAATGTCAAGAAAATGGATTTTAACAGCTGCTCATTGTATGCGATACAAACCTGATCATTATCGTATCGTTGCTGGCATTACAGGCATTATGGATAAAACGAAAAAACGCCAATCACAATACGTTAAAACAATCATCCAACATCCGGATTATGTTGCGTATTTTCTCTAAACAAAACATAAAATTTGATCAATTAATTTTTAGATTCTTTTCGTTCTAGTGCTGATCCGTCTTTTCTAGCAATTTACGATATTGCTCTACTTGAAGTCAATCATTTGAAATACAATCAATATGTCCAACATTTAACACTACCCGAACCAAATGCAGAACCCAAAGGCAATAGTGCTATACTTTCCGGATGGGGTGCTATCAATACAGCCGGTAATGTATGGAGAATGCGATTGAAATCAATCGAAATCGCCATACCTGATCAAACACGTTAGTTTCAGCATTTTCGCATAGATGCCACCCTTAAATTAATAATAATAATAATTATAGGTTGTAACCATTATTATCCAGAGTTCTCGCCTAAGATCCACCTGTGTACATTGCCAACAAAGAATAAAGGTGGCGCTTGTGTCGACGATGAAGGTGATCCTTTAGTACAGAATAACACAATTATTGGGGTTGTTTCAACAACTGATTATCCATGTGGAACTATTACACCAACGATTTATGCTAAAGTTAGTGGTGTTGTTGATTTTATCAAACACACTATTCATTGATTTAAAATCGTTTACAATAAAATTGGTGTTGTATTTTGTACCTTTGTTAGTAGCATTTTATGAGCGCGTTAAGTGGAGCGTTCTGTATATATTCGGTAATGTCGGTTATAGTTGGTTGAAATTTGATTAAATTTCGATTCTATTTCATGCAACAGTTGTTTGAAGTTTTTTTAAAAAAAATTCTGTTAATAATTCAACAATATTACCGATAAATAAACGTTGTCTAATCAAATTTGTAACTATAATTTTCTAGTTTTGTAATAATTATGTTTATTTACTTCACCTTTGTTTGTTTCTAAAAAAATATTTCGTTAATAAGAACTATCCAGGTTGAACTAACTACTTTATCATTCTTATAATACAATAATAACATTTGTTCTAACAATAAACCAAGGTAAAAATTGTGCGTTAATAAATCTAATTATAGACTATAATATTTAAAATATAGGTGATACATGTAATTTCGATATTAAGTAATATTTGTATTATTATCACTATTATTATTATTATTTGTGTTGTTTTTTTTGGTTTCAATACACAAAAACACTAACAATCATGTATAGACATGGCTATAACTTTCAGTCGGTAATTTCGTTACTATATAATTTACCATCAACGATCATCACAGTTGGCATAGGTTAATAACTTAATAAAGACCCATTATAAATATTCCATGCTGTGTGAGAAGTGAGGCCACAACAATAACAACAACAACAACAAAAACAATAATGATAATAATATCAACAATTCAAATATGTTTAATTTCTATTATAATAATAATAGCAACCTTTTAAAACTAGAATAGTGAACATTTGTTGAATAATTTTGATAATTAAGGGTAGTTTGGTTAACCATAATAACAAGCAATGGGGTACGTGTTATTAAACAACTCTTTAGTTTGTAATTCTGTTAGAATTTTGAAGAAATGAAAGCTTTCCACGGTTAGAACGCTTATTGTAACATTAACGTAAATTAGAATCAACTGCGCATGTGTAGTTTTTAACGTATAATCGGTGCTATTCTGTAACGCAATCAAATTGTTTATTTATATGAATCAATGTACAACTATGATGACTATTTACAGAATTTATTGAACGTTAACATTAGAATGTATCTACTGTGTTCTAAAACTGCTTATGTTAGCGTCAAATCTAATATACTAATTGTAAGCAATTTTTCTTCCTTTTCAGAACAATAATGATAATAATATCAACAATTCAAATATGTTTAATTTCTATTATAATAATAATAGCAACCTTTTAAAACTAGAATAGTAAACATTTGTTGAATAATTTTGATAATTAAAGGTAGTTTGGTTAACCATAATAACAAGCAATGGGGTACGTGTTATTAAACAACTCTTTAGTTTGTTATTCTGTTAGAATTTTAAAGAAATGAAAGCTTTCCACAGTTATAACGCTTACTGTAACATTAACGTAAATTAGAATCAATTGCGCATGTGTAAATTTTCACGTATAGTCAGTGGTATTCTGTAACTCAATCAAATTGTTTAATTATCAATCAATATACAACTATGATGACTATGCATAGAATTTCATTATTGAATGTTAACATTAGTTAGCGTTTAGTAGATGAGACATTTGTTTAAGTTAGCGTTATGTTTAAATTTTACTGTAGTATTGAGGAAGTGAGGAAAATATGTACAGTAGCGATTAAAAAAAAGAGACCCCCTATTGTACGTCTGTGTAAAACAGGCTTATAAGGGCAGTGGTAACAAAGTAACAGAATCTTAACAGATAAAAATTTAAGAAGAAAGATAATCAATCAAAAGAAGGGGGTAGGGTTATTGATGCCATTTTGGGTATTTACCTGAATAGAAAGATACGTTCTACAAATTTGCTATGGCTGAAACTAGCTCCAAAATCTCCTACCTACCCAATCTCTTATCCTCTCGAGAGAAACAGCCTGACTCACAATAACGAAAATATTTGAAACTATCGCTCAAGACTCGGTCTCTTTTTTTGATTACCACTGTACCGACTGTGTTCGAAAACTGCTTATATTAGCGTTAAATTCGCTAACTAAGCGATTTTCGAATAGTGCTTAAGCAAGCTTAACATAAATCTCCACATTAAAGATGCTTAAATTAAACTTAACGTTAACCAGAGTACCTAAACTGCGCATGAGTAGTCTCTAAAGCATAACTAGTGGTATTCTGTAATTTTATTGAGTTTTTTAATTGTCAATCAATGATTAAATATGATGATTACTTACAGGGTTATTCAATTATTTGTTAAGCTTTTGAAGTTGGCACAAAAACTTGTCTAGCGCTCAATATTTATCTGATTTAACAAGTATACGTAACAGTACCGGTTTACGTTTACGTAAGGGATTTTCCTCCATTTTCAAATAAATTCTACGCAATCTTAACGGAAATTTTCATATTTAAAATGCTATAATTAAGTTTTACGTCAACCAAAATAAATTGCAAATTCGGTGGTATTCTATAACTCTATCAAGTTCTCGACTTGTCAACCAACGTGTAGCAATGATGACTTTTTACAGAATTCCAATGTTGATTTTGTTTTTCAAAAAAAAATTCGTTTGTTACAAGAATATTTAATTGTCTCTGTTAATGTTAGCGATAAGTCTGTGTCAGTTTCAATTAGAATCTACAAGATATTACTGGTAGTTTCCGCAACTGCAGCGTTAACTGCAAAAGTAGCGTTAATCATATCGAACTGCGCATGAGTAATTTATACATATCTATCCCTGTAATCGGTTGTGTTCTACAAAATTAACGTTCAATGCACAGTCATCACCGAAACTAAGAGACCACCACTTGTGCGGCTGTGTAAAACAGGCTTATGAGGGCGGTCATCACAATGTTACAGAATCTTAACAGGTCAGAATTTGGAAAGAAAGATATTCAATCAGAAGAAATTTGCTATGAGTGAAACAGGCTTCAAACCTCCTTACCACCCGCCCTCACACCCTGACAGAAGAAACAGCCTGATTCACACGAACGGAAAAATGTGATATTCTCGTTCAAGACTCGGTCTTTTAGTATTGGCGATGACTGTATAATAAGATTACGTTATGCAAAAGCAAGTAGATGAGACATTTGTTAAGTTAGCGTTGTGTTTAAATTTTGGTGTTATTGTGCGGAAGATACATGTATTTTTTAACAGTCCTGCCAACAGAAACTTATAATAGTAACAATAATAATAAATGGCCCAAAGTGGAATGTATTTTTATGTAAAACGAGTTCCACTTAACGTTACATTTATGTAATAAAAGCTTAACAAATAAATTACAATTTAGTATAATAATAAAGTATGACAAAGATACATCGATATAGATGTATACATGTATAACAATATCAACATAAAATAAACTAAAATATGTAAAATCATTAATTTTCAGGATGCGAAAAAAAAAGAGCAAACGCAGCGACGACTGAAAAATAAAAATTATGATCAAATATTATTATTATTAATAGAGACATCAATATAGTGTGAAAAATATATACAACATCCATTATTGTCTACAACACTTACAAATATACAGGTTGGGAAACAAAAAAGCCATAAATTCTATTAATTATTTGTTGTACAAAATGGTGACAGTTTAAAAGCATTTTTGGTTCTCTCACCACATATCCTACACATTCGACATGGTTTTTAAATTTTTGCATTTGTCAATATTCATCAATTTAACACATGAAATTCAACCCCATGTCCAATTTAACCCTTAAATTATCCGTGGGGAAGGGTGATGGGGTTTCAGTGTGTTGGAATTTTCGAAGATTTTCACAAAAACGCATATAATCAATCACACCGTATCTTTAGATTGAAAGACATTGAATTAGCAGGAAATTGGAGTGCCGCTTCTATACCTAAAACTCGATTATATAAATCATTACTCATTGTCAACAGGGCCCGATATCGAAAGCTGGACCCGTTTTGTTAAAAAAGAATTTAATTGGTAGAAATTCTGACGTCATCCAACTACCCGATTAACTGTCAAATGATAAATGTCCATAACCTATAAATGTAGCTGTAGTTTAAGTGTAGATACATAGATCTAGATTTGAATAAATAATCAATAATCGGATCCAATTGTCTAGAGCTATTAATATTGTTTAATATGATCAAATGTTGGCAATAATGCCCTTGTCAGGTGCCTTTCTCTCGCACACAATACAGCTTATCCCACTTAAACACGAACTATTCTTATGGCAATTCCAATGAATTGATAAGCCGTTTGAATAGTATTTGGGGAACATCTAAGAAAAAATAGAACCTCGTAGCTCATTTGAAAGTAGGTCAAAAAACGTTTGATTTGGACTATTTAGCCATTTTCAAAAACTAGCTGCACACGTAAAACAATTATGAAAGGCCTGCTTGATTAATAAGCTTGAAGCTGTCTAACATACCTGTTCATTAATTCATTAAATGCCATAAGAAGTTAACTTTGGAGCAAACGCCAATTTTCGCCGCCCCGGCGCTAGTTACCGCGCACATTTTGAGCTCGATTGATTGTAATAGTAACAGATTTATGACAGTTTAACCACATGATAAGAGAAAAATAGAGATAGAAATATTAGCTAATTCTTTTCATGCGATAGTAACTAGCGCTAATGCGGCAAAAATTAGCGTTTTCTCAAAAACAGCAATTCAGATCAACTGCACAGGCCTTGAAATTAAGAGTGGTCCGAAGATCAAAAAAAATGCGAAACAGTTTTATTTGATCTAAAATACAACAAAGAGTAACCCAAAAAAACAATTTTGGAAAGATCCTCGAGTCATTCTAAGTCATTTTATGTTTGCAGCTGATTGGTGAAAATTGTACGAGCTTCGAGTTTCTAACATTATTAAAATATTCTCCAGTAAATACGTTATAAAACGGACCTTTATTAAGTGGGACGCCTGGTATTTCCCCACATTTCTTCCAACAATCTATCTACATACAAAGTGTCTTTTTTAAAAGTGCTCGATTCTAATGAAACTCTTACTAGTTGACGAGCAATTCGAATAATAATTGAAGGATTTGTAGAGAACATTTAAGCAAAATTAGAACCTCCAGGCTCATCTAAAAAGGAATGCAAAAGATTTCCGTGTTTTTTTTTCCAAAATGCAATGGAAAGAAGCTCCAAAAATCAGTACTGTGAAGATCCTGGGAGTCATTGTAAGTCATTTTGAGTGTGCAGCTGCTTGGAGAAAAATGGCAACATCGTCATAAACTAGCGTTTCTCACCAAGTTTCCAACTATGCTGACATATTCTCCAGCAACTATCTTAAAGAGTATAAGCCATGAACTATTATCCGAATCGCTCAACAATGAATCAGGAACTTCTCTAAAATTTTGGCCGCTTGTATGTTAGAAGATTTTGAGTCACCCTTACAATTAGAAAAAGAAACAAGATTTTTCACAATATTATTATGAAAAGTAGAAAAGTCAATTTTGTCCGCCACAAAGATTTGGCCACCCGTATTTTTTGCAAACCTTATCAGGACGCCCCTGCAATTAATAGGAGTTGCTATAAAATGGACCATATTTAAACAGAGCGTGTGTGTGTGTGTTTTTTTTTTAAGTACTTAATTCTTATGAAACTCCTATTAGTTATGGAGTGATTCGAAAAATATTTCAACGATTCGTAGGGGAATTTCTAAAGAACATTCTAGCAAAATTAGAATCACCACGCTCATTGGGAAGTTCATCAAAAACGCTCGTCCCAGACAATGTAGCGATTTTCAAAAAGCAACTACATACATAAAAGGCCCGTGCATTTTTTTAATCCCTTGAGAAGCAAACTTTTGGTAAACGCCAAAAGAATCAGTATTGGGAAGATTCTCGAGTCATTCTGAGTGTGCAGCTGCTTGGAAAAAATGGTAACATCATCAGAAACGAGCGTTTTTTCAGCAAGTTCCCAACTATGCCAACTACTATTCTTCAGCAACTACCTTAAAAAGTATAACCCTTGAAATATTATCCGAATCACTCAAAAATTAATCAAGGACATCTCTAAGAATGTTGGCCGTCCATATCTTAGAGGATTTTGGGCCACCCTTTCAATCAGGAAAAAAAACCGAATTTTTTTCACAACATTATTATGAACAATAGAAAGCCTGACAGGACTTAACAGTAAAAAATTAGTTCAATTTTGACCGCCTCAAAGATTTGGGCATCCGTGTTACTTGCACACCTTATCAGGATGCCCTTGTAATTAATAGGAGTTGCTATAGAACGGATCATACTTAAGTAGGGTACGTGTGTGTCTTTTTAGAAAGTGCTCAGTTCTTATCAAACTCCTATTCTAGCAAAATTAGAACCACCACGCTCATTGGGAAGTTCGTCAAAAACGCTTGTCTTGGACAATTTAGCGATTTTCAAAAAGCAACTACATACGTAAAAAGCTGTTAAGTAGGCCCGTGCATTTTTCAATCCCTTGAGAAGCAAACTTTTGAAAAACGCCAAAAGAATCAGTATTGGGAAGATTTTCGAGTCATTCTAAGTCATTTTAAGTGTGCGACTGCTTGATGAAAATTACAAAATCGTCAGAAACAAGCGTTTTTTGACCGAATTTCCAACTTTGATATTCTCAAGCAACTGCCTTATAGTGTATAATCCTTGAAATAGTATTCGGATCTCTAAAGAATCAATAGGAGTTGGCACAAAAACAGACCGTAGTTACGTGGGACACGCGGTATATCCCCATCTAGCTTCCAATAATCTATCTATTTATCTATCTATATATAGAACATTTAACTACTACTAATATATAAGTTAACACCCCTATAATTAATCCGACTAGAGTCGATTCGATTCTTGGAAACTTGTCAGTTGATTCTTTTGATTTCAATCAATTATTATTATCATCATCATCATCATCATCGTCTTTATGGTTGTTTCGTATTTTGGTTAAGGTAGAGAGGTGCGGATTTTTGTGTGTCGGCTTGAGGAGAGCGTTGATCGTGTGGACCTCCCGGAGTTAGCACTAGGGGGCCTAATACTACACACCTGCCGCCAACACCACCACCGCCACCACTGTCTCCTCCTTCTTCTCCATCACTCCGTGATATTTCAGATTATTTAATATATTCACATTCCGACGTTAATCATCCCAACACCTCTTTTATATCCATTTAGTTGAAATATACCGACAAATAATTCTATGGCAATATCTGATGATGTCTCTATTAAACTATTTGTTGTTGTTGTTGTTGTTGTTCGTGGTTGTTGTTGTTGTATAATCTATGATCAAGTCAATTATTATCGTGCATATGATGTGTTGTTATAGTCGCTATTGTAATCTCTACCCTTCTAGCGCTATTGTTAAATCTGATCGCTTGATTAAATTATTATTTTATAATACATATAGAATAGTAATAATAAATTTGTTGAATCATTGTCTATCTTTTCATAATAACTGGCCGATCATAACACTAATAATAATAATAATGATAATAATGGTAGGAAAAATTAACGTCTATCAATCGATATATATTCCCAATTTCCTAGCAAATTAAATCGTTTACAATAACAACAACAACAACAACAATAACAACAGACGATAATTTTATTTTCCATTTTCATAACATCAAAATACCACCACCACTACCACCAATAACAACAGCAACAACAATAACAACAGCCTGTAGTTATATGTAATAAATGTTGTAATTCCCACAACGGCCATAAGTCACTAGATGTGGCCGTATGTTAGATCATCCCCCTTATACACCAACAACACACACACACACACAAATACATAGACAGACGTACACAATCAACCACTATCCCTTAGTCAGAAGAGCATCTTTCATATGTATGCGTATGGATAAGTTAGGGGATGTTTATCGGCTATTTACTAAAAGAAATCTGATTTTCTCTACATCAAACACTAAAAAATATGCTAGACAGTGGTGTAACAGGAACTGGGTATTGAAGTGTTTCTGAATAAGAAATATTTACAAAAGTTTGAGCTTTATTAAAAGCACAACTAGTAAATTAGAGAAGCATTGGAGACAAAATTAGAAGAAAATGAAGAAAAATTCTTATAAATGCTGTTTTAGCAAAAATGCAGCATCTTCTAATCATGACGCAGTTGAAATGATGAATTGCCTCAAATCTTTTGTTTTTTTCCTCAATTGCAATTCCACTGAAAGCCTATTAAGATTTTTACTTTTCTCAGGATTCATCAGCTTAGTAGCCCATCAACGGAGTATCAGTTCGGCTCTCAATGAAATAATTGAGAAAATGAAGTAGTTAAATTTACAACATTGAGCATTATGATAAGTACTGAAATGTAAAAGATATAGATGGTCTTAAAGATGCTGAGCAAAATACTTTTGTACAAAAGTGTCTTAGATTAAGAATGAACAAATATCTCTCCATAGCAAAGAAGAAGCATGATTTTATATAATAAAGCATAAGAGGAAATATCAACAAATTAATAGACTTAATGTTTCGCACAAAATTAAGCAGTCCCATACAAAGTTAATTTTAAGCAGTCTTTTGACTTTAGAAGGTGCCCCCTTTTTAATCAAAATTAAAAGTAATTAAGTAGGTCTCGAAATATTAGCCCACTTCCATTTTTGGGCTGACGCTGCCATCATATTTGACAATTTTGGCAGCAGATTCGAAATCAGCATTGTCAAAAACCTTTATTGTTATTAATTTTGACTTTGATTTTGGTCATTAACTATGGTTGAAAATATACGAAAACAAATGCTTTCTGACAAATGCTTATTTAGCAAAAATCAGCATCGGTTTAAAATCTGTTAGTCCTTCCAAATAGGATGCTTCTTAGTTGCTGACCCATTAACTGTAAGAGCCTTTACTGAGATTTTTCGATTTCTGAGTATTCTACAGTTTGGTCCTCCATCTGAGCTATACTTCGGATCTCTTAAAAACAATAGTGAAAATAAAGGTTAAATGTTTTAAAATTGACTATATTTAAGCATTATTATAAATTCCGAAAGATAGAGCGCAAAATAGATTTACAAAAATGTGATTGATGTTGATATTTTTTTCTATTAATAAGATTAAGATTTGATATAAAAAGGCAGAAATCCTTAAAAATGCTTATTTGTCAGGAATCAGTATCTCCTACCAATGATATTTTCGTAGTACTAAATTGTTTAAAACCTCTACAGATAGAATATTGCTTGATCATAGTCACACTATAAAAGAAGCTTTTAATGACATGAGCATATTAATTTTTTAAGCATTCATTAGCATGGCCGACTGAGCAACAATTCTACTCTTTGAAACGAACTAGCGAAAAAAAACACTTTTAAAAACATGATACTGAATCATTTAAAACATATTTTCTAAAAGATAATTTCCAGGTAGTACCTCCCTATTATACCTGTTAAGACAAACTGAGCATCTTAGCTTATTATAATGAAAGCATACAGACTTAACTAATCTGCTACCAAAATACAGAGTATAGCTTTGACATAGAGAAGAGGAAGAAAGGGATAGAATTGTAGCATCTTCTAAGAGTGACATATTTTTGACTCATTATAACTGAGGTACTAAATTGTTAGATTCATTCCAAATAGAGCTTTATCTATTACTTACAGCTGCACTAAGAATCTTTACTCCGGATTTTCGATTTCTGCACAATTATTAAGTAAGTTTTCAAATGAAATGCGTGATATTAAATTTGTGAAAATTTTCCGTAAAACTAATTTTTTGTAAAGCACTTTCATCAATCATCCTGTATTTTAAGGATTTCTACAGCTGTTTATTGGAACAACCGTTAGAAAACAACAATTTCACATTGTTCACAGTAATCAGTTAGATTTATTATCTGAGTAATTCAGAAATTACAATTATACACTTTGAAAATTTTTGTTTACAAAATTATTATTCAGCTTGAAGCTATGAGGATTTAAAGACATCTAATAATTTAATTACACCACCTATGTATACAGATAGGGCAGTTTTTCTGGGTATTTTCTTGAAGCTATAACTCTCGATTCGGTGTTCAAAAGATTTTCAGTTATTAATCCTCGATATCTCGCTTGTTTTGTATTGAATCGGGCATTTTACGGTGCATCCGATAGAGTTTCCGTTTTGGAAAATTTTCAATAAATTCTAAAGTTCAGAGGAAAACTTCTGAGCATGTCAAAAATTTTATTTCTTGATGTTTTTTACAATTTTAAACATAAGAAATTAAACGATACCTTGTTTAAAGGGTTTTTCATGTGGAAATCTCATGAAGTTTCCAAAAAAATAATCAATTTTGGAAGATTCAAAGAAAATTAATGAAAGTTTTTAACTTGCGGCTTAAAAGTAATATGATTTCCATTAATCCCAAAGGACCAACTTTTTTCTCAGTACCTCTGACTCAGATGCAAGTAGAACAAAGGGGCTGACCTCATATTTTCAAAATCTACCCATTTTAGCGTTTTTATTCATCGATATCTCGCTTGTTTTGTGAGATATTGAAACTCCCTAACCAGCGTTAAATCGGGCGTTTTACGGTGCATCCGATAAGGTTTCCCTTTTAGAAAATTTTCAATAAATTCTAAAGTGCAGAGGAAGACTTCGGAGCAAGTCAAAAATTTTATTCCTTGATGTTTTTTTACAATTTTAAACATAAAAAATCTAACGATACCTTGATTAAAAGATTTTCTATGTAGAAATCTCATAACGTTCACGAAAAGAATCAATTTTGGAAAATTCAAAAAATCAATGAAAAAATTATTTTTATTAATCCCAAAGAATCACCTTTTCCTCACTATCTCTTCCTAACTTACATACAAATGGGACACATAGGCGAGCATATTTTCCAAATGTACCCATTTTAGCGGCCAGTGCTGTATAATTGGATTTGTGTCGTGGAAAAATAGAAAATTGACGTCATTTTCATTTGAATCAATTTTTTCCTCAATTATCAATTAATTTATTAACAGATAAATAATTGTTTTAACAAAATAAATCAATATTGTCCATATGATTAATGGTTTTTATCATTTAATTTTATCGTCTATTTCTTTTTTCTCTTTTTTTTTAGCCATCGTCATCCTGTTCAATTGTCAATTATCAGAAACAGTTGTCGTCAGAGATCTTTGTCACCCCCAAAATCGATTATTATCATTATTACTACTACTATTACTATCATCATTATTATTGTTATTATTATTATTATTATTATTATTATTATCATAGATAAATAGAAAACAAAATAGATAATGTCCAAATCAAACCACAGCAACTGTTAAATCTCGAAATCCCAAAAATGCAATAACACGAATTCTCATTAATTCTCCACTCCCTTGTCGATATATGTGTATAGTTTGTAGAATTGTAATAATAGCAATGGTACTAGTAACCAACCACCCTATAACTAGTTTCGATTATTTATTTTTTTTTTTGGTTGTTCGTTCCTCTAAATGTATCCATCTGGCCTGGTGCCGAAAATACCGACAACATCCACCACCACCAACAACCCTTAGAAAATCGGAGTAGTATCTCTAGAGATTCAACCCCCGGTATTGCACATGTATAGACGGAACGCCACTCATATGTGATGATTTTAAATTACAATAAACCAACCACCAACAGATGACCGAACTAACGATAATAATTTAGATGAAATTCTATTTACTGAATAGATAAAAATGATTAGGAATATATGAATAACGGAAGTGAGGTCAATGCAAAAAGTCCTAATTTATTTCGTGTCTTTCAATAATTTTTTTTAAAAAAAAAATCTTTTGATTACACACACACAATAAACAACAGGATTGTGGTTACAGAAAGGTCAGAAGACAAGTTTATGATAGATTCGTGTTATCAATAATAAAAGTGCCGACTTGATGTATTAACGGTTCTCGTTGCGTCTCTTGTTCTGTATTTTTCTTGTTGGAATCTGTGTTTTTTTTTCTAAATAAATCATAAAGATTGTCACAATTGAATCAATTATTATTATCATTTCCGTTCTTAATAACAATTAATAAATAATGAATTGATTAGATTGTAAAAATTAATATGAAACATAAAAAAAACCGCGCCGCTTTTATGTCTCAACAATCACTCGATTATGATGCAATTTGTTCTATAAAATCCTCCAATAATGGAATTATTATAATATTAATTATTAATTTTATAACATGAATGAATTTATTTAATTATAAATATGTATTATTAATAATAATGTATGTGTATGATAAGAGTTGAAAACAGATGTTTATTTGGTCAATAAACTATTATATTAACCTTAGATATTAATTAATAATTTCTATAGTTATCAATTTAGATAAAGACTAATTAGTTAATTTTATAGAGAAATTATATACACAAATATTGATAATATTACGCATTGATAATCATTAATAACAATTTTTTATGGTAGTTTCCTTTTAAATATATATTTAAAAGACAAAACAATAATTTCGCTCATCAAAATCATATCTGCTTAAGATACATTATTAAAAAAAATAAATGTAAAGATGAGTATACACTAGTTTGTCGCTTAAATCGTAGCAGTTGTAATGCTGATCACGGTTTGTGCGTAATTTTTTGCGTTGCGCAGTGCGCGAAAATCTCAATTTTGTGGATTTTCAAGGTTTGTGTGTTGTTCTTTGAACTGAATTATCATCAAATATTGTAAAAATTACAAATTTTAACGTTTTAGATAATGAATTGTTTGTTGTTATTTTGAAAATTCTAGAATTTTGCAAGAATTCTGTGCAAATTTTTGAGTTCAATCGGTTTAATAGAAAGTAAAATGTCGACGAAAAACGCAATATCGAGTCCAAAAGATAGTGCTGCTATTAGAAAGACACATTTGTCACATTAAAAAAAAAAACATCGTAAGAATCAAGTAAGTACAACTTAATTTTGATTCTAAAGACCGCCAAAATGTAAAAAATTCGACAAAATTATTGTTTCAAATCAATGCCTCGTAAGTCCAAAAATGACAATTTATGGGTTTCTACGTTAAATTTATTAAAAAACTCGTTTCAGAAGTTGAAAATTCCAGCACGAGACCAAGTATAAAAAACGCCCCAGCAGGAGTTTTTTAATGTTCGAGTACAGGAATTGACTTCTGAAACGAGTTTTTTTATATTATTTTTTCTATTTTGCAACCTTTTTTTAATAAAAAAATAAACTCTTGAAATTTAGTGACTTTCGCAGCACTTGGTACCTACTAACTAGAGCGATATTTTAAGATTGTTCAATTGTTTTTTCTTCTACACTTCCTTGATTGTTTATATTTGAATTCAGAAACCATCAAAAACCATTTTTGGGGGGTCTGAGTTGAATATATTAAAAAAAAAACAGTTTCAGAAGGCGACAATTCCTGCACGAGACCAAGTTTAAAAAACGAACGCCCCGGCCTGAGTTTTTTAATGGCAGAGTGCAAGAATTGACTTTTGAAACGAGTTTTTTATACAATTTTAGCGAATTTTTTTAAAAAAAATTAGCTAATGACGAGATCCTCACTTTTGAATTTCCGAAAAGTTTTTGCACAGAAGTTCGTTTTGGGACCTAAGGAACCCATATCCACCGTTCGTTAAAATTTTTATATATATATATATATATATATATATATATATATATATATATATATATATATATATATATATATATATATATATATATATATATATATATATATATATATATATATTTATATATATATATATATATATATATATATATATATATATATATATATATATATATATATATATATATATATTATATATATATATATATATTTATATATATATATATATATATATATATATATATATATATATATATATATATATGTATACCCACGATAACTGCCGTAAAAATAGTCCAATCTGAATGAAACTTGGTACAAAAATCGGTCTTGGGGATAGCTTGGATGAGTTCGTTGGCCAGACTGGTAGGGCCAACACTTTTGGAATAAGAGCTGAAGAAATGTTAAAAAAAATCATTTGCAATATTACATTTGCTTAGATTTGGATGAAAATTGAAATAACAATAGAGCCGACCATTCTCTATGACCCAGAAAAAAAATCATCAAAATCGGTTCGTTGGTTCGCAAGAAAAATGCAAAAATCTCTTTTTTGAGTATAAGCAGTAAAATCGATTATCTCAGGTGGCTATATGTTCTCTGACTATTGATATTAGAAAAAAAATTGAATATCGCGGGGGGGCAACTAATTTTGACAGTTAATATTAGACGCAAGGCCTGCTAGAGAATTTCGCTTGAAAAAATCAAGCAGGCCTTGATTAGACGTATTAGACAAACAACAAACTTCATTATTATTTTTTTTTTAGTGTTTCTTATTGTTTGTGGATTAAAAGTATTTTTCAATAAAAATCATAAATATTAAAATAACATCGGGAAATGAATTTATTAGTTGATTCAATGTTATTAAAATATATTAATTGTCAGTATCATAAGAATGTTTTGCAATTAATATTTCAGTATGTAGATACATAAAAAAAATTCGCTATATAAGGTACTTGCTGCCTTTGGAGATTTTTTTTTTCTATTTTGCAACCATTTTTAATAAAAAAATGTACCCTTGAAATTTAGGGAATTACGCAGCAGTTGGTACCTACTAACTAGAGCAACATTTTAAAAATATTCAATTGTTTTTTCTTCTACACTTCCTTGATTGTTTATTTTTAAATTCAGAAATCATCACAAACCATTTTTGGGTTTCTGCGTTAAATATATTAAAAAAACGAGTTTCCGAAGGCGCAAATTCCTGCACGAGACCAAGTATAAAAAACGAACGCCCCAGCGCGAGTTTTTTAATAGTCAAGTGCAGGAATTGACTTCTGAAGCGAGTTTTTATAGTATTTTTTTCTACTTTGCAACCTTTTTTAATAAAAAAAATTAACCTTTGTAATTTAGGGAATTTCGCAGCAGTTGGTACCTACTAACTAGAGCGACATTTTAAAATTGTTCAATTGTTTTTTCTTCTACACTTCCTTGATTGTTTATATTTAAATTCAGAAACCATCACAAACCATTTTTGGGTTTCTGCTTTAATTATATTAAAAAAAAAACAGTTTCAGAAGGCGACAATTCCTGCACGAGACCAAGTTTAAAAAACGAACGCCCCGGCCTGAGTTTTTTAATGACAGAGTGCAAGAATTGACTTCTGAAACGAGTTTTTTATACAATTTTTTTCTATTTTGCAACCATTTTTAATAAAAAAATGGACCCTTGAAATTTAGGGAATTACGCAGCAGTTGGTACCTACTAACTAGAGCGACATTTTAAAAATATTCAATTGTTTTTTCTTCTACACTTTCTTGATTGTTTATATTTTAATTTAGAAACCATCAAAAACCATTTTTGGGCGGTGTGAGTTGAATATATTAAAAAAAAAAAACAGTTTCAGAAGGCGACAATTCCTGCGCAAGACCAAGTTTAAAAAACGAACGCCCCGGCCTGAGTTTTTTAATGACAGAGTGCAAGAATTGACTTCTGAAACGAGTTTTTTATACAATTTTTTTCTATTTTGCAACCATTTTTAATAAAAAAATAGACCCTTGAAATTTAGGGAATTTCGCAGCCGTTGGTACCTACTAGCTAGAGCATTTTAAACATTTTGATTTGTTCAATTGTTTTTTCTTGGTTGTTTATATTTAAATTAAGAAACCATCACAAACCATTTTTGGGTTTATGATTTAAATATATTAAAAAAAAAGTTTCAGAAGGCGACAATTCCTGCACGAGACCAAGTATAAAAGACGAACGCCCCAGCGCGAGTTTTTTAATGGTCAAGTGCAGGAATTGACTTCTGAAGCGAGTTTTTATAGTATTTTTTTTTCTACTTTGCAACCTTTTTTAATAAAAAAAATTAACCCATGAAAAGAAAATAAATTATACTAGCTATTAAAATACACAAAAGACGTGTAAATTAGAGGTAGCAAAAGACAAACAAATTAATTTCTTTATCAAGAAATTAATTACGAACTGAAGTTTTTTTGGGCTCGGTTTTTCGTCTCCTATTTAAGCCTTAAGAAGCTTAAGAAGACCTGGACTCACATCGACCTAAGCTTGAATTTACAGACATTTGGGTGGGGACTTGTACGTACATACATGGAAGTACACCCGCCCAAATGTGTTAGCTCAATTTAAGCCAAGGTACTGTTAAGCCGAGCTTAAGTAGGGGAAGAAAAAACGGAGCCTACTGCATGAAAATACTTGGTGTTAGTATATGTACAGGTTGTTTGGTCTAACAATAAGTATGGTGAGTTCTAAGAAACTCCTATTAGTCGACGAGTGATTCGAAAACTATTTTGAGGATTTGTAGAAGAATCCCTAAGGAACATTTTAGCAAAATTAGAACCTCGTAGCTCATTTCAAAGTTGATTAAAAAACGATCGTTTTGGACAATGTCGCAATTTGGAGAAACGAACAAAACACGCAGAACGACTAAAAATGACTCAGAGACCTCCCCAACAGTGATTTTTTTCGTTTTTCTCTATTGTATTTCAGAGAAAATACGAAGTATTTGCGCTTAAACCAGAATAAAATGGAGAAAAACGAAAGAAATCAATTTTAGGAGGATCCTAAAGTCGTTTCGTGTGTTTAGTTCGTTTTTGAAAATCGCTACATCGTCAGAAACGAGCGGTTTTTGACCAACTTCCAAGTGAGCTACGAGGTTCTAACTTTGCTAAAATACTTTTCAAGGACCCTCCTACAAATCCTTGACATATTTTTCGAATCGCTCGTCGACTAAGAGGAGTTTCTTAGAACTCACCATACTTAGACCAAACACCCTGTATAATTTGGTAAAAATTGTTGTATTCTGTGTATTTTTATTTTAATTGCCATTGTTACTTGTGTACTTATTATAGTCCTTTTTCAAAATGGTCTACTTTAGATAGGTATCTAAAATGTCAACGAAAGTGAACCACGCTGTATAATAAGATAGTGTTTCTATTAATTTTATTTTTGTGTATATTTGAGATTAAAGTGCCAAATTTAATAAACACTAAGTGCTAGTTTGTTCACCTTGTTAATGAGTACTAATCATATTTGATTTATTAATTTAGAAAACGAAAAAAAGTATAAACGATTACCTATAATTTCTTTATCATGTTGTTGTTGTTGTTGTTGTTGTTTTTATTGTTATTATGTTAAGTTTAGAACCGATAGTTTCGCCTATACTGTTGACTATAATGATTGTGCGATTAGTTTCCTGCGTGCGATCAAATCGATCGGCAATCAGGTAATTTATTTTCTAAACAATTTTCCTAATAATCAGTTACGACACACACCATACAATATATATCTGTTTAATAATTTATATCATGGGGCACAAAATATTATAATAATAACATACACAAGATAGAATGTTAACAACCAATATGGTAAAAATGGCCACAAAAGATCAGAAATAAAAAATTTGGAAGACGCATCGAACAATATAACTAAACATCTGGTCATTTTTTATTGCCTATTTTATTATCGAAATAATCGTGAAAAATTGAAGAAATATTGAAGAGAAAATAATAATAATAATAACTAATAATCGAGACTGAAATACAATAATTCAATTTCTATTTATAGTAATTTTTGATACAGTTATACAATAAATAAATAAATAAATAGAGTCATCAGGAAGGCCATTATCGAGATAATTAATATCAGATCGTATTTAATTAGAAATGTCTATTATTAATTTTAGATATTCATCGGATATTGTGGCCGTAAATGGAATCACAGCATGCAAATTTTCAATTGTTTTTATTGAGAATATATTCAAACAATTGAAAATCAAGAAACAAAAAAAAGACAATCTCTCCATTGGTATCTAGATGTAGTACAAATAATTCCAATATCTAAGCGTGAAAACAGAACAACAGAGACGTATCAAGAGCTGGATGGGGCCCGGTAATAGCGATTTACCCGGTCGCCTTACGTATGAACATACAGGGTGTTTGATCTAAGTATAGTGAGTTCTAAGAAACTCCTATTAGTCGACGAGCGATTCGAAAAATATTTTGAGGATTTGTAGAAGAGTCCTTAGGGGACTTATTAGCAAAATTAGAACCTCATAGCTCATTTCAAAGTTGATTAAAAAACGATCGTTTTGAACAATGTCGCAAATTTTCAAAAACGAACAAAACACGCAGAACGACTAAAAATGACTCAGAGACCTTCCCAACATTGATTTTTTTCGTTTTTCTTCATTGTATTCCAGAGAAAATACGAAGTATTTCCACCTGTTCCAGAATAAAATGGAGAAAAACGAAAAAATCAATTTTGGGAGGATCCTAAAGTCATTCTAAGTCGTTTTGCGTGTTTAGTTCATTTTTGAAAATCGCTAAATCGTCAGAAACGAGCAATTTTTGACCAACTTCCAAATGAGCTACGAGGTTCTAATTTTGCTGAAATGTTCTTTAAGGACCCCCCTACAAATCCTTAAGATATTTTTCGAATCTTTCGTCGACTAAGAGGAGTTTCATAGAAACAACTATATTTAGATCAAACACCCTTTATAATAACAACGCATGCGCTCCTATAAAATTGATGATATAGAAAAAGTTGAATAGAGCGGTCATTAAGATTTATAAATTTCACTCTAAAATTGTCTAAATACGTCCAAGTCTCCTCCGTTTAATGGTCCCTTAGCCCAATTCACAAAAAAGAACACACTGATAGCTTAGGACAGAATAATTTTTAGAAATTTTAAGAAAAGTCGGGAAATTAACTTAAAATTCGACTAAACGTGTTCTTATTACGCCTTAATAGGAGAATTCGCTAGAGTCCAGGGCAGAAATTTGTTAAAATCCGACTGAAAGGTCTAAATTTTAGTGCAAAAATGGGTTAAAGGTCTGCCAAATGAGCCCTTTTTACAATCGAAATTTGGTTGAGACTAATGATTTTGTGCTCAAAACTATAATTGAACTCGAAAGACGACTAAAAGTGTCTTAAAATTAGAGAAAAAAATCAAGAATTTCGGTCAAAATTCAGTAGAAATTGTCTAAACAGTGTCTTTGCACGATCTAAGAATAAATATGTAGAAAAAAAAATGATGAACTACAAATAAGTCTTGAAACATTGACTACAAATGTAGAGTTTATCTCCAAAATCAACAAAAAAATTAAATAGGTTGCTAATTGATGACTTAAAATCAAATATTTTGTAACCTAGACTAAAAGTCAAGAATTTAGGCCGAAAATAGCCTAAAAGTGTTTGAATCTGATCATTTTTATGTCTTAAAACGAAAAAATATCGGCCGAAACTGAAGATTTCAGTTCAAAAATCAATTAGGAGTGTATAAATTACAATTTTTTTGAAATCAATTGCAACAAATCAAAAATCTAGACCAAAAGTTCTCAAACATTTGGACTAAAGGTTGAGAATTAAAGTCTAAAATAGTCTGCAAGGTCTTGCACCCTCCCTTTTTTAAAGTAAAATTTATTATTTATGATCTAAGACAAAAAATGTCTTAAAACATAGAGTTAAACTCAAAACCGGCCTTAAAAAACAATTAAAAGAGTCAAAAACAACGTTTTTTCTCGATTTGGTAGTAAAATTCGTTAAAATTTGTTGATTTAAAACAAAAAATGTTAAAAAAAACGTCAAGAATTCGGCTCCAAAATTTACTTATAAATTTGCAAAAAAAAATGATTATTTAGGACGAAAATTTTCTCAAAACTAGATTAAAAGTCAAGACGTCAACTCTAAAATAGGCTAAAAGAACTCCTGAAAACGCTACTAAAAGTGTTTAAATTGTTCTTCTTTTATGATTTAGTAGAAAAATTTACTAGTTCCAGAAAAAAATGTTCGAAAAGCTCAATTTGAAGCGAAGACTTTGTTTTTAAAATGAACTGAAAGGTCGTTTAAAGATTCTCTGGAAAAAATGATGGCTAATAAATTCTTGCCAAAAACAATTAAGACTGTCTAAATATGTTTAATCAACATTAAGATTTGATGACGCCGGCAGCTCTGACAAATTGCATATGATACAGTCACTAAATATATATATATATATATATTTTGGATAAAAATTTATGGAGACATTTGAATTTTAAACTATAAGTTGGTAACATTGAGAAGTAGAATTTAAAATCAAGATATCTGACTCCATGGCAGATTATTGAGTATAGCCAATAGTATGACATATTATTACAAATGCCGCCATTTTGGATAAAAAAATTTGGTTTTTCTCTCTCTAACACATTGGCCCATACAATTGCGGTACTGTGTATATTTAGTGACTGTAGCATATGACAGACTACAGCGCCATCTGCTAATGAAAGTGAGGTTATATTTGATTGATGTCAATAAATTACGGTAATTTTATGTTAATTTCCCTTGATTATATTTCATTCTAACCAATAATTGCCGGCATAATTATATAAATTTCATCTTTTATTAGAAACTGTGTATTTATGTTAATTAGAGAGGAAATCATAAATAATTTGATGACATCTAATTTCTATTGTTTTTAAACTGATTCTTCAATATTAACGCAGAATTATCATCGCCTAAAATAAAGTGTGTCACACCGCGTCTGCATCTAACTGATGCCAACAGTCAAGTCGACCTGATTTTAATCACCTGACTATATGTTGGTGGTGAAATTTTACAACCGGCGGCAATTCGTATTTGTTTAATCTCGTTTTGTTGTTTGCCTTTTGGGAACAAAAAATCTATTAGTCTTCACATAAACAAAAGAAAAACACCAACGATATTTATAAAGATGGAGAACGCTATAAGGCTTCCCTATTTTTCCCCTTGATCTTCTGTTGGGTCTTTTGAGAAACCAAAAAAAAAAAAATTATAGACAACAACCAAACAACATTCAAACGATCTATAATTAACTCCTGATTGATATGTTATTATATACCTGACTATAATTCCACTATAATTCACTATATTCCATTATAAGATTATAGTACCGGTACTAAATTTGTTCTAAAAAAAATCGCCAAAATTTGTATATTATCGATAAGATTCTCGGAGGAAAATTGATAAAATTTCCCTCAAATTTACTAATTTGAAAATCATTGAAAATTTCAATGAAATTCCATATTTCCATTAGTGTTTCACCTAAAAAAAACCACCATACTGTCATTAAATTATGGTACAATCTGTATAGAAATTGTTTTTTAATACGAGGCCCATTCTTAAAATAATAATCACCATCGTTATTGTTGTTTTTCTTTGTTTTGTTTAATAAATATATCTTTCTTTTGATTATTTTCCACATAATTTTCTATCCTTTCCTGTCAAGATTTTTTCTCTTCTACCATATTTTTTTATGTTGCTTCTTTTTTTTTGGAATTTCGTGCCTATAACAAAAAGCCGCTTGATTGAGCTGTCAGCCTAAGGGAACAATGGCGCTTTAATCACCTAATTACATGTCTGGCCTCTTTAGTTGGCGGTGTTATGGCAACTCAATTGTTTTCCAGTGTTGGGCAATGACGGCCCTGATATTATTTAGATACCCTTTATTATTATTATTATTATTATTTTTTGTTGTTGTTTTGTTTCCATATATGATTGATTCGTTTCTATTCTATTATTATTATTATTATTATTATTATTATTATTATTATTATTAACAAAATTAAAAAAATTAATAATAACGTGCCATTTATGGAATTAATTAATAATCTTCTATATTTAGGGGCTTTGTTTAATTTCTTATTGTTTAGATATAAATATTACATTATATACGCCATGTTCCGCAAATAAGGTCACATCAGGCTACAGTGCAGGCATTTCAAATAGGTACATATACGGGAGATGGCAGCCCCGCCCAATCTTGTGACTTGCGCATAAATTTCAAAACGAACTAACACGAACAATCTTCACGACTATCCATCTCATGCCGGTAATTCAGCTGAAAATGCGCATGTGACTTCGTTCGTGTTCGTATAGTATGCACGAGAACTTCCTATTACAATTAGGGAAACCCAAATGAATCTATAATCATAGTATTTGTTTCTATTTGTCTATGTTTGTTCATGTTCGTTTTTGTGAATGTTGTTGTAGATTTATTGTTTTTGTTTGTTCATTCGCATTCGTTTGTGTTCGTTCGTAAGATTTAAATTAAATCATACAGAGATGAAACGATTTTAAGACTGCTTAATCCATATAGAGTTTGTCTTTTTTTCAATTTCTGTACGCGTCATATTGTACGGGACCTAGAGCTAGGAACATTGGAGAAACTTTGGCAACGCCCATATCCCATCTTTGTCAAAATCACATGTTTCATGAATAACAGACAGAAATACCAAATCCACAAACCAGATCTGGTTATTGTTATCTTTTAAAATAGAAAGTTTTCAAGGTTCTTTCGTACAAAAGAAATTGCTGTGTTTGGTCAGAGCACTAAGGGTTGGGAATAATTTCCGCCATCATTTTTAATTTCTAGACATCCCAAGGTCTCTCTGTCTCTTTCTAACTAATATGTAAGTAGTATAGATGGGCGGAATCGATGTTTCTCCAATGTTCCTATTTAAATCGCCCAAACGGTATATTGATATGTTCTCCTATGTATTTATACGAATCGCCATTGCTGTATACTATAATGGTCCCATATAAGGTGGAACGTACTGTAGATGTTATAAATTTGAGGGGCAATGATGGATGGTTAGATGGATATAGATGGGTTAACGGTAATAAAAGAAAAACGTACCATATAATGACTTCATTATATCGTCTATTATTATTATTATTATTATTATTATTTCGTCTTCCTTTCTTTTTCATTAAGCGTTCAACCGTTTAGTAAAGTAGTAGAATATAAATAGATTGAATATAGGTTGGTTCTTTTATTTTTATACAAAATTCTGTTGTTTCTTTCCTTCTATTCACTGAAAGAAATTCATGAAAGAAAAAAAATTAAAGAAATAAATAATCGTCCTATTAAAATTCTTGAAACAAATAATAATAATATTAACAATAACAATAACAAAAAAAAAAAAATTAATGAGTTTAATTTAAGAGAAAAATGTTAAAAGTTAAACTTAGAAAAGTATTTACAGTTATTAATGTTGTGAGTAAATTACTGTGAAATTGTTGAACACATCAAGATCTAATCATATTATTTAAAAATTTTGCTGTTTTTGTATGGAGATTTTCTGTCAAATTAAAAAGCAACAAAAATCAACATCAACATTATTATTATTATAATCAACAATTTCTACAGATAGATAAAGTATCGTAGAATTCGTGCTGAGTAATTTCCAAACTAAACGTTCCATGAGTCGACACTAACACTACACTACACTTCAATACACTTAACAGACACACACTTTACTTCTAGTTAGTGTAAATGGATCTTTTCCCAATAAAGTTTCTAGTATTTTTAATATTTAGTTCGAAAATGAGTTAGTAAACAAACGACCATGATGACAAGTTTATGACTTAAGTGGGACTAAATTGGTTTACACTCTTACCAACACAAAAATTACCATGCAAACAGAATCACTGAATTATTAAACTTTCTAAAATACTAATTAATAATAATCTCAAGAACAGATTCATACTGAGTAAATTCTAAACTAAACGTTTAGAAGTTACTCAGTGCTTCAAACAGTTAGTGTCTGATTGATAAGTAATTTGAGTAGATATTTTTGAATCTACTGGCAAATGGCTTAGTTTAAAGTGAATAAGCATGTAGTTCGAAAACGAATTAGTAATCAAACAAAATCATTTTAATGGTACGAAATTGGCTTATGGTTCTCTTTTAGATACATAATTCTACATGAACTAAACACCAAAAATTTGCACTGAGTAATTTTCAAACAAAACGTTCCATCAGTCAACATAAAGTGACACAAACACACCAATATTTAATTAAGTCTATCAAATTAAAATAACATTTAATTCGAAAATAACTTATTGTTAGTAGACAAATAATAAAAACTGACAAGTTAAATGATTTCAATGATAGTGACATTCTTTTCAACACATAAATCAACGTGTAAACAGAGTTACTGAACTGTTAAACTTTACAAAAAAAAGTCCATTTATTTTAATCTTTAAATAGATTCATACGGGGTAACGTCCAAACTAAACGTTAATAAATGACAAATTTAGATCAACTTTACTATAAAAGATTAAATATGACAATCAGTTTTTTATAAGTCATTTAACTTTCGTATTTTTTTAACTACTGCGAAATAAGTGGCTCCCTCACAAAAATAGTCAAAAATAGCTTCCTAGGACCCCAAAACGTCGAGAGCTGCTGAATATTCAATTTTCGAAAATCGGGGTAAAACCAATAACTTCCCGAAATTTTGAAAATTTTCAATTTTCTTAGCGGGAAATTAAAAAGGTACTCACTACTTTGTTGCATTTCCGTTCCTATCCCACACTGCTCGAATTTGGAATAATACTTTGGATATCTGGAATTACCCTCTCGATGAACGTTCTACCACCCAACTCCAAGGGACCACTAACTCCTTCGTACAAAAAAAAAACACTAATACTACTACTAACATATCACTCACTATATTTATTGAACACTTGATTTTATTTTCGAATTTCAAAAGCTCATGTTAACACTATAACAATGAAAGCTGAAGTGAGTAAAAATGAAATAAAAGACTGACAGGTGTAGAAAAGAGCGTTCTTATCAGAAAATAAATACAAAAACTTGTCTTATTGTTTATAACAAACAAAATTATATAATTTGAAAACATTTTGAAAGTCTTATTTATTGAATAATGCGAATTCAACAATATAAAATGACAGTAACGTGAGCAACATGTGCGTGCCTAGTGCGAAAAGAGTGGTTTTGTTGAAGTTTAACTTGTTATCTACCAAGAGTGAAATATTTTCATTTATACTCCGTCTATTTGGTTTGATCAACTCGACTTTAACAGAAGAAAAGTAACATGATTATTTCTACGGTTGAAATAGTATTTAATTTAATAATTACGCAGTACTTAAGTAGCTGTGGCCCTTATAACTGAGTCAGTTTGAATCAATCTGATTGATTAGCTTTAATCAAGGTGTAAACACAACCATTTAAAAATCTGTCAAGTCTGTTAATTTCATTCAAAAACTTTCGTTTGAATCTTCATACATTTCGAACGAACAATAGGATCGATTCAAAATATTGATCCAACATTGTCCAGGTGTTAATTGGAGGTGTGTGCATGTGTGTGTGTGCATGTGTGTGTGTGCGTGTGTCTGTGTGTGTGCCAGTTGGATGTATCGCGAGTAAAACAAAAAAAGATTAAACATCAAATCTCATTTGGACATTTTAATTTTAAACTAACTGCTCTTGACTGTAATAAGAAACAGAAAGAGTAGAGATAATGGAAAAATATTTTTTTTTTGTTGTACCATCTCGACGTGAAATTCAAGAGTAACAGCCAAGGAAAAAAAAAGAATGACAACTCGACGTAGATTAAAAGGAACAACAACAACAACAACAACAATCTTTGTGGCAGTCGGAACGAAATAATTTAATTTGGAATGGGCACACAACAGTACAGTCGGCGGCGTTGTTGTCTTCTTCACATAATCTCCACTTCATTCTCACCTTATATGATTTATTATTTCACTCTAGAATGGATCAGATAAAGATAGAAATTTTTGTATACAGGCTGACTTCATTACTTTGACCAATTACATAAAATTATAAATTGATGGAAGTTTTTGAAATTTTATTTACAATCAATTGGATCCCTAAACTCTCCCTAGAAGATAGTTTCGTTGTTTTATAACAACCCCCATTGTAGCGAGTTGTACATTTTATTTGCAACGGTATATTTTTTTTACAATTTTAGATTTTATGGTTAATTTGAAAGGGATTTTGATGATATAATCCATTTTCTAATCCAAATTACTTTAAAGATATTTTGACTTTTTTGGGGGAAATTTTGAATTTTGTAGCGCTAGATTTAAAAGTATATATCTCAGAAAATGTTATGGTTAAAACTATAAAATTTGGACTTTAGGTAGGTGAAATATTGTACTTTTTGCTGAGTCTACCGATTTTGATTACTTAATCTTTTATTGTTGGACTGAAATTAATTTTCCTTTATGTCAATCTCTAAGCTATAACCTCTGAATTAATTCCAATAGACAAAGTTCTTTTCCTATAATCGTTTCTTATTGTTTTTGAGACAGATATTTAAATAATTTGTTTTAAAGAGTGATTAAGTATAAATTTCAAACTATGTTATCTAAACTTTAGGGTTAAAAGGGTGGTAATTTTTGAGAAATTAGCCTTTAAAGCAAACACTCTAGAACTCAAAATTTCACCAAAACTTCGAAATATCTCAAAAATTGTTAGCATTAGCCTAGCAATCAGAGACTTTTAACAAAAATATACATTGCACAATAGATCCTCGTATAATACGATGAAAAAATTGTGACTGGTACTCTTACAGCACGATAAACCGTATAATCCATAAGATGAAATTATTCAAAATTTTCACAGAATTCCTGAAAGCAAATACAATGCAATAAACTGGCCCGATAATATATGTCTCGTATTACACGATTTCTTATAATGAGGAACCTATCCCCGTGTTGTATGGACAGCTACTGTATTAATTAAAATAAGACAGTAAGGTAGACTTCTTTCTATAACGGGGGCGACTAACGACTGTATCCAAAATTTCATAAATTTCACCAACTTGAATCACCTTGTATCATAGACTCCAAATTAATACGTTTTTTATGTAATAATTATGATACTAGAGAGTTTTAGACCGTTACCGATACGTTTTACGTTATACGGTACCCGATTATAACGGAAAGACGTTTGAGCTTTACGTAAAAAAATTCAGCCGTTATAATGACAAATAACATATTATATTCAGATCGCTGCTACTGAAAGTACGATCAGCTGATTGGTATCCGCCATTCTGTTTGACGTGTGCGTAGAGTCACGTGGTATATTTCTAAATAATACCACTGGTTCCGTTATTTCTAAAAATATCGTAAAAATATACGTTATACGGTATGTTTTTAAGGTTGATAAGCTCTAACGAAAAGTTTATAACGTATCGGTGAAAATATACGATACACTATATGATTTTAGATCTTATAAGCTCTAACGAAAAACTTATTTTATAATGTATCGGTGACGGGCACAAATTCAGTAATAAGCGTTCTATAACATGATTCAACCCTATTAGATCAGAATTAGAATTACTTTTTCCATTGGATTTTGAAAAGAAGCAACAAATTGCAGTTTAAATATCAGCTGAAAAAAAAAAATAGATATCAAATAAATTATAAAAAATAATGAAATTTCAGCTACTCAAATTTCAAAGACAAGAATTTTTCAGTCAAAACGTACAAAACTCTAAATTTCATCGAAAAATTGAAATATCTTAAAATTCTGTAAGAAAAAATGCGTTTTATTTGAAATAAAAGAATAATGTGTACTAGAAGAATGTTTTTTATAGAAAATTCAGGTGGTAAAACGTAAACCTCCAAGTTGGCCATGTCTTCGTTATATGGAGTCGTAACTTGGTTCACACTTTACTACATTTGACATTTCAATTAAAAAACAAGCTACGATCTACGTAACCAAAGACATAGCCAACTACGAGGTGAAACATAACGTTGTAAAGTCGAGTGCGGAAAAGCTTTAACGACTCTTGGTGAGAATTTCGGCCTGTTTTACATAGATTGAACCGTTCTTCTACCATTGTTCGTATTGAAGATGAACCAAAGCTGCTTTATTATTACTTCACCTGTTTTGAGGATTTGTAGTGAGCCATAAATAAATAGAGGGTGGCAAATTACCTGATCCGCTATGAAGAGTGCGGTGTCCTCTTTATTCAGGTACAGTGGCAATCAAAAAAAGAGACCACCTCTTGTGCGGCTGTGTGAAACGGGCTCATCACAATGTAACAGAATCTTAACAGAAGAAAGGGGTTGAGTTACTGATGCCATTTTGGGTATTTACTTAAATAGAAAAATACTTTATACAAATTTTTGCTATGACTGAAACTGACTGTAAGATCTCCTACCTACCCACCTTTTTACCCTCAAAACCTGACTTACACTAATAAAAATATGTAAAATTGTCGCTCAAGACTTGGTCCAACACATCCTACCTACCCACTCACCTTCTTCCCCTCACGAAAGAAACATCCTGACTTACACAATATACTCTTTCTCTTACGAGAGAAACAATCTGATTCACACTAACAAAAATATATGAAATTCTCTCTCAAGACTCGATCTCTTTTTTGATCGCCACTGTATACATCAATAAATCGTCTCCTTCTTTGTCTCGATACAAATTACAATGTTATTCCCTTCAACCGAAAGTAAGGTTTACACTATAAAATTCTCACAAGAAAAACAACCTGACTTACACTAAAAAAAATATGTAAAATCGCCATTGTCATCTCCTGCATTGTCTCGATACATAATTGAATGTTGTTCCCTTCAAGCAAAAGTCTGGTTTACAACAAACAATCCTCAACGTTAATACTTTTTCGCACTTGACTGTACACCATGTGTAGATGAATCAAGCTAGGTTTGTTCACAACCATGGATGGGCTGTAAATTTTGCCTATAGTAGAAGTACAGCCGAGTGCATTGAAAATGTGACAATAGTTGTGAGGCCTATGTAAGTCAGGCTAACGAGGAACATTCTCACAATATGGCGGATGTCTAGCAGGTTAGAATTTGGAAGGAAAAATATCCATTCAAAAAAAAGTAGGTGCAACTAGGGGTGTTATGTTGAATATCATCAGACATAAAGTGGGAAACACAAATTACACCTATTGCCACACCTTCCCTTTAATATGAAGAAAGCTTGATTTACAAAGCTAAAAAAAGGGCTATTTCTCGCTCAAGAATCGTCACATTTTTAGTGCACTCGGCTGTACATTAGAATATAATCAATCTCTCTCTCTCTCTCTCTCTCTCTCCCCACTGGTAATACATTAAAAAAAGTCGAATGGACACGATCGCTCAAGCGGATTACTCCGAAAACCTTGTTTATTCGATCTTGGGCAAACTTACATTGATCTATCTATACCAAGTTTTAATGGGCCATAATAATGAATCAGCCTGTATATAGAATATTTTCAGCTGTAATTTGAATATAATTACACGTTATGTATAATGTATTTTTTATTTTGTTGTTTTTTTAATTGTTGTAAGTATCTTTATGTGTATCTGTATTTTTTGTTTTAACGATTTATGAACAATAACAACTCTAATCTTTTATAAAACATAAATTAATTTCTAAACTAATTAGAATTAAATAAAATTAGAAAATACAACCGAAAAAATGAAAGGAAATTGGAGTGAATTAGAGATTTTAAATAGATTGAAATGTAAAGTTGGAACTAATTCGATAATCGTATAGGAACGAATAAATCAAACCCCCCACATTCTCTTCTACTACTACCAACAACAACAATAACAACAAAAGGAATCAAGGCGACTCAAATAGAAAATTAACCAAAAGCAACAAAAAAAAAAAGAAGAGAATTGAAACGATGACTGAAAAGAAAGGGCACCATCTACATCGAATATTTATTACAGTAAATTATATCTTCATTCTGGAATAAATAAGTGTCAGAACAAATTAAAATCGACGGAAATATTGTTGAGAACTACAACGATGGAAAGGCGAAAGAAACGAAACAACATAAAATAAAAACGATTCACACCTTTTTTAAAATATATGCCCGATGGTGGACCTAATTTCAAAACCTGAAAAGAGACCTGAACTATCATCATCAATTATAAGAATAATTGGAAAACGTAAATTAATTCTATTTCAACACAGAAATTGAATTCTATTGTCGATACAATAAATGAACATGATAACAAATTATAAAGTTGGCAACAATTGATTTTCCAATTAATAGAAATCAAACGGATGAGTAATTCGAGTATGGACACACCTTTAGTCTGTTGTTTATTTGTCGCTAATTAGTGGCAATTTAAACGTGAAAAAAATGGTGGACTTCCGTTATTGTTACACAAGTTGATATAAGTATTAGAATGCGTGTGTATGTGTGTTTGTGTGTCTATCAATTTGTCCGTAACGGAAGCCGATTGCTTTTCTAGCTCGTTAACTTTTTAACAAGTCATTTAAAGCAGGTGTTAACAAATAAAATTGTTTGAATTAGCGTGTGGAATCTCGATTTCATGTTCAAACAAAATTCTACACTATCTATTGTTCGTTATACGTTATACATATATGTATGTAATATAAGAAAAAATGACGAAAATAATAATAATAGGGCTCATAAAAAGGAAAAAAAAAACACAAGAGAAAAAAATGTATATAGAACCATCTCACGCAACTATTCAATCCGAAACGTCCAATCATTTCTTATTTCCTCCACAATTTTTCCATCTATTTCGTTTTTCTATTTCGTTCCTTCAGTGCTTTGAGGCATTTTTTTATGATTAAACACGACATTGATACCAAACACAAAAAAAAAAAACAAATTCCACAATAACATCGACTGTATTCTGGAACAAAAGTCATTAGCGCTAAATCTGTCCAGCGGTATTCAAAATCTAAATTATTGTCTCTCTAGTTCGTTTCTTAAAAACAATCGAGCTTAATAAATAAGATTACTTGACTTTGATGGAACCAAAAATAAGCTTAAGTTCGTTATAACCGAATCTCGACAAGCATCATTTTCAAATACAATACAATAGAGCCTATGGCCACATAAAACGATTTAAGGGTAACATACGAGCACTTTCCCCACCTTTCTTTGCGAATTATTGTAAGGTAGTCGTGTTTTATCTTACAAAATATAAAGAGTGAAATTCCAATTGATGTAAAAATTGTCAAGGTTAACATCTGCATTGAATAGAATCCCCTGATTAGTGCGTTAAGTCACTAGGAGTGTCTGTTCGTGTTATTTCATTCATAATTTCGGAAAAATAGATAACTTTGCATGCTGATTATGAAAAACCGGTAAAGAAAATTGAAAATCGAAACTCACATTTTTGTAAAGTGAACTTTGCTCGAACTTTTTATATACGTGACTATTAAATTTAGCAACTTTTACACAGGGAATTTTGTGTTTCGCCAAACCACTCGTTTCAGCACGAAAAGTTACTTTTTCCTTATACAGAGAAAATCCTGTCAAATTTTCAAAAATCCACTCATGTATTTTTGTATACATATAATTATCTTTGGAATCGAAATCAACTATTTCCAGGTCGCTATCTGTTACCGTTTAAGACAAAAGTGTGTTTAACTGTCTTATGGACACATGTAATTGGTAGCATTCAGTTTTGATGAAAGTCAGCCTTAATGAAATTCAATTTGTTGTTCATAAAAGTTTTGTTCGTTATAAACGAATTTGATTTTGTTCAGTTCATCTATATCTATATTTATTTACAAAACTTGTTCGTTATACAAGAACTCATTTCAATTCATTCATCGTCATCCAGAGTAGCATCAAATTTAATTCAATTGTATCCTTTTCAACAATTGTAATCCACTAAAGTCGAATAAAACAAATTGGAAATAACAAGACTCGATTTAAAATGACTTTAAACGTATACTCAGTTAAGTTTTTCTCAGTGGCTTAACTTAAAATATTTGTAGGGAGAGGTGAGGGGCTGATACAAGTCGTGCCGTAAGTAACGCACATCCTTTTTTCACCTGGTGCACGAACAAACTTACAAAATAAATTTTTATGTATAGCTAAGATCTTTGTTACGCCACTGCAACGACGTCACAACCCGAACTATATGAAAACTAAGCGGCACGCGTAAAAGTGGCGTACTTTCAGTGAGTTTTCTTAGAAGCTCACTATGTTGTAGCGACAATAAATCTTACGATATCACAACGACAACTAAGACGGTCCATTGTGTTTTAAAATCAGGATTTACCGTGCACAATCCATAAGCGTCTCAGGTAGAGCATAAATTAAATTTTAAAGTAGAATTAATTAAATAAGATCTGATTGAGGAATTACTGTTTAAAAATAAATTTTGCGCAGGCATTTCGATAAAAATTTATCATTAACAAGGAAGTGGAGGGAGATAGGAGCAAAATTTTCGAGTACTTGTCAGCTAGAAAAGTAGGGGTGAAGATAGGTAGGGGTGAAGAAAGGTATGGATGAAGATAATCGATTTGTCCCAATATCTAACAAGTTCCAAACAGATCCTACACAGCAGTACCCGGTACGCCAGGTGCTGATTATGCATTTTAATTAGTAATAAAAAGGCTGCATATTCGTGCAAAATTGTGGTATAAATAAAAAATGGACTCACTACTTTACTGCATTTTCGCTCTTATCCCACTCTGTTGAAGTTTACAGTAATTAGGAAGAGAAAAATAAAAAAAGGGTATGTAATTTTGTAATAATATTTTGAATAACTCGTTTTACCTTTTTAATGAACATTCCACCGCCTAACTCCAAGGGATGACTTACTCCTTCGTCCAAAAAAGCACTAACACTACCACTAACATTAATACTAACAAATCACTTCATTATATTTATTGAACACTTGAATTTATTTTTGAATTTCAAAAGCTCATGTTAACACTAGGCCAATCAAAGTTTGAAGTGAATAAGAGACGGATACTGGCAGGTGTAGAAAAGAACGTCAAGTAACTTCTGCTTTGTTGTGTTCTTATCAGAAACTGAAAAAAAAATTGTCTGTATAATATATAAACACTTACTGTTTCTAACTAAAAAATTATATAATTATTAAAATATTTTAAGCGTATTTATTTATTTCCACAATAAAAATCACGAATTTCTATTTAGTGAAAATTTAAGTCAACTATCTTCTGTTCGTAAGCGTCTAGAAGGTCTCTTGTTCGTTATACACAAATTGAGTCCTGTTCAGAAACTGTAATTGATTAAAATCGAATAAAATGAAATTAAAATAACAAGTCCAGATTTAACGACAACCAGTTTGTAGTGTCAGTTTTTTGTGTTATCTTCACACTTGTTACGAGTTAAGAACCGATTTTATGGGCAAAATTCTCATTTACATATATGTATGTATGTACTCATAAAAACATCAAGGAGTCGAAAGCACGGGTCGCGAAACGTAAGCCTAGAAATAAAAACTAAAAATTAATAGAAGGAATAGTTATTTATACAACAAATGCGTTAGGGGGCAAATAACGTAATTTTGTCGAGCGTCTTATTTGCCGTTTAACGCAAGAGTTGTATAGAAAATTTCATACAACACCGGACAGAAGATCATTTTAAACAATTTTGAAAAGTATTTTTTATTTCCAATAAAGTTATTTGCCAATTAAAATATTTAGAATAAACAAGGCTTGAGTTTTAGTTGGCATCGAAAATTACTGTTTTATCACTATCCCGTAGTTATACAAAATTATGCGCGCTAGCACAACATATCTATAATAAAAATCTATAACACACTAGTGTGTTATAAGGTACTTTATTGATTTAAAATCGGTATACTTACGGCCTTTTTACACAACGCTGATAGATAAAATCTTTGATAGTATTAATTTCTAATATCAAATACAAAGTCGAATTATAATAAATATGCAATTTTTTTCTTTTTAAATTTCATTATAATGCTTTAAAATAGCTTTTCTAAGGCTACTTATCAGGACTTTACTTGTAGGCATTGTCCCGACTACAGCTCTATGGGTCTTACTCTCATTTCTAGGTAATTATTGAGTCCTAAAATTCTTTTTATATTCTACATGGGAGGCTTATGGGTTGCGAAAGGTGGGCAACATGTATGTACCACAATGGACCGCCGTAGTTATCGTTATGACATCATTAGGTTATATTGATGCTACAATTGGCTGACTATGTTAACACCTAACATAGTGAGCGTCTAACTGAATTTAATGAAAATACGCCATTTTTGTGTGTGCCGCTTAACTTTCATATAGTCCGAATTATGACGTAGCTGCGTTAAACAATAATCGAGTTTCAAAATCAGCTGCCATTGTAATAGCTTAAATTTTTTTCCGTAAAGCGAAAATGTCTTTCCGTTATAATCTATACCGTACAGTTTAAGGCTATAGCGTAGCGTATCGTTGCTTATCGGTGACAGGAAAGTTGGTAACCGATATAGTGAGCAAATTTTTGTTTTTTATGAATGCAGAAGACTTATTATTCGCTATAAGAGAGCTTGATTATATTGATGATGTGGCTAGCGAGTCCCGATTTAACGAGAACTTATTGTTAGATCTAGTTAAATGTGTACAAAACTTCTACCACCCCGGAAAACTTTTACTTCGTTATAAGCGAATTCGATTGTCTTTATCAATTGAGTGTTTAGTTATCGCTATAAGAGAACTAATTTCCATTTATCCCGCTTGTTACGATTTGGATTTTTTAACAAATCTGGTTCAATATTCGTCAATTGTAAGCGAATTCTTTCGAATCAAAAATTTGATTTTCAGCTCGATTTTTGTCTGAATTTCATAAATTTATTCGAATTAATTACGCTGAAAACGCGTATCGGTGTTTATCGGTGACGGAAAAGTTGGAAACCGATATAGTGAGCGAATTTTTGTTTTTGATGAATGTAGAAAACTTATTATTCGGTATAAGCGAGCTTGACTGTATTGATGATGTGCCTAGTTCGTTTTAGATTGTATCAAAATGAATCTCCTAGAGCGAGTCCCGATTTAACGAGAACTTAGATCTAGTTAAACTTATACTAAACTTCTACCACCCCCAAAAACTTTTACTTCGTTATAAGCGAAATCGATTGTCTTTATCAATTGAGTGATTAGTTATCGCTATAAGAAAACTCATTTCCATTTATCCCGCTTGTTACGATTTGAATTTTTAAACAAATCTGGTTCAATTCGTCAATTGTAAGCCGATTATTTCAAATCAAAAATTTGATTTTCAGCTCGAATTTTGTCTGAATTTCATAAATTTATTCGAATTAATTACGCTGAAAACACGTATCGGTGCTTATCGCTGGCGGGAAAGTTAGAAACCGATATAGTGAGCGAATTTTTGTTTTTGATGAATCTAGAAGACTAATTATTCGCTATAAGCTAGCTCAACTGTATTGATGATGTAGCTACTTTGTTTCAAGTTATATCATAACGAATCTCCAATAGCGAGTCCCGATTTAACGAGAACTTAGACCTAGTTAAATTTATACTAAACTTTTTAAGGCTATAACGTAGCGTATCGCTGCTTATCAGTGACAGGAAAGTTGGTAACCGATATAGTGAGCAAATTTTTGTTTTTTATGAATGCAGAAGACTTATTATTCGCTATAAGAGAGCTTGATTGTATTGATGATGTGGCTAGTTTGTTTTAGATTGTATCAAAACGAATCTCCAATAGAGAGTCCCGATTTAACGAGAACTTATTGTTAGATCTAGTTAAACTTATACAAAACTTCTACCACCCCCGAAAACTTTTACTTCGTTATAAGCGAATTCGATTGTTTTTATCAATTGAGTGTTTAATTATCGCTATAATAGAACTCATTTCCATTTATCCCGCTTGTTACGATTTGAATATTTAAACAAATCTGGGTCAATTCGTCAATTGTAAGCCGATTATTTCAAATCAAAAATTTGATTTTCAGCTCGAATTTTGTCTGAATTTCATAAATTTATTCGAATTAATTACGCAGAAAACACGTATCAGTGCTTATCGGTGACGGGCAACTTGAAAACCGATATAGTG
Organism: Mylabris sibirica; assembly: GCA_039776855.1. NCBI lineage: Eukaryota > Metazoa > Arthropoda > Insecta > Coleoptera > Meloidae > Mylabris > Mylabris sibirica. Next base: position 9,512,452 of record CM077842.1, on the reverse strand, counting down.
AGCGAATTTTTGTTTTGATGAATCTAGAAGACTTATTATTCGCTATAAGCGAGCTTGACTGTACTGAAGATGTGGCTAGTTCGTTTTAGATTGTATCAAAACGAATCTCCAATAGCGAGTCCTGATTTAACGAGATCTTAGATCTAGTTAGATTTATATTAAACGTGCTTCTACCATCCCCGAAAATTTTTACTTCGTTATAAGCGAATTCGATTGTCTTTATTAATTGTGTGTTTAGTTATCGCTATAAGAGAACTCATTTCCATTTATCCCGCTTGTTACGATTTGAATTTTTAAATAAATCTGATTCAATTCGTCAATTATTTCGAATCAAAAATTTGGTTTTCAGCTCGATTTCTGTCTGAATTTCATGAATTTATTCGAATTAATTACGCTGAAAACTGTACAATTTTGTCGATATGCCAAGTGGTTTTTCAAAATTCTTGCCAACACCACCGCCGTCAAATGATGTGGAATCGAGCAACGGGATTTTTCTCGATGTATTCCACCCGTACTTGTAGCAGCAGCCCCGGGTGGTGTGAGACCGTGTAGTAGCCTGTGAAACTGCGCTTTCGCTACAAGAATACAAATCAGTGACACGTTAACTCCACCAACCAACCAACCAACCAACCAACCGGCGTTACAGCACTGTATCGCACGACATTCAAGAGATTTTATTGAGGTGCTTTGTACCTACTTTGTTTCTTCATGGAAACAAAAAAAAAATAAACGACCACCACGAACACACAAGAGGGGAGAAACTACACGGGAAAAAATGAGTAGTAAAGAAACGCTACCAAAAAAAAAACGGAACAGGAATTGGAGCTGATTCAGGGAAATTCTGCAACTAGTGCACGTCTTCTTTTTATTTTATTTTATTCTATTTTATTTCGTTTTTCTTCGTGCGCGAAATAACTGAAAACATCCATCGTGAAAATGCGGTAATTACAACTGTAGCGATTTTCGCGTCCGGGAATACTGGTCACAGTTAAGGGATGGGGGGTTGAAATTGAATAAACCCGTCATTTCTCCTATATTTTTTTGCAATATGAATTTTATTAACGTGACATTTTCGAGTGCGTCATAGCGTGTTATTATTTATACGTAACAAATTGAATGGAGTCCCCGGAGGAGTCGGAGAGTGGAGGCGCGACGACCGGAAAAATTATATACCGCATCAAAAATAAATTGAGTCTCACACACACACACACACATAAACACACGAACACGGACAAAACTAAATCCCTCTACTACTACCCTTTTTTGGTACAGAACAAAAAAACATGCTAAAGCAAGATAGATGTAGATATGATGAGGGGTAGATCGGTGTATAGAGTTTATTTTAGATTTGTTACACACAGTATACGAAAATTCATGCTAATATAAACAAGGGGCTAACCACCCTTAGTACTATCTCGCTTGCACGTTCAGTAATTGGCTGGATAACGTCGTGTAATTGGGTTTTTGTCAGGACCACAAAAATATTTATTGCGCTTTTCAGAAACTCGCTAGTATACTATATACATGTATACACAGAGATACACCCCTTATTGGTGTAAATAATAGGGAAAAGTTTCAATACTAACAACAACTGTAAGCCTCAATTAACTTAACTGTATAATTGGGGGGATGATGGTGAATTTGTAAGCATTTAAATTTACTTGTTTTTCTGCTGAAATTGCAAGTCTACAATAGAAAAACGGTTGAAATGCATCCCTTGTTATATTCAAATCTGCACGTACGTCGATCTCGATTTATTTCAGCTGAATCAGTCCTGGGACTACTTGTTGTTGTTGTTGTAAGCGAAAAATCTCAATTCCACTCCAAAATCATTCCATACATAGAAATTTATGATTTATTTTTCCACCCCCAACTACTGCTAAATAAAAAAAAAAAATAACAAAACTAATCACCATTGATAAGATCGGAAAATATCGTGTCTATAGGGGGCGTTTTGTTCACTTCACGGATTAACAACACTATTAGCTTTAATCCTGATGACGCTACACAAACCTACCCCCTTTGATGTCACGTGTCTAGTCACGTGGCCAAGATCTGGTAGCACTTAAGCTATGAAGACACATATATATCTCGGTGATAGATAGATCACTTGATTTATGGGATCGGATTTAACCTTACCCTTAAAATCCTCGAATAGGGTGGTGGTTTGTTTGATAGTTTCAACAATCGACTCTATATTTGAACGATTTAAGTGATTCAATACCAGACACTATTTTTCAACACTTGATTACAAAACAAACAACAATAATAAAGGGGTTGATTATGGATGATCGTGAGACAGAGAGAGAAAAAAAAAGCGTGTAATATTGTGTAAATTGAACTTTGGTTTTGTTGTAATATAGTGGTGGTGGGATCAAAGAATTTGTGCTCTTTTTATACACAAGGGACAGTTTATTGAGGGCTCAGCTTGCAATAAAACAAACTCGAAACGCATCTACGTTTTTTTTTCTTCTTCTTGTCTCTTCTTCGTTTCTGTGTGTTTTTTTCTTTTCTTCTCTTCTTCTCGTGGTAGTTTAAGACGTGTATGTGTTGGGGTATTTACACCTTCACGCCCCATCTGGGAGATGCTTTTACGTGACAGGGGTTGGTACTGTTCAATTTACATAAAATTTGTTTTCTTCTTGTAAACGGAAGAGATAAACATCGATTTAATATTAAAACAATAACGAAACTTTTGTTATACCAAATAAATAAAATAAAATAAACAAAAAAAAAAATTATCGTTTACAATAAATATCAACAATAAATTATCATTTTTATCCCCCTTTGCGCCCCTTCTATTTGTTTTCATTAAACATTACCATTGGTAATAATTCAAATTATTGTTTATTATTCAATTGTTTCATTATTTATTGCTATCATTTGAATATCATTGTTGAAAAAATTAGATTTATTAAATAAATAAATAATAAAAAATGAATAAAGAACATTTGTAATTCTTTCATGTTATTAATCACAAAATAATTGAGTACTTTTAATAAAATTAATGATTATTGAGAAAGAGAAACGATCATTACAACAGTACATATATTTATCAGATAAAAATGAAAAAACTACATACAATTACATCAGCATTATGTAAATTATCCGAAATTTATACAGAACGTTCCACAATGAAAGACCTGTTTGGAGGCTTCCCGAATACAACACGATACATCCTTGAAAATTGTCACCTATTAACGTTGCACTATGAACAATTGTTAATGTAATATGCAATTAAATTTATCGCGTTATAAAGTGGAAATCGTGTTGTGAGAGTACTGGTAGCGTTTGTTGTTCGATTAAAAGTTACGAATTCTCAAACAATTTACAAATTGAGGCACTTAAAATTCACACTTTATTTGAAACGAAAGTATTTGAAATCGTACCTCTCGTTGAACGCGTAAATGTCAAATAATTGTTTTTTTAATTAGGGAGAAGCGTGTTATAAAGTGTAATCGTGTAGTGAGAGTACTAGTAGATAGAGTTTTTATTTTTCGATTAAAAGTTATGAATTCTCAAACAATTTACAATTTGAGCAGATTTTCAATCAATAATGTTTAAATGCTAAAGCCCTTAGTTTCAGGCTTTATTTAACACGAAAATATTTGTGTTGAATAATAGTAGTACCTCTCTTTCAGCAGGTAAATGTCAGAATGTGGACGTCGTACTTGTACAACTGATTACTGTTTTTTATCTAACAATTCGATTTAAAATAAAATAAATTTTAAAATTAAATGTTTCGTGTTATAAAGTGTGATCGTGTTGTGAAAGTACTGGCAGATCGCGTTCTTGTTGTTCAACTAAAAGTTTCGATTTCTCAAGCAATTTACAATTTGACTGGATCAATAAGATTTATATGCTGCTGCAATTAAGTTTCAGACTTTATTTAACACGAAATTATTGGATTTAAAAATAGTACCCCTCGTTCAACAAGTAAATGTCAGAATGTGGACAACTAATTACTGTTTTTTAACGGATAGAAACGTGACGAATCTTTATCTAACAATTAGATTTAAAATAAAATAAATTTTAAAATTAAATGTTTCGTGTTATAAAGTGTGATCGTGTTGTTAGAGTACTGGCAGATAGCGTTCTTGTTGTTCGACTAAAAGTTTCGATTTCTCAAGCAATTAATTGAAAATTTGAGTGGATCTTCAATCAATAAGATTTAAATGCTGACGCAATTAAGTTTCAGACTTTATTTAACACGGAATTATTTGATTTAATAATAGTACCCCTCGTTCAACAGGTAGGTAAATGTCAGAATATATACGCTGTAGTTGCACCATTGATGACTGATTTTTTAAGGGGTAAGAGCTTGACGAATTTGTATGGAGCAAATCAATTTAAAATCCAACAAATCTTAAAATTAAATGTTTCGTGTTATAAAGTGTGATCGTGTTATAAAAGTACAGGTAGATAACGTTTTTGTTATTCAATTAAAAGTTACGAATTCTCAAACAATTTACAAATTGTGCGGATTTTCAATTAATAAGATTTGAATGTCCTGGAATATTATAGTTTCAGGGTTTATTTAGCACGGAAGTATTTGATTTAAAAATAGTACCTCTCGTTTAACAAATACATGTCATACGTACGCTATAGTTGTACCATTGATGAGTACGTTTTTAAGGGGTAAAAATCTACATCTAAGAATTCAATTTAAAATAAATCAGATCTTAAAATTAAACGTTTCGTGTTATAAAGTGAGATCGTGTTGTGTGAATACTGATAGTATCTTTGTTGCTTAATTAATAGAGTTTTAAAACGATTTAGAATTTGGGCGAATTTTTAAATCAAGAATCTTCAAAAATTGTTTAACGCGGTACTATTTAATTAGTATCAAAATATACAAAATGTTCCATTAAAATTGCGTCTTGATAGAAGTGCAACTCATTTTTTTTGTACCTGGAGGAGGTGGAAACGTAACGTGTGTTCGTGTTCTATAAGTACCTACTGGCAATCTACTTTTGCTTAAGCTTTGTTTAACACGGAAGTAGTCCATTAAATACTTCCGTGTTAAACCCTTGTTAAAAAACTAAATCAGCGCTTCTCAAGCCATGAGTCGCAAGTCGCTTAATTAACTAAAAATGCCATTTTTTCTTGTTGAATTTTCTGTTTTATTATGCTTTAAAATGAGATTTTGAAAAATATTTTCCAAAAATTCTCTTGTGGTGATGAGGATTTCCTCGCTTAGCCCAAAACCTGAGGGTGCTTTTTTAGCGAAACTTACTCTCGTTTCTAGATTATTTAAGTCGTACCTATGTTCAAAAGTTTGAGAAACGCTGGGCTAAATTATGTTAAAACTGTTCTTTGGGAATTAGAATTCAGCTTTATCATTAAATTCCAGAAATAAATACAGAGTGTTTGGTCTAAGTATGTTGAGTTCTAAGAAACTCCTATTAGTCGAAGAGCGATTCGAAAAATATTTTGAGGATTTGTAGAAGAGTCCCTAGGAAACATTTTAGCAAAATTAGAAGCTCGTAGCTCATTTCAAAGTTGGTCAAAAAACGATCGTTTTGGACAATGTCGCAATTTTAAAAAACGAACGAAACACACAGAACGATTAAAAATGACTCAGAGACCTTCCCAACATTGATTTTTTTATTTTTCTCCATTGTATTCCAGAGAAAATACGAAATATTTCCACCTGCTCCAGAATAAAATGGAGAAAAACGAAAAAATCAATTTTGGGAGGATCCTAAAGTCATTCTAAGTCGTTTTAAGTGTTTAGTTTGTTTTTGAAAATGGCTACATCGTCAAAAACGAGCAGTTTTTGCCCAACTTTTAAATGAGCTACGAGGTTCTAATTTTGCTGAAATGTTCTTCAAGGACCCTCCTACAAACCCTCAAAATATTTTTCGAATCGATCGTCGACTAACAGGAGTTTCTTAGAACACACCCTACTTAGACCAAACACCCTGTATATCGTGTTATAAAGAGTGAAACATGTTCTGTGAGTACCTATATCCAATCTTTTTTTGGTTGATCAAAAGCTGTGTGTTTTCAAACGATTTAGTATTTGAGCGAATTTTTGTACGAACAAGATTTGAATTTCAAAAATTTTTTGCTTAACACAGGGGTATTTAGTTAATAATAAAAAATATAGAGGGTGTTTCACTACAATTGTACCTCTCGTTCAACAGGTAAATGTTAGATTGTGGACGTTGTTGTTGCACTATTGTTAACTGGAAATTAATTGGAGGTACTGGAATTTAATTTTTGTTTAAGGGGGTAGAAGCGTAACGAATCATTCTCTAACAATTTAATTTAAAATCCATCAAATTTAATTAATTTTTTCTTCGGTGTTAAGTTTTTTTCTTTTGTCTGTTAAGGTTACTAGGATGGGATAAATCATTAAATGATTTATCTCGATAGACAGATTTCTCACGCCCAATATTGTTACAGTTTTCCTTTTTCATCATCATCATCAAGATCATCATCTCTATCTGTTTCATTTTAACTCATTTGATATCGTATAGAATTTGAGTATAAGGACAAAGAGGAACGAAAAAGAACAGATAGATTAACGAGGAATTTTTATCTATATTTTTAGTGTAGATGGGTGTCGGATGGATGCATCTCTTATAATCCCCATTTACTATCCTGAACATTACCAACTATACAGAATGAGAGATAACATCGCATAAATCACATGGTATTAACATACATTAAATCTGGGAACCGTTTATTATTCCTGTATGTGTGTGTAGGTATAAATGTCGTGCGAATATTTCGCTATTATCGTTCGAAAATTGAGCAATTTTACATGTAAAAAAGAATTTTCACTAAAACAACACACATTTCGGAATTAATGTGCAAAGAAAACAGGGTTTTATGGTGGTGTTTTAATGTTGTTTAGCCAGACAGAGACCCCTTTAGCATGCCGAAAGCAGCATTATTTTATGTTGTTGTATGATTTGAACCGATTGATACACTCGAGTGCACATAAAAGACACCGACTCTTGAACGAGGAATATCACGTTTTTGGGTTAGTGTGAATCAGGCTGTTTCTCTCGTTAGGGTAAGAAGATGGGCAGTAAGGTGGTATTAGAATGAGCTTCTACCATATAAAATATGTAGAAAGTATTTTTCTATTCAGGTAAATACCCAAATTGGCATCACTAACCCCACCCTCATATTCTGATTGAATAACTTTCTTCTAAATTTGTTACTTGTTAAGATTCTGTTAGGTACTTTATGTCGACCGCCCTTATAAGCCTGTTTTACACAGCCGCACACAAAGTGGTCTCTTAGTTTTGGCGAGCTCTGTACGGTGATGCATAGATCCTAATTATTGTGTCATATATTCAATAATTTAGATCAGCGTTTCTCAAACTTTTGAAGACGCCATTCACAATCAGACAATCTTCAAGAAATTAGAGGACGACCCATAGGGTTCTAGTCAAAAGAGTCCAACTACCTAGACAGTTTTTTTTTTTTTTTAATAAGCACCCTCAAGTTTGGGATTTCTTTTTCAATTTTTGCAATAGAACGGTAGAACAGCTAAATATTCGCATTTCCAGTCGAAAATTCTAGGAATTCACAAATTTATCTGATATTTCCATTTTTTTTTTTTTAGAGTACTATAGGGGGCAGATAAACGAGACCACTTTTTGTGCAGTTGAGTAAAACCGGCTTTTGAGGGCGGTCGTAACAATGTAACCGAATTTTTACAGATTAGCATCTGGGAAAAAGGATATTCAATCAGATGAAGAAGGTGATGCTATTTTTTATTAAGCGGGTGGTTCTACAAATTTGGTGGAAGCTCATTCTTACACTTTCTATATACCCTTCTTCTTACTTTCACGAGAGAAACAGCCTGACTCACACGAATCAAAAACGTGATATTCTTTGTTCTAGAGTTGGTATATTTTATGCGCTCCCCATAGTACCTAAATCTGTGTTATATGTGCAGTGACGAGCACATACGAGTACAATTTTTGAGCGAAGTATCACGTTTTTCGCTTCGTGTGAGTCAGGCTTTTTCTATCGCGAGGGTAAAGAATTTTCACCAATACCAAATTTGTGGAAAATATTTGTTTATTCAGGTTAATACCCAAAATGACACCAGTGACCCCACACCCATCTTCTGATTGAATATCGCTCTTCCCAAAGTCTGACCTGCGAAAAGTCTGTTATATTGTCACTAAAGCTGAGTCCACACCAAAGCAATATAGAGCAACATTTGTGTTTATGTTGCGTGTTTATTAAAATGTTGCTGAAAGTTGCAATAGTTGCTTCCTATTGGCGCAACAAAAACTAAATGTTGCGCTGTGTTCCATTAAGCTGGGTCCACACCAAAGCAACATAGAGCAACATTTGTGTTGGTGTATGTTGAAGTTGGTTCCAAAGTATAGAAAGGAAGCAACATTTAAATAAACATTTTGTTTCCATGAATAGATGGAACACTATCTCCACTAAGTCACCAACGTTACAAGCTGTCCGCATCACAGCAGCAACGTGACGCAACACAACTTTGTTTACAAGTGTTCCTTCTTGTTCTTTGATGTTTGCCGCTTATAATGGAAACATAGAACAACAGCGCAACATTTAGTTTTTATTACGCTAATAAGAAGCAACTAACTGGAACTTTCAGGAACATTTTAATAAACACACAACATAAACACAAACGTTGCTTTATGTTGCTTTAGTGTGAACCCAGCTTAAAATGTATGGCAACTTCAATATCGAGCAAAAATTGAAGAAAGCCATTTAGCCATTGAAACACAAATCACTGCTTCAAATATCTTTAAGTCGCCACTCTAAATGAGCCACCCTGTATAAATAATGTAAGTGTAAGTATAAACGAAGTGTATGGTTTGGGGACGGCGAACTTTATGTCGTGACAAAGCCAACTTGATCCTGCCACATCTAGAGAACAGCCATCATTTTGCAAACAATATAACGCCCGTCAGTTTTACTGTTTGGAAATTATAAGTTATTGTCTTTTATAAGGGAATTTTCGAGGGCTTATTTTATCGAGAGAAGCACCACTATATATATATATATATATATATATATATATATATATATATATATATATATATATATATATATATATATATATATATATATATATATATATATAGTTAGGATAAATAGATATAGATAGATAGATAGACGACAAGCCCAGCAACACAACTCACTACCACCCCACTGAAGAAGAAAAAACCACCCCTCTCTCTCAACCACTAAAAGCGATCTATTCTTGTTAAGAAAAACGACTAGAGAAAATGGAAAGCAACCAAGCGATGATCGCCCCGAAATGAGACAATGATCGATCGCCATGATCTAAGTGTCCGACAATTGTGAATTTCGCCACACAGAAACCACAACAAAATAAAACAAAATAAAAAAACACACACGCATACACAAATATGTGCGGTTTTTGTTTTGTTATCGTGTTTTTATATGCCCACTTTGCTCGAACGAATCGTAAAATAATAAAATTGTTAATTATTGTTAAAGCTTCTGTCGTAACTTAAAAACAAAAAGAATAACGTAAATTTAATTTCCGACATACGAAAATTAAAACGTAGCCGCAAACAACTTTATGTTACACGTTTCGTAATGATTTACAATTGACATTTATCGCTTTATTTTCATACCCGTTATCAGTATACGTACTACAACGATTTATATACTAACTATATAAGATTGGTGGTAAAAATTATGAAGTCTTAATTAGAGAGTAAAAGGTAAAAGAGAACGAATTAAAATATAATATGAAAAGGGGGCGATTACAATGCGGAAATTTATAAGATCCATAAACTAGATGCAGAGATGATGATGATGATGATGATGCTGTGTACCTACATACAGTGTGTGTGCAGAGGAGAGACGACGAAACGAATGAGAAAAGGCAACAAAAAGCCGAATACGGGGGAGAGAATTACTCACACTAACACACACAGGGTCAGATACAGAACAGTGATAATCGCCTCTTGTAATTGGATTTTTATCTACAATCGTCTTAGATATGAATTGATAATCCTAATATACAGCGTGTTCCATTTCACCTGACACTATAAGAAAACTGTACGTATTTGTACAGTAGCGATCAAAAAAAAAATAAACCACCTCTTGTGCGGCTGCGTAAGACAGGCTTTATAAGGACGGTCATCATAATGTAACTGAATCAGGTCAGCATTTGGGGAGAAAGATATTCAATCAGAAGACGGAGGTAGGGTTATTAATTCCATTTTTACCCATACGAAAGAAACAACCTGACTCACACTAACGAAAATATGTAAAATTCTAGCTCAAGACTCGGTCTTTTTTTGATCGCCACTGTATGTACAATAACGTTCACAAAAATGAGCTAGAATATCACGTTTTTCAGTTCGTGTGAGTTGGGCTGTTTCTCAGATGAGCAAGAGACAATGGTAACAACCCCACCCTCTACCTCTGATTGAATATTTTTGTTTAGAAATTTTGACCTGTGAAAATTCTGCAGTAGTGTCACGACCACCCTCATAAGTCTGTTTTACATGACCCCAAAAAAGTGGTCACATTATTGTAAAACTGATTTTACATACCCATACAATGACGAGCATATAAAGGAGACCAAGTCCTCTTTATTCAGTTGCCTTTACGAATTTCTCAGAAAATTTTGACAGTTGACCAAAATTTTGGAACGTATAAAATTATAAAGAGCGATTTAAATAACTCCAATTTACTTGGACACAATCACTTTTTTATTAAAGTTACAGAATACGGTCCTATTTGTACCGCTAAGCGAGTAAATGTACAGTGAAGAGCACATAAAAGAGACTAAGGCTTAAGCAAGGAATATGACGTTTTTCGGTTCGTGTTAGAACGGGTTTCTACCCCATGAAATTTATAGAAAATATTTGTCTATTCAGGTAAATACTCAAATGAGCACAGGAACCCCATGTCCACTTTCTGATTTCCTGTTTTACACAGTCCGAAAAAAGTACTCTCTTTTATATGCTCATCACTGTACATTTATTTAGATATATTCGCTAAGTTTCCAAGGGTGTTGAATTAACATCAGAGGGTTGAATTCAGCAATAATCCATCACATATGGCGCTTTGATCTGATAAAAATCTCAACAAAATGAACATCACATTATTATTTGGTGGATGATGTCAATCTGTTTTCGATATAATTCAGTTCATATGACAAATCATCCCTCGTCCTTCTATAATATAAAGAGGGTGGTTTTCTATATTATACATTAAATGGATTCACATGGAAATTGTAATGAATTGTGGTGTTATATTCCAATATTGTATATTTGTGTATTTTTCCACCCTTAAGGACATAATCAAATAATTAAGATGTAAGTATACACCACCGACCACTGTAATGTTGCCAATTAGTATTCAAATTAGTGCTTGATTAATGTTCATCATTGCGAGAAACAAACAGTGGCATAATTAAAATAATTAATTACAACACCATCGTGGTTGTATTATATATTAACTCCCACCCTTACAACTACATAAACAACATGAGATAACTGGTTTTGTACAGCCCATGGCGGGAAAGGGGGGATTAACAAACAAACAAACAGTGGTAAAAAAAGATTTAATTATGCACTTGGATGGCAATCAGGGTTGGTTGAGTGAAGCGCAACATAGAGAAAGAGTGAGAGAGAGAGAGAGAGGCTATAAAAACTAATTAAACAGCATCCATCAACTAAAACACCACCAAGTAACTGAAATAAACGATTTCATCCCTCTATAAAAACCCGAACAAGAGCTACTTTATCAACGCTAACACACACAAAGAGTGTCTAGATTGGTACCTCCTCAATCTAAAAATCACCGTCTCGTGAGGCATCTAGTAAGGGTTACCATGGTAATATTTCCTAAAGTATCAAGTGTGTGTGGTGGTGGCGGTGGTGGTGGTGGTGGTGGTGGTGGTGTAACGACGACGGCGACGACGACGATGACGGAGACATTCGCTTGTTTTAATCAAGGGCTGTCATGGCAACCGAGATCCCGCCATTGGACAATTCATTTTGTAATTACGTTGACGACACCCCAGGCGGCCATTTTGAAATGTATAGAACCGTCCAAATGAAAGATGTTGGCTTTTTGTCGGTATTCACTTACAATATATAACAGACCGGATGTAGATTCAGGCACCAGGAAGCGGCCAACTAATACAATTAACGGGAGACAAAGTGAAACTCTGCTATCGTAACTCGCGCCCCCTCCTCTCTCTCTCTCACACACACACACACACATTCACTCTCTCACTTTCTTTCTCTCTTTTCAACTATTACAACTAGTTATCTATCTATCTTTCACATTTCGTGTCTATGGTGAGAAATAGAGAGAGTGAGAGATAGAGAGTTTCCGGTGTCTTTGTCGTGTTCTCCCAAGTTGATTAAAACAGATTGAATGTTTCAACTTTATGTGGTTACTTTATTATAGTTTCATTAGCCACTTTGGTGGTGTCTTCTTACGTTTCGACACTTCCACGATTGACTTTTATGACATTTAATCGATACCGTTACATCTATTTTGGACAGCCTGTATATTTTAAAAATAATATCAATATCAACAGCTGATTTATACAATTACACAAGTCCGGTTTAGTGGATTTTAATAATTGTACAGACATGAATGTTTAATTAACTGTTTAAAATATTTATCCTTGTCGCGTTAAGATTCCAACATCGTTCGAAGTTCGAGTTATTAATGTGCTGTGAATTTAATTTTGTCGCCTTGTTTAATAATAATCACACCAACACACACACACACACCAACTTGCACCACATAATTACAGATTAAACAAGAAAATTTATTACGATTTAATTAATTATTTAGAAATTAAAAAAAAATAGAACGTACAGCTAGGTGCATGGAAAAGGTAATGATATTTATAAGGCTGTGTAAGTCAGGCTAAAAAGAGAGGTCCTCATAATGTGTAGCAGATCAGAATTTGAAGAGAAAGATAGTCACACAAGAATAGTAGGTGTTATCATATTTACAGAACGTTACATGACTCCACCCTACTTCCTCATGGAGAGAGCTTGGTTTACACAACTAAAAGGAGTCGTCATCTTTTGCAAGCATCTAACAGTACACTAGGGAGAAGATAAACGAGACCACTTTTTGGCGGTTGTGTAAAACCGGCTTTTGAGGGCAGTTGTAGTAATGTAACTGAACTTTTACTTTCACAATCAGAAGCAGGGGGTGGGCTTAAAGGTGCCATTTTGGGTATTTAACTGAATAGAAAAATACTTTTTACACATTTGGTAAGATGGGACTTGTTCTAACACTTCTTATACATAAATGTCTACTTATCTTAACGAGAAAAACAGCCTGACTCACACGGACCGAAAAACGTGATATTTCTCGTTCAAGAGTCGGTCTCTTTTTTAGGATATCTCATGTAAGTAATGATGGAACAAATTAACTGATAACACATTCTAGTATTACTTTTTTGAGCTTAATCGAGAGGCATACTTGTTTTTTTTGTTACATTCATTTGTTTTCGAGTTATTCATCTTTTCAATTTTTCAGTATTTTTAAAATAAGACACCCTTATTATAAGCATATATGTAACAGAGAGCACTTTGTGAGGCTGTGTAAATTAGGCTTTTGAAAGCGATAATGGTTTTGTAGCAGTATTTTCGCAAGTTACACTTTGGAAAGATATTCAATCAGAAGAAAGGGGCTTGAGTACCATTTTGTATATTTAGTTAAACAGACAAATATTTTCTATAAATTTATATACAGTCGGGTGCACATAAAAGAGACTGACTCTTGAACGAGGAATGTCACGTTTTCCGTTATTGTAAGTCAGGCTGTTTCACTCGTTAGGGTAAGAAGGTGGGCAGGTAGGAGGTGTTAGAATGACCTTACACCATACAAAATTTGTAGAAAGTATTTTCTAAATCCTAGCCTTTGAAAATTCTGTTGCATTGTTAGGACCGCCCTCAAAAGCCGGTTTTACACACACAACTGCACAAAAAGTGGTCTCTTTCATGTGCACCTGAGTGTACGTTCTACATTGCTCACCTTTTTCTGACGAAAGAAACAGCCCGATTCACACGAACCGAAAATCTCCCGCTCCTCAAGACTTGGTCTCTTTTATTATGTTCATAATAGTACGGGGGGTGATTACTATGATTACGATAACTCCACACAATTCGAATTTATTCCAACCCTCTGTTCTAATCTTATTGCATAATCAAGATGAAAATATCGGTGCATCTCTACAAAACAAAACAAATGAACCACCACCACCACCACTATTATTATTATTATTATTATTATCAACATCAACATCATCCCTATACTGTCAAGGGTTTCAATCTGATTATGGTGTCAAGTGAACTAGTTTCACTATTTTTATTGTTGATTATTATAAATTTCAACTGTAAATAGGGGTGGAAGGAAATGAACAACAAAATTGACAAAAAATCAAAAATTAGAACCAATCTTCTCATAATTAAAATTCTATTAATACAATATTATTAGTTATAAGAAAAAAACGTGAGACATCATTAAAATATCCTCCTGCTGTTTTAATATACATGTCTACTAGCTACCAGTTATGATAAACATGATGCAATTTACAATTAAATGTGTGTATATACAGGGTGATTCATGATTATTGTCTAAATAAATTATCGGATTTATGTTTATTTATAATTGATAATTTATACAGAACGTCCCGGGTAAGTAGGTATAGTTTAGCACAATAAATGTGACCGTATTCTGTAACATTAATAAATAAGTGACTGTGTCCGAGTGAGACAATTTTTATATAAATCACTCATTACAATTTCATACTTTCCAATATTTTGGTCAACTTTCTAAGTTGACTACTGTCACATTCTTTTGGATCTTTAAATAATTGAAAAAAAGGCAAATATTTTTTACAAATTTGGTACGGTGTAAACTCGTTCTAACACTTCCTACCTATCCATCTTCTTACCCTCACGAGGGAAACAGCCTGATTCACACGATACGAAAAATGTGATATTCCCCCTCCAAGACTTGGTCTCCTTTATATTATGCTCGTTACTATACACTAGAGAGCACATAAAAAAGACCAACTCTTGAATGATGAATATCCAGTTTTTCAGTTCGTGTGAGTCTGACTGTTTCTCTCGTGAGAGTAAGAAGGTTTCCACAATGCTAAATTTTTAGAAAGTATTTTTCTATTCAACTTAATACCCGAAATGGCACCAGTAAGCCATTTACTTCTTCCCAAATCCTTACACAATCGCACAAAAAGTGGTCTCTTTTATCTGCTCCAGACTGTACCTAAGTATACAGACTGTACCTCTGTAATTAGGACAAATAGACATAATTATTAATTTTGTATAATGACTAAAAACAATCACTAAATTCCTACTTACAAACAAAAATAACTTGAAATTCACTAAAAAGTAAGGGTTGAAAAACAGGACACCATTCATTTCACTCGGTTCTCGCACAACACGACAGTGTTAAACAAAACTTAAAATTAGCAGTAATGTAGAGAGGATGGTCTGTATTACCTTGACGTTTATTTTTTAAGTTAATAAGTCTTTATGCCTTGATTTACACGAAAAATATTCAAAAAGCCGTGTAAGTCAACACCGTGGAAAACGAGATAAGTGCCTATTAATATAAAAATACAAAGCCGCCCTTTTCTTAACATCAACTTTCTTTGTTTCCTTAAAGTGGAGCTCTTAATTTAAATCAAACTTGCAAAATAATCAAAATAAACTCATTTTTGGTGTTGGTTTAAGAACTGTGTAAAAGTGAAACCGTGCAATTTAATGCCCGCGTAAACTGAGGGATAGATCCATTTTTTTTGTATTATATACAGAGTGTTCAATGTAAATATGGTCCTATCAGTCTACGAGCGATTCTAAGAATATTTTAAGGATTTGAAGGAGGATCCCTAGAGAAAATTTTAGCAAAATTAGAACCTCGTAACTCATTTGGAAATTGGTCAAAAATTGCTCGTTTTTGATGATGTTGCGATTTTCAAAAATGAGTTAAACACTCAAAACGACTAAGAATGACTCGAAGACCCTACGAACATTATTTTTTGTCGTTTTTCTCCATTGCTGCCTCCGCTCCAAAGCAAAATAGAGAAAAACAAATAAAATCTATACTGAAAGGATCCCCGAGTCAGTCTAAGCCGTTTTGCGTGTTTAGCTCGTTTATGAAAATCGTGATATTGTCAGAAACCAACGTTTTTTGACCAACTTTCAAATGCGCTACAAGGTTCTAATTTTGCTTTAATATTCTCTATGGACCCTCCTTCAATTTTCGAATCGCTCGTCGACTAATGAGAGTTTCATAGGATCGACCATATTTAGATCGAACACCCTGTAGGTATAATCGTCATTTACTTTTCGGAAGCCCCAATTAGTCGAAACGCCCTGTATACGGACTATATTCTGTAAGTATGCATCTATAGGATTATTGATTACAAATTTGAGGTTATGTAATAGAATAGAGTAACAACAGCGCCATCTGTACGAACCATTTGTACAGCTGTGGGTAAAAATTCAATTATTTGAAAGAAATTAAAAATTACACAGTAACGGCGGATGTTATTCAAATTTTTTAAATTACGAAAAAAATTGTGTAACGAATTCGTTTGCTTTTTTAATTTTGTACGCTGTGTGAGTTCATTAATTTCGACCACCTCCTGGTGTATTTTTTTTTCATCCTTCAATATTTCCATCAAAACTATTATATAGGACAGAAAATAAAGCAGATAAAAATCTAATTATAATCCACCAATTAACAATAAAAATTTAATTTTCCATTAAAATCCATTAATGTGAATTGTGAATTTTTCCAACGATAATAACCACCTTCATAGGTACTTCAAAAAATTTTCTGTTTATTCAACATTCTCAAATATCAGGAAATCAACTAATGGCATTGGAGTATCATTTCCTGCCATTATACCTAACACTTTTGTCGTATTATTTGGCCAAATATATTTTGGAAAGGTATTACTTATACCTACTATATAGATGGTGTTCCGTTTCATATCCGGCACTTAGACGCTGTTTATTATATCGCAAAATTCACCCTTAACTGTTTCTCTATTTGCCATCCAAAGGGGTTGGAAATTAAGTTATACTCTTGCAATTTTTGGTGATTGTATTGCTTTTAATTTGCATTGATCATTAACAACAACAACACCCTATATAGAAACAACCCCCTTGACTGTTTTGATGTGTTTTTTTTAATATTTGCCAAATCAACGATTCGCACCACTGATTTCAACATTAGACACCTATAAATATTCAGTACGATACAACAAACATCAATCATCAAGCAAAGTGACCTGTCATAGCTGGTGATCCTACCCCTCTGTGTCAAGCACCACCACCACCACCCATTTCGCCAACCACCTATATTTATTGTGTAAACATGGAATATTGTATAGGGGATCAATTTGAAATTATACCCAACGATAATTTTAAATTGCTGTAAATAAAATTATAAAATTTTTCACGAAACGTCGATTCCACCAACGTCTGTTAAATTTTAACGAACAAATAACTGTTGATTAGGCTTCAGTTAAGTGGACGAAATTGATCCTAAGTTAATTATGTTTAGACCTCCAACAATAATTAAAAGATATCGATGAGATAAGGCATGTACAAATTTATGTACAAGAATTCCAGTCAAGAGTAGGTGGAGAAAGAGAGCTGTTAACCAATAAAAAAAACAAGAATGGAGGATATGTAAACTATTCAGTGGCGTGGTTATAATCACATACTTTTAATTGAAACTAATTTGTTTCACATAGAAAGTCGTAACACCACTGGTCGTTTAAATACAAGCGTGACGATTGACCTACCAGCTGTATCTCAACTATGTCCTTTAATTCTGATTCGCACTCTATGATATTAATTGATTTGTTGTAGTTTTATACAAGAATACAAAAATTGTGGCACTCTGATGGGGCGAGTTTCTCCACCTTAATTACTATCGAACAATAGTTAATTGATTTTTGTAAAATTGAAGAAAACTCTAATCAAATTGGTCATGGATCGGCTATATTCTATTGAACGATATTCAACTGTTTTCCCCCCATCCTCTCGCCCCACTATTCCAACCCCCAAACAAAACATCTATCAAGTTATCCATGTGTATGGATAGAAATTTTGTTTGTAGTGGTGGTAGTAGTGGCAGTAGTGGGGGAAGGTTAATAGTATTGTTGTATGATTGTTGCGTATAGCGGGCGTTTAATCCATGCACATAGAGGCGTGCCCTTAAATCAACCAATCAGATTCGTGTTGTAAAGAAACTGGTTTAAGTAACGCCCTTTCAACGTTTACACGTTTATCGAATGGTTAGTGAACTTCCAACTAGCTTACGATACAGACATAAACGTTATTCACTTGTTATATCAAATAAATTTGATTGTTTTTTGTTTTTTTTATGTTTCGTTTTTTACAATTTTGATTTTAATTTAAACGTTAAATCGAGCGTAATTTTCTAATTTTTTCTATTATAATTAATTGAAGAAAATTGTGAGATTTTTGTGGAATTTAGTGCTTTTAATTGGTTAAACTTCGATTAAAAAAAAAATTGTGAAATTTGGTGTCATCCGATTTTTAAACAAGCAAAATGAGGATTTTTCAGTGTCTAAATTGGCTATGCAAACAAATGACGATCATCACATTCAACTGTTCGAAATAATTAAAAACGAACAGAGCCGTCGGATAGTGTGTTGTTTAATTAATTGTTTATTAATAATTCAATAATAATAATATTAATAATGTTTAGTGGTTATAGTGTATGACTCTAATTAATTAAATTAATTTAATTATTCTTTCCAAAATAATTTGTTCAGAGTTGATAAAAACAATGGTATTAGAATCGGGGGTATTACCGCCACCATTACAATTATATGCGGCAGCTGCCGCCCATTTAACAACACCCCGTCCACCATGGGCACCATTATTACAATTTCCTGGTGCGGCTGCCAGTTTATTAGGTATGCCTGGTGCATTTACACCGTTAAATCGGCCACGATTCCCACCGGGAATTGCGGCGGCTGCAGCTGCTGCAGCCGCTGCCGCCGCCGCCACCAACAACAGTCACACATTACGAACACAACCAGGACCACCGTCGGAGGATAGTGGTAGTGAAACGCACACGGGAAAAGGTAACGAAATGGGGGTGAAATTTGATGGGACATGCGGTATTTTCTAGAAATAACTTGCTAATTACTATACTTTTAAAGTGTGAATTTCGTTTAAAAAATTCAACATTAATTACACATTAGAATTACATAGATTTAAGTGCTTTTAATCGAACACTGATTGTAAACGTTAATTATTAAGAGCCTCTCTAATTTTGTAATTAATTTAGAAACAACGAAAATAAAATTAACATAAATCAGTTTCGGTCTACAATTCACACAAAAATTATTAATTAAAACACATTCCGAAATATGGTAGGGTGAAATTGACTTGACTCCCAAATGTAATGCACCAATCAGAATAGTTTGCTGATTCATGGCAATCTTGCTGATAGTTAAGTAATAAATAAAATTTTACTGTCAACTGGGACATGTGGTGTATTAACTAAATAATAAAATCAGACACATGACAAGTCTATCTATCCCATCCATCTATTCAATATTTTAACGACTTTGTTGGCTGAAATAAGACATTCCACGTATTAAAATCTAATTTAACGGTAATTGTAGTGTAATTCTAGATCGTATTACATGCATAAACGTTTTAGAATTACAGAAAATCTATAATTCGTAATAGAGGAAGGGATAGAGAAATATACAGAGTGTTTCATTACATCTAAATTAAACGGAACATCCTGTATATTATTAACAATAGAGTGTATCCATTCGAATTGGGAAAACTAATATACAGAGTGTTTCATTACATCCAAATCAAACGGAACATCCTGTATATTATTAACAATAGAGTGTATCAATTCGAATTGGGAAAACTAATATACAGACTGTTTCATTACATCTACATCCAAATTAAACGGAACATCCTGTATATTATTAACAATAGAGTGTATCAATTCGAATTGGGAAAACTACCCTTATGTATCAATTAATTTCAAATATTACCGATAAAAGATAAAGCAAACGATGGAAACAATCAATTTATCTTCTAAGGGGTAAATAGAAATATTCAACGAAATTTATGTATGATAAGAAGAAATAGAATAGGATGAATTTATCAGAAACAAGGGAAAAAAGGGTGAATCGTAATATAGTTACAACAACAACAAACAATATTTGTGATTTATTCAATTTTTCGAATTGCCTAGACGCTGATATATTGGCCTGATAAGGGATGAAATATATTGAAATAACGAAAAACAAAATATGGATACAGTCCATATTTTCGGGGGTGGGATGCTCATATAATATAAACTATATTAGACTATAGACTACGGGTCAATTTTTCAAATAAAATCACCCTAATTAAAAATCGATTGAATCTAATTTTTTTTTTTGTGTAATTACCGCATCAGTTCAGTGTTAATACAATGCACACCCCTTGGTTAATGTAGATTTACTTTTAACCAAAACATTGTTTCAACTATAATGTAGCGGTAAATTGAGTCAGCAGAAGGGTAAAAGACACCCTCTATATCTAACCAACCCTCACCTATACATATACATATATACAAAGTATTCTTTCTCCGTCTTTCTAGTGTATGTATTTCTTTTGATATTGACGTTGAACTATCACCCCCACGAGTCCCATTTTGCCAGCCAAACTCTATTATTATTGTATAGAACAAATCAGAAGGTTAACGTATAGTAGAGTGGCCTAATACCAAATATAAATCATCAAGAAATAAAAACGTAACTTGGGATTTATTGTATTGCAGGGGGTGGGTGTCCATTGGGGTTGCAAACGGTGCCAATCTCTCTCTGTTTCGCTCGTCTATAGGTACAGTCGAATGCGGAAATTTTTTAACGACTTTTCATTAGAATTTTGGCTTGTTTTACATAGATTGAACCGTTCTTCTACCATTGTTGGTATCGGGGATGAACCGAAGCTTCTTTATTACCTCCTTCGTCCTCGTCTCCTTCTTTGTGTCGATATCCAATAGAAAGTTGTTCCCTTCAACCGAAAGTCTGATTTACACCATACAATCCTCAGCGTTAAAACATTTCCGCACTCGACTGTACACTGACGATCAAAAAAAAGAGACCGTAAATTATGAACGCCCTAATAAGCCTGTTTTACACAGCCGCACAAGAGATGGTCTCTTTTTTTTGATCGCCGCTATACATATACTGTGTATAGATTTAGACTAAATCAAGTTTAAACAAAACCAGATGGCGTAATTGTCAAAGTCAAGATGTTTAGAATTGAATAGATGAAGTATATTTTATTATTCATAGAATTTTGTGTGGAGTAGATTAATTCGATCAATTTCTAGAATCAATTTATTGCAAATTGCTTGATTAATGATAATTATGTATTCAAGTTGTAATTTAACCGTGTTTTTTTCTTGTGTTACTTATCAATTCTTGTTCTTTTTTTCGCAGTCTCCACTATCATTATTTTATCTGATAACATTAAATGTATCTTATATGTGATTAAAATAACGAGCCTCTATTTAACAATTAATTCAAAATGCTACTAACTACAACTTTTCTTTTTTTTGTTGTTGTTGTTTTGTGTAATAAGCGATAATAATTAAACGTTAAAACCGGTCGCTTTCGTATTTAATTAAAATCTCTTAATTTTATTGTTAATATCATTAAGGAGCGCAATTTTCCCCTAAAGTCATCATCATCATCAAATTAAGTTGAAAAAAATTACACTCAGCTCGTTCTATTTGTGTTGTTTTTTGTGTGAGTGTGCGCCTAATCCGCAACCAATAAATAAAATTAAAAGCGACACGCGTAACAAATAGGGTATTTACCACCGAAAACAAGCTTAATTCTAATTCCAACCCCGTTCAGTTTTAGAGTAAAAGTTAAACCGTATACACACACACACACACACACATTCTTAACGTCTATCTCTGTTGTATACAAAACAAACCATCTTGTTTGTTTTGTTGTTGTTGAGTTGATAAGCCGGGGCAAGAGCAACCCTCTATGTGTAAGTGTGTAGATTCAACCCTCCAACCACCAAACCATAGGAAATATTAGATTAACAGTAATCCTCAACTAATGTACTTTGATATGGTAACAATGTTTCTAGAGATTTTACCCTCCTTTACCACACACCAAAACTATTATTGTGAATCTTTTCAACAACAATAGCTGTTGTGGTGGCAGAAAATTGGAATAAGGGATGTAATGTGGATGAATGTATGATAATTTTGAGTCAATAGGGTGCAAGTATAAGATGCAATTCGAATTTTATGTAAGACTCACCACCGATTTTCGATGAAATATTCAAAGCAAATCGTCAATATCAACAACCCCTATTGGAATTTATTTAATTAACGTAAAAATTGCTTTGGTAACTTTAAACAAGGGTAGATTTTGTTTTAAGAACAAATTTACCAAAGAATCTCTACATTTATAATCATAACAAGTTTTAGGGGTTGTATTTTGATTGACTATAATTGGACGATTTACAGGTAACTTTCATTCTATTAAAAATTGCATAAAATATCAACAACCCCCCAGCGATATTTATTTGTGTAAATATTATAAATTTGAAAACTAAATCCAACATAAAATTTAGGGGTTGAAAACCATTTTAGCCATCAAGTGGGTTGGTTAAGTTGAGCGACTTGTGAGTCAAGTCAGTTTCTGTTAGCTATAATTCGCAGATTTACACGAATTTCAATTCTTTTAGCAGATGTTTATGTTTATTTAAATTTGCATCGGTTATTTTAAATAAGGATAGATTTCTTTAAAGAAAATTTAGTGAAAAATTTCTTTACATCTAGAAATTATGGGGCTGAAATTTATTAAGAAAAAGGCTACTTTAGACAAGAATTTCGTTTAAATTGAGTAACCCGTGGGTCAAGTCAATTTTGTTGAACTATAGTTGAACGATTCACAGTTAACTTTGTTTTTATTTTAACTAGACAATAGTATCAAAAAAACCTTAGGTATCGCTGTTTAGCTATTTGTTCATTAAATGATAATCACAAGATTAGGGGTTGTATTTTGTTTAACTATAATTGTACGATTTATAGGTAACTTTAATTCTATTAACAACCCCTAAATGATATTTATTTGTGTCAATACTTGAAATTTGACAAATAAATTTAGCACAAGATAAAAGGGTTGAAAAACTATCATTTTATCCATTAAGTGGTTTGATCAAGTTGAGTAACTCGTGAGTCAAGTCAGTTTCCATTAGCTACATAATTCGCAGATTTATAGGACTTTCTTTTACCATCAGATTTTTATGTTTATCTGAGTATGAAAATTTGCATTGGTAATTTTAAATAAGGGTAGATTTCTTTAAAGACAAATTTAGCAAAAAAATTCTCCACTTAAGCGTTAAATCTAGCAATTTTAAGGTTGAATTTAACTAAGAAGAACGCCATTTTAGTCAAGAATTTTGGTTAAATTGAGTAACGCGGGCGTCAAGTCAATTTTGTTGAACTATAGTTGTACGATTCACAAGTAACTTTGTTTCTGATATTTATCTGTTTATTTATTGTATTAAAGGGGTTGACTTTGTAAAAAATCTCTACATTTATGATAATCACAAGATTTATAGGGGTTGGAAAATTAACAAGCGCTTAAATGAAATTGAGTAACTCGTAAATTAAATCGACTTTAATTAACCATAATTAGACGATTGATTGCATTACACATACCTACAATACATAAACAACCCTTACCGATATACATTTGTGTGAATCCTAGAAATTTGAAAAATTAATTAGACATTTATAAGAATCAGAAATTTTTAGGGCTGGAAATGTCTCTTTAATAAATTCGTGTAACTCTTAAGCCAAGTCAAGTTTGATTGACTATAATCAATAATCCTCATCGATGTTGATCTACAGGGGTAGATTTCTTTTTAGAAAAATAAACACAATGGGAAATATGTTCATTTATATTTGGGATTGTAAGTTAGAGTAACTCTTAAGTCAAGTCGGGTTTGATTGACTATAAATGGAATAATTATAGGTAAAGTTGATGATTTTATAAGTAGAACAAGCGAAAATTGTTAGAATTTCACCAATTTCTCTGTTGTATTCTGGTTTTACAATGAACGTCAATTTAATTGATCAACTTGACTATGGTTGCTATGATGATATCATCAACCTGACTTAGATACTGAAATCTAAACAGTAAAGTTGGCAAAAACTAGTCTTCCTAAGTATCATTTCTCGTTAATGGTTTTTTAGAAGGGCTATTATAGCCAATACGGTCGAGTCAAATTTGATTTACTATAATTACAAATCCAACCATCAATAATTCTTAATTAATTCCCGTCTCTATCAGATTGACATTTAGAATTAGGTACAGTTAATCGAATTTTGATTAATCGATTATCTATTACTGCAAAAAAGTCAAGTCGAATTGTGTTGACTATAATTGGAAAATCCATAGCCGACTGTGGTGGCAGTACAAATTACACAGAAAAAAAGATAGAAAATTAACAAATCTGTTGAACAAAAAAAAAATGGAAAAAAAACCGAAAGAACTTTGATTACATTTCCAATAGTGATTATAAATGAGAATAATTGAAAGCTTTCTGAAAGGCTTGGAGCATTCTTTGAAAAGACTTAATCCAAACTAATCTTAAAACATACATCACACCAATCACCGCCAACACGATTACTACCACTTTCTATCTCTATTCAATGTAATAAAACATATTCAGTATGGTGATGTAGGAAAGAGAACAGAATTGAAGAGAAATGAATTAATTCCATGAAATATCATTGAATAGGACGATATTAATTTAGTTGTCGTTCATTTTAAAAGTAACACAAAATACCCCACTTGACATTCAAGACGGAATATAAATGTTCTATAAGAGTTCCGTAATGGATTTGTTCACGCATATTCCATCTCTATCCCAATCTCTTCTATACAATAGCGATAATAATGGTAATAATTTTCAGTTGATTTCGTAAAATTTCTGTCATTCTCTTGTGAATTTAATCCATGTTTACGACTTGATAGGATTACCGATTTCGTTTTCCTTTTTCTCACTTCGTTCAAACCAAGGCTTGCTTGATTTTTCAGCTCAACGCTATCTATCAGACAGAAGCATTTTTGAAAAATTTCATAAGAAGCAAACTTTTGAAAAAAACGCAAATTTTGGCCGCATTGGCGCTAGTTACCACCACATGAGAAGTAATAGTTAGTATCTCCATCTATATTTTACTCAAATAATTAATGACAGTTCAGGCCCCTAGCTGGGAGGAAGTGAAGTAGAGAGTCGCCCTACTTAACACATTTTTTTGTCCTATCTCAAGGGCTTTATGGGCAATTTTCAAACACCGATATCTAGCTTGTCTTTTTAGATATTGTGAAAAGTAAACGTGCGTTGGATAGAGCATTTCAAGGTGAATGTTCTAAAGCTTTCAATTTTGCGAAAATATGATAAAATTTTGACTCCCCCTTTTCATTTGTTATTTAGAGCTATTAAAATTACTTAATTTACTTCAAAATTGATATAAAAATGTTGGAAATTTTATCTCCTTTCACGATCATGTTATTATAATGGAAAATATTTGAAAAACTGTCTATAGATTAATTTTTTAGTCGACCATGTTTGTGTCAGCATACCAGATATATCCGGTTTATACCAGATATATCGGTACATTGCGGACTAAATCACAACAACACTAACGATAACAACACAAACATGGTCGATTAAAAAATGAAAATTTTGACAGATTTTCAAATATTTTCCGACATTTTCATATCAATTCTAATGTAAATTAAGTAATTTTAATAGCTGTAAATAACAGGTCAAAAAGGGGTTAAGTAAGTCACTTAATTTTCAAAATTTTCTTTTAAGCAAGCTTAATGTCCTTTACCTTACATTATCTTTCTAAAAACAAGATTATGATTCTCTATCTTTAAAATTATGCACAGCATCACTGTTAAGATATTTTTTTAATTTGCTCCAGAAATGGGAAAACTGACAAACTTATCGGGAAAATTCTTGAAGATCTGGAAAGATCTTTTAATTTTCTATCTAAATTCGCCCGATATTTATTTAAAATCAATAATATTGGCTATAATTTAGCCAGTTATGAAGGAAAATGTACGAAAAAAAAACAGGGTTCAAGAGTTTTCTCTGCCATTCAGAATTTTATCATAATTTTCTCTAATGAGAAGCTTCAGGATATGTACCTTGAAATGTCCTATCCAACGCACGTTTAATTTTCACAATATCTCAAAAAACAAACGAGATTTCGATGTTTGAAAATTGTCAATTTTCGCACGCCCAATCGAGTAATCTTTCCAAACACCCCTTAACAGTCTAAGATAAAATACAAAATACAAAGTTAACAATATTTAAATTCTAAGATAGCTAATAAAAATTTCAATCATAGGTTCATAATTAGAATTATAATTCGACCTACTTTTAGCTACTTTTTTTGGCCAAATTGTTTAAATTTCAAGCGAATTTCGTAAAAAAGCAATAAAACCGGGACTATTAGCCATAGAAGTCAGACATTTTGCATAAAATCGACGATTTATAGCAAGAAAATCTAAAACATCTGGCTAACTTCCAAGAAAATCCACTGAAACGAGCTTAAATAGGCTAAATCGACGTATTTTGACGAAAAAAGAACATTTAAGCTACTAAAAAGCCAATTCGACCTACTTTTAGCTACTTTTTTCACCCAAATAGTTCAAATTTCAAACAAATTTCGTAAAAAAGCAATAAAACCGGGACTATTACCCATGGAAGTCAGACATTTTGCATAAAATCGACGATTTATAGCGAAAAAATCCAAAACATCTGGCTAACTTCCAAGAAAATCCAGTGAAACGAGCTCAAATCGACGTATTTTGACGAAAAAAGGACATTTAAGCTACTAAAAAGCCAATTCGACCTACTTTTAGCTACTTTTTTTTTGCCAAATAGTTCAAATTTCAAGTGAATTTCGTAAAAAAAGCAATAAAACCGGGACTACTACCCATAGAAGTCAGACATTTTGCATAAAATGCAAGCTTTGCATCGTAAATTTTGCGATATTATCCGTTTTTGAGAATTTCGACTAAGTTCTGAAGTGCAGAGGAAAATCTTGGAGCATTAAAAAAATATCCAAATATCACTGTCTACAATTTTAAAGATAAAAACATCGTACTACAGCTTGTTTGAAAGCTTATCCATAAGCCCCAGGCGATCAGAGCCCAACAAATCCAATTTTGGAAAATAAAAAAGTTAGAAATTTTTCATTAATTTTTTATTTTTTATTAACTTTATTTTGGATAAAACCACGATTTTCAAAAAACGAGCTAAACAAGCAAAAGGGCTAAGAATGACTCAAGAACTCTTGCAACTAACAGTGATTATTTTCACTTGTTTCCATTGCATTCTAGAAAAAATACGAAATATTTGCACTTGTTCCAGAATACATTGGAGAAAAACGAAGAAAATCAATGTTGTAGGGATTTTCGAGCCATTCTAAGTCATGATAGCTCGTTTTTAAAATTCGCGATACCGCTTAGAACGAGCATCTTCTAACCATCTTCAAAATAAGCTACGAGGTTCTAATTTTGCTAAAATGTTCTCCAGGGACTCTTTTATAAGTCCTTGAATTTTTTGTGAATCGTTTGTTAACTAAAGGATTTCATACGAATCGTGTACCTTTAAATAGCAGCGCTGTATTTTTTTTCGTATTGACCAAATAATGTGCCACTAAAAATTTGAGGAGCCCTACCTTAAAATTGTTTCCAGCTAAGTGTCTGTGACAGTTTAACAAAACAGTATGAGTAAAACAGAGATGGAAATACAACTTGCTATTTCTTTTCTTGTAATAGTAACTAGCGCCAATGTGGCAGCAATACAGATCAAATGGACAGGCCTGTTAGACAGCATTAAGCTGAAAAATCAAGCAGACCTTGGTTCAAACTGTTTCTCACGATTTTTTTTTTTTTAATTGTCACACTTTTAGATACGGTGAAAAGCAGGTGTATCAACAATAGGAACAATTAATTACCCCTAGATTTACATTGTTGATGAAAAGTTGGTAATTAATTGGACGACTAAAAGATATGGGCAGCGTTGAGTAGTTGACAATTTTTCTTGTTATTTTATTGTGTGTCTGTGTGTGTATTTGTGAGAATAAAATGCGAAATATACGGGTAATGATTAAAATTAAAAGAAAAAACGATATAGAAAAAAAAACATTGACAAATATATAAATACACATTAAATGTGACAGTTGTCTTTTTATTGTTAAATAAACAGAAAAACCATGTAGGTAAATATCAATTTTGATTGTATTATTTTGTATTGATGGCAATTACAACTAAATACCATTAAAGTTAACAAAACTATTTGTAAATATATTAAATGTACCTATTGTCGGTGATAGTGGGTGTTAAATTGTAATCGTTACAAATTGATAAGGCCCGGTTAACATTTAACACACGAATCGTGTGTCAATTTATTGTTGTCGTCGTCGTCGGCGACGTTCGAAATGTTAGTATTTAATTTTACAAATTACTAGAATCGAAACAGGAACGTATTCGGAATTAGATGGGCCCCCGACGGTTACGACTTATGGACACCCCCCCATCAATAGTAATAATAATAATACTAGGATGGGATCGGTGATTTTGTCTTTGCAACCAAAAACAACAAATCCACACCAACATTCACGAACATGAACGAACATGCGCAAACAGAAACAAATGCTATGACTGTAAATTCACTTGTGTTCTGCTAAATGTAATAGGGAGTTCCCGTGCACACTATACGAACACGAACGAAGGCAAACGGGCAGTTTGTTTGTGATGTTTGTTTACGTCCACTTTACCATCCATATCTAATAGATGTTTAGATTTTTGCTGATTCGCATTCGTTCATTAGATGTGGGCGCGTCTTCAACATAATCTGACCGATATCCCTCATAACGCCACACACACACAACGATTTATCTGCATATTTTAAACTGTACAGTTAAATCTAATCGTTTTTAAATTGTGTCAGGTGACCTGGCTTAGCTGATAAAACAGCACAATTTTCTACCATACACACTGCAGAAAATCGATAGGAAAGAGCTGTATAGATTTATCGTATCGATTTATCGTTAGGTGTATGTTAAATCAAGCTACACACAAGTATGTAAATCTACGCTCAGGACGATATAAAAGAAGGACTCACTAAGACGAGTTTAAGTGGAGAAATAAAGGCCTAAGTGGAGCTCTTATTATGTCTTAAAAATAACATTCGTTTAAAATTTGATAACTTCGGACGAATACGTATTAAGTCACGGATTAAAAATTGATTAAAGTCACCTAACTCTCTCTACCCCTCCTTTTAACAATTCTGTGGTAAAATCCATTAACAAATATTCTAAAATCTAAGCCAAAAGTCAACAACGCAATCTAAAAATAGACCAAAATGTTAAGAATCAATTAAAAGTGTTTAAATGTTTTTCCTTTCAAGGACTTAAGAGCAAATTTTGGAGAAGTCGTCAAATTAGCTGTAAAAACAATAATAAGTCACTATATAGTATTCTACGGCGGCATTAGTAGTCTATAATTTTGGCCAAAATTAGGTTAAAAGTGTCTAAAAGCGGCCTTATTCATGATCTAACAATAAGAATAAAAAATGCCAAAAAATTATCATTATTAGAACCAATTATCTTGTAACATTGATTGAAGATGTCGAAATTAACTCGAAACTCTACTAAAATGATTTAAATCGGGTTTTTGCATGAGTTTAAGACAAAATTCAGGAAAAAAAGACATTGATAATAGTACCTACATAAATGTCTTGAAACGTAGACTAAAAGCAAAGAGTTCTAGAATTGACTCCTCTGTCCTCTTGACGATTCGCTAGCAAACTAACGATTTATAACGAAAAAATCTCAAGACGTAAGCTAAAATTCAAAAATTCGGTCTAAAAATTGACCAAGAGCTCTAAAATCTGTGCTTTTCACGACTTGAATGGAAACTTTAAACAAAAAGTATGTAGTTTCCTTTTCATGGTTTAATAG
The DNA here is from genome assembly GCA_039776855.1 of Mylabris sibirica. Classification (NCBI taxonomy): domain Eukaryota; kingdom Metazoa; phylum Arthropoda; class Insecta; order Coleoptera; family Meloidae; genus Mylabris; species Mylabris sibirica. The sequence continues at coordinate 9,482,368 of CM077842.1, read as the reverse complement.
CAAAAGGAAACCGACTAAAAGTCGCAAAATTTTTTGAAATAAATAGCCTAAAATGTAGACGTTCGGTTTAAAAAGCTAAATTAGCCAAGCACTGACAAAAGTTTCTCAAAATCTACATTTAGAAGCCAAAAATTCTGTCCAAAATAGGCTAATCGAGTCTAACATGGCATCTTATCACATTTACTAAAAACTTACGATTGAGAAAATAAAATATCGTCAAACCAGACCTAAAAAGTCAACAGTCCCACAAAAAAAATGTCAAAAATATGCAGGTTAATGGAAAAAAATTATAATAAGCCCGCAATCATCCACAATCAACATTCCCAGTGGCTCTAAAGATCTTGGCGAAATTTTCAACTCCTTTTTTCTAGAAAATAGAGCCCTATTGACCTCCTAATATATTAATAAGATCGGCTCAATTTTATGGGCTCTATACGTGTGGTTCTAAGATTGTCAAGGACTTCGATTACACCCTGTATTGACTAGGTTTTCCTATTCAAGAGCAAAACTCGCTAGAAATTGATAATTTAAAAAGAAAACGCTCTAGTACCTGGATCAAAAATACACAACTCAGCTCCAAAATGGGCTAAGAGTGCCTAAGTTTTTCAAAAAGCTAAAACGAAGTTTTAGCCGAAACAACGTCATACTTAATACGATCTTACAAGTGAGCCATCCGAGGTGAAAACTCCTAATTTCGATGATTATTTATATAAAGATAGGTAGTTCATTTTATTCCAAGGGATGCGTATTTTGTCGTTCATGCCAATACTCAAGTTTGAGGGAGATATTAGGGGTTGAAGTTATCTCTGCAAGATTTTTTCTAATATCTCCGGAACGACTCAATATTTTTTATTGATTTAAAAACTGGATGATAGAGATTCGCTAGGGCTATCAAAAGATGTAAGTCCTGTTTTTACCCCATTTCGAAAGTTGAATTTAAAGATGATTATACGTCATTATATGCTTTTTAATAGTTTTCTACCCCATGGTAAGTCATGTCACCATGAAAATTATTCTACGAATTGAATATTACAAGAAAAAAGTCACCTGTTCGAGGTTTTTTTCTGTATTTAGAGCAATGACCCTGTAAACAGCTTGTAGCTTTTAGGGTGAAATTTAAAAATTAATTATCTGATATCGGAAACAAAAAAAAATATTATTTTTGCAAAGTTTTGGAAATCGGAAGACCTGCATATTTGACATTCAGTATTATTATCATTAGAAAATTATCATTTGGACGTCTATAAAGACCCGTGGCCCTCGGCGAAGGCTGAATCCGCGCATGTATTGAACCATCCCTGATCGTACCAATCACAATTCACAATCACCCCACGCAAATTCTGGATTAAATTCAATGTAAACGTAAATCAAAAGCACAATTGAAACAGATTCAATTCTCACTATATAACAATAATAATGATAATAACAATAACAACTACATTGATAACGATACATATAGAGAATCGATAATAAATTTAACACCAATATAATGGATTTAATTCTAATTGTTATTGTTTGATTTATTGCTTAATATTGATTGGTTATCACACTTATCACTAATTTTTTTTTAATTATAGGTGGCGCTGGTAGCAGTTGTGAAGGTGGTGATTCCGAGAGTGCAGCATCGAAACGACGCCGCAGTCGGACGAATTTCAATAGTTGGCAATTAGAAGAATTAGAGCGAGCATTTTTAGCTAGCCATTATCCGGATGTTTTTATGCGTGAAGCATTAGCTATGCGTTTGGATTTGAAAGAGAGTCGAGTGGCGGTAAGTCATGTATACCACATACCACTTCAAACTAACCTTTGGACACTACACTAGCGCCCTCTACAATTTCGTTCATCTTAAGTCAAGTCGTCTAAATGGTAATAAACGAAGTATAAATATGATAAAATTCTTCCATTTCAAAACGTATCAAGGATTACTGTAATTTGTTACCGCTTATAACAAGGTTTCCGTTAATAATTTGATGATGAGTTAAAGCTCAATAAGCCCAAATATGTTGCATTTCCGCAATAAAAACCCAGCTGTCGTTCAATTTTTTATTTAATTTTTTTAAACCAAAATGCCCCCAGATAAGATGGTAGAAAGTATCGAATTTGATTAATGATAAATACCAAGTTAATTGGTTAAGTTTTTACAAGGAACGCGCATGCGTAGGCGCACTCTACAGCTCTAATTTGCTAGAATGAATAGAAGTGTCTGCGCATGTCTCTCATCGACTGTTGGTAGGAACCAACCTATTAAATTTGAATAGAGCATTAATTAATTAATTAATCAGTTTTTTACGGATTAGTCATTATAATAACAACAAAGTCGTGAAAGAATAACCAACAAAAGAACGATAAAATATAATAAAGACAATTTACATATTTATCACATAATTCCGTGATAGTGAGTAGTAGAGGCTGTTTTCATATTTTTTTCATTCTTTTATTTTTTTTGAATTTAAGATGATACCTCGATAAATAAGTTGTTATTTTGCTATTATTTCTCGTTTGTTATAATAATTAACTTTAATAATTATTAAAATGAATTTGAATCCCTCATAATTTATCACTGTCTCACTCTTTTATACCTCCATCTTTATCCCCATAGTTGTTACAATAATATCTGTAATTATTTTCGAATTATTATTATTATTATTATTATTATTATTATTATAATAGTAGGTGACATGCAGCCAAGTCAAGTGATTTAATAATAAAAAAAACAACAACAAAAATCAACCCTTAATGACTCTATTTTTGATAACCACCGTCTTATTCAATTTCCCTATTCTGTACAATATTATCAAATAGAAATTCACCCTCCAATTCTGATAATAATAAATTTTATTCATTTTTACAAGCCAAATTAGCCGATTTGATCAACCCTAATTACACACCATACACAATATGCGTGTGCGTTTTTTTCTTATTTCCAACCATCCCCCTGTATAGTAATAGTAATTGTAGTTATAGTACATTTACTCAGCTAAAGTTTTTTGACTTAAGTTGTAAATAAGAATTGGTGGTGTACACAATGGATGCAAAATTTACAATATCCGGTTGGGGGATGTAATAAATCATAGAAACAATCGACAAATTCACCATAATCTCTTTATACCGTAGCGGTATTCTCAATAGATACATGGGTGAAACATTGGTCCCGCCCATCGATACTACTTACATATTAGTTAGAAAGAGATAGAGAGAGCGTAGGTGGTCTAGAAATTAAAAATGGTGACAGATATTACCTTAGTCCTTTGGCCAAACAAAGCAATTTTTTGTACGGAAGAACCTTCAAAATTTTCTATTTTAAAAGATAACGATAACTAGATGTGTTTTGTGGATGTGGTATCTCTGTCTGTTATTTATAGAACATGTGATTTGATAAATAAGGGACATGAGGTTTTCATTATAATTTATACATGAGATTTATTCATGTATCATGTTAACGTATGTAATATTCAACAATAGTTACAATAACTTTAACAAAAATATAGAATAGATTTTTCCGTTTTTAGAAATTCAATTATTTAGAATTCATTTCTCAAACAATTATAAATAAGAATATTTAAAAGAAACCCTTGAAAATACTTGTCCTTATACCGTAATGGTTTTCTAAATAAATACATGGGAGAAACATTGGTCCCGCCCATGTCCCTTCTTTGTCAAATCACATGTTTCATGAATAACCGACAGAGATACCAAATCCACAAAACACATCTGGTTATTGTTATCTTTTAAAATAGAAAATGTTGAAGGTTCTTTCGTACACTCACGAGCATATAAAAGAGACCGACTCTTGAGTGAGGAATATCATGTTTTTCGGTTGGTGTGCGTCAGGCTCCTTCTCTCGTCAGCGGAAGAAGGTGTAGAGGTAGTTAGTGCTGTAGCCAGTTTCCGCCATGGCAAATTTTGTAGAACCACCCTCTTTAGAGAAAGTTATAATTTACAAGCTGTTACCTGCCCGCTTTGCTATTCTATTTCCTGTCCAAATTTCGTAAATATGGAGAAGTGACAATAACTCCATCCACCCCTTGTTCCGATTGGACAACTCTCTTCCCAAATTCTGACCAGTTAAAATTGAGACGACTGCTATCGAAAGCTGGTTTTACACAGTCGCACAAAAAGTGGTCTCTTTTATGTGCTCGTCAGTGTACAAAAGAACTGCTTTGTTTGGTCAAAGGACTAAGGGTGGATAGTAATATCCGCCATCATTTTTAATTTCTAGACCACCTACGCTCTCTCTGTCTCTTTATAACTAATATGTAAGTAGTATAGATGGGCGGGGCCAATGTTTCTCCTATGTGTCTATTCAAACAGCCTTTGCTGTATAAACATATGTTGAGTTTTTCGATTTACTCTATGGTTTATAACACCCCCAACCGGCTATTGTAAATTTTGCCTCCATTATGTAAACCACTAATTCTTATTTACAACTGAAGTCAAAAAACGTTAGCACAGTAAACGTACTATACCTTTGACTACAACTAGTTAAAAAATTTCGAATTTTATAAAAATTTGATAGAATTGGGGGGAAAGAGGGGTGAAATCGACAAGTTGTCAGAAAAGATAACAAATAAGGTGGTAACACATGTTTGGGGAATATTCAGTCGAATCCAGTAAGGTCAGTAAGGTTGAATGGAGGGTGAAAAAGAGTGGACTGAAGACGATTTTTTGATTCTCTTGAGATCAATAGAGATCGGCAATGGTGGTTGGTGGGTAGCAAGGGATAGAAATCGTCCAATACGGGGTAACTGGGTGGTTGATATGCTTTAACGTCTTGTATTGATATGGGGAGGAGATTTGTATTGTTTTTAAATCGAATCGATTGAAATCTTTAAGGATATCCTGCCGTTTGTGGTTGTTTCTTTTTTTATTTCTTTTTTTTTTAAAGATAGAATAAAAGTGTTATAGTTTGTACTTAACGAGCATCACCAAATGAAGTAATCATCGTATTTAATGTTTCGCATATATAAAGTCATCAACCTTAGCTACACACAATCAATTTATATGTATATCATGCAATTATAATAAACTACAGCCACGATATATACAACAACATACATATAAACATGTGTATTAGATGCATGTCTGTATAGGTGGTATAGTGAGATGATGATAGTGCCAAAATGAACCCTAGGGCGTTGTGTAAACGGCTTTAGTTGAAACAACAACTACTACAACAATGTACCAACATACAACAACATACAACATAGATGTATCAAGTTAGCCACTACACGCCAAGTTAAGACATACAGCCAACATCACGCCCCCAAATTACCATGTTAATTATAGTGGTATGCCTTTGGGGTGCTAGCTAGCGTGATCTCGGGCAATATTGAAGCCCAAAACTGAGGCTAATTTTCATTAATTTCTCTTTTACGTTGATCGTCGTCAGCGTCGACAACATCGACATTGTATACCCGGCCGTCATCCCTGCATACTTAACAACCACCAACACTAATAATAACAAGAACAACTATAACAACATAAATATAAACGTAAAAAATAATTAGCGAATCATAATATGACTTTTATCCACTGTCATTAAAAAAAAAATGATTTAGACAATGAGCCAGTAAAGACTCTAAAAATTCTTCACTTCAGAGACGTTTCACTGTATTTAAATCCAAATAAATTAAAAATTAATAATAAAAAATTGTTCCATAAATTTATACCAACATAATTCATTAGGGGTTGTTAAGGGGGTAGTAATACATACATAATCTAAAAGGCCTTTAGAATACCTTCAAAACTCACATATAAGTTGAATTTTCAAAAATGATATGCGTGGTCAAAATTCACCCTTAGTCACAACCCCTAAGACACATTCGCAGGGTAACTATTTTAAGTACAGCAAAACTCTCAAACAGGTAACTTTTATTTTATAGACGTTTCTTGTTGATATATCTTAGGTATAGGGTAGAGCGTTACAAAAAAAAGCATATAGTATCTATTCCTTCAACCCCCAATAAGGGAGGAAAAGTCTTTACAAATCTCTATATAAAGGGTTTAATTTTTAAATAATTAAAAAATATTGCGCCATTCCAGAGGTTTTTGAAAAAAAATTGCAGAGTTAAATTTAACCCCTATTTTCTCCCTCAAACTTAAGTATGACGAATGACAACCAAATCAACCCTTAGAATCGAATTAGTGATCTTTATTTCGACCTCAATTATTTTATTTGTGAATTATAATATTGGTAAAAATCTACAAATCTGGCAGTTCAAACTAGAAACACACAACTTTCATCATTGCCCGAATTATATAGGAAAATTATCGCTTTAGCGAAGTTACACTGTACTTGAAATTAATTCTGTACGCATATTCTAGCTTACCTAGAAGCAATCTACAAAACTGTCAATTTCAAATAGGAACAACAATAATTAAACCATCACCTTTCATTTGACGCAATCATATTTGCCCCCGATAATTAACAAAAATTATCATAGAGAAGGTTTACTGTATTTGTATTTAATTACACCATGTAAGCATTTATGTCTAATATTATTAAGATTTAACTCAGGCTACTCCACTAAAAAAAGGTGGTTTTTTTTAAATTAATTAATGATAAAAAACTATCAATAACTTGAATTAAATTTCTGTACATTCTTAAATGATGATGATCATACAAAAGGTACACTGTATTTTGCCTATCGGTCGCTAAAACTACCCCTTTATTTAATTTTTTTCTAATCTCCCGAAATATAGCGAACTATTACATTAAGGTATCAGTTTAACACGAGTGTTTTCTAATAACACATTTCAAAATTGGAATATAATAAAAACCGTGTTATATAAGGATTAAGTATAGTTTTTCGTAAGACTCCTCAGCATTCAATTTTAATGTAAATAATCATCATACAAAAATTCTACTGTAGTAATTTGTTAACGACCCTTTTACAACACTGATTATTAAATGAGGATTTAATTTTAACACGATTATAAAATTGGAGAAAATTTTCTTATAACACGACGATTGTGTGTGGATTCGTAAAATTTGTGACATAAGAAGAGTATGTGTAAGCGACTAATTATTGATTTAGTATTAAACACATTTTGTAGACATTTAATGGCCGTGTTAAACGAGGGATACCTACAGCTTTATGTAAGAATCCAAGTGTAAAATTTCAATTTCTATCAATTATCAGACGAATAATCATCCTACTCAATTGAATCGTTTTATTATCCGAAAATATAGTGTTAACAACCATTGTTTAACACGGATTATTACATCAAGCTTTCAGCTGAACACGATTGAAGAATCGATTTGGCTTTTCTTTTAACTTGGGAGATAATCAGAGCGTGTTATCGGCTTATTATGTTGATCTGATACAACACGATTTCTTCTTGATAATTTGACCGTAAGTATTATACGAAGGATCAGTGTGGTTTTATTACTTTGAATTTACTCCAATACAAAAATTTCACTGTGTAAAACTGTTTGTCGGATCAATTTTTAGGCCCCTTTACATTATCCGATTTTACATCCGATTTTTTGTTCCGAGTAAATCGAACAAGAAATTTGTGTTTTTATACCATTCGATTTCTTATCCGAGCCGTTACATCCGATTTTTTCAAATACAATAATCTCTAATTTCATCCAATTTGCCAAAAAGGATCATGCACAGTTTACTGTTTTGAGAATTTCAAGTTGGACGCAAGTTGACTGTATGACGGTGGCATGATTGTTTGTTGTTTGGTGTCGTCGTGTCCTTTAGTATTAGCTTGTCTATTGTCTATTAGTGCCTGTGAATTCGGATATAAAATTGAATAGAAAAATCGAATACAAAGCTCGGACAATGTAAAGGAGCTTTTAACACGGACTCTTACATCGAGGTTTCGGTTTAACACAGTTATAGAATTGGAGGGAGTTTTCTTAAGCCTACTCTACATAATCCGAGTATACATCCGATATTTCGTTCCGAGAAAATAAAACGAAAAATTCGTGTCTTCACACCATTCGATTTCTTATCCGAGTTGCCACATCCGAGATTTCGTCCGAGTCTTCATCCGATTTTTTTTTTCAGAATAAAACAGTCTCTAATTTCATCCGACTTTTCATCCGATTTGTGGCGTGTTTTTTTGGTAATAACGATTTTGAAATGTTAGCGCCTACGTACACATGCAACTGACTCGGATAACTTAAAGATGAAAATATCTAGGATCCGAGATGAGCTCGTATATAAAATCGAATACAAAACTCGGACAATGTAAATGGGCTTTTATAATAAGAGTGTTGGTTAATTTTCTACATAACTAATGACGATGTTATACCAAGTGTAGTTTTATTAGAATAGACATTAATATAAATGGGCATATTTAGCCGAACCACCCTGTATATTTCAGATTGTTTCATTGGTTAACTTTATAACAGTAATTTACAGTAAAACTACCGAACAATTAATTCTTTTATACCACCACCCCGGTACTCTTATCAGATTCTACAGTTGAAATATTAATTGGTCTTATCTTGATAACAATTAGCACGTTTAAAACTTCTACAATTTCTGTGCGTGTGTGTGTGTGTGTGTGTGTGTTTGTGTATATATGCGTGTATATGTGTGAATCTAAACTTCTTATCACTTTCTAACCAAAAACTCGGAAATATCCACCAAACTACCCACATAAATCATCAATTATCATCCCGACTTATCACTACTACTACAACTACCATTACTATTATTATTATTATTAAAAAATTTTGTTCGGATGAATGTTGCAGGTGTGGTTCCAGAACCGGCGAGCTAAATGGCGCAAAAAGGAGCACACGAAGAAAGGTCCCGGCCGGCCGGCACACAACGCCCATCCACAGTCCTGTTCCGGCGAACCAATACCGCCGGCCGAACTGCGGGCACGTGAACGAGCCCGTCGCCGTAAGAAACTCCAAAAGGCATTGGAACGACAAGCCCGTAAATTACGTGCCAAAGGTATTGCCGTCGATTTGGTTGCATTAAAACGTGAATATTTATCACAACGTGGAGCTGATTGTTTAGATAGTGATAGTGATATTGATGTTGTCGGTGATTCTGGTGCTGAATCCGAAAATTATAATAGTAGTAATAGTAATCATGCTAGTAGTATTTTTACTAATAATAATAACAATAATGATATTGATAATAATGATCATCATCATCATCATCATCATCATCATCATAATCATCATCATCACGATCATCAATCAAATTTAAATGATAATGGTGTTGATCTAACATCACCACATCAGCATGATGATAAGAGCCGACGATTGAATCCATTCAGTATAGAATCATTGTTGAACACCTGAAAAGACTGAAACGATTCTTATCATTTTATTGTGTTAAGTACTATTTTTTTTTTTGTGTAGAAATGTAGACAACAAAATGGTGGTGAATTTGTGCAATAATGTCTCGTTTATTTAGTGATAGGGATTGATCCGGATACCGTAAGGGTGAATTATCTATATAAAAATCACCAACATATCAATAACAAAACCAACAAAAATCAACCCTTACACATCCGGATAATCCCAAGGAAATAATTTATTTAATAGCCGGATTTTGTGTGTAAATATCAACCCTTGTGTACAAAATAACTACCCTTAAATCTCTATTGTATTTATTGATTTAAAAAAAAAAATTAGTAATTTAAGCAAATTCATATAGCAACACAGCAATACAGATTGATAAAAAAAATTAAACGATTGTTTAGAATATTATAGTGCATGTCCTGATTTTCTTTACCTTTTATTCTTCAAATCATCCCCAAATTGCGGATCAATTATTGGGAAATACAACAAGGAATTATTTTTTATAATACAGAAAAAAAAATCAACACATTTCCCAATAGATGAAACTAAAACCGACCGTCTATTCCTGAAATGTATAAGTATTCCTTATCAGTGATGATCCTATTATATCAAATAAATACAATATAAATATATTATTTATTCGAATTTTTGTTGTTTTCTTTACATACTCGACTGATAAGAGACTAAGAGTGGTATTCACTAAGTTATTGGAGATTGGTTACTGTACCCAAGCTAAATACTGACAGAGTTACTATAAACACATCTATCTCACTCTCTACAATTGCATTATCTATAATAATTGAAATGAGACAAGTATAAAACAACCATCACGCAAGTCACTGCGCAACTATCCTATGTCACTCATTTCATTGATAACATTATAGCTATTGTCTTCGTCTCTTCGTCAGAGTATCCCTTATAAACCAGCATACACATCTAACACAAGAACAGAAAGGAACGTGACCGAACAATTAAGAACAACGAATCTACACGAATATTCACGAACACGAAAAAACATGAGCAAACAGGAACATAACAATAGATTCACTTGTATGTTCCTAAAAAAAGAATTGCTGTGCATACCATACGAACACGAACGAAGGAAAACGAGCAGCTTCCTTAACTATTAGGTGACAATATAAGAGGGCGAAAAAAGTGACCGAAAACAACGAAAAATATGGATTAATAATAAAATTGAAAACTAGAAAAGGGAGCAAAGTAATTTTGATTTTTGTTCATTCGTATTTGTTCGTGTTCGTTCGTTAGATGTAAACAAGACTTTATATAGAGTGTCCCGTAAGTCGCGCATTTGCTCCTAAAAAGCAGATAATATTATAAGATAAAAATTTCTGTAGCATTTCTTCATTTGACGCACAGGTAATTAGTAATTAATTAAATTAAGTAACCAATCAGGTGCTCTCTTACTTCGAATACCTGATTGGCTATATGATTAAATAACGTTTCACCTTAGAATTGTATCCCCTATCTGCCCCTTAGGAGGAAATGCGCGACTTACGGGACATCCTGTATACAAAAGATAGTTAGAGACTACTCTCTACAATATTAGTGAATACCACCCTATGATTGCCTTTATGTATCATTGTTATCAAGACGACAAGAAAAGTGCCGTGACTGGGAATTATTGTCAGTTTTTATCCAAAAAAAAAAAAAATCCAGGGGTGATTTGCGTCATGCACGCAATTTTGCTACTTTCATTTCCTTTCAACTCAACAATTTTCGTTTTGATAATTGAATTATTATTATTATTATTATTATTATTATTATACAGATATGACGAATTCTTATGATCATTTTTCAAATTTTTTAAGATTGTCACGCTACAATAATTTTAGCGGCATCTAAGGCGATTCGCTATAATTATCGGTGGTAGTGACGTCATAAAATTGATTTTGATTTGTTTCTCAAGTTCAATCAGCATCGATAAATTTTCGTGTTCTTATTTATAGATCCCAAAAAATGACTTGGTTGCAATTAGATTAATAATCGTGCTAGTAGTGAGAGCCCTTTATTTACGATCCTGTTCTATAATATAGATTGTACAGCTAGGTGCATAGAAAAGATGACGACGACTCTTTAGCGAGAAATACCCGTCCTTTTAGTTGTGTAAGCCAAGCTTTCTGTTCGCAAGAAGATGGGATAATCATGTAAGGCTGTGCTAATAAACAACATAATATCCTTCTTTTCAAATTGACCAGTTGGACATTTGAGCACCTATCTTATTAGCCTGACTTACACAGCCTCACAGTTATTGGTACCTTTTCTATGCACCCAACTGTACGTTCTGTATATAGCTCTATCGAAAAATAGCTTGCCTGAAATTAGATTGATAATCGTGCTAGTAGTGAGAGCCCTATATTTACGATCCTGTTCTATAATATACACTGTACAGCTAGGTGCATAGAAAAGATGACGACGACTCTGTAGCGAGAAATACCCGTCCTTTTAGTTGTGTAAACCAAGGTTTCTGTTCGCAAGAAGATGGGATAATCATGTAAGGCTGTGCTAATAAACAACATAATATCCTTCTTTTCCGAATGACCTGTTAAACATTTGAGGACCTGCCTTCTTAGCCTAACTTACATAGCGTCACAACTGTTGTCACCTTTTCCCCGCACCCAACTGTACGTTCTGTAAGCCAAGCTTTCTTTATCTTGTAAGAAAGAGGATCGCATGCAACATCATACCCGTTTTTCCAATTGACCTGTTAGACATTTGATGACCTGCCTTGTTAGCCTGACTTACACAGCCTCATAATTATTATTGGCACCTTTTCCATGCATCCAGCTGTACGTTCTGTTTATAGCTCTATCGTTGTCTGGTTGGAAAACACACCTGACAACAAAGATATCTTAATAACTTTGTTTGACAGGTAAATTGCGTAGTATAACAACTACCACTACTACCACTACAATAACAACAATCACGATCATGGTGAAGAAATTAGTGCGTTCGTTCGCCTTTTAGAATTGAACCTTTCCCACTTTTTTAATTAAACTCTACCAACTTCTTTCTACATATACATACACGAAATAATCTCAAACATATGTGTAGATTTATAAAAGAGAAACTCCATTTATTATCAAATAAATTTAATTAGAAATTAATAATGAAGTCTTCAACAATAGTAACCACAATAACAACAGGACTGTAATAAATCAAATTATTCCATCGTTGGTGTTTTTTATTTTTCGGTTTTATTTTCTGTACAAAATCAAGATAATCAAATGTTGGAAATTTGAATGGCTACACACAAACACACATAATCTAAAATTAATATCTAACCCTGTTGTTAAAAACTTATAACGATGAAGTAAACAGTAAAAACTCTAACAGAACAGACGAGTGGTGTAGAAATATGATTGTGGTCGAGTTTGTTAAGATAAATTACACTGAAAAAAAAATGATGATGGATTTAATTTTTTTGTATGTTGTACAAACGACACGCACGTATTCATAACCAATTTCGTCGAGTCCTAACCCGCCCCTACGGGTGCCACACACACACATTTTTTTTTTGTTTGTTTGGATTGTTAGTAATTCATCTGACTTAACAAAATTGATGGTAAATGGACGCTTGACGGGTTAACAAACAAAATGTGGTATTAACCACGAAATTGCATACAATTTTCATATTGAGGTTGGCACTGTGGTGCTAAATGTGTTATGAAAAAAGCTACAATTTCCACAAATGTTCATAAACATCAACGGGAGTTTGATGATATTGGCAACATTGCATATAAGAAATCATACCACGGTATCGATTGGTTATAATTTGGCCCTTTTCCAAGACTTAGCCGAATTGCTAGTAAATTTTAGATGAGTTATCGAGCTTAAATTAAGAGAGCCACAGTTCAATGGGACTAACGTTGACCTTAAATAATAATTGCATTAATGCATGAAGTTAAATCTGTAACTTTAGCCCTTTCTCTGAGACTTTATATAATGAATATGAGTTTAAGTGGAGGAAGTGTCAAAAATTATGAGTTTTTTCAAATCTAACCCTTATTTTTATAGAATCTGACGTATGTAACACTCATCAAAGCAATTTCCACTATAACAAGTTCTTTTATAACGTCTGAAATAATCGAAATTGTATAATGAGTTAATTAAGTTAGTCTTTTGGGTTTTTTTCCACATTTTCGACAACTTTTTGGGCTTAGATTGAACAGAATCATTGATACTTGTGTAACTAACAATAAGTACCTAAATAGGTACTTGGACTTACAGTAACGTCAGATAAGAATTAGAACCGTGTAAGTGTTAACACTGCAACTGTTAGCCCTTTCAGTAAAACACACTGGAATTCGGATATAACGATCAAAACGGATATAAAGAATATAAAACTTACACAACAAGAACAGCTGAATTGATGATAGATCGTCCAAAATTCCAAGTTTTGAGGTTATCTTTGTTATATTTACATCAACGCGGAGTAGATGGCGCTTAACTCGATCGTTGTCCGATCAAATGTACACGCAGCTTTAGATTACAATTTTCAAGATGGAAATTTATGAATTATTTCTGTATGAAATACACCCCTTTAACAACGTTCTATCTGGTTGATTTTTAACTATAATTTGTAGAAGACAATTGAAAATAATGATAGTTTTCCAATGAAATCACTCTGTTAAAGTAACCCTTTATCGACATATTACGAAAAAAAAAATAAGAAATAAGAACACGAAACTTTTCTAAAACCATTTATTGTTGGAAAGACTATATTTTTTTTTTATTTAATGATAGTAATATTAAAGTCAAGATGGCAGTCTAATATTGTAATTTATTTTAAAATTAACGACCAATGAAATTCCATTAGAGCCAACATAGAGAAGAAAAAAAGCTGTTTTTTATTATTATCCCCAGATAACAGTAGCTGGTGAATAGAAATATTAAAGATATAACATAATTTAAAGATATAACATAATTTAATTTTCAGACAAGTTTTTTTTACATGTATTTCTCTCTATTTACAATATTCTATAATTTAGTTATCTTCATTATGATTTTTTTCAAAATTCGATTAATAAGTTTACAAAAAAAAGTCTAACAACAGTAACTAGGTGTTAGAATAGCGTCCCCATTAAAAATAATCACCCAATAAAAGTCGAAATGATTCACATGAATTTATTAATCTTGTAATTTGATTGGACAACACCATGTTTGACTACTGCTAAACAACAATCTTATCAATTCAATGTCTTTGTAATGAATTTAATAATTAATTAGAAGATACCAGTTGATTTCCTTGACCTGTACAAAAGCTTTCGTTTTGTCTAATTTAAATAATTAATAATTCAATAAAATGTCATAATATTAATTAAAATCAAAGGTGAGAAAATTGAAAAATTATAAAAACATTCGAATTTAATTAAATTTTCTAAAAGATTCCATAGCTATAGCTTAGATTGTCATTATTTGTAAGTATCAATAATGGTGATTTGTCACTTTATCAGGGTTATTTGTCAAAAATACACCGCGCATGCGTTTTACACAAATAACCACGCTTTCCATACTCGTTTTACAAGCAATTCCCTATTTTGTTCGATCATTGTAAACATTATTGATAAATGTAATCTGTTGTACAGTGGCAATCAAAAAAAAGAGACCACCTCTTGTGCGGCTGTGTGAAACAGGCTTATGACGGCAGTCGTTACAATGTAACAAAATCTTAACAGATCAGAATTTGGCGAGAAAGATATTCAATCAGACGAAGAGGATGGGATTACTGATGCCATTTTGGGTATTTATCTGATCCACACTAACTAGAATATGTGATATTCTCGAAAAAGACTCGGTCTCTTTTTTTTGATCGTCACTATACATTATTAGATTATAAATAGTTATATTTTCCAGGAAAACTCAATTAAATTTAAATAACAATAATATTGTGTTATCGATATTGTGTATTCATGCAATTTTCATTTAACAAGATTAATTATTATCAATTCAAATACTGCAATTATATATTAAAAAACAATCGATATATGAAACAATTGAAATTCCACAGCAATTTTTTTTTTTAAATCAATATTAACACGATAGATGTCGTTAGAGGGTTGCGAACGATTATTAGTGTGCACCAAGCTTAAGTTTATTGTAATTTTTGAATTTTACAACGTGAATCTCAATTAATATTAATGAGAACAAGATCCTAAGGCTATCCGGTTATCGATAATCAAACTTCTCCACCATCCCCGATAACATCAGATAATTATTGATTATCGAAAAATATAATACTTGCAAATAAATTAATAAATAAATAGAAAAGGAGACGAAATCTTATTTATCGTGTAAATTGATTTGCGTGTTTTGTATTTTAACAGAAGCTAGGGTGAGTGATTGTGAACAAACGAAAAATCAACCCTCTGTTGAAATATCAAATTTCTTGATCAAGTTCCGATTGTTAGAGCTAATGACTCAATTGCGAGCTGTATCGTTTTTATTAGTTTCAGTTTTTTTTTTTTTATTAGTTTTTAAATGGAGAACAACCACCATCAGTAATTCTAATTTCTGTATGTTAGGTCATAAATAAAAGCCTCGAGGGTTGAATTTAGAAGCGCTAACAATATACAGTGCGTGGAACAGAAGTCAATGTGATGCCTATAAAAAATACAGGTAAGGAACTTGAATATTTTTTTATAAATGAAGACAGTCTTAGCCGATCTTAGGAAAGATTTGAAACAACAGAAACCGCTATAATTCTTCGTTTTTTGATTGGTTAATATCTCTCTATCTTCTTTTAACTTATACGAAAGTTGTTAAAAGAAATTTGACGTTTCGTCTCTATGAATTTGTTTTAATTGCCGTACCTGTATAATTTTGTTACTGTAAATGTTGCATTAAGAAAAATACCAGAAACGACCATAGTTCATCGTTTTTGGTTGCTTAATATCTTTCTATCTCTTTTAATTCATACGCAAGCCGATATAGGTTTGACATTTCATCTCTATGAACTTACTTCAATTGCCGTATCTGTATAATGTTGTTAATATTTCCATGACTGAAAATTGGAGAACTTAACCAAACTAGTCGTCATTGCTGCATATAAATACAGGTAAGGCACGTCAATTTCTTACATATTAAGAGAAGATTAGCAGACATTAAAGAAAACAACAGAAACTACAGAAATTTTTAGTGTTTCTTATTGCTAAAAATATCTCTCTATCTTCTTTTAACTTATGCACAAGTTCTTATGACAGGTTTGACGTTTCGCCTCATAAATTTGCTTCGATTGCCGTATCTGTATAATTTTGTTACTGTTTTCACAACTGAAAATTTGAGAATTTATTAAAGAAAACAACAGAAAACGCTATAATTCTTCGTCTTTTCATTAATTAATCTCTCTATTTTTTTTAATTTATGAGCAAGTTGTTAAGACAGATTTGACGTTTCGTTTCTAATCTACTTCAATTGCCGTACCTGTATAATGTTGTTAATATTTCCACAACTGGAAATTGGACAACTTACACAAACCCGTCGACATTGCTGCATATAAATACAGGTAAGGCACTTCAATTTCTTACATATTAAGAGAAGATTAGCAGAGATTAAAAAGAACAATAGAAACTAACATAATATTTAGTGTTTCCTATTGCTAAAAATATCTCTCGATCTTCTTTTAACTTATGCACAAGTTCTTATGAGAGGTTTGGCGTTTAGCCTCATGAATTTGCTACGATTGCCGTACCTGTATAATTTTGTTACTGTTTTCACAACTGAAAATTGAAGAATTAATTAAAGAAAACAACAGAAAACGCTATAATTCTTCGTCTTTTCATTAATTAATCTCTCTATTTCTTTTAATTTTTAAGCAAATTATTAAGACAGATTTGACATTTCATCTCCATGAATCTAGTTCAGTTGCCGTACCTGTATAATGTTCTTAATATATCCACAACTGGATACCTTACACAGTCGTCATTGCTGCATATAAATACAGGTAAGGCACTACAATTTAATACATATAAAACGAGAATTAGCAGAGATTAAAGAAAACAACAGAAACTACCGTAATTTTTAGTGCTTCTTATTGCTAAAAATATCTCTCTATCTACTTTTAACTTATGCACAAATTCTTAGGACAAATTTGACGTTTGGCCTCATGTATTTGCTTCGATTGCCGTATCTGTATAATTTTGTTACTGTTTCCACAACTGAAAATTGGAGAATTTATTAAAGAAAACACTAGAATTCTTCGTCTTTTTCTTTCTATTTCTTTCAATTTATAAGCAAGTTGTTAAGACAAATTTGACGTTTCGTTTCTATAAATATGCTTCAATTGCCGTACCTGTATAGCGTTCTGTAGTCGTTTCCTTAGCCCGTATATAGCCGTTGTTGATTTCATACACGCAACCTTTTGCATTTCCGTCTTAAATCATGTAAAATACTAAATTTATTATTATTATTATTATTATTATTATTATTATTATCGTGCACTTTCCTATGTAGGTGCATTAGTGTAATACAAGTTGCATTGAATAGTAAATTGAAATAATTTGTTCTTTTTTTTCTTGTTCTTTTTGTATTGAGACAGAAAACTAATTAGCTCTATGGGGATGATGGTGATGATATAGAGTGAGATAATAATATCGTGCAACAGAGATGGCAGATTTGATAATTAAGGGCAGTGATTGTCGATCTTTGTCAGCTTGAAAATGCAATTAATTACAAACTAACCCTCCCTTTGGATCATGTATATGTATACACATATACCTATAAACTTTGTGAAGATGGTTTTTAATGGATTTTGGGCACCAACAAGCATATTTTATAATTAACTTTGTTACATATCCACCGAAATACTAAATAAAAACCGAGAGTGGACGTGACAGAGTTATTGGTCTATTTTAATTTGTACATCAGTTGATTTTAACGTCAACCCTTAAGTTCTAACTACCACTGATTTTTAATTTACTTTTTATTTTATTTTTTTATCATCTACGACAGCTATTATTATTGATTGTTTAAATTAAGTGTAGAGATAATGGTGGATACATCAAATAGCCGATCCCATGGGTGAAATTCCCCGGGAATAATGCAATGGAATAGCTGGCAGCGATCGACATAAATCGCTATACCACCGCCACCAATACCCCCATTTGAACGATAAGGGTATTAACAGCCCTCTATCGTCAATATGCTGCATTTCTTATCAACAAAATACATCCCCTATTTTGTGACGATATATACGTAGAAAAAATAATATCAACAATAACCACCCTTAAATTCTTATCAATCGAAACTAATTGGAAATAGGTTGATTTCGAACGAATTTCTAGTCAAATTACTATAATAATGATGATTTTACAAGAAGCGACATGATGATAAATGATGTTGACACCAGTTTTGTATTGGTTGTTGTTTAATATTGAAATAACTGTAAAAAAAAAAAAAATTGATGATGGACATTAAAATTAGCGACCCCTGTAATTATTATTGTGTTCGGACAACAAAAAATCGATTCAATATTTATATTAAGCCGATTTATTAATGATAACATAATTTACACCCATCTATTTTATGATTGATGGATTGACTGAACGGTTGACGGGTCTATAAAACTGGTAGGTACCTGAAAATTATACAATTTCCCTCCACACACACACACACTCATGAGAGAAGAAAATCAAGCTAAACTAATTCGAAAATTTACCAAAAACACAAAATAATCCATATATCAATGAATCAATTCTGAAAAATAATAAAGCCTGGTTCACAATAGATGCAACTGTGACGTCATCCGGACGCGTAAATCCCATTGGTGCTACTACTGTCTTTGCGCAGAATCATCGCTAAAAGTGAGGTTAAATCAGAATTTTTACAATAAAATCACTAAATATGGCGATGAAAATGTTGGACAATCATTACAACAACAAAATGGCGGTATATTAATGTAAATTACATAGATTTGTTGTTATTAAACGGTTGATAATAGAAATATTTTGACTGCAATCACTTTTGTTACGGTATATTGTTGTTGGTGTTGTTATTAGTTTTTGTTGTTTTTTTTTCTATCACCTCTAAAACCTCATAAAACTCAGAAAAGCTTTTGTGTATTATTTCATACCCATCGTAAGCAAGTAATAAGCAATTCTGTGCGGTGCTCCAAGCTACGGGTAATAAACTTTATTTCTTCATTAAAACATCCCAGTCATTTCTTTTGATTTGTTTTTGTCATACGGTTGAAGATTATTTATTATTATTATTATTATTGTTGATAATAATAATATTAATAATAATAATAATAATAACAAATTGAAAGAGTTTTGTAATATTTATCGAATTAATAATAATAATAAAATATTTATCACTCTAAATTATAATTGCAAACAACATTGATAAATTGATATTTTAAGAAAATTAATCAATCAGAGACATACCCATCTCATATTAAACATACTTTGTGTTTAAATATATTAATTTTAACTAAATTATTTAAATTAAATTGTTGTAAACAATGCGAGATACAATGGTGTTCGGTACACTCGGGTGATGATAAAGGATACCAATTTTGTGTAGTTGTGTAAAACCGGCTTTTGAAGGCGGTCCTAACAATGTAACTGAACTTTTAAAGGTTAGGATTTGAAAGCAAGATATTCAATCAGAAAATTAGGGTGGGTTTACTGATGCTATTTTGGGTATTTACCTGAATAGAAAAATACTACAAATTTTATAGAAGCTCATTGTAACATCTGCCCACCTTCATACCCTAAGAAGTAAAACAGCCTGACTCACACTAACCGAAAATCATGATATTCCTCGTTCAAGAGTCGGTCTCTTTTATGTGCATCCGAGTGTACATTTTTCTCCAATTTTATTAAAATCTTCATGTGTTTTACAAATTTTTTAGAGCTGTGTAAAACAGACTTTAAAGGGCGGTCGTAACAATGTAACAAAATTGTAGCATGTCAAGATTTGGAGAGAAAGATATTCGATCAGAAAATGGGAGTGGGGTTACTGTTGCCATTTTGAGTTTTTACCTGAATACAAAGATAGAGATGGATTAATTTAAGTTTGCTAAAGTCGTGCATTCCAACAAGATTTTCGAAGTAGTCCGCTTAACGGATCGTGACGATTCGATTTTTTTTTTATGTATTACCAGTGGAGCACTTCTACTGTAGGTAAGATCTACTGCGCATCCATGGTATTTGGCAAACTTAAATTGATCCATCTATATTTTCTACAAATTTAGTGTGGTGGAAACTTGTTCTAACACCACCTACTTGCCTACATTTTTGCTCTCAATTGACAAAATTTTATCAAGTTCAGTTTGCACAAACTTTCTTGCGCAAGCCATTTTATGCAAATGACTTGAGCGTGTAAACGGGCTTATAGAGAATTTACTGCCAATCACCATACATACGTGAAAAACCCTGTATATTAGCCAGGGCCATAGGTCAAATTTTACAGTAACAACAGTTTGAGGAGAAAACTTTCTTATGGAAGCAGACTAAAGAGAGCGCCAGTTGCCCATCTGCCCCACCCCATAGATACGGCCCTGATATTAGCACGCCACCGATAGTCTAATTCCTTGGGCAAAGATGACAGTGGCGTACTTGAACCGTACTTTCTTGGTGGGACGCCGCAATATTACGCCTCTGTCTACAATTATCAAATAGTCATAAGAAAATAAGTTTAAATGTCGATTTTGTTTTCCTTTTTCCTCTTTGCATGCATGATGAAAATCTCAATAAATTTGTGTTAGTTTTTTATAAATTTTTATTATTATAGATTTGAAAATATGATGCAAAGAAGAAACGAGAAGTTAACAAAAAAAAAATAACAAAGGTCACGTGCTTTACAACGATAAAGTTGATATTAAAAATGACTGTTTCTGTCATTTCAAATAACGAGTCATCCTAGAATCTTCAATTGTTATTAAAATTATAATTAATCGAAAATTATATTAATTAAAACTAAGCTTTCTTGGATAGTTGAAAGTAATGAGATTATAATTATGATAATTCCAATACGTGGAATTTGAAGTTAAGTATTTGGATGACCCGTTATTTTGTTTGAACGAGAGAAATATTGAAACATTTTATGAGACTCCTCGTGCCATTTTGTTATAAATTCACAATACTTTAAGATGATCACATTTAAAAAAAAGCCCACAATAATTTCTACACTTTTTTTTAAATATTCTCGTTATGGTCATCCCTGTTTTTGTTGTAGTCCATTTTGGAGAAAAATCAGTTTAATTTTCTAATTAAAATTTATTGAATTTTAAGTCACAATCTATTTATGCATAGCTAAACGAGACGACGAAGGAATCCCCCCCCCAAAAAAAATCCGGAATGCGGTTGACCCTGCAGGCCATTCCTGAAATTTCCCGCTAAATTTTTAAAGCTCCAAAATTATTCTGAGAAGTACAAATTTGATTGGTTAAGGAATTTTAAGGTTATGTTGAAAAAACGCTTTGCCAAAAATTTTCGACAACGATATCTTGCGAACAAATCAACGGATTTTGACGAGCTTTGCGGTATTCGACACAGTTTTTGAAGCTCTAAAATTATTGTAAGGAGTATACATTTGATTGGTTGAGTAATTTTGAGGTTATGTTGAAAAAACACTTTCTTTGATATTTTTCGACAACGATAACTCGTGAACGAATCAACCGATTTTGATCGTTCAAACGGCATTCGACGTCATTAGTTAAGTTTAAGAGCTGATTGGATTATGGAATCGATCGGTACAGCAGCTCAATAGTTATTTTGAAAAAACATGATTTTAACAAAAGAAATTTTTTGTTGTTTTTTTTTTGGAATTTCTCAAAACCTATCGGGCCGAATCAGTCCAAATTTACACGAAATCTAAGTTTGGTGGAACTCTTTCGAATGCCGTAAAGAGCGTTTCAATCCGTCAGTCCGTTCAAAAATTATGAGCTGCTTACATACCCTCTCTCTCTCACACACACACACGCACACATAGCCATAGAGAGACCCTCGCCAAAAAAAGTCAAATTAGCTTCCTAGGGCCCAAAACGTCGAGATCTGTTGCAAATTCAATTTTCGAAAATCGGGGTAAAACTAATAACTTCCCGAAATTTTGAAAATTTTCAATTTTCTTGGCGGGAAGTTAAAAAGCCCACAATAATTTCTACACTCTTTTTTTTAAATATTCTCATTATGGTCATTGCTGTTTTTGTTGTTGTCCATTTTGGAGAAAAATCAGTTTAATTTTCTAATTAAAATTTATTGAATTTTAAGTCACAATCTATTTTTATATTGCTAAACGAGACGACGAAAGAGTTTCCCCTGCAAAAAAAAAAAACAACAACGCACAGAAATTTAATTGGAATTGTGTTAAATTCGACTAGACAGCTAGAATTGACGTTGTTTGCATGGCTATTGTTGTTATTGTTGTTGTCTGTCAGGCCAATATTTCAAAAGGTGCTGCTTTATAGCCGATATTCCACAACAAATTGAAATATCAGCACGCGATCTTTACATGTTTCCCCTTGTCTTTCCAATATCTATTATATAGGTATAAGAATAATAATAATAATAACAACAACAACAACAACAACAAGAACAACACAATAAAAAATTGTAGGTGTGAAATAATAATAATAATAATAATAATAATAATAATAATGTTAATAATTATGATTTATTAATCGGTTAGAGAAGAATGGATCGTAAAATCTCGTAGACTCTCTTTTACAAGAACAGAAAAAATTAATAATAATAATAAAAGTAGAAGATAACAAGCAAGAAACGTGAGTGAGAGAAAATT
The DNA here is from genome assembly GCA_039776855.1 of Mylabris sibirica. Lineage (NCBI taxonomy): Eukaryota > Metazoa > Arthropoda > Insecta > Coleoptera > Meloidae > Mylabris > Mylabris sibirica. The sequence continues at coordinate 9,459,330 of CM077842.1, read as the reverse complement.
AATAAAGGAACAAGCCGCAAGAAACACACGTTAATCTTTCTTCTTCTTGTTCATCTTGATTTTCTCTCTCTCTCTCTTTCTTGCTCTTTCTTTTCTAAATTTTTTTGTTCCTTTTTCGATGCACACGTATACAGATTGAATCGCTAAAAACCTTTTAAAATCTTAGTGTCTGGACTGATAATTAAGGTGTACACGTATACACGCACAAACACACACACACACACACACATACACTTAGACCACGATACAGAAACACACGGTTAATTATTAAAACACAATGGTTATTTAAATTTATTACAGACCCAATTCGCTTAAATTTGTATACACAGGTAACACTTTAAAGCTTTAGCGGCAACTACTGGTAATGAAAATGCCAAACATGATTGTGAAATTGTGCTTTTTTTCTCAAATTTACCGCTAAATATTAGGTTAGTACAAGTCGCAATAGATGGCGAGAGTGGAGACGATTGAGGTTATGTTGCTTGGTTTGTTAGAGATAAAATTGTAGAGTTAGAAGTTTAAGGTTTTTCTATGAAGCATAACCGTTAAATAAATGAATACCTTAAAATGCAGAAAATGAGAAATCTAAGAAGCTTACATAATGCTGGCACGCAATGTAAAATTTTAAAAGGTCTACCAAAATGCTTATTTAGTAGATTAGAAATTTTCATAGGGCTACAAATAAGGTCCGGATCAGGATCCTTGAATGAAGACCTGATAAGGAGATATAATAGCAAGATAAAGGTACTATATGTGAACTGAGGCAAGTGGTACGATTGCATGCTTCTACCTTATGGGAATCATTTCATCCTAAGCTTATCAGAATGGGTTCACGAGAAGCAACACTTTATTGCTAAAGGCTACCCTGTGAGTACTCTCAGTTTGACCTGAATAAGAAGACTTTATACAAAAGAATTACCTATTTCATAAGGTAATCTGAAGAACGAGCCTGATGTGAATAATAATATAATGGCAAATACCTAAGTTTCTATTGGATAAGGTTATTCTGATTTCAGCTGTGCAACTCATCAAGTTTACCATATTAAGGTTAACCTTATTTTAACCTGATAAGGTCCTCATGGTAGTTAAAATAAATGAGAAACGATTTCTAGTCGGGTATCTGTACGTCTGATTAAGCAAAATATTTAGATTTTGTAAGCTCACAACGAATACAGCTTCAATGAGCCTTGATAACTGAAAAAAAATTGAAAATTTATATAAATGCCCTACAGTTATACCAATATTTTCTCCTATAACTTCAACAAAAATCTACTTACTTTGCGATTTTGACTTTAAGTATAATTGGTACATGTTTTTATGTACAATTTTTTCAAGCATAACCCTTCTTGATTTATCACTATGTAGACCTCTTTGTCAAAATGCTTATTGGTTTGAAGGCTCCCTCAAACCTCATTGTACAAGCTCACAAAAACACAGTCTCATTAACTGAAAGAATCCTGAAAAACTTTTCACATTAGACCTACTTCTTATAATGAATTGAATGGAAGCATACTTATTTTATAATTTGGGCTATGATTATAAATCATTGTTTAAATGGTAGGAGCCAAAGTATTCTCAAAAAAGTTCAACTTTTAAGGCATAAATCTCAAAATTAACATTTAGCTGTAATGCTTTTAAATTTGAGTAACTGAGCAAAAGGAAAATAATGAAGCAGCTCCCTACGATTCTACCTAAGGTTTTGAGAAAAAATAAGCCAAAGTCTTATTGTAAGAAACAAATTATCGTATAGCCCTTAAAACTCATGCATTTTTACAGAAATGAGTACCTACTTTCAACATAAGGAAGGATTTTAGTCCACATAATATTGATAATAGTTTTCCAAAACCGACACTTATGCGTAAATGGTCTTTTCGGCGAGCTTCCCAAAAATTGTAACCAAAATTAGAGATTCTAACCAAGAAAATATCAAAACACTAAAAGTTTCTCAAAAAAATCCATTAGCTCTTTAGCAAATTTTGAAAACGAAATTTTATGAAGAAAGTTTTATGCCAATATGGGTCCAAATTTTGCTTCTTCACTAAAAACTGAAGGGAGTCTTACCTTACAACAAAAATCGCACTCCTAATCTTATCAATTCTATAAATAGGTACCGACAAAGTTGTCTGGTTTCAAAAACAATTATTAAAAAACAGCTAAAAATGAGATATGACAAAATCAAAATGATGTTTATATCGCAGTTCCGTAAATATCTAAAGCATTGTTTAGTTTCAGAAATAATTATTAAATAATAGCTAAAAATAAGACATGACAAAATAAAAACGATATCTTTATAAACAATAATATGCAATAATGCAGATTCACTTTTTTGTGAGCAGGCCAAACAATTTTGTGAGTACTCATAAAGATTCTGGGTTCAATAATGCAGCTTCTACTATTCCTGAAACATCCTGAAATAAAGGAGTAAAATTTGGACATGTATAAACCATGTACAAAAGCTTTTTTTATTAAAGGAGTTATCCCCGAGTCCATCGCCAAGGATCCCAGAGGGTAGACGTAAGGTGAAATGCATAACCATGAGTAATAATGAAACCCTATATGGCGCAACTATTATTTTGATTGAACCTACTCAAAAAAATTGGCTCAAAATTAAGAGGGATTGACAAATTGACCAACCACTTAGGTATGCCAAAATTTCAACTTCGCACACTTAGTCCATTGACAAAATGGGATCTCACTGATATCCCACCAATTTTGCTCGAGCCCCTCAATCTTGAGTCAATTTTTTTTATGTTCCTGAATAGATTCACGTTGTATAGCCTTTCACCAATACTGATAGTTACACATCTCACCTTACATCGGCCTTCTAGAGCCCTTGGCAATGCACTCATGAATGAACTCCGTTCATTTATTTTTCATCATCAAAGCTTGTAAAGAAGCTAATGGAATCACACTGTAGAGTGCATATATTTTTACATAAATTATCGCCTTCTAATCAAAAATCTGCATAAAATGAAATGGGGTAATATGCCGAAATATGTCGATTTAGAGTGTGTCAAAAGCGGCTCATTAGCCCTAGAGGCATCATGGGAAGATACACCGATGTTCCATGCTCGTAACAGTTAGGCTGATTACTGATTACCTCAAAAAATCCCCAAAGCACTCATGATTACTCTACAATTATTATGAAGCAATCTACCATAATTGACATGCAAGTATATTTTAAATAATTCAATTGAAATTTTCGTGTTTTTTTCTTGTATTGAGAAAAACAAATTAAAAATATCCACCTTGAAGCTAAATGTAGAATTTTAAAGATTCTTTGATAATCTGGTAGACTCTCCAAAATGTTATACATATGTATAGTGAAAGTCACAAAAAAGAGACCACTTTTTATTGGGCTGTGTAAAATAGGCTTTTGAGTTCGATAGTGACAATTTAACAGAATTTTCACAAGTCAGACTTTAGAAAAAGAGAAAATCAACCAGAAGTTGCCTATAGAAGGTCCACGGAGGTGATTGAATGTTGCCACAAACCTAACAACACTAAATTTCCTACATGTACCCGTCAAAACCTACGAATTATAAAAGCATCAGGTTGGTATTTACATGTCTAGTAACATTTGTGTTAATAAAAAATTCAATTACTTCTGTGAACCGAGTATTCCCACTTTCTTATACTCACGACAGAAGCAGCCTGACTCACACGAACAGAAAAATATTATATCCTCGTTTAAAAGTCGGTCTCTTTTTTCTGTTCGTCACTATACAGTGGGGAGCACATAAAAGAGACCGACTCTTGAACGAGGAGTCTTAAGTTTTTCGGCTTGTGTGAATCAGGCTGTTTCTCTGTAAGGATAAGAAGATGGATAAATATGAGGTGTTAGATGTTAGATCGAGTCTCCACCATACCAAATTTGTAGAAGGTTTTACTTCTACTCAGATAAATACCCAAAATGACACCAGTAACTCCATCCCCTTTTCTGACGACACCCTTCGTAGGCCTGTTTTACACAACCCCAAAAAATGTGGTCTCTTTTATATGCTCATCACTGTACATATCTATACATGCAGGTCTATGAAGTGATTGTGGTCCTGTAAAATAACCGATCAGTTTGATAGCACCTCCGTATATGAAAGAGATCTGCTACATACAGGGTGTTTGCTCCCAGTATGGAGAGTTCTGAGAAACTCCTATTAGTTGACGAGCAATTTGAAAAATATTTTGAGGATTTGTAGAAGAGTCCCTAGGGAACATTTTGGCAAAATTAGAACCTCGTAGCTCATTTCAAAGTTGGTCAAAAAACGATCGTTTTGGATAATGTAGCAATTTTCAAAAACGAACAAAACACGCAGAACGACTAAAAATGACTCAGAGACCTTCCCAACATTGATTTTTTTCGTTTTTCTCTATTGTATTCCAGAGAAAATACGAAATATTTACACCTGTTACAGAATAAAATGGAAAGAAACGAAAAAAATCAATGTTGGGAAGGTCTCTGAGTCATTTTTAGTCGTTCTGCGTGTTTTGTTCGTTTTTGAAAATCGCTAAGTTGTCAGAAACGAGCAATTTTTGACCAACTTTGAAATGAGCTACGAGGTTCTAATTTTGCTAAAATGTTCCCTAGGGGCTCTTCTACAAATCCTCAAAATATTTTTCGAATCGCTCGTCAACTAATAGGAGTTTCTTAGAACTCTCCATACTGAGAGCAAACACCCTGTATAATGGAACGTAAGATAGTGATGTTAACAACAATAGATACGAAACAACATGAGTTGTTCGAATATAATTTCGTTGCTGTAATTCATAATATGATTATACCATTAACACCTACATGGCCACTAAAATAACTCAACACACACACACACACACCGAGGGATAAGACATGTTTATCAATTAGATTCCAGGACCGGACTAATAAAGAAACAACAAACTGATAATAAATTATTGGTATAAGAATTTTGTCAAAAAAAACTTTTTAACAAAGCGTTGAATTTATGTGTCGATTTTTTATGAACGTCGTTATATTCATTTGCACAATAGAGTGGATTGTGGACTAAATCTTTTCGAAAATTTGTGTGATTTTTGTTGTTGTTGTTGTTGTTGTTGTTGTGGTTTCGGTCATGATTCGAGGGCTATACAACAAACACTTCTAGTGTTGTATTTTTTAATAAAGCCGTCACTGCACATAATCGAAACCGACAGAACGGACAGGGCCGCTAGGCTAAGGTGCTAAGCCCCAGGGGGCGACACATTCACCTCCATAAATCATCGACGTTATTATCCTGTGGCCGGTGTAGATTGGTGGGGCCAGGTGGCTGGATTATACCGACCAGTCCTACAACCGAAACGATAACTAAAACAAATTTTTTTTTTAAATTTTATTTTTGAAAAATTTTCAAATTAATCTCATGGGAAATTTTCTATCTATATGCAATTAATATTAGTGTTTGTTTTATAAATGGCCAGTAATAACAACAACAACAATAACAGAGCAACAGTAAGAGAAGTGGAAAAACATAACAACAATTTATAGCAATTTCCATTTGTATTTATGTTATACAGTTGGACATTAATTGTGGCTTATTCTCATTAAATAAAAAATATTACACCGACATATATGTACATATGTGTGTAATATGTTTGTATGTATTGTAAATACATTAGGTCCTCTGAGAGGATTCTATCCAATTGGAAATGTTATCTAAAGCCCCTAGCAAAACACCCGGAAAACCTATGATATGAACCTTACAATATTACCAACTAAATATCATAATATCACTAGGAAAACTAATTTACAATTTTATATTATACAGATTCCGTCCTAGAAATAGGAACATTGGAGAAACTTTGGCCACGCCCATATCCCATCTTTGTCAAAATCACATGTTTCATGAATAACAGACAGAAATACCAAATCCACAAACCAGATCTGGTTATTGTTATCTTTCAAAATAGAAAGTTTTCAAGGTTCTTTCGTACAAAAGAAATTGCTGTGTTTGGTCAGAGGACTAAGGGTTGGGAATAATTTCCGCCATCATTTTTAATTTTTAGACAACTCAAGGTCTCTCTGTCTCTTTCTAACTAATATGTAAGTAGTCTAAATAGGCGTGGCCAAAGTTTCTCCAATGTTCGTATTGTTATGAATTATACTGTATACACAAGTACAATAGAAAAAAAAACAAAAAGAATCAAACAAATAGATTACAAAATGCTTGTAATAATAATACTAATAAGAAGAAGAAGAAGAATAAGAATAATAAAAGTTTCCGATTTCGATTATTATTAATTGCTATTTTATGAGATGTAATCATCTTAAATTATATACAGGGTGATTCAACAATAAGTTCTAATTGTTGGAAGGAGCAGCGTAACAAAGGGGTGGCGAATGGAGTTTCAGTCCCAAGTGTTTGGCTACAAGGAACGCAATTTAACAAGAGTACCTCCAAATAATAATAATAATGATACTCAATTAAGACGATTTAAGCACTTTTTTAGTCACTTTTTGAGAAAAAAAATCGAGCTTAATTCTTTGTGGTGGATTTACACATAGGCGGCGAAGACAGCTGGCTCTGGATCCCAGAGACAAAGACAAGAATTTGTAATATACCGTGGTGGTATTCTCAATCGATACATGAGAAAAACATTGGTACCGCCCATCTATACTATTAACATATTAGTGAGAAAGAGACAGAGAGAGAGAGAGTGTAGGTGGTCTAGAAACTAAAAATATGGTAGATATTACCATCCATCCTTAGTCCTTTGACCAAACAAAGTAATTTCTTTTGTACAAAAGAGCCTTCAAAATTTTCTATTTTAAACGATAACAATAACCAGGTGTGTTTTGTGGATTTGGTATCTCTGTCTGTTATTCATGAAACATGTGATTTGACAAAGAAGGGACATGGGTGGGACCAATGTTTCTCCTATGTATCTATTGAGAATACCACTACGGTATAATTCAATTTGATATACAGGGTATCGTATCTAAATATGGTCGACTCTATGAAATTTCTATTAGTTGGCGAGCAATTCAAAAAATAATTCAAGGATTTGTAGGAGAGACCTTGGAGATACTTTTAGCGGAATTAGAACCTCGTAGCTCATTTGAAAGTTGGTCAAAAAAACGATCATTTCGGACAATGTCACACTTTTCAAAGATGAGCTAAATACCCAAAACGATTAAGAATGACTCAAGACCCTCTCAACATTCATTTTTTGTTTGTTTTACTCCAGCAGTGTTGGGGGAATCTTCGAGTCACTCTAAATCCTATTAAGTGTGTAGCAAGAGTGGACTTTTCTTATGGCAGTTCATTGGTGAATGATTTTCTATTTTAGCTTGTAGTTGACCATGACTTTGATTTCTTAAGACCGTAGCTTCGTTCGACACTTTTACATTGAAAAATACTAAATGTAGTAGATCATAAACCAAAATACGACTCCATATATTAAAGGCATAGAGGCGAATTCTACTTATTCTGACAATGAGTCGTACACAAAGGACACAATTTTGACGCGTTTGATCCTCCTTTTTTGCCCAAAATTATCAGCTTTTAGCGAATCCTTAGGTGCTGTACATAAGTCAAAATAACATGCACTATTATTTTACCCTGTATCTTAAGCTTAAATCTTAAGACGTCCTATGTCGTCAATTTTTATTGATTTTTACTATGCTGTTACGAAAAGGAAAAGATTTCCATAATTATTGTCTCATATCACCGATTTTTAGAAAAAATTTCTAATGAATTGTTAACAGGTTATATTTTGGAGCCTTTTGACCGATTTTAAAGCTACATTCTTTTGCCTTTCAACTTTTCTTCCCTCAAAATGAGAAGTTTTTTTCAGTTCTTGATTTATTGCATTGTTATGTTCTTTTTATATAAAGTTAGGGGTGCCACTTCTGACTTTTGATCCGCATGCTAACTTGCCATGCTACTGCACTCAATGGAAGTTTATAAAATTTTGATTATGGCTCGTTTAGCTTTTCAATAATCTTTGGAGTATGTTTCCGTTGTTCTCTATCAACCCTTGTTATATGAGGTGGCGCATCGAACTTCATTATTTCACCTGAATGATGTAATTTCTATTACAATTCTACATTCTAAGAGTTTTTAAGATATTCAGATCTCTTGGTGAGATTTTGAATTTTCTGGCGTTTTATCAAAAACTAAATACCTCAGAAGCTATTGACGTTTACAGTTTAAAAATTTGCAACTCAAATAACTAAAAGACTGAATTTTCTGATAAATATAACAGTTTTTACCAATATTTCATCGTTCGACTGACATTAATTTTTCTTTAAGCTGCAAAATATCTGAAACTTTACTATAAAAAAATCGATTTCAGCTCAACTATGGAAGATAATCAAAAACTGTAAAATTTAACCAAAGCTCCTTTTTCTTAGTTACTTAAATTCGAAATTTTTAGTCCGAAACTAAAGTAATTTCTAAGGTTTTTTTTTTAATCAAACTACAAAATTAAAAAAAATATATACAGGGTGTTTAGTCTAAGTATAGTGAGTTCTAAGAAACTCCTATTAGTCGACGAGCGATTCGAAAAATATTTTAAGGATTTGTAGAAGGGTCCTTAAAGAGCATTTCAGTAAAATTAGAAACCTCGTAGCTCACTTGGAAGTTTATCAAAACCGCTCGTTTCTGACAATGTAGCGATTTTCAAGAACGAACTACACATGCAAAATGACTTAGAATGACTTTAGGATCCTCCCAAAATTGATTTTTTTCGTTTCTTTCCATTTTATTCTGTAACAGGTGTAAATATTTCGTATTTTCTCTGAAATACAATAGAGAAAATGAGAAAAAATCAATGTTGGTAAGGTCTCTGAGTCATTTTTAGTCGTTTTGCGGGTTTAGTTCTTTTTTTGAAAATTGCTACATTGTTCAAAACGATCGTTTTTTGACCAACTTCAAAATGAGCTACGAGGTTCTAATTTTGCTAAAATGTTCCTTAAGGACTCTTTTACAAATCCTCAAAATATTTTTCGAATCGCTCGTCGACTAATAGGAGTTTCTTACAACTCACCATACTTAGACCAAACACCCTGTATGTACCAAAAAGTCCAAGCATCTCAAAAATTTAACTTTGAACCATAAGTGGTGTTATAAAAGTCGCTTTCAATTTAACCATAGAATCTAAGAATTCAATAAAAATGCACCACCCCTATAATAGGGGTTGCTATAACATTAGGAATATTTTCTAATCATTCTATCTTTTATAACTTCTTATATTTGTAACATACCCTAATCGCGAATCACCCTGTATATAAATCTTCAATACAAAATTAATAAATATCTCTTCCATAGAGGTGGTAGTTAAAATCTATATTAACTACCTATAAAATGATCGAATTCGTGATAATATTGAGAAGAGGGTGGTAAATCAGATTATATCAACCCTTAACATTTCTATAAACACCAATAGAAATCATTAGACCAAATTCCAAACGTTAGTTAACGAACGCCATCTATTATTGTATTGCCGTTAATGAGTGACAAAAGTCACCCCCCAAAATAAAAGAGATTTTAACAAATTCTTAACTTTGAAATTATTAGTAAAACAACGCCCTCTATTATCATGTTAGAATATCACAATTTTTATTGACAATTTAAAAGTCGATTTCATCAAGTCCAGTTAAATTTAACTAACAATATTAGAATTAATCTTTGATACAGTATTTTCATAGAATTCAATCAACTTTAACGATAATAAATTAATCATAATTTTAATTTATAACCGTTTTTTTTTCTATTACGATTTTGTCTGGTTTATTATTTAACAATAACCGTACAAAAAGATAGAAATACAGACAATAAATTATTGATTTCTAGACAAGTTATCACACTATATAGCTATACATATGTATATGTGGACTTAATCTAACGATCTATAACACTTTTGTTATATCTATAGATATATAGAAAAATATAATACGAATTAAATTTTATTATGGCAATAAATTCTATCTATCTATCTATAGTATAACATACATTTATGTGTATATGTGTATTCAATTTAAAACTGAATTAGATAGAATTTTATTATAATTTTTTTCCTTTAATAGAGGGTGATTTCGAAAAAAGATCCCCATAAATCATTCTATATAATAAACGAAACTATACTAAATAATAATCAGTGGCAACTCGTGACTTAAATCACTGGAAATACCGCTCCTATACAAACAACAATATTAAAATTATTATGTCAGCTATATTATTTTTTATTTTATCCACAATACGCATGCTCCTTAGTTCAGAAGCATGCGTAGAACAACAAAACACCACTTTGCTATACCTACACGAGTCACCCCTGATGATGACAATAATCATAATAATAATAATAATAATAATAAAAGGAGACGAAAAATTGAAATGTTAACAACTTGGAGAATTGATTAAAAAAAACACCGAAATAATAATAAAAATAATAATAATAATGAAATTATAATTATAAGCAGCAAAAACATATCAAAAATTAATTAGTTTTTAATTTATGAGATATAGACTTCAAAAAAACACCTGCCATTGTTTCTAAAAAAAAATGGATCTAGCCATCTCTCTTTTGACTATCTAGAATTATATAGAGGGAGAGAAGGAGAAACAAGATGTAATTAGATGAGAATGTATTTATCTAAATTAGCATAATTTTCAAATTATACATAATAGTAATAGTAATAATAATAATAACAATACAAAATGAATAAAGTGATTTAAGAAAAACTGTGAAAATTGATCATATTTTTATTTCTTTGTTTTAAACTATAAAAATATAATTGCTTTATTTACATTTTAATTAATATTAAATTGATTATTATTACATGAGATTATTATTATTATTACTAAAATTAATCAAACAGTTGTTTAAAAAGAAAAATAATAAACTATAATGAATAAACTCAAGATTATAAGAGCGATAAACTTCTAATCTACAAAAGGAGAACCCTTTAACAATCTTTTCTAGAAAAATAAGCGATGAAAATTAAAGTCAAATCATCAATTTGTCGGATGAACTATACTTGTAAAAACCGCCTTCTGTCGATACTTAAAAAAAAAACAATTTTGAAATTATAAGAGTGCTCATATTCTTAAAATGCTACAAAAAAGCACCCGCTATTGATTTTTAGAAAATTAAGTGATGAAAATTTCAGTCAAATCATTAATTTATCGAATTAACTATACTTGTAAAAACAACGCCCTCTATCAATGCTTGCAGTTTAAAACAAACAAATTTAAGATTGAATGGGTGATCAACTTCTAATCTTGCTACAATGAAGCGCCCTCTATCAATATTTCCTAGAAAATGAGATGATGAAAATTTAAGTCAAAGCATTAATCTGTCGGGTGAACTATACTTGTGAAAAACGCCTTCTGTCGATACTTTCCCTTTAAAAAGAACAATCTTGAAATTATAAGAGTACTCAAATTCTTAACATGCTATAAAAGAAGCGTTTTCTATTGATTTTTAGAAAATTACGTGATGAAAATTTTAGTCAAATCATTAATTTGTCGAATTAACTATACTTGTTAGAACAACGCCCTCTATTAATGCTTTCAGTTTAAAATAAGTAAACTTATGATTAGAAGAGTAATCAACTTCTAATGTTGCTACAATGAAGCGCCCTCTATTAATGTTTTCTAGAAAATTCGGTGATAAAAATTTGAGTCAAATCATTAATTTATCGAATTAACTATACTTGTAAAAACAACGCCCTCTATTAATGCTTTCAGTTTGTTTAAAATAAACAAATTAAAAGAGTGATCAACTTCTAATCTTGCTACAATGAAGCGCCCTCTATCAATATTTTCTAGAAGATTAGATGATGAAAATTTGAGTCAAATCATTAATCTGTCGGATGAACTATAGTTATAAGAAGAACTCCCTATATCAATGTAAATGAGAGAGCAAACTTAATCTTAATCTCTAATCTTTCAATTAGTAAAATGAAAATTTGATTTGTTAATCCACTGAACTATACTTATAAAAATGAGCGCCCTCTATGAATGTCGGGCGTTCAACAATAGCACAAGTAGGATTATAAAAGTAATTTCTAATCATTAATTTCAAGTCAAATCATTAATTTGTCGAATTAACTATACTAGTAAAAACAACGCCCTATATTAATGCTTTCAATATAAAATAAGCAAACTTATGATTAAAAGAATGATCAACTTCTAATGTTGCTACAATGAAGCGCCCTCTATTAATGTTTTCTAGAAAATTCGGTGATAAAAATTTGAGTCAAATCATTAATTTATCGAAGTAACTATACTTATAAAAACAACGCCCTCTATCAATGCTTGCAGTTTAAAACAAACAAACTTAAGATTGAATGGGTGATCAACTTCTAATCTTGCTACAATGAAGCGCCCTCTATCAATATTTTCTAGAAAATGAGATGATGAAAATTTAAGTCAAAGCATTAATCTGTCGGGTGAACTATACTTGTGAAAAACGCCTTCTGTCGATACTTTCCCTTTAAAAAGAACAATCTTGAAATTATAAGAGTACTCAAATTCTTAACATGCTATAAAAGAAGCGTTTTCTATTGATTTTTAGAAAATTACGTGATGAAAATTTTAGTCAAATCATTAATTTGTCGAATTAACTATACTTGTTAGAACAACGCCCTCTATTAATGCTTTCAGTTTAAAATAAGTAAACTTATGATTGGAAGAGTAATCAACTTCTAATGTTGCTACAATGAAGCGCCCTCTATTAATGTTTTCTAGAAAATTCGGTGATAAAAATTTGAGTCAAATCATTAATTTATCGAATTAACTATACTTGTAAAAACAACGCCCTCTATTAATGCTTTCAGTTTGTTTAAAATAAACAAATTAAAAGAGTGATCAACTTCTAATCTTGCTACAATGAAGCGCCCTCTATCAATATTTTCTAGAAGATTAGATGATGAAAATTTGAGTCAAATCATTAATCTGTCGGATGAACTATAGTTATAAGAAGAACTCCCTATATCAATGTAAATGAGAGAGCAAACTTAATCTTAATCTCTAATCTTTCAATTAGTAAAATGAAAATTTGATTTGTTAATCCACTGAACTATACTTATAAAAATGAGCGCCCTCTATGAATGTCGGGCGTTCAACAATAGCACAAGTAGGATTATAAAAGTAATTTCTAATCATTAATTTCAAGTCAAATCATTAATTTGTCGAATTAACTATACTAGTAAAAACAACGCCCTATATTAATGCTTTCAATATAAAATAAGCAAACTTATGATTAAAAGAATGATCAACTTCTAATGTTGCTACAATGAAGCGCCCTCTATTAATGTTTTCTAGAAAATTCGGTGATAAAAATTTGAGTCAAATCATTAATTTATCGAAGTAACTATACTTATAAAAACAACGCCCTCTATCAATGCTTGCAGTTTAAAACAAACAAACTTAAGATTGAATGGGTGATCAACTTCTAATCTTGCTACAATGAAGCGCCCTCTATCAATATTTTCTAGAAAATGAGATGATGAAAATTTAAGTCAAAGCATTAATCTGTCGGGTGAACTATACTTGTGAAAAACGCCTTCTGTCGATACTTTCCCTTTAAAAAGAACAATCTTGAAATTATAAGAGTACTCAAATTCTTAACATGCTATAAAAGAAGCGTTTTCTATTGATTTTTAGAAAATTACGTGATGAAAATTTTAGTCAAATCATTAATTTGTCGAATTAACTATACTTGTTAGAACAACGCCCTCTATTAATGCTTTCAGTTTAAAATAAGTAAACTTATGATTAGAAGAGTAATCAACTTCTAATGTTGCTACAATGAAGGGCCCTCTATTAATGTTTTCTAGAAAATTCGGTGATAAAAATTTGAGTCAAATCATTAATTTATCGAAGTAACTATACTTATAAAAACAACACGCCCTCTATTAATGCTTTCAGTTTGTTTAAAATAAACAAATTAAAAGAGTGATCAACTTCTAATCTTGCTACAATAAAGCGCCCTCTATCAATATTTTCTAGAAGAATAGATGATGAAAGTTTAAGTCAAAACATTAATCTGTCGGATGAACTATAATTATAAGAAAAACTCCCTATATCAATGTAAATGAGAGAGCAAACTTAATCTTAATCTCTAATCTTTCAATTAGTCAAATGAAAATTTGATTTGTTTTAATCCACTGAACTATATTTATTTAAAAAAAGCGCCCTCTATGAATGTCAGGCGTCAACAAAAGCACAAATAGGATTATAAAAGTAATTTCTAATCGTTAATTTCAAGTCAAATCGTTTATTTACTGAACGAACTATATTTTTTACAAGAAAGTTTGTTAAATAAAATTAACACTATGTACTAGAATTATGGTATAAAAGTGTACAAATTATAACTTTTAATTTTGATTTATTCAACATGAACATTCAGGTCAACTCGCTTATTCATTTGATTGACTATATTTTTATACAAATAACACCCTCTAAAATATGCAAAATTATGATCATTCTAACCTTTGATTTTGAATTGCTGAACACGTTTAGCGCCTCCTAGAGTTAGATCGCAATCATTACAACCAGACGATAATAAATCGTGTTAAATCAAAAATTTACATGAAAGACTGTAATTTTAATGTGAATCTTTAACGGTTAATTCCAAAAATAGAGCTCCCTCTATGACTGTTCAGTTGTTCGAATAGGGACAATTAAGGTTAGCCATTTCTAACCTTTAACTTTCAATTATTCAATTCTTTTATACAGTTTTATCAATTAATAAAATCACGTATTAAAATTATTATTTTCTAAAAGTAGAAAATTGAAGATTTCTATCGTAATTATATGGTGTACTTAATTTTTTTTTTGTGTGTGTGATTATTATTGCTAAGAAATTTCAAAATTATTTTAAATTAAATCTTTCCCACTCATTAATCTCACACTCTCACTCTCACTATGATTATAATCAATTTGATTCTTATTATTGATAAATTTCTACACGTACACATACAAACAATCAAATATAAGAATGATTGGTAGTTTTATTATAAGAGAAGGTGTTACTATACAATTAATTTGAGCCCAAAAAAAAAAAAATAACACTTGAGGCTAGATTAAAATAAAATTTCATCCTTATCAAATTACGATACATCACCAGATCAATTGGAAATCTATCTTTTACAATTATTATTATTATTATTATTATTATTATTATTATTATTAATGATTTTTGAAGCGTGAAATCCAAACACATAAATTTTATTGAATTATACAATTGGCCAATGTAATAATGGAGAACTTTCTCTTAATTTAATCAAATAAGTCCGGTCCTGTTATGGGAAATATATATGTATATACCTATGTATACATGTATATATATGTAATCGAATTTGTTCTTTGTCTGTTTATGAAATAAAACATTGATAATTTATAGTTTGTGGGTACGGACGAACGAAAAATCTTGACACGATCTTTTCGGACTAAAATAAGAAAAAAATAAGGATCAAGACCTAAAATAGAGGAGGGCGTTAAACTATATTTAAAATTATATATGTGCGTGTTTATGTATATACATATATACAGTCTGTTCCATCTAATTATGGTCAATTTATAAGAAAATAAAATAATTGTTAATAGAATTTGGAGAAGAAATTTCATCTGCTAGGCAGTTGAAAGTGTCCAGTTATAAGTTTTAAAAATACCTAAACGAAAAAATTTGGTAGTTTAAGCCGAAACACGCTGTATATGTGGAAAAATGATGATAATATAAACCGTTATAATATTGTGTATAGCCTTAGGTGAATGTTTTCAGGACGAGATTTTTTAAATTCCTGTTTATTGATAGATTGTATTGATTTTGATTCAATTTTTATTATCGATAATTAACACTTTCGAAAATTAATTTTTCTTCGGTTTTTTTTTTGTTGTTGTTATTCGAAAATTCACTAATACATCAGAGAGAGAGAGAGAGAGGGGACAAGATAAGGGAGGCATAAAGTTGATGGAGAGAGTAGGGAGACAGCAATTATGTGTGAAGTGTGGGTTGTAATTTTATTACTGGTCATAAATTTTAATGGAAACAAAAATATAGTCGCCTCATCTTCATACTATATCCCACCAATATTTTCAATAGATTATTATTATTATTAATTAGTATTGAGTTAATATACAGAACGTCCCAGAGAATGTACATATTCAGTGATTAATGATTAATAATAATATAGAGATTTCAGGCCAATGCTTTTTTGTGTGATCGAAAAAGTACTCCTGACACCAGGATAGCGCTACTGCCGAAGTACTCCAAGCGTATGAGTATTACGACCACCAGACGACGACACTATCGAAGTTCACAAAAAATTAAATAATAAACGTTAATTACTCAACATCACAACATATTACAACCCAATGAATCTATCTAAGAAAATCTTCAAGCAAAATAGTACAATTTGGAGGCCACTATATCTAAAAAAAGAATTCGTGTTTCTTAAGAATATTTGTGTTGAAATTACGATTATTAACGTAGAGCAGCTCCTCCCGAGCAAATTTTTCGATTACAAATCGCCCATAAGATTGAAATCTCTATTTTATTATTCACTCAACGATATAGTTTGGTTAAATGGTTCTAGTATATGCGTGCGTATCTAAAACTCACCAAATGGACAACATTAGTGTGACGTATTTCCCCCTCTCCAAGAAATCCAAGTTAAAATTGCAATCAACCTTACTTACTAGTGACATAAGGTATCTTTACTGAGAACTTTAGATCGATTTTTTGAAGTAATGATAAGCAATTAAGGCTCAAACTTTTTTTACAAAATAGCATAATATATAGAATCCTGTCGTCATATATTTTGAAGAAATTTTTTTCTGAATATGTACAGTCGGGTGCACATAAAAGAGTCCGACTCTTGAACAGGCAATATAACGTTTTGCTTCTTTCATGAGGGTAAGGTAAAAAGGTAGATAAGTAGGAAGTCTTAAAACAAATTTGTAGAAAGTATTTCTCTATTCAAGTAAATAACCAAAATGGAACCAGCAACCCCGCCTCCATCTTCTGATTGGATATCTTCTCAAATTTTCGCCTGTGTAAGTTCTGTTACATTGTTACGATCACGCTTAAAAGCCTTAAATAGACTTTTCTGTAAAGAGGGTGGTTCTACAAATTTGCTATGGCTGAAACTCGTTCCAACACTCTCTACCTTACCCTGACGGGAAAAGTAGCCTGACTCACACGAACGAGAAAACGTGATATTGTCGTTCAAGACTCGGTCACTTAGATTTACGAGGGAGGTCCTCACAAAAGAAGGATCCAACTAAAAATAGTAGGCGACAATAGGGTTGTTATATTTTTCCCTAACGTGAAGCCTATGACAAATTCTGTACACAGAACAATCCTCATGGATACACCTTCTTTGTTTCAAGATGAAGAAAGCTTGTTTTACACAACTAAAAGGACGAATATTTCTCGCTCAAGTGTCGTTAACTTTTCCATACACCTAGCTGTACATTGATCTCAAAGTTATTATAATTTTTATGTATAAGTGCCCATTCGGTTCTTGATGCGTCCCTGTATAAATTATATAGTTGGCGTGAATACAGGGCCCAATTCACACCATTATACGCGACAGAAAAAGATAGATTTAAGTGAAGGCAAACAGTTCAAAAGGATCGTGCCATTTGATAGCATCTTTTAGCAGGTTAATACAGTATTTCCATTGCCTGCCACCGCCGCCGCCAAAGTCTTCACACTATAGTTATTCCCTTTAAAATATTTTATCCACAATTTAAATCTCTAAACTATAAGAGCTAGAATTTCTTGTTTTCCACACTCCATCGAATCGATCTGTCTGATACACCTCTATAACAATTATTAACAACTATATAGAATAGTTACAGTAAATATAACTATAGTGTTTCAACAGGTCGCCATAAGGAGAATCTATGAATCGTGTAATAATTGAAAATTACATTCAAGTGTTAAAATCAAAGAACCAAGCCAATATAAAAAAATCTAGAAAGCGATTGACCCTGCAGGCCATTCCTGAAACTTCCCGCCAAGTATTTAAAGCTCCAAAATTATTGTGAGGAGTACAAATTTGATTGGTACAGTAATTTTGAGGTTATGTTGAAAAAACACTTTTTTTGATATTTTTCGACAACGATAACTCGTGAACGAATCAACGGATTTTGACGAGCTTTGCAGTATTCGACACAGTTTTTGAAGCTCCAAAAATATTGTAAGAAGTATAAATTTAATTGGTTGAGTAATTTTGAGGTTATGTTTAAAAAACACTTTTTTCGATATTTTTCGACAACGATAACTCGTGAACGAATCAACCGATTTTGATCGTTCAAACGGAATTCGACGTCAATAGTTAAGGTTAAGAGCTGATTAGATTATGGAATTGATCGGTACAGCAGCTTAATAGTTATTTTGAAAAAACATGATGTTAACAAAAGAAATTTTTCGATATTTTTGAAATTTTTCAAAATCTCTCGAGCCGAATGGGTTCAAACTTACACAAAATCTAAGTTTGGTGGAACCCTGTCGAATGCCGTAAAACGCGTTTCAATACGTCAATCCGTTCAGAAGTTATGAGCTGCTTACATAGTCTTCCCATACACACACACACACATATACAAATACAAATAGTCAAAATAGCTTCCTAGGGCCCCAAAACGTTGAGATCTGCTGAAAATTCAATTTTCGAAAATCGGGGTAAAACCAATAACTTCCCGAAATTTTGAAAATTTTCAATTTTCTTAGCGGGAAGTTAAAAAAAAGAAAACCGATGATAACGAATCAAACGAGAATTTTAAAATTATAGCTAGTTTAAAAGAGTACATTTGGAATCACTTTATAGGTGTTTTATATCTATATATATAGGTATAGTTTTGAAGTTTAACATGTTCAGCGGCATAATTGAACTTTGAATTATTACAAAAAGCTCCGCCCAACATTCTGAAGTCTGAACACAATTTCTTTCAGTATTGTTGTTTTTTTCCCACCTATCCACCTACGATAAGAGCCGCACACATAAACGCCCCCAATCTCGCACCAACACTTAACGAAACCGCAAAAAAAAGACCAAAAAACACTTAAACACGGTTATAAAATAAATCATTTAAAAAAATATTAACAAATAACCGTTGTCTTGAAATTAATCCCAGGATTCCCATGTACATACAGCGTCATCTAGTGACGAATAATCATAATCGTTGCGACATCTCTGATTCAGTAGTGGAAATATTAACGAAAATAGTAGGAAACTATTTTGTAATAGCGGTAAATTTGAATAACTAACGATTTAAGTTTATAATCTCGGTAGTGATCGGTAAGATCGATCATAACCGACGCGTTTAATTAGATTGTGCCAGGTGGCTGAACCACCAGGTGAATAATACCTGTAGTTCCAGTTATCTCTAATAGACTTGTTGTGAAACTGTATAATATATAAACAATTCAAGAATTCAAGATTAACTCTTGTATTTGTTAAAGTTTTTATTATGTTTAAAGGGGTAGAAAAATTGGAAAGTGTCTAGAAATTTTTTTTGGGGGAAATCAGGAAAACATTTAAATCTCCAACAATGTCAACAGACAGGTTTCACAAGTATGTATTGTTTTGTTTTGATTAATTTCCAACCATTAGAGTTGTTGTTGATGATAATAGAGCGGAAATGGAGCACAATTTAGAGGAAATACGGGAATATTTTTGCTATTTCCTATAATCGTCATAATAACTGATACTGATAAGATTTTAGTGACAATAGCGCTCCAAATTTCATCATGTAGAACACAATTAAAAAAATCAAAATTCTCATAATTCTTCTAAATTATCAATTAATTAAAATAACAATTAAATAGATTAGTATGTCGATTTTTCATTTTGACGACTTTCTCGAATTTTCTCCATGACAATAAAAAAAAAAATAGAGCCGCCAAAGATGGATTGATTGAAGTGCTAAAAGAGGCAACGAAGCGTGATTGTAATGGACGAGATCAACAAGGGATGACACCAACCCTGTATGCCGCCTTCTATGGTAACGTTGAAGCCCTTCGATTATTATGCGGACGAGGGTACGTACTCGATCAATCAAAACGTTCAAAAAATAAATAAAAAATAAACATACCTCTTATCTCTTATCTAAATTAAATCATACAAAAGTACACGATTTTATCTGCTCGTAGAGGTGATCCAGATAAAGCGGACTTGTTCGGCAATACAGCCCTACATTTAGCTGCAGCACAAGGCCATAAACATGTCGTCACGTTCCTAGTTAATTTCGGTGCTAATATTTATTGTACAGACATTGATGGGCGAACAGCACAAGAATTGGCCGGTATGAATAGTCGTGATGAAATCTTACGATTTTTAGACGGTGTTCAAGCAAAATTAGAAGCTAGCGATAAGAAGAAAGCAAAGGCATTAAAAGATAAAGCAAAAAAAGAATCAGAGAAACGTGTTAAAGAATTCAATAAGAAACAAGCGAAAAAGGAGCAACATCAAGAGAAATTAGAGAAACGTTTAATTAAAGGCCATCGACCATCAATGGTGGAAACGTTGAAATATCGCATCAAAAGTGGATCTATGTCGAATTTATCGGTGATTAATGGTCCACAACCGCCAAGGAATTCGTTTAGTGCTATCGTTGGTAATGGTACAATTTCGGGTACGAGGAATATTGGTACTGTACAAAGACGGGCTCTAGCTAGCCGAAATAATAGGCTAGGGAACATTGAGGATGATTTCAAGGTAAGAAAATGATGATAAAAGCCATCCCTTAGTGTGAGTTAAGCCAGTTTTGGCTATCATAAAAGTCCCAAATGACAATATTCTAATGAATATTGTCATTTGTCTAAGCTTTAAGGCGTTTTCTTCATCAAATTTTTGTAAGCTTTGAAGCTCCTTTACGTTGTCCGAGTTTTGTATCCGATTTTTCTATTCGATTTTATATCCGAATTCATCTCGAATCTCAGAAAAAACGACAAGACCAAACTGCACTTGGCACTTTTTTGGCACATCGAACGAAAAGTCGGATGAAATTATGAAAAAATCGGATGAAATATCTCGGATGTAACGGCTCGTATAAGAAATCGAATGGTGTAAAGACACGAATTTCTTGTTTGATTTGCTCGGAATAAAAAAATCGGATAATGTGAAGAGACTTTTATATTAAATCAAAAAAGATCTCCAAAGGCAGCAAGTACCTTATATAGCGAATTTTTTTATGTATCTGCATACTGAAATATTAATTGCAAAACATTCTTATGATACTGACAATTAATATATTTTATTAACATTGAATCAACTAATAAATTCATTTCCCGATGTTATTTTAATATTTATGATTTTTATTGAAAAATACTTTGTTGTTTGTCTAATACGTCTAATCAAGGCCTCCTTGATTTTTTCAAGCGAAATTCTCTAGCAGGCCTTGCGTCTAATATTAACTGTCAAAATTAGTTGTCCCCCCGCGATATTCAATTTTTTTTCTAATATCAATTGTCAGAACATATAGCCACCTGAGATATTCGATTTTACTGTTAATACTCAATAAAAATATTTTTGCATTTTTCTTGCGATCCAATGAACCGATTTTGATGATTTTTTTTCTGGGTCATAGAGGATCGACGGCTCTACTGTTATTTTAATTTTCATCAAAATCTAAGCAAATGTAATATTGAAAATGATTTTTTTTAACATTTCTTCAGCTCTTATTCCAAAAGTGTTGGCCCTACCAGTCTGGCCAACGAACTCATCCAAGCTATCCCCAAGACCGATTTTTGTACCAAGTTTCATTAAGATTGGTGTATTTTTACGGCAGTTATCGTGGATATACATATATATAAATATATATATATATATATATATATATATATATATATATATATAAAAATTTTAACGAACGGTGGATATGGGTTCCTGAGGTCCCAAAACGAACTTCTGTGCAAAAATTTTTCGGAAATTCAAAAGTGAGGATCTCGTCATTAGCTAATTTTTTTTAAAAAAAATTCGCTAAAAACTGAACTTATACGATTTTCCACTTTAATCAAAGTTCTAAGATGTTTTGAGCCTAAGTCCTTTGCTCTTAACGACTTTTGCTTCTAGGCCGAAAATTTTGCTAGTGAATTGTCAAAAGGAGCAAATTTAGACAATTTTGGTCAATTTTAGAATCAAGTTTTCTTCACTTAATATTTCAATAAATGTCTGTCCTAAATCATTAATTTTAGCGAATTTCATTTTTTAGTCTTAAAAAAAAACCAAATTGGACACATTTAGTCAATTAGTGAGACAAATTTTCGACACTTTAATTTTGATTCTAAATCATCAATTTTAGAAAATGTCATTCTTAAGTCTTGAAAAATCCCAATTCAAACATTTTTAGTCAATTTCTTTACTTAAGTTTTGACTTTATAATCTAAATTTTGAGTTTTTGCTCCTAAATCATTTTTAAGTTTTTTTTCCAAAATTCGTGACTTTTTGTCGAAAAATTTCAATTTCTGAAAAATTTTGCTATCAAGTCATGAAAAAGGCTCAGTTGAGACACTTTTAATCAAATGTTGTTTAGTGTTCATGACTTTTTAGTCTGAGCTTTGAAAGCTTTGGTTCGAAATTATCAGTTTTCAGTGAATTTTGGTTTTAAGTAGACAAAAGGACAATTTTGGTACTGAATTCTTGACTTTTATTCTGAATTTTAAGTCTTAAATCATCAGTTTTCAATCAATTTGGTTTTAAATTAAAACATTTCCAAATTTAGAACTTTTACGCAACATTTATATTGATTTCTTGATTGTCTCGTCTAAATTTCAAGTCTTTTAAGCCCTAAATCATGATTTTTAAGGTCCCAACTTTAGCACTTTTAGCCTACTATAAGGCTTAACATTGTAGTCTGCGTTTTAGAATATTTTTTGTCCTAAATCATCTCTTGAACTAAAAAAAGTGGCTATTTCGACATGTTTAGTCGATTTTTGAGGTAAATTCGAGTTTTTAGTCTGAAGGGCTAAGACCACGTTGAATTCCCATCTGTGATTTTAAGTATGAACGCTTTTTTACGAATCTTGCTCTTAAATAGCGATGAAGAAGCTCTATAATCCAATTAGTCATGTTTTGAATTGAAATTTCGACTTACAATCTAGATTTGGAAAACATTCGACTTAAGTCATCAGTTTTTAGCAACTTTTGCTCTAAGATCGTCGACATGGGACTATTTAACTAGTTTCAGGTTTCAAACAAGTTTTGCCTCTCATTCACAATTTTTGTGGCGAATTTCATAAATCCCAAAAGCAGGCAACTAGAATTCTTAGGCTTTAATCAACGTTTTATATCAATTGAGTCCTAAATCATCAATTTTTGAGCCAAGAGCCATACAGTTCTTGATACATTTCTGCCTTTAAGACGACTAAAAATTGTCATTTTGTAGGTTAGCGAAATTGAAGATGGGAAACGTTCAGTACGTTCATTAAAAGGCTATCGTCGTGATTCTGAAGTTCTCTACAGTGGTACTATTGATACAACAACAAGACGTGGACGTTTAGATCATGTTTTCAATGAAGCTGAATATATCGATACCTCCCCTATGGTAGTACCACCATCACAATCTACTGGCACTCTAACAAGATCCTTATCACAACCGGACTTTATGCACGAACTTGAAACTAACGGTGATGAGAAAATCCATCAAGAACCTGCCAGTATTTTCGTACGACCTGGTATTGGTAGTATAGCATTTCGAAAAAGTATCACAAATACATTTCAAGGTTTCTACGGTAGTACCACAACGAATGAAGGTAATGAAGAGAGTTCTATCGGTTCTGGTGAGAGTTATGGACGACGGACTATATCGATTGAAGATGAACTTTCTGGTAAAAATTATACAATTTCTCATTATAGTAAAGTATAACAAACAAATCTTTGATTACAGAAACGGAATCTAGTGAAGATGAGAATCCAAATGGGCCATTAGAACGTTTCTTAAAAGCATGGGGCCTAGGTGAATATCTATCAAGTTTCGAAGAGCAAAAAATCGATTTAGAAACATTAATGATACTAACTGAAAATGATTTAAAAAGTCTTAATCTACCATTAGGACCATATCGGAAATTAGTCAATGCTATCAATGAAAGGAAAACAGCATTAGAACATCCTGGTGAAATTACTGACAGTATGCTATAATCTTATCCAAATAATTTATATTTAAAATATCTTATAAAAAAACTGTATTTATGTCGAGTATTCTACACAATATAATTTAATTGAACAGAAAATGTTTACTTAAAGTACCTGCCGTACTTTACATACACATGATATTCAAAATTTTTGAAAAAATCACCAGAACTTAGCTTAAGCTTCACTTATAGCAAATTTAAAAACAATCTGGTAGGAACTTTTACGAAATAAATGTATTTAATGTTAATATAAGCTTAAAAACCAACGGTACGGTATAGAATCAACGATGAAAATTGATATAAACGAAATTATTTATCATCCATATCAAATTTTTATCCAAAAAACGCATTTCAAAATTTATAAATTCTACCATATTGCCCTCTAAGAAAAAGTAATTTGTAAATATTAACATAAAAGACGTAGTGGAGCATGCACCATCTAACTTTTAAGAAGCGTAATAACCGCAGGTCTATGTTAGGGAGGGTTCTACCTTAACAAAGTATATTATTTCAAATTACCCGCCTTCTATTGTTATTCTAACCACATCCTTCGATGAATCAAACTGTGTATACGGTAGACACCGCTCAAATTAATTATTAATTTTTTTTTTTTAATTTAAGTGTTATAAAGTAATAGTAACAAAGTAACAAGCGAATTATTTAAAATTGTTAAATTTCTACCACAATAAACGAGGTTTTAATTAATAAAAGCGTAATAGAAGCAAAGTAAATGATGCCATCTAGCGTTTACGGTGTAACATAAAAATAATACAGTTTTCCACGTATCACTTACCTGATAATAATTTTTCTACGTTTTATAGATGTAATATTATTAATTACACCATTAGTCAATGATTTTAGACAAATTTTCAATCTTCTTATCCATTTTTCTCTGAGTATCAGTTAAAAATTAAACCAAAACTATAACCTCAATAAACACAAAAAATAACATTGTCATTACATAATTCAACAATCAATGTATTAATTAAAGTAAAGAAATTAACATAAATCACGGTATATTACGTAAAATTGAAAAATTGAATAATTAACAACATTTTTTGGTTAGTTGAAAAAATAACACAAATATACAAAAATGGCGGGATTACTTAGAGAAAGATCAACATATTATTGCATCTCATTCAGGTCGTTCTCTTATTGGTTGATTGACTAATGTGAATTCTGCGCATGTCTGCCAATCAAAACGTCAAGCTGTTGTCTTGCTTATTACCAATTCAGCAGAGTTGCCGAATTGTTCCAGACTACCTATTAAAATAACATTTGTAGAGTTCAATTTAATAATTTAGACAAATACTTAAAATGTAGGCTTATTTAAGGTAATTTAAAGATGTTTTTTTTATTTTTTGAGAATTGGTAATTTTTTTAAGTGTATTGCAGATTCTTATACGGTGACTCTTGGCAACGCTGCAATAGACTTTAATTTAAGCGAGTGTAGGTGTCGCTCTAGTCGCCTGCAATGTGGAAGTTGTGATTTCTGATTTCCCTGAAAAATATTAATTAAATTAATTAAAGTTAATTGAAAATTGTTGAGAATGGTCGCTGAAAGTGTAGAAGATCTGAAACAACCCCAGAAACAAGACGAATTGCCACCTTTAACTCTTGAAAGTAAATCAATGAATCTAACCATCTGTTTTCAGTGTTTTTTTTTTGTTTAATCATTGAAAATTTATAATTTTCAGTTTTGAAAGTGCTGAAAAATGCCCAACAACAACACGGCTTACGTCATGGTGATTATCAACGTTATCGTGGCTATTGTTCACGTCGTATCCGTCGTTTACGTAAAGTCCTGAAATTAGCACAAGGTGATCGAAGGCATTTCAAACGTCGTGATGTTAATGAAAATCATCTAATTGATAAGAAATCAGATGAACGTTATCTACAAATACCATTAATGTGTGCTGAACGTTGTTGGGCGTATGCTATGCAACTCAGACAAGAAGCAAATACAGAACCACGCAAGAAGTTCCATCTGGTACACAAATTACGCAAAGCCTGCATCTATGCGCTGCAATTAGAGGAACTAACGCGAGTATTATTGATAATAATCAGCCTTTCGCTTGTTTAATAATTCAAATTTTTGTTGTAGCACGATCGCTGCGATGCTCGTACGAAATTAGAAGCTCAAGCTTATGTAGCATGGTTACAAGGCTCGTTACAATTCGAATTGGAAATGTGGCTGAAAGCTACCGAGAATTTGAAGAATGCCCAAATGATCTACGAGAAATTAGCATCAACTTTACCTGATGATGATCAATTACCGTATAAACAACGTTCAAATGAAATACAACCAAGTTTACGTTATTGTGCTTATAATATTGGCGATGAAAAGGCTGTTGATTTATTGGAATTACGTTCAAAAGGCATTTTAGAGAATTTCGATGCATTGGTAACGCAACAACAACAAAAAACCGAAGCTGTATTGCATGAAGTGAAATGGTTTAATTTAAAAATACCGATAACAATTGAACGTATCCGTTTATTTTTATTAAGTATTGAAGGTTTAGATGAAAGTTTAAAACATGCTGAAAATCAACAAGCAAAAATTAAGATTTTAGAGAATTTATTTATTGATTTACGTGATGTTATCACTTTAGCACGTGAAAAACAAGATCAATTATTATTGTGTTATCTCTTATCAATACGTGTTGAACGTACATCACAACGTCATCTATTATTATTACAACAAACACGTAAACCACAAGATTGTGTACGTTTATTGGATATAATCGTACAACAAACATTAGAATTATCACAAAATGAATCAATTAAAAATATTGAACAAATACAAAATTATTACAATCAACAATTACAAGCATACCGTGCATTACGCCAATATTATCTTGCACGTAATCAAGCAATACAAAAACATTGGAAAGAAGCAGCAATACTCTTTGATTCTGCATCAAAATCTTTAGAGAAAATCAATTTAAATCAACCGATAACTAAGTATATTAATGAATTACATGAATTATTAAAATTATCAAAAGATAGTGTTGATATTGAAAAAATTAATGCACAAGCTAATTATGTGTTAGAGATACAAGATGAAATCACATTAGTACCACAGAAAATCTATAAAAGTAAGAAACCGTTAATTGAACGTTTAGATGAATTCCGTGATGAACCACAATTATTAACAAAGAATCCAAATATTGTTAATTTACCACCAAATATGGAATCAATACCAACAAAACCATTATTTTATGATTTAGCATTGAATTTTATTGAATTACCTGATTTACAAGATAAATTAGATGTTGGTAAAACTAAACAACAAACAGCTGGTATTTCCGGTTTTGTTAAAGGTTTATGGGGCTGGGGAAAGAAATAGATTTATTGTATCTTTGGTAAATATTGCTTTTTATAGAATTTTTAACGGATTAAGGAAAGGTTTGTAATGGTGAATTTGTATTTTATTTGATCCGGCTTCCCAATTTTCCTTACTTCTACTTCTAAGATTAATTCACTTTATTGCTTTGAAAAGTGTTATTTCAAACCACACCTGCAGAATCACTGAAAAATTGTAGATTTGGCAATGTGACTACTATTTGAACTACTCTCAATAATAGAGGAATTTTTGAATTTATTGTACGATTTTAGTGAAAATTTAACAATTTTTAACACAAACACTGGAAAAATACTCCAGTTGTATTGATTTCATTGATAATTTTCCACAATTTGTAAAAATTTATTAAATTTCATTTTGTAACACTAGAACTACGGTAATATAACTGAAGTTGGCTTGGTAACATCACCAACAATACAAACAAAAATTCACTAAATTTTGATGAATTTCAACCCAAAATGTCAGATTGTTGAAACGTCTGTTTAATTGTAAATTTTTTTTATTATCACCTTAATTGTCAGTGTAAATATGTAAATTAATTAACAAATTTGAAAGGTGTAAATACCAAAGATCACTGTGTAGTTTTTGTTTAAATTTCATTTTTAAATAATTACCCAATAATTAATTAATTTACCGTGAACAGAGAATAGAGAGGAAAAAAAGAATGTTGAATAACAATTGAAAAATATCTTCACGCCCACTATAAAATCATTTTGTCTTATTACTATTAATATTATTATTAATTTCCAAAACATATCTGGAGTGTAATTGTTTAAATTTTCAACATAAAATAGATGAGAGATAAGGTCTCTATGTTTTTAGGTAAATTTATTTATTTCTTCTATTTATAAATAGAATTGTGTAAATTTTAATTGTTATCTCTATATGTAGATGTGTGTGTTTGTATTGGTACTTGTTTTAATGACTTTTAAATCGACATTAATTGATTATTAATCTATTCGTATCTTTGTTCTTCTATATAGGCAATGGTAGTTGTCAGTGGTAATTGGGTAAAAAATGTTACAACGACATACCCAAAACAACAACAACAAATCAATAATTTATTGAACAATAATAATCAAGAATATAATAATAGTAATTGTAGTAATATAAATAAAATGTCTGCCAAAGCTATATTAATATGTCGACCGAATTCACATCCATTTCAAGAACGTACATTGAAATTGTACGAACCGGTGAAAATTGGACGTTCTGTAGCACGTGCACGTGCTACCCAAACGAATGCAATATTCGACTGTAAAGTACTATCAAGAAATCATGCTCTATTATGGTACGAAAATGGTAAATTCTATTTAAAAGATACAACTAGTAGTAATGGTACTTTTGTTAATAATAAACGATTAACACCAGAAATCGACCATCATGAACTTAGTAGTGGTGATATTGTACAATTTGGTGTTGATGTAATTGAGAATAATCACAAAATCACACATGGTTGTATTATAGCAACATTAAAATTGTATTTACCAGATGGTAAAGAAGCTAAAGCCAGTCCGACTATTATTGATAATAGCACCCATGGTAAATGGAATTGATTTAATTGAAATTTGTTAAAAATAATAGTAATTAATTATTATTATTATAGTTGTACCAATGGATGAATTATTTAAATTACATCAAATAATACAAGAAGCGACACATCGTGAACAATGTCTTGAAACAAAGTTGGTAGCATTACAATGTTCAGTGGAGGAGGCAAAGAAATCAACAGCTGAAATCTGGCAAGCTTATGTTGGTGAAGAACGTTTATTATCTCGTGTATCAGCATTAGAAACACAATTACAACAAGTCGCTAAGAATTGGTCTGAAGATTCATTTAAAGAAGAACTAATTAAATTACATGTAATTGATAATAACAAGATTTTAGTGATTTTATGGCCTAAACGGTAAATTTAAGTCTGTTATTGTTACTATGAATGTTGAACTATTTAGAGATAATAAATCTAAAAATGGTTGTCAGGGCAGATATAGCAGAATTTAGACTTAGAAAGTATAGTAGCCGCCTGGGCCTTGTAAATTTCGACTTATAAGTCAAATTACAGGGTTGCTGCTGTAAATATACCAAATTCGTATGAAACTTAGTTGGGCGATTTTTAAGGATTTTTAGGGTGGACATGATTTTAGCAAAATTAGAACCTCCTAGCTCATCGAGAAGTTGGTCGAAAAGCGATCGTTTTGGACAATGTCGGAATTTTCAACATTGATTTTTCGTTTTTCTAAATAGCGAAACACCTCCACTTGTTCTAGAATAAAATGAAGAAAAACGAAAAAAATCACTGTTGTAAGGCCCTACGAATCATTTTTAGTCGTTTTGACACTGCTCGTTTTTGAAAATTTCGACATTGTCCAAAAAGGATCGCTTTTCGATCAACTTCGAAATGAGGTACAAGGTTCTAATTTTGCTAAAATATCCTTCAGTGACGACCCTATAAGTCCTTAAACTTAACACTTTGTATCTCTTTATAGGGTTGAGGGGCCCATAAGGACTGGCTCTCCCCAGGGTCCGCTGAATGTCTCGGCGGCCTTGGCTATGTGGAATTTTAATTGTTATAATATTTACTGACCCTTTTCTAGAATACCGGATACAATATAAGTTGCCCTTAATACTTGTCACAGTCAGGGCGGTATTTGAAAACAATAACAATAGAAATTTCACATAATAAAACACTTTCGGTTGATAAAATTGTAAAAATATTACTTGCTTTCTTAAAATCTGATTACTGTTATAACACACTTTTGGAAGAAAAGGGCCCAAGTTCTTACAAAAATAATGAGCTTATTTAAGAGTAATTACAGGTAGTCATAATGCTTCAATTTAGAGAAAAGACAAACTTTGGAAAGTGCATGTGGTTGTGAGACAACCATTTCTTGATTTATTAATTTGAACTTGTTTACTAAAGGATAACATTTATTGTAACAATAACTGGCTGTAGTTTAGGCCATAAAATCGTTAAAATCTTGGTGTAAGTAAACACATACAGGGTCTTTTAATTATCTGGAAAATAACAATAAATTCTCTATAACTTTCTCATTTATTTATAGAATAAAATAATTGCTATAAGAGCTTGAAGGGGAACATCTAGGGTATCTATAGGAGGTAAAATCGCTCTTCTACTATTTTTGCAAATTGAAAAAATTGTAAACTGCCGAAAATTACGCAAAATTACTTTTAAAACTAAATACAATTTTTGGTTTGTTTTAAATTTCGGGTAATAAGGACAACTTGAAGGGAATACTGACAGTTCTCTCAATGTAATAAATCTTTGTCCGTACTCTAAATTTACCATTTTTTCAATATTCACAAATTTTTGATTTTTCTTTTTCTTGCTGGTCGAAATTAATTATAAATTTTTAAAATTATAATTTTTCACTCAACTATTATAGAAGGGCACTTTCATCTCCAATAGGTAGTCTAGATGTTACCCTTAAATTTTTGGCAACAATTATTTCATTCTATTATTAAATGAAAGAGTTACAGGAAATTTATTATTTATATCCATAGATAGCTGAGATACCCTGTATAATTTTATGTATTAAATATTAATTATTTTATTATTTTTAATAGGAGGGTAGTATAGCATTTGAGACTGCAGCTAAAGAAACACTAGACAAAGTCCATAATGAACGTTTACAAGCATTAACATTGGCAACAGAACAGGAACGTTTACGTATCTCAGCAGAACAAGAAGTTATTTTAATTAAAGAACAATTAAATTTAGCCCAACAAGAATTAGAAGTAATATTCTCTATTTAAATAAGTATTTTAAGGCTGTATAATACAAAAGCGTATAAATCCGTTTCTGGAAATTATGTTTGAAAACTGATTTAAAGGGCTACGATTTGTAATATCTAGAAAAGTCCATTTTTGGAAATATTCCATCCACTTCACTGGTTATTTGCACCTATTAAAATCGCTTAGTTTTCAAAAATGGGCTTTCCCAAATATCACAAAATGTAGCCTTTAAAATAACACATACAGGGTGTCATTAAAGTCTCTCATACTCATAATCTTATCGGAAGCAGATAGACTATTTAGTGATGTTAATTTACAGTATTTTACGTTTTTTTGTACAATACATGTATATTATACCGTTTTATACGGTATTTTTATTTAAAAATTGGCAGAAACATACAATATTGCATTTCACATTAGTTAAAACGAGCGATCCATTATATTTGTTATTGGAGTTGGCGTTGAAACTGTCAAGGCTTGTCTTGGATTGAACCATCACGACGAAGATCAAATTTAATCACAATTTAATACAGAAATAGGCGAATTAAGGATTTAGACGGATTGAGAGAAAGATTAGTGATGTTTATTTAAAAAAAAAAAAAATGTTGCAGCAGATGCTGAAAGTGTTTACCATTTTGTTCCAAGCACAAACAGGCCTTCGTTTAACTCCACTGATAAGATTTTGTAACATGATTGGATTGTTATTGATTTCATTCACTTCTAAATTTTTACAACGAGTTTTATAAATACCTACAGTTTTTTAAATAATAATCCTTCAATTCGCCAACTTCTTCATTAAAATTATCATTAAATTTAACGTTGGTCGTGATGGTTCAATCCAAGACATGCTGTGCCAGTTTCAACGCCAACTTTAATAACAAAAATGGATCGCTCGTTATTATTCGCTTAATGATAGCTATTTACTGATTAGACACGTACACAAACGAATTAGATGTTAATTTTTAAGCTTAAAATTAAGAAAAATTAGCAATTTTTATTTTCCGTTTTAATTTCACTTTACGTATCTGTCAAAGAGGAAAAAGTTATATTAATATAGCCTTATTTTTTCAATACCGTCTTAAACTATGTATTAAACTTTAATTACATACAGTAGTTAATGTATTATAAACACTCACATCACTAAGATAGACGAAAAGTCTTCTCATTTTTTCATCTGACCCACAGTTAATTAGTAATTAATTAAATTTAGTAGCCAATCAGATGCTCTCTTAATTTGAATAGCCGCTTCTCACGCCCCACTATCGTTATAGCATGCATCTGATTTAATTAAATTAATTAATTACTAATTAACTGTGCGTCAGATGAAAAAATGCTATTGAACTTCGTCTTAGAATTTCATCCCCTATCTGGTGTGTGGGACTTGTGAGACATCCTGTAGGTCAGTTTTCTGTCTTTAAAATTGTGTAAAAAATGTGCGAAACGAATTTGTACTTTTTTTGGTATTTCACAGTCTTAATTTCAAAAATTAATTACTTTTCATTAATATAGGAGATAACGCAACGATTTGCTGAAGAACAAAAGAAAGCAGAAGAGGAACGTAAACGTTTAGAACAGGAACGTTACGATTTACAACAACGTTTAGATGCAGATATACGGAAAACAGAGAAATTAAAAACTGTAACGGCTTGGTTAAATAAAATACCACAATCTAAATCAGAATGTTTGGAAGTACGTTCCATTTTCATTTCTTAATTATTTCAATAATATTATTTTTGATTTTTATAGAAACGTTTAATTTACGATGATGCAAAATTGAAAGAAGAATTATTATCAGTTGATGAGAATTGGGAGAATATATCAAGTATTACAACAAATAATCATGATCACGATCAACAACAACAACAAAATGAGAATCAATCAATTGATAATCATATTAATCTAACAGTAGGTCCAGTTTTTGATGATGATAATAATACAATGTCGATTAATGAACAACATAAAAACATTGAAGAGAACGATACCAATGATAATATTCTTGTAGATGATAAAGAAATTGTGAATACGAATAATATGGAAGCCGAAAAGCAATTCTCTAATTTTAACTCAACACTGGGGGTATATTATTATTATTATTTTTATTAATTATTAATTTAAATTAATTAATTTGGTTTATAGAGTGGCAATTGTAGTGAATCGAATAGTAATTGTGAGACTATTGAAAATGAAAAAGATGATTTTGATAGTGATAATATTGATTCGAAAACATTAAAATACAAATATCAATCGGCACAGAATGAATTTAAAAAGAAAATTGAAATATTAACAACAATATTAGAAAAGAATAAAATTACAATTAGTGAATTGGAGAGATTATTAAATGATGAAAAAGAGAAAAATCAAGAGAAATTAGATGAGAATGAAACATTAAAACAAGAATTATTATTATTACAACAAAAATGGAAAGAGGGTTGTAATGAAAATCAACAATTAAAAGATCGTTTAGATTCATTAACAAAACAATTAGAATTAATTGATAATAAGGACCAAACAACAACAACAATCATATCAACAAATAATTCGATAAATTATCAACAATTTGTTAATTTAGAAGAAGAATTAGTTGTATTAAAAGAGCGTTATTCGCATATAAATGATGAAAAATTAAAATTACATCGTGATTATAATAATTTAAAACAACAATATGATAAATTATGCAATAGTTCATATGATAAAATGTATTTCTATATAGCGCCATTAATTTTAATGATTTTATATTTAGTAATAAGTGCAATGATTTCTTGATTTACGGCCATACTTTTGATTTTCTTCTATTTATTTTTCGAATTCTTCATCAAAATTATTAATGAAACATAATCTAGTTAATTGTGTAATTATTTGTTATATTGTTTCAAAATACTGTAATATCTAGTGACAATATCTTTCGTTCTTTCTGTTTAGACTAAACAGTTGCCATCATTCAGAGCTCAAGATAACAAAAAAAAAATGTATTATTTGTTAGTTTATTTGTATTGTAATCATTGTAAAGCTGTTTGTGTTTATTTCAACAAATTGGCAAATAATGGAACGGACGGAAAATTCTCCTAAATTATTAATTTACATAAAAGAAACGTTAAAAAATAGAGTGAGAATTTGCAATGTTGTATACCTATATCGGATGTAGTTAAAAAAGAAAAAAACTATGAATATTGTGATTGAATTTGTACAAATTTAACATGTTTTTATAGGGGGTACACGGAATATTAGTTGTTAGTGTTTTTGTACCCTTTTATTTAAAATAATTTCAAATGAAAAACAAAAAGAACTTGAAATATTTTCATTGGCCCCGAAACTTTTCTTTTCGTGTATTTTTCCTTTTAATGTATTATCTTTGTTTATAGTAGATGTATATAATAATCAAATATTGTGTATTGAAATTTAAATAAATCAAATTATTATGAATTATTTCAAATGTACTTATATATGGTTGTGAATTATTCGATTTGAATCTCCCGCTTTTATTGTTAGTCTTTCAATTCACCGCCAGGTGTCTTAATTCAGATGAACGTTGCCATATTTACAATCTTGCTGAAACTAAAAATAATATTTACGGTATTTTTTTTGTACTATACGTGTATAATACCGTTTTATAATAGAATTTTTGCCGTATTTTATTCAAAAATTGGTGGGAGCGCACCTATTCCATTGCACATCACATTAGCCTACTAAGGTTACATTATAACTATTCTTAGCAGATTACTGATTAGTAAGCTTAAAATTAAAAGAAAACTCGCATTTCCTGTTTTGATTTCACTTTCATGTAGCTGTCAAAGGGGTAAAAATTATATTAACATAGCCTTAATTCTTCAATGCTGTATTAACTCGGTATTATTCCTTTAATATATACGATATTTATTGTATTATACAGCTGTATCTTACAACTGTATTATACACATTCACATCACAATCGGCAACATAGGATCTATGGGATCGCGTCCTCTATATAACTGTATCTTTAAATTGACAATTCTTGAAACAACAAACAATAAGGAAAAGGAAACCATTTAATTTTCCAAAATAACATGGAAAATTTGGCTGAAAATGCTGCAGAAACAGTTGAGAAGGAAAGTTCCGAACCGAAACCGATAGTTGTACGAAATACCACCGATTTACAACGATTAAAATTGGAGAAATTAATGAAAAATCCCGTAAGTTTTCATCGATTATTCAATCAAGAAAATTCTTAAAATTATCAATTTAAAGGACAAACCGATATTAATACCGGAACGACCAAAAGAACGTGGCATACCAACTGTACCGGATTTCGTCCGGAACGTGATGGGCAGTAGTGCCGGTGCTGGTTCCGGTGAATTTCACGTCTATCGTCATTTGAGACGGAAAGAATACGCCCGACAGAAATACATGAAAGAGAAGGGCGAACGAGTATTGAAAATTAATTGATTATAGTTGAAAATCACACTGATAATTGATGAATTTTTAGGAACGATTAGATGCCGAATATCGCCAAAAATTGGAGGATCATAAACGTGCAGCTGAAGAACGAACAGCCAAGAAACGGCAGAAACGATTGAAGAAAAAACAGAAATTGAAGAATAAACGGAAGAAAATCAACGAGACTAAATCGTCACAAAGCGATAATACTACAGAAACCTCAAGTGATGATGAAAATGATAATACAGATAATGATAAAAGTGAAGATACTGAAAAACGAGCTGAAAACGATAGAGATGACGATAAAATTGAATCTAGTGAGCGGAATAATGACAGCAGTGAAACAAAAGAGAATCTAACCTAGATTCGAGTTTTGTCAATATTTAGTTTATTCTACGATTTTTTCAATTTTTTTGTAAATATATCAAATTTTATAAGTCAGAAACTATAAATTTTGTAAATAATTGTAATATTTAATAAAAGAAAGTTGTAAATGTAGTGGTGGATTTAGTGATTTTAGTCGGCGACAGTTGTCAGGCCTGTTGCAACCATCGCAAACATCCTTCAGTTTTGTGTCATTTCACTGTAAGCAACGTTGGTGTGCATTTGTGACCGTTATTTTTTCAACAAATTGAATTTCAGTGTTTCAGATTTTTGCGTTTTAACAGTGTTGTAATCGTTGTATTAACGAAAATCGGAAAAACTCAAACATTTATCGGGAGTCTTTGGAAATCGACAATTTTGTAAGTTTATCCAGACTTATTATTATTTTCTTCACACATACATACTCACACAAAAACAGCCACATACACACAGATAGACAAATGCACAACGAATTTTCATCAATTGGGAAAATCTGTTTGAAAAATTGACATTGAACAGTGTAACCAAAATGGCCGAATTATTGATTTTTTTTGAACGGCGCTATTATCGAAATTCCACAAATAACATTGTTGTTGTTTCTTCTTTTTTCTTTATTTTAATAACGGGAATTCCAAGATGAACTTGGCTTAATCGAGTCACCATGGAAATTTGCGTAAATGTGTGTGTGTGTGAATATAAAGTTCATTCAGTTGTTTCTAGAGTGACGTCATCGTTTTTTTTTTGTGGGATAAAATCGATAACACTTGTCAAAATTTCCATAATTTCCCCCGATTTTTACATAATTTTCATTTTAAAATACAATAAATTAACATCAATACATTATAGAATTATTGATAACACCTATCTCTAATTGTATTAATTAATCATGTTTTTTTTTCTCTCTATTTTCATAGTCGTCATTATTTTGTTGAATGATGATAAATATTGGCCACATGTTATTTCAAATCAAATACCTGTTTCGTTTTTTTTTATTTATTTTACAATTTTGTAATTCCTCATAATCATATGACTAATATTTTTAAATATCACAATACCATTGACAGAAACAAAGAAAAACAAATTGAACATCAACAATATGACGTATTATATAAATTAAATAACAATCGTTCTCTATCTCTATCATAGCCTACTTTATTTACATTTTTATCAAAATTATATTCAAAAAAAAAACACCAAACTTTGTCTTGTTAAAGTAATTTTCGAGAATTTCGTCCTAATTTCTATTTTTATCTGTTTTGTTGTATTATTATTCTCATTCTAGTTAAAGCGGGGGTGGTTTTATGTTTGTATAAATAGTATTTCCTTGGACTTGAGTCTTCTACCCACCCCTTCCACCCTCTCTTCCTAACTTTGCGTTATTGATTTTTCTATAATCCGTATACGATGCGAGAGGGTTTGTTTTGTGTCTGTGCATTTTTGTATTAGTGTTAGTGTATGTTTATAAGGGTTGAAGTGAGGGCGGTTTCATTTCCTAATCCAATATGTTAAAAGGGATATTCATATAGATTAAATTACCACTACTACTACTATCGTTATTATTCTCATTAAGTTGGTAATGTTTGGATTTAAAAGTTCAATAACTTTTGGAAAATTAATTAATTAATGTTTTTTAGGGTAAATGTTGAAAGTTTGATGTTTTTTTTTGTTTTTGTATTTGTTTGGTTAGAGGAACGGAAATTGAGAAATTTTGATTGATTTACACTTCTGTTTATAATATAAATGTTATAGTGAAAGTGATGGAGAGATTTATTTAAAAAAAAGATTTAAATAAAATAGCTTAATTATAAAATAAAGCGTTTAGTTAAAATAGATGGTTTGATTGATAGGTCGATTGTTATCTTTTTGGATTATATTAATATACCTCGTTTATTTTTATTTTATCAACTTGACTGTAGTAATTGACATAAAGTAAATACCCATGAAATTATGGAAATATAGGGTTGCTGCTGTAAATATACCAAATTCGTATGAAACTCCTGTTAGTTGGCGGGCAATTCGGATAATACTTGAGGTGTTTTTAGGGGAATACCTGGAGAACATTTTAGCGAAATTACAACCTCGTAGCTCATTTAGAAGCTGCTTAAAAAACGCTCGTTTCTGACGATGTCCTCCTAAAGTTGGTGTTTTTTTTTTCGTTTTTCACATTTTATTCTAAAACAGGTGGAAATATTTCGCATGTTTTCTACAATGCAATCGAGAAAAACGGAAAAAATCACTGTTGGAAGGGTCTACGAGTCATGCTTAATCGTTTTGAGTACTTTAGTCGTTTTTGAAAATTCCGAGGTTGTTCAAAACGATCACTTTTTGACCAACTTCCTAATGAACTAGGAGGTTCCTAATTATGCTAAAATGTTCTACAAGGACCACACTAAAAATCCTTAAAGTATTATTCGAATCGCCCGTAATCTACTAAGAATTTCACACGAATTTGACATATTTACAGCAGCAATCCTGTAAAGTGGAATATACAGCGTGACTTACCTACTATCGTGGTTTATTAACAATATACAGTGTGTTTTTCTTAAGAGTGATCAATTCTTATTAGTTTGCGAGCGTTTCGAAAAATATATTTCAAACATTTAGGTGTACACGGAAACCATTTAAGCAAAATCTGAACCTCTTAGGCCATTCTAAAGTTGCCCAAAAACGAACAAAGCATGCTAAACGACTAAGAATGATTCGTAGACCTTCCTAACAGTGTTTTTGTTTGTTTTTCTGCATTGCATTTTAAAGAAAGTGTGAAACATTTCTATTTGGTCCAGAAGAAGATGGAGAAAAACGAAAAAAATCAATGTTTGGAGGATCTTTGAGTCATTCTAAGACGAGCGTTTTTTACCAGTTCAAAAATAAGCTACAAAGTTTCAATTTTGGTAAAACGATCTCCAGCTTCCCCTTAGCTTCAAAAACTTGAAATTTTTTACGAATAGCTTGCCAACTAATAGGAGTTATATAAGAATTTACTACTTTTAAAAAACACCCTATAATCAGTTCTAAATGATGGAAGCTTTTTAATTTTAAATTCTGCGGTTAAATTGAAAGGGACTTCGCTTCATATTTTATGCCACTATGAGGCCTTAAAGGATCTCAGAGCATTGTATCCCTGGGAATGGGGGGGGGGTATATCTCTCCTGAAAAACTAAAAAGAACTCCCTTAAACAGTATCCTGGACTTTATTAAGAAGACGGAACGATAGGGGAAAGACAGCTAACCCATATCAATCGTGTTGACAGTTGTACAGAAGGCTTTAAAGTCCGAAATACAGTGGTGAACGAACCAGAGCTCTTGTGTGAGGGGTGGAAAAGGCACCTCACACAAAACAATTAATTAATTACTGTGATAAGTGATTTAATTTTAAGAGTTTTTGGGATATTTTGATTTTTGGGTAAAATTTTGAATTTCGCAGTGCCTGTTAAAGAAAAACATATCACAGAAACTATTGCTGTTAAAAGTATAAAATTTGATATTTAAATAGCTAAAACTGTATACTTTTTATTAAATGCTCTAGTTTAATTAATCATTCATTGTTTAGCTGAAATAAATTTTTCTTTCAGCCAATCTTCAACGTTCAATATTTTCATTTATTTTGAATTAATCACTACAAATTTCTTTGGATAGTTGATAGACAACTGTTTTAGCATTTCTTATATGGATTTTTTACATGTATATTTGATTCATTTACAATTTTCAATTTTAGGGGAAAAATTCCTAATTGAAATATAATCTAGTAATCTTTGATAAAAGTTCTTAACTATATTTAAACAAAATTCATATTCAATTTTTCAAAATTATTCAAATTGTTTCTACAGTTAAAGTAATTTAATTAAAATTAATAAAAATTGATCAATTTGATAATTATTTAATTGGATTTTAAGTGAATTTACGTAATACACGTAGATAATTGAGTGAAAATTCATTTGTTATAAATGAGGTTAATTATCAAATACTATTAGATCTGTAATTATTTTTTTATTGGTGAAAATTGATAAAAAAAAATGTAAATAACTATAATAACAATCAAAAATAGGTACCTATACAGGGAATGCTATGCTTATTATGGTCTTTATCAAAATTTGAGAAGAAACATTGTATTTAATTCGAAATAAAATGAGATTTTGTAATTTGAAAGTTGGCTCAAAAAAACGATTTCATGTGAACTATGTAAAATTATCAAACTTCATAACAGCTACATTGTCTTAATCTTAACTAAATCTTTAAATTATAAGTTTCGAGGGATAGTAATTTTTGAAATATGGATAAAAGAATAGACTATACTACCTCCTATAATGAGGCTTATTCTTATTATAATATAACATAGTTTAATCATAATTTTTTAAACTTTCAACAATTTGAACTTTATAGATTTCTGATAGACCATAATTGAGACAATGTAGGTAATTTTTTACCTCTCCTGTAACCATATGTACCTTCTTCTGATTGCAAACCTGTCCTTCCTAATCATAAAATTGAATTAATTAAAACTCTGTTACATTGTCACGATCGCTCCCTTAAAAACCTGTTTTACATAGCCCCACAAAAAAAAATAGTAGTATTTTTTTTCTGAAACTAATAGTACGTTGTTTTGAGTATTTCAATTCCTTATTTAAAGCTCAAAGTGTTACCACTACTTTTTGAAATATGACTTAAAAAAATCTAATTACACACCTACATATCAGAGCTGTGGTTAATTGAACCATAAAATTTGAAACTGTTATAAAAATATACTGCCATACTTAAAATAAAAGAGTAGAATGTGCTATCATCTATAACAAGGGCGCTAGAAGAAGGAAAATATCTTCTAGAGTTCTAAAGAAACTTAAAGTGCTAAAACGGCTATAAATAAAATTTCATAAACTTCCATCTATTACAACTTACAATAGGTACTATTACGGGCATATAAATGGGACCACTTTTTATATCGCTGCGTAAAAAAGGCTTTTAAGGGCAGTCCTGACAATGTAACAGAATTTTCACGGGTCAAACTTTGGGAGATAAGAGAAGAAGAGGATGGGATCTGTGGTGCCATTTATACAAATATTTCCTGTAAATTTGGCATGATGGAAACTCATTTTTACCCTTCTTATCTGTCCACTTTCTTAAAATGATGAGGAAAATAGCCAGACTCACACACAAACCGAAAGATGTGTTATTCATGGCTTAAAAATTGGTATGTTTTATTTGCTCGTAAATAGTACTTTAAATAGCTCATCATCTTGAATCACCTTGTACACATTTCTTCAAATGGAAATTTTTTTGTTGTGAATTTTAAAATAAAATCGTGCATTTAGTAGTAGGTATAGTAGACGGGATTTATTCATTATTTGTTCGTTTTCCAATTGGCATAATTCCGTTTTGGATTTGTTTAAATAGAAAACTTGGCACTATTTATTAATGGGTGCTTTTCTTTATTTACTTTATAAATACCACGTTGCTACTTTAAATGTACCCAATTAGTAGGAAACTCTTATTTGTTGGCGGACGATTCGAAACATATTTCAAGGATTTGTAAGCGAGTCCTTGGAGATGATTTTAGCAAAATTACAACCTCGTAGTTCATTTGAAAGTTGGTCAAAAATTTGTCGTATTGGACAATGTCGCGACTTGAAACTAAACGACTCAAGCTTTTCTCCATTGCTTTCTAGCAAAAAAGGGAAGGATTTTCTCTTGTTTAAGAAAAATAGTCAATGTTTAATGGATCCTCGAGTCATTCTAATTGTAAGTTGTTTAACGTTTACCTATAACTCGCTTTTGAAAATCGCGAGATCGTCAGAAATGATATATTTCGCAAATCGTCCGCCAACTAATTGGAGTTTCATACGAATTATGTACATTTAGAGTAGCAACATGGTATTTTTCAATAATTACTTAAAAATCCTTCTATATTGAAGGATTTGATTTAAAAAAGAAATATGGTTATATTTGGTATATTCAATGTCAATTACAATGTCAGCAACATTAAATTTTGTAATGTCGATAAAGGTAGGATAGTTAATTCAAAGTTGAAGGTTTTTGGGCCATTTTTTTGAGTTAAAACAAATAGGAAAATTGGTTTAATTCATTTACTTTTTATACTTTTATTTAGACAAGTAAATTATTAAGTTTTATAGTTTGGCAAAGTTAAAGTGGCCGACTTGACTTGCAGTTGACATTTTCAATGTTTTTATACAGGGTGAAATTGAATTACCTTTAAACCACGTATAGTATCCTACAAACTGATCCGTTTTGCATCATAGGTGGGAACGAACAACGTTATCAATAGTTTATAATAAAACGTGTTGTGTTTTTGTGTTAAATCAGTAGGTCAGAAAGATTTGTGTAACTTAATGCCATGTAAATAAGAGATGTGTTGTACTGGCATTTGCATTCTGATCAACTATCGACAATAACATTATGGTAGGTTTATAGTTATCCATATAACAATCGTTGCAATTATGGTTAATTTTAAACAAGTTTATTTGTACCCTTTTCCACATAGGGATATTGAGACTTACATATTTAAAGGACATTCGACTTCACCCTGTATATCTAATCATTAATAAAGCTATAATTTTCTAGGGCCTTATTATTTATTTTAAAACAACCTGTATAAAATTAAGTACTTACTTTAAAATATTGACACTTTTTGAAGAACAGTTAGCCCTAAAAAAGCTTACTATTGTTGGTTTATTTTGATATTTAATTGATTTAAAATGAATCAAATTAGGGAAAGTACTTGAGAATAACTCTAATACTTTCTCTAGCTATCAAGAACGTAACGATATTAAACTAATGACAATTTTTCTAATTAAAGATCAATATTAAGAAACAATATGTTGTATTCTGGAAAAGGTTATACTTATCAGGTTATCAGACAGTTTGTCTTTCTTACTGAACCAAAGTGATGATTTTCTCAGAATACGAACCTGTAAAAATGCGTATTCACCTTCTACTTACATATACAGTATGATTTCATAAATGTGTGTCAATAGTTTAGTCACGAAATAGAAGAATATTTTTTTATATTTTAATTGAATGATATTAGTCTAGAAAAACAAATATAGTTTCTCTATATACAAGAATTCTAATCGAAAAACAAAGAAGTAGAAGAAGAAAAAATTGTAAAATCTTTATTATTCAAACTACATTTCACCTAAAGCTAACAATAAATAATAATTATGATTGGTTTAAGAAACGCCCTTTTGTTATTTCTAAACCATCTATCATTATTTACGATAATTATACAGGGTGTCTATTGCTTTCTTCCTTTTCTCTATATAATTTAATCAAAATTCCATTAAATACAATAGCCTAAGTATTCCCATGTGTAATAGAGTACAATACAGATATTTTTAAGGGCCAAACACAAAAAAAGGTCCTAAATTAGAACCAAAGTTTGATAGTCACTGGCTAACTATAAATCTAACGTATTGTTATTGTCAAGTGCAGGTGTCAGAACAACACATCTCTGATTTACATGGCATCAAATTGGACAAGTCTTACTGACCTACTTATTTAATATAAACACACGTTTCTATTATAAAATACCGATAAAGTTGTTCGTTTCCAATGTCTCAACCCCTATTTATCTTGACAACAGGGCCACTCTGACGTCATAATATTTTCTACAAATTTGCAAATCGGCTCAATTTTTTGGCTGCGCCTACAAGTTTAAAGGAATTTTAATTACACCTTGTAGAACACCTGTAGACTTATTTACGTGTAATACCAATAACAGATAGTAGATCTTATCCGATATAATGAAACAAAAGAAAAGAACAAGTGAATGGAATTTTGTAAAACACAAACACACCTTTTACTTTACTTACCAAACATAGTTTATTATTGTAACATCTAAATAACAATATAATTTTATTATTATTATTATCATCATTATTTGTAACGTTTAATAATTATTATAGAATGAATAAAATTATTACAATCTTTTTAAGGTTATGAAATTATAACCTATAAAATACAAATTGACAGTTAAGAGAAATATTAACCTATTTGTATATTATAGATAGAGATACAAAAGAGAAGGTGAGAATAATAAGGAATAATTGAAATACTTTCTATTCATTTAAATAAATCAAGTAATTTTTATTTTTAAATGTCTTACACTTCTTAGGAGTGGAATTAGAAAGAACGCAGAGAGAGAGAAAAATGCGTGGGAGAGGCTTACTTTATAATATGAATTTTTCTTTACAATTTCACATTATTATTCAATTTTATTCATATGAAATCAAATCAGCTCAAAAAAGTTTGAGAAAAAAAATGGGTGGGTACTGATGAACGCGCATTAATCCTTGTACAGACATTGCAGGTACACACATATGTCTCGCTATGTGTGTACCTGCAACAGCCACGATCACTGCGCTATGTGTAATTTGGATTGGTCCGAACATGTGCCGCTTAGTATTTTTTAACACAAGCCAAAGCGTGCGCGACACACGCTTCGCATTGTGTGTATAAGGCTTTAGAAGTTATACTTCTTTGATGATTAAACATTTAGTTGTATCACAAGTCCAGATTTCTATGAGTGCTAGTACGATTGCAAAAAGATAACTCAAGAAGAGCAACTTTATTCTGAGTTTTACATTTTTATACTAAAATTGTGAAATAATTAAAAGGCCCGCTTTCTCCCAGTTTCCATGATAACCCTTTGTTTTCAGGTTTAATTTTGTGTTATTACAATGCGCGCGCAACTTCTGTTGCTTGTTAAAATTTCACAATACACCCTAATAGAATTATCAACGCTTGCTTGTTTTTTCAGCTCAACACTGTCTAACATTTGGTCTGAATTGCTACTTTTGAGAAAACGCCAATTTTGGCCGCATTGGTGCTAGTTACTACAGCATGAAACG
This sequence comes from Mylabris sibirica, assembly GCA_039776855.1. NCBI lineage: Eukaryota > Metazoa > Arthropoda > Insecta > Coleoptera > Meloidae > Mylabris > Mylabris sibirica. The sequence continues at coordinate 9,414,485 of CM077842.1, read as the reverse complement.
AAATACATAGTTACTACTTTTCCATCTCTGTTTTACTCATACTACTTACGTTTGTCAAAAGTAGCAATTCAGGCTAAATGCACAAGCCTGTTGGACAACATTGAGCTAAAAAATCAAGCAGGCCTAGAGAATTATAATTTTAAAAAGACCGGCGTCTTCCAGTTTTCATAGCAACCATTTCTTGGTGTCGTAACATTGCCCGCGCAACATCCAATGCAATCCAAAATTTCACTCTTATAAATTTTCACAAAACGCGCCAAAATATGAATACATTCAAAAAAATACAATGAAACAGCTGATAATGAAGAGAACCGATTTTTGATTTAACGACGCATCAGAATAATAATCGGTCATTAACATTTCCTCTTTTTTCTTCCTCTCTTCATCATGATCATCATCATCATTTTTTTTTTATTGTTATTTAGAATTCTTCTGTATATTTACAGGGTGATGCAATAAACTGGTAGGATTGATTGAACGTTGGTATTCCGAATTATTATCATGAAAATGGTTTTATCTCAACGCCAGCGAGAGGAGCTGTAAGTAATTTCAATTTTCTATACATATACAGGATGGGCCGAAATTCTCGGAACAACTCAATGACATATTGTTAATCGATACCCAAAACTGATGAGAAAAATTTTAAAAAAATTCTATCTCCTTTAGTTTTCAAGATATAACACTTCAAAGATTAAACCTTTAAGTTCTTTTATTTTTATGATTAAAAAGAGTTTGCCTAATAAATTTCTGTAGATTCATTGGATAATCATTCTCAACAATTAAGATTGGCTTAACGCGCATTTACTTTGCACGATGTGCCATTTTCAGGAAATGATTTTAAACTGATTTTTTTCACCTGAAAAAAAAGTGTAGCAACATAGCGAATTGTTTTTATTTTTACTTCCTTAAATATACAAAATAATTAGACACCTTATTAATTATTAAGGTTATTGAATATTGCTAAATTTACCTTTAAACAACGTCCAATATTTACGAAACTAAAGAAGATAATTTTTTTTCAATAACGTATCACTAAGCTGTTTTGTGAATTTCGGTTCATCCTGTATAATTACAAATTTACCTGTAGGTTAATTGATTAGTGGTAAATTTTCTATATGGTTGAATTTTTGAAAAATTAGGTCACTTATCTTGTAACAGACTATTTATTTGATAATAGAGTATTGATAGTGATGGTCGACTAAGCTTCTTTTGTTTGTGGTATTCACGTACAGTGAACTTTAATTTCAAGTTTTCAACAGAGAGTACAATCAACTTGTTAATCACGCACGAATATGTGTCTGTATACAGTTAAGCAAAATATAAATTTTCATCTTTAGATTTGAATCTCTGTGATTTTTTCTTTTTGTGGTATAAGCACAGATTTATGTGTTATGTGAATGTATTTTCAAAAAATTTATACCCATTTTTTTATCTATGTGATTTTTATTGATTATAAATCTTATCGACTTTCACTCTATCTTCTAATTGATTTGATTTAATTATACAAGTAGATGAAAGATTATTTGAGATTTGTGTATTTGTATAGTGGAAAGAACTTTCAATTTTTTTTTTTTTCGCAATATTTCACCGTTTATAGAAGTCGTTAAAATAGAAACTTTCTTTTCTTGTATTCATTGCAGATTTCAATCAGTGTTTTTCCTTCTTTTTATTCACTTTGATTGATAGTAGAATGGATGAGTTTTATATTAATTTAAATACAATTATTTTCTAATAAATTATCCAATTTGGAGGAAATATTATTGTTGTTATTATCATTGTTAAAAGATAGTTGGTGAAATTTCCGTTTCCTATAAGACCGTGTGACTTGTATTTCTTTTATTGTTACTGTTGTTGTTGTTGGTAATCCACTGTAGTAAATTTATTGTCATTGTATCATTATATAAATGAATAGAAATTTTTGTTTTATTTTTATTATGATTATTATCATTAAAAGAAGAGAAAAAAACAGGCACGTTTTGATGTAAAATGATTACCATGTAGTTGTATTTCATGCTTAATATCCATATGATATAAGATCTTCAAGATTATATATCAAGTTTATTGTAAAAATAGAATAACAAAAAAAAAAGACTGACAGTAAGAAATATGGTTATGTATTTATGTATAATTATAATTATTAATCATTTTGTTATTTTAATTGAGTTAAAGTTCAGTCTAATTATTTTATCAATGTCTGGTTTTTATCAAACAAAAAAAATATGATACATAATTAATTAATTGATTAAGTACTCTTTAGTTTTACACACCATCGATTCTAATTTAGTGTACTTGGCTTTTAGAGCAGTAAATTCAATATGACATTATTCCAAAAAAAATTAATAAGTATTTTGTTTCCATTATTGTCTTATTCGATTTTACTTGAGTTCCTTTAAATTATAAAGCATACCTAAAAATAATTCTGATTTTCTTCTACTGGATTGTTTTTGGTTTTTTAGAAGGTCCTCTTGTTGTCCGAAAATTGATAATTTGGAAGAATTGTGTCTTAAAGTGTAGATTAAAAGTGAGAATTTGGTTTTGATATTGTTTTAGAATGTTTGAATATTTTCCTTTTGATTATTCATTAACAAAAATCACTTATGATTTCAGGATAAATTAGGTACACTAAAGTTCGAAAATTTATAATAAAAATCTACTAAAATTCTCTAAATCGTATTTTTATCATAATTTAATATCGAAGTTCGCCCAAAATTGTAATATTTGAGACAAAAATTTGTTAAAACCTAGTTTAAAAAAACTAAAATTTAGTTTACACATCAACTTAAAGTTTTTTTGTCTCATAGTTTATGAAGGAAAATTGATGATTTATGTCAAAAATTTATTAAAACTAAGTTAAAAATTCGAGCTTTTATAATAACACCAACATGATCTAAAAGAGCCCAATTCTTATAACTTTAAGGAAAACTTGTGACTAGCATGCAAACATTTCTGAGCGTTGCTAAAACTTAAAGATATAAGAATGAACCTATCTTGAAACTTCACGTTGAAAGTTTTTATCAAAAAACAATTAAAAAGCTTCAAAATCATCTTGTCAGTACGATTAATTACCAAAATTCTTTAAAAATTGATGAATTAAGACAAGAATGTCAAAAAAAACCACGTCAATAATAAAGGCCGATCCACACACGGAGATATATCTTAGTAAGACGGTCTCATGGTACGGTACAGTGATATATATCTAGCTTTGTCTATACATGATACCGACAGAGATAGATATATATCATTGCACCGTACCATGAGACCGTCTTATAAGATATATCTCCGTGTGTGGATCGGCCTTTAGGCTCTAAAGTTGATTAGAAATGTTTGAATCTCTCCTGCATGCATTTGATAAGCTATTAATAAATATAGAAACTACTTGAAACTTCAACAAAAAGTCAAGAGTTTAGCTTGAAACTTGACTAAAAGTGACTAAACAGCATCCTTTTAAGTGGCAAAGCTTTTCAAAAGAACCGATGATTTAAGATAAGAATGTGTCATAATCTTATCTTAAACTCAAAAATACTCCTGAAAATTATATTTAAAGCGTATAAATTTATTCCATTTAAGAAATCTACAGTAGAGCCACTAGAAAAAAAAGCTGAAAATCTCTTAAAATTTAGACTTAATATCCACTAAAACTATCTAAATTATCTCCTTTTCACAATTCATTACCAATACTATTATCAGTATAATGCTATAATTTGGAGAATGTATTTATACCGAAGAGATAAACTATTGAAAGATTCACAATTTTGAGTCAATAGATTAGAAATCATGAAGAAGTGTACATGTATACCGGATGATTCACCTCAAACGAAAAGTTTTTATGACATCTCAAATTATTTGTTGAGCAATTTAAAAACAAATTCAAGAAACTTTAAGGGGTTACCTGGAGATCATTTTAGCAAAATTAGAGCCTCATAGCTCATTTGAAAATTGGTCAAAAAGGCTCATTTGGACAAGTTCACTAGCTAAACACGCAGAACGACTAAGAAATTGTTCTGGGACAGGCAGGAATGTTTCTCATTTTTTCTAAAATACAATGGAGAAAAACGAAAGAATAATTGTTGGGAAGCTCTTAAAGTCATTTTTAATCGTTTTGTATGTTTAACTGGTTTTTAAAAATCGCGACTTTGTCTAAAGCGAGCGTTTTTTGACCTACTTCCAAATGAGCGACGAGATTCTTATTTTGCTAAAATGATCTCCAGGTAACTCCGTAAAGATCCTTAAAAAAAAATTTTGAATCGCTAGCCAAATAATGGGACTTGCCATAAGAACTTTTCGTTTCAAGTGAATCGCCCCGTATGTAACATAATAGTGAAAATCTATTGTTTTGTTATCTTGATTAAAACGTATCCTCAAAACTTGAATGATCGAATAATTATAATTCTTTATTACAATACTGTCGACCTACACACACCTGTTGTATATACTAAAAAAAAAGCTACCTGGTCCATAATTATAAGTTATCAAAATCTAGGTTAGGTGTTTTTTTTTTTTAAAGAATATTAATATTGATGATGATGAGCTAAAAAAACTTTCACACAAATAAGATTGAATGTTATTTCAGAGAGCAATTTTTTCTTCTTCTAAAATTACATAAAGTGCATTTAATGTAACAAAAAAAAAAAAATGACAATATTTGCTTAATTAATAATTAAAGAAGAAAGTTAAAAGATCAATTAAATAGTCCATGTAATTTCTATACAAGACCGACAATTTGAACTAGAAACACACTAATTTCAATTTACTTTTTTTATTGGTTCTCAAATAAGTTAGAAAGAGACATGAAGATTATCATATTTAACGGATGATAATAAAATAGACTATTGTAATTTTTATGTTTTAACAAACAATTTACTCTTTTTCTTTCTACCGGGTGATACACCTAAAACAAAAAGTTCTTATAGCAATTCTCATTATTTGACGAGTAATCAGAAAAATATTTCGAGGATTTATAAAGCAGTCCCTAGAGATTATTTTAGCAAAATTAGAACCTTGGAGCTCATTTGTAAGTCGATCAAAAAACGCTCTTTTAGGACAAGGTCGAAATTTTCAGAAACGAACTAAACACGCAAAACGACTAATTGTAAAATTGACTCGGAGACCTTCCCAACATTGATTTTTTTTTTGTTTTTCTTTATTGTATTCCAGAGATAAAATGGGAAACATTCCCACTTTTTCCAGAATAACATTAAGAAAAACGAAAAATGTTGAGAGGATCCTAGAGTAATTCTAGATCGTTTTGCGTGTTAAACTCGTTTTTGAAAATCGCGACTTCGTCAGAAACAAGCGTTTTTGATCAACTACGAGGTTCTAATTTTGATAAAATGATCTTCAGTCACTCTCCCATAAATCATTGAAATATTTTTCGAGTCACTCGCCAAATAATGGGAGTTGCCATAAGAACTTTGCGTCTTACGTGACTCACTCGATAGAATACCAATGGAAAGTCAACATTGACGTAAAATTGATGAGTTTTTCTCCCTTCTTTTTCATCTTCTCTTAACCTTCAATGGAAAAGTGAAAATTAAGACAGGAAAAACATTATTGATTTTCTTTTAATTATTCTTCTATTAATAAATAAATGGATAGATAATTAACGTTAATTTACGATAGAAAAGTGAAATAAAATAAATTCTTTTCCAATGAATACTACAGTTAACTTTGAGAACTAATTAGGAAAATCTATAATTAATTAACACTGATTCATTGAAATGACGATCAAGCGTCCATACGAATTACAATTTAAGTTTATATTGCAAATTTTAGATTAAATTCTAATTTTAATCTTAATTACTAGAGTAATTAGATAAAATTGGTTTTTTATTAAAATTCTCTTTAAATTTAATAATAATAATAAAATAGTAATAATAGCAAAAGGTTGTTTTACTTTAAGCATTTTCCATATTTGGTTAATGAATGAATGATTCTTTTTAAATGATAATTATCAATGAATAAAACATTTAATCAAAATAAGGTAAATGTGACCTTCACTCAATTAAATCTTTAATATTATGTACTTACACCTTATAATAAACATTATTCAAATAAAATATTAGCCTAAATTAATAAAATTGCAAATTTTTGTCATATTACACTGTACTGAAATTTCTTTTTTCCCCACACACCATGAATAAATAAACCATAAATTAACCTACAAAATAATTGAATCAATTCTTATTAATATGCATATGTAAATGTACGATATTTTTTATTATTAAAATCTATGAAAATCTCTCTTCTTTTACTACGTAGATCAATAAGTTTAACACCGCCTCCATCAAGATCATACATAATCTAGTTGCGCCGCCAGCGTCGGCGTCGGCGTCGCTATAATCACATTGTTTAAATGTCTATCTATCAATGTCAAGGTGGTTTTATTATTTAAATTTGGAGAATTTGACCGAAAATGTGAAATAAAATCCAATTTCTAAAGTTTTAGTTGGATAGATCGGCATAAATTTAAACTCGATAAGACTTATCAATAATCATAAATTATTTATTATATAAATAGATTCTATATTAATTATCTTTAATAATAATTAAGCGTAATTTAATTCCAAATTTACATACATAGAATGGATTAATAAATTATACCCTATCTGGTTAGATTTAGACAACTTGACTCTAGAGTTACAATATACCAAATCTGGACGTAATTCATAGTTTTATTATTTTGTAAAATTGATATATAGCAACAATAATTAAGAATTTTGTTAAAGATTCTATCAAGTTACACCTTAAAGTTTTATTTCGAAAATGGTTGGGCTGTGGTTCATTTAGCCTAATGGATAAGGGGGCCCTGCGAAATGGAATTAAAATATCTTCCGACAAAAACTGTGTACAACAAAGATTTTTCGAAAAACTACCCTAAAAGCTCAAAAATTCACCTAAAAACTTATTTAAATCATCTTCTTTTTAACCATTTAAAACAAAAAAATCTCTTAAAAACCCATGATTTAGCTAGAAAATACCTCAAAGCTTGTTCAAAAAATTGAAAATTCATTTAAAAAGTTTACTAGACATATCTGAATCTGCTCCTTTTGACGATTAAGGCCCAGTTCTTCTTCCTTTACTTCAGCTTAGTAAGAAGTCGCTTTAAATCGACCTAAGCGTGGATTCACAGTCTTTTGGGTGGGGACGACCAGTAAATGGACGGACCCTTAGTCAAATGCGTGTAAACCTACTCTAAAATCGAATCAAGGTTTGCTTAAGTAGGGGGAAGAAGAACTGGCCTTAAGTGGTAAAATTGATTAAATTCTGAATTCATAATGTGTCCTTATTAACCAAAAAATTGATTCATTACTATCTCTTCATTTTATCTCTAACCGAATGTTTATAATTTTATAATATGTATTAATTAATTAAATAATTAATTAGAAGCCTTTCTGCTTTCAAGATTTATAAACATACTCTGAAATAATAAAATTTTCAACAAATGCAGCCATTTAATTCAAGATAATTTACGTAATGTTCGTATTTAAGTAATTTAATGAAAAGTATACCTCAACGTTTACAAAAAAAAAGGAGTGTGGAAAGAAAGACGTTTTTGCTTCGTTGATTATGTTGTAAATGTTGTAATTCTTCTTCCTTTACCGTTTTTTTCTTCTATTCTGTTATTGTTTAATGAAAAACAAACATTAAAGTGTTTTATTTCTTTTGTCCTCAGTAACAAAGCCATCGCTGATTATTTGGGTAGTAATGGTTATATGAATGCATTAGAGGCATTTAAAAAAGAAACTGATATGCCAGGTGAATTAGAACGTAAATTTGGTGGTTTATTAGAAAAGAAATGGACATCAGTGATACGTTTACAAAAGAAAGTAATGGAATTAGAATCGAAATTACATGAAGCTGAAAAAGAATATATAGAAGGTGCACCAACACGTAATAAACGTAGTCCAAATGAATGGATACCACGTCCACCTGAAAAATTCACATTAAGTGGCCATCGTGCCCCAATAACACGTGTTATATTCCATCCATTATATAGTTTATTAGTATCATGTAGTGAAGATGCAACAATAAAAGTATGGGATTTTGAAACTGGTGAATATGAACGTACATTAAAAGGTCATAGTGATTCAATACAAGATATTGCATTTGATACAAATGGTAAATTATTAGTATCATGTAGTGCTGATATGTCGATTAAATTATGGGATTTTCAACAAACATATGAATGTATACGTACAATGTTAGGGCATGATCATAATGTTTCTAGTGTTGCATTTATGCCAACTGGTGATTTTGTTGTATCATCCAGTCGGGATAAAACAATTAAAATGTGGGAAGTATCGACTGGTTATTGTGTTAAAACATTTATCGGGCACCGAGAATGGGTAAATAATTTAAAAAATAAAAATAAGTTTGCAGTATGATTCAACAAAGTATGAAGTAATATCGATAAACTCCCTATAACTACTCTTATATTTATGTGTAGTGCAAGTAAAAACCCTCATCAAGGATTTTTTGGAAATGGGAAAAATTGATGTTAAGTATTAGAAAATACGCCATATTGGTAGAAAAATCACTCAAAATTCAGAACCAATTAAAAATAAAAATCGAAAAGTTTATTGAAAAGTGTCAATGCGTGGTTTTAAGAAAGTACATCAACGGGGAATCCCCGACTTAAACTAAATATTGAAGAGAATACCCACAATTGCTAACCCAATACTTTTCTCTATAGTTGAGTTCATCGAACAAGAGAAGGATGGTTTAACGCGTTAAACTTGTCATCAAGGCTCCAATAACACGGCCTCTATAAGCGCGGGATCGATAATACACCCTATCGTCGTCGCTAGTTACCAATTCCCTTTAAAGATACAAGCTTCTCAGGCTCCGTGGTTTGGCGAACGCCACCTAGAAGATCTATACTAACTGATTTATAACTTAGCTCACCCTTCGATGGAACGCTACTCCAATATCCAGTTCAAGGGCGTGTCACTTCCCCCCGTGAAGCCAAACTCAACGGCTGGCTAATGGAATTCTAACCTACTCGCACTGGTCACTGGCCACCGTGGTACCACTTTAAACTACTGGTAAGGTGTTGAGCTGACAAGCCGACCTGCATAGTAAAATGCAAGAACTCAAGGGGCCCTCTACCAGTTGAATCCTCCAGTACTCTACACTGGTGAACCAACAACTCGCTACCATTTAGCTAGACCTAACATTAGGATGGGCCTACCTAGCCACCATCACGAATAAGTGGACATAAGAGGAGGATGTACCTTGAAATGTCATCCCTAGACTTCATTCAACTATCCAAAAGTACTTTAAAGGCCGATCCACACACGGAGATATATCTTATAAGACGGTCTCATGGTACGGTGCAATGATATATATCTATCTCTGTCGGTATCATGTATAGACAAAGCTAGATATATATCACTGTACCGTACCATGAGACCGTCTTACTAAGATATATCTCCGTGTGTGGATCGGCCTTTAGGCCTGCATCGAATTGAGAAGTGTTGGTACTTTCTTCAAAACCTCATTATGTCTTTCATCAACTTGTAAATGTACTAATAGTAAACAAGGGATCCATATCATTGAGGTTTTTCTTTGCAAAGGGACAATTTTCAAAGATTTAACTTGAATACTTCCTTTTTCAAAAATATCGAAACGGTACTTTTATCTCTGGGAGGTTCTTCTAATAATTTTTTTTTTTACATAAACGAAAGAATTATGGAGAATTATTGATATTCTCTTACATACTTTGTTGAATCATGGTGTATTAAAAAAAGTGAATTAAAAATAAAACAAATGATTTAGGTAAGAATGGTACGACCATCACCTGATGGTACATTTCTAGCTAGTTGTTCGAACGATCACACAATTCGTATATGGCATGCATATTCAAAAGAATGTCGTGCTGAATTAAGAGCCCACGAACATGTTATTGAATGTATAGCATGGGCACCCGAATCAGCATCAAATGCAATCAATGAAGCTGCCGGTGTTGATAATAAGAAAGGCTCCCATATGGGACCGTTTCTAGCGTCTGGAGCGCGCGATAAAACTATACGGTAAGAAGTATACGTCTACTATAATGATTAGTTACGATCCCTGTAACATACAAAATCTGTTGTTTTTAGTAGAATAAAGCTCATTATAGTACTCATTATCAGTACCATAATAGTTTATTATGGTCCTAACTTAGATAAAGATACCAATATAATGTTACTTTATGACACGCTAGCACATAAATAATTTAATAAAACCATATATATTTTTTAGAATATGGGACGTAGGTGCCGGTATAGCATTGTTCGTGTTAACAGGCCATGATAATTGGGTACGCGGTGTAATTTTCCATCCTGGTGGTAAATTTATTGTATCGGCAAGTGATGATAAAACACTAAGAGTATGGGATTTACGAAATAAACGCTGTATGAAGACTTTAGACGCTCATAAACACTTCTGTACATCATTAGGTATGTTTAAACCAAAAATGCACGTGCCGCACCGTACACGTGACATAAGTGAAACTTCTTAAAAAATAAGAAATAAGACAGATTTAATGTGTGAGTGTGGAAAAGGGAAAGAGTGTAGAGGGAAGGAGCATCTCACGACTCTATCTTATTCTGTCACTTTGGATCGTTGTGTATACGTCGCTCTCTTTTGCTCCAGTGTCGTGACATCGGAATGTATAGCTCTCTTTCTTTCTATGTTATATCCAAAGACAAGTTATATCTATTTTCTCTCTCATGTAACGAAATTTGTCTAATAAACGTGACGCGTCCTTGAAATTTCAATCTCAATTTTCGTCTAATTATCAATTTATCAAATCGCCGCCTAAGAAGTTTCACTTAAAAAGATAAGTTAGTAGGTGGCCATGTCTTATAGCGTCGTACTTGTTCTTTTTTCATTGAAAAATGTAGCAAAGTATGAACCAAGCTACGATGCTACGTTACCAAAATCATAGCCAACTGCGAGTTGAAATATAGTAATATGGTAATAATAATGAAATTGTTTTTTTTTTTTTAGATTTCCACAAGTCGCATCCTTATGTGATTTCGGGCAGTGTTGATCAGACGGTGAAAGTGTGGGAGTGTCGTTAATTAATCTACAAATTAATTTTCTATTATTATTTTTTTGTTTAATTAATTGTCGTCTATTATTATTATTATAATTTTTTGTTTATCAAAATTAAGCTCAATAGGAAAATTTGAATGTTTTATTACGAGCGAAGATTTATTCATCAAATGAAGCAAAATTCGTGACACTGGTTTAAATTTAATTAATCATAAGTTAAAACTATAATTTAGTTTATTTTTTTTTTTTTGGATAACTAGTGCAAATATTTCAGTTATGTGATGATTATATCGTCTTACAAACAATATTGGCAACTTTCTTGTAGTTTCGACAATATTTAGATTAGATTCATCCCCACCCCCACCCCCTTCTTTCGTCTTTATTGTAAATTAATTTCTTTATTGTGATATTATTTAACGAAAATCATAGGAAACTACAAGATTGTATTATGGTGTAATTGCTATTTCTTGCTTATTAATAACTAGATTTAATCCCAAAAAAAAACACCAGCTCGTTTATTGTTATTGTTATCGATTATTTTGTAATTATTGAAATTTCAGTTATTGCTATTTAAACATTAATATTTAATTAATAATAATAATCAGCTTAGGTACAGATTTCGTCTTGATTTGGAATTCAGTAGAAGAAAATTATCAATTAATTAATGAGAATCAGTAATGTTGTAGTGTAGTTGTTCGAACTTATAGCCCCCCCCCCCCCCCAACCAGTTTCAATGTAGAAAACTTTGAAATAATGATAATTATTATACTATCGATTAAAAATGTGTAATTTTGCACAATTACCGCTTCTGCTATATTTGCTACTACTACTATCAGTCTCCTCGATAACAAAAAAATTGACCTGTATATATTTTTTTATAGTTGGTAATACTCACAGAGTTAAATGTTTTCGTTTTACAACAACCACAATATGAGTTATTATTGCTTATATCTGTGCACAATGTTTATCCGAAATGTTTACATTTAAAACAATTATAAGAATATTAAATAAAATACATGAATTTGAGTAGAATTTGTGAATTTCTTCTGTATATACAACGTAAGAATTAATAAATAATCTCTTAATGTTCAAGTTGTTTTTTCATCTAAATTCAATTATACTAATTGATTAAAATACGGTTTTATTAAAGTGTAGTCTACATTACAGATAGACACAAATTGTAAAATTAAATATTATGGAAATTTTAAAATCTACGCCGTTTCGGTATGAAATCCTCCCGGCGATCGTCAATCCACCGTCCGCGTCCACCACCACCACCGCCCATCCGGCCCATGTTCCCCATATGGCCCATATGCCCGCCCATATTGTTCATATTCCCCATATTACCCATATTTTGGTTCGGCGGCCCCGGTGGCGGTGCATCCTCATAGTTCTCCTGTTTGTTTGGAAATTGCGGTGGTGGCGGTTGTTGTTGTTGCTGTTGTTGGCCATACATACGCTCACCTTCATTGATGATATTGTGCAGCTCGTGTGCTTGCATAAACAGATTGTTCTCTTGTTGGCGGCGACGCATATCCTCCTCCTGTTGGATTAAACGTGCTTGAAGTGATTCTTCACGTCGCCGTATGTGCTCTTCATTACGGCGACGTTGCTCCTCAACCTGTCGCTCTTTCATCTCCCATTCTTGTTTCTGACGTTCGCGATTCAATTCACGCGTACGCAACTCTTCACGTAACATCTCTGTTTCGTGTTCGTAACGTGCATACTCCATTTGGGCTTCTAATTTCTCCTTTTCAATTGCTAATTCTTTCTTTAAAGCTTGCTCTTTTTCCGCATACAATTCCAATAATTGTTTCCAACGGGTGCCGTATTCGTGTTCGAACGATTTCAATTCGGCAAAACGTGGACCACGATTACGGGCCTGATTGTATTCTGGATTGCGTTTCGATAGTAGTTTCTCTGGATAACCATCGGTGTCTGTGACATATTCGAAGAAGTCCACAACAACAGGCTGCAATGAGTTGGTTAGGAAGAAACAGCGTTCGTTGCATTTTCGCACAGCGGACGTGGCGGAACCTTTACGGGCGAACTCCACTATACCTTCGCCTGAAAATAAAACAATTAATATTTGTTAATTGTAGATGAAAATAGAACTTACCTGTGGGTTTTCCGCGTTCATCGACGCTGACAAGAGCGCGTTCTACTTCACCGAAAACTTGAAAAGCGTACGCCAACAGTTCGTTCGAGACGAAATTCGGTAGATTTTTGACTTTAATCGTAGCATTATTTGGTGCAAATCGTACTTTCAAGTTTTTACCACGAAATATCGTCCCATCAAGTTCTAGTTTAGCCTTTTCGGCATTCTTACGGTAATCGTATTTAACAAAACCAAAACCTCGTTCTTTGTTCAAGAACAAATCGGAAATTTCACCGAATTTAGTCAACACATCCTTCAAATCCTCTTCACTAGCCTCCGAATTGATGTTGCCAATATACAAACGATTTCTACCAGAGAACTTTTTCTCATTATCACCGCTATCATTGGCCGTTGGTAGATCAATAGTCGGTCCCGAAATGGCAGCCAATTTCTCTTGGAATTTCTCGGTAATACGTGGATTATCTTCATGATTATCGTTATCATCATTGGTACCTTGATTGAAATTGTTGCGATTAGTGAATTTTGTATCGGTATTGTTGAAATGCGAACGGAAACCACCCCGTCGTGGACCGACACCACCGCCACCACCACCGACGCCACCAATATTGCCGCCACCGCGGCGATTGTTGAAACCTTCACGTTTCGGATGTTGGAAATTCTTCGGTGCGTTATTATTATTCGATCCACCAGCTTCTTCCGGTTGTTCGACGTTTGTCTCTTCTTGGATCGGTGCAGACATTTTCACAAATTTCTCAATGAAACAAAACGATCAATCAACACACCAACAAGCAACAACAATGGTTGACACCTGCAATGGTACCAACAATAAATCCAAATTAATCGAAAAATTCCTAAAGCTACCGAACATACCTTATGTCTTTCGTTTAGTTCTCTTGGCCTAATAACATTTAATAACGAAGGAAAATTACAATAAACAACAATGTAGGTAAAAATAATAGAGTTGATTTTGTAATCAGGAGAATTTTTCTCAAGGTTCGTAAAAGACGGCTCTGGCAACCTTGCAAATGTAAACGTACAGTTAGTAATTTTAATTTTCTCTATCTCATTTATAATAGAAACAATACGAATAATAAATGTGATCGATATTTACTTTTAAATTAAAAACCAATGGATCAAAAATACTCGTTTTATGGCAATTATTTTACAAATAATCTGAAAGTAAGCGACATCTATTGAGAGAAACGATAAGTATAAATTTATATTTGGCAAACGTGCCTCCTGTGTCATTTTGCTACCTATACCAGTGGCGTAACTATAAATGCTTTTATATTTAAATACATCAAAATTTTTCTTACAAATTGTTACTATAATATCTTTGCATTGTAAAATCTAATAAATAATTGGATCGAACTAGATGGTACTACCTGTTCCAGTTCACTTATTGTAGCTTGATCATGTTGGTATAATACAAATAAGGGGCATAAATTGAGAATTAGGTTAATCACAATTTTTCTTCAAATTTCACCATCTGAGGGGCTTTACATAGCCAGTTTGAGGTGAACAGGGGCGTGGTCGCTCCCTCTACTCTTCAAATATTGCACTCTAGTTAATCAGATTTTCTAGTTTTTCTTTAAATAACCTTACAAACTGAATGTTTATGTCATACTGATATCATTATGATCTAAGCTGACGTCCAATGCACATCATTGTTTCATCAGCATTTATGTCCCTAAGTGTGAAATAATGACTAATGAGTAATATATGATTCAATTCTTACATAACGCATTAGGTTACATTATTTGATGTCACAATTATATCAATGTGTTCAGTGGGTTTTCAAATATTTCGCCAACAAATATATAGGAGTTGCATAAGAAGCGACCACATTAAAAAAGACACTCGGTATATAGAAATAGATTAATTTTAAAATTAGCAGGCTAAACATTGCAATTTTTTTGGTGCTAATTTAGATCTTGGGGATGCTAAGCACCACCAAGTACCCTTTTAACTACGCCTATGCAAGTTAGTGGTATAAATCTAGTAATTTTTGAAACATTATGTTGGACAAACACTTAAAATGTCATTTCTAAGTTTGAAAGTAATTTTTTGTATATAAACGTTTGTATCTTTAATAATTAACACAGGTAAAATAATCAAGAATTTTTGATAATTAAAATAGTTAATTAATAAGAAAAAAAAGTATGGACAAATGTAGATTTTGTTATGTAGAAAAAAGTAAAGAATTTTTTAAAGACATTTTCAACAATGGGCCACCATCGATAGCAAAAATTGTCGAAATACTAACAAATTTACAGGTAAACAAAACGAATTGATAAGAATAGAGCTCTAGGGTTACGAAATTTGTATAAATCGTACAACCGTACAAGAATAAAATTTTGTGATTATCATGAGGGGATCATTAGAAATAATAAGAAAAGAAAATCAACCCCCTAGGTTCTTCCCAAGTGGGAGTTGCCTCCTATAGGGGTAGGCCATAATGTTACCACATTGAACGGAGCATGTTCAAACGTGAGTGTGATTTTTTCAGCTTTTTATTGCCGTTATTACACCAGAAATTGATCAACAATCATTTATAAATATCACTTGGCGATTTTTTAGTCGCGTTCTTATTGACCTGTGAAACTGCCTCAGTTTGTCGTCAGATGAAGCTGCTTGTTTCAGGATTGTTTTCTATCATGCCACTAAAACGTTGAGTAAATTTTCATAGTAATCAAGCAGATAGAAACCGTAAACCCAATATCTTTACCGCCTTAGCGATACTGTATACAAATATGTTGATTATAGTGGAACGACTAAAAAATCGCTGGATGGCATTTATGGATGAATTGTTCCATAATTTTTGGCATAATAAGAGGCCACTATCCCTTTCTTCATGGGTGGTACCCTGTCACTTGGGGGTTGATTTTCGAGTCTTAGTTTTCTAATGACTCTCTTATTGTAGTCTTAAAATTTTATTCTTGTTTGATTAATAAAAAACTTCAGAACTTGAGAGCCCTACTTTTAGCTTATTATTATTATTATTAATATGATCGTTATTATATTTTTAAGATAACTGAAAGTGGCCCATATACGAGATTATGTTGTTTAAATTGTTTTCATATGTTGATGCTTTTCTATCAATGTCGAGAAACAATTCTACAAACAAATCAATTATTAATTAACAATAATTGCAATTATTATGATCATGGATATTTTAAACTAGATAATCATAGACAATCCATACTTAAACATGATGATTTTAATCATATTATAGAAAACAATTTACATCTTGGTAAATGAATAATAATTACAATACAATCAATTTCAACGACTCAAACCTTTTATAGCATGGTTTTTTTTTTGAAATCTCATTTTAAACGTATTGGTTACAACAACAATATAAGTATTCATGTATTTTAAATTCGTGTTAAATTGATATTTCGTGCTATAAGAGGCTTGATTTTAATCATAATCAATTGATTTTGCGTCTTAAAATCGATAAGTTTTTAGGGAGTGAATTTGATGATAAACACCAACAGAATTATGAAAATACTGATCATTCAAATATATCGATTGATAATGATGAGGACGCTGTAATTAATGATAATGAAAGTAATTGTAATAGTAATAATGATGATGATGATGATGATGGTAACGACAATCAAGAATCAAACAAAAATAGCTTGGATACAGAAAAGCTACATGATTTTATTATTAAAGATGAAATGAATATTGAAGAAACATTTGTAAAAATTGGTAAGAATAATAATAATTGTCGTAATTTAGTTAATGTAAGAACTAAATTGTGTTTTTAAGAAATCATGTATTAATAGATTTTTTTTAATCAGATTTTATTCAAATCTATTAATAGAAAATTATACAACACGTCTATTATTTTTACTATTATTACAGAGAATGAATGTTGTAATCATTCGAGGTGATAATAGCACACATTATAGCGAGTTGTGTACTATACTTTATCTCTGACTTATTTCTAAGTGTACAAGTACTGGTGGTGTGCAAGATTAATTACCTTCATAATTTTCGATTCTAAAATAGCACAAAAACGGACACTTCAGAACTATTTGTTAAAACTGTCGTTTGTCGTTTTTTTTTTGTCGTTACCATGGTTTGTTTACATTTGACGGAAATTATAATTGAAATACTATTTTCTGATTGGTTGATGAGGAGAGAATAATGAAGCATTATTCCCTAGGGAAATAATGTAGGTCATAATATTGCAAAAACCACAAATGTAATAGTCATAGATTAAATAATTTAATTCTTAATATATGAGGTGTACAACGATATTTCACCCCCATAGTTTCCTGTGCCTTTGGTTACGTAGAATTGTAACTTGGTTCATAATTGACATTTGTTAATGTATTCTTCAAGTATACGAACCGAACCAAGATACTACGTAATGGTAGACTCGGTATAATAATGCACTTTTCTTAAATGGTAGTAATTGAAAATTAAGCATTAATGTTTGAAACACATTATAGAGAACGACTTCAATGATGCAGACCAAATAATTTATGAAAATAATCAACATACAAGTATATCAGTTTTTGAGAGTAATCATGAAGTAATCACTAATAATAATAATGATTGCTTAGATATTAAACAAGATGGATCAAGCATTAAAGAATCTCTTTCAATAATCGGTAAGAACAATAATATTAATAATAATAATATCAACCCTCCTATTACACGGTTTTTATGTATTATCAACACCATGTTAGAACTCATATATAGATAATGTGAAAATACCTATACAAACTGATACCGTGTTATGAGAGGTTTAATTTTACTTTTTTTTTAATTGTTGAATATAATTTGATAGAAATTGTATATTTTAGGCAGGATCTCTAATAAAAATTGGGACATTCAAGAAGATAACTCAAATTCAAAGAAATCAGTTGATTTTAATGATGATAAAATAATAAATAATGATAACAATGATGAAAATTTCGTAATAAATGAGAAGAATTGTAATGAAAAACATGTAAAATGTACAGATTTAGAGTGCCGAAAGAAAGAAAAACCAAATCGAAAGTCCAATATGTCTACTGACTTAAAAAAATATACAAATGACAAGCGTCATCAGTGTAACATTTGTAAAAAGACTTTTACAAAAAAATGGAACTTGAAACAACATTTATTGATACATACAGGTGAAAAAGCTCATCAGTGTAACATTTGTGATAAGAAATTTTTAAGGAGAGCACGCTTAAAAGAACATTTATTAATACATAATGGTGAGAAACCATTTCAATGTAATATTTGTAAACAGAAATTTGCAGACATATCATACTTGTCTACTCATTTTAAAAGTCATAGTGTAACCCTCACGATAACAAATTTACACTAAAATGGAGAATTGACATATGATGGTAATGAGAAGCGTTATCAGTGTAATGTTTGTGACAAAAAGAGGTAGCATGAGATTACAACGGTACATTGTAATGAGAAACCTTTACAGTGTTACCTTTGTGACAAGAAATTTGAACTCAGTGATATATATATTGTTATCAATTACTAGTGTAATATTTGTAATAAAAAAGTAAATGCATGTGTTGAGACATGTTAAAAAAAGCAATATGTATTTTATCTTTCCGCATTAATTTTAAATTTCTTCGAATTAAGAGGGCCCTGGATGTCTTTATGAAAAAAAAAAGATCTCCAAAGGCAGCAAGTACCTTATATAGCGAATTTTTTATGTATCTACATACTGAAATATTAATTGCAAAACATTCTTATGATACTGACAATTAATATATTTTAATAACATTGAATCAACTAATAAATTCATTTCCCGTAATACGTTTAATCAAGGCCTGCTTGATTTTTTCAAGCGAAATTCTCTAGCAGGCCTTGCGTCTAATATTAACTGTCAAAATTAGTTACCCCCCGCGATATTCAATTTTTTTTCTAATATCAATTGTCAGAACACATAGCCATCTTAGATACGTGATTTTACTGCTTATACTCAAAAAAGAGATTTTTGCATTTTTCTTGCGATCCAATGAACCGATTTTGATGATTTTTTTTCTGGGTCATAGAGAATGGACTGCTCTACTATTATTTTAATTTTCATCAAAATCTAAGCAAATGTAATATTGAAAATGATTTTTTTAAACATTTCTTCAGCTCTTATTCCAAAAGTGTTGGCCCTACCAGTCTGCCCAACGAACTCATCCAAGCTATCACAAAGACCGATTTTTGTACCAAGTTTCATTAAGATTGGTGTATTTTTACGGCAGTTATCGTGGATATACATATATAAATATATATATATATATATATATATATATAAAAATTTTAACGAAGGGTGGATATGGGTTCCTGAGGTCCCAAAACGAACTTCTGTGCAAAAATTTTTCGGAAATTCAAAAGTGAGGATCTCGTCATTAGCTAATTTTTTTTAAAAAAATTCGCTAATATTAGTTTAGTTTAAAATTTTTTAACTTTCAAATGTGATTGTATCATATTTTATTCATATTTGTTACAAAAGCACCTTAACTTATACAATTTCTTATACTTCTATGCTTCCATTGGTTACACCATAGACGGTTAATGCGGTTACACTGTAGTGAGAGCGAAACAAAGGAAAGCACGACATTATATCTCTTTCTTATTCATTGGGAATGCCTATGAGCTAGATACGATATAGTGCGCATGCACTGATTTTTTGAAATCAGAAAACGTATCCCGTAAATTTTCAATATATAATACATAATTTTAATAAAAAAATTATATATAATTTACCCTATATGCAACAGATACATAAATATAACAAAGCCTAACAAATGCACAATTTCAATACTTTTAAAATAGAATTAATTTTATCATTTTGTGTACTTTTGCCTAATAAAAAAATTCTTTTTAATAATTGCTTTAAATTTATAAAAAAACTCAATTTGAAGGAATTTATTGCTTAACTGACTTGATTAATTTCGTTTTAGTATCATCAATATTAGATTTCGTATTTAAGAAATGGTATTTTTTCCGTTAAAATGCTTATTTAAATTGAAACTTTTCATTTTGTGGACACGTAGTACTTCACGCCTGCGCAGAAATATTGAGCTCATTCATTGAAAAGATAGGAAAATATACCTTTCCTTTGTTATGCGGTACAGGATCTTTATGATCGATGTGGTCATATTACTTGTCTATGATATCAGGTCATAGACAAGTATGATTTATAAACAGAACAAGAAAATTAAATCATCTTAAGCGCCCTCTGGAAACATACCTAGAAATTAAATCAATAAATAACTTAGCGCTACAAATAGTGGCGTAAATACGTTCTCGTTAGCCACAGCGTGGCACAGGGGGTGTTGATGCAAGAAATTAGATAAAAAAAGAGGTAAAGGGAAGAAATCTGTAGTAATTTACAACAATAGAGTAATCGAGAATTTGTTATTAAGGCTCTCGGACAAGATTCAAAATTTGTTGCTACGCCACTGACAATAAAACTACAGTCACTAAATATATACAGTACCGCAATTCCCGTCATTTTGATTCTGAAATTTACGGGAACATTGGCCCATAGAATTGCGGTACTGTATATATTTAGTAACTGTAAATAAAATGATGCCAGCGCGCTCTGGTCATATCCCCATTCCCCATTTAACACGACCTTGAGAGGAATACCCCTTCCATATCAGATGGAACCCCCCCTCCCAATGCTTGTAGTGAAAAGAAATTTTTTCGGTTAGACATTTTTGGGGATCGTGTTTATTGTTTGAACATCACAAACGCAACGTAAATAATAATATTTACCTGTTAATACACGTGTATTAATTGTGAATCGTTTTTTTTTTGTAATTAAAATATTTGAAAAAGAATGGAACGTTGTAGGTTTTGTTATGTAAAAATCAATAGAGAATCCTCTAAAGATATTTTCAATAATGGTCCGACGGCCAATATATCGATTGCAAAAGTTGCAGAAATGCTAACTAAATTAACGGTAAACAAATTTATTTACTATTATTATTATGATTAATGTTATTGTTATTATTATTTTAGATAAGTGAAAATGATCCACATACGAGATTATGTTGTTTACGTTGTTTTCATTTGTTGTTATGTTTCTATAATTGTCGACAATCAATTCTACATACCGCCGATCAATTATTTATTGTAAATGAAGAATGAAGTTAGACTTTTCTAAAATTAAATTTCTTGTAAAATGTGAATTAAATAATTGTGGAAGATTAATTCCAATATAATCAATTTAAATAAAGCAAGTCTCTTTATAAAATTTCAGCATGTTATCGTTCCATTTGGTCAATAAAGAAATTGTTTTTTTTTTACCTGGGATTTTACTATTGAATTGTTAAAGGGAAGGAATTTAGACTTCTTTAGTTTTGACTTGTATTCAAGGTTATTATTTATGTATTGGGATTTTTTTTAAAAATATCAATTTCTTTCGAATTTTGTTATCAAATATCTAAAAGGAGAGTTTAGATTTGACAACGCTAGTTTTTAAGAGGATTTCTGAGTTTAAAACCAGATTTCAAGACATTCTCATGCCAAATGTCGTTTCTTTTGAAAGCTTTATTCTTTGATTGTTCGAGCTGAATTCTTGACTTTTGTGCTTGGTTTGAAGTAAATTATTGAAATTATGTTCTTAAGTCATCAAAAAACAGTAGATTACAGACATTTCAAGTCAATTTTAATGACAAATTCTTAAAAACTTGACATTTTGTGTGCTGAGCCTTTAATTTTTAACGATTTTTCCTAATAAATTTTATAATTTTGTAGCTTTTAATTGTTTCTTGTACAATTTTTAAAAGTTTTGTTGCCACTTTTTTTAACGAATCTTACTCTTACGTGGTGAAAAGAAAACGATTTTAAAATACTATTTGTAATTTAGTAAATTAATCATTTGGTAGATTATACATAATTTAAATATCGTCAACATCAGGTTACCAAAGAATAGATTGCGCATGACCATTACCATCAGTGGTACCAAAATAACATACCTTTTTGATGAACAGTTCATTTAAAAATAGGGAATTTGTTTTTATTATGTTGAATGTAATTTTAAATTTGAATCAAAGGCAGCTAAGTTTTGAATTATTTTTTTTCCATCACCACCATGTTTTAAAAACTATTTTTGCTTACGCTTGTTGAGTCACTGTTTCTATCATCATCATAATCAACTACAAGAAGTAATGTTAATTTAAAGAAAAGTCATCCACTTGTGAATAAGTGCAGAAATTTTACTTTCAAGGTAAGAATTAGCAAGGTATTTTAATACATATATAACTAATCTGATAGTTTGTGTTCATTAATTAACCAAATAAAATAATATCTACATATTGTTTTATGTTCTATATATTAAAAATTAATCAGCGTGCAGAAAAAATGGTCATTTCCTCTCTAGTGCTGAAAAGACCACATTTCCGAACGCTGACGAACTAATCAGGATCGAGCTGCCATCTTGTTGGTAATCGAGGGCTTTGCACATGCTAAACAGGGCAGAAAATTGAGTTTCTGTTCAGTTGTAGAAAAAATAATTTCCCAACATCGAATCGTTTCGAAAATCCTTAAATTTTCGTTACTAACGAACTTTTAATATGATACAGAACAAAACACCTAACCTTATTATTATTATTATTTCATAATTACTATTACATTTACTATCCAAAACAAATAAATAAATACAAATTCCTATAAACATTTCCCTACATACAACAAAGAATCTATATTCTTAATGAGTTGAACTATGATTTTTTATAAATTTGAAAGTTCTCATCAATATTACTAACCATGAAAATTTACATAAAACCCACATGTTGTTCTGTTCTTATTATAATTAACTATTAGAATTTTAAACATTTAGTGCACTTCATCCTGTCTAAATTACAATAAAATGGGTGGAATATTACTATTATTGTTATCATTTACCATTATTATCAATATTAGATTATATTTAAATACTATCTATATATAGGTATAGGATGAGCCAAGAGGATGGTCTAATAAAAATATACAAAATTCTAATTGATTGAAGTTGATGAAATTCGGCATATGGCCGTTTTGCCACTTGAACTACCTTTAGAAATTATTTTTGTTGTTCTAACAACCCTTGTTATATAGGGTAGTGTACCATATACTCTTTTATTTTAAATAGAATCGTAATTTTTTATTTTGGAAACCCAAAAATCCATTCTCAAATATGGGACGATTAATTAAAACTAAAATTAATTTTTAAAAAATTCTGTCTCACATAAAAATATAGCATATTTTTCATTACATTTTTAGATTCTTTGGTTAAATCGATGAGGACTTTGATAATATGACCTATGGTCTAGCACTGAAAGTTTTTCAGATATTTCAGCTTTTAGTTCAATTTTAAAATTTGCACTTTGATTAAAAAATTCAGATTTTCGAAGCATTTGATATGTTGAAGCTTTAAATACAAATAATGTACTTTCCATAGAATTCTAGAGCATTTAATTGTCTTTCAGCGTTTAGCTGAAATAAATTTTTCTTTCCGGTAATTTTCGAACTGTAATATCGTGTTTAATTTAACTAGAACACCATATTTTTCTTTATAGGGTTGGATAGAGAAAAAAATCTGTATCAAACTATATTAACATTCTCCACACCTATCTTTGTAAATTTTTTCAGTTATTGAAAATTTTCGATTTCGTCCAATCACCTCCCTTGAAACAAAATGTAACACATCTAGTCGCCTATGCCAAACTTATTCAAATATAATGAAATGCTTAGAAGGCTTAGCAAAATGACAAAATATCACAATTGGCGTTAAAATTCAATATTTTACATGTTTTTTTCATACAACTTTAGCACATTTTACATGTATAAAAAATTAAATTAACAAAAATTTAATTAATTAATTATCAATTTCTTCCTTGAGGTAATCTAAAATTAAATTATTAATTTCATATTGATTGTGACAATTGAATTGAAAGTTGTTTGCCAAGCCTTCTACGTTTTACATTTTCTTTTCAGGCGAAAAATTAGACGAAGCTGAAAATTTTGAGTAACTGAAAAACTATCAATGATAGGTACATGAAATGCTAATAGAGTTCGATACAAAATTTTTTTGTATATCTATATAAAGAAAAATATGGTGTTCTATTTAAAATAAACAAGATATTATAACTTAAAAACGGTCTGAAAGAAAATTTTATTTCAGCTAAACGCTGAAAGATAATCATGTGCTCAACAATTTGATAGAAAATACCTTATTTGTACTATTAGAATTCTAAATTGCATCATTTCAACTGAAATAATTTCTATGTTAGGCGTTTTTAGCGATCTTTTTTTTTTAAAAATCAGCTTATGACGAGATCCTCACTTTTGAATTTTATTTAAACAGTGTAAAATTAAATATTTCATGAAAATTCAAAATATCCGAAAACCCTTTAGCTAAATCATATTACTAAAATCCTCTTCGATTTAATCTAAAAATGCAATAAAAAAATTAGCATTCTACTTAAGATAAGAGAGTAAGGTGAGCCACCCCGTATAACGGGGGTTGCTAAAGCAACGAAAATATATTATAAAGGTAGTTCAAGTGGCAAAACGGCCATATATTAAATTTCATAAAGTTCCATCAATTAGAACTTCTTATATTTTTACTAAACCATCCTCTTGGCTTATCCTGTATTATTTCAAATATTGCATCTAATTATCATCAGATTTTTTATCTATATTTTTATCATTATTATCAGTTGATTCTTTATCATTAATAAGAACAACAGGGGTAGCTGTAGTTGCAATAGTATCGGTAGTTACATCCACTGATTGTGTCGATTCTTCTTGTTGTTCCTGTTCTTGTTGTTCTAATTGTGGTTGTATCTCATTCGTTATAACCGGACTATCTTGATTGATTAATGTGGCTGGATATGGTGGTGGTTGATCATCCATTATATCCTGATAAGATGGTGGTGGTGTTTGTTTTAATATATTACTAAAACTACCACCCATACCACCATAGATGGCTTCTTGATCGCGTAATAATGTTGAATAATCCGGCTCATTAATACCATGTTCATTTAATATATTATTATTATTATTATTATTATTATTGTTAATACCATCATTATTAGGTAATATATAATGTATTGTATTACGTAATGTTTGTTGACGTATTGTTAAATATTTATAACAACGCCATACAATACTAATACAATAACCTTTCCATAACATTGATATTAAAAATACAGCTAATATAATTAATGATAAATATTGTGGACTCAATTTCAATAATTCATTACGGAATGGTAAATTATGCCAATGTTCTGATACTAAACGATGCACACTACGTAAATAACAAAAATAACCGGTTGCTGTTAATGTTGTTATAGCAAAATCGAATAATTGTAAACAGAAAAATGGTAATAAATGTGTTGCTTTACCACGTATTGTACCATATACCATTAATAATGTTATTGATAAGGTACAGACTGTCATCAATGCACCCATATCAATATCGGCTGCAATTACAATAATATTTAGAAAAAAAAAATTGTTTTCAAACAATAAAATTTCTTACATGAATAAATCGTACGTCCATCTTGTGTTGTTGGTAGATAATACGGATTATCGTCATCTTTAATTTTACTTAATGGTGTTGGTAAAAAATTGTTTTGTTCATAAAATTCATTCCTCTGTTGTTGGATAACATTGTGATTTCTCATCAATAAAGCCAATACGGCTAACGCTAATATATGCAACATCTAGCAACATAATTATAATTATATTTGAATTGATTAATTAATTAATAAAAAAATAAATTACCAAATGCCATATTCCTAATAGAATTGTAGCTGTACGAACATGTAGACAGAAACAACAACGCCATTCATTATTACGTGCTGAACCGATCTTGAATCGTTTCGGAAACATTATAATCGATATAAACACCTGAAATTTATCCGTCGACAATAAAATCAAATAAACAACAATTGATTATTTACGATAACATTAGAAGGTCATATAAAAAAAAAATGATAACATAATTGAGTTATATTTTTAATTTATCGATAATAAAACAATAAATTCTTTAGAAAATTTTTGTTTAAATTATTTTATAATAAATTTTAAATGGAAAAAGGTGTAAAAAATTAAAGAAATAACAACAAATACATTACCTTGTTGGCGTCCATTAAAATCGTGTAATTAAAACATATGTCAAATTTGGGGGAAAATCAATTACCAACGGTATTGCCAACATTAATAGATATCTATCGGTAGATTCATGTAACACAGATTTAAAATTAAGCAAATTTTCCGATCTAATTTGGGCGAAATTCAAATACCAACCGTATCAGCAGAATTAGACAACATATATATTTGAACTACATTAAAAAAAAATTTAATAATCTTCATAATTTACATTTCCAGTGAAAGATAAGTAGAATGGTAAATTGATCGAAAAATGGTAAATTCAAGGAAAATCGAGCCTGTGGAAAATTAGCTCCTGAAGAATGCTTTTTAGGCATTTTTTATGCCTATTGTTTGTTTTCTGTATTTCATCGTATGTTCATTTGAAATTAATTTGCCATATAAGTAGACATTTCAAAGGAGGCATGGAATTTAGTGGGAGTTGGTGATACTGATGTAACAATTGAACAGAGGATAGAGTTTCCATTGGTTGCATATGTTACCAAAATCTACTATGTATTTTCTTTAGTATTTTTGAGTTGTCAAAAAATAATGAAAATTTTACAAGAAAAAAAAGTGAATTTTCAATTATTACACAGTGTCGAAATGAGCTCATTTCGATACAGTAGCTATTATAGACGTAAAATAGAAATATCCTGTTTTTGTAAACTCAATGATTTTCTCAAAAATTCTACATTTGTTATATTGATCTATTAGAAATTAGAAATAATTATTTCTTAACAGAATTTCTAACATTTTAGATAATTTTATCTACGAGTTACATATAAAATGATTATAGTTGTGGTTTTTGCAATATAATGACTTACGCTATTTCCCCATGGTTTATTTTCATTATTCCCTTCTCATCAGCCAATCAAAAAATAGTATTTCAAGTTTCTGTGTAGGTAATATAAAAAACCATAATGACAAAAATAAATAAAACGCCAGTTTCAACAAGTAGGCCTAAAGTGGGCGTTTTTTTGTAAGATTTTGAATCATATCATATCTGCTGTGAAATGTAAGATTGTCATAGCAACGGCAAAAAATAAATAAAACGATATTTCAAACAAATACTTATTGTTAGTTGTGACAATATACTCTTTTCAATGGAAAGTGACCAAGGAGACGATTTTAGTAGTAGATAATAGTAACTAAAGAAAATGAATAAAACGACAATTTTAACTAACAACAGTTCTAAAGTGTTCCTCTTTTGTGCGATTTTAGAATCGAAAATGTTGAAGAAGATGAATATTCTTCTACACCACCAGTACCCGTACACTTAGAAATAAGTTGTAGATAAAGTATAATATACAACTCGCTATAATATGTGCTTATTATTACCTCGACTAATTACAACCTTCATTCTTGTTAATAATAGCACTCATTATTCATTATAGACTTGTTGTATAATATACTATTATGACCTTTTTGAATCTAAAGAAAAACTTGTTTATTCTTAGGAAATTTCTTTGGCGTGATTAAAAAAAAAATTGTACGATACTCATGTTAAAAAAAGATTTTATTTTGCGAGTAAGCCAGTTTCTCAGAATTTTTTATCACTTATCAGGATTTTACAATTTCTTCCACATGCATCTGTAAGAATTAATGAATTACCAAGTTGTTTAGATATTTTGTTACAAATGTTACATTAGTAATTGGTGATTCAACAATATGTATCACTTTTGAATGGTTGTTTCAAGGAGCACAATTGTGACACTGTTAAGGCTTCTCACCAGAATGTAATTTTTTGTCACAAATATTACACTAATAAAATCACTCACTTGTTATCACAAGTGTTACTACGACTCTTTACCTTTATGTGTTTTTGAATGACAAAACAAGGTTGATCTGTGTCGAAACTTCTTTTGATAAACATTACACTGATAAGGTTTCTCACCAAGATTTTTTAGTAAATGGTGTTTCAAGTCCATGTTCCTTATAAATTGCTTATCATAAGTGTGACACTGATAAGGTTTCTCACCATTGTGTATCAATATTTTTTTTAAATCTCCAACTTAATGTGAATTCCTTATCGCATGTGTTACATTTATATTTTTTACCTTGATGCCCTTTTAAATGAACATATAAACCGGATTTATATAAATATTATTTTTTACAAATATTATACTGATTTCTTATCAGCATGTCAATAAATGTTGTTTTAAATACTTTTTCATTATAATCTTCTTGTCACAAATATTACATTAATGATCTCTTTCATTTTTATGTCCTTTTAAATGATTAGATAATGCAGATTTGGATGAAAATTTTTTTTTACAAATATCACACTGATAAGGTTTGTCACCAGTATGTGTCAATAAATGTCGTTTTAATTCGAATTTATTTGTACACTTTTTTCTACAAATGTAACAATGGTGAGGTTTTTCATCAAAATGTGTTAATAAATGTTTTCTTAAGTGTGTTTGAAATTTAAAATGCTTTTCACAAATGTTACACTGGTGGGGTTTTTCACCACTGTGTGTCATTATGTGTAGTTTTAAGTACGATTTTTGTGTACACATTTTTTCACAAATGTTACATTGATAGTAGTGTTGTTCACTTAAATATTTCTTAAAATCATCAGTTATATTAGACTTTTTCGATAATATCTTCCAACACTTCGGATCCATTTTTTCTTTCTTTTGGCACTGTAAGCTTGTAGTATTCTCTAAATGTTCTTCATTACAATCCTGTTCATTTGCTACTAGATGTTTATCACTGTTATCATTTTGTATTGTTTTATTATCATTAACAATATTAACATCAACTGATTTCTTTGAATATGAATGCTCTATTGGAATGTATTGATCATTATTAGAGTCAGTGTCTAAAATATACAATTTCTATATAATTTAACAATTCAAATGTAAAATTCACCCTCTCATAACACGGTTTTAGTATATGTAATACCGCACAATAGAAACATTACTTTTATATGTACATATAACACGATATATTTTAAACAACAAGATAAATACCTGGTGATTCACATAAGGAAAAATGTTCTTATGACAACTCCCATTATTTGGAGAGCGATTTAAAGATTTTTTTCAAGAATTTATAGGGGGTATCTCGAGACAATTTTAGCAACATAAGAACCTTGTAGCTCATGTTTAAGTTGGTCAAAAAACGATCGTTTTGAACAGGGTTGCGATTTTTAAAAACGCAAAGACTAAGGATGATTCGAAGGCTCTCTCAGCATTGCTTTTTTCGTTTTTGAAAATCGCAACATCGTCAGAAACGAGCATTTTTGACCAATTTCCGAATGAACTACGAGGTTCCAATTTTGCTAAAATAATCTGCAGAGATCCCGTAAAAACTTTTTGAGTTATGTTAATCACCCGGTAATCAATTTTATAAAGTTTCATATCAAAACACATAGGAAATTATACCATATTCGTTTTTATACTTTCGCCTCATCTACATAAGATCCAAAATAGTGTAAATTACAGCAAAACCGTGTTGTAGGAGAGTTGATATAATTACCATTATTGTTGTTCTTACCGATTGAAGGAAATTCTTTAATATTTGATTCATCTTCTTTAATATCTAAACAAAATCTATCGAAATTTTCATTATTACAAAATTGATTATCACTATTAATGATTGTTAGAAACTTGTTATCATAAATGTTACATTGGTGTGGCTTTTCATTAGTATGTGTGAATAAATGTTGTCTTAAGTGTGTTTTCAATTTAAATTTCTTATCACAAATGTTACACTGGTGAGCTTTTTCACCTGTATGTATCAATAAATGTTGTTTCAAGTTCCATTTTTTTGTAAAGGCCTTTTTACAAATGTTACACTGATGATGTCTTTCACTTGTATACTTTTTTAAATCAGTAGACATATTGGACTTTTGATTTGGTTTTTCTTTCTTTCGACACTCTAAATCTGTACATTCTACATGTTTTTCATTACAATTCTTTTCATTTATTATGAAATTTTTATCATTGTTATCATTATTTTTTGTTTTATCATCATTAATATTAACTGATTTCATTGAATTTGAATTGTCTTCTTGAATGTCCAAATTTTTATTAGAGGCAGTGTCTAAAATATACAATTTCTATCAAATAATTCAACAATTAAAAAAAGTAAAATTAATCCTCCCATAACACGGTCTTACAATTAGTATGATACAGCACAATAGAAACATTTTCAATATGACACAATACAGCAGTTTTCAACAACTAAATACTAAATCTTATAAATTTTCCTATCAACCACGTATAGGGAGTTGCACCGTATCAGTTTGTATATTCTCATTTTATCTACATGAGTTTTAATAAAATTAATAATACATAAAAACCGTGTAAAAGGAGGGTTGATATTATTATTATTATTATTGCCGTTCTTACCGATTATTGAAGTAATTTTTTTAATGTCTGGCTCATCTTGTTTAATATCTAAGCAAAACCTATCTAAATCTTTATTGTTACAAAATTTATTATCACTATTAGTAATTGTTTCATTAATACTATCACCAATTGATATATTTGGATGATTATCTTCATAAATCTGTTCATCTGCATCATTAAAGTCATTCTCTATAATGTGTTTAAAGTATTAATATTTACTTTTCAAATACTGACATTTGAGAAACGTGCAATTTTCTTATTTTTTTTTTATATGTTAGCGTGTCATAATATGGACTTGTTTATGTTACAAAGATTATGGTACAAGTCGTGAAGTTTATCGGACGAGAAAAAGACCGAACGCGATAAATACGACGTGTACCATAATGGTTAGTTGTGATAACTGTAATAAATGAAATTTTATGCGCTAGCGTGTTACAAAAAAAAAAAACAAGACTAGCTCTGTTTTGAGTGTAACATTTTTAAAATCAGAAATATCAAAATATAAAAAATCCGCCTTCTAACTATCCGTTTCTATAGTAGCCTGTTGTTTTTAGTGAATAGTATATTATACGAGTCTATAATTGAGTGCTATTACTACCGAGAATGAAAGTAATGTAATTATTCGACGTAATAATAGCACACATTATAGCGAGTTCTATACTATATTTTATCTACGACTTATTTCTAAGTGTACAGGTACTGGTGGTGTATAAGAATATTTACCTTCTTCATAATTTTTGATTATAAAATTGCTTAAAAAAACGGACACTTTAAAACTGTGGTTAGTTAAAAGTGACTAATGTGTAAGTCAAAAAAAGTTGTAATTTTATTTTGTAACACATTGAATATTATTGATCGTACAATTGATAAATTGAACGTTTTGATTGTCTATTACTCTCAATTCTTATTCTCTCGTTAATCCGAATCGAAGCAGAGTTCGAGATGGAAACTTCCGTGTTGAACACTTGTTTAAAGTTGGTGTTGGCTGTAGTCAGCTTATTGCTTAAAGATTTTGGTCTATATCTGCTTTGGCGACCTGAGTGGATTTTCAGTCACCATGATATTTCAAACCTATTATATCGCCACCTGCATCAATCAATAAAGTAGCTGAAGATCTGTGTTAGCAGTGGTCTGTGTATCGACCTGAATTTGATAGTTTTAAATAAATTGCAATCTGCAATTTGGGCAAGTTTGTTTTTTCCAATTCGTTCTTTAGTGCATTTAAATTTCTGATAATTTAGAAAAAAAGCACTTATAGTTGTATGGGATGAGCGAAGATCTATACGGTATATTTCTTCACAATATTGTAAAAATGATCACTAATGTAAATTTTCGCAACATTTTGGTCTTTGTTGTAGGTATTGTTAACAATAATGTTGTATCGAGGTCTTTCACGTCCTGGATTTGCATTTCATAGAGTTCAATAGACAATACAGCGACAGGCAACCACATTTCCAATAATTAAGATAACCTTAAACAATTTATAAAGTTAGCTATTAAATATTTGCAGTTTTTTTCATAATTTCACCATGTGCAAAAGATTAATTTTATCAGTTGCTTCTGTAATGAATATTTTTATTTGCTCAGGTGTTAATGTTTTAGACTTTTTCGGTTCATAATGTTCTGATTTTCTTTATTAAAAACAACGAAGTTCACCATATTTTTCAATGTCCACGTCGTGATTAACTTTCAAAACAACCCTTAACATTGAGGAAGCTTTATATTTGCACTTAATTCGGCAAAATAAGCTAATAATACATTTTCAGAGAATGAACTTGTCTTTTTTTGAATACACCATTCAATAAAGCTTTGATACGTTTTGTCGTAATTTTTTTTCAACTTTTCTGGTAATAATTTTAATAATGTTCCTTCCGCTTTATTCGTAATTTCTGGAGATGTATAAGAAATATTGTCTTCCTGGTCACTTGCAATTTTAAGTACTGCGTATAAAAAACGCCCACTGTAGGCCTACTGTCGTTTTATTTATTTTTGTCGTTACCATTACACAGAAACAATAATTCAAATACTATTTTCTGATTGGCTTACGAGTGATTCCGTAGTATGGAATAATGTAGGGCATTATAATTACAAAAACCACAAGTGTAACAGTGATTTTATACATATATAAGTCGTAGATAAACCTCGTTATAGGACTTAGTACCATAATGTAAATATTATGGTCCTCAGTCCTATAAAGTGAATCTTTATATAAATAAAAATAATCCTCTTAACACACGATATCTCAAAGAAATATTTTAGTTCTAAATTTGACTAAATTACGACAATTATTATTATTCTTACCAATTTTTATAAATGTTTCCTCAATATCCATTTCATTTTTGATAATAAAACCATGTGGTTCTTCAATACCCAAGCAATTTTTGTTTAATTGTTGATCCAAGTTACTTTTATTATCATCAATAATAGTTTGCTGTTGGTGTTTATAACCAGACTCTGTTTCTAAGAACATGAATGTTAATAAGTATAGATCATTGAATACAAATGAATGAATCCCTCTTATAACATGGATACAACACGTGTTTCAAATAGCACGTATGCAATAAACAAACCATGTTATAAGAGTATTGAATTCATTGTATTGTAATTATTTTTATGCTTTTACTGATTGTGAGACGTAAGCTATCTTCTCCAATATAATCATTAGAATATCCATGATCATAATTGTTGCAATTATTATTAATTTCATTTTTAATTATTAGATTGGTTTGTAGAATTGTTTCTCGATAATGATAGAAATGAATCAATGTATGAAAACAATTCAAACAACATAGTTTTGTGTAAGGATCACTTTCAGTTATCTTAAAAAAATTATAACAATTACATTAATAATAAAACAATAATTGTTATTAACTTATTATAGTAAATAAGGCAATAAATCTGTTTTGTATACCTGTAAACTTGTTAACATTTCTACAATTTTTGTTATCGTTATATCGGCTGTTGGACCATTATTGAAAATGTCGATAAAAAATTCTCTATTTGTTTCTATATAACAAAATCTACACCGCTCCATAGTTCTTTTTATTATTAATTATTTTAATTACGAAAAATTAAAGATACACACATTTTTTCATGTATTATCAATTATCAAGCTTGGGATATGACATTTTTAGAAGTTTGTCCAATGTAATGTCCTAAAAATTACTAGATTTATATCACTAATTTGTGAGAGAGAAAGAGAAGGACAATAAGCTTCTAGGTTGGTATTACTGGTGAGACCGCTGGAAAATATTGCGCATGCTCTACTATGTGTATTTTGTGTTGCCTACATTTTAGAACTACTTAAGCGACATCTGTTAGCCAATTATTATATTAAAATTTTATTAGAAAAAAGCATGATTCGAACGATAGAAAAACTCAATACTTTACCTGAGCAACACTCATAAATGGGAATGAGGGGTAACTAACAGTATTGCCAACTTAGGACGACATCTATTGCTAAATGACCATACAAGTAAATAATTTAAATATATGATTCTATGGTACAGATATGACACCTAAACCGACACCACCCTCATGGGCAACCATCGGTGCAACATAATTCCATTGATTTAATTTCGGATCATAGACTTCAACAGATGTTAAATTTGATATACCATCATAACCACCAACAGCCCATAATTTACCCATATTTGCAGTTAATGCAACACGACTACGTTGTGCATTCATTGATGCAACATAAGTCCATCTTTAAATAAGAATATAAATAAAATTTTAATAAATAATAATAGATTCTAATTACTTATTAGTATAAGGATCAAACATTTCAACAGTTTGTAAAAATGTACTACCATCATAACCACCACAAGCATACAATTTCCCATCTAAGATTGCAACACCTAAACGACAACGTTTCGTTAACATCGGTGTCGTTTCCTGCCATTGATTTACAGTTGGATCGTAACGTTCAACTGAATCAAAAATTGATAGACCATCATGTCCACCTAATGCATAAATATAACCTTGACATGCTATAATAGCACCAGCACTACGTGATTTATTCATTGGTGCCAATGAACACCATGTATTCGTTGATGGATGATAACGTTCAACTGAATTCAATGATGTTACACCATCATAACCACCACAAACATAGATTGTATCACCTAATGAAGCAGCACCAAGGGCGCTCCGTTTACATTGCATCGGACTAACTGATGAC
This sequence comes from Mylabris sibirica, assembly GCA_039776855.1. NCBI lineage: Eukaryota > Metazoa > Arthropoda > Insecta > Coleoptera > Meloidae > Mylabris > Mylabris sibirica. The sequence continues at coordinate 9,379,669 of CM077842.1, read as the reverse complement.
CATTCTTTTGTTGTTGCATCATACACTTCAACACTAGCTAAACGATCTTTACCATTGTAACCGCCAAAAGCGTACAAACGGCTTTTGATGACGGCAACACCTAAACGTGAACGTAACATTGACATTGGCGGTGCTATATGCCATAAATTCGTTTTTGGATCGTAATATTCGACGGTACTCAATGAATCACCATGTTTATTCAATCCACCAACTACGTAGATATTACCATTAACTTCTGAAGTTCTTGGGATTGTTTTGAAACTTTGTATTAAAGGTCGTCGTTCTGGTATTAAATGGTACGTTCGAGCTTCATCCAAAAGATCGCTAAAAATACACAAATTTGATTAATAATTATTAATACAGGGTGTTTTGGCGATGAACCATTAAAAGTACCTTTAGAAAATATTTTTATTGTTCTTGCAGCACCCGTTATATGGGGTGGTGCACCCTACTCTCTCGTTTTAAATAAGACAACATATTTTTTATTGCATTTTTGAACCCCCGTTAGCACCCTACTTTCTTATTTAAAATAAAATAGTCTATTTTTTTATTGCATTTTTACATTATTTGGTTAAATCGAAGGGGACTTTGATAATACAATTTATGATCTGACGCTGAAAGTTTTTCAGATACTTTGATTTTTCATGAAATTTTAAATTTTCAAGTATTTGACTGAAAAATTCATATCAAAGAATTAAAAAATGCAATAAAAAATTTATTATTGTATTCAAAATAAGAGAAGAGGGTGCCAAATTTTAGAAATTTACATTAATTAGTACTTCTTATACTTTGAATAGGCGATCGCCAGGACAACCCCCTGTATAAGTGTGTTATGGGGCAAATAAAACACTAGAGAAAACGTCTTATTTACACTATAATGCAAGATTTTATCCAACACCATTGTATTAAAAGAACATTATACTCATTTTAAATCAATAAAGCACGTTATAACTCACTAATGTGTGATAGATATAACACACTAGTGTGTTATAGAAATTGAGCATTCCTATTAATTAGTATAGGTAGAGGGATAAAATATTAACTTTCCATAGCAATTAAAAATCAAGCCTTATTTGTTGTAAGTTGTTTAAGTGTTGGATAAATTAAATTAATACATTTTTTTACAATAATTACCGGCATTGTAATGAGTACCGTATCGCCTCCTCTGTACTAACTCGATCTGTAATATAATGTGGTGATAATAATGGTAAACGTACTAAACTCAATAATTCCGGTAAGAATTCTTTACGTTTCTCTTTATATTTAATCCAACGCATTAATGCTTCAAATACTTGTTCTTCACTATCAACATGTAATTCATTTTTATTTAATAATTGTTTAACATCATTAAATTGTAAATTTAAAAATTCATCATTCAATGATATCTCATGAAAATATGTTTCAATATATTTATCACATGAATCAACTAGATTTTTACAATTTAAATGTTCAGCAAATTGTTTTATTCCTAATGCATTCATTGGTAATAAACTTTGTAGTAAATAATTTGCACAAGCATCACGTACTTTTGTCAATTGTAAAAATGTAGCACCTTCCATTATTGTTTGTACATTATTACGATTCAATACAACTTTACCAGTATAAGCGAAATTGATTAATGCCTCTAATGCTCTACAACAAAATTTTCAAATTAAATTAAATTAAATTAAATTAAGAAAGAATTGTAATTACAATGGATCAATACAGCCCATTTCGATTTCAGTTTTGCGCGCCTCTAGCATATCATTCATGAACATTGCATGAAAATATGGTATAGTTGAAGCTAAAACAATTTTATGTGCACTGAAATCTTGTCCTTCCACCTACGAAAACAAATCCCATCAATATCTAAATTTCGCAAAAAACTTTGGAGTTTCTAAAATCCACCAAGTCGTAAATGAATCAAATTTTAACCCCCAAGATCATCTCCAAATGGATATCGAGCTTGTTTACACCCAAAACAAGGGTGTCTCTATCTTGGATTGTTAATTTATTGATCTACGACTGGTAGAATTATTTACAACCCCCAAAGTCCAATTGATCCTAGAATTCTGCAAATTGTTAACAATCACATACCTTTAAAATTACATCACACAATCGACCCTGTCGTCGGATCTCCTCCATTATCGGAAAAGCGGATGGGAATAGATCGTTCTGTTGGAATACCATACTTTGATTATTCATCTCGCATATATTACGCGGATATTTTAAATCATAATTCGTATTGCTGCCCATTTTATTTGTTTGGTTTGTAATCGATTTAAATTTGTATTGTAAACATTACAGTTAAAAAAAAAAATACAAATTTTAAGATGTTGTAATATTGTGAGGTTAGATTATTGGTTGTATTTGAACTACTGTCAAAATCATCTGGAAAATTCAATAATTTCAAAATAATTTTTAATTAAGTTAATAATACGACTATTGTAATTATTTTTAACAATTTTCTCACCTTTTAAATACGATACAATGAATTTATGTTAACATTTCGCTTTACAATTTACAAGCCAGAAGAACTACAATTTTACCAAACAATGCGCCCTCTAGTACGTGGATACCGAAGTATTTCAAAAGGGGGAAATTTAAATTGGATAACTCACTAAATCAATTGCGTTGTTTTGGAGAAATAATGAAATAAATAGCGGTAAAAACAAAATTTTATACTTTCCATATTTTATACAAATTTCCATAATAATTTGGCAAAATTATTTTTGAAAATTTAGGGATTTTTATGGTGATTGGTGTGACTGGGGTGACAAAAGTTTTAGTTGCCGCCATGTTTTTTTTTTCATTGTTTTTTGTTTTTTTTTTCAGTTATTGCACCATAAGAAAATCAGAATTCATTATAAATAAATGTAAGTAAACCATTGTTTTTATTATAAATATTAAAAATTAAATTTCCAATAAGACTCTCGTTAGAATTATTATAGAAACAGATAAATGCAGATAATATTTGAAAACATTACTAGTTTTCAACAAGAAAGTCCCTAAATTATTGCCAACTGACATAAATTTTTGTTGGTTTTGAAATATATCCCAAGATGGCGCTACGAATTTTTGCGGGATATTTGAAACAACACATTTTTCTATCAATACCAATTGTTATTGAAACAATTAGAATTTATTTAAATTGAATTACAATAATATAGAAATAAAATTATAAAAATTTAAAATCTTTACAAAATAAATGGACGGATATATTACAAAAATAAATTAACGTTAATACATATTTGACAATTATTGATGCAATATTTATCCTAATGATTTATATATGTTGCATTTTAATATCAAATATAAGTGTTTTTTGTTTTAATTATCATAAATATTTTTGTAATATAATCTTTAATATGCTTTATCTTTATAAACTAATTTTTCTAATTCTGCCAATAAATTCTCAATAATCACTTAATATCACCCATTGTTTCCATATCAAAGCCTCAATAAAACTCACCAAATTCCTCCAAAATAAAACATGTGTTTTGTAATTTATAACGTTTTCAAAATTGAGTGCACTCGAACGTTTAAACGATGTTCAAAATCGTAATTTTTGTAATTACCACTAATTTGTTGTAATAACAATTTACCTTCATCTCTAGTCTAAAATTTGAAATATTTAACGATTAATTAATTCTAATTAAATTAAATTTACCTCAACGTTTCTAATTAGCAATACACCTAATTCGTATTGAGCAAATGCAGAAATATGATCATCAATATTATCATGTTGTGTACCTGTTGTTGTTGTTGAATGTCTAATCTGTAGACACTCTTTAAAATCGACAATACTCTTATCGTATTGTTGTTGGAGACAATGGCAACACCCTAGAATTAAGCGCGACAAGCCCTTCATCGGTTCCGATTTCGATAAGCTGTCCAAAGGCATACAACAATCTGTTTTAATTAATTAATTAATTAATTAATTAATCTATTAATTTTTTAATGTTAAAATAGAGACAAACCTTCGATGATTTTCGCAATATTCTCTGAATTACAGCTAGGTAGAGCGTTCCACAAATACAACATTTCATAGATCAACAGACGAAAATAAACGTTTGGTAATTGTAGTAGATTTTCATAATTTTCCGGGAAATAACGTACACGTTTCATTAAGAATTCTTCCAATTGATTACCTCTCTGTCCACTAATCATATTCGTATAGATCTCATTTCGATTATACAAATTTGTAAAATTCCCATTAGCACCTGTACAAATTGCTGAAACGTACATGTAAAAACCATGGGACCAACGACTTTTCGTCTTCAAATACATAAAAATACTTTCAGCCGATTCAAAATCTAATTCAATCAAATAACACCAACCGACTTCATGTAAGGAGAGTAATTTAATTTCACGTTGATTGGCATTCTCGACAGATTTTTGAAATGAATCAATTGCTGCCGGAATATTCGACTGAAAATTTAAATAGAAAATTAATTGTTTTTCTCTCTTTTTTTGGAGAATACACAAGATTACTTGAAGACGATTAACGCGACCTTTAAAGAATAGAAATAAAGCTGATTCTTTATATTCAACTTCAGTTTCTTGGATCAGTTGGCAAGCAGCTTCGACTCCAGCTTGGACATTGTGGCCATCTAGGGCGTAAAATGGACGGACAATTGTATGGTACCACAGTAGAGTTAAGCTAAAAATTTGCAGTGTTGTTTTAATTTATCAATTATCGGGTGGTAATTGATTACTAAAGGGTGATTCATTAGCTCCTTTACGAATTTTGAGGATGAAATTTTACGAAGAAAGTCTTATGTAAAGATACATAAATCCAAATTTTCTTCTTCATTAAGAAAATCCAAGATATTTCATCGAGAAAAAGTGCATTATTGATCACAGATGCTCTGTAAATATCTACAAAATTGGTGCTTCTTTTATGAAGAAATTTGGACATATGTTAATGTGCTCAAAATGTGTAAATCACCCTAGCAAATAACCCTGCAGAGATCTTGTGGCAAGTTATGTTCGTTGGGGAGCGATTCGAAAAAAAATCAAGGACTTATAGAGAAGATTTTAGCAAAATTAGAACCTCATAGCTCATTTGGAAGTTGTTCAAAAATGCATGTTTTGGATAATGTCTCAGCTTGTAAAAACTAACTAAACATGCAAAACGGCTGAACCTGCATGTACATCTAACGAACGAACACGAACGAATGCGAATGAACAATCAGAAACAACAAGACCACATCAATATATTCACGAACACGAACAAACATGCGCAAACATAAACAAATGTTATTTATGAGTTCCGCTATAACATTTCCGTTATATCACTACCATAGATACACATGCGTTTCGCTAATCGTAAGTATAATAAGGAGTTCTCGCACACAATTTATGAACACGAACGAAGGCAAACGGACAGTTTCCTTTAAAGTACCGACATGAAATTCGTGACTGTTCGTAATGTTTGTTCGTATTCGTTTGCATTCGGCATACCGTCCACACCTAACATTTTTGATGCTCATGTTCGTTTGTTAGATGTGGACGCGGCTGAAGAATGGCTCGAAAACCCGTCCAAAATTGATTTTTTCGTTTTTCTCCATTTTGTTCTAGATACAATACAAAATATTCTTTTCCGTTCCAGAATATTAACGAGAAAAACGAAAAAAATCAATATTAAAAGGTTACTCGAGTCATTCTTACTCGTTTTGGATGTTTAGCTCGGTTTTGAAAATCGCTACATCGTTAAAAATATGCGTTTCCAACTGAGCTACCAGATTCTAATTTTGCTAAAATATACTATAGGGACTAAATACCTACCCTAAAAATCCCTGAAATATTTTTCTAATTGCTCACCAACTAACATTACTTGCTATAAAAACGACCTATAGACAGTGGCGTAACTAAGTCTTAAAAAAAAATCTCCAAAGGCAGCAAGTACCTTATATAGCGAATTTTTTTATGTATCTACATACTGAAATATTAATTGCAAAACATTCTTATGATACTGACAATTAATATATTTTAATAACATTGAATCAACTAATAAATTCATTTCCCGTAATACGTTTAATCAAGGCCTGCTTGATTTTTTCAAGCGAAATTCTCTAGCAGGCCTTGCGTCTAATATTAACTGGCAAAATTAGTTGCCCCCCCGCGATATTCAATTTTTTTTCTAATATCAATAGTCAGAGAGCATATAGCCACCTGAGATAATCGATTTTACTGCTTATACTCAAAAAAGAGATTTTTGCATTTTTCTTGCGAACCAACGAACCGATTTTGATGATTTTTTTTCTGGGTCATAGAGAATGGTCGGCTCTACTGTTATTTTAATTTTCATCAAAATCTAAGCAAATTTAATATTGAAAATGATTTTTTTTAACATTTCTTCAGCTCTTATTCCAAAAGTGTTGGCCCTACCAGTCTGGCCAACGAACTCATCCAAGCTATCACAAAGACCGATTTTTGTACCAAGTTTCATTAAGATTGGTGTATTTTTACGGCAGTTATCGTGGGTATACATATATATATATATAAATATATATATATATAAATATATATATATATAAATATATATATATATATATATATATATATATATATAAAAATTTTAACGAACGGTGGATATGGGTTCCTTAGGTCCCAAAACGAACTTCTGTGCAAAAATTTTTCGGAAATTCAAAAGTGAGGATCTCGTCATTAGCTAATTTTTTTAAAAAAAATTCGCTAAAAGATGTAAAGTTTGTTGAGGCCCCTTTGACATTTTGCCTGCTTTGACTCTGCCCTCTTTGCTCTGCGTGGGTTGCGTCTATGTACACTCACGAGCACATAAAAAACCGACTCTTGAGCGAGGGATATCATATTTTTCGGTTCCTGCGAATTAGACTCTTTCTCTCGTCAGCGGAAGAAGGTGAAGAAGTAGGGAGTGTTGTAGCCAGTTTCCGCCATAGCAAACTTGTAGAACCACCCTTTTTAGAGAAACCTATAATTTACTAAGTGGTCTCTTTTATGTGCTCGTGACTGTACTTTACGCCATTGCCTACAGGTATAGTCTGACATGAACCAAAATAAAAATAAAATAACTCACGTGGCCAAGGGAGCACGCATATCAGAGCCTAATCGAGCAAACATCAAACAATCAATGCCCTTCTGGCGATTACCACCGAAACCTAACAGATTGGTAATTTTCAAAAGTGACGGTGGTAATAATGAAACACCCAATTGGAATAAACCATAACCGAAACAAACGGCACCCATCAATCGTTGGATACTTTGACGATCGAATTTTATATTTTTCCTAAAACATAACCATATCGGATATAATCATTGAAATATTCATAAAAAAAAAATGAATTTATCATACGCTGATGATGTTGATGACGATGATGATGATGATGTCCAATTGAATGTTGTTAGATAAGACAATGGTAAAGAATTAGTAAACGGTTTCAATCTTGCAGTCCAAGATTGTTGTTTTATATCGTGTGGTCCACCTTTTGATAACGCATAATTAACTGATAAGGATTTCTTTAGACAACCACCATTAGAATTTGTGATTTGTGTTAAAAATGCTGATTGTGATGAGGGTAGTTTTCGATAGCCATTTTTCGGGGAATTTTCATCATTACTACTATTACAACTGCTAGGACTTTGTGGGATTCCTACAATTTTTTTTTTTTTACAAATATTCAAAAATAGAAAAAATAAACTTAAAAAAATACCTTGTAGATCGTTTCCTGTCTGTCGATAGAGTTGTAGAATTTCCCGATAGACATTTTGATAGATTTTCCATGATTTACGTAATATCCAACCGCCTTTTATATAACCGGAAAATTCAGCTTGTAAAATAATTAAAATTGCCAAACATACTTGTGAATCGGCTAAAATTATTTGCGTTTCTAAATTATCAATTAAATTATAATTATTATTATTATTTTTATTATTTTCATGTGTTATTTTATTTTTAATTGTTTTAAGCCATCCAGTTTGGTTGTTATTGCATCGTTTTTCAAGATCGTTTAAAATATTTGTTGCTAAATTCAATTTATCATCTTCTAAAGTCATTAAGGCATTCTATAATAGTTTTTAAAAAAATCCAATTAATTAGACTTTAATAATATTAATTATTATGATTTTTTTTACCATAAATGTTGCATAAGAATAACCTGAATATAATATTAAACTATCGGTGTGTGTTAAAAATAATGTTTCGGCCTCTTTATAATTATTGTTAATTAATAATTGAATCCCTTGTCTTGCTAAATACCAATCGGAATTATCATCACTATCGATAGATGACGATATTGATGATGATGATGATGTTGCTGCCATTATTAGAATTTCATTTTCAATATTAATAACAATAACAAATTGTCAATGTTGCACACACAAACGTGAATATGGAGACAGTTTTCCATTTTTAACGAGAATGTGTTTTCACCAGTTTTCATTGTTTAACAATCGATTTTCATGTCAAGGTCAATGAGGGAGTTTGAGCATGGATAACACAACCGGCGAATACAAATGAAGGGATGGACGGCCAATATACAGGGTGTTTGGTCTAATAAGTATGGCGAATTCTAAGAAACTCCTATTAGTCGACGAGCAATTCGAAAAATATTTTGAGGATTTGTAGAAGAGTCCCTAGGGAACATGTTAGCAAAATTAGAACCTCGTAGCTAGGTTCTAAGTTGGTTAAAATAGCACGTAGAACGACTAAGAATGACTCGGAGTCCTTCCCAGCATTGGTTTTTTTCATTTTTCTCCATTGCATTCTAGAGAAAATACGAAATATTTCCACCTGTTCTAGAATAAAATGGAGAAAAACGAAAAAAAATCAATGTTTGAGAGTCTACGAGTCATTCTTAGTCGTTTTGCGTGTTTATCGTTTTTGAAAATCGCTATATCGTCAGAATCGAGCGTTTTTTGACCAACTTCCAAATGAGCTACGAGGTTCTAATTGACATGTTCTCTAAGGACCCTCCTACAAATCCTTAAAAAAAAATTCAAATCGCTCGTCGACTTATAGGAGTTTCATAGAATCAACCATATTTAGATCAAACGCTCTGTATGTTGAAATTCTAACAATCCCTTTCATAATTAAATATTTCAGGGTACCTACATACATAGAATGGGAACAATCTAGAATAATTGAAAGAACTAAAGTGCTATTCACGTTTATTGCTTCAAGGATACCTTTATCAACCCTTGTAATTTAAAAATTTTAATTTAGAAGATAAGAAAATAAAGCGGGATTCTTACGTTTCATGTTGAATGATTCATTTCACATGAATCAAGTTAAATGAAAATGAAAATGAACATCACAACTACAAGAGGAAATACCGTGACACACCCGGTAGATGTGATTTATGTAAAATACTTTCATTTATGAATTTAATTCAAATTCATTTATGAACTACATGTAGAGATGAGCGATTTGTTGCTTTAATTTCTTCATCGATGTGTTCTTTCAGCTACATAATAGTACCTATATTATAAAAAGAGTCTATAATGAGTGCTATTATTCCCGAGAATAATAGCACACATTATAGCGAGTTGTATACTATACTTTACCTACTAATTATATCCAAGTGTACAGGTGTTGGTAGTGTATAAGAATAGTTGCGTAAGTTGCGTTCTTCATCATTTTCGATTATAAAATCCCACAAAAACGGACACTTTAGAACTAGCAGTTGGTTAAGAGTGCTGTTTCATTTATTTTTTGTCGCTACCATGTTTTTTTACAACTATTATCTACTATCTACTAGTAAAATCATTTACTTGGTCACTTTCCATTGTAATTACCTACAATGTATATTCTCAAAATTAACAATAAAAATGACTTGGGAAACCCTTCCAACATTGATTTTTTCCGTCATGTTCTATTGCATTCTAGAAAAAATGAGAAACATTCCTTTCTGTTACAGAATAAAATGGAGAAAAATGGAAAAAATCAGTGTTGGGAGAATCCACGAGTCATTCGCGAGTCATTTTGCGTGTTTAGTTCGTTTTTGAAAATTGCGATATTGTTAGAAACGTTTTCTGTCCAACTTCCAAATGAGCTACGACGTTCTAATTTTGTTGAAATAACCTCCAAAGACTACCCTAAAAATCCTTGAAATATTTTTCGACTCACTTGACAAATAATGGGAGTTGCCAGAGTTGCCATGAAAACCATACAGACTATGTACCACGGTATTTATTCTCGTAGTTGGCTGTGCTTTTGTTTACGTAATATCGTAACTTGGTTCGGACATTTGAAAAATAGAGTAAAATAACAAATGTCAAGTTACGTTACTACGTTACCAAAGGCACAGCCAACTGCGAGAATAAATACTATGGTACCTAAAGCCTGTATAATCTGAAGTGAATAATAAATAAGTGTATATGAAATAAATTATTCATGAAGTAAAGCTTAGCTTTCAAAAAAATTTTTCTAAGTTTTCTCTAAATTTTTCTACATTAAAGAAGAAACTTTTAAAATTTCCTTTTGCCCTGAAAAAGTAAAAATTCCCTAAATCTAGGGAAAAATTTCTGGACTGCATAGACGCCTATGTGTTTATCTCTGACTGATTTTATAACTGATTCGACCCTTAAATTTGCATGGTATTTAAATTTCACAAGTTACGCACCCCAATTTGTGGAAAATCTAACTTTACATCTAATTTGTGTTTAGGTGTTTATTTCAATATGACTTTTGTGAAACGATAAATTCAAAATTTGCGCCAATATAAAGTTCACTCGAATGCCAACAGAAATGTTAAAAGTTACTAAAATTTTCAGGGAATTTCCAAAAGTAATTCTTATTGTTAGTCATTCAAATTACTTTCTTAATTAGATCGAATTAATAAAATTCAGTTTGAAATTTATTTATTTTCAAGAAAATACTCGTATAAATTGTAAATTACATATATACTCCTGGTAATGTTGACTTGGTAAGAACATAACCTCACTTTCTTATTTTTAACGTAAATATCTTGTAGTGTTTGGAAGAATTATGAATTATGGCTAAATTATTGCTGAATTTGTTAATAATTCCATTATTTTTACAATATATAGATTGTGATTGTATAAATAACGATCCGTGTGTTTGTATAATAGATGATTATACGAAGATTAATATAACATCAGCTACAATTAATAAGACGAATCATTTCGATTTTCTTACAGATACAATTGGTGATATTACGTATTATTTTCATGGTTGTATGAATACGGATTATAAATGGTCAAATAAATCGATTACAACATCAGTATGTTGTTGTATTATGCAAAAAAACACAAATTAAAAATAAGACGCAATTTTTCAGTTATTCAAATTAAATTCAACAAATGGGACAGTAGTAGAGAATTTAGGTGATCGTACACATTATAGATTCAATTACGATCAAAATCAAAATATTTACCAATTAGTCTACACAAAGGGAACAGAGTAATTATCGAAATTAATTAAATTAATGATGATTAATAAATTGATTAAACTTTTAGTGTTGTTGCAACTGTTAATTTATTATGTGATGATTTCCAGATAAGTTTCATTAAAATTCTCAACATTGTTTCTAATGTTTGTTCTGATTTATTTAAATTATTAATTATTAAAATGCGTGCTTTTTATATAAATTCTAGGAATTGGTTTTGAGTTCACCTTACAATTGTAAAATAGTGGAACACCCCGGTTTAAGTGCAGGTTCAATTCTTGTTATACTATTAATAATTAATGTTGCCATTTATTTGATTGGTGGTGGTTTAATTTTATTTTTTATAAGAGGGGCGAGAGGTTTAGAATTGATACCAAATATTGATTTCTGGAGGGATTTACCAAGTCTAGTTAAGGTATAATCTTCATTATTTTTTTTGTAGAAATTACAAAAATTTATCATTAATATAATTTTAGGATGGAATTATATTTTTATTTAGTGGCTGTAATGTGAATGCTATTAATACGGCAGAAACATATGATAGAATTTAAAATTTGATGTTTGTTATTTAGCTTACCGAGTGTATCACAGTATTTATTCTCACAGTTGGCTGTGCATTTGCTAATATAGTAACGTAACTTTCATTCAAACTTGACATTTGTTAATGTATTTTTCAAATAGCTGAATCAAACTACGATACTACGTAACCAAAAGCACAGCCAACTGCAAGAATAAATACTGTGGTACAGTCGGTATATTAAACTAATTGAGAATCATTTCATTATTTTTAATGACTGAATTATTGTTTAATTAAATGTTGATAAAGAACGTTGAATAAATTTCGTATATACACATCAAGATAATAGCATATTAGTATATTATGTATCCATGGTTACCAGATGAAATACTGCATTGCTATTGGTTAAATTAGCAGTAATGTAATGATCCTCATTACAATACATGAGTAGAAAAACAGTCTTGACATATCTCTCAGTGGCGCGTTATACCATAGGTAAATTAACTCTATACTCCATGTATGTGACCAAAATTTGACATAAGATTTCAATAGTTTGTCCAATTTAATGTTTTGAAAATCACTAGATTTATACCACGGACTTGTATAAGCCTAATGTAATGTCTGCTCCCGCCAATTTTTGAATAAAATACCGCTAAAAGTCTTGGTCGTCTATTAATTTGTCTATAATAAATTTTATTTCTATATATACTTTCTCAAAAGTTTTATAGTATTGTATAGAACGCTAAGTGGTTAGCACGTTAGGCGCTATTGGTGAAACTATAGAAAGCGTTATCCGTATAAATACTAGATCTATAATTACAATGTATCATTACCAACTCAAATAAAAATCACTAACTACTAATAGACAAATAATCAATAATTTATCGAAAATAAACTATCTCGGATTGAAAAATAGTCACATACTCATTATAAATTGAATATTTGAGTTATTTTTATTTATTTTTGATTATTAATTTACTAAATAATAATTTTCAGTTTAGTTCCAAGATAGCCAACTTAACGATAAAAATCACTAGATTTGTTGTTAATCGAGTGCACATAAATTTTTAGTTTTAATCGTTTAAATTATCACAATTTACACTATAAATAATAAAAATTATGATAAATTCTCCATAAATTTACTGTTAAACAATGTTAAAGTCATCAATAATTCTTCTGGCAATTTGTAAGTTAACATAGCCTCAAATATTTGTTAAAATATTTATCAAAATTGTTTTAGTTTTCATTGTAAAAATCGACGCTACCACTACTAATAATGATGAAAATATTGAGAATACAACAATTAATAATACAATAAATACAACATTATCATGGAATTATACTGAAATGGCATTGAATTTAACATATGGTAATGGTACGGAAAGTTCTAATATAACTCAAAAATTGATACGTTGCCTGCCAAATTTAGGTTCAAGTCAAATTCAATTAGTTAACGATACTGAATTAATAAAATTATTATTGCCACAAAGTAATATAACAAGTCGTGATACACCAGCTCGATGTATTTTAGTGTTGTTTTATTCGAAATATTGTCCATTTTCTAGTATGGCAGCACCGCATTTTAATGCTTTACCACGAGCATTTCCTGATATCAAAATGGTAGCAATCAATGCAATGATTTATCATTTATTTAATACACAAAACGGTATTGTTGGTGTACCAACATTATTGTTATTCCATAATGGTCGGCCTGTTGTTAAATATAATGAATCTGAATATACATTGGAATTATTTTCGAAATTCTTAACGAAACATACAGGCATTACAGCATCTGAGAAAGATCTTTATGTAACATCGGCTGATTTTAGTGGACCTGTTCTAAGTGTACCATCAAAAGATTACGATATTTTCTTAATTATATCATGGATATTTATTCTAATTTGTGGTGTGTATTATTTTACAAAATCGAAATGTTGGAATTGGATTGTTGAGACAGTACAGAAGAATTGGCGTGAATCTGAAGATCACGCACAACACGAACATGTAGAATAAGTATATTTGGTTTATATTTACTCAATTTAGAAAAGAAAAAGACTTTATTTATTTGTTGTATGAACATGTAAAAAAATTATAGTTGTTATTGTTTAGGTCCGGTGAAATTCTTCTTTAAACCTTGCCAACATCTATAATAATCACGATCTAATTTCTGACATGTTTCAGCACCCCATTTTGTAACACTTAAACCAAAACACGATTCAAACATAAATGATTGTGTCCCATCAGCTATACGTGCCGGTTTTAATATTTCATTAGAAGCATTTTCAAAACAATTCAAATCAGGACCATGTGGTGTCATAATACTGTGTAATGTTGCACCACCTGGTTGGAAACTACCTCGTTTCGCTTCATATTCACCATAAATTAAACCCATGAATTCAGACATGCAATTTCGATGGTAATACGGTGGACGGAATGTGTGCTCTTGTACGGACCATCTAGGTGGGAAGATGACGAAATCAGCAATTGCTGTACCTTTCTTATCCGATTGACAAGTTAAAACTGTGAAGATCGATGGGTCCTAAATCATTTTATTTATTAAGGGATTTTCGGACAAATTGCTCCATTTAGTGTGCGAAAATTGCAAATTTTCAAACATCGAAATGTCGCTTGTTTTTTAAGATATTGGAAAAAGGAAACGTGCCTTAGATAGAGACTTTGTTGTGAAGCCAATTTAAAAGGAAAATGTACGAAAAAAGGGTCCTTTACCAGTCAGAATTTTATCTAATTTTTCCAAAATAAAAAGCATCACAATATACTCATTGAAATTCTCTATCTAACGCACGTTTCATTTTTCCAATATCTTAAAAAACAAGTGAGATATCGATGTTTAAAAATCAACATTTTTCGCACGCTGGCTGGACATACAGGGATGAAAATCTAAATGTACACGATTCGTGTGAAACTCCTATTATTTGACGAGTGATTCGAATAACACTTCAAGGATTCATAGGGGGAGGTCTAGAGATAATTTTAGCAAAATCGGAACCTCGTAGCTTATTTGTATGTTGGTCAAAAAACTAGCTAAAAACGCAAAACGACTAAAAATCACTCGAGGAGCTTCTCAACTTTGATTTTTTTTTTCATTTTTCTCCATTGCATTCTAGATAAAATGCTAAAGATTTTCTAATGTTCTGGAATAGAATAGAGAAAGACAAAAAAAAATCAATGCTGGAAGGATCCCAAGTCATTCTTAGTCGTTTAACGTGTATAACTAGTTTTTGAACATCGCACTATTGTCAGAAATGGGCAATTTTGACCAACTTCTAAATGAGCTATGAGGTTCTAATTTTGCTGAAATGATCTCTAGGCATCCTCCTATAAATTCTTGAAATATTATACGATTACATTTAGATTTTTAACCCTGTATTTGTCTTGAGCGCCCTTAAATTTACAGTTTTATAAATTATCAACTTACGCAATGATCAAATGAAACTGAATTGATGACCATAAATTTTGATAAATCGTATTTGTATGGGACATAATTACCATGCCAAGCGACCACATCAAATGGACTATGGTCCTGTTCGCAAACATGCAAGCTACCTTGATATTTAACGATAATCTCATATCGTACATCAATATCTTCATAACAAGCGACTGGTGTTTGGAAATCTCTTGGATTTGCTAAACCATTAGCACCAATTGGACCTAAATCAGGCAATTGAAAATGTTGTCCAAATACTTCCAATATATAACCGCGTGATGGTTGATTGATATCAATCGAAAATCTCATCCCTTGTTGTATAACACAAATCTCATTCGGTTTCACATTAATTTTACCAAATTCTGTACGAATTAATAAATCACCTAATTGTGGTACAATTAATAAATCACCATCAGCATTATAAAAACAACGATTCTCCATTGATTTATTCATCGAATAGATATGAATAGCTAAACCGGATTTATTACGTGGATCACCAGCACCAGCTAATGTATTTAAACCATCAATAAAATCGATTTTTTTGGTAGTTTTAGGCAAATCAAACGGATTCCAACGCATCTATCATATAAATAAAAATTAAATGGCTATAAATTTGTAACGTATGTCGATTATTACTTGATTCGGATCCGATTCATGTCCGTTCCAATTATGATCAATATTACTACCATTATATCGTTGATATGGTTTATGTCCAACTGATGGTCGGATTCTATACAACCAACTGCGTCGATTCTCGGTTCTTGGTGCTGTAAATGCACTACCTGATAATTGTTCAGCGTATAAACCATATGGGCATTTCTGTGGACTGTTTTGGCCTTTCGGTAGTGAGCCAGGACAACGTGGATCTTCTGAAGAGAATTCCGAACCGAAACCGTTCAAATACTGAAAGATTATTTTATTATAAGAATTTTCTAATAAGTAACAATATTACCTTGAGTTCAGACATGTTTATCGTTTGGATATTAAACATCAACTGAATGTTTTTATTTCTACCAACAACATGTTATATCAGTATGCTAATTATTTTCAGTTGTTTTCTTGTTTTTAATTTGATAAAAATTTTCTATAATACGACCAGATCAACAATGATTGTGCAATTTTATGGACAACTTTTCATTCAACATTATAAATTTTAATTAGATGGAATTTACATTGAAATTCCATCTGTAGCATAAATTTAACATTAAAATGATAGATTTATGGACATTTGTAAACGTTTATAGTTGCGACTGAAGAGATAATTTAAATAAAAATACAGATAACGTAAAAAAATTATTAGAAAATGGCGATTTTTAGATAAACCGCCGTTAATCAAGTTTCAAAATTAGCGCTTTTCTACAATAATGAAGATAGCAACAAATTGCTTTATTATTATAAAAATTTCAATTATTAAATTAATCCTATTATAATACGATTTACTTAATATATATTATTAATTAATCATAATATAATAAAGCATATTTCTATAAAATAAAAACAATGATTATAATTAATTAATTAGAGCGATATTTAGTGATGCATCATTTGTGAATAGCGCTATCTAGCAATACGTATTTTATTTATAGTCGATTTAAGAAGATATCTATAATTTATGTGAATTATTGGAAATTTTTAAAGTTATAAATTATCCAAAATTCAAGAATTTGATATTTTTTATATTAATTTTAATTAATAATTGCTTAATCTAAAATTATTCTATAATTAGTTGTCTATGAAAAAACAATTGACTATTATCTGTCAGATTTTCAAACCAAAAAAATGACTTTCATCACTTTCATCTAAATCATATTGATCGGAACATAAAACCAATAACAAAATTAATGAAAATCGATAATGAAATTATATAAAATCGATAATTATACAATAAAAGTAAGTAATTTAATATTCTAAATATCCGGTTTGAATTGTTGTTTTCTTATATTATAATTTAATTCAATAAAGCTGACACTAGAGGTCGGATAAATCATCTCGGTTATTATTGCCAATTTTCGTATAATTCCCCAAATTCAAAATAATTTTTACAACTATTAATTAAAAAATACACAAATATAACAACTAATTTCATTTAAAATTACCACCGTTATAATAATCGAACAAAACATGTATTATTATTTTATTTCTAAATCAAATTTGATAATAATAATTTTTACCAGAACATTAAAAATGTGAGGGTTATGAAATTGGCAACAATGCACGCGTCATCCGTACACTAACACATCTACAAAATAGACAGAAATCGTTGATGTATATGTTTATAAAGTCCACACAACTACATAGAAATACGCCATTTTGTTGTGTCTGCACCTAGTTTTTGTCATTATAGATTTATTAATTAATAAAGAAGTTTAATCAAAAATAATTAAATTAATAAATTGTGTATAAGTGTTTATTATTAATTAATTAATCAAAGTAGAAATTAATTATTTGAATTTTTGTGTGTATGATTATTAGAAATTGTTAGAAATGGATGAGAAAGCGTCAAATAAAGAATTGGACCAATGGATAGAACAATTGAATGATTGTAAGCAATTAACAGAGAATCAAGTCAAAACCCTATGTGATAAGGTAATTATAATTACTAATTAATTAATATTAATTAAAGGATGAAATGATAATGTTTTCAATAATTATACAAAGTATTAGTCATCATCATTTATTGATAATGATTAATATTTCACGTGAAATTAAATTTGATTTGTTTTAGTGTTTCCTCTATTTATTTTTTGTTTTTTAGAAATTAGGTTTTTGATTGAAAATATCTAAATTTTCTTTTTAATATCTAGAATAGAAGTAAGTAATGATTACGTATTTTATATGTTGATAACAATGATAACAAACAAGACGTGTTTTTTTTTTCATTGTTGGTAAATTGATGATAATTTTTAAATGAAACATGATTATTATCACGACCTACTGTGTTAATGATAGGTTAATTAATTCAAATATTTTGTGTATATTTGTTTTTAATTTCACTTGGAATTTTAGGGGAATTTTACATTTAGAAAAAAAAAATGGAATTTCCAATAATTCTAACTTTTAAAATAACCCATTGCCAACATTACATTGTTATAATAATAAATTATTATTTCTATACTATTTTCTTATTAATCTTATTATATAATTTTATATTAATCCTGTGAAATTATTCATTTCACGAATCGTCCTTGATTTGTTTGTATACATCTTTTTATTACAAAAAAAAAATCGTATTTCTATAATTATATAATTTTCGATAATCTTCTTTTTCGGTGTGAATCATTAAAGTGTGTGTGTGTGTGTGTGTATGTGAGAGAGCTCCTAAAATACGCCTCTTCCAGACGTATTTCTACAGGACGTCCAAATGGACGTGAACAAACATAAAGTTTGAGTTTATTATCAAAATTAATCTATAATCAAAAGATAAGAAAATGTACGTGTATACATTGACGTCGGGTTTGTTTACATTATTTATTACAATTTTATTAATTTTCCTTCTAATTGTGTTGGGAAAACTTTCTATTAAAAGAGTGACAGATAATTGTTTTGTAATTTATTTGTTTTTACACACAATACATTTATATAAAAAAAATAATTAAAACTTAAAAAAAAAGCGCAAATTTTATAAATATACTTTTGTAATTTTACTCAAATTTATCTGATTGTTCAAATACAGGATGTTATTTTTTAAATGTTGTCAATTCTTATGAAACTCCTATTAGTTGGCGAGTAATTTGACAAATATTTCAAGGATTTGTAGGGGGTGGCCTAGAGATAATTTTAGCAAAATTAGAACGTCGTAGATCAGTTGGAAATTGGTTAAAAAGGCTCGTTTTGGACAAGATTAGAATTTTCAAAAACGACTAAGAATGACTCGAAACCTTCCCAATAGTGGTTTGTTTTTTTCGTTTTTCTCTATTGCAGTCTAGAGAAAATGCGAATTATTTCCACCTGTTCCAGAATAAAATTGAAGAAAAACGAAAAAACGCACTATTGGGAGAGTCTACGAGCTATTCTTAGTCGTTTGCTCGTTTTTTTTTTTTGAAAATTACGTCATTGTCCAATCGTTTTTGCATCAACTACGCGGTTCTAATTTTGCTAAAATGATCTCTAGGCACCCTCCTATAAATTCTTGAAATATTTCCTGAATTGTTTGCCTACTTATGGAAGTTTCATACGAATTTAATGTTAAAAACTTGATTATAATCTGTCTTTTTGCTCTCAAGTATGATATACTAAAAATATTTCAAGGACTTATAGAAGGGGTGTAGAGATCATGTTAGCAAAATTAGAACCTCGTAGCTCATGTGGTAGTTGGTCAAAAAAAAACGCTCGTTTTATGCATATTCATTCTTTTTTTGTAAAACAATTATTTACACAATAATAATTAAACCTTCAAAGATAACAGATAAAAGATAAATACCGCAATTAAATTGTGTATAGATTTGTTTTATTATTTTAACATGATCAAAGATTATAATTAAAATCAATCTATTTTTAAAACCAGTGTGTATATTTTCTAGAATATCAGACTTGTTAAATTAAGCTTAAAATTGTCTAAATTTAGAACTTCAAGTTTATAAAATACAGCATGTTTCATTTCAATTGATACTATCGTTATTTGAAGTCCAAAATACTGTATTGCTTCATTTTAGAATTGTTGTATGTGACGTGACGACTATAAAACAAATGTAGGTAGTTACCTATATTTGGGAAATACCAATTTATTTTCGATTATTATACACTTATTACTCAAATATTCATTAATTTGCTAAATCTCTGTACGGATTGATGTTTATTTTACTTATTAAATAAGGTTCATATATATTTGTTTGATTGATTAATTGGAAAATTCAATTTCAAAACTTGTAAGGATTCTTACAAAAACCTTATCAATGTACTTACTTTATTGGTAATCTAAGTATTCGTAATTGAAATGGAAAAATTACCGTACTAATTTGTTCTACCTGTAAAATTATTTATGAGGTGTCTAATTGTGAATATACAGGCTTTAAATACTAAATGTGGTCAATTTTACTAATGTTAATTTACGGTATTTTATAATTTTTTGTATAATACATATTTATTATACCGTTTTATATGGCATTTTTGCCGTTTTTTATTTAAAAATTGGCGGAAGTAATAACAAAATTGCATATCAATATCACATTAGGCTATTAGGGTCACATTGTATGTTTATTGTTAGCTGATATTGATCAGACACTTACACAAACGCATAAAATATTGACATTTAAGCCTCAATTTAAGGGGAAAAATACAAATTCCTATTTTCCGTTTTGATTTCACTTTTGTGTAGCTGTCAAAGAGTTATTAAACTCTGTATTCAATTTTTGATACATACATATACATATACTTGAATTGCTAGTCAATTCGATCGAAACTCCTTGTAGTTGATGGGCGACTCAAATAATATTTCATAGATTTGTAAGGTGGCCCCCAAAAAATATAATAGCAAAATTAGAACCTCGTATCTTATTGGGAAGTTAATCAAATAAAGTTCGTTTCTGACGATGCCGCAATTTCCAAAAATCAGCTGCACGCGTAAAATTATTAAGAATGACTTGAGGATCCTTTCAACATTGATTTGATGGGGTTTTTTTTCATTTTCTTCTAGAAGAAATTGAAATGCTTTACATTTTTTCCTAGAATGCTATAGAGAAAAACGACATAAATCACTATTTTGCGTGTTTAGCTGGTTTTTTGAATATTGCAACCTTGTCCAAAACAACCCTTTTTGTCAACCAACTCATGGGGTTTTTAATTTTGTTAAAATATTCCTGTGAACTCCACTAAAACTCCTTAGAATTTTATTCTAAATGACCACATTAATGTTTATACCGTTGAGTGAATAATATCTAGAGAGTCAACCTTTATGGCTCATTCGTAACTGAAAAATTTGTGCTGTCATCTATTTGTCGAGAGCATAATTCTAACTCATGTTTCTTTAAAAAAAAAAATTCTGTTTCTATTTTAGACTTTTGAAATAATAGCCTCCAAATTGTACAATTTGTTTTTAGATTTTCTTCAATATATTTATTGTGTTGTAACATGATACAATTGTATTAATTAACGCTTATGATTGGATTTTTTTTAGAGAGAATATATTCCCCTCTCTTAGGCAATAGATCTACTTATTGTTAGAACATGATTCTTATCTGAAACTGTATTCTATTCTATGTAATTCAATGGTATTGCCATCTCGTGGTTGGAATACTCTCAGCGCTTTTCGTAATACTTTTCGATTACACAAAAAATCATGGACTCGACATGTCTTTATATTATTCAGTCAACGGTTTAAACTAGGGCTTCGAACTTCGAACTGAAAGCCGGAAAATACCGAAATTTTGAAGATGAACCGAAAACAAAAGCCGTTTTTTCGGTTCAAGCATACCACTTAACCAGGCCTTTTCTCTCTTTTTTTATCTCCTGTTCCTTCCCTGTCTCGGAATTGCGTCAGCAATATTTTAACTTTAATTGACACATATTTGCAAGTAAATTATCTGAAGTCAAAACTCCCGTTTTTGATGATTTTTCACTAATAGGTAGTTCATCCTATTCTAAGGGATGCGTATGTTCATCCCTTGTTGAGGGTTGAAGTTATAGATGATATAGAAAATAACAAAATAAAAGTTGCCTGTTTTTGAAGGTTCTTCTGTATATTTAAAATAGTTACTCTATAAATAGCTCTTAAGGGCTGTTCCTTTTAGGGTGATATTTAGAAATTTGTAAATTAATTATTTGGAACTGAACCAACAACCGAACAAAAAAACGTTATTTTTACAGGAACGAAAATCGGAACCAACCGGTATTATTTTTTTTATTATTGAACCAAAACATAAAAATAACACTTCGAGCGCTGGTTTATACCCTGTATTACTTAAGCAATGATAATAAATGTGCTGATAATGTTGTTTTTTTATGTATTGTTGCATAATTTCTACAATTTAGTTAAAAGGAACAATGCATTATCGGTGTTTTTCTTTTTTTTGTTATATGAAAATGTTGTAATTAGTTTGTTTTATTTTCATTATAGGCAAAGGAAATCTTGTCGAAGGAGTCGAATGTACAAGAAGTAAAATGTCCAGTAACTGTATGTGGTGATGTACATGGACAATTTCATGATTTAATGGAATTATTCAGGATAGGCGGTCGTAGTCCTGATACAAATTATTTATTTATGGGTGATTATGTTGATCGTGGTTATTATTCAGTTGAAACTGTAACATTATTGGTTGCATTAAAAGTACGTTATAAAGAAAGAATAACAATATTACGTGGTAATCATGAATCAAGACAAATAACACAAGTTTATGGTTTTTATGATGAATGTTTACGAAAATATGGCAATGCTAATGTATGGAAATTTTTTACTGATTTATTTGATTATTTACCATTAACAGCATTAGTTGATGGGCAAATATTTTGTTTACATGGTGGTTTAAGTCCTAGTATTGATACATTGGATCATATCCGTGCACTAGATCGTCTACAAGAAGTAATTTTTAATTTCATCTACTTTATCAAACAATTTATATTAATTTATTGATATAATTAGGTACCCCATGAAGGTCCAATGTGTGATTTGTTATGGTCGGATCCGGATGATCGAGGTGGTTGGGGTATATCGCCGCGTGGTGCTGGTTATACATTTGGGCAAGATATATCAGAAACATTCAATCATTCAAATGGTTTAACATTAGTATCAAGAGCCCATCAATTGGTTATGGAAGGTTATAATTGGTGTCATGATCGTAATGTTGTTACAATATTCAGTGCTCCAAATTATTGTTATCGTTGTGGTAATCAAGCTGCTATTATGGAATTGGATGATGCACTTAAATATTCATTGTACGTCTTATTTAAATTTAACTTTTTAAAAGAAAGATTGATTATTAATTTGTAATGGTTTTTTTTTAGTTTACAATTTGATCCAGCCCCACGTCGTGGTGAACCACATGTAACACGTCGAACACCTGATTATTTCTTATAATTCAATAATTTTTGTCAATCGCAGTATCATTAAAAACAAACAAACATAAGCTTAGATTATTATTGTATTTGTTATAACAGAAGAAATGGCGCAATCTATATACATTTATATATATATATGAAAAAAAGAAATGAAAAGTCTTTTCTTCACCCGTAATTGTATATTCAACCATTATATCATAGTGACAAGCTTAAATTTTACATAGATTATTATATTACAAAAAAAAAAATTAGTTGATGCAGTTTTTGGTGAAAAAAAAGGGGTGTATAATAGGCTTTTTACTGTTCTGTTCTCTTCTCAATGATTTTTTTGTTGTATGTGATTATTATACAAAAATTTTTGGAACAATTCTTGTAAGTTTACTGTAACTGCAACCAAATTTATTATTAATTGATCATCCACTCATTCATTTATGATTATAAATAAAATAGAAAACTAAAAAACAGGTAGGTATGCATGTCTTAGGTATATATTCAATGTTTTTAATTCAATAAACATTCATTTTTCTATGTAGGGTTTATTAATTAAAAATGATAATAACAAAAAGAAGCATAGATTGGTGAAAAACTGTACATTTACAAATATAATTTCCACTATTATTTAAAAACAAATTAAATTAAAATATAAATAAAGAGAATTGTTAATGTGTGATATTTATGTACAGGGTGTTACTATGTGAAGCATATATTACAAATAATACACACAAAGAAAACGTTAAGCCCTTTAATGCACCTTGTATGTGAATTTTTATATTATTTTAACGAAATTTGAAAAAAGAAAATTAAATTCATTTTGTCAAGCACTACAATTAACTTGGCTTTATATTTTTTATTGAAGCATCTATTTCTTTTCTTTACCTTTCTGTTGAGACTGTACATTTGGTTCATTGTGTAATAAAAATAATAATAAAAGTGATTTCTAACAGTTTTTGTTTTGATTTTCTCGAAATTGCAGAGATTAATTTAAATTTCGCGGTTATTCTAGAGTGTAAATTTAGGTTGGTAGGAAAAAAATCCCTAAAGACGATTGGTATTTATATTTAGTGACTAATATTTTAGTTTATGTAGCGTTATCTATTATCAATTAACAAAACTAATGCAATAATTAAAATATATCTGTCTATAAAACACACCATTTTATGATTTTCTGGAAGATAATTACTAATTTAACTCTTTAGTCTCTAATGGTTTAAAGAATCAATACTATATTAAGAGGAGCAACGTTTATTCACTTCTCAATTGTGATGCTCGAGATAGCGCCATCTAAGCTTCAGATGTGGAACGAATATACACACAATTAAATTTGGAATTTGTATATTTCTAATTGTTGTATTTTCTGGAAATATTCGACTGTTACGATTTGTTCTGGTATTCTTTGAAAATGACTTTTTCTTTAAATTAAATTGTGCAAGTCATGGGTTGGTATTGGTAAATTCCCTAGAAGCTGTTGTTGGCTGTCCTGCATTCCTCCATCCTCCATTTTTCAATTCGTTCTTTCCGATTGCGCTAGTCGTCCGGTTCACTTCGGTGTTTGTGAAAAAGCTAAAAAATGTCTGAAACTTTGCAGTTAAAAGGCACCCTATTGGGACACAATGGTTGGGTAACCCAAATTGCAACAAATCCCAAATATCCTGATATGATTCTATCATCATCAAGAGGTAATTTTTTTTGAATCCCCATCATTTTTGGTATATTTTGATCATATCGAATTTTATCCAAGATTATCGTTGTTAAAATCGAATCATCCACAATTTAATTGAATAAAATTCGATAAATCAATCATTAATAATATAGGATTTTAATATAGTTTCATTTGTTAACGTATAAATTTAGATAAAACATTGATTGTATGGAAGTTGACACGTGAAGAAACTCAATATGGTGTACCCCAGAAGCGTCTGTACGGACACTCTCATTTCATCTCCGATGTTGTTTTATCCAGTGATGGTAATTACGCATTATCAGGATCATGGGATAAAACGCTTAGATTATGGGATTTGGCCGCTGGCAAGACTACAAGACGTTTTGAAGACCACACAAAGGTTTGATTAAAAATAAAATTTAATTTCGTTTAACACATTATTAAAGTATTGTTGACGGACAGCTAGAAGATTTTTTGTTTTTTTATCTATTAATGATTATCAGCGTCAACGTCTGAAATTGTTGTTTATCGGGCCAGTACTGTAAGTACTGAATGAATATCCACAAATGACTTTTACTTTTAAAAATGATACAACATTATAGTTTTCTATCGGTTACAGGATGTTTTAAGTGTGGCTTTCTCTGTGGACAATCGTCAAATTGTCTCAGGTTCACGTGACCGTACCATCAAATTATGGAATACATTAGCTGAATGTAAATATACGATTCAAGAGGACGGCCATTCTGATTGGGTATCGTGTGTACGTTTCTCACCAAATCATTCAAATCCAATTATTGTATCGGCCGGTTGGGATCGTATGGTAAAAGTATGGAATCTAACAAATTGCCGTTTGAAGATCAATCATTCCGGTCATTCTGGCTATTTGAATACTGTAACTGTATCACCTGATGGTAGTTTGTGTGCTAGTGGTGGTAAAGATTGTAAAGCAATGTTATGGGATTTGAATGATGGTAAACATTTACACACATTGGACCATAACGATATCATTACAGCTTTATGTTTCTCACCAAATAGGTAATTTCATCACTTGAGAATTTTTTCGAATAATGATACTGATGACACTGTTTTTAACCACTTGATTATATGTGAGAGGTTAAGCGGATATGGGGCTGATTATTTTCTAATTATTAATATAGATTAAAATCAAAAAATATATGAAATTATATTTTTTTTGTTTTATAGATATTGGTTGTGTGCCGCTTTTGGTCCATCGATTAAAATTTGGGATTTGGAAAGTAAAGAAATGGTGGAAGAATTACGTCCAGAAGTTGTAACACAAACAAGTAAAGCTGAACCACCACAATGTTTATCATTAGCATGGTCAACTGATGGACAAACTTTATTTGCTGGTTATTCAGATAATACGATTCGTGTATGGCAAGTTAGTATTTCTGCTCATTAAAAAAGTGGAATGTCCAAGCATGAATCTTGAAAAGATTTTTTACAATGTATTTTGACATGTATATTTAAATTTTCCAATAAATAATGGAAAATAAGTTGTATTATTTTCTATAATTATTGTAATAGACTGTAATAAAGACAGATTTTGTCTGATTTTTCTATTATTCGATGTTATAAATTTAATTGGGGCTGCCAATAGACCATGCTGTAAATTAAAACTTTAATTATTAATTAAAGTAGGTTTTGATCAAGGCTTTAATCAAAAATGCTTCAATTAGAGAGAGAAAGCAATATTTCCGGCTGTGCCGGCAGTCATGCCAACTTTAGACTTTCTTGCTACTCTTTTTGTGTTACTTGTTAGTCGTATAAATCTAGTGATTTTTGAAACATTATGTTGGACAAACCTAAAATGTCAAAGCTTGATTATAAAAATGGCAAGTTTAATTGTTAAAGTTGGTGTAAAAATAAAATATTAATTGATAATTAAATTAATTAACTAATTAATAATACTTTGACGGTAAAAAAACCAATTTATTTATTTATTATTTTTAATATTATCGTTATTATTTTTTTAGGTCACAAACTCATCCATATGCCAGACTATCTTGTTTGGATTATTTTAATTTACAGATGATATCGTAGAAGATATAAGTAAAATAATAATTACAATACAATTTATTCAACCCTCTTATAGTAGGGTTGCTTATTATACAACAATACAATGTTGAAATCTTATTTGAATGAACTTTAAATGTATTGAATACAACAAAATAAGTATTTATAAGTGCTATAAGAAACTCGTGTTGTATTCAAAATATTCCGTGTTATGAGAGACTTTTACTCATTTCTTATCAGTTAACTATACGTATTAACATTGATTTGTTTTTAGAAAGAGAATGAATGGATGAAGACTAAACAATTTATAAAATAAACTTTCAAATTTATCGATTAGTAAAGAAATAGGAATTACAATTTATGATAATAGAAGTAATTTTAATAATGATGATGTTGATAACGATTATCAACAATCGGACAAAAATTGCTTGTGTACTGAAGCATCACTTAGTGTTTTTTTTTTTTAGGATGAAATAGATACCATTAAAATTGGTAAGAATAATGATTGTTGGAACTAGAATATTTTGTTGAAATATCGTGTATTAAGAGGGTTACGTTAATTTTTAATTAGTAGATTTTGTTCAAACTTTCTCAATAGTTTTAATGCACTTTTTCAAGTACTTGAAACGTGGACATTAATTAATTTATGAAAATAATTATCGTTCAAGTATTTTCACGACTAATGATGAGGACCAACAGATTTATAGAAATAAGTTTTATTTAAATATTTTTATTTCCATAAATCTGGTGGTAATCATTAAAGTCGTTTTCTACAAACTGATGAAGACCAATAGATTTGTGAAAAATAATCAACATTCGAATATATCGATTGATAATGAAACTATAATTGATGAATATTATGGTAATGACAAAAAATATTTACATTTTCTATTCTGAAAGAGATAAGCAAGAAGTACTTGGTTTATAAAAATCATCAATACTTTTCTCAAATTTTTATAGTACTTGAATTAGTATTTTGAAGCACTGTAATAATGAAGACTATTAACTTTATGAAAATAATCATTTTCCAAGTATTTTCAAGACTAATGATGAGAACTAACAGATTTATAAAAATAGCTTTTATTCAAGTATTTCCTATTTTATAAATCTCCTGGTCTTCATTATTAAAGTCGTTTTGTACAGACTTTAATGATGAAGATTAAAAGATTTGTGAAAAATAATCAACATTAAAATATATCGATATTGATAATTAAATTAGAATTGATAATGATTATATAGTAATGATAATCAAGAATCAGATAAGAAATATAATCAAGAATCACTTGGTTTTATTATTAAAGATGAATTAAGTATTGATGAGGCATATTTAAAAATTGGTAAGATAATAATTTTAGTAATTTAGTCAATGTTACTTTATTTATTTACTTTAATCATTAGATTTTATTCAAATTTTATTACTAGTTGAATTAATTTAGTTCTTAATAGACATCAAACGCAAAACAAACAAATTTTGTAAACTTACTTATCTGTTCACTTGAAGGGGGCTTTCAATTTATATTATCTTATGTTAGTCATACATTTTTATAACTAAAATTGTTTCTTTGATATTCATTTCATTGTATAAATTCAATTTTAAATTCAAGTTACGATATAAACGTAGTTTCGGAATTCTGAGGCAAACATATGTAGGCAACCAAAATTATAATCATTCCTAGAACAAATTTATTGGAAAATAAACCAGGCTGCTATTATTTATTAATTTTTATTATAATTTAAATACAGTTTTACTAAAATAAACAGTTTTTTATGAAAATAAGGTTCTATTTTTGTTGAAGAAATTGCAATAAAAATAATTGGTCACCATTTAATTAATTTATAGTAAATGTTATTTTTATCTTTAATTTTTTGGGGCATGGGATGTTTAACGTGTTGCCTAAACGGTTGACACGCTATAGACGAAACTAGGGAAAGTGCAATCCATATTCATACTAGATCTATGATTAGTACTTATCTGGGAATTTTTCGTTCTATGGTTGGTAGTGTTATGGCATTTCAAAAATGTGAGGTTATGTACTTAATTTGAAAGTTTTCTCGAAAATATTTTTCATTGAATTAACTTGTAATTAAGTATAATTTGTGGTGTTTAAATACGAACGAAAATGTTTATTTTATGCGAAATGAAAAACGTTACACGTATACCACCACATTTATTCAATTTGAAATTGAACGAAGCCATAGCTGATGAATTAAATAAAAAGTTGGCAAATAAAGTAAACAAAAAATTATTGTATTATTTATATAGAATAATTCTTGAATATTTATCAATTATAGGTATTGCTTAATGTTGGTTTATGTATTGCATTATACGATATTACAAATATGGAAGAATCTTTTATATTTCCCGGTGATGGAGCATCTTATACAAAAGTCAGTTTTCGTTATATCGTCTTTCGGCCACATATTGAAGAAATATTAATTGGTAAAATACGCAGTTGTAGTCAAGATGGTGTACATGGTAATTATCAAGAAAATTAACAATTCAATCAAATTTTCATTATTATTTTCTTAGTATCTTTGGGTTTTTTCGATGATATTTTAATACCACCAACATCACTACAACATCCATCGAAATTTAATGAAACTGAACAAGCATGGGTATGGGAATATGATACTGGTGATGGTGAAAAACATGATCTATTTATGGATGCTGGTGAAACGATACGATTTCGTGTTACTGCTGAAAATTTTACAGAAACATGTGGTGGTCTACAACAAGAAGTACATGAAAAAAATGATAATAAAATACCATATAGTTTAACGGTATTCTTATCAATAACCAATAGATATAACAAAAACTAATACGTTTGTTTTAGGGGAGTATTAATGAACCAGGATTAGGCCTGGTATCATGGTGGGATAATTGACCTTTACATTTATAAACGAGACCACGTTTCCTGCTTCCATTGAATAAAATTTCATTTTTTTTTTATTGATTGATTTCCTCTTTGTTTATTCAATTTTTCCTCCAGTTGATATTCCTATTGTTATATTAGCAGCTGCTATGAGGAGTAGTGATGTGTTTGTATAATACAATTTAAAATACAGCTGTATAATACAATATGTATTAAAGGTTTTATAACGAATTTATTACAGTATTGAAAAAATAAGGCTATGCTGATATGATTTTGACCACTTTGACAGTTACACGAAAATGAAAAGCAAAAATTCACTCCAAATGCACAAACCTGTTAGACAGCGTTGAGTTGAAAAATCTGCCAACCTTTTAAAATATAATCAAGCAAATTGGACATACGTTCACGTTACTTAGTGACAAGAATACAAACAAATCTACACTTTGTTTATATAAATTTTATATTTTCTATTAATTTCTTGCCTATTTTAATTAAATACAATGGGTGATTTATCGCGAACTAATTTTTTAAAATCAATTGAACATTCTCTAAATAAAGAAGGCCATTTGAATAAACTTAAAGCTGAATTACGTTCGAAAATTTTCGATTTATTAAATAAGAATGATGACAATCAAGTATTACCGGAAATTTCCGAAGAGAAACGTCTAATTAATGAATTAATTAGAGAATATTTAATATGGAATAGTTATTTTTATACTGAACAAATACTATCAACTGGTAAATTTATTTTTAATTAATTAATTAATTAATAATTTTAAATTAATTATAATTTGATAGAGTCTGGACAGAATAATGGAAGATTAAATAGGGATGTTTTAACAACAAAATTGGGTGTTGTTGATGATGAAAATACAACAAAATTTCCATTATTGTGTTATATAATTGCAGAATTTCAACAAAAACATAGTCAAGATACTTTATAATTAATGAAAATATTAATTAATCGGAATCGGAATGGGATTCTCTTGATTGTATATAATCAACGATACGTTTCCTCATTTTGTCATCTTTTTGTAAATCTTTAACAGCCATTTTATTATTATTACAACCCATATATGGACATTTTGCTTTATTTTTCATCGATTTAATATATTGTAGTATTGATTGATGTTCATAAACATGTCCACAAATCTTATTACGATACGGTTCTTTTATAACCGTCTTACTAATTGGATCTATAGGTGGTGTGAATACATTTGAACACATTAAAGAATCGCTCATTTGTACAAAAGCACTCTCCGGTAATGTATCATTGGTTTCATTTTCAACAGCTTCAACATCACGATTCGATACACCAATTATGATATCTTTCCAAATATCGTGTGTTTCAACATTTTCTAAAACAGTACGATCTTCTTTCAATCCTCTATTGTAGATTTCGTCTAATTGATTATAATCAGGTAATTCATTTTTTATTATCATTGTTGTATCATCTAAATTTAATTTTTGTTCAAATTCTTTGATTGATTCTTGAGCAATTGATATGGATTTTTTAACATTGAAATCTGTATGACAATATTGTTTAACGATATTTTTAATATTTGTTTTGGCATCATCACGATCTTTATTTTTTAAATATTTATCAGTTAGTGTATTGTAAGTTTTTAAGGAGTCAAGACAAGAATTCAATAAATCCGAATAAGGCTCCATTTTATTTTCAAAAAAAAATCTAACCTCAAAATTCAGGAATTGTGGACGCATGCGCGATTGGAAACGAACTTATATCGGACGACCCATGGAAGTGCGTAGAAATCACATAAATAATCGAATATTAATTACATTGCAATCATTATTTTGCTAATTTAAAGTAGAATAATTTTATTATATATTTTGAAGAATGATATATTTCTTTTTTCGGATACTTTTGAAATAATTGTTAGATATTTTCTGTTGGCAACATGTAATTTTGGCAATCATTTGTGTAACCTTACTCACATCCATGAATATATTACACTAATTGTAGCTCCTCACAAAATTTTCAAAATACAAAAGATTGAAAATTTTTATGCACGTTGAGTTTGTTGAGAGATAAATTTTGATGAATTACTGGAATAACTACGTAAAAATTGGTGTTGGATGGTTACAATTAGAGTTTGACGCTATTGTAATTGTTATCATAGACCAATTATACCCATGATGCTGCGTATAAATCAAACAAATAATTGATTTTTTAATCACTATTTTGCTAATTTTAAGTATAATAATCATTTCATGTATTTTTGAAGAATTATATATTTTTTTTCATAATTTTGTAATAATTGTTAGATTTTTTCAATGTTGATAACGCCTGATTTCGACCAACGATATTAAACTTATAAAGATTGCATTATGAAGGACAAATCACGCTCGCTACTGCGTCACAGATAGCATCTTCAGTGTTGCCACTCTTACAACATTTATCAATCTTGAGTCGTATCATTATAACATATATTTCAGAGCTATTATAGTTTTTATTTTTAAAATTTTTTCATTATTACATATTTTATTTTATTTGTTGCTGCTGTATCTATTCATCTTTTTATTATATACTAATTAACTAATTTATAAAAATTCAACACAATAGCTTATATATATACTACAATAACAGACGAAGACAGAATCTGTTTAATTTTGGTTAATGTAGATGTGTATAATACATCTGTAAAATACAGCTTTATAATACGATAAATCTCGTATGTATTAAAGATTTAATACCGAGTTTAATACAACATGGAAAACTTAAGGCTATTTTAATATAGCTTTTACTCCTTTGACAGCTACATGAAAGTGAAATCAAAACAAAAAATTGGAGTTTCTATTTTTTCTTAATTTTAAGCTTAAATATAACATTCTATTTGTTTGTGTCTGTCTCTGATCAGTGATCAGCAATCAGCTGAAAAATTATGGTTATGTCAGTACAAACTTTACGTCTTTGACAGCTACACAAAAGTAAAATCAAAACTACAAAAAAAAATTTTTTTCTTAATTTCAAGCTTAAATATCAACGTTTTATTCGTTTGAGTATGTGTCTGATCACTGGTCAGGCACATACTGATCAGTAATCTGCTAAAAATGAACGTATTATGTAATCCGAATAGCCTAATGTGATATCCAATGTAGTGTCAATTTTTGAATAAAAGACGGCAAGAAATACCGGTATAAAACGGTATAATACACACGTATTGTACAAAAAAAATTAAATACCGTAAATTAACTTCACTAAGCTGTTTAATACGTTAAACACTGTATGTATTAAAAGTTTAATACCGAGTTTAATACGGCATTGAAAAGATAAGGCTATGTTGGAACAGTTTTCACCTCTTTGATAGCTTCATAAAAGTGAAATAAAAACGGAAAATAGAAATAATATCGTCATTTTATTTGCTTGTGTATGTGTCTGATCAGTAATAAGCTGAAAAAATAAGGTTACATCAGTATAATTTTTATGTATTTAACCGCAACAAAGTAAAGTCGAAACGGAAAATAAGAATTTGTAATTTTTATTAATTTTAAGCTTAAATATCTATATTTTATAAGTTTGTGTAGGTACGTGTTTGATCAGTAATCCGATAACAATAAACGTATAATTTAACAATAATAGCCTAATGTGATTTATGCAATGTAGTATCTGCTTCCGTCAATTTTTAAATAAAGTACGGCAAAAAATTCTGTATAAAACAGTATAATTTACATGTATTGTAGAAAAAACATAAAATATCGAAATATCGAATCATCCACATCACTTGTGGGAAGCCTCAATTCATAAGTCACACCGAGTTGTATCACGTGTTTCAACAAATAATGTTACGGCAGGGAACTAGCAATCTTTATTAGCTTAATATCATTGGATTTTGACAATCATTCTTGCAGCCTTAGCCACATTCATGAACATTATATACTAATTGTAGCTCCTTTCTTATTACTAACCCAAATATAAAAAAAATCGATCTTTTTTTACGTATTTTAATTTTTGGTCTTACGAAACTAATTTTTGCATACGTTGAGAATTTATTTTTCTGATGAATGTCTGAAATCATTGTGTAAAGAGTTGTTGAGTTGGCTACAATTAGATGCTGACGCCATTGCAGTGACATTAGTTGTGGTTAGTGATTTGCAATTTTTAAGTTGAAATTTTCTGAAATAAAAAAGTGTTTTTATTACGAATTTTGTAATATTATTGTAAGTAATTTAATATTTTATTAGTTTATAATAAAAAAATTTGAATTATTCAAATTTTTATTGAGAAATTTTGATCAATACAAAAATTGAGGTTATGTTGTAATGTTTCAGCAAAAAATCAGCAATGGAGACAATAGCTACAGATTCTGGTAAAATTGTTAAAATGGAAGTTGATTATAGTCAAACATGCGATGAAAAAATACCAGAATGTGAGAAATTAGCAAAATCTGGTAAATTACATGATGCTATCGAACAATTATTACAATTAGAAAAACAAACACGTACTGGTGCTGATATGATATCAACTGGACGTGTATTGATAGCAATTGTAAAATTGTGTAAAGACGCTAATAATTGGTCATTATTAAATGAATATATTGTAATATTAACAAAACGTCGTTCACAATTAAAACAAGCCATTACAAAAATGGTACAAGAATGTTGTAAATATGTTGATGAAACACCTGATTTAGATACGAAAATTAAATTAATCAATACATTACGTAATGTAACTGAAGGTAAAATTTATGTTGAAGTTGAACGGGCACGTTTAACACATAAATTAGCAAAAATACGTGAAGATGAAGGTAATATACAAGAGGCAGCGAATATTATACAAGAATTACAAGTTGAAACATACGGTTCAATGGAGAAACGTGAAAAAGTTGAATTAATATTGGAACAGATGCGTTTATGTTTAGCAAAAAAAGATTATATACGTACACAGATTATATCAAAGAAGATTAATACGAAATTCTTTGATGATGATGGTACACAAGATTTAAAATTGAAATATTATCGTTTAATGATGGAATTAGATGAACATGATGGTTCATTTTTGGCAACATGTAAACATTATCGTGCTGTATTGAATACACCATCAATACAATCAAATCAAATTGAACGTCAACAAACAGCACAATGTGTTGTTTTATATTTGATTTTAGCACCACATGATAATGAACAACACGATTTAACTTATCGTGTTTTAAATGATAAAATTTTAGATGAAATACCATTATATAAACAATTATTGAAATTATTTACAACATCTGAATTGATTAAATGGTCCGGTTTATGTGAATTATATGAAAAAGAATTGAAAAAAACACAAGTGTTTTCAATTACAAATGAACAATCGAAACAACGTTGGTTAGATTTAAAAAATCGTGTTGTTGAACATAATATTCGTGTTATGGCTAAATATTATACACGTATTAAAATTGAACGTATGGCTGAATTATTGGATTTATCAAAAAATGAAACAGAAGAATTCTTATCACAAATGGTTGTTAATAAAAGTGTATTAGCAAAAACTGATCGTCCATCTGGTATTGTCTATTTTCAACAATCCAAAGATCCTAGTGATATTTTGAATGATTGGTCTAGAGATTTATCTGATTTAATGCAATTAGTTAATAAAACAACACATTTAATTAATAAAGAAGAATGTGTACATAAGCATTTACAAGCTACAACAGCATAAATAATTACAATGTTGTTGTGTTTGTGTTAAGATAACCTTTGTCCTTGAAAATTGTTTAAATATTTCATTTTTATTTCATATCGAAAACTGTCTACTAATAAAAAAAAATTTAATTAAATAAATGTATTATGATGATTATTTGTTGAAATACAATGTCAACACTTTAAAATAATAAAATTCTTATATGGAGGAAACAATCGAGGTAATTAAGATAACGTGGTTTTATTGTACTTAATTATAAATTATAACAAAATTTGATAACATTTATATACATTTTTATTTGGATAATTAGTATTGAATAAAATAACCAGGTAAGATATTTTAATTAGTTTATAATATATCGAAATTAAAATTTAAAAAGTTCAGACTAAAACATGAATTATTTTCTATTTAAAAATAAGCTTTGGACGGGAAACGTAAGTCGTTACTTGTTCTGTTTATTAAATTTGTTAATATAGTTGGCGCTGGAATTGAAGTGGGTAGGTCTTCTTGAATTGATCCAGTTATTTGTGGTATCTTAAGTTACGATGTTTAGAAGTTTTAAGGAAAATAATTTTAGATGCCAAAATTTTATTCAAATCAGCCCCCTGTCACTCCGTGTTACAAAAAACGATTCTATATTGTCACACCAGGCAGAGGGCGCTAGTTGTACAGATACGCGATCGCCTTTACGGGAATTTTAGGAATTTTATTAGAAAATGTTTATTTAAATATTTTATTTATATAAAACTTTATTATTTTTCATAATTCAACTCAGTTTTCACGGTACATATAAACAATAAGTAAAAACTGTTGTGCAGATGTACTACTAGCGCCCCCAAAAGAACAAAGATCATGCGACATAGTCGTTCGCTTTTTCTACTCTTTCGCTCATTGAAGTGACGGGGGGCTGATTCAAATTAAATTTAGAAATAATTCAGTGTAACTTTAGGCACTTCCACTAGTTGGACTGATTTTTGTCGTGATGATAAAAGCTACGCGGACCACAGTTTAAAAACCACTGCTTTATTTCATATAAGGATAGTGAGATTTACGTCCTTGAAGGCATTTCGATTTCACCCTGTATACGTGTTATATGATACTTCTTTCCCTGATTCTTCGCGTTTTTGCTTTGTTGTTAATGTCTCCATCTTTCTTCGTTTCACTTTAAGTTATATCCACTTTCTTCGTTTTATTTGTACGAATATGGTCTAAAATATTTAATTTAAAATTTGAATAAATCCGCCATTTTCTCGAATTTCTATTAGTTACTGACAATGTTGCCAATTTTTTAAATTTCATTGTAGTCAATGATAATGCAACTAGATGTCGCTGTTGAAATTAACCCAACTTCTGCATACCGATTTAAAATAATGATTATTCGAATATTTCGTCATAATAGTTGATAAAAATGTTATTTTTAATAAATTAATTGATACCAGTTCAGTATTGTTGCAATTATAATTGTATTTAGTAACTTTTACATAACCTTAAAATTGAAACATTAATTATGTAAATTTTCTCAATTATATACTATTTAATGTTATTAATTGAATTTCTTTGTTTCATATAGCTACAACCAACGGATGAGAACCTAAAAAATGTCTATAATTAAAAAATGTTTATCATACATTTGTTTAATAACAGTAGAACCAACAATGATCTTGTACATGTTAGCATTTATGTTAACATCAGTAGTAGAACAAGCATTTTTCGTTGATAAAGCATGTCGTGTTAATCATCGATTAAATCAATCAATTTGTGATAATATAACAGACAATCAATATGAAGATATGAATAAAAAAGTACAAATAACCGTATCAAATTTCCATTTATGGAACGATATTGCCGGTCATGTTGGTCCAATTATATTAGCCTTATTTATGGGTGCATGGTCGGATAAACGTGGCCGTAAAGTACCATTAATTATCGGTTTAATTGGTAAATTCTATTATTCATTTATGGTTGTTATTAATAGTTTACAAGATGATTGGCCATTAGAATATGTAATTTATACAGCAACATTACCAATGGCATTTACTGGTGCTGATGTTGCTATATTTGCATGTGCATTCACATATCTTGTTGATATATCAACAGAAAAATATCGTACGATACGTGTAACATTATTGGAAGTTTGTTATTTAGCAACAATGCCAACTGGTATTGCTTTAGGTTCTTATTTATTCAGTCAAATAACAAATCGTTCATATACAATAATGTTTATTATAAATGCTAGTTTAATGTTAGCATCAATTATTTATAGTTTATTGAGATTGGAATTGAGGACGAATTCAAGACAGAAGCCATTATCACAAGCTGAGAATCTCTTTAAAGATTTCTTTGATATTAAACACGTCACGGAGACGGGACGGACAATATTCAAGAAACGTCCATACAATCGTCGTTGTTATCTATTAATATTAATTTTTATGATGGCATGTTATACATTCCAACGTGATGAGAAATCGATGAGTTATCTCTATTTACAATTAATCTTTAAATGGTCATTTGAACAAATCAGTTCATTTCGTACATATCAATCATTAGTACAAGATATCTTTTTATTGTTCAGTATACCAATAATGAGTCGTTTATTAAATTGGCGTGATACGATCATTATAATGATTGGTTCATTAGCACATTGTTTAGGACGTTTATTCTATGCTTTAGCTAATATAGATTGGGTATTTTATTTTGGTGGTTTGTTTGCATCAATTGGACCAATTGTAGCACCAGTTATACGTTCATTAGTATCGAAAATTGTTGCATCTAATGAAAAAGGTAAAGCATTTGCTGTATTATCAGTTGCTGATAATGCTATACCGTTAGTATCAGGTGTTTTATATAGTCAATTATATAATGCTACAATACATACACATCCTAATGCAATTTTTTATCTAACTATGACAACACAATTTATCGTTTTTGTATTGATTTTGTAAGTATTTTCATTATTATATCGTGGAAAAGAATTCTATTGGATAATTTTTCAGGTTTATTCATTGTCGAACGAACGATTCGGATTTAATTCATGAAGATCCTGAACGGAAAACACAATGTTTAACTGATGATGATAATCATCAACAAATACAATAATTAACTTCTATAATTGTGATGATTTTTTTAACAATCTAGACAGGGTATTTAAGACAAAAAGACAATTATTCGTATTTTTTTTAAATTGTTAAATTTGTAGTATCTATAGTGTATTTAGGGTTGTATAGTTTCAGGGGCATCTTTGCAAAAATGGCGGATGCGCTGGGTTACGTTTTTGTATTATTCCTGTTATAAATAAACGGAAAGGAATCTTCAAAAATTCTAATTTTAACACATTTTTAAAGAATTTGTACATGGTATTTTACACAAAAAAAAAGAATTCCAGTCTTAATTGTGATTTCAATAAAATTGTCAATTTTGTTTATTGCAGTTGGCTGTAGTTTGCCAACGTAGTGTATTTAGGATTGTATAATTTTAGGTGCATCTTTGTAAAATGGCGAATGCGCCGGGTTTTGATTTTTATAATTCTTTTTATTATAAATAAACACTAAGGAATCTTCCAAGATTCTTATTGTAATAACGTTTTTAAATATTTAACACATGGTATTTTGCACACCAAAAAAAAAACAACTTTGGTCGTGATTACAATTTTTTCAATGGTTAAATTTGTTTAGATTGCAGCAGAGTAGGCAGCTACCTGTAATGTTGTGTAGTTAAAGTTGCATAATTTTAGGCGCATTTTGCTCAAAAATGGCGAATTTGCCGGTATTCCGATCCTAATTATGATTTTTATAATATTTATTAAATTTGTTTGAATGTTGTACCGCGTGTATCACGGTATTTCCTCTCGCAGTTGACTGTGCTTTTGGTAACATAAATCGTAACTTGGTTCACAATTAATATTTGCTAATGGATTTTTCAAATAGCCGAACTAAGCCACGACATTGCGTAAAAAAGCACCACCATGTGCGAGAGGAAATACAGTGGCAACGATTATGAATTCTTACAAGGATTGCTCATGATGAACCACATTTTTTCGGCATCCCCACTTTTGTTGTCTCCAGTGACGTCATTCGCGTACATACAGACACGGATAGACATCGATAGAGACAGGTAGCTATGCCTGTCTCTATCATGTATATGTAGGTATGCCAACTATCCGTCAATGACGTCAAATATTTGGCTTATATGGAGAGTATAGGCAATGAGCAATCATTGTAAGTTTACAATCGTTGATACCGTGGTACATCCGGCAGAATTACAGATACCGGGGTGTATTTAGAGTTGCATAATTTCGGAGCATCTCTAAAAATGGCGGATGCGCCGGGCTACGATTTTTTAATAATTTTCATGTTATAAAAACTCAATTATCTCAAATTATTTGTAATCAATGGACTAGTGTTAATTTGCGTGTATTGTTGGTTGTATACCACTACTGAGTGGCGTGCTGCAAAATAAGGTTTGCGCTTGTTATGCGTCTACAAAGAAGTGGTACAAATAATTAACACTGCAAAACCAGGAACACTTTATTTGAAATAGGAACATTGTTAATCTCATAGTTCAATACAAAAATCAAACATTAAAAATTGTAAAAAATAAACACAAATGTGAAACAAACAAATACAAATTCTTATTAAAGTTTACTTTCATATAAGGGCTGTTTACTTATAATGGCCCCTTAGATGTATAAGAAATTCTAGTTGATTGAAAATTGTGAAAAATACTTTCGTTGTTTTAACAACCCTCATTATACGGGATAGTACACCCTTAACTCTTATTCTAAATAAAATGCAACATTTTTTATTGCATTTTCCAATACTTTGGATAAACCGTAGAAGACTTTGATAATATGGTCTAATGGTACGTTTTTTAGAAGTACTGATTTTTCATGAAACTTTAAAATTTTCAGTATTCGATTAAAATATTCATATCTTTGAAACTATTGCGACTGAAAGGTTGAAATTTAGAATTTGAATATAACAAATAATGCACCTTCAATCTAATCATATATAGTATTTAAATAATTAATATTTAACTGAAATTTTCTTTCAGGCAATTTTCAAACTGAAATATCTTATTTGTTTTAAATAGAATAACATGTTTCTTTACATTGTTGGATAGAGAAAAAATTCTACACTGAACTGTATTAACATTCTTTATTACCTATCTTTAATAATTTTTCAGTAATTTAAAATTTTCAATTCATCTAATTTAGCCGTGGATATCTAGTCACCTATGTCAAATTAATTCGCTTATAAAGAAACGCATAGGAGGCTTAGCCAGTAAATTTTATACTTGAATTGGCAGTTGTTTTCGAAGCCTACTATGTTTTTCATTACAGGCGAATTAATCCGACATAGGTGACTTGATACATTAACATTTCCTTTCAGAGGGCAAATTTAGTCGAATTTTAAAATTTTAAATAACTGATAAATTATCAAAAATAAGTATAGGGAAGTATGCAGTTCAATACACAAAATTTTATCTATCCAACAATATAAAAAAAAATAATTTCAGCAATACGATGAAAGATAGTTAAATTCTGTAAACTTTAATAGAAAGTTCAATATTTGTGCTACTTAAATTACAAATTTCAACATTCTAATGGACATATTTTCAATGTTATGATTTTTTTAATCGAACACTGTAAAATTAAAATATCTAAAAAAGTGTTAGTGCATATTATCAAAGTCCCCTTTGATTTAACCAAAGAAAATGCAATAAGTGTAATATTCTATTTAAAATACAACAACAATGAGGGTTGTTAAAAAAATATTTTCGAAAAATTTAGTGTATATTTCTAATGGCCCATCGCTGGGCCACACTTGTACGTATTATTCGTATTAATATTTTTCTTTTCTATTATACTTTTAATATAACGTCTTTTCAAATCGGCCAATCCATTTGTATTATAAATATTTAAAAAAGTTAAAAATGATACAGGTAAACATCGATGGATAATTTGATAACCAGTTACATATTCATAGAATTGATAAAAACATAATGGTACATACTTTTTAACCAATTCCATTTCATTAACATATTCTTCTACAATTAATTCTTCATTTATATTAAAATGAATATCTTTTGGTAATGGTATTAATACACGTTTATTAACAAAATATGTATTAATATTTGTATTTTTATTTTTATAAATATTTTTTAAATATAGTAATCTTTCACTATCATCATAATAACGTAAAAGACAATGTTGTTCACGAATATAACATAATTTACCTT
Source organism: Mylabris sibirica (assembly GCA_039776855.1). Lineage (NCBI taxonomy): Eukaryota > Metazoa > Arthropoda > Insecta > Coleoptera > Meloidae > Mylabris > Mylabris sibirica. Next base: position 9,337,895 of record CM077842.1, on the reverse strand, counting down.
GTGGTATACGTTTATCTAATCTTTTTATATAGTATGGTGAAAAAACATTTGAATTATCTTCGAATTTTGCACCTATAATTTTCTCGTTTTTCTCGTTAATATCACAAGTTATAACTTCACAATTAGAATTAGTGTAATGTTCTTGGATACATGGTGGTGATTTATTACAATTCGAAATTTTTTTCCTTTTCTTATCATTAGCTTTCTTATTATTATTATTAGTTTTATTATTTTTAATTGAAATCTTCCATTTTCTCAATGGCATTATTTTTGTACTCGCAGTTGACCATTCTGGTGTTAATGATAATGGCATATTTTGTTGTAATACGCCGTTAGGTTGTTGTTGTTGTTCCTCTTGCTGTTGTTTCTGTTGTTCTTCTTTTTGTTTTCGTTGTTGTTGCTCTTGTTGCTTTTCTTCTTCTTGCTGCTGCTGTTGTTCTTGTTGTTGTTGTTGCTGCTGTTGTTCTTGTTGTTGTTGTCGATTTTCTTCTTCTTGTCGCTTTTCTTGTTGTTGTTGTTGTTGTTGATAATCGATGACATTTATATGTTCACTTTCTAGCTGACACAACGGCACTGGCGGCGGTACAAATTGTAACGGTAATGAATCACGAATTTTCGGTGGCATTGAACGCATCATTGGAAATTGCATTGTGCGAATTGTTAAATCTATCGGTTGTAAATCCTGTGGTGGTGGCGGCACTGCCACCGCCGCCGCCGTTTTCGGTGGTGGCTCTAATCTCTCTCTATTAATATTGTTGATATGATTAATTTTAATTTCGAGTAAATCACGATTTGTTATCATCGGATAGTTTTGATTGTATTCAGAAAGTTGAGGTGGTGGTGGCGGCAGTGGCGAAAGCGATGGCGATTTCTTCTCTCCATCAGTCCCCAATTGTAGTAAATCTCGTATCATGAAACTAGATTTCTTGCCTAAAATAATAATAATAGAAAAATAGGTATACAGGGTGATTCACATCGAACGAAAAGTTCTTATGACAATTCCCATTATTATTTAGTGAGCGATTCGAAAAATATTTTAAGAATTTATAAGGGGGTCTCCAGAGAGAATTTTAGCAAAATTAGATCCTTGTAGCTAATTGGGAAATTGAAAATCATTATTGGAATGATGAACATAGAGTGCCATGCAACAATTTATATACTTAAATGCCATATGATCAGAATTATTTTCGATCCAAGTAATCAATGACTTGGGAATATCTATTGTTTCGTAGCACTCTATGATCATAATAATTTTGGAATTTTCACCTATAAATTATAAATTTCCAAAATAAGTCTTATATTTCTAAAACTAATTATAAAAAACTATATTTGTAATCGGAAAAAATATGCTATTTAATGGATTAGAAATTTAAATATGCTTTCATTTAAAAAAACATACAGAGTAAATTTAGGATCTAAGTACATTGGAGATTCCCACCCCTAATAATTTCCACTCAAGTTGAGTGAAATGAAGAGACATTTGAATGAGATAGAAATACACTGGGTTGCGTTTATGCCTTTTAAAAGAGTGGGTGGTACCAATTACTACAACATTTCTCACTACTTACCAACCCAGTATGTTTCTATCTCATTCAAATGTCTCTTCATTTCACTTAACTTGGGTGGAAACTATGTACCTAGATCCTAAATTTACTCTGTATGTTTGTGTTAAATGTCAAACATTAGAAAAGTTATTTAAAATTTGATAATATAGGTGAAATCAATACTAAAAACTGTATTAGAAATAATACCGGCAGAAAATATTGGATAGACACATTACAGAATTATCTCTATCCTTTCCGCAGTCATTTTCTCGCATGTGTTAGAAAGAGGTCGAGCAAATTAAGCCGGGGTATTGTTCCACCTCCTAATACTCATTTAACTCCATTGAACAGACGGAGAAAAATATCTACTGTTTCTCTTTAAGTTAATTTGATGAGAAAAAGATAGCGAGTAGAAACATTGCCAGTTTCCATAAGTTTGACAAGACAAATAAATATATGAGATGGAATGATGAAAGCGGGAGATAGGTATATACTTTGCTATGTTTCTATTAAATTCCGCAGAGATGTTTATTCCTTTTCAATACATTTGAAAACTAATGAGATATAGCGCATTCTTAAAATGACGAAAAAATGAGAAAAGTCGAATAACTCAAAAACAAAAAAAGATGGCAAAAATCTAATTACACCATCCGATTAGCTTTGAAAAAGTAACACGAGAACGTGCTATCAGTTATTTTGTATTATTATTCCTTAAAGGAGATAGCCTTAAAGACCATCGAAAATGAGACACTCTGTACAAGAACTTACTTGAATTCTCTCGATGATCAATAATCGCGCATTGATTTTGCTAACTGAATGGATTTGTATATTTTCATTCATCATAATAATATCATTGTCATTATCATTATTATTATATGCAATGTAGTATTTGCTTTCGTTAATTTTTAAATAAGAAACAGCACTAAAAACCGTATTAAACGGTATAATACAGGGTGTAATCGAAATCCCTAACAATCTTCAAACCACGTAGGGTACGTACAATTTGAGAAGCAAGGTGTGATGCGCGAAGGCGGGGCTTAAGCAACCTATCGGAGATATTCGGTCGGCACCGAAAGTCGCCGTCCTGAAAATATAAGACATTGGCGTCATAAACACGTGCATCTTTCCCACTCCTCAGTCTGAACTCTATGGTGCTGCCATAATTATGACAATATTTTTAAATTGGATAGCAGACATCAACACGATCTCAGTTGGGTCCATTTAGACGATTTGCGCACTGAAGGACACATTGCAACACAAATTGTACGTAGTCTATAGAGCTCGAAAAATTGAGCCGATTTTTATAATACATACATTAGGGGATCGAGAAAAAAGGGGTTGAAAATTTCGCCAAGATTTTTCGAGTCACTGATAAATAATTGTGTATAGTTTGCGACGGATGTAATTAATACCGATCGTCTTGATACGACAGGTATTCCGTTGATATCAATCAACAATTGATCTTCAATGTTCACTTGCTGGTGAAATACGTCTGTTGATTGTATGTATTTGTAAATTATTGCAGATTTTGTGTATGTTTTTGGATATTAATTTTAGTGACTAATTCGTTTAAAATTTGTTAGTTGTATTATGTAGCTAGTAGCTAACCCTAGTATACACAGCCATGGTGCTCATGTATGGTTTGACCAACCAAATAATGCATTAAAGGCACGAGAGCTTTATCGCGAACGATTCCCCGATCGTGCTAGACCATCCCGTCTTACTTTCCATCACACCGTGCAACGATTACGACGTTATGGACAATTGTTAGTCCCAAGAATCGAAAGAGGCCGTACATGTTCTGCTCGAGTGTTGGAAGTAGAAGGGGAACATTTTGAACAATTTTTATAGTGTTTTTCAAATTACATTATTTTTAGTTTTTAATCAAATGTGTGTATGTTCAATAAGTAAATTAGTAAGACGTGCGTGGGTAGTTCAATGGAAATTTTTGATGTGTTATCTGACACCTTTCTTATCAACTCTAGACAATAACATTGCCGCAGGTTAGTAAAAAACCAGCAACCATCAATGGTTCAAAATTTATCAAATTTTAGTAAAACAATTTTTTTTTCTTCGACCCTTCAAAATTATGATTATTGCACTCTATTCCACATAGGGATAGTCAAGTTTGAATATTGTCAGGGATTTCGATTACACCTTGTATACATACAATATGTACAGGGTGATTCACGTCGGACGAAAAGTTTTTATGGCAACTCCCATTATTTGGCGAGTGATTCAAAAAATATTTCAAGGATTTATAGGAGGGTGTCTAGAGATCATTTTAGAAAAATTAGAACCTTGTAGCTCATTTGTAAGTTAGTCAAAAAACGTTCGTTTTGGACAAGGTTACGATTTTCAGAAAACGAGTTAAAGACTAAAACGACTAAGAATGATTCGGAGAGCCTTCCAACAATGATTTTTTTCCTTTTACAATCTAGAAAAAATGCGAAACATCTACACTTGTTCTAGAAAAATTGAGAGAAACGAAAAAAATCAATGTTGGGAGGGTCTACGAGTCATTTTTAGTTTGCGTGATTTGCTCGTTTTTGTAAATTTCCACATTGTCAGAAACCAACTTCCAAATTAACTAAAATGCTCTAATTTTGCTAAAATGTCTTCTGGGGACCTTTTCTATAAATCCTTGAAATGTTTTTCGTGGAGTTGTACAAAAACTTTTCCTCCGATGTGAATCACCCTGTATTATATTTGTCAATACATATTGGGAATTGTCAAAAAAAAACCTGCCGCCTTTTCTACAAATCACCAATCAGAATTTGAGAAAAATTTTAACAACCAATCAAAATTCGTTTTTGTTTAAAGTTAGAAAAAACAAATTGTATAAGAACTTACTTCGATTCTCCCGATGATTATTAACAGCCGGATTGATTTTGATGACTGAATAAATTTGTATATTTTCATTCATCATAATCTCTGTATCATTATTATTATTATTATTATTATTGCAATTCTCTTGGACGGATGATCGTGAGGATATTGGTGAATGAATCACCGAAACTTTCGCACAAATCGGCTGTTGTTGTTGTTCTTGTTGTTGTGGTATTATATCAACATCAGTCTCATTAATTTCAATATCACAATTGTTTCTATCATCATCATCATCATCATTAATTACTATTACAGGATCATCTTGTGTCTTATCGTGATCATCATCACCTAATGTTTCTTTAATTGATGATGATGGTTGTTGTTGCTGTTGTTGTTCTTCAACTGACGATGATGGTTGTTGTTGTTGCTGTATTCTTAGTAGTTGTGGCGGTGTAAACAAATCACGAACTCGATTATTATTGCATGCCGGCTTATCTAATTTCAAATCAAATAAAAAAATGTTATCAATAATATCAAAATATTTTTTTTTTTTATCAACTTACTATTAACGCCAAGTTTGATAATTTCTAATGTTTCATGCCTGAAATATCGACGGCAATTCTTGCGTTTCCGTTGATGTGTTTTCTTCTGTATTGTTGTTGTTGTTGTTATTGTATTTGTTGTTGGCATCAATCGATTCTGATAATTACGCAATTTATGTCGATAATTCTCACACGAGTTGAATGTTTCCATTGTTTTATTTCAAATTAAACCAAAAATAAAGCCGGTAATAAAAAATAATAAATGGTGTATAATGTTGAAGAAATCAATAGCAAATGCTTGGCGATTTTGTTTTGAAAATATTCGCAGCTGAGTCACGTTTCTGCTTATTTTTTTTTTTTATTCCTTATCGTTGTCTCTGTTTTGTTTCTTCTATTATACAACAAAACTCATACATATTTACCACACACAAATCAAAAAAGACACACACACATATACACATATACTACTATAAAACAATAAAGTCGTATACTAAACGATAAAATAAAGGAATTCAAACTTGTTTCCCCCATTGATTCCTATTCAAATTAATTATCGTGAATTAATAATCCAGAAAGTAATAAAAACAACATGTATAGAAACAGACAATTATCATTAAAATGTTTTTTTTAATGTTAATATTCTTATTGTTGTATTGTATAGAATCAACTTACGTGTACATAATTTCCACTTCTTCACCATTTATTAAGCCATTAATGTTTTGAATTGATAAACGTGGAAATATTGTAAAAAATCGAGCAACAACAATGGATAATAACAAATTAGAACTCAATAATAAATTTAAATGAAAACATTATATAATAATAATAATAATAGCAACAATACGATAAAATCCTCCTACATATTATTGTAGAATGAACAAAATTAAATTTTTCAAATTAAATCAAAAAAAAAAAAATTAATAAATTTCAATGTAAAACTCACATACAAGCGATATATGAATTACACACTTCTTCATCTTATCATATCGTGTTTATTATTGATAACAACCAGTGATAAAGTCTCTTGATTTTATAATAAAACGTGAAAAAATTGTACAAATTAGGAAACAAGCGTCTTATTTGTAGGAAGATCAGCTAATTTATATTAATATAGAATAATTTGTAAATATGGTAAATCAATCGACAACTATCTTTATTTTATAAGACACGTAATGGTGTTATAAAGATCAACACATGTTTTGTTATAAAAATAAACGTATGTATATCTATATAATATAAAGATATAAATATTATTGTATATATGTATAGTAACATTCTAATATCAAAAGCATTCGAGAACTAACCCCCGATATAATAAAGCCACGTCAGAATATCAATTATCGATTACAAACTTGTTTGATTGCTTAGAATGTTACTATATAATGTGTTTTTGTTTATTTTTCCATGTCCCATCATCTATTCGTCAGTTAATTAATTTTATTGATAATTGAAAAAATATGTAGTATGTACATTAAAATAGTAAAAAAATTATTTTGCCATATATGCATTTATTTTAAAAAGCGGATATGGCTTATCTTATCTATAAAATAAACGATAAGATAACATTTATTTTATCGCCGATATATACACACAAACACACACACTTGAATATAATTCAATGTATTTTTTATAAATTTTATTTGTAATTCAATAATAAAAGGCACATTTACAACTATAAAATTTTATACCAAAACACACACACACACACACACAGACACATGATGGCACTTGGAAATAAATAATAATAATAATAATAATAACAATAATACTTTTTAATAATAGCAATAATTAAAAATGCCATTGTGGAATGATAACAATAATTATAGTACCAATTGTTAGTAAAATACGATAAAAATATGACACAATTTCCGTTTAAATCACTAAGTTAAGTACAAATTTAACAAATTTATAAATGTATAAAATTACCTCAAAGTTTCCAAAATAATCCACAATAGCTTATTAAAATTTCTAAAAAAAATACACCCCCAACAACCACAATCACAGTAATTTTCTCATTCTTCATAAAGGCACCTCTTTCTCTATCATTATTATTATTGTTTAATATTACCATTTTCAATTAAAGCATAATTCGATGATAATAAATATACAATATTATTACCATCTTTTCTAAATATAGGCATTTGTGTTTCTGCATTGATTTGTATATGGATTTGTCGTCGTTTACCACCCAATGAACATGATGGTGTTTTTGTTATATTCACTGGTAATTCCTTTGATCTATAATAAAAATTCGAATTAATCGAAATTGATTTTATTATGACCAGGACCTTAACTATAAGGGGACGTAATTCTTTGCCCTTTTTATTTCAAAAATTTTTGTTTCCTCAAATTATTGCCCTAACTCCTAAAAAAAGGCGCCCCATCTGGGATAGTTTCCAGAATACAGTCCTGATTCTGATAATAAGAAGTTCTAATTAATGAAAGTTTATGAAATTTTGACTGAAACCTTTGTTTCAACTAAACTAGCTCTAAAATTGTATACTGTACAACGAGGCTGTAATGTGTGCTATTATTACCGAAAATCTAGGTAATAATAGCACACAATATGGCGAGTTGTATACTATACTTTATCTACGATTTACATATTTCCAAGTGTACAGGTACTGTTTATGTACACATTTAGGAGTGTCTTCTTGTAACAGGTATATAAGGACAAGTATTTTCAAGGGTTTCTTTAAATATTTCTATTTATAATTGTTTAATAAATGACTTTTAAACAATTGAATTTCTAAAAAAGGAAACATTTATTCTATATTTTTGTTAAAATTATTGTTGAATAATATTACATACGTTGACAGGGTTAACATTGATTTTTTTTCGTTTTAGTCCATTGCTTTCTACGAAAAATTGAAAACATTTCCACCTTTTCCAGAATGTACAGTAGGAAAACGAAAAAAAAAACAATATTGGGAGCGTCTTCAAGTCATTCTTAGTCATTTTACGTGTTTAGCTCATTTTTGAACAACATTGTCCAAAACGAGCGTTTTTGACCGACTTTCGAATGAGCTACAAGGTCCTAATTGTACTAAAATGATCTACACGGATTTGTCTACGCACACTTAAAGTATTTTACGAATTACTCGCTAACAAATACGAGTATTCATAAGAATCGACCATCCGTTCAATTAAAATAATAATAGAACGATTTAAATTTTAATATTTCAAGAATTTATTGGGCAGTTCATGAAGAACATTTTAGCAAAATCAGGACCACGTAGCTCATTTGAAAATCCGTTAAAAACGCTCGTTTCTGACGATATCAAGAAATTTACCAAACAGCTGCACACGTAAAACGACTAAGAATGACTCCAAAACCCTTTCAACAATGAATTTTAAGAAAAATGGAAAACATTTCCACCTTTTCTAGAATACATTGGGAAAATCCTCGAATCATCATCTATAGTGTACAGCAAAATTTTGAAAATCGTGATACCATCAGAAGCGAGCTTTTTTTAATCAATTTCTACATGGGCTACGAGGTTCTGATTTTGCTAAAATGCTCTCCAAGGACCCTCCTACAAATCTTTAAAATATTTTTTAATCGCTCGTTAACTAGACCTTAAGCAATAATAATGATGAGGTGTGGCACGTACAAATTCATAAGAATTCCAATTAAAAGTAGGTGGAGAAATAGAGCTGTTAACCAATAAAAAAATAATAATGGAGAACATGTAAACTATTCAGTGGCGTAGAGATAATCACATATACTTTTGATTGAATCTAAATTAATATAAAAAAGTTACTCATCATTGTAGCTCACTTATTTAAAAAGTAATCTAAATACTTATTTGTTTCACATATAAAGTCGTACACTCGGGTGCACATAAAAAGAGACCACTTTTTGTGCAGTTGTGTAAAACCGGCTTTTGTGGGCGGTCGTAATAATGTAACAGAAACTTCAAAGGTTAAGATTTTGGAAGAAAGATATTCACACTAACCGAAAAACGTAATATTCCTCGTTCAAGAGTCGGTATCTTTTATGTGCACCCGAGTGTACACACCACTGGTCGTTTAAATACAATTTAAACTCCACAGATTAGACGAGGCTAGGTTCGAAAGTGCTTTATCTAAACTATGTTCGTAAATTCTGATTCGCACTTTAATGGGGGGTTTGCTAGAATCACGGAAATATTCTTTAGAGCTACTTCAGATGTAAAAACAGCACCAGTCAAAATTTTATAAATTTCCATCAACTATGTTGAACTCCTGATCCTTCTAATATAGGGGTTTGATTCTATGAAACTCCTATTAGTCGACGAGCGATTCGTACAATATTGCAAGTGTTTATTGGGAGATCCCAAAGAACATTTTAACAAAATTAGTACAATTGTAGCTCATTTGGAAGTTGGTCTAAAAAACGTTTGTTTCTGACGATGTATAGATTTTCAAAAACGAACTAAACCCGCAAAACGACTTAGAATGACACTAGGAACCCCCCAAAAATGATCTATTTTGTTTTTCACCATTTTATTCTGGAACAAGTGGAAATATTGCGTATTTTCTCTGGAATACAATGGACAAAAACGAAAAATATCAATGTTGGGAATCATTCTTAGTCGTTTGCACCTACTTCGAAAAGAGCTATGAGGTTCTAATTTTGTTAAAATGTTCCCTAAGAACTCTCTTACAAATCATTAAAATATTTTTCGAATCACTCGTCGATTAATAAAAGTTTCATAGAATGAACCATATTTAGATGAAACACCCTGTATAAACCCTATACATATAAAAAAAGACTTACATTGAATTGATGGTGCTGGTTAATACGCCAACAATTTCACCAATACGATCCTCTTGTTTTGTTGAATTCAACGAAAATACAAAATCATTACCACCACGACAATGTATAATGATTAATTGATCATTACCAGGACTTACTGTAATACCAGTAATATCATTCAATGGTATACCTTCTTTCATATTACGAAATTTATTTATATCCAATTTAAATATAAATTTATCAGTTATAACAATAGCACGTTCTGTACATTTATTAAATTTATTAAATTTCGTTATAAATGATGAGAATAATATACGATTAAAATGATTTGTATTTTTCAAATTATTCACATTATCATTATAACATGTATAATTATTATTTTCATTTAATAATGATAAATAATTACCATCCCATTTACGATTTAAACCATAATTTTGTCGTTTATTTAATAAACAACTAGCTGCATTTATTTTCAATTTCATTTCATTCCATTCATGTTTCGGTATACGTTTCAATATCATAAATGCCCACCAACGATTATAAATTTGTTTGAATAAATTCACAGTTGATTGTAGTTGTTTCGGTGGTGTAGTTGGCCATAAAATTGTTTTACCATAATTTTTCATTGTTTTAACATTTGAAAAACGATATTGTAATTCATTTATATAATCACGTATCTTTTTTAAACGATAATATTTAATCATTGTTAATAGTGCACACATCTTTTTATATTGTTGTCTTACAATATAACCACGCCATGTTTTTTGTATTAATGTAACAATACCAGGTATTAAATCATTACGTGCTTGTTCTAATGCAAATAATGTTTTTGGTGAACGTATAAATATCTTTGTTTTACCATATTTTATATCATTATTAAATTGACGTTCATTCATTATAACTTCAACACCATCACGATCAGTACCAGAACGAAAATTTGGCCATGTAAATTGTGATATCATTTTATAACGTTTTAAAAATTTATCATAACGTTGTCTATAGACGAAACCAGCACGTCTTACACGTACATTCTCTATTAAACCTAAATAATTTACTTGATGTTTAACTAATTCATCATTAAATAATTGTGATGATTTAATATCATTCGGTTTAATACAACGTATATAATTTGGTATTTTTTGATATAAATTTTGTACTAATAATTGCATAGAATTTTTAAATAATGTACCAGCTGTTGGTGGACGTTTTGTTGTTTTTAAAATATTTTGTGAACCTTCTGGGAACATCTCTTTTAATATTGGATCATTTGAATTGTATAATAAACGTTTAAAATCTTGATATAATTGATCTTTGTTTTTATCCAAAAAACCATTTATACAATAAATTACATCACCAGCATAATGTGTTATACGAAAATCAATCTGAAAATAGATGTGAGAAATAATTGAAAATTTTCAAAATTAATGTTAATTTCCTGTAATAATAAGAGAACAAAAGGTAGTGAAATCGGGTATAAAACAATCAAATATAGCGTATTGTTAAACTTATAAAAAATTACACAATTTTATCGATAGAAATAAATCAATAATTTAACGAGATAATTAAATTCTTGCAAAATAATAAAACGTTTTATTATTAAACACACACAATAGTTGGTTGATTATTTTTAGCTAAAATATGCTCCAATTTAGTCGGCTGTAGAAAATCCAGATCAAAACAATTACCCAGTATACTACGGTATTTCCTCTCGTAGTTGGCTGTGCTTTTGGTAACGTAGTACTAAACTTAGTTCACAATTGACATTGGTTAATGTATTTTTCGAGTAGCCGAACCAAACTACGATACTACGTTACCAAAAACACAGTCAATTGCGAGAGGAAATATCGTAGTACACTCGGTATATAACATACAATGCTATTACATCTCGCAGTTGGCTATGACTTTGGTTATATAGGATTGTAGCTTGATTTTTCATTGAAAAATCTCAAACTTGATGAACCAAGTTAAGACTCTATGTAAGCAAAAGTAAGGCCAACTAATTTATCGAATCTATAAGAATAACATACAGGTAAGGCATTCTTACTAGGTACATACGAAGAAACATATACAGAATGATTCAAGAGGATGGGTTACTAAAAGTTTGAAAGCCCCTTTACATTGTCCGAGTTTTGTATCTGATTTTTATATTCAATTTCATCTTTATTCTTTATTAATTGAATTGAAAGCTGCTTAGCCTTCTATGTGTTACATCTTTTTTCAGGGGAAAAAATTAGACAAAATTGAAAATTTTGAATAACTGAAAAACCATCAAAGATAGATATAGGAAATGCTAATTAAGTTAAATGCGGAATTTTTTTCTCTATCTAGCCATATAAAGAAAAATATGGTGTTCTATTTAAAATAAGCAAGATATTATAATTTAAAAATTGCCTGAAAGAAAAATTTATTTCAGCTAAACTCCGAAATATAATTGAATTCTGTATAAATTGACAAAAAGTATGTACATTATTTTTACTACTTAAATTTCAAATTTTAACATTTCAAATGTTATAGCTTCAAAAATAAGATTTTTTCAATCAAACACTGCAAATTTTAAAATTGCAGTAAAAGCTGAAATATCTGAAAAACTTTCAGTGCTAGACCATGGGTCATGTTATCAAAGTCTCCTTCGATTTCATCAAAGAATTCAATAATGCAATAAAAAATATACCATTTCGTTTAAAATAAAAGAGTAGTGTGTACTACCCCATATAAGGGGGGTAACTAGAACAATGAAAATAATGTATAAAAAAAAGTTCAGGCAACATAAAGGCGATATAGCAAATTTCATCAACTTCCATCAATTAAAACTTCTTATACTTTTGATAGCCCATCCTTTTGAATCATCCTGTATACAGAGACAATTTTTAATGATTTAAAATTATATAAAATTAGGATATGATGAGGATGTTTATCGTATGGCACCGAGATCTCGTAATATTAACTCCATCTAACATTGATATTTATAATTTTTATATTTTCAGCCATTTTTAAGAACCCGAAATACTATTAACAAATCGATTAACTTTTATACAGGCTGTCCCATAAGTTGCGCATTCCCTTTTAAGGGTAGATAGGGGATGCGATTTTAAGGTGAAAAGTCCTTTACCACTATTTCAACTGACGCACAGGTAATTAGTAAGTAATTAAATTAAGTACCCAATCAGATGTTCTCTTTTTATCGCTATCATGAGCATCTGATTGGCTACTTAATTTAATTAATTACGAATTATCTATGTGGAATTGTATCGCTTATTTACCTTTAAAATAAAATTGCGCAACTTACGGTACAGCCTTTATTACGATATGTATTTAAAATCACCGCGAATTCTCCGTTTTTCTATTGGCTAGACTACACGATACAATGTTGTCAGTTTTACTAATTTGGCTCTCAACAAGAACAAAATTTGTGATATTTCAACAAACTTCTAATAGATGGCAGACAAATTTGTGCGCCAATTTCAAAATTATAATCGTTTTTTCTGTTTTTATTTAATTAAATAATCACCTTGTGTCTTAGTTGTTTATCAGATGGTTTTAATTGTCGTGAACAATAATGTTTATGATCTTTCAATTTTTTATCCATTGCTTCTAATAGCATTTCATCAGTGACTTTTTCAGCGGTCATCTTTGAAGCATCATCCATAATAGACATAATACCTAAATAATAATAATAATAATAATAATAATAATTTAGATTATAGAGGCGTTGTATAGGTATTTCATCGAGCAATTGGCCATGACTTTGGTTACGTAGCATCGTAGCTTGGTTCAGCCACTTATTCTACATTGAATAATACAAGTATGATCAAAATTATGGCCAATTGCAAGTTAAAATAGTTGTTTTACAAACCTTTATGTGGTGCTTCAACTAAATCGCATATAATTTGATTATTAAAATATTCAATATTTTGCCATTCAATACCTTCACGATTATATTCTTCTTGTTCTTGTTTTAATACTAATTCAATAAATAATTGTTGTAATTTTTCATTACAATAATTAATACAAAATTGTTCAAAATTATTATTATCAAAAATTTCAAAACCATATATATCTAATACACCAATTAATGTTGTTTTATAGTAATTATAAATATTTGTTTTTTTATTATTATTATCAATTGTTATACAATTATTAATTTTATTAACAATCCAATTAAATAAACGTTCATAGATTGCTTTTGATAATGCATCACGTCCATAATTTGCTTCAATTAATGTATGTTCTTTACGCATTATATCACCATGTGCAGCAATAACACGTTCACATAATGATTGATTTAATTCATTTAAATCAATTTTTAATAATTTACTAATAATTTGTAATAATTCTTTATTTTTTATAAATATACGTTCATCATCATTATTATTATCAATATTAAATTCTATATTACCTAAATGTAATATAGCACCAATTATATGCCATAATGTATCTTGTTCATTTTGTTTAAATTCTAATATATTTAATGATTTTATAACTTGTTGATAATCATTACGATCATTGATTGTATCAATACGTTTACAATCACCTTGTTTTATATAAAAATATTGATCAATATTGCGTTTTAAATATAATTTTTTTAATAAATCATCATTACCACCTAATAATAATTGATAAAAACAATGAAAATTACGTTCACCATTCTGTTGATAGATAACACGTGATTTTTCTAATAAATATTTATTGATATGTCCACCAATTGGATCACCTTTAAAATCAAAATGTATATCCATATATTTACCAAAACGTGATGAATTATCATTACGATTCGTTTTTGCATTACCGAATGCTTCTAAAATTGCATTCGATTGAATTAAAACATTTTTAACACGTTCAATCTCTTTCTGTCCATCTATAAAAAATTAATTAATTAATTAATTAATAATTAAAATAGTGATAATAGAAACCTTTATTTGTAACAGCAGCAATATATTTCATTATAATTTTAGAGGCTTCCGTTTTACCAGAACCAGATTCACCACTTATTACAATACATGTATCACGACCTTGTTGTTGCATCACTTTATGGGCAGTATCAGCAATTGCAAAAATATGCGGTGGATTCTCAAATAATTCACGACCTAGAAGAATAACACCTCATATTAATTAATAGGGAATAAAAATAAAATAATACAAGTATTTATCGAATATTAGGGGTAGTTTTGGGCGGGGTAATTCTTAGAAATAGTATCACCGTAGAGTAAATAATAACAGATTTCAGGCCTATGCTTTTTTGTGTAATCGATAACAGTACTCGTGACACCAAGACAGAGTCACCGTGGAAGTACTACCAGCGTTGTGTGTATTCCGGCCACCAGACGGCGATACTATCGAAGTGCCCCAGGCGATGGGAATACAATTTCAGACAAGAACTATCACTAATTGTAAGTATAGTATTGCCCAAGAGAGAGTGATATTTGCGCTCTCTCTCTCTCTCTCTCTCTCTCAAACAAACAAAACAAATCTTAAGCGTTAATCAACACCATAAGCGTCACTCAACATCACAATTGTATCATATTACAACCCATATGGAAGAAAATCTACAAACAAAATTATACAATTTTGAGGCCACTATACCCAAAAACATAAATTAAAACCATTAAACTAAAATAGAAAACAAATTCGTTTTTCTTCGAGTTAGAATTATGACTCTTAAGAAATAGATGGCAGCATCTTCCAAGCAAATTTTTCGATTACAAGGCTGAAAACTCTATATTATTCTTTCAAGTAAGCCACTTTTTCGGTAGTAATTTTTCAAAACAATATTATATAAATTCTCTATAATATATTAACATGTTATCCTTATCATAACAAATTATTATCAATAAATTTCAAGGTAACAGAAACCGCTTTAATGATAATCTAATTTTTCTTCCTTTTTTATACCGGGTGATTTACCTTAAACGAAAAGTTCTTATGGCACTCCTATTATTTGACGAGCGATTCGAAAAATATTACCAAGATTAATAGGGGAATTCCCAGAGAACATTATAGCAAAGTTAGAGCCTTGTAGCTCACTGAGAAGTTAGTCAAAAAGCGGTCGTTTCTAACAATGTGGCAATTTTAAAAAAACGAGCAAAGCACGCAAAACGACTAAGAATGACTAGTAGACCCTCCCATGCAATGGAGAAGAACGAAAAAAATAAATGTTGGGAGGGTCTCTGAATCATTCTTAGTCGTTTTGCGTCTTTAACAACCGTTTTTTGACCAACTTTCAAATGAGCTACAAGGTTCTAATTTTGCTTCAATGTGTTTTATGGACTCCTATTTTTATTTTAATCGTTTGTCAAATAATGGGAGTCGCCATAGAAACTTTTCGTTTGAGATGAATCACCCGGTATACAAACATAAATTTACCTTTATACTGATTAATATAATTTTGGTCGTAAATATTCATCGTCCTATATGGATTAACGGACACACAAACTTCACCAATATACGTATAGATTTTTCCATTTTTAAATCTGCAAAAAAATTCGAAAAAGAAAAAATTAATTTAAATTAATCGCCAATTTTTAATCATTGCAACCAATCAATTTAAAGGAAATCGAAATTATAGCCAACTTAGGATTATAATTTGAAACAACAATAATAAAAAAACAGCCAACTTTGTTTAATAATTTAACAATTAATTAAACAAATTTTATCACGTAATTGACAATGGCGAAAAAAACAGTTAAATTAAATTAGGACTTAAAACAATTGTTGTTGTAATAAAGGAACTTCGGTTTTGTCAAATTAATTTTAAATAATTTTTTTTTTCAAACAAAAAAAGTGAAGGAAATAAAAATAAACAAAAGAATGTTGGAAAGAGAAAGTTTTTATTACATAATTTCTTATATTTTTATTGTTTAAATTCCTATAATTTTATCAATTTGATTATAGATAATATCCATCAATTTCTTTATCATTTATTATTTCTCGTGAAAATTATTATCAGATAAGATATAATTTAGAAAAAATTATATTAAAATTGGTCTAATTGAAGCACAGCCGCCTATGTTTTTTTGTTATCATTATCATTATAATAACATTTTTACTTTAATCCTACATAAAATCGGGAATAATTTTAATTATGGTACTAATTAAAGAATTATCAATGATGAATAATTCAAATCAAACTATCATTGATGATACACATCATGACATCATTTAAAACAAAAAATTGTGATTCATTTAAAAAAAATCAGAAGGCTGTTTCGTAGGTGTTTTACCAAATAATTTAAAATAGGAGGGGTGATTTTTGATTTTTCTTCTTCTATATTTAAATATTTAGAAATCCAAAAATTAAAATAATAATGATAATAATAAAAACAAAAAAAACGGCCTCCTACTGTGTTTTTTTTCTACCATAATTTACTTGAGTTCAATGGCAACTTGATTGTGTTCAATGTTAATAAGCTATATGCATATTTGGAGTGAAAACCATGAATTAAAATTCATATAATTACACTTATCGTTCAATGATAAAATCGATGAGCATTCAAATAATTAAAAAAAAAACATAATTTCTATAATTAAAATGGGGGGAAAATTAATTTTTATTATTAAAAAATAAAGGTAGCTGGGTATTTATTGTTGATTGTCATTTTGTTTGAATGTTATTGAAAAGAAAGACAAAAAACAAAGGATAAATGATACACCTGTTTTCTTGTTAATTACAAGGAAAATTCACCTGTTCCCTTTACAATTCCATTAAATAAAACTCACCTTAATTCTAAATTCTTCATAAAATTATCTAAATCGATTTTATCCAATAGGACAAAATCACCAACACCGACTTCTTTTTGTGTTGCCATTTTAATATCAAATTTTTCAAAAAAAAAAAAAAATTGAATTTAATGTTACACTTTTATCACATTCTTTATTACAACATACAGTTTAAC
Organism: Mylabris sibirica; assembly: GCA_039776855.1. NCBI lineage: Eukaryota > Metazoa > Arthropoda > Insecta > Coleoptera > Meloidae > Mylabris > Mylabris sibirica. The sequence continues at coordinate 9,320,350 of CM077842.1, read as the reverse complement.
TGATTATTTTCAAATGGTGAGTCAACTGGTAGCCCTCAAAATCGCACACCCAACCATCTATACACACCTTTATTAAAACAATACCACCATCTCGTTCTAATCAATTCAAATAAACAAAGATGAAAGCATTTACAATAACGCTATTTGATTCGTACGATTATTTTTAAAAAAATTTCCTTGAATACGATTGGTAATACTGACGATTGTTGTAACTGTAACCACAATATTTTTGACACATTTAAAACAATAATATTGAGGTTATGTTGTAGAAATAGAAGAAATGTTTAAAAAATACTTGAATAGACCGTACAATTTGTTGATTTATCGTTATTTATCATCACAGAATCATTTAGAAGCGAAATCATTGAAAATCAACGATGATCTTGTCGATAACGATGATAATAATTCAGTGTTGGATGAGTGTCGTGAAGACGTCTCACATATTGCCCCCTATTTGAAGCCCTCATTTAATTTTGCTGCTTATGTGAACAAATCGGAGACGTTGAAGCAATTAGTCAAGCTCGGTGTGAATTTGTATCAATTAGAGAAAGATCCAGATGTACCACCGTATCTATTACGATTAGATTTCGAACGTGATATTAAAGACTATATTATGTTTTTGAACGATTTAAATGTTGAGAATTTGGGTAATTTTCTAACGAAGAATCCACATATATTTAAGCAAGATCTGGACGATTTAAATGTACGAATTAATTATTTACAATTCAAAAAATTCGATAATCATATGATTAAAAAAATTGTAGAAGAGAATCCAAAGTGGCTTAATTTTAGGTATTCAGTTCAATTTATTATTATTTTTTTTGTTTATTCATTGTTTATGTTCTAGTACACAAGAGATTGATGAAAAATTGGGTTTTTTCCAACATACCTTCGAATTAAATGGTGATCAAGTGAGATTATTAGCAACAAAATCACCAAAATTGATAACATATTCACAAAAACATGTAAAAGTGAATAAATTTGTGATAGAAGAAGAGATGGGATTTACGAAAGATGAAACTAGACAGATGCTATTAGAAGCACCATCGCTTTTCATTAAAGGTTTACTACTTAAAAAAATTATACAGAATGATTCACGTATAGCGAAAAGTTCTTATCGCAACTCCCATAAATTTGCGAGAAATTGAGAAAAATTTAAAGGTTCTTTAGGGGGTTACCTGGGGATTGTCTTAGCAAAATTAGAACCTTGTAGCTCATTTGGAAGTAGGTCAAAAAACGGTCGTTTTGAACAGGATCGACATTTTCAAAAACGTGCTAAACACGCAAAACGATTAAGAATAACTCAGAGACCTTCCCAACATTGATTTTCTTTGGTTTTCTTCATTGCATTCTAGAAAAAATGAGAAACATTCTTACCTATTCCAGAACAAAATGGAGAAAAACGAAAAGTCAATGTTGAGAAGGTCTCCGAGTCATTCTTAATCGTTTTTTGACCAACTTTCAAATGAGCTACTGGGTTCTAATTTTGCTAAAATGATCTCCAGATAAAGATCCTTAAAGTTTTTTTTTTTTTTTTGAATCGCTCGTCATGAGAACTTTTCACCGTACGTGTATAATCCTGCAATAGAATTGAATTGATTCCCTTTTGATTTTAGAACAAAACTTTATTTTGAAAATCTTCGAATATGTACACAATACAATGAAAATTCCGTTGGAGCAAATTGTTAAAATGCCGCAAATTTTAACATTTCGTCAACATAGAATCAAACAACGGCATGAATTTTTAACCAAATTAGGACGTGCACAATACAATCCCCAAGAACCAAATTATGTATCGTTATTGGCGTTAGCATCTGGGAATGATGCAAAATTTTGTGATGAAATCGCAAAAACATCCATACAAACTTTTAATACATTTTTAAAAACGTTTTAAAACTTAATATAAATAATTACAACAAAAATAATATTTAACTTAATTTGCCTAATTCGATCTTTTTTTGTATTAATTTAACTGAATGATATAGGAATGTATCAATTAAACCAGCAACAGTATACACACCACCAATAATTGCACAAACATTCGTTAAAAAATGTCCAAATGAACGTTCTTTTTCTGTATATTTCACCATCAATGGTGATAATTCATATTGGAAAAATATACCAGGCATACCACTCTCACCACTTATTAACGATATAACTTTTTGATGTTTTGTTACACTAAATTGATTTGAATTGATTATTGTACCATCTTTTTTCACATATGATGTTGGTACGATTTTTACATGGTATTGGAACATTGTTGCACCTAAAAAAAAATCAAATTTACCGCCATTAAGTAAATCATTTAAATAGCGTTTTTGATATATTCCTTGAACCACTCCACTTCAATTTTAAAGCAGAAAATAGATTGAAATTTTAGTACTTTTTATTAAGCAATTGGAAAAAAATCGGAAAAATGGTGAACTTGGGCTTACACTGGCAACAATGCATATAAGTAGCGTATGTGTTGCATTAATAATTAGATTTAGGATTTGGATCCCCTAAAAGGGATATTAGTAGTGACGTGAGTATGTAAAATACAGTTGTATAATACAGTAAATAACGTGTGTATTAAAAGTTTAATACAGCGACACGAAAGTGAAATCAAAACGGAAAATACGAACTTGTATTATTTTCTTAAAGTAAAATTGAAAAGTAAAATAAGAATTTGAAATTTTTGTTAATTTTAAGCTTAAATATCAACCTTAATCTTCTTTCGCTAATTTTTAAATAAAATATGACATTAAATACCGTATAATACGGTATGTACAATATATGTGTATCGTACAAAAAATAAAATACTGTAAATTAATATCACTGTCTTCGGAAAATCTAGATCAAGTCTACTTATTATTCCGCACCATATTAATACTAAAGATCAGTAAACCGAAAACGCTAAAATGATGTAACTGTAGTCACAACTACTACATTGAATATCATTCAAAATCACATAAAATCTTCATGTACTTTAAAATTTAGTAAATTCGAGCCTTTTTACGAAAATTACTAATTTTTTTTTAAATAAATTGAAATTAAATGAAAATTCGATCAATTTTGGATTTACATGACGATCACTTTAGCCACAATTAAATATTTAACGTGCTGTAACTTTAACCACATTTAACACATTAAAAATTTGACAGCCGCGTAAGATATAGCCGCATTTCCTTTAATTTTCCAGTACGAAAAATAAATTATCAATAAATAAAATTGAAATTTTTGTAAATTTAATAACAAAATGCCAGCTGTACCCGGTGGTGTTTATCAACAACAAGGCCCTACATGTTTTGATCGAATGAAAATGGGTTTTCTATTAGGATGTTGTGTTGGTATGGCAAGTGGTGCTTTATTTGGTGGTTTTTCAGCATTACGGTATTTATCTTTTTGTTAGAAATAAATAATCATTTATATTAAATATTAATTGATTCTAGTGCTGGAATACGTGGTCGAGAATTGGTGAATAGTGTTGGTAAAATTATGTTACAAGGTGGTGGTTCTTTTGGTACATTTTTAGCAATCGGTTCTGGTTTGAGATGTTAGAAAATATACCAGAACCACGAATCAAATTCTATGTATATAGTTCTTTTATAATATTATAAAAAAAAATCACTAGAAAAACTTGTAGTAATAATAATAATTACCTTCTTCTGCCAATCCTATTGTATCTTTTAATGGATTATGTGTATCACTATCTATACTTTGTCCAAATGATAAATGACGTATTTTATGTGTTGTATTAAATTCCATTGATGAGAATGGTTGTACATCATGTACATGTACATGATTTATACTAAAACTTTTACCTGGTGCTATATGAAAACTACCACTAACACGATTCACTATTAATGTACCATAAATTTGACAACCTTGACTGAAGGCAGTTTTCAATTTTTCTGAAAATTTCTCATCTTTACATTGACTTATATTCTCTGGATTATCCGGGAATGCCCAACGACGCTCCCTGTATGCTTCCCGAACCTCTTCACATGTATTACAACAACTAGATTCAAAAATTGTACAAATAGCTAAATTGTAGTAGATTGTAATATTACCGATTGGGATCGAGGGCGGCACCGTAACAACTTCCACATTCGGTTTTATTTTTCACAGCCACCTACAAATTAACGTATTTCTTTGTTAAATATACACAATTTAATAAAATAAACAATTACATCGGTCGATTCTTTGGTTCTGATCGTTATATCCTCCTTTTGGGGCTCCTCTATCGGTTGTCCTTGTAAATTTAATCGTCTCTTGTAAATATTGTGATGTATCTGTAAATGTTGCTCACCGGATGAGTCCATTGCATCTAATGCTAAAACTAATCGATTACCCCCCTCAATAATTAAGCATAATTTCAATTATTTTCTAAAGCTTACAATCACAAGAAATTGTCGGTATAATAAAATCTAAATTAATTTTAATATTCGGACTACGTGATGTATCAACGAATAGATCTTCAGAGATATTCGGCGTTAAATATGCAACAAATTCAATCCAAAATAACAAACTCATAATTGTTAGACTAATTATTGTAACTGGAAATTAATAAATTAATCAATTTTAATGATTTTTTCTAGATTTACAATAATACTAACCTATAGCACCACCGTATGTTTTTATTCGTACATCTTCCAATGTTTTTGGATAAGCATCTAAACGGCGTAATTTTTGGAAAAAATTCAACATTTTCCAAGGAAATTCGATGAATTTTCCACTGATTTAGAAAGTTTTCAAAATAGAAAATATTGACGTTGACACGACAGCATTGCCAACATTACCGGCAAATTGACAGTTGTTACAACTAATTATAACTAATTTTAAAATTAAATTGAAACATTTTGAATTATAAAGTTATAAAAGCGACAAAATTTGGTTAATTTTTAATTAAAGTTGTTAATAATTAATTAATTACGCAAAATAAAAGAAACATTGATTTTGACAGAACAGTACTGCCAACATTGCTGTCAAATGTTTAACAATCAATTAAACGTAGCTCACTATACTATCATTTTAATTAAATAAACAAATTAATTAAAATGCTATCGAATTGAGTATAATATTATTATAATTGTAGGTAAATTCTTAATTAAATCCAAATTTATAGATATTTGTTTATTTATACTTCAATAAAGATTATGTCCCTGTATAAATGTTTAATAATATACCGGGGTTATTAGAAAACAAAACAAAGAAATATTTGTGAAAGGCTAATCTATAGATTTTTCTTGTGATAATAATCGCATAACCATTGCATTGATAATGTGGTGACTACACCTAAACCAAAATAGACGAAATTCACCAATTTTCTCAACGATAACGTTGTATTCTTTGACATCATTTTGATAAGAAAATCGGTTTTATTTTTAGTATAAGGTGGATATCTTGAACTTTGTAATAATTCACCAAATTTACCCGAATCGACGATAAGTGCACTTTTACGATGTATAAAAGTATCAAATGTTGCTTTACCATGATAAGCACCAATACCACTAGAACCAACACCACCAAATGGTAATGCTTCACAAGAGAAATGCATTAATGTATCATTAACACATACACCACCTGATGATGTATTATCAATGATTAAATCGATATTTTTACGATTATTTGAAAATATATATAAAGCTAATGGTTTTTCATGTTTGTTAATAAAATCAATTGCTTCATTGATTGTTTCAATTGTTAAAATTGGTAGAATTGGTCCGAAAATCTCCTCATTCATTATTGGATCATTTGATTTAACATCAATTAGTATTGTTGGTTCAATAAAACGTTGTTCAACATTATAATTACCACCTAATGCAATTTTTGAATTATCCAATAATTTTACAATACGTTTAAAATGATTATCATTGATTATACGACCGTAATCCGGTGATTCTTGGATTTTATCCTGATAGAATCTTTGTAAAACAATCTTACAAGCCTTAATAAAATCATCTTGTATTGATTTTGAACATAGGATATAATCGGGAGCAATACACGATTGTCCTGAATTCAATAATTTACCCCATAAAATACGATTAGCAACCAAATCTAAATCGATATTATTATCTAAATATACTGGACTTTTACCACCTAATTCCAAGGTTGTTGGTGTTAAATATTCAGCAGCTTGTTTTTGTATTATTTTACCAATTCTTGTAGAACCAGTAAAAAAAATATAATCATAACGTAATTTTAATAATTCTTGTGTTTCTTCAACACCACCAACATATACTTTATAACAATCATTATTTAAATATTTTGGTAATAATGTTGCTAATAAATTGCCACTATTTACTGATAATTCACTAGGTTTAATTATACAACAATTACCAGCTGCTATAGCACCAACTAATGGTATTAATGTTAATTGTATTGGATAATTCCATGCACCAATTACTAAAACAACACCATAAGGTTCTTTATAAATGACAACATTATGCATTATGTTCAATAATGGTTTATCGGGCTTCTCTGGTTTCGACCATTCATTCAAATTTGTTAACATTGTATTAATTTCAGATTTTGTTATTAATATTTCTGATAGTATTGTTTCATGTTTACATTTATGTAAATCTTGATATAAAACATCCAAAATTTCTTCAGTATTTTCATCGATTAAACGTAATAATTGTTGTAATTGTTGTCGACGAAATTCTAGATTTTTTGTTAAACCATTATTGAATGAATTTCGTAAAGTTGATAAGATTTCATTTGGATTTGAAGACGACATTTCAATTATGTTCCTGTAAACAAAAAAAATCGTATTAAATTTTTCACTATTATTGAACTTTATCAAAAATTATAAACAACATACAAATGTAGACACGATAAAAAACAACTCAGCAAATGAATTGACTAAAATTACTTAAATTGAATAGACGTGCAACTTGAACCGGCTGGCCTTTACCTTTGTATCCGATTTTAATGTCGAATAAATTATATTTTTATTTTTATAAAATAAAACATACGATTATCAACCAATGAAAATTAATCAATTTTGTACTTTGTATTGGTAATAATCGAAAGTATCCGATAATAAAATAATTATCAATATTTATTATTAAAGAATGAATTTTTTGAGTGCATGGGTAATTTGATTACGCTTATCTTTACGTTGATAAATCTTTAAATAAACAATAAACAAACATAAATTTTGTTTGTTAAATTAAAACAAACGTAAAAACCTGACCTATAAAAACACAATAAAGTATTGTTAATTGTTAATGTATACCGTATACATTTAATTGCTACTTGAAATACCGGAAAAATTGATCTCTTGGTGTTTCCGGGAGTTTTTCACATAACTTAGATCAAATTTTCTATAAAATTACTCAATCCCTGTTTGACTCGCTTAAAAATCGACGAAATTATAGCCATTTAATTCATTAAAATTCAACATATTTGTCTGTGTTGGACTACAATATTATTTTGCATCTCTTATAGAATTGTAAATTATAAAACCGAAAACCGATGCGTTTATGTCTATAATAGAACTGTTTTTATGTGCATTATTTATATTAATAACTTGCTGAAAAACTACTGTAATTAATTTGTTTGTGATTATTAATATTTCTTACTCAATTATTTATAATTTCACTGTGAAAATACGTGAAAATTCACATAAACTGCGAAAAAAAACAAATAAACAATTGAAGAAACAAAAATGTCAATTTGAATTTTCAGACTTTCAATTGTCATCGTACCAACTATGATGAAATTAATTCCCTAAATTTCAAAAAATTTATTAAAAAATAAAATAAAAACGTATAAAATAGGAAAATATAAATCTGGAATGGTTTAATAAGCAACAATTTATGAAAATTGTCACTAATTTAATTAGATATCAAAATAACCGATGGAGAACATATACAGGATGTTTTTTGTAAACATGAACAATTCGAACGAAATTCGTAGTAGTTGGCGGGCGATTTGAATAATACTTTGAGGATTTATAGTGACCTCCAGAGATAATTTTAACAAAATTAGAACCACCTAGATCATTTGCAAGTTGGTGAAAAAACGACTTGTTTCCGGCAATGTTGAATTTTTCACCACTCAACTGTACACATAAAATGACTTGCACTGACTTAAGGATACTCTTAAAATTGTTTTTTTTTCTGAAAAAAATTGAGAAACATTTTTCTCTGATATCGATCATGTAAAGATTGAAATCAGCTAAACTCTATCGCGTATACAAATAATAATACTATTATTTTATAATAGTATTATACTATATATGCACTATCCACTATTCTACTGTAAGATTTAGATTTGATAGAAATGTCAAGTGTAGAGACTCAACCAACTGAAGCTTCCAAAAATTACTAACATGTAACCGTAATTTATGGAAAAAATTAAATTTTTTGGGTTGGTACCTCTGCAAAAGGTACTGTTGCCGATGTTTGATTTTTCTGTCAAAATCTTACATCCAAATAGTGGATTTAGTATAGTTCTACGTCTCTGTAACTGTTCTATTTTTATCTTAATGGGTTGAAGAGTGCTTGTGTTAATATTAGTATTATATACAGGGTGATTCATTAGCTCTCTTACAAACTTTGAGGATGGAAAGTAGATGAAATTTTATGAAGAAAATCTTACATAAACATAGGTTCAAAATTTACTTCTTTATAACGAAAATTGAAGATATTTCAGGAAGCAAAATGTGCATTATTGATCACACTGGCTTTGTAAATACCTACAAAATTGTTTGATATCTGAAATTAATGAATCCAAGTAGACTGCACAATTGTCTGTCAAGTGTCATTTTGATTATGAAATTTCTCATTTTTAGCTCTTATTTAAAAAATTACTGCTAAAAATTCATAATGTTTTTATTATTAGACGAAGAATTAATCCTGATATTGCTTTTGTTTATGGATTGTACAATGTTAAATCTTTTATCTTTAATGTCAATATGACGTTATGCAGCCTTCTTTGATTTGCTTAATTTTGTCACCAAACAATTTTATAGGTATTTACAGAGCCATTGTGATCAATAATGTAACTTTTGTCCTCTGAAATCAATGTTTATATAAAGAGTTTCTTCATAAAATTTGATTTACTTTTCACCCTCGAAGGTTGTAAAGGAGCTAATGAATCACCCTGTATATGTAGACGTCAAATTCGAGTGGCAACGCTGCCAAGCGTACGTCAAACGGCAATTTTAAACGCTGTGATTGGTCAGGACAAAAGGACCTTTTTTAAGGATTGCAAAATCAAAATTTTGATTAGGCGCACCCAGAAATGGATTCTATGAGTGATTTAGAGCCTGTATGTAAAATTTCATAACGATCAAGCGAGTATTGGCAAAAGCCCCTAATTCAAACACTTACCAAAATGAGGTTATGTTTCATTAATTTTTAATTATTTTAGTAATTAATTAAAATTTATAATACAGACAATTGAAAATGGCATAATTCGATAAAATTAAACAAATTTTATTTGTATAATCATAAAATTACTAATATTACGTAGTAAAAATAAGATTATAATAAAGTGAGGTTATGTTATTTAGTTGTTTAATAAATCCAAAAATCAACGGATAAATAATAAAAATTACAACTTACTCTTCACGGTATGTATTTAAAATAATTCCAGATAAATCTATTTTCGTTGTCATTCGGTATTTATTCTAGATTACAATGGAAATATCTGCGCAATCTCTTGGAAAATTATTTATTAATTTTTTTTTTTTAAATGATAAAATTATATTTTACATGACCAACTAATCAATTTCGCCTAGATAGATTTGTTTATCACTTGAACCAGATACAACAATCGGTTCATCTGGATGGAAATCAACATCATTTATACTACCATTATGTCCTGGTAATTTATAAATAATACGACGACTCAATACATCCCATATGTATAAGAAACGATCACTAGAACCACAACTAACTTTATTACCATCTTTAGACCATGCACACCGTAACAGATTCTTTTCGAAATTATGCTGATGTCCATTGAAGATTTTTATACAACGTTCTTGAGGTGCATACGGTCTTATATCCCACATACGCAACGTATTATCCATTGAATTTGATAATAGATACGCACCATCTGGACTCAATTTCAAGCCAGTTATCGTATCAGTATGTCCTTTTAATGTATACAATACTTCATGATTACGTATATCCCATACTTTAATATCATTATCAATACCACCACTAAATATCTGTTCGGATGTATCATTTAATTCAACACTAGTCACTTGATAGGTTGAATTCAATGTTTTCGTTGCTTGTTTCTTACGTATATCCCATAATTTTATTGTTGTATCATCACTACCTGATACTAATAATTGTGGGCCACGTCTAGCAATTTGACAACTATTAACAAAAGTCGTATGACCTTTATATTTCTTTATACGTTGACCAGTTGGTAAATCCCATAGGCCTAAAGTTTGATCTGTACTAGCTGTAATTAAATTCGTACCATCTGGTGTGAAATGTAATTCCATTACAGCACCAGTATGTCCGGTCATCATTGATAAATTCTCACATTCACCATAAACACTCCATAAAACTAATAAAAATAATCATAAAAAAATCAATAATATGAATGATATAAAATTAGAAAATTCACAGATTTTACGATCAAATCCTGATGATGCTAAATATTGACCTTCTGGATGAAATTCTATGGTAAATATTTCACCTTCATGTCCTTCTAATAACATGACAGGTGCAAATAAATTTGAGGTCCTTGCCGGTACCTAAAATTGTCCAAATTAATTATAATTAAGGTGCCTCAGGACAAATTACTCGATAAAGCGTGCGAAAATTGTTAATTGTTTTGTTTTAATTCATAAAGGGTGGAATATACGTATGTATTTATATAAAAGACGTGGTGGAACGACTGCCATCTAACGTTTGAGAAGCGTAATAACTACAGGTCTATCACAAGTCTGGTTCTCCCTTAAGAATTCAACGTTGCCCGACGTCATTTACATTTATAAATAAGACCACACCTCCTGCTTCTGTTAAATAAAATTTGAAAGCATGTACCAATACTTGATAATAGAATTAGAGAGAGAGAGAGAGAGAGAGAGAGAGAGAGAGAGAGAGAGGAAACTCATATGAGATAGTCCTCCTTATCTCAATATTCCATGGACCAACCATACTACAGCTATTCTGGTCATTTATGGAACCTTTCTTTCATGCATTTTGGTGGACACTTTTTCCGTTAAAGACCTGTATGAACATACTTCTCCTTATCTCTATAGTCCATGGGCCGCTATAAGCAGGAGGTGTGGTCTCATTTATAAATGTAAACAACGTTGAATTCTTAAAGACAATATAGAGACAATAATGACCACACCATCTATCTGGTACACTGCGAACTAATCACAATAATAATAATAATGATAAACACAAACACGGTTTAATTTGAAACGGATTTCCCGACAGATTTCCAATATATTGTGAGCTTATAATGATATAGTCGTGAAGTAGATTAAATTTTCGACATTTCCATATCAATTTTGAAACAAATTAATTAAATTTAAAGCTTTAAATAATAGGTGATAAAAAGGGTTCAAATTTTCCGTGAAATTCACTTAATTTACATAATTGGATTTTAAGTGAGCATCACGGCCATTCCTTTGACATAAACTTCCTAAAAACGAGAATATGATTCTTTATCTTTAAAATGATGCAAGACATCAATGTTCAAAAATGCTTCAAATTTTCCTTATTTACCGGAAAACTAACAAGCCTATCGAGAAAATTCTTGAAGATTTGAAAAGCTCTTTCAATTTGCTATCCAAATTGACCGAATATATATTGAAAATCTATAATTTTGGCTAAATTTTAGCCAATTATGAAGAAAAATATACGAATAAACAGAGTCTAAAAGTTTGTTCTGCCATTTAGAATTTTATAACATTTTTCCAAAATAAAAAGCCTTAGAACATGTACGTTGAAATTTTCTATCTAAGCCACGTTTAATTTTTCCAATATTTTAAAAAACAAACGAGATATTGATGTTTGAAAATTGACAATTTTCGCACGTTGAATCGACAAATTTGTCCTGGGGGCCCTTAAAAAAAAATTTGATTAACAAAAATACCGCTTGTAATTGAGATTTTTGATTTCGACTCAATGCAATTTCATTTTTCGATTTCTTCAACGGTACCAGTGCTGAATCTTCAGCTTTTCGTTTATTTTCAACACCCATTTTATTATTTTATTGGAAAATTTCAGGAAAATTAGAAGAGACGCTACAATAACATAACCTCAATTTTTACAAATCTCTAATTAATTAAATAAATTACCTAATTTCGTTGATGTGATATCAATTTTAACAAATTCAAAACAATCCCATAACAGATTTTACTGAATTTATTATTTACTGTAATTGAAATTTCAATAAATAAAACCACAATTATAAATAACCTCACTTTTGAGGAACGTCAATAACATGTCAATAATACGTCATTGCAGTGTTGCCAGTTAACTAAAATGCCTAATCTGTAGAATTAAAAAAAATTCTCCTGTAATTCTAATATAGACCTGAATAACATCTAATTGTAGACGTGTTACATATTTATAACAATTTTTCTTGCATATTTCAATAATTCTGTAAAATTTCTTGTCGGTAGATTGAACTCGAAATTAGACAAACCGACAACACTGTGTTAATACTTATGAAATGGCGTATAAACCGTTAATTGTAGCTCATAAACTGGATATTTAATTCAAAAATTAGAATAATTGATCTTTTAAGATGCAATATGGTTATTGTAACCATATATCAAAATATGAATTATCTTTATTTCAAAACTAATAAATTCAAACGCGAATATAATCGGTGTTTTTTTTTTATCAAAAAAGTTCAATTACGTACCTGTTAGAATTGCTAATTATAGCCCTAAAACTGGATATTTTAAACGTTTTAGATAATATTTGTATACTCTGGATTGATATTTGGTGTTTTAATTTAAAAACTTCTTATTCTTTACGTATTCTTGTGTCTATTTCCGTTGATTTCCAAATATTTACAAATCACATCTTTGTTTCCCTATATACTGAACGTTTCATAAATTTCCCACATTTTCTTCATGGAAAACAAACAGTTAGTGTTCCTTGTTGCCCCTTTTCAATTTACATACCGATGGGACATTCTGTATAGTCAATTTAAAGTCGTAATCGTTTCACCCGATATCATATTTCCACTATAAAGAAAATGGAAAAACCGTGTGAGAATGGTGGTGGTGGTGGTGGCTTTCAGGAAGAAAAAAAACTGATAATAAATTCCATACAGGTCATGTTTTCGCTTTCTTTCGTCGTTCTCGAATATCGTCTCTATACTATATTTCTTCGACTGTAAATATCACATTTTTTGTGCGTTATGTATATAAGTATGTGTGAAAGAGGGTGTTGGTTAGAATGTGTTATCAATTTCTGATACTAGATAGTATCAAGATTAAAGTTGATTTTACCCTCTTTTTTATTCAATGAGACACCCTTTAAGTGGTTAAGTGGAATTCAACCAGGTGGAATGGACTAGACTAGAGCTTATTTAGTAGGTAATACAAGTTTCACCCCTTTCTTTCAGTAATAAACGTATTGGATTTCGATTTACTTGTAGAGGATTTTAGGGGTAGAACTACATTTAAGTAAAGAAAATCCGGAAAGTCTGGAATAACAACAGAAACTGTTTTTAATTAATTTAATTTAATTTAATTAGACGTTCGCATGTAGGTATCTGGATTTGTTTATAAAGTTTTCATAGAATATAGTGGCGTAAAACAATAATTTTAATGAAATTATTTAAGACCACCATTTGGACTTTACAACGATTAATTTTAATTTAATTAGGGTAGAATGGTGGCGCTATCCCACATAAATTCAATGCCACCCCGTGTATATATATCTACAACTATAAGACCCTGAAGTAATTGCGCTTTAAATATGGCCAATATTTTACACAAATGTTAACTTTACCACCCTTATTATTATAATAATGGTAGACGATAATAAATATTTTTCGATTTTTTGTTTGAATTTCTAACAATGAAAGATGATGAAAGTAAACATTGTTTATAATTTAATTCAAATTCATCTTTAAAACAGTTTATTATAATTGTAGCGTAAAATTATAATTGAGATTTGAAATAAAACGTAAAATGAATTGTGAAAATTTCGAATAAGGGGGTTGAGTGGTTCGCTAACTTAAACAAGTCAATTGTTGAGCTTCACTAAACTTTTTAATTAAAAGCAAATACCCAAAGTTACTAGCCTTGATGACCGAAAAATAAAGCGAGATTTTCTTTGGAGAGAAGCAGTCGAAAATAAAGAAGCGAAGGGGGATAAGGGTGAAGAATTATAATAATATTCAACGCCAATCGGCGGGTTAAGTGGGTAACGTTGTAACATTAGCAACCCTCTTAGATATCCCAAGTACGATCACACTTAAAATTGATAGTTTGCTGTTTGTGAAATTTGAATCAGGGTGAATAATGTTGGTGGTGGTAGTGATCGTAAATGTACAACATCGGGTTCTTGGATTAATCTAGAAAGGGTTGGTGTTATACTTATATTGAAGCGGGTAGTTTGTTTAGGTTTAGACTGTTTTAGGGATTCGTCAACCTTTTCGTTAGTATGGGATTTTATTTGAAATTTGTATAATTATGTAAGATTAAGTGGAAAATTTCGATCAAATATTTATTAGATGGGATGAAGGGTGGCAGTTGGGGGTTGGATTTATTGATTGTTTTACAATGTAGTAGTTGTAATAATGGATGAATTTGGGTTATTGTTGTCTATTCAAATGTCGACCCATTAATGGCATTAACAGATAATCATACATTTTCAGTATTGTAACAAACTGTGACAGTGTCGATGACATTTTCAGTTTAAATCAATCCTGTAATTCAGGGAGTAAATTGGCGTCCAATAAGGCCTCCTTTATGTATCGGGCCAACAAATCATAATACTATTCAGACAGTTTCAGGGTAGTATTCACTAAATTTTTAGAAATTAGTCTCCATCTGTCAGGAGAATCATCTGTGCAGTAACTTGCGCAATGGTTGTTTTATAATTTTGTCTAAATTGTAGAGTGAGATAGATAGCTATGTTTAAAATTACTCTGCCAGTATCATTGTTTGGGTACAGTAACTAGTCTCAAAAAGTTAGTGAATAGCACTCTTGGTCATTTTTTGAGGAGAATTTTTGAGCTTAGTCATTTTTTTGAGGCACTTTTGTCTTAAATCAGCAACATTTAACCAATTTCAGCAATAATTGTGAAAAGGGATGAATTGAAAACTCTTAATCGATTTTTGAGTTGATTTTAGATCAAGATTTTTTAAATACTAATTTGACATATCATGATTTTTTACAAAAATTTGATACTGAATCATAAAAAAGGACTCAAACTTCTTTTGAGCAGGCTGGATCCGTCTTAATTTTTTTATAGTTTTTGTTTTTGTGGGCTATAAGATCTTTAGGTGGACTATAGACTACTCAAGTCCACCCTGACTCAGTTTTAGTTGATTTTTGAGGTGTTTTAAAACATTTTTGTGCTAATTCATTAGTCTTGACTAATTTTTTTTCAAGAGTTGGAAAAGCGCCTCAATCTAGGCACGATTAGAGTATTTTTGCGCTAAAATCTAGACTTTCGGCTGAATTTTAGAAACTTTTTGTTCTAGACGTTAACGTTAATTTTAGAGCTAAATTTTGGTCTTTAGGTTTTAGGAAATTCTTATCTGATATCATTTATTTTTAGCAAAGTCCGGCATTAAATTGTGGCTCTGGCTGTGGCTCTGACGCAACCAGCATTGTTTGTGCTGCTTATACTCTACTGTGGCTTTGAGGCGACCGGAACCATTTGTGCGGTGTAAAATCCTCTGTGAGTCTAAGGCGGCTGAACCAATTGCGCTGTGGCTTTGAGACAACTGCATCCGTTTGTGCTGTTTATACTCGACTGTGGCTCTGAGGCGACCGCAACTGTTTGTGCGGTGGATACTCCTCTATGAGTCTAAGGCGACTGGACCAATTGTGCGGTCTATATTGCGCGGTGGTTCCTAAACAATTGGAATCGTTTGTGCTGTTTATCCTCCACTGTGGCTTTGAGGCGACCGGAACTGTTTGTGCAGTGGATACTCCTCTATGAGTCTAAGGCAACTGAAGAAATTGTGCGGTCTATATTGCGCTATGGTTCTGAGTTTTGAGACAACTGGAATCGTTTGTGGTGTTTATCCTCCACTGTGGCTTTTAGGTGACCAAAACCGTTTGTGCGGTGGATACTCCTTCGTGAGTCTAAGGCGACTGGACCAATTGTGCGGTCTATATTGCCTGTGGTTTTGAGACAACTGGAATCGTTTCTGCTGTTTATCCTCCACTGTGGCTTTTAGGTGACCGAAACCGTTTGTACGGTGGATACTGTTTTGTGAGTCTAAGGCGACTGAACCAATGGTGTGGTCTACATCGCGCTGTGACTCCGAGGCAACCGGAACCGATTGTACTGTTAATACTCCACTGTGGCTCTGACGCAACCGGAATTGTTTGTGTTGCTTATCCTCCACTGTGGCTTTTAGGTGACCAAAACCGTTTGTGCGGTGGATACTCCTTCGTGAGTCTAAGGCGACTGGACCAATTGTGCGGTCTATATTGCCTGTGGTTTTGAGACAACTGGAATCGTTTCTGCTGTTTATCCTCCACTGTGGCTTTTAGGTGACCGAAACCGTTTGTACGGTGGATACTGTTTTGTGAGTCTAAGGCGACTGAACCAATGGTGTGGTCTACATCGCGCTGTGACTCCGAGGCAACCGGAACCGATTGTACTGTTAATACTCCACTGTGACTCTGACGCAACCGGAATTGTTTGTGTTGCTTATACTCCACTGTGGCTTTGAGGCGACCGGAACTGTTTGTGCAGTGGATACTCCTCTGTGAGCCTTCAGCGACTGGACGAATTGTGCGGTCTATGTTGCCTGTGGTTTTGAGACAATTGGAATCGTTTGTGCTGTTTATCCTCCACTGTGACTTTTAGGCGACCGAAACCGTTTGTGCGGTGGATATTCCTTTGTGAGTCTAAGGCGACTCAATTAATGTTGTGGTCTACATTGCGCTGTGGCTTCGAGGCAACCCAAGCCTATTGTGCTGTTAATACTCCACTGTGGCTTTGAGACAACTGCACCCGACTGTGGCTCCGAGGCAATCGGAACCGTTTGTGCGGTGGATACTCCTCTGTGAATCTAAGGCGACTAGACTAATTGTGCGGTCTATATTGCGCTGTGGTTTTGAGTTTTGAAACAACTGGAAATAGTTTGTGCTGTTTATCCTCCACTGTGGATTTTAGGTGACCGAAAGCGTTTGTGCGGTGGATACTCCTTTGTGAGTCTAAGGCGACTGAACCAATGATGTGGTCTACATTGCGCTGTGGCTCCAAGGCAACCGGAACCGATTGTGCTGTTAATACTCCACTGTGGCTTTGAGGCGACCGGAACCGCTTGCATTCTCTAAAAAATGTTGTAGAGATTGGATTTTTTTTCATATTTTTCCCTCAATTTATTGACGATCGAGAGTCCCGAGCATCCCAAATACTGAGTATTATTTTCTTTACCTTGACTTTTCTCTAGTCAGCGATAACACGGACTAAACTTCGTTAGAAGATGATTTTGATGATCATGAATTGCAGTTATTATAATTATTCACACTGAACTTTTGACTAATTCTTGATGCATCTTTGTTAGAACTTATAACCAACCAAATCTTGATGGCAAAACAATAATTTCAAATCAAACAAATTATAAAGTTACAATTATTTTTCCTAGTTTCTCGTTTCATGTTGTTGGCAGAGTAAAATAGATGCTTTCTTCAACATTTCTCCTATTCTGTCGTGATGTTATTGTCATCAAAAAACGGCGACGTAGACGATTGCCTGCCAGCAAAATTCCACCATATCTACCTATACACAAATGTAAAATACGTATACGTATTTCTTTAGATGTTTGTAAATTTCAACATTTACATTCGTAAAATGACATCACATCAGGAAATTGAAAAATATTCATTTTTGTTAAATGACATTTTCGAGCACTATAAAATCCTTCTTGAATCAATCAAAAGTAATATTTTTTATGTGTATTCGTCTTCTATATCTTCTTTCTTTATAGTCTGCTTTGTTAATTATTTACACTCCTTGAATCTAATTGACTTGAATCTATCAATAATTCATCGAGATGATTCAGTGTATTTGAAAATATGAAATCCGAGAGTTATGGGTAGGGAATTATTAGATTTTCAATAAATACAGAAAAGTTTGTGTGGGGGATGGTTTTTTTTTTGTGTTATTTCTCTTTAGTAAAAGTTGACGATTTGCATAATAAACGTCGTATATAATCATAATGGTGATGGTAGCTACGGCTTTTTACCGATAAAGATCAAAGCATAAAGTGAATGTGCACAACGGCACTTTAATGATAGAGGGTCTCCTGCTAAATGCACATTTATATATAAATGACTATATGTACAGTGTGTAATCAAAATTCCCGACAATCTTCAAACTATGCGTAAAAAATATTAGAAAGCCCCATTTTAAAGTAAAAAAGCCTTAAAAAAGTTCACCAACATAAGGATAAATAATTGTTCAGTCGACATACGTAATTAATACCCTGCAACTAACATCAATCAACGTTCACTTTTCATTTGCGAGTGCAACGGGAGCGTTAATAATTGTGGATGATTACGGACTCTTTTTAAATTAAATTTCATATATTTGTCAATTTTTTGTGACACCGTACAACTCAATTAGTGTATCCAGTGCCGTTCGGAAATGTCGAACAGTTGCAGACTCAAATTTGTTAAGCTACAGACGCCATTCGTGAATTGCAGAAATGTGCAGCGTCCCCTGCAACATAGAGTGCAGCTTTGTGTGGAACATATAGGTAGACCACATTATTAAATTAATGATTTAAGACAAACGTATTTAAAAATCTACACTATACATGAAGAATTCATCCTCAAAATTGTTTAAAACCAAGACATACTGAAATACCAGTTGGTTTAGTTTTTGGGTTCTATATGTGATTGCTCGGATTAAAGGCAATTCGTTTTCACCCTGTATAAAATAGTTTCTAAATTCAATTTGGGAGCGAAATTCAATAAAGTTCGATAGATTTAGGAATATATTTATATGAAAATGGAGCATATTATAGAATACTTAAGATCAACTCTTTTTTTCTTTAAATATCTTTATTATTAGGGAGAGTAGATATTTTTGACAGTTTTTTGTGATACTATATAAAGCAGTTAGTGTATCCAGTGCCATTCGGAAATGTCGAACAGCTGTAGACTTAAATTTGTTGAGCTACACACCCCGTTTGTGAACTGCAAAAATGTACAGCGTTCCCTGCAATATAGCTTTGTGTGGAACAGATAGGGAGGCCATTTTATTAAATTAATGATTCAAGACAACCGTATTTAAAAATCTAGACTACACATTAAGACTTCATCCTAAAAATTGTTTGAAAGGGTTGTGAATCTTTCCATTTTGACAACGTAAAATACCTTAAAATCTGGCATTAAAATCAAAAATTTTAATTCAAAAATGGATGACTTGAAACAAAACGATACTCAAATACCTACCAATTGCTTCAGTTTTTTGGGTCCTATATGTGATTTCTCGGATTAAAGGCAATTCGTTTTCACCCTGTATGAAATCATTTCTAAAGTGAATTCGGAAGTGACAATCAATTGTAGTATTCAATGCCGGTTGGAAATGCCGAACAGCTGCAGACCCAAATTTGTGAAGCTGCAGACGAGATAAGAGAACTTTCGAAACATGCAGCGTTCTCTGCTACGCAGATCGTAGTTTTGCATGGGTAGTTCAATGGAAATTCGAGATGTGCTACATTGACACCTGCTTTCTTATCAATAATTGACAATAATATTAGCGTAGGTTAGTACTTAACCAGCAACCATCAAATAATGGTTCGAAATTTGGCCAATTTTAATCAATTTTTTTTTCCAACATAAAGATAGTGAAATTAGAAATTTGTCAGTAATTTTGATTACACTTTGTATAGAAAACCTGTCCGTTATGTGTGTGTGTGTGTGTATATGTGTATTTACTACAAGTTTACAGTATGGCACTAATGTGGATTTTATGGGGCCACATTCAAAATCATCGGATTAAAGGAAATTCGTTTTCACCCTGTATAAAATAGTTTCTAAAATTAATTTGAAAGTGAAATCCAATTATAGTATTCAGTGCCAGTTGGAAATGCCGAACAGCTGCAGACCTAAATTTGTGAAGCTACAGACAAGATTAGAGAACTTCCAAAACGTGCAACGTTCTCTGCTATGCAGATCGTAGTTTTGGATTCCATACAAATGATGTAAGTGAGATTTGCATGGGTAGTTCAATGGAAATTCGAGATGTGCTACATTGTCACCTGCTTTCTTATGAATAATTGACAATAACATTAGCGTAGGTTAGTACTTAACCAGCGATCATCAAATAATGGTTCGAAATTTGGCCAATTTTAATCAATATTTTTTTTTTAACATAAAGAAATTTGTCAGTGATTTTGATTACACCCTGTATAGAAGACCTGGGGCCTGTTTCATAAAACCGTAGTAAAATACTACAGTAATTTACCACAGTAACTTACGTCAGTAAGTTTCATAAAACAGTATTTACCATAGATATTTACTATAGTAAATGTCCTACCGTAGTAGATTTTAAACAAAACACCAGTAAAACTGTTTACTGGTTACCAAGGCAACACTGGTATTTACTACGGTATTTTTTTATGAAACAGGCCCCTGTCCGTTATGTGTGTGTATGTATCTGTGTATTTACTACAAGTTTACAGTATGGCACTAATGTGGATTTTATGGGGCCACATTCAAAATCATCGGCGTATTTAATAGTACAAAAACGATTTCAATTGTGCAATAACGTTATAAATTCCATCAATGTGAGGATTATATTTGATTCCGACTAATTTTTGATGAGTTGAATATCGAAAAATTTAAATTACATACTTGATTAAAACAAAAAGGGAATCAACCAAAACTATATAAAAGTAAGTCGACTTTGCCTCTTAATTTTATTCCGTTGAGAATTGTTAGGTGGAGTACTACGTAGGATGCCAGTTCAACTTTATAATATTCTTATCTATGTGTTAGTTAGTAGTAGTAGTGTAGTCCACTTCAATTTTCAAGTTTTTCATTCCAAACAATCCAACTAGTTACAAGCCAATGCAACGAACCAACGGAATGTTCTGGCAAGTTGTTAAGTAACTGTGTGGAATTTTATTTTAGTTTACAAAAGTTCGTTCGTACCAATGATGTTCATGATGTTCATGATGATGATGATGATGCTGATGCTTTGCTGATGGTAGTGAGGTAGTTGTAGTAACAACAACAACAACATTGGTGGAGAATATGAAATGATAAGTAGACACTAGAGTATAGTTTGGATAAAAGTTTTCGAAACTTTCAAGGGATACTCTCTCTATATATACATATTATAATAAAACTTTACAATTGTTGTATTTAAAATTTCAACAACATACTGAAATTCTTTGTGTATTTTTCTATAGTTTGATTATTTTATGTGCAACAATAAAATTCTTTAGTTGGCAACAAATAAAAATAAAAATATTAGATTAGTATTTCTAATAAATGAAAAATGGTGGACGCGCCGGGCAAATCTAATAAAATCGTTGCAATTCAATCTCTTTTCGACTTTATCCGACAATATTAATCGGTTGAAATTAAGAAAACTTATTAGAGAACAACATCGTTTACAAATAATGCTTAATTGAGAGGCTGGAGAGTCTTTGGGCGTCCTAAAGAAGACTTATTTCACACTTTCTAGAGTCTGTGAAGATATATCAACATGCTTAAAGATCTTTATGTGAGGATTTATACAGAGTCTCTCACAAGTCACGCACAATCTCTTAGGGGTAGATGGGGGATGAAATTCTAAAACGCTTGTATTGTCTACATCCAGCTGTGGCTTTGTGGCAACAGAAATCGTGTGTACTGTAGATACTCCGCTGTGATTCTGAGGCGACCGTAACAGTTAGTATTGTCAAAATTCAGCCGTGGCTCTGAGGCGATTGGAACCGCGCTTGTATTGTGTACATCCAGATGTGGCTTTGTGGCGACTGGAATCGTTTGAGCGATTTAAATACCGCTGTGGCTTTGTGGCAACAGTGTATAGTCCGCCGTGACTCTGAGGCGACCGGAACCGTTTGTATTGCCTAGACTGGAAACGCTTGTATTGTCTACATTCAACCGTGGCTCTGTGGCGACTGGAACCGTTAGAGCTGTGGTTTTGTGTCAACAGAAATCGTCTATAGTGTATATACTCCTTCGTAGCTCTGAGGCTATTGTAACACTTTCTAGAGACTGTGAAGATATTTCAACTTAAAGATCTTTATGTGAGGATTTATACAGAGTCTCTCATAAGTCACGCACAATCTCTTAGGGGTAGATGGGGGATGAAATTCTAAAACGAAAATTTCTCTTCTATTCTTTCACCTGACGCACAGATAATTCGTAATTAATTAAATTAAGTCACCAATCAGACGCTCTCTTGGTTTGAACATACAATTTCATCCCCTATCAGCTTCTAAGAGATTGTCGAGACTTATGAGACACTCTGTATATAGGGTGACTCATGAGTCCCGCACAATCTCTTAGGGGTAGATAGGCGATAAAATTCTGAGACAAAAAGTCATATACTATTTTTTCACCTGACTCACAGGTAATTAGTTATTAATTAAATTAAGTAGCCAATCAGGTGCCTGCTATAGCGAAAACAAGAGAGAAGGAAAGAGTCTGATGGTACGATGTGGGAAGTGGACCAGTTAGCACGCTGGGGCGATAACAATTCAAACTAAGAGAGCACCTGATGGGCTACTTAATTTAATTAATTACTAATCACCTGTGAGTCAGGTGAAAAAATGGTCTTAAAATTTCATCCCCTGTCTGCCTCTAAGAGATTGTGTGGGACTTACGGATCATCCTGTAGAGGATTTTATGTATCGAAACGACAATTTAAGTTCCCTCAAAAACCCTCAAACGTGAAAAATATTGGAAATGTTGTCCAGTATTCGTGAATTCGTGACTATTGAAATGATAAGCCGATGCACCATTCAATAACTTACTTGGTTAGTTTGTATTTTGCCCTATTTTTTTGCCAATTAAATGCGTTGGGCAAACTCAATTTGACTCACCCCAATTGGTTTCAATGTAAGTCTGCGTAGAGCATCCATTGATTTGTTTGTATTCCGCTGTGGCTGTATGGCAACCTCAAACGTTTGTATTGCTTACATTCCGCTGTGGCTGTCGGCGACCGGAACCGATTGTGCTGTCTAAAAAACATTGTAGAAACCGTACTTTTTCTATAACTTATTGAATTTATTTTTTATTTAGACTTTTAAGGAGAAACGTAGAAAACTTATGGTCAAAATTTAAAAATGAGAAATATTGGTAGGTAATATTGTGGAAAATTCATGACCATTGAAATGACAAGTTCGTGTATTCTGTAATAACTAACTTAATTAGTTCGTATTTTGTAATTTTTTTACCATTTGAACGTATTTTGTAATTTTTTTCTAACATTTCAACGAAAATGGTGCATGCGCTAGACAAATTCAATTTACTCACCTAACTGGTTTTAATTTAAAAAAAAAACATATTTGAACACCTAGAATACACCACCACGGTTGATAGAAACTTGGGTAATATTGTATTCAATATACACCGCTGTGGCTCTTAGGCGACCGAAACCGTTTGTATTGTCTACATCCAGGTGTGGCTCTGTGGCGGCTAGAATCATTTGAGCGGTCTAAATTCCGCTGTGGCTTTGTGTCAACAGAAATCGTCTATACTGTATATACTCCGCCGTAGCTCTGAGGTGACCGTAACAATTAGTATTGTCAAAATTCAGCAGTGGCTCTGAGGCGATTAGAACCGTTTGTATTGCCTACATCTAGGTGTGGCTTTGTGGCGACTGGAATCGTTTGAGCGGTTTAAATCCCGCTGTGGCTTTGAGGCAACAGTGTATACTCCAACGTGACTCTGAGTCAACCGGAACTGTTTGTATTGTCTACATTCAGCCGTGGCTCTGTGGCGACTGGAACCGTTAGAGTTGTGGTTTTGTGTCAACAGAAATCGTCTATATTGTATATACTCCGCCGTGGCTTTGAGGCTACTATAACAGTTTGTATTGTCAAAATTCAGCTGTGGTTCTATGGCGACTGTAACAGTTCGAGCGGTTTTAATACCGCTGTGACTTTGTAGCAGCTGGAATTGCTCGTACTGTCTATACTCCGCTGTGGCTCTGAGGCGACCAAAACCTTTTGTATTGTCTAAATTTAGCTGTGGCTCTGTGAGCGGTCTACATTTCGCTGTGGCCTTGTGGCGACCAGAACCGTTTCTACTGTGTAAAAAACGTTGTAGGAATCGGATTTTTTATATTTTTCCCGGAATCTATTTTATTTCTTTATTACATTATTGTATTTACGTAGTTATTATTTTTTAGCGATTTTTTTTTTAAAAAAATTAGCTTATGACGAGATCTCATTTTATATATTTATATATGTATACCCACGATAACTGCCGTAAAAATACTCCAATTTTAATGAAACTTGGTCCAAAAATCAGTCTTTGGGATAGCTTGGATGAGTTCGTTGACCAGACTGGTAGGGCCAACACTTTTGGAATAAGAGCTGAAGAAATGTTAAAAAAAATCATTTTCAATATTACATTTGCTTAGATTTTGGTGAAAGTTAAAATAACAGTAGAGTCGTCCATTCTCTATAATCAAGAAAAAAAATCGGTTCGTTGGATCGCATGAAAAATGCAAAAATATCTTTATTGAGTATAAACAGTAAAATCGGATATCTCAGATAGCAATATGTTCTGACAATTGATATTAGAGAAAAAATTGAATATTGCAGAAGGCAACTTATTTTGACAGTTAATATTAGACAAACAACAAATTTCAAACGAGTGAAATTTTATTAGTGTTTCTTATTGTTTGTGAATTAAAAGAATATTAATTGTTAGTATCATAAAAATGTTTTGCATTTAATATTTCAGCATGTAGATACATAAAAAAAATTCGCTATAGGTATAAGGTACTTGCTGCCTTTGGAGATTTTTTATTAGATAGTCTGTGTTTTGTAATTTTTTTACTATTTGAACTACAATGATAGATGCGCCTTGGGAACTTCACTCAACTCACTCTGACCAGTTTAAATTAAAAAAAAATCATATTTGAACACTTAGAATGCGCCACCAAAATTGCTAGAAACTTTGGTAATATTGCACTTGTATCATGTAAATATTATTCACCTTTCGCTACACAACAGCTTTAATGACGCTTTATCGCGTAAAATTCTCCAACTATTCCAATACTTTTTTCATTAATGGTTGCAACAGCTACTATCAATTCGAAACAGTTATCACAGAAAAATTGAGAGAAACTCAATAGATTTCATTGTAAACGTTTGAAATTCTTGCAAATAATAGAAAATCGTTGCATCAGACGTAGAAATTTAATTAGTTTTTCCTATAATAAAATCCTTGAATACTCAATCAATTTTCTACATGAGTAAATCAAATTGAATATTTCGGATTCAAATGAGCGAAATTATAACAAATTGTAACATTTTATAGGAAAATTAACAATAAAATATATCATAAAGCACCATCAAATATAGAACGTCTACCGCAAAACCGACGAAAAAAATCGAGCATTATTGATATTTATAGTGAGCAAGCGGATAAAAGGTGCGACCTTTGTAAATAATTCTAAACTTGCTACAGCTAAGCACAATTTGAGCAGATGTACAACTTTTCTAGTTGTTTCGCATAGCAACTGAAAATACACTTTAAAACAAGAATAAACGGCAATGTGTATTGAAGTTAACAATAGTAGTATCAATTCTTTAAAAACTATCAAGAAATAAAGAATTTAAGCCGTTTTAACTACAATAAAATAGTCGATTAAGTCGGTAAAAGGCTGCGTAAAAACGCTGGTTGTAAAATCTACAAGTTTAAGACCGTTTTATTTATAATAACCCACAATGGCTTTTAAGTGTTTTAAATATCAACAAATAGAGTAAATTGTGTAGATTTAGAAAATTGAAACCGGATCAAAATCGGATCATATTATTAGAAATTATAAAAAGAAACAAAAATTAGTGTAATTGTGAATGACAAATGGTGGATGCGCCGGGTTATTTAATAATCGAAAAATTCTAAAGTTTCACTAACAAAAAACAGGGAGAAATATGAAACACTATGGTTTAAATTGATGATACATTTGATATTCAACAACAACCGTCGAATATCATTGATATTTACATCATGAATAGACTACCACTACTGTTTTTACCCTCTACCAATTTTATGGACTGTAAAACGTTTTTTTATAACATTTATCGTGTTTTTTTTGTATATTGCAATAAGGTGTATGTGTATGGTGAATTCCCTAGCCATAGACAAGAAAAAATAGAGAGAGAGAGAGTGAGAGATCCCTAAGAGAATTCCAATAGGAACAAGAAAATATCAAATCAATGAACATAAAAAAGCCGTCCAACTGTTTCATCTAGTTTTGGGGTCACATACACGACCACATATGTTACCATTTTAATCTAAAGACTGAAATGTGGAGAAAATAATAATAATAGTAATAGTAATACAATTGGTGATTGTATTATGTCCAGAGAGAGAAAGAGAGAGAGAGAGACAGACAGACTAGATGGAGATGTAAATTTGTTGGGGATAATTCGAGTTGGACAGGTCAAAACCGTGGATTTGAGTTCTAAAATCTGGTTGATATTGTTGGTAAATCCTTAACTATAATTTCATGTCAGTGAGTAGCTCATGAATTTCGGATAAACCAGTTAAATTAACAATAAAGCCGGGTTGTTTTTTTTTTACTTTTGCTGTATTACCAAGAAAATATTTGGTAGATTAATGCTAGAAAAAAAAAACACTTTCATATTGATAAACCATTAATTTTTTTGGTAGAGAGAAAGTCAATAGAAAGCAAATTGAGTTGTTATCATCAAAATTGTCTTTTTAATTTTATCGTTTTTTTCTTGTGTCCGACTAATCTCAGCAGTTACGAGAGGTTGACCAGAACTGATAGAACGCCTAATATAAGTCTCATTAGTGCAGTCATTATTAACTAATAAAGTTCTTACTATATACATCTAATCCTCTAAACAATCTGTCTATGTTGGCTTGTGGCAACTGGAGGGTCCGATAACTTATATTCTGCTGTGGCACTGAGGTGACCGAAGCCATTTGTATTGTCTGCATGCAGCTGTGGCTCTGAGGCGACTAGAATCGTTTGAGCCGTCTACATTCCGCTGTGGCTTTGTATCAGCTGGAACCGTTTGTGCTGTGCCTTTGAGTCGACCAGAACTGTTTGTATTGTCTACATTCAGTTATGGCTATGAGGCAATCAGAACCGTTCGAACGGTTTACATTCCGCTGTGACTTTGTGGCGACCAGAACAGTCTGTACTGTGGCTCTGTTTGTATTGTCGACATTCAGCTGTAGCTATGTGTGAAGCAACCACAACCGTTCGAGCGCTTTACATTCAGCTGTGGTTCTATGTCAGCTGAAACTCTCTATACTGTGGCTTTGAGGGGACCGGAACTGTTTATACTGTCTACATTCAGCTGTGGCTCTGAGCCGCCGGAACTGTATGTATTGCATACATTCAGCTGTGGCTATGAAGCAATTACAACCGTTTGAGTATTTTAAATTCCGCTGTGACTTTTTGGCGACCAGGACAGTCTATATTGTGGCTCTGGGGCGACTGGAACTGTTTATATTGTCGACATTCAGTTGTGGCTATGAAACAACCACAACCGTTCGAGCAGTTTACATTCCGCTGTGGCTTCTTGGCGACCAGAGCAGTCTATACTGTGGTTCTAAGGTGACCGGAATTGTTTGTATTGACGAAATTCAGCTGTGGCTATGAAACAATCGCAATCGCAATCGCTCGAGTAGTCTACATTTGGCTATGGTTTTGTGTCAGCTGGAACTCTCTGTACTGTGGCTCTGAGACGACCAGAATCCTTTGTACTGTCTACATTCAGCTGTGACTCTGAGCCGCTGGAACTGTTTGTATAGTCTACATTCAGCTGTGGCTATGAAGCTCTTACAACCGTTTGAGCGGTTAACATTCCGCTATAGTCTTGTGGGGGACCAAGACAGTCTGTACTGTGGCTCTGAGGCGACCGGAACTGTTTGTGTTATCTACATTCAGCTGTGACTCTGAGGCGACCGAAATCGTTTGTACTGTGTGTATGCTGTGGCTATGAAGCAATCGCAATCGTTAGAGTGGTCTACATTTTGCTGTGGCTCTGTAGCGACCAGAACAGTCAGTGGCTCTGAGGCGACCGAAGATCTTTGTATTGTAGACATTTAGCTGTGGCTATGAAGCAATCACAATCGTTAGAGTGGTCTACATTTTGCTGTGGCTCTGTGGCGACTAGGACAGCCTGTACTGTGGCTCTGAGGCAACTGAAACTGTTTGTATTGTCTAAATTCAGCTGTGGCTATGAGGCAATCAAATTCGTTCGAACGGTCTACATACCACTGTGGCTTTGTGGCGACTAGAACAGTCTGTAATGTGGATCTGAGGTGGCCGAAACCGTTTGTATTGTCTACATTCAGCTGTGGCTCCGATTCAATCAGAATCGCTTGCATTATTGTGGTTTTGAGGCGACTGGAACTGTTTGTACTGTTTATAATCCACTGTGGCTTTGAGGCGACCAGGGCTGCTTGTTTTATATAAAAAACATTGTATTTTTCCCGGAATTTATTCTATTTCTTTATTACATTGTTGTATTTATTCATTTATTATTTAGAATAAATTTGTAAGCCGTGTTAAATTCTTACTAAATTAGTGAGTGGCGCTCCAGTAGTCAGCAGTCAGTGAGCAGTTAATGAGCAGCTCATGCATTTCGTATAAGCTAATTAAAGTAACAATAATGTTGTTTTGTCCCCTTTGTTGAATTATATTATTCAATCTTACGGACCGGCGAAATTTCTCCGCGGACTGGCACCGTTTGAGAAACACTGCTCTATATTATACAATTATATACAATTGTTTATTTACAATTTCAACAGTACACTCAAATTCTTTGTGTATTTTTCAAATAATTTGATTATTTTATATGCGACAATAAAATTCTTAAGTTGTCAACAAACAATAATAAAAATATTAGATTAGTATTTCTAACAAATGAAAATGGTGGATGCGCCGGATAAATCTAATAAAACTGTTGCGATTTAATCTAATTTTATTTTCTGAAAAATACTCGACTTTATTGGACACTATTAATCGGTCAAAATGAAGAAAACTAAGAAACAACATTGTTTACAAATGATACTTAATTGACATACTGGAAAGACTTTTGAGAGCCCCTAAGGACGACTTGTTGAATCGTTGGGCGGGTTGTTAGGATATTTAAGCATGCTTACAGTTCCATATGTAAGGATTTATTTAGAAATTTTATGTAAAGAAACGACAATTTTAGTTTTATTCTTAGCTAAATCAGAGGAAAAACATAAAGAAAAATTGTTAATATTTTCAATTTTAATAATTAGCTGTTCTAAATACTCTCAAAAATTAAAAATGTTGGAGATATTGTCGCGTATTTGTGACTATTGAAATGACGACTTCGTGTTTTCTTCAATGACTACTTGTTCAGTCTGTATTTCCTATTTTTTTTCCCCCAACATTTGAACGAATAATGGTGGATGCGCCGGGCAAACTTAATCTAACTCTTCGTACACAATTTTCAGAAATAATATAAGTCTACATAGAACATCCATCAACCTCTACTGTTCGTAGAGAGACCGATAGAATCTGTTTGTATTCCGCTGTGGCTTTGTGGCGACCAGAACCGTATTAGCGGTCTATATTCAGCTGTGGCTTTGCGGCGACTAGAACTGTATTAGCGGTCTATATTTAGCGTGGCTTTGCGGCAACTGGAACCGCCTCTACTGCCTATACTCCACTGTGGCTTTGACGCGACCATACTGTCTATACTCTAATGTAGTTCTGAGATGACCGGAAGTGTTCGTACATTCAGCGTGTTTATATTCAGCTGTGGCTTTGTGTCGAATGGAACCACCTGTACTGCCTATACTTCGCTGTGGCTTTGAGGCGACCATACTGTCTACACTCTACTGTGGCTCTGAGATTACCGTAAGTGTTCGTACATTCAGCGTGTCTATATTCATCTGTGGCTCTGTGGCGACCAGAACCATATTAGCGGTCTATATTCAGCTGTGGCTTTGTGTCGATTGGAACCGCCTCTACTGCCTATACTCCGGTCTGGTTCTGAGGCGATTGGACGCGTTCGTATTGTCCATATTCAGCTGTGGCTTTGTGGCGACCGGAACCGCCTCTACTGTCTATACTCCGCTGTGGCTCTGAAGCGACCATATTGTCTATACTCTACTGTGGTTCTGAGATGACCGGAAGTGTTTGTACATTCAGCGTGTCTATATTCATCTATGGCCCCGTGGACTGGAACCGTCTGTATAGTCTGTCGATTTTTCTAAGGGAATGACTAAAGTAATAAAATAAAGTCAAGTATATTTAACAATGAATGTTCAATTGCAAGTAGCACCTCATAAAATAATAAATCAAAAAAGGACCGACAATTTCACCATCTGGTTAGTTTTCGAACAAACCAGGTAAGGACGAGTGTTTACAAGGGATACTTGACTTTATTTTATTACTTTAGTCATTCCCTTAGAAAAATCGACAGACTATACTGCTTATACTCCACTCTGGCTCTGAGGCGACTGGACGCGTTCGTATTGTCTACATTCAGCTTTGGCTTTGTGGCAACCGGAACTGCCTGTACTATTTATACTCTGTTGTGGCTCTAAAGAGGCCCGAATCGTTTGTATTTTATAAATTCAGCTGTGGCTTTGTGGCGACCTGAACAGTTTTAGTGGCTTTGTGGTGGTCGAAACCGCATACTCTGTCTATGCTCCGCTGTGGCTTTGAGGCGACCAAAACTGCTAGTACTGTGTAAAAAAATGTAGAAATCGGATTTTTTATAATTTTTCCCGGAATTTACTTTATTTCCTTATTGCATTTTTGTATTTATTCATTTATAATTTAGATTAAAACCTTTATTATTTTTAAACCGTGGTGCTCGAGTAGTCAGCAGTCAGCAGAGTAGCTCATGAATTTTGTATAAACCAATTAAAGTAACAATAAAATTCCGGTTGTTTTATTCTTCTTGTCAAGAAAATATTTTGTAGATTAATCGAGTTTTGTTTGGTTTTTGTTAATATTGTTGACCGAAGGCTAGCTTGTTAACGTTTAATTGCAGTTGTACTGAACGAAGAGAGGATACTTGTGTAACGGCCAAAGTTTCTACAAGTATTGTTGAGAGGTCGTGAGAGATAAAGAGAGAGAGAGAGAGAGAGAGAGAATTTCTGAATCTACAAAATACATTCATTAACGAGATAATGAAATTATTTCGCTTTACAACAACAATAATAATAATAATAATAACAACGATATGGGGCGGAGAAAAAAATCGAATACAAATCCACTTCGGCATGTCGATTCCGTGCAAAGGTGTTGTCGAAGTTAACGTTATACGGTTCCGGATTAGTCGTAACAAGCCCTACGTGATCCTTTCTACGTGGTGTTCGTCGACCTGGAAACTGTCAGCTTTCAAACCCAAGTCCTACCAATTGAAAATTTACATTGAAACGAATCTGTTCTCAATGTACACATCAACATATAGAGAATTTATCAATAATCTCCTCTCATTACTTATTATATTTTATCGTCTTTTACCCGGCGCATCCACCATTATTGCATTCTCAATACATGCGTTTTTTTCCCTCTTTTATTCGCTGTCTATAAAACTTGTTTCTTTTAATGAGTTTTTTTCCTTGTTGTTGTTCATATTTGAAATGAGCTATGGAATAAATGAAATATACGATATTACACTGAGTTGTTAGGAATAAAAAGCAATTTCATCCTCTATCAAAAATTAAGCGTCTCCATTTACAACTGTGGATCGATAGCTATTTTTTTTGTGTTGTGTTGCTGCTTCTTCACTACAACCCCCGCTCTCTCTCTCTCTCTCTCTACATGTTTCCAGTTTAATGCGGATCTAAATGAGGGAGATGGAAGAAGATTTGCTACATACTATGCACACCTTTATCTTTTTAATTTTGCATCAACTTTGACCGGTTTTTGGCGTTTTTTCGGGTAGAAATATTTAAATTTATCCCAGCCGTTTTGTTCTTTTTATCCCCCTAATCCTCATCTCTCTGTATGTGTCCAATTTTAAGGGTCACCAACTACCGCCACCATTGTCATTGTCAACAAAAATAACGAGCTAGTGTGATGAAGTTCTCTAAGCTAATGTGACCCATGGGATTCTTATTGTACTGGTAGCAAAAGTTAAAAACACATCCATTTCGTTTTGTTGAAGACGAAAAATCGGCGGCAGCATCTCTACTACTTTGTCGTACATTTTACAAAAATAATAATTTATTTTGTGATTCTTGTAAAGTTTTCAACACAATCTCTAATCACCGTGTGATTTATTGTAACGATGTAGTTTTTCTCTTTGTTGCAATCGATTATTAATCGTATTTTAGAAATCGTTAGGGGTGTGACATGTATATTAAAACAACTAGCATTCACACACACATATTTATATATACAAAACACCCCTTTGACTGTGTAAATGTCGTTCTGATTATGACAGAATACAGCTCTTGTACTGCTATTAATTTTACCAATGTTGGTGTACTTAACTGTGGTGTACAACCCAGTTTGTAAACGTCTAAAATTGTCTTTCTAAACTTCTATATATATATATATATATTTTCCACCCCCTACTACCATCATCTAACCATCTCACTCAAATCTTATATTTCTATAACTATCACCATCTTTGTTTTGTAAAGCTTTTGTTTTATTTTAAGAAATTACATACAGTGTGACAAGACAACTATAGAAGGCTTAAGTTTTAATTAATTTAGTAGAAAATTTATCATCCCTTATGCTTATTTACGGTAAACATTTAATCGACAATAAATTATAAAAGTTACACACAACGATATGCCACAGTTATATTTAAACTAGTTTCTGATTTGATTTTTATTTAAATCAAACTTTCATTCCCTTCACTAACGCAAAAGAAAGAAAAAAAACCACCACAACTTTTACTCAAATTATTCCAGAGCATTTTAATAAAATCAACCGTCTTTAATGAAAATTTAAGGCGTTGAAGAGACGTCAAAATCCAGCGACATTCAAGTTTATTGCAGCCCTATTGTTTGTGTTTACTTATAATAATAATAACAATAATAATATTGATAATAATAATAATAATAATAATAGAGCTTGTGTTCCAGTTCTGTTAACGAACCAGGCATGCTTCCCTATTATTTTTTTTTTAATTAACCGAAAATCATGGGCGTGCAGACGAGATTTGCACCGGTAAAAATTTGTGTAATTCTAGTAGAGACGCCACTGGTGGTTGTATGAGAATACGCGATGTAAATAATAATATTAATAACGATCATAATGAGAAGAAGTTGGGGTGATTTTTCTTCTTTTATCCAATCGACGATGATGACGACAACAACCCCAATATTGAATGCATGCAAGAAGGGTAGAAACAAAACAAAAACCGAAAAACTCCCATATTTTAGTATTAGTAAAGAATAATAAAGAAGAGAGGGAGGAGAAACGAAAAAAAAAGGAATAAATACGAGTGGAGAAGAAGAGCTACAATATAAATATTTTATGTGAATAATCAAAATTGCAAACCAAGAATTCTGTTGAGGGTTTTTCTTGATTAGTTAGGCGTTGTCGACGTCGTCGTCGTTGTTGAATTTTCAATTCCCGATCGGACAATTTTTAATCACACTTAGTTTGTGCTTTTTCAAACCACCAATACAGAATCACAATTAAATACAGTAAAAGCTCTAGTGTTAAATAGAGATAGATACAGAGTTAGTAGTAGTAGTAGTAGTAGTGGGTAAAAAGCCCTAACAGAATTTAAAGCAGTTTTCAGCTTTTAAGGCAATGGTAGTGGATATGTTCCGGATATATTCCCATGGGAGATTTTTAACACACACTCACACACATACACAGATGTGGCTATAATCTAAATCTACACATTACCTTCATTAAAACCATTGATTATAAGCTTTTAACTTACCCACAAAAGGTACACAAAATTTCCTACAATTTTACCACAATAGTCTCAAGGGATGGCTGAGGGGCTGTTCTTTTTTCACGGTAGGAATCAAAGAAAAGCTTTCAATTGAAACGATTAATGTGGAGAGAAATTGAAATCTCTACTATACAGGGTGTTTTTTAACTTCCCGTTAAGAAAATTGAAAATTTTCAAAATTTCGGGAAGTTATTGGTTTTACCTCAATTTTTGAAAATTGAATTTTCAGAAGAACGATTTGACGGATTGACCTCAAAATTACTCAACCAATCAAATTTGTACCGCTGACAATAATTTTAGAGCTTTAAAAACTGCGTCGAATGCCACAAAGCTCGTCAACATCCGTTGATTCGTTCACGAGATATCGATGTCGAAAAATTTCGAAAAAGCGTTTTTTCAACATAACCTCAAAATTCCTCAACCAATCAAATTTGTACTCCCCACAATAATTTTGGAGCTTTTAAAACTTAGCGGGAAGTTTCAGGAATGGCCTGCAGGGTCAACCGCATTCCAGATTGTTGTTAAAAAAAAATGATCAATTATTACTAGTTGGCGAACGATTCGAATAATATTTCAATGATTTGTAAGGGGGCCCTGGAGACTATTGTAGCAAAATTAGAACCTCCTAGCTTATTCTGAAGTTGGTCAAAAACGCTGATTTCTAGCAATGTTGCTATTTTCAAACACGCAAAACAGTGTAAAAAAACATGTTGCGCTTATCAATAAAAGCGCTGTTGACTGGTGATTTGCAACAGTTGAAAATTATCACAATTGTTGTAACTACCCACAATAAATCTGTGTATTTTTTCCACATCTTTTCGTAAGAAAACAGCTGATTGTCGTCCGCCATATTAGCGCTGACTTGAGTCAGCGCACCAATCTACCGCTGACTAAAATACTCAACTGTTATAAGTCAGCAGTCAGGTAGCGCATACATTCAACGAATTGGTATTGCCAACAGTTGGCAACGATTGTGAGTGATTAGCTTCGTTCAACGCGCCCATTGACTCATAGACAGTGATTTTTCCGTTTTTCTCAGAGTAAATGCGAAACATTTACACCTGTTCCAGAAATGGAATGGAGAAAAAAAATCAATATTGCAAAGATCTTCGAGTCATTTCATGTCTTTGAATAGTTTTCGAAAATCGCGACATTGTCAGTAATAAAAGTTTTTGACCAACTTTAAAATGAGCTACAAGGTTCTAATTTTGCTAAAATAATCTCCAGTCCGGCCTCCTACAAATCCTTGAAATATTTTTCGAATTGCTTTGTAATGGTATTTTACCCGGCGTCACGCTGGCTAGAGAAATATCAGTGAATTATGTCTTTGGGAACAGGTGCAAACGGTCGGTTGATTCCGGTCGCCACCAGCCACAGCAGTCCAGGTCGCTAAGAGCCACTGCCGGAAGGGGTACAATATAATACAATACAAAGGATTATTCCAGGTCGCCAAGAGCCACTGCAGGAATCGGTAATACAATACAATACAACGGATTATTCCGGGCCGCCAAGAGCCACTGCCAGAGAGGTCTGGAGTTCAGATCAGCCGGGAAGGGAACTTTCCCTACTCTGTTGACCTCGATGTTTTAGTCGTCTGTAGGTGGCCGGCCTAGACGTTTCGTTACAGCTTGCCAAAGAATATGAGTTTTATAAGAATTGCTCACTTTCAAATAAACACCCTGTATACGCTTGTTCTGCCGACTTGACTCTACGCTACGATCTATACAACTCGTTATTTTAGATGGAGTATAAATATTCCCATCGACTGTTCAATAAAACGTCACCCTTGAGCGAATCAAATCATTCCTTATATGTTAACATTGCTATTTGACTTTTTTTTTTCATGTCTCTAGTTAGGACGAACTGAAAAAACACGAGTGGTGCAAGATATGAAACCGGAACTAATGGAAGTCGCACATTTTATTATGTCTAAAGACAAATGAGATTCAACTTGAGTTCTTCTACCCTCTATTTTTTTTTCCAATCCATCCGCCGGAATGGTAAAAAGTCTGCACTAACACGTAGATAGATAGGGTGGTGTACTTTATTAGATAAAGCACAGTGGTGGTACGTTGCGGGATTCTTTCATAAGGGATTATGGGGGGTGAATTAAAGTCGCCATATAGACGGCGATATTGTCAATTAAATGATAAAACCGTTTGTTTGATGTGTGTATATGTGAAAAATTGTGTTTAATCAGTATTTGTAAAACGTTTGTTAATTCATTTCAAGCCCAATTTAAGCTTTTAATTCGGTTTAATTAAGCCGATGTTGGTGTTTGAGCGTGAATGAACCAAATTGGATTTCGGATGGATTTCGATAAGAATTTCACCCTGAAATTATTATTATTATTATTATTATTATTATTATAATTATTTTAATTTAAACCGAACAAGGGGTGGTTGTTGAAATTTTCCTACAAAGAATACATTAGAAAAGAAGTGTGGGGGTGAATTTTGGGCGCGTACTTTAATAATTGATCGACAATTAGCTATAATACATATTTTAACATTTAAAACTTTAACAATTCATCTCTATCTAACGAATATTGCTATTCTTGTCTTTTATTTAGTATAACGTAGCGAAGTTTAACGATTTTAAAAGTTCTAAAGCCCATTACGTTAGAATGATTCGAAGAGATGATGGTGGAATTTTCCAGTAAAACGGTAAGATTGAAGGGAGACTTGGCTGGCATCAAATCGAGTAGCATTTTATGTTCCACCCTTCATTAACTAAAATGTAAAAGTAGTACACGATGACGGCTATAATGGGCAAGTAAGATGATAGCATTACTGTCGAAGCAGTATCGTTAATAATAATAATAATAATAATAATAATAATAATAATAAAACGTATAAGTTTTCCGGTGTGTCTTTATCAGAAATAACGAGTATTTTCTATATTTTTCCAGGGGTAGAGTTACACAAGCGTACATGTATTGTAATGGCAAGGCAAGGGGTGCCGTTTCGTCCTTAATTAATTTAGTTAGAGCTGTGTCACGTAAACTTCAACCGTATAAAATAGGAATAAAGGTGGCAGTGTGTTGAGTTTAGACAGTCGTGGAAGGTTGGGGGGGTTGGTTTGAGAGTTTTGTATGGTTGGATAGTGTATGCACGCACACAAGACGCCAATTGCTTGCCATTTCACAATCAATATTTAACGTAAATTGGCTCTAACCAGGATCCGTAAATCAGACCTTCTAAGACAGTAACGTTTCGGAAGAAGAAGAAAATGGTAGACAAAGTTTATAATACTAGTAGTAGTAATAGAGGAAAAACCGGTGTTGTAGTGAGGAAATTGATTGGCGACACAACGAAGACAATAGAGAGGCGACGTGTTAATCCTACGTTTTAGTCGCTAAAAAGCAACAAATTCAAATCCCCCCAAAAGGATTCTAATTAGTATAAAGCCATTTGAAAATGGTGGGATAGTGTTGGGTGAGAAAGAGAGAGGAGGGAAATTCTTAATTTAGTATTAACGTGCATTTATTAATTAGAAAATTTGACAAATCCAACTTGAAAAGTTTTATATAATTTTGAAAGTTTTGTACAGTTCCCAAAATTATTATCGAAACATTAACAAACTTCAACAATTTCGGGTTTTCTCTAATAAACTTCCCAACAAACATAGAACACAATTTTGTAACAAACTAACACCATTATTATTATTATTATTATTAATAATAATAATAATAAGGCTATTAAGACCATTTACAAGGGGGTAGTGAGATTATAGATTTTTCTCCGCTTTACTATTTTGTTCAAGTATATAGTCTTTCAATTTCCACTAGAATAACTATAGAAATAACAAACTTTCCTTTAACATCTCCCTTTTTTTTCCTCTCTCTCTGTCTCCTCTGAATATGTTTCCAATAGTTTCCTTTGTACTCAATGGGAACCAAATAAAAAAAAAAACGGGAAGCTTAACTTAAAATACAACTATATAACGAATAAACATTGTTGTTATACGTAATAGTATAGAAATGCTGGATTTGAGCCAGGAGTTTCTAAAGATTACCATATTTACGGTAATCAACAAATTATTTGTTACTAGATAAATAAATTACTTAACAAAATAAATAAGTCATTGATATCAAGTGGAGAAAATTCCAAATAAATTATAATGATTATCATGAATGCACGAGGATGAAGATTCCGACACGAACCGAAAGCGAATATCGGAATCATACGAGTACATTTATGGTAGTAGTCATTATTTAACAGCAAAATTTGCCCGCATTTACGTGTAGATGACATCACTGCTTTGAACTATATTATATGTTAGCGCTCCCCAATCATTATCGAGCTTTAGCGATCTTTTAATGAAGTTATCTGTTTATTTGTTGCGATTGTAACAATATGCTTCATTGAAAATACTATAATAAGTAAGCTTAAGATTGTAGGACTTCTTTGTATGGACGTACGTGATTTTAGCAATAATAATAATTGGCAACTTACGTCGAAATTTTCGAAAATTATTAGTTACATGATCACATATAAAAAAAACTTATTGTTAGTAGTATAAGAAAATATCAGCTAGTGTTTGTTTGTTGTTTGTGACGTATGCTGAGAGTGTTGAGAGACCGAGCTGTGATTAGAGCGCTTCGACATCAATTGCCCTGATATCGAAGCGAATCTCTCTGTTTACTAATAAATTGGCAGCGAGATTTGCTCCGATATGAGGGCAGCTGACGTCACCGCTCTGAAGTAAACTATATGTATATAAGCGCTCTACAGTCACAGCTCGATCTCCATCGACCTCTCAACGAAGTTATTTTTTGCGCTTGTAAGACTATAAACGTACAACGTAACTTATGAAATGAGAGAGTGACGTCACAAACAATAAACAAGTGTACAAATTATTGCGCTGACGATAGTCGCGCGTCAATCTAAAATAAATTCACGATCCCGTTGCTTAATTCAAAAATTACGTTTTAAAAATAAATATTCAAAACTATTAAATATTCAGTACTACCTTGTAATTTCTCAAATGGATGTTCGTATATGTACATGTTGGCTTTTACTATAAGTAGAATAATATCCAAATTATCGTCAATGTAAATATGAATAATTAATAATCAAAGCAGGTTTATTTGTACATTTTCCGGTAGTATTAGGAATAAAATCATAAATAGAGAATATTTTTAAGAATTAATAAACATCAAGTTTTTGATTAAGAATTAAGACATAAATCTGATTATATAGAAAATAGAAGACGGTTAACAACAGGATATGCTCGATCCAAGTCGTGGTTATCTATGGAAACAAGTCGAAAATGCACAATTTAACGACATGTACAACGTTATACACCGATAAGAATGAGTAATTAATTAGATAGCAAGGAGGTAGGAGTGGTGTAAAATCACCCTTAATGCTGGCTGTTAAATAGAGAATTTACATCAAGCAGTATGCCAACAAAATTTAATTTATTTAAAAAGAATTTATGACGATGACGATGAAGAGGCTGACTTGTTAGTGATGATTTAAGAGAACAAGACGACTCGTGTTGCCTTTGATGTCGTCTAATTTCTTACATATTTAAATTACGAACATGTACGGATTCTCTTTCATTAATGAATCGCTTAGATTAAAGACAGAGAAGAATTTCTATTAACAGTATAGGAGGACGCGACGACAAACGATAAAAACGAGGAAAATTAAAATTGAAAACTTTGTAAGAGAACGACGGCCCCGTTGACAACGCAGACATTGGAGGGAAAATTGATTGAAATGCCGATCACGGTACACCAACCAAAAATATTTAGATGGGTTGAATTAATTGAAATAAATACAGGAGGGATGTGGAAAAAAAGAAGGGAAAAACCACATAGTGAGAATCGATAATATAGATAGAGCAATAATTGTTATATTGAAAGACGAACACAATGAAATTAAAGTTTTTTTTTTTTTTTTGATGGAAATCTATTTAGAAAAATTCTCGTTGATTTCAACGAGAATCTGTTCGCCTTACTAGTAGAGAATAAGGGGTGGTTTTTTTTCCACCACTACC
Source organism: Mylabris sibirica (assembly GCA_039776855.1). Classification (NCBI taxonomy): domain Eukaryota; kingdom Metazoa; phylum Arthropoda; class Insecta; order Coleoptera; family Meloidae; genus Mylabris; species Mylabris sibirica. The sequence goes on along the minus strand of CM077842.1, from coordinate 9,280,116 downwards.
ACTTACCCTTAGCGCCCGTTAAACATCAAAGTCTAGCCTGGAATTTGTACAAATTGGAATGAAAATGCTCAGTAGTAAAAGAACAATGATGACAACAACAACAACAAAAGAGGAATTTGAAGTGGTAAGAATAGTAACGAGCACAACAGGAAATTGCACATGTTTTATCCAGTGCTTCAAACTGTTATTTTTTGTTGTTATGTTTTGTTGGTATTACTGTACGGTACGGTGGATGGTACAATGGATTATTCCGGGTCGCCAAAAGCCACTGCTATAATTAGTAAGAAAAAAAATCACTACAATGATTGTACAAAATGCCTCATCCCTACCTCGTTCCACATAAGGATGGACCCTACGTAGCAGAGAACGTTGCACATTCCGACAGTTCTCGAATCTCGTTTGCAGCTTCACAAATTCGGGTCTGCAACTGTTCGACATTTCCAAACGGCACTGAATAAACTCATTGTTTCGTAAGGTGTCATGAAAATGAACAAATACATTAAAGTTAATAGACAGAAAAAAAATAAGCCTGCAATCATTCATGATCAACATTCCCGTTCCACTAGCAACTGACCACTGATATAACAATAAGAGGAATTAATTACATATGTCGACTAAATATAATTATTTTTAATGATGGAATAATGTTGATTACTTTAAGAACTAACAAGCGTTATCACTGCTAAACAACTAAGAAAAGATTGAGACCAGCTGGGAATCCAATTCACGATCTTTAGATTGGCGCTCTACTGCTTTACCAGCTTGTTCTATTCCAGTGGCTCTAAAAATCTTAGCGAAATTTTCAACTCCTTTTTTCTCGAAAACGCCGCCTTTTGACCCCCTAATGTCTAATAAGAATCGGCTTAATTTTTCGTGCTCTAGTATGAAGATTGTAGGGAATTTCTATTAAACCCTGTATATAAAAAATCATCGAAATTGGGGCTTTGAAATTTTGGGGCAAGGAAGAAAGGAGAGACGAGATAAAAATGTGTCAAGTGGTATGCTTGAACTGAAAAAAACACGATTTTTTGTAAAGTAAATTTCAGTTGTAAATTAAAAGTGCTGAAAAGTTATGCAGCGTCTCGCAAGTGAGTGAATTAAATCGAGCTACCGGATTTCCTAATGCAATTCGCTCAAGGTAAACTCTCGACCATTTCCTACAGGAACTCTTGTTTCCCGTTGTTTTCAGAGACCGACTACGCGACGAGTCCTCCTCATCTTCTTCATCCAAACAACAACAACAACAACAATTTTTATTGTTGTTATAATGAACGAATCGACAACAAAGATGGAAATGGTGATTGTAAACGAAATAGACAGAGTTAATGGTAATTTTCATGGAAATTTCGTAATTATATGGCAATAAACTTGAGAAAGAAATAATGTAAAAGATTTTCGGGTCGATTGTTCGATAGCGTGTGCTCTCTATTTCTATTTAAATTTAAAATAAGAAGATTACATTGCGTGTGCCTTCATTATATACTGTTTCTATCTTACTCTAACTGATGGGAAACGAAAAGTTTTCGAATAAATGAATTCGCATTTTTCGGAGTAAAGACACAGTAAAGACACACGTCTCGTACATATTTACACTAACACATACAATAATTCGATCACTTTTATGTGTCTGTTCATGGTGTTGGATTCGTGCTAAGATTATCTATGATCGTTTTACCTCAGATTTTTTTGTCTTTGCGCCTAATAAAATTACCCTTTAATTCACCTTTTGCCAGATCGGAGAGTTGCTTTGAAATCCTCTATTGAATCTTCATAGGGTCGAACTGAAACGACGACAACGACGACGACATCATTATTTGCATTCGACTGAACATATCTTGGAAATTCTATATGGCACACGCGTACCTTCATGAAAAGAAATGTGGAGTTGTGTGTCTATTGAAAGGAAAAAGGATATCATTAGTCTTGAGATTTCGACAATAAAATAGAGAGAATGCCTCTACAAAACGCCCACGTCCAATACAAGAGAATCTTTAAATAATATTGATAACGAGAGATTTGATAAGAAACTCTATAGTGAACTCAATCATTGTTTGTTCACTAGAAAAGATTTCAAAATGAAATTACAAATTGCAATTTTCTATATTTTGATGGAAATTTCCATTATACAGGGTGAAATCGAATTGTCTTTAAACCTTCAAGTCATGCATAGATCCCGAAAAACTGAAAAGAAAGAATGAACGAAAGAACAAAAGAAAGAAAGGAAGAAAGGAGAAAGAAAGAAAGAAAGAGCGAAAAAAGAACGAAAGAACGAAAGAAAGAAAGGAAGAAAGAACAAAAGAAAGCAAGAAAGAAAGACAAAAGAAAGAAAGAAAGAAAGAAAGAAAGAACAAAAGAAAGCAAGAAAGAAAGAAAAAAAGAAAGAATGAAAAAAAAGAAAGACAGAATGAAAGAAAGAAAGAAAGAACAAAAGAAAGACAGAAAGAAAGCAAGAAAGAAAGAAAGAACAAATGAAAAAAAGAAAGAAAGAAAGAAAGAACAAACGAAAGAATGAAAGAAAGAAAGAACAGAAGAAAGAAGGAAAGAATGAAAGAACAAAAGAAAGAAAGAACGAAAGAAAGAACGAAAAAACGAAAGAAAGAAAGAAAGAGAGAAAGAAAGAAAGAGAGAAAGAAAGAAAGAACAAAAGAAAGAAACATATCAGAGAGCTGTATGGTTTTGTTTTAGATGATCTCAAGATGTAATTTGGACATTTGTGAAACCGAATTGCCTTCAAGCCTTCAAATTACGCATAGGGCCCGAAAAACGGAGTGAATTTTTATAACATATCATTGAGGCTGTATGATTGTGTCTTCGATGATCTCAAAATGGAATTTGAACATTTGTGTTTTAGAAATTTCAAATTTCTATATTTTGATGGAAATTTCCATTATACAGGGTGAAATCGAATTGTCTTTAAACCTTCAAGTCATGCATAGATCCCGAAAAACTGAAAAGAAAGAATGAACGAAAGAACAAAAGATAGAAGGGAAGAAAGAAAGAGAGAAAGAGCGAAAAAAAGAAAGAACGAAAGAAAGAAAGAAAGGAAGAAAGAATGAAAGAAAGAACAGAAGAAAGCAAGAAAGAAAGAAAAAAGAAAGAATGAAAAAAAGAAAGAAAGAATGAAAGAAAGAAAGAAAAAGAAAGAAAGAAAGAACAAGAGAAAGAACGAAAGAAAGAAAGAACCGAAGAAAGAAAGAAAGAAAGGACGAAAGATAGAAAGAAAGAAAGAATAAAAGAAAGAAACATATCAGAGAGCTGTATGGTTGTGTTTTCGATTTTCTCAAGATGGAATTTGGACATTTGTATTTTACAGAGTGAAACGGAATTGCCTTTAAGCCTTCAAATTACGCATAGGGCCCGAAAAACTGAGTGAATTTGTATAACATATCATTGAGGCTGTATGATTGTTTCTTCGATGATCTCAAAATGGAATTTGGACATTTGTGTTTTAGAAATTTCAAATTTCTATATTTTGATAGAAATTTCCATTATACAGGGTGAATTCGAATCGCCTTTAAACCTTCAATTCATGCATAGATCCCGAAAAACTGAAAAGAAAGAATGAATGAAAGAACAAAAGAAAGAAGGGAAGAAAGAAAGAAAGAAAGAAAGAGCGAAAAAAGAATGAAAGAACGAAAGAAAGAAAGATCGAAAGAAAGCAAGAAAGGAAGAAAGAAAGAAAGAAAGAAAGAAAGAAAGAAAGAAAGAAAGAAAGAAAGAAAGAAAGAAAGATAAAAGAAAGAAAGAAAGAAAGAACAAAAGAAAGAAAGAAAGAAAGAACAAAAGAAAGAAAGAAAGAAAGAAAAAAAAAAGAATGGAAAAAAAGAAAGACAGAATGAAAGAAAGAAAGAAAGAGAGAACAAACGAAAGAATGAAAGAAAGAAAGAACAGAAGAAAGAAAGAAAGAATGAAAGAACAAAAGAAAGAAAAAACGAAATAAAGAACGAAAAAACGAAAGAAAGAAAGAATGAGAGAAAGAAAGAGAGAAAGAAAGAAAGAAAGAACAAAAGAAAGAAACATATCAGAGAGCTGTATGGTTGTGTTTTCGATTTTCTCAAGATGGAATTTGGACATTTGTATTTTACAGAGTGAAACGGAATTGCCTTTAAGCCTTCAAATTACGCATAGGGCCCGAAAAACTGAGTGAATTTGTATAACATATCATTGAGGCTGTATGATTGTTTCTTCGATGATCTCAAAATGGAATTTGGACATTTGTGTTTTAGAAATTTCAAATTTCTATATTTTGATGGAAATTTCCATTATACAGGGTGAATTCGAATCGCCTTTAAACCTTCAATTCATGCATAGATCCCGAAAAACTGAAAAGAAAGAATGAATGAAAGAACAAAAGAAAGAAGGGAAGAAAGAAAGAAAGAAAGAAAGAGCGAAAAAAGAATGAAAGAACGAAAGAAAGAAAGAAAGAAAGAAAGAAAAAAAGAAAGAAAGAAAGCAAGAAAGATAAAAGAAAGAAAGAAAGAAAGAAAGATAAAAGAAAGAAAGAAAGAAAGAAAAAAAGAAAGAATGAAAAAAAAGAAAGACAGAATGAAAGAAAGAAAGAAAGAAAGAAAGAACAAACGAAAGAATGAAAGAAAGAAAGAACAGAAGAAAGAAAGAAAGAATGAAAGAACAAAAGAAAGAAAGAACGAAAGAAAGAACGAAAAAACGAAAGAAAGAAAGAAAGAGAGAAAGAAAGAAAGAAAGAGAGAAAGAAAGAAAGAGAGAAAGAAAGAAAGAGAGAAAGAAAGAAAGAACAAAAGAAAGAAACATATCAGAGAGCTGTATGGTTTTGTTTTAGATGATCTCAAGATGTAATTTGGACATTTGTGAAACCGAATTGCCTTCAAGCCTTCAAATTACGCATAGGGCCCGAAAAACGGAGTGAATTTTTATAACATATCATTGAGGCTGTATGATTGTTTCTTCGATGATCTCAAAATGGAATTTGGACATTTGTGTTTTAGAAATTTCAAATTTCTATATTTTGATGGAAATTTCCATTATACAGGGTGAATTCGAATCGCCTTTAAACCTTCAATTCATGCATAGATCCCGAAAAACTGAAAAGAAAGAATGAATGAAAGAACAAAAGAAAGAAGGGAAGAAAGAAAGAAAGAAAGAAAGAGCGAAAAAAGAATGAAAGAACGAAAGAAAAAAAGAAAGAAAGAAAGCAAGAAAGATAAAAGAAAGAAAGAAAGAAAGAAAAAAAGAAAGAATGAAAAAAAAGAAAGACAGAATGAAAGAAAGAAAGAAAGAAAGAAAGAACAAAAGAAAGAAAGAAAGAAAGCAAGAAAGAAAGAAAGAACAAACGAAAGAATGAAAGAAAGAAAGAACAAACGAAAGAATGAAAGAAAGAAAGAACAGAAGAAAGAAGGAAAGAATGAAAGAACAAAAGAAAGAAAGAACGAAAGAAAGAACGAAAAAACGAAAGAAAGAAACAAAGAGAGAAAGAAAGAAAGAGAGAAAGAAAGAGAGAAAGAAAGAAAGAGAGAAAGAACGAAAAAACGAAAGAAAGAAAGAAAGAGAGAAAGAAAGAAAGAAAGAGAGAAAGAAAGAGAGAAAGAAAGAAAGAGAGAAAGAAAGAAAGAGAGAAAGAAAGAAAGAGAGAAAGAAAGAAAGAGAGAAAGAAAGAACGAAAAAACGAAAGAAAGAAAGAAAGAAAGAAAGAAAGAAAGAAAGAACAAAAGAAAGAAAGAAAGAAAGCAAGAAAGAAAGAAAGAACAAACGAAAGAATGAAAGAAAGAAAGAACAGAAGAAAGAAAGAAAGAATGAAAGAACAAAAGAAAGAAAGAACGAAAGAAAGAACGAAAAAACGAAAGAAAGAAAGAAAGAGAGAAAGAAAGAAGGAAAGAGAGAAAGAAAGAGAGAAAGAAAGAAAGAGAGAAAGAAAGAAAGAGAGAAAGAAAGAAAGAGAGAAAGAAAGAAAGAACAAAAGAAAGAAACATATCAGAGAGCTGTATGGTTTTGTTTTAGATGATCTCAAGATGTAATTTGGACATTTGTGAAACCGAATTGCCTTCAAGCCTTCAAATTACGCATAGGGCCCGAAAAAGGGAGTGAATTTTTATAACATATCATTGAGGCTGTATGATTGTGTCTTCGATGATCTCAAAATGGAATTTGAACATTTGTGTTTTAGAAATTTCAAATTTCTATATGTTGATGTAAATTTCCACTATACAGGGTGATATTGAATTACCTTTAAATCTTTAAATCACGACTGAGCATATCTTGGAAATTCTATACGGTACACGTACACCTTCATGACAAGAGATGTGGAGTTGTGTGTCTATTAAAAGGAAAAAGGACATCATTAGTCTTGAGATTTCGACAATAAAATAGAGAGAATGCCTCTACAAAACGCCCACGTCCAGTACAAGAGAATCTTTAAATAATATTGATAACGCGAGATTTGATAAGAAACTCTATAGTGAACTCAATCATTGTTTGTTCACTAGAAAAGATTTCAAAATGAAATTACAAATTGCAATTTTCTATATTTTGATAGAAATTTCCATCATACAGGGTGAAATCGAATTGCTTTTAAACTTTTAAGTCATGCATAGATCCCGAAAAACTGAGCGGATTTCTATAGCATATCAAAGAGCTGTGTGATTGTGTTTTCGACGATCTCAAGATAAAATTTGCACATTTGTATTTAATAGAGTGAAACTGAATTGCCTTTAAGGCTTTAAGTGGATTTATATAACATATCAGGGGGCTGTATGGTTTTGTCTTCGATGATCTCAAAATGTGTTTTAGAAATTTCAATTTGATGGAAATTTACACTATACAGGGTGATATTGAATTACCTTTAAACCTTTAAATCACGCATAGTGTCCGAAAAACTGAGTGGATTTGTATAACATAACATTGGGGCTGTATGGTTGTCAGTGACTTTCAAACAATAATTGCAATTTTGATTGATTTTAGCCAATTTTTTAATTCTCTTCGATCCTTCAAAATACTTTAATTGTATTCTATTTTGTCTAAGGATAATGAGAGTTCCGTTTCTGAAGAGAATTCAACTTCACCCTGTATAGATATTTTGTAATAAATGTACTTTTGATCAATACTGTCCATAATACTGTAATTTATGTTTAACAGATGCAAATATGAATGTAATTGACTATGTGCGACATAATATATCAATAAATATACATCAACTGGACAATATTGAAATGTTTTACTTTGGATTACTATGATTTGGATAATATCAAAACAACAATAACAACAAATATAGAACAATCGATAATGTACAGGTTAAAAGCTTTCTAAAATGACCATACAAATGATCAAATAATGTTGTAATTTTGAATTTTGTGATATCTATACATAGACGCCATGTTTTATAGTAGATCAATAACTTTTTTTATGCTAGTTCTAGAATACGATCCATAATCAAGCAAGAATTCACCAGAAAAATTTGCTAAAAACTAATTGAAAAGGTCCCTCATATCAGAAAGATTATAATAATTACACATTTGACGAAAATTAATAAATAAAAACCCAAAATAATTTGAGGTTATATTGTCAATGTTGACGTTTCTTTACCGTAATTCCAATCACATAGAATGTGAAAAACGCATGTGCAAGCTGCCAACCTTGAGAAAATAAATTATACTAGTTATTAAAATACCCAAAAAGAGTGCGTTAACAGGTATTAAAGGACTTCTTTTGTTATATTAACAACGCTATTATAGACGCAAAATAGAAAAAAAATTGTTTTCCTATTTTGCGTTGGAAATAGACTTATTTTGACATAAAAAGTAGTGTGGAAATGAAATATTTCTTAACTACTTTGAGTGTAGAAATATCTAGGATAATTTATTTTTTAGAAGTTGGTAACACTTGCCTTATTATTGAAATGTCACTTTTTGACAGATATTAAAAACAGTCAATTTAAATAAAAATTTTATTTCATTTAATTCAAATTGTTTCTCCATTGCATTTTCAACAATTTCCCACAGTTCGGGTGGAGTACACGATAAGTGGTCACACATTTTCACTTAAAAATTGTAATGAAAATGGAGACTAAAACAATTGAAAATCAACTTGATGGATACTAGATACAAAAATTGAATATCGGTCACACCTACAATACCAACTCCTATAAAATTCCCTAAATTTCCAAAATTTATTTTTTTTGCAAATAGGGTGCAAGGGGGTGCAAAATAGGAAAAATAGTATAAAAAACTCGGTTCAGAAGTCAATTCCTGCATTCGACCATTAAAAAACTCGCCGCTTCGCGGCTCGTTTTTTAATATTGGTCTCATGCAGGAATTGTCGACTTCTGAAACTCGTTTTTTAATATACTATTTTAAGGATCAAATGCACATATGTTGTTTATTATGAAGTGGAGTATATGTTTTGAGATAGAGATGAGGATTTCTTTTTGTATTTTACATTACAAATAACGTATTGCGCTTATTTCTATGATTGTATATAAACGAAATGTGGACTAACGTTTTCATAAAAATAAAAGTTATGAGCAATTCTCTGGAAGTACTATGAAAATTCTCCATTCTTAGTAACGGTGATTGTTCCATTTATTTTTCAATTTCCAATTTCCATACAAATCCGATCTTTTCATTCATTTCATAAACAGATTCGTATAACGGGTGTCTGTTTTAAAATGTGGTCGATTCATATAAAACTCCAATTAGTTAACGGATAATTCGAATAACATTTAAAGAATTTGTAGGTGGGTTCATGGAGAATAATTTAACAAAATTAGAACCTTGTAGCTCATTTATATCATTGAATCGTTCTATGTCATTTTACGTATGTAGCTAGTTTTTTAAAAATCGCGAAATCGTCAAAAAGAGCATTTATAACTAACTTTCAAAAGACCTACGAGGTTCTAATTTTGCTAAAATAATATTGAGTGATTGCCCGACAAATACTTGAAATATTATTCGAAACGCTCGCCATTTTATAGGAGTTTCATAAGAATTAACCATGAATAGTGTTTAATGGCTGTATACAGGATGTCCGATCTAAACACGGTTAATTTTATGAAATTCCTATTAGTCGAGGAGCGATTCGAAAAATATTTTAAGGATTTGTAGAAGGATTGTAGAACTTCCGCACCTTTTTCAGAATAAAATGGAGAAAAATAAAAAAATCAATTTCTGGAAGATCCTAGAGTTATTCTAAGTCGTTTTGCGTGTTTAGTTCGTTTTTGAAAATCGCTACATCGTCAAAGACGAGTGTTTTTTGACCCACTTTTAAATGAACTACGAGGTTCTAATTGTGCTGAAATATTCTCTAAGGACCCTCCTACAAATCCTTGAAATATTTTCCGAATCGCTCGTCGACTAATAGGAGTTTCACAGATTCAACCATATTTAGGTCGAACAGCCTGTATATGGTTCTAAATGTGGTCAAATAATATTTTAGTGATTTGTCGGGTAGTCTCTGAAGAATATTTTATCAAAATTAGAACCTCACAGCTCATTTGTAAATCGGTCAAAAATGCTCGTTTTGGACTAGATCACGAGTCTATAAACTAGCTGCACACGTAAAACGACCAAGACTCAAAGACCCTCCCAAAATTATTTTTTTCGTTCTTTATTTCTTGCTTTCGATTGTAAAAGAAATGCGAAACATTTCCATACGTTACAAAATAATATGAAAAAAATGGCAAAAAAAAACAGTGTCAGGAGGATCGTCGAGCGTTTTTTGACCAACTTCCAAATGAGCTACGAAGTTACAATTTTGCTAAAACGATCTCCAGGGACTCTCCTAAAAAATCGTTTGAATATTTTTTTTCGAATCGTTCGCCAACTAATAGGAGCTTCATAAGAATTAACCACGTTTAGTTCTTAATGGCCATATACTGGGTGAAGGTTCTAATTGTAAGTGTGGTCGACTCTATGAAACCCCTATTCTATTAGTTAACGAGCGATTCGAATAATATTTTAGTGATTTGTAGGGTAGTCTCTAGAGAACACTTTAGCAAAATAAGAATCTCCTAGCTCATTTGGAAGTTGATCAAAAACGCTTGTTTTGGACAAGGTCACGATTTTTACCAACTAGCTGTACACGTAAAACGACCAAGACTGCCTCAAAGATCCTTCTAAAACTCATTTTTTGTGTTTTTTCTTGCTTTGAGTTATAAAATAAATGCGAAACATTATCGAGCATGTTTTGACCAACTTCCAAATGAGCTACTTGCTTCTAATTATGCTAAAACGATTTCCAGAGACTACCCTAAGAAATCCTTTAAATATTTTTATTTGAAACGTTCGCCAACTAATAGGAGCTTCATAAGAATTAACCACGTTTAGTTCTTTATGGCTATATACCAAGTGAAGGTTTCAAGTATGGTTGACTTTATGAAACCCCAATTAGTTAACGAGCGATTCGAATAATATTTTAGTGTTTTGTAGGGTAGTGTCTGTGGAATATTATAGTAAAATTAGAACCTCCTAGCTCAGTTGAAAGTTGGTCAAAAATAAAAAAAAACACTTGTTTTGGACGAGGACACGAGTTTTACAAACTAGCTGTACACGTAAAACGACCAAGACTGCCTCAAAAACCCTCCTAAAACTGTTTTAGAATAAATGCGAAACATTTTTATTTGTTTCAGAGTGAAATGAAAAAAGAAAAATGAAAAAAGAAACAATGTTAGGAGGATCATCGAACATGTTTCGACAACTTCCAAATGAGCTACGAGGTTATAATTTTGCTAAAACAATCTCCAGGGACTATCCTAAGAAATCCTTTAAATATTTTTATTCGAATCGTTCGCCAACTAATAGAAGCTTCATAAGAATTAACCACGTTTAGTTATTAATGGCTATGCATATACCGGGTGAACGTTCTAAGTGTGGTCGACTTTATTAAACTCTTATAAACTCTTACTAGTTAACGAGTGATTCGAATAATATTTTAGTGATTTGTAGGGTAGTCTCTAGAGAACACTTTAGCAAAATAAGAATCTCCTAGCTCATTTGGAAGTTGATCAAAAACGCTAGTTTTGGACAAGGTCACGATTTTTACCAACTAGCTGTACACGTAAAACGATCAAGACTGCCTCAAAGACCCTCCTAAAGCTGTTTTTTCTGTTTTTTTTCCATTGCTTTGACAACAATGTTAGGAGGATCATCGAACATGTTTTGACCAACTCCCAAATGAGCTACGACATTCAAATTTTTCTAAATTAGTACCTCGAATCGTTCGTCAACTAAAAGGAGTTACAATAAGAATCGACCACAATTAAGACAGACATCCTGTAAACATATATATATGTGTGTGTGTGTGCCTGTATATCTCTACAACGACCTCAAGCATTGCGACAAACACCATCATCAAACTCTACACTATGACACTACAACTGCTACAATCATAACAATGAATATCAGCGACAAGAGAATGAAATTAACCTGTTGGAATTTCAAACTGTAATCAAGTGAATATAAAGGATCCATACACTTTACTATTACTACTACTACTACTACTACGACTGTACAACATCTTTTGATTATTATTATTATCAGATACAATAAAAATTTCGTTGAATTTTCTAAATATTTAAAAAATTCCGACTAAAATTCCAGCTATTGAGAATTAACGAAAATTCGAAAGATTCCATTATTTTACACGCCCACCTCTCTCTCCCATTCTCGCCATCTTCAACCCATCGCATAATTATACAAATCGATACAAAATTGTCGATTTTAGGGAGTGGATAGGGATAAACTTTGAGATGACGACGACGACGACGACGACGACAACAACAACAATGGACAACAAGGGGAAATTGATGAATATGTATGAAATTGCTCGACTTGTTAAGCAATAAAGAGAGTCCCTCTCTTCAACGACTAGATTATCCCGAAGATAATCAACTGTATAGGGAAGTTGTAGAAAAATCCTGATAAAATCAACCACTCGTGTATACCTTTATCTTGTGTATACCGATTTTATCCTTGTTGTTAAAAATTTATTAAAATACGAAATAATTTGAATAATCCCCAATACTCTTCTATTGGCAATAATTTTCTTAAATCAATTAAAATAAATCCAATTCGAAACGAATCACAAATAGAACAATAATGAATGTAAAAGTTTTATTGAAAACTATTCTAATAGTCTATTAGAATTTCCAACATTGTTATTATTCGGTATTACCAATGTAAATTTAGTGAGAAGACAATTGTCGGCATTATTAAATCGGAAATGCTGTGAATTTTAGAGAGTGTGCGTTCGTTACCGATACGTTATAAACTCTCCGTTAGAACTTATAGTTTAACAGCGGTATCGTAAATTTATTTTAGATTGTCGCGCGTTTATCGTCAGCGCACGCAATGAACATACGTGACTTTGTTTTTTTATTATAATCGCCATTTATACATTTTTCTTTCACAAAAAATCAGCTACAATAGACCGCCTGTTTATTGTCTGTGACGTCGCTCACTAAGTTCATCAACTATGTTGGATGATTGTAGTGTTACAATTACAATAAATATACGGATAACTCCTTTGATAGTTCAATGGAGATAGAGCTGTGACTATAGAGCGCTTACATGAGGGATAGTTCAGAGCAGTGACGTCACTGGCACGCAAATTCGGGAAAATCTCGCTGCTAACTTATAAGATCTAGTATCATAACGTATAACGCGTATTTGTTCGATATTTTCAGAAATAACGGAAATATAAACCACGTGACTCCAAGCATACGTGAATCAACACCGGATGAACCACGGTATTTACTTCAGCAATTGGCTGTTTTAGCGTTTTAGTGCTGTATTCAGCTGTGGCTATGTGGTTACTGGAACCACCTGTACTCTCTATACTCCGCTGTGGCTTTTAGGCGACTGGAGTTGCTTATATTGTGTAGAAAAATGTAGAAATCGGATTTTTTATAATTTATGTATTTCTTTATTGCACTTTTGTATGGCCCTCAAACATCCGGGAATATTTTTGGCTAAACGTTGGATGAAATTCTATTTCATGGGAGCCAGGACAAAAAAGTACATAATGCAGTAAAGTAAATAATGATAAAGAATTTTTTTAAAGGTTATCCAGGAAAGAAAGACTAGACGGTCGTAGAAAATCCAATTCTTGAAAAATCAATGAGTTTTCGAGAAAAATTCTTCAAAAATAGTTGTTTTGTAATAGATTTTAGATGATTTAATGGACTTTCGATTTTAAAATTGTACGGAAAATTAGGCTTTTTAGTTCTCAAGATACGGAGAGAAGAATGGCTAGTTGAGGAGTCATTTTCAGCTTTAACAGAATGATTCAGGTAAGGACTATTCTGTTTTTAAAAATTTTGAAAAAATTATAAATTACAGACAATAATCTCCGAGCATGCTTTTTTCTATAATTTCTCCCATAACTCAGCCTATGTTGATTAGTTATAACTAAGAAACTAAGTATAGATAGAAAATTGAAGGGTCTTTCTAAATTTTCAATAAATTTTGCGATTCGCTTGTTTATTTTCCGGAAAATAATTAAAAACTTTACAAATTTTAAACCAAGGTTATTTGTAAAATTTCAAAGATAAAGAGTTGAACTACACTTTTTTTTAAAATGATAGTGGAATATCTAATTTTTGAAAATTCAATGAGTTCTTGCGAAAATTCTCCAAAAAATATTGTTTTGTTACAGATATCCTGTAAATTTTAGATGACTTTATAATGGACTTCTTGATTTTAACATTGTTGGTAGAAGAAAACTAGTTGATTTTTCCTGGGAAAATTGTACGGGAAATTAGGCTTTCTAGTTCGCAAGATAGGGAGAGATGGCGTTGATGTAGTTTCAAAAAATTCAAGAATGGCTAGTTGCAGAGTAATTTTCAGCTTTAAAACGGGTCGTATGATTCTCCATGCATCAAGATTCTTCAAATTTTCTTCATTTTCCAGCAAACTAACAAGCTTATTTTGAAAATTCTTACAAATTTGGAAAGCTCTTTCAATTTTCTGTATAAATAACCTAATAATTATTGAAAATAAATAATATTGTCTAGGCTCAAGCCAGTTATGAAGGAAAATTTACAAGAAAAGCAGGGTCCGAGAATTTTCTTTGCCATTCAGAATCTTATGAGATTTTTCCAAAATTAAGACCTACAGAACATTCACCTTGAAATTCTCTATCTAACGCACGTTTATTTTTTTCAATATCTTAAAAAATAAGCGAGATATCGTGTATCAAACATTTCGCTGTATCATAAAAAGTTGCAGTATTAAGTATCAAAAATATCGAAAATTCGATTAAGTCTACAACTCTATATAGTTTAATAAACAATACAATCTATCCTCGTCTTTAGAAGATTATACAAAAGTTTACAAGTTAATTAACATGTTATTTAAGCGATAGTTTTAGGGAGATTTCAGCGAATATTCTAGTTGTTATCATAAACAACAAAAACATATATCTATCTCTTTCTACAACCACTAATAGACGACAATATGATATTCTATCATCAGTTTTCCGAAACTTTGTTGATAATAGCTTAACTAGACATATACATGTACTGCTAATATACCTATATATTATATAGCTTTTGTTTCAAGTTAACGATTATTGGAATAAGTTTCGACAACTATTGTGTTATCAACAACTAATTGTCGAGTTGTGTAAGTCTGTTGAAATGACTTTCAGTCGATCACTTGTCGTTTAGCTGTTCAACAAGTCATTAACACCTTAGCAATGATTGGTGGCGAAATGGTGGATGCCCCCCTCCCCCGCCCACCCCCCGAGATCCGTCAATAAATCCACACCATATATTTGATATTGTACAGTTTTCTAGTGTGATAATAATGGTGGATGCGCCACCGGATTGGATTCTTTTATTAAAAAGTCAAAATTTCGATTAAACTTTTAAATTTAAAAGTACCAACACGTAAAGTTTAGTGCACAAGAATACGGATAGTTACAACTTTATACCTTGAAGTCAACTTATATACAAAAAAAAAAAAAAAATAGGGGAGAAAACCAGGTCTTGGCAAACTTGATATTTTTACAACAAAGTTTAAGTGCGAGAGGATTAGGAAAAAAAACACCTTTCAGGAATCGTTGAATTTTTCTATAAATACGAACTAGACTATTTGATATTCTTCGTTTGGATGCTCCTAACTAATTAACAGTATATAATGCTATCGAGTTAAATTATTAATTAATAACAATAATAGTAAATATAGAACAAGCGATAATGTGCAGCTAAAAGCTTTCTCAAATAGCTATTTAAATGATCAAATAGTGTTTCGAATTAACGTTTTATGACATTTTTACATAGACGCCATGTTCAATAGCAGATCAATAACTTTTAAACGCCAGTTCTAGAATACCACCCATAATCAAAATGTAGACAAAACATTGAGAATCCTGCTTAATAATTGAAGCAATCTTCAACTCTTAACGATTCGCAAAATTAACGAGAAGAGTCATAAAATTGAAAATTTCGCCACCAAAAGTGCCCAAATTGACTCTTTTTGGCGTATTTAAGAGCAAAATTTAGTAAACACCGATGATTTAAGGTGAAAAAGACAAAAATTGGTCTCCAAAAAGCGCTAGAAGTGCCTAGTTTGTTCCCTTTTGACGATTCATTAGCAAAATTTGTAAATAAGTAGTGCTTCAGGAAGAAAATGTCTTCTTCTTATCGTCTCTTTATCAGGTTCAATACAAAAGTTTAAGCAGATTTCAGCGAAAATTCAACACGGCTTTTCGAAACTCTGAACGTTTTCCATGCGATTTCAAGGATATCACAAAAATTGATATTACACAGCATACAATGGATTTTTTTTTTAAAAATGCTGTTTTTTGGTTTGCTTTTCGTTGAAGAAGATCTTAAAGTAGCAATAACGACAATTGCTGAAAGTATCCAAACTGAAGATAAAAATAAAGGAGCTTTAGATCCAACAAAAGTAGCATCGATTGAAAAGAAACTATCAATTTTCTGCTTTGTTACGTATGTAAAAAGTGCTCGATTACTAAAACTGTTCCCTAGAAACGTAAGCAACAAAATAACTTCACAGCGTGCGGAAACGGACTTTTCTGCACTAATGCGCAAGAGTTACGTTTTTACGCTATATTGGCTAAATATTGGGATCTTTGATAGTAGCAATAACAACAATTGATGAAAATGTCCAAATTAGTCCAAGTTAAAAATAACAAAATTTTCAATTTCAAAGGAGCTTTAGATCCAACAAAAGTAGCATCGATTGAAAATAAACTGGCAATTTTCTGCTATGTTACGCATGTGAAAAGCGCTCGATTACTAAAACCGTTCCCTAGAAACGTAAACAATAAAATAACTTCACAGCGTGCGGAAACGGACTTTTCTGCACTAATGCACAAGAGTCACGTTTTTTTGCTATATTGGGATCTTTGATAGTAGCAATAACAACAATTGATGAAAATGTCCAAACTGAAGTTAAAAATAACAAAATTTGCAGTTTCAAAGGAGCTTTAGATGTAACAAAAGTAGCGTTGAAAACTTTTTTTATGATTGAACAGTATCTGGTTATTTACTACCCTGTAAAGTGCTTGATTTTTAGAGTATATGACCGTTTTTTAGCAACTTTAAGAATACGCAAGAGTAGTCTTTGTGAACTTAATATCTTTATCCGAACTCCAGACCTCTGTGGCAGTGGTTATTGGCGACTCGGAGAATTACCGATTCCGGCAGTAGCTCTTGGAGACCCGAAATACTCTGTTGTATCGTATTTTGTTACCGATTCCGGCAGTGGGTTTTGGCGACCACGAATAATACGTTATACCACCAGTTTCGCAGTGGCTCTCTGGCGACTGGGACTATCCACCACACCGTCCGATTCTTATGTGGCTGGTGGCGACCAAAATCAACCGCTCCTCGACTTTAGAGGTCCAGTTTATTTATTTATTTTATCTAGTTGAAAATATTGTAAATAAATTATTGTACATAGTATTCCCGTTTGTGCCGTCTTTTTTCTGTTCTCACTATACTCAGTGAGTGGTGCCCGAGTTACCGCTCGAATCTGTTTCCCAAAAATATCAAAACCCGGGCATAATCCCGGGCAAACATAACATAACAATTTAAAACACGCCATATAAATGGAACTTAAAAAAAAGGGTAAGAGAGATTTAGGGTGAGAGAGAGACAGAGAGAAAGCATTCTACAATACTATCAATACGTCGCTCTCTTTTGCTCCACTCCCGTGACGTCGGAATGTATAACTCTCATTCTCCTTCTTATATCTATTTTCTCTCTCATGTAACGAAATGCGCCTTATAAATGTGACGCGTCCTTGAAATTTCACTCACAATGCTTGTCCAATTTCACTTCAGTTAGCAAAAAGATGATGATCCAGAATAAAAATTGACTAGAAGTATTTAAAGATTTCTTTTTTTTTGGTGTCTTAAGAGTAGATTCGTTAGGACTCAATCATATTTTGTTTGTGACTGGGACAAGTGTCCTACTCGCCTCACCATCGTTACGGCACTGTATATTCATAACGAATTAACAATACGTTATACTATCGAATTAAATTATTAATAATTGTTCGCTGACAAGTTTCGTGGACAAGGGACGACTTTAATGCCACGGTGCATTGTGATAAGGGTCTAAGCCTTTATCAAAACGACCATTACAAATCGATTATGTATATATGTATATGTAAGTTGGTCGATTGCCGAGAAGGACGGAAAAATTGTAAATATTTGCCTTCTATTGATGTTGTTGTTGTGTTCGAATTTTCAAATTATTTACAATCATCAGAAAATTGATGTATTGTCCTTGTTCATGGTCTGTTAATGTTGTTAGAGGTTCGCGGTTGGATGGTTGGCCGCTCTTGTTATTCGGTAGACCGCTTCATAAAAGCCACCCCATCTACTCACATACACACACACACACACACACACACACACACACACGTGTATACACATATATATATATATATATAGGTATAGTGTACGGTAATAGTTCAGTGCGTATCTTGTATCAACAAATATACCACATCACAAATTATACATATATGTATGATAAATATATAATAAGGGAGTTTATATGGGCCACCACCCTAGCCTTTAAATTTCCTTGTACACTAGGGAATAGTTGATTAATACCAGTTGGAAATGGTTTCGGTTTAGATTCTGTTGTTGTTGTTGTTGTTCTTGTTGTTGCTATTGCAATAATAGACGTGTGTCGGTGGTAGTGGAGGATTATATGGTTTTTGTTAAACAAAAGATAAACGAAACAAGTAAATGTGTATTAGGATTTAGGGTTCTCGTATATTTCACCTTCAGATAGAGAGATAAAAGGGGTGAGACTTTGTACGTATTTATAGTAACCGCGATGCCTCAGGAACAAATCGTTTCGAAAATACGAATTTCGTTCTATTTATTTTAGAATTTAATCATATTGGTTCCTAAATTGTTCTTTACAACATCATCAGTGGTGTAACTGTAGATAGTTTGATTCGAAAAATTTCTCAAGGATTTGTAAGAGGCGCCCTGGAGATCATTTTAGACAAATTAGAACCTCGTAGCTCATACCGACAACTGAACACCGAAGTCAAGTGCACCTCTGCATAGTAGGGAAACTCGCTAGTATACAAGATTCCTAATACAGGGTGATCAGGAAGGCAATATAAGTCAACCTTCCGATCGTAGAGACACTTCCACTTGACTTTCCTTCCAGGCCTGATCTGAAATCCAGATCTCTCTAGCAGTGGCTCTTTATCGACCAGGAGAATTACCAATTCCAGCAGTGGCTCTTGGCAACCCGGCATGATCTGTTGTGTTGTATTGTATTACCAATTCCGGCAGTGGCTCTTGGCGACCCGGTATAATCTGTTGTGTTGTATTGTATTATAGATTCCGGAAGTGGCTCTTGCGACCTGGAATAATCCATTGTTTCGCTCGAATTGACTATCTTTAAAAAAAAAACTGTACATACAGGTATTTTTACCAGATAGTACAAAGTTCTTATGGATACCTCTATTAATTTAAGAGCGATTTAAAAAAATACTTTTGGGGTAGTCCATGGAGAACATTTTAGCTCATTTGCAAGTCGGACAAAGAACGCATGCTTAGGAAAAAGTCTTAACTTTTATCAGGCAGTTGTACACATAAAACGACTAAGACTGACTTGTAGAAACTTGTAATATTTATTTTTATCGTTTTCTCAACTATATCTCAGTAAAAAAATTAAAGAAATCGTAATGGAGATCGATTGTTCATGTATGAGTAACCTTTGTTTTCTACTATTTTTCATTTGCCACATTGGTTATGCTAATTCAGTGTTTATTACTCTTATTTTGATTAGTTTTATCGTTAAAACATTAAAAGTCATATAGTTACATCTTATTTGTTTTGAATGTATCCAATTTTCTTGAAAATAATAGGGAATCACTCCATCATGTTAAAAATAGATAAAAGTTAATGAATTGGTGACTCATGAAGGATATAGAAGAGTATGATTTCCATTTTATCTAGGATACAGTGCTGAAAACCCTAAAAAATACTATCTTACAAGACTCTTTTTGTCAGTCTTGGTCGTTTTACGTGTATTACTGATTGGTATATTTCAAGGACGCTACAGGTCCTTGAAATATTTTTAAGATCATATGAAGTTTGCCCTGCTGATAATCCTTGTATTTACTGCTAATACATTTTTATCATAAATTATAAATTTTTACTGAATTTATTATTGCCACTTACATTTGTGATGTTTCTGAATTTAAATGTCGCGAAATTCCCTAAATTTCAAAACTTCAATTTTTATTAAAAAAGGGTACAAAAAGGTGCAAAATAGATGAAAACAGTATAAAAAACTCGTCTTAGAAGTCAATTCTTGCACTCGACGATTAAAAAAACTCGCGCTGGGGAGTTCATTTTTTTTTTAAACTTGGTCTCATCCAAAAATTGTCGACTTCTGAAACTCGTTTTTTAATATACTATTCAAACTGAATTATCAGAATTTTCTGCTTTTTTAACCAAAATTAAGGGCGTCAATTTTAGATTTTTGCCCCGGGTTTGAACTTGCGACGTTATCGTTTAACACTTGGATGCCATGAAATTTTTCTTTGACACAGTATTTAGAGAATTAACCGTCCTCGTTTTGTCTTCTTCTTACTGGGCCTTTAACATCAACACAACTGAGCATTGCGGGGGTTAATGGGGGTATAATTACTCTAAACAAACGTCAACGTTGACAATATAACCTCAAATTATTTAGTTTATTTATTTATTTTCGGTATTATAAACGTTAACGATTACGTGAGACGTACTGCTAGAATCTATCGTACGTTATTTGTTGATACAAAATCTTTACTGAATTTATTATTGCCACTGACATTTGTGATGGTTTCTGAATTTAAATGCCGCGAAATTCCCTAAATTTCAAAACTTCAATTTTTATTAAAAAAAAGGGTACAAAAGGGTGCAAAATAGATGAAAACAGTATAAAAAACTCGTCTCAGAAGTCAATTCTTGCACTCGACGATTAAAAAAACTCGCGCTGGGGAGTTCATTTTTTTTTAAACTTGGTCTCATCCAAAAATTGTCGACTTCTGAAACTCGCTTTTAATCAAAATTAAGGGCGTCAATTTCAGATTTTTGCCCCAGGTTTGAACTTGCGACGTTCTTGTTTAACACTTGCATGGCATGAAAATTTTCTTTGACACAGTATTTAGAGAATTAAGCGTCCTCCTTTTGTCTTCTTCTTCCTGGGAATTCAACATCAACACAACTCAGCATTGCGGGGGCTAGTGGGGGTATAATTAGGTCGCTAATTATTATTATTATTATTATTACAAGTCAAATAGTATTTGTCGGAAATATACCAATGTCCCATTGTACATATCCGATTTTAAAACGAATTCACCCTACATCCTAATTAACTTTAATAACAGTTGATTCGTGTCAATTGTGGTTGAAATTATTATCTGTTTGCTTTTGATTTAGATCTTATTTATTTTTATTTTTTTTTAGTCTGATTCTGTACATTTCTTAATTAACTTACCGAGTTTGTGTATAGGGGATGATTTTAACTGGTCGCCGGAACTTGCTTCGAGTTATCATTCTCTAAACTCTCCCTTTTTCCACCACCACCATCGCCGCCGACATCAACCAAAAACACTGTTTCAGGCTAATTAAATTAATTAAATTTTCGGAAAATCATTGTTCAAATGGTAATATAAATGCAAATTGGGTTCGATCTAATTATCCATTTCCGTTTTCCTGTGTATATTAAACTATGAAAGAAGTGAGAAGAGTGTGGGAGGCAAATTCAATAGTGATTGTGGAGTGATACTGATTTTTCTTTAATTATTCTCATTATTAATTTTAATTAGCGATTTTCAGCTTTATCATCAACAAACAGGATTGATGAGGGTGATACACCCCTTGTCACTAGACAACTTTAGAGATGACGACGACACTAACTGTGTGTCTGTGTGTGTGTGTGTGTCTTTACCACCACTTATCTCACACCAATTGGTTTTAATTAATGAGTTTTCTTAGATGGTCGCTACCCTCCTTACTGTTCAACAAAATTAAGTGGTGCACGTCAACCGTACTGACTTATTGTTTAATTACGGATCGTTCTATTACACCCAGCTTTCAAGAGTTTGGTTCATAGATGAAAAATTACAGCCGCAAATCACACACTAAACCCACCCCGTTGGTGGTGTGGAGAGGTGGCCACACGCTGGACACGACTCGACTTATTAAAGACTTTCTAGATTATAACCGGGGGATGGATTTTTTTTTTCACCACCCCCAGTTTTGTGATAAAGATCGGTTGTTTACATTAGACTCGGGGAATGGTAGAGAAATATAGAACACAAAAAAATATTTCCTTGACAGTTTAGACTTATTTAGAAAGGGCTATAAATAGATCTTAATCAGAATATTGTTCGCCGATAAAATGGAAAGTTTTCGAGGCAAAACCAATACAAAAACTTATTCAAGTACGAAATTGTAGTGTTTGAAATATTTTATTTTACCATGCCTGAAAATCAGGAAAATGTCGCATTAAAACTCCAAATACAACCGAAATTTATTAATTTTCACAGTTGTGGTTTTTTCCCTTCTTTATGACGCTGAAAATCCTCGCTGTATTTGATGATATTTAGCTTCTAGTATGGTGGGGGGGGGGTGAAAGGCAATGATAAAGACCACCAACGTTCAGTTTAATTTACGTTAGAAGCTTGTCAGAAAAATCCGCTAATAAAAACAAAGTGAATCATTTATTCTACTGTTATAACACACATTAAACGAGTCTTAATTTCTAAAAGACAGTTAAAGAGAAACATGTAAAAGAAAGCAATTCAATTCAGATGTCTATATCAGGACCGGATCGTTAACTTTAAAGGCCGGGGGCTAATACTGTTTGGAAGCCTACCCAAACATTTAGTCAGAAAATTGTTTTCGATTTCAGGTCTATTATATCGAATACAATGAAATTATAATTATTAGGTCGATTTTGATGCTTGTTAATTAATTTTATCCAACACCGTTGTATAAAGAGGCCCTAGTTATACCGATTTTAAATCAAAAAACCACCTTATAGTACACTAGTGTGTTATATCTACAAGACACTAGTGTGTTATAGAAATTTGCATTCATATTAGTCGTAATGTCAGTGTTATAGATTTGGTGTACTAGCTCTGTTGCCAGACGTTTACATTTATAAATAAGACCACGCCTTCTGCTTCTGTTGTATAAAGCTTGAAAATGTTTTTTCCGGATTCTATTTCTCTCTATTCGTTTTCTATTCTGTTTATTTATTTCATTTTTTTGAACCGGTTGATGTTCCGTCGCTGTATTAGAGGCTTCGATAAGCAGAAGGTGTGGTCTCATTTATAAATGAAAACGTCGTCTGGCAACGTTGTGTACTAGCGCGCATGTTTTTTTATAACCACGGTACAGGGATAAAATAGTAACTTTTCTAAAAATCAAGCCTTCTTTGTTCTAATTTTTTATTTATCAGATAAATTTATTGGAAATTACAAATACCTTTCAAAATTATTTAAAATGATCTTGTGTTCGGTGTTGAATAAAATCTTGTATACAACTCTTGCGTTATTTGCCCCCTAACACACTTTTTGTAAAAATAGTTACAGGGTGTCTCGTAAGTCCGGCACTTCTTTTAGGAGCAGATGGGGGATGAAGTTCTAAAATGAAAACTCCTATACATACCATTTTTTCATTAGTAAATAACTAAGGTAAGTAACCAATAAGGTGCTCTTTTACTTTGTTAATTGGTGCATTTCACACGATTTGCTTAATTTAATTAATTACTAATCACATATATGGGTCAGGTGAAAAATAAAATAGGACTTTTCATGTTAAATTTTCTATCTGTCACTAAAAAGATGTGCAGGATTTATGACATATTTACTTATGTAGCGGCTTTAAAACACGACTCGGCAGTCTCGCAGTACTTGCACTGTTTATGCCATCTATCGGGTATCTTGCGGACTAACCGTCATTCCTTTATTTCAATTTTCCCAAGAGAAAAACAACAGTGTTATCATTAGAGAGGCCATTTAATCGTCTACAAACTGTATGAATTTTTTTTATCTTTGAAGTTCTACTAAAATTCTCAAAAACGAATTTTCCGTTCATATTCATTTTCCGGAAAATTTGTTGAACATCCGGAAAGCTTTTTATATTTACTTTATATGGTTGAATTTTCATTGCAAATTAATCAATATCAATAATCATTAATCAATAATATCAATAAGTTCATTATGGGTCGATTTCACCAATGTCTGTTAAAATTTAACGAATAAATCATAGAAACGATTTTTATAATCATAGCAACGATTGTTATTAACTATTCATTAGGCTTAACTGAGGTTGATGAAATTATCCCTATATTGAATATAGAGTCAAATAATAATAATTAAGCTGATGTTTGGTATTTGATAAAGCACGACTCGGCAGTCTCGCAGTCCCTGCACCGTCAGTGCCATCTTTAACTGTCAATTTTTTTTAAAAAAAATTAGTTTTCCTCTACTAGCAGTGTTTTTATTGGAAAATTATTGGATCAACTACAAAGTGTATGAATTCTGTTGCAAAATAGGTGAAAAAAAAAACAAGTGAGGAATTTTCGAGAAGACTTCTTGAATTTTCAAGAATTAGATATTTTCTTGGATAAACTTTCAAACAAGGTGTTGCGCAGTTTTTCATGTTCAAAATCCTGCAGAAATTCTTAAAACTTGACTTTTCTGTTCTTATCAATTTTCCGGAAAATTAACAAGCCGATTGGAAAATTTCTTGAAGATTTGGAAAGCCTTTTAAATTTGCTTTGTATAGTTGAATTTTCATTGCAAATTAATCAATATCAATAATCATTGATCAATAATATCAATAAGTTTATTATATGGAAATTCTAGTGAAAAAATAATAGTCAACTTGATGTTTGAAGTATGATAAAGCACGACTCGGCAGTCTCGCAATTCCTGCACCGTCAGTGCCATCTTTTAATTTCAATTTTTCTAGGAGAAAAACAGGTTTCTCTCTATTAACACTGTTATCGTTGTCAAAGCAATAAATAGGTAAAAATAACAAGTGAAAAAATTTCTAGAAGACTCCTTGATTTCTCAAAAATTAGATTTTTCCTTGGATAATTCTCCAAAAAAAGTGTCGCCCGGTTTGTCATCTTTTAAATTGTACTAATTTTCTTTGATTTTCCGGAAAACTGTCAAGTATATCGGAAAATTTGAAATTCAAGGACGCGTCACATTTTGTTACACGAGAGAGAAGAAAGATATACCATAGAGAGAAAGACAAAGAGAACTATACATTTCGAGTAGAAAAAAAGAGAGTAACGTGCAAACAACGATAGAATAAAATAAAATAAAATAGTGCTGAGAGATGCTTCCTCTCTCTCTCCCTCTCTCGCCCCTCACTCTCACACACACATTAATTGTTGTTTAAGAAGCGTAGGGTGCTGCACATGCAATTTTTATTTTTCATTGCCCTTTCAATTGTTTTTTTATTTTTGTTCTTTAGACGCGAAATGGGCTCTCTGATCGATTGGGGCTCCTAAGCTGCGGCCCATAAATCCCATCCTGTTCAATATGAGTTTTTCTCGTGTAATTTCTGGATTTTAGCGGTCGAGTAACAGGGAAAATCCATAACAACACAATCTCTTCGGTAAGAATCTCGTCAACGATTACAATTTATTGTTGTAATTTCGATTATTTTCCTCTCTTAATGTCAATTCGTATTTGTTATCCTATATTATATAGGAAGCGAAGAAAAAAAATCGGTTGGAAATGCCTAAATCTACCACGAAAACTTGACAGTTTTTCTCTCGTGAAAAAATAATTACAACAAAACACACAGTGACTCTGGGTATTATAAATCAGCTTTTGTTGGTCGAAATAGCAGAAGAGACAGAAAATAGAGACAATAGGGGGTTGGAGAAGGATATGGTGAGGGAGAGCTTTCGTGTAGATTCGTATAGATTCGGTGGTAGTTTGAGCTAAAGCTCTGGTAGCTTTACATTTCGTGTGTATACCCATCGTTTCCAGATACAACACAGACATTGATGCGATTTTCAGTTTACGTTTTGACTTCGTGTAGACGCTTTGTCCAGCTTTCTATTCTCATTTAAACAACACTGATTTTTGTGGGGATTCTCTATAATTATACCCAACTATCACCAATAAGAAAATTGTGTTTTGTGTAATTTATTAAACGTGAAATAATAGTGGAAATGTTTGTTCTGTGATGTGTTTTTGTGATGAATTTGTGCAATTCTATTGAAAGACAACAATAAACAAAAAAAAAAAATCGAAATAATCATAAAATGTAAATTCACCAATCACCAATCCTCTTTCACCATCAACTCTATCTATGATTTAGATCTTCAACATTGCTTTTTCTACCCTTCGAACGATAACAAAACGAAATTATGTGAATTTCACCCGTTTTACGGATGTGTGCGTGCGTTTTTTTAATGTATATAAAGTTTATTTATTTCTTGTTATTGTTATTCTTGTTGTTTGTTGTAAAATAAATAAATTAATCGATAAATAACGTAAATTAAGTGAAATGTCTGGAAAATTCCAATTATTAATAATATTCCTCTATTGGAATATCGTATTTTTCGGATACGGCAACACGAGCCCATCACCTGTTAAAAAATGTGAGTATCCCGTCTATAAATAACAATTTTCAATAGTTTCCTTTAGATTATAAGAAAACGTACAACATATGTTGGAATAGTTACAAATCCACCCCTAACTATTATATAAAGGATTAGTTATTAATCATATTTAGGGTTGAAATTTATTTTATTTACAACAATATTTAAAAAAATATTTTAATAATATTTTGTATTTTGTTAGAAAAATCCACCCTTCGATACTATAGGGGTTGTTTAATGTTATATAGAAAGTAATGTTGGAGCTACCGCAATTTGTTAAACGTCACATTTTGACGTCCCTTCGAACTGTTCAAACTTACAAAATTGAAACACGTCAATTTCATTGTCATTTGCAGCTATAGTATAGAGAGATGAGAACAACCCCCCAATATTCTACCACTAAATCAATATTTGATAAATAAATAAATTACAAAATTTTATCGTTAATCTTAAATTTTAATAATAATTAATCTACAAAACATCCATTTTCTACTATTCTCACCTTCATCCCTCCATCTATCATTGTTTAAAAGGGATGATTTCAACGTGAATCTACCTAAATAACAGAACAATAGATTTCTGTTGTTATCAAAATAGATTAATTAATTCTATTCCATGTAATTAAATAGAAATAGAATTTTTTATAATATTTTTAAAAAAATCTAGCGTATTTTTGATAAAATTTTAAAAGTGATCGTTATTATTTCATAAAATATAATCGTGTAAGCTTTGTACTGTTGCCAGTAACACCTGATTTCTGTAGGGTATTTACACACCATCCCTTAATATCAAGGTGTAAATATCTCTCGTCGACGAAACATGACAGGGATGGAAAAAATAAAAAATAAAAACTACCATCAAAACCACCACCACCACCATTCCAGGACATAAACCACCATCAACACAATGATGGACGATCTATTCAATCATATGATGAATAGGTGTGTGTAAATCATAAAATTCTGACGTGATGACAAGTTGTTTAAAGGGTAGGGACATGTATCAAATTGTCCTTAAATAAAACAAACAGGAGCGGACCATCGTTAACTTTGAGGGCTCTAAATACTATTCGGTTCAAGTTTGGGTTAGTTGTGGCAAGATTTGTGAAATAATAATATTTAAGTCGATGTTTACGAATTTTATAAAGCATGACTCAGCAGCCAAGTAGTTCTTGCACCGGCGTCGATGCCATCTATCTGGTATTTTGCAGACTAATCGCTATTTTTTTTTTATTTAAATTCTAATAAGGAGAAAAGCAGGTTTTTCTCTATCAGCAGTGTTATCATTTGAAAGGCCATTTAATCTAAAAGCTGTATGAATCTTGTAGCAAGGTAATTATTTTTGATAGGTGAAAATAACAAATGAAATTCTTTTGATAAGACACCTAGATTTTTGCTTGGAAAATTTTTGAAGCAAGTCGTTTTTCGGTAGGTTATCCTTAAAATTGTGCTCAAATTTCGTGATTTTCCGGAAAACTAACAAGAATATTGGAAAATTTCTTGGAGATTTAAAAAGCTCTCTAAATTTGCTATGTCCGGTTAAATTTTCATTCCGAAATAATCAACGTAGGCAGAGTTATGGAGGAAAATATCAGAAAAACATATGCTCCCACATATTCCTCTGTAATTCAGAATTTCCCCAAAATTTCCCAAAACAGAAGTAACCTAATGATGCACCTTGAGTGATATTTTCAAATAGCTACTGCGGGTTTTTACATTTTAAAAAACATGTGAGAATTCATGTCTAAAAATGGATTTTTAATTTTTTATTAATTTTCCGGAAAACTAACTAATTTCTTGAAGATATGAAAATCCCTTTAAATTTGCTATATGTGGTTAAATTTTCATTACAACCTAATCAATATCAATAATCATTAATTAATATCATCAATTAGTTCATTATATAGTATAAGATTAGATAATAGTTTTTACGTCGATGTTTGGAATTTTATAAAGCACGACTCGGCAGTCAAGCACTTCTTGCAACGTCGATGCCATCTATCCGGTATTTTGCAGACTAATCGCTATTTTTGTAATTTCAATTGTAATAAGGAGAAAAGCAGGTTTTTATCTACTAGCAGTGTTATCATTTGAAAGACGATTTAATCACCTAAAAACTGTACGAATTTTGTTGCAAGGTAATTCTTTTTGATAGGTGAAAATAACAAATAAAATTCTTTTGATAAGACACCTAGATTTTTGCTGTGGAAATTTAGTGAAGCAAGTCGTTGTGCTCGTAGGTGTCGTAGGTTATCCTTAAAATTGTGCTCGAATTTTGTGATTTTCTGGAAAACTAACAAGAATGTTGGAAAATTTCTTGGAGATTTGGAAAACTCCTTCAATTTGCTATTTTCGGTTAAATTTTGATTCCGGAATAATTAATATAGGCAAAGTTATGGGGAAAAATATCAGAAAAAAATATGCTCCCACATATTCCTCTGTAATTCAGAATTTCCCCAAAATTTCCCAAAATGCACGTTAAAATGATATTTCCAAATTGCTATTGCGGGTTTCTACATTTAAAAAAACAAGTGGAAATTCGTATCTATCCTTTAAAGCGAATAATTTTCCGGAAAATTGACAAGTCGATTAGAAAATGCCTCGAAAATTCGAAAAGTTCTTTAAATTTGCTATGTATGATTGAATTTTTATCGCAAATTAATCATGTTTGAAGTTTGATAAAACACGACTCGGCAGTCTCGCAGTTCTCACACCTTGAATGCCATCTAGCCGATATCTTGCGGACTAATAGTCACTTTTCATTCTATTTTTTTTTCTACCAGTAGTTTTCTTATTGGTAAACAGTTCGAATCTTGTTGCCAGATAATAATTTTTATAGGTGAAAATAACAAGAAAAAAAAATTCGATTAGACTCCTTGAATTTTAAAAAATTACACTTTTCCTTGGATAATTTTCCAAACAAGGTGTCGTCCGGTACCTCATCTTTGGAATTCTGCTCCAATTTTGTTGATTTTCCGGAAAACTAGCAAGTATATCGGAAAATTTCTGGTATATTCGGAGAGCCTTCCCAATTTGCTATGTATGGTTGAATTTTCATTCCAAACTAAATATTATAGGCTCAGTGACTGACGAAAATATCAGAAAAAACATGCTCCAAGATGTTTTTCTATAATTCAGAATTTCCCGAAAATTTCCCAGGACAGAAGCCACCTTATGATACATTTTGAAATTATCCTTACGAAGCGCTATTTAAAAAACGAACAACTACGATTGGTGGTTCACTCATAGCTCAGCGGTGGAGTATTTGGGGCCAAACCAAAAAGTTGCGGGTTCGAATCCCGCCGAGTGACAAATCTTTTCTTAGTTGTTATACGAGATTAGGACGTACAATTATTCATTTATATGAAGTAATTGAAAAATAATAACCTAATATCGATTAAATATAAATTTACAACTAATTGTAAGATTGAGGAGGAGCCTGGTAGCTCAATTGGTCAGAGCAATGGTACGAACTTTTTTTAATTGTTTAGCGGTGATAAGGCTTCATATTTCTTAATTAAGAGTCATTCATATATCACATATAAACTTTTTTAATTTTAATTGTTTTATTGATATTTAGAGCTTTTTCATGTAAAGAAGAATCGAAAATTTGGACTACAACATATCTCGTGTTAATAATGGAGCTATAAAATGACTTTCTGGGGGTTTTCTTGCGACGGCTAAGGGGTTGAATACGGATCGTTTGTACCTAATATCTCTAAGCCGATTACTCTACTGCTCCGGATTAGGATGAATTAATGAATTAAACTCTCTATTATAGTAATCCAGACTATGGTAGTCTATATAAATTTTGCGACATTCACGAACGATTCAGAATTAAATTAGAAGAAGGAATCGAGAGCAATTACTTGTCTTATGAACAAAATAATAGAGAGGAACCATAGTTAGAGAGAAAGAGAGAAGAACAATGTAATTATGTGTATGATTGAGGGATGACAACAGTTGGATAATTGAATTAATTGCAAATTAACGATTAGACGATATTATTACTCTCCACATTCGATCCGTAGTGGATTCCATTAGGCACTAACTAATACACCTGCAAATAGATGAAATTAGTTAATATACAATGCATTCCTTTCGTTAGATTCAACATGATGGTGATCAATCAATCAATCAAACAATCAATCAATTAATTAATACGACTTGTAGCTTTCGTATATTGTTGTTGAAAATTGATTAAAATCAATGCACACAAAGTCGTCTGTTTGATGAGAAAATTTATTAAATTTAACGTAAAAATTGCTGTTTCGCTTGTGTTTCATCACCGTTGAAAGGAAATTGAATCTGTTTGGTAACAAGCTGCCTCTGACCAATAACAAGATTTTCCGTCTTTTCTTCCAACAATATTGTATGAAATTTAATCATATTTCCTACTTAAAATTATTAAATAATCATCCTGGAAATTTGTATTATTGATATAGGTGATGAATTTCATAAAATATTATACAGGGTGTAATCAAAATCACTAACAATATCCAAACCTCACTATCTTTATGTGAAATAGAGTACAACAATTTTGAATCATTGTTTGATGGTCGCTGGTTAAGTAAACTAACCTACCGTAATATTTTTGTCGATTATTTCTTTCATCTGTCAAAAATTTAAACGAGCCAATGAGATTGCACAAAAACATATAAAGACCAACGAATCAGAATGCAATATCAGCGATTATTTCTTTTATCTGTCAAAAATTTAAACAAGCCAATGAGATTGCACAAAAACATATAAGCGCAACCAATCACCAACAATGCAATATTAGCGACTATTGAGCTATGGTGCTTTTTAGCCGGTTATTTTGCAGCTTAGTCACATAGCCTACTATTTTTCGTTTAAATTCTTGACAGATTCAAGATATAATCGATAAGAAGCAAGTGGCAGTATAACACATCTCAAATTTCCATTGAACTACCCATGCAAATCTTATTAACATGATTATTGAACATAGACATACTTTATAATGAACAAACACACTTTGAAGTTCCAAAAATTGATCAAATTTTGAACCATTGTTTGATGGTCGCTGGTTAAGTACACTAACCTACTGTAATATTTTTGTCGATTATTTCTTTCATCTGTCAAAAATTTAAACGAGCCAATGAGATTGCACAAAAACATAAAAAACACCAACCAATCAGAATGCAATATCAGCGATTACTTCTTTCATCTGTCAAAAATTTAAACGAGCCAATGAGATTGCACAAAAACATATAAACAGCAACCAATCAGAATGTAATATTAGAGACTATTGAGCTATGATGCTTTTTGGCCGGTTATTTTGCAGCTTAGGCACATAGCCTACTATTTTTCGTTTAAATTCTTGACAGATTCAAGATATAATCGATAAGAAGCAAGTGGCAATATAACACATCTCAAATTTTCATTGAGCTACCCATAAAAATCTTACTAACATAGTTATTGAATATACACGACACATTTAATCAAAAACTATGAAAATAATGTAATATAAAAATCACTACAGAAGTAGTTGAAACGGTACCTACCCCCTGGGTTCCACTACTACATTCTGCATATCAGGGGTTGGAACCCAAATGTAGTCTGTAGCTTTACAAATTTGCGTCTGCAACTGTTCGATATTTCAGATTTTCATTGAATGCAATACACATTTTGTATGGTACCAAAAACAATTGACAAGAATATCAGCACTCCCTAGTAGTGGAATTATAAAAAAAAACACCCCCAAAATCTATCGAGGTTGAGAGGATTTCGCTTGAAAATTGATTTTAAAAACTATTTTATACAGGGTGAAATCGAATTGTCTTTAATCTGAGAAATCACATATAGGACCCGAAAAATTGAGCCGATTTGTATTTTAGTTTCCCTTTATTTCAAGCTATTCATTTTTGAACTAAATTTTCGAATTTAATACTAAATTTAAGGCATTTTTAGTTCTCAGAAGGGTGAGATTCGCAACACATTTTGAGGATGAATTCTTCATATATAGTCTAATTTTTGAAATATCAATGAATTAAATCATTAATTTTTGTGCAAGAAGAGTAGTTTTGAAAGAAAAGTCAATTCAGTAGAAAAAATTAAGATTTTTTTTGAATAAGAAGAGAAACCTTTATACTCAGCAACCACTGTTTTTTTGTGAAGAAAATGTTGATTTTGATGCATTTTTGACCGTCTTTTGGCATGAAACTCTAAATTAAAATCTTCTAAATTGTTCTCTTAAATTGAAAAAAATGCTCAAATGAAAACTTCGAAATTATACAGGCTGTAATTGTATTGCCTGACAATCTATAAATATCGTGTAGGACCCGAAAATCTAAAATGATTTGTATAATATTTTTGATAAGGTTCCGTTTTCGAGATAAGAGTAATCAAAAATTTTTGACAACCTTTCCAGAGCCCTGGAATCAAGCAACGTTATCGTTATGTGTTATGCTTATATTCAATGAGTAGGTCAGTAAGACTTGTGTAGCTTAATGGCATGTAAATCCAAGATGTGTCCCACTCATGCCTGCTTTCTTATCAAGCTTAGTACCTAACAAGCGACCATCAAACAGTTTTAATCCAAACTTTTTTTCTCTTCGATCCATCAAAGGATAATGGAATTTTCATATTTATGGGCAATTCGATATCATCCTGTATAATTATTATTATGAATTTTGTTTGAGATGTTAAATTCATAAATTGTAATCTGGATATGTACACATACACTAGTTCTCTTGATTCTCATTTATATCTATCTCATTTCAATAATCTTTTATTATATATGAAATTGATATTATTCTGAATTATCAGCTTCTGGCATCTGTTATTTAATATTGAAATGGTTTTCATATATTCTGTCAAATGTCTTGTTATTAACATCGTTATTGATATTTTATAAATAAATTGAAATTATAAATATCAAACATTTATTCAAATATTTGAAAGCTTGTTAATTAAATTTCATTGAAAATCAAATTATTGGTAGCTAATGAAAAAGTTAGTTAATATGAAATTTGGTGGATGCGCCGGGAAAATTATACCTTTACATTCACTTTTATAAAAAAATCATTTTTAAGCTTCAACAAAACACATGAAAAAACAATCAGGTGTGAGTGAAATTTCTAAACTTTTTAAGGTACAAGTAGACCGGCATTTTATTGCAGTTGTTCTTGATTGAAAATTGAAACTTGAGTTTGCGAAGAAAATTGTACGTAAATTCTTTATGAATCGTCAGGGTAGTGCCTGAGGCATTTTACATTTTTTTTTTTTTGGCAACGGATTATTCCGGGTCGCCAAGAGCCACTGCCGGTATTGATAATTCTCCAGGTCGTCAAAGAGCCACTGCCAGAGAGGTCTGGAGTTCGGATCAGGCCGGGGCGGGAAGTCAAGTGCAAGTATCCCTCTAAGGCCGGACGGTCGACTTGTATTGCCTTCCTTAGCACCCCCTACTTGGAATCTTGCGCACTAGCGAGTGTTTCAGTTGTCTTTTTCTTTTCTAACCATATTTAGTTAGTGGAGTCCAAGTTGTTGTCCGTTTTTCCGTTAGGAACCTGTTCCCAAAGACATAATACCCTGATATTTCTCTGACCAGCGCAACGCCGGGCAAAATACATTACACTATTTTTGTTTTTGTTTTTAATTTATCACTGTTTTGAGGGGTTGCAACCCCTAATATATAATAATGCTCAAGATGTTTAATTAACAGTCGCAAACAAAACAACGAATTTTGACGACCTTTGCGGTATTCGACACAGTTTTTGAAGCTCCAAAATTATTGTAAAAAGTATAAATTTGATTGGTTGAGTAATTTTGAGGTTATGTTGAAAAAATACTTTTTTCGATATTTTTCGACAACGATAACTCGTGAACGAATCAACCGATTTTCATCGTTCAAACGGCATTCGACGTCATTAGTTAAGGCTAACAGCTGATTAGATTATGGAATAGATCGGTACAGTAGCTCAATAATTATTTTGAAAAAAACATGATTTTGACAAAAGAAATTTTTTGGTTTTTTTTTGGAATTTCTCAAAATCTATCAGGCCGATTCGGTTCAAATTCACACGAAATCTAAGTTTGGTGGAACCCTTTCGAATGTCGCAAAGAGCGTTTCGATCTGTTAAGCCTTTCAAAAGTTATGGGCTGCTTACATTCAATTTTCGAAAATCGGGGTGAAACCAATAACTTCTCGAAATTTTGAAAATTTTTGAATTTTCTTAGCGGGAAGTTAAAAAGAATTTTTACGAGAAATTTTCGGTAAAAAACTGCGTTTGAAGTCTACAAAGAAAACTTCAAATTCTCCAACATTCATCTGAGTTGTATTTTAAGATAAGAGCAAAGGTGGTGGTCCTATTTATTTGCCGTCAAAAATCGAAACTTATATAATGTGTTTTCTTTTTTTATGTAAGTTAACACTAGTTATTCTCATCGCTTAGTTAGCTACACGCTCATTTCTCATGTTCAAACACTACATTTTCTAGGGGTGCTTTTTTGCCAACCTTCTATAAATAAGTTAGAATACTAGCGTTAAATCAGGGCCCTTTAGTTGAATAAAGTGGCAAATCTTTTTGTTAACGATCATGTAAAAAAACTGGCTGGTTCGTCAACTTGTCCAGACAAATTGATCTGCAAACTACAAACATAGGAACAAAACGTTCTACAATAAATGTGTGTGTGTGTGTGTGTGTGTGTGTGTGTAAAATCACCTAGAAATATGTTGAAATAGAAATTTATTTGATGATAAAGTCTGATGTGGAAATGTTAATAAAAATGATAATTATTGAAGTGGAAAATTGGGTAGAATCGCCCAAAATAGGAAATAGATTGTTAATTAATTAACAGAAATGAACATTAAATAAAATTCATGCTATTGTGACACTGATTTAATAAATTTCATCGAACCATTAGCATTAAATTTACCATAATTTATCTATCTAATACTAAAATGGCTAACAAATGTACATATTTAAAATTGATCGTAAAACATTCTACAGGGTGTCCCGTAAGTCGCGCATTTCCTGCTAAGGAGCAGATAAGGGATGAAATTCTAAGGTGAATATTCCTGTACCATTTTTTTATCTGACGCACACATAATTAGTTATTAATTGAATCATATAACCAATCAGCTGCTCGATATAGCGATAAAAAGAGAGAAGGAAAGAGTCTTGACGGTAGGAAGCGGACCAGTTAGCAGGCTGTTAATAGCTAATTACCTGTATGTTAGATGAAAAAATGCTACAGGACTTTTCACCTTAGAATTTCACCCCCTATCTGCCCCTTAGCAACAAATGCGTAACTTACGGGACACCCTGTATACATATAGCGTATGTACTTTAGTTAAAATTATGTTTGTTCACTATTAAGAATTTTCTACATCGATTTTCTTTATTCATTTTAAAATTGACTTAAGGGACTATCGATTCATTCCACGAATATAAATTAACTTGATCGAACAATACATCAAACTGTAATTATACCCCTTTTATTCAACATGTCACGAAAACTCACCCTCAACTTGTATTTTATTCGTAATTCATATTTTATTCATAATTTTGATTGTTTCCACTGATATGTCTGAATACTTATACAACAATAATAACAACAATATTAATAATTGACTTGATTTTTTTCCATTCACCCCTAAAATAATTGATAAAGATGGATGAAATAATTGATTCAACGTTTATAGACAGTTGTTTTTTTTTTTAACAGATCAGAGTAGATTGATGGTTCATCTGCCATTTATTACTAAAGGGGTAAAAAATTACGGAACAAAAAATTGTAATATTTCAACAAGTAAATTTCTATATCTTGGTTAAAAACTAATTTCCCGTATTAAATTATATAAAGCCGTGTAATTTTGGTGGAGGCGCCGTCGCCAACTTTACAAAACTTTCAAACAGAAATTTACCAAGAAAAATAAAACTAATTAAGAAATAGTTGAAAGTTTCAATTGAGGTCAACAAGAGTCGTCGTCGGTGGTGTAATTAAATTTTCAATTGAAATTTTGATTAAAACGAATTAAAAAAATAAATAAAATAAAGCAATTCTAGAATGTGTTAGTTTTTTTTTTAACCTAGTGTTGACTAAAGACTAATATTTACAATTAATTAAACAAGAAGCTGCAATGCAGATTTTCAAATTAGAAGTAACCATTTTATTAAAAAAAAAAAAAAAATAGAATAGACTAGAAAATATATGATTTTTTAATACTGGTAGCTTTAGCTTAAAATATTCAATCTTTTTACTTAGGGTGGATGGATTTAGGGGTAGAAATTTTATTA
Organism: Mylabris sibirica; assembly: GCA_039776855.1. Classification (NCBI taxonomy): domain Eukaryota; kingdom Metazoa; phylum Arthropoda; class Insecta; order Coleoptera; family Meloidae; genus Mylabris; species Mylabris sibirica. Next base: position 9,243,760 of record CM077842.1, on the reverse strand, counting down.
GCAATATTGCTGCCATTAAAATCACATTTAGTTGTTTCTGTTTTTATTTTTATTTCAATGTATTCCATCCGACTTTTCTATGTGTGTATTTTCGTGTTGTTGTTGTTGTTGGATAGTAGCAGAAATCGATTAAATTACATCAAAATTTCATTTAGCTATTTGCTTTTTTTTTTTTAATAAAAATCATCAAATTTCAACGCTCTCTCATCGTCATTAACAGAACTAGACAATGCGGTATCTCGTTGTAATTGTGCAAATTTAAACTAGGCCAAATGAAACAGATGTTCCCAATTGGTAGTCGAATTAAAAACGGGAGACAGATGCGAGTTTTCTAAACAACAATAACAACAATTGAAAACTCTCTAATAAGGCAAAATCTACAAATCCCTCAATTAAACTCGGTCTATTTGTTTCTATCCGACTTGACCTGTTTAATTTAAGTAAGTTAAGTTGAAAGAAACACAGTATACAGTAGTGGTGTAACAGACTTCCGCTATTAGTTCCGCAACGGCTGAAATGTGTATCGAATGTTTCAGCGGTAAAGAGATGCGTTGCCATAAACTATTGATATTACAGATCTCTGTTTCTGGTTCCGCAAATGCGGAAATTCCGCATGATTTTAGATCTATGCTTCCGATTCTGCTTCCGCACATTTTTAAACGTATATATATCGGAAATTTTTAGAATTTACACTAGAGAAACACTATTAGTAAAAAATATTAAAATGCGAAAAAATTACATAGAGAAAAATACGAAAGAAAAAAATCCATTGTTTATATTGACTCGGCGAAATCTCGTAGCTTTTATTTATGATGTAACGGAAGTGTCATAGCGGAAACGAAACTCAAAACAGATCGCAAAAAATATAATTTAACGGAAGCGGAACCAAAAATCTGAAAAACTGCAATTACAGTGCAGTATGGACAAAATTCAATAAAGGGTAAATTGTGTTTTAAAAATAACAATTTCGCGTTTTTCACGCTACATAATCTACTTCTTTTTCCGTTATATAAATAAGACTCACTAAATACTTGTTCATGGTAGAGATGTAACAGAAGTGTCATAGCAGAAACAGAATCAGAACCAGATTTTTTGAAATTTACTATAACGGAAACAGAACAGAAACGGAAATGGAAATAGAAACTGAAAAAGTTAAAATTGAATTAACAGGTTTGTTACAGTTATGGTGCAGGCATTTTTATTTTATTCATTGAAGCCAGAAAGTTTACCAAATCTTGAACCTTTGTACATAATAAGAACTAGAGATGTAACAGAAGTGTCATGGCAGAAACAGATTGTTCAAAATTTATTATAAAGGGAATAAAATAGAAACGGAAACGGAAACAGAACTGCACGGTAGTTGGATTGATTTTTTATTGTAACAAATGTTAATTTAATATTAATTTAGCTTTCTTTTAGATTTGTTAGTTCCGTTTTAGCTTTCGTTTTGGTTCCGTTTCCGTTAAATTATATTTTTTGAGATCCGTTAACAGTTTCGTTTCTGCTATGACACTTACATCATAAGTATATAGCGTTGCATTATTTAAATTCATTATGAAACTTAGTTGGTAGGCGATTCGAATATTTTAAGGTTTTGTAGAGTGGCCCCAGAGAAGGTTAAGCCCCGTAGATCTTTGGAAAATAGTTGAAATCAAATCTAACTTTATAAGAAGTAGCAATTTGACTCAAAGAGGTGTAACAGAAGTGTCATAGCAGTAACGGAATCAGAAACAGATTTTTCGAAATTTATTATAACGGAAACTGAATAGAAACGGAAACGGAAACAGAAAGTAAAAAAGTTCAAAAAAATGAACTAAGAGATTTGTTACAATTTAATACGAATACAGTTATGGTGCAGGCACTTTTATTTTATTCATTTAAATCAATAAGTTTACCAAATCTTGTCATTCTGAGTCGTTTTACGTGTACAGTTGATTGATGAAAATTTTGACATTACCGAGAAAGTCATTGTTTCACTGGCTTCTCGATGAGCTATGAGGTTCTAATTTTGCAAAAATATTCTCTGGGATTCATAAAACGTTGTAATATTTTTCGAATTGACCTTTAATTGTGAAGGTTTTGCTAAAATTTAAACCCCGTAGATCTATGGAAAATAGGTGAAATCAAATCTAACTTTATAAGAAATAGCAATTTGAGCTAGAGGTGTAACAGAAGTGTCATAGCAGAAACGGAATCAGAAACAGATTTTTTGGAATTTATTTTAACGGAAACAGAATAGAAACGGAAACAGAAAGTAAAAAAGTTAAAAAAATGAACTATATAACAAATTTGTTATAATTTAATACGAATACATTTATGGTGCAGGCATTTTTATTTTATTCATTTAAACCAAAAAGTTTACCAAATCTTGTCATTCTCAGTAGTTTTACGTGCACAGTTGATTGATGAAAATTTTGACATTACCGAAAAAAGTCGTTGTTTCTCTGGCTTCTCGATGAGCTATGAGGTTCTAATTTTGGAAAAATGTTCTCTGCTATTCACAAATCTTTGTAATATTTTTCGAATTGACCTCGAACTCATAGGAGTTTCATATGAATCGCGTATTTTAAAAAAGCAATGCTATAGATTGGATTTGTTCTTATCAGTTGCGGACACAATTTAGAAATAAATTCAAAGATTTTTCCAGTCGTTTGATTTATGTAGAGCAATAATGTAAAGATCGGTTGGTCTTTTTCTGTGTGCTTTCCTTTCGTTCATCGCCCTTTGCTAAAGGAAACGAATCCTAGTGAACCAAACATCGGCCATTTGTCACCCAACTTGTCAGCTTCAAAACGTTTATAAGTTAACAGCATAATTCAAATGTAGATTAGATTGAAAACGTGACCATCAATACACAAAATCTCATGAAAATTAGATGAAATTATAAAAATGAAGAAGTGTTGATGCAGGGCAAAAAACAACAACATCGAACGTTGATAAATAAAAATATCGGCTCGACATATCATAAAAATCGGATGAGACTATGTGGAGAATAGAAACATAAATAATCCTTTTTTCTTTCGGCTTATCTGTGGGCCGGATCGGTCGATTTATGACTGGACCGCCTTTAAGGGCGAATTGTGGCTAGGTCCCTCCATCAGAATAGAGGTATTAAAAATAATAACACCATCTCGAAGAGTAGTTGTACGAATAGGGGGGTAAAAAAAAACGAAAATAGGGGGTGAAACCTTCTTGACCCAATTCGTGTAACGATGCCTGAAACCAAAACCACCCCTATACACATATCGTTATATCATGAAATATTGAAATATCCTTTAGAGATTTTCGAACAGTTTTTTTTCCGTATGTATTCTAGCAACAGCAACCATACTGCGAGCTAGGGGTTGAAAAATTTTCGAATTCCATCAGATTTTTTGTTTGTTTTTGTTTTATTATATTGATTCGCATTGTTACAGTTGTGTTATTTTAGAATTAATAAAATAACACAGTAAAGGGGCGAGGGTGGTCGGTTCAATTTAAACTATGACCGCCTTCAGGAATTAACTGAAATCAAAGTTCTAAAGTTGCATTATCAAATCTTGGAAAGTTAAGTCTTGGGGAATTATAACGAGCAAAGTGCAGATCGTGCCGAGTTTTCACCCAATAAAATAATTAGATGTCGACGCTCTGTTGGCAACAACGACAAGAATTGGGGGGTGATGTCAACGAAACTATATTGGAGAATGAACAAATCAAAAACTTTACAGAAATTAATTTCACAAATTTTTCACCACCCTCCCTCTTGCTGCACCACCTAACCCCCAATTCGCGTATAAATCTCATAACGGATAATGTGTTAAATTTGGCCTGTCCCCAGTGACAATTAGAGCCCCAAGATTCAAATACACGTCAGGACCTTTAAAATCCTGTCGGATTATCTTCGGATCTCGACTGTTATTGTTGACAGTGAAAGGGTTTTAGAGGACGGCTAAATTTACAAATAAATTCCGATAAAATTTCTCCACCCTCAATTTTTTAAAAAAAAAAAAAACAACAATAATTAACACAATCAATAATAAACAGGGGCGGCTCGTCTAAAAGCAATGTGGAACTGCAGCGCCCCCTGTTTTCATTCAATGTTTATCAATCTGCTTATCTTTCTTTATCTCGTGTTTTCCACTTATGGGTTTCTCCCCCTTTATCCTTTGCTTCTGTCTTTCTCTTCTATTTTTATTGTGTCTTTCTCTTATCTTTCAGTCGTGTATTTCTTTCTCTATTCAGTGTTTCTTTCTTTCTCGTCTTACTCTCTATCGTGTCTCCCCCTCACCCTCTAGCTTTTATCTTACTTTTTTCCACCTGTCTGTTTTCATTCTTTCCTCCTGTCTTTCATTTAGAAGCAAAACAAAATTTACGTTTTTCATCCATTCTTTAATTTTCCCCTGTATTTCATTCTATCTCTCTCTCTCCCTCCTCTTACTTTTTCCTATGCTTTTGTCTTTCTCCCCTGTCTTTCAATCGTGTTTTTTTTCTCTCTCCTGTGCTTATTTTTCTCTCTTTTTTCGATTTTCTGTTCTGTATCTTTCTTTGTTCTTTTTGTTTACTCTTCTATCTTTGCTTTTTTCTTTCTCGTCTGCTTATCTTGCTATGTTTCTTTCCCATCTGTCTCTTCCTTATCTCCTGTCTTTCACTTAGGAGGAAGAAAAAATATAGGTCTTCATCCTTTCTTTTTCTCCTTCCTGTCATTCTTTCTTTTGCTTCTGTCTTTCTCTCCTATTTTTTTTCTTACGTTCTCTACTATCTTTCAGTCGTGTATTTCTTTCTCTCACCCATGATTCTTTTCTTCTCTTTTCTGGTTTTAAATACTTTTTCTGTCTTTGTTCTTTTAGTTTCCTATGCTATCTTTCTTTCTCGTCTAACTTTCTATCGTGTCTGTCATTCCTCCTCGCCCATCTTGCTTTCTTTCTTTCGCGTCTATCTGTTCTGATTTTTTTCTTTACTTTCTGTCTTTCACTCAGAAGAAATATAGGTTTTTACCATTTCTTTCCGCCATTCTTTCATTCTCCCCTGCTTTTCTTTCCTTCTTTCTCCCACTCCTGTTATATTTCCTTCGTTTCTGTCTGTCTCTTCTATTTTTTTGTGTCTTTCTTTCCTATCTTTCGATCGCATCTTTCTTTATCTTTCCTGTTTTTTTTTGTTGTTTCTTTCTTTGTTCTTTTTGTTGTCTTTTTATCTTCATTTATTTTTTTCTCCTCTAACTTCTTATCGTCTCTCACCCTCTTACCTTGCTATCTTTTGTCCGCTCTTACTGATCTGTATTTCTTTCTTTAGCTCGTGTCTTTCACTTAGGACGAAAAAATATGGGTTTTCACCCTTTTTCCTCTCCATCTTTCCGTTGCTTCTGTCTTTCTCTTCTATTTCTATTCTTTTTTTTCCTATCTTTCAATCATGTATTTCTTTCTCTCTTCTGTGCTTATTTCTTTCTTGTCTGACTCTCTATCGTGTCTCCTCCCTCACTCTCTATCTTCATTTAGAAGCAGGACAAAATATAGGTTTTTGACCCAATCTTTCATTTTCCCCTGTATTTCATTATTTCTTTCTCTCCCTCTTGTTACAGTTTCCTATGCCTTTGTTTTTCTCTCCTACTTTTTTCTTTATTTTTCCCCTATCTTTCAATCGTGTTTTTCTTTCTCTCCCCTGTGCTTCTTTCTTTCTTTCCCTTTTTTGGTTTTCTGTTGTTTCTTTCATTGTTCTTTTCGGTTTCTTTTTCATCTTTGTTTCTTTCTTTCTTGTCTAATTTTATATCGTATCTCCACCTTCTTATCTTGCTTTGTTTCTTTCATATCTGTCTGTCACCTCCTGTTTTTCATGTAGGAGGAAGAAAAAATATAGGTCTTTACCCTTTCTCTTTCTTATTCCGGTCATTCTTTCTTTTACTTCTGTCTTTTTTTGATATTTTTCTTCTTCGGTTTTCTACTATCTTTCAATCGTGTCTTTCTTTCACTTATCCGTGACTCTTTTCTTGTTTTCAGTACTGTTTCTGCCTTTGTTCTTTTTGTTTTCTTTGCTTTCTTTCTTTCGCGTTTATCTGTTCTGCTTTTTTCTTCTTTCTTTCTTTCTTTATTTCGTTCTCTCATTCTTTATTTCTCCCACACCTGTCATTTTTTTCTTCGTTTCTGTCTTTTTCACCTATCTTACAATCGTATCTTTCTTTATCTTTTCTATTTTTTTGTTCTCTTTCTTTCTTTGTTCTTTTTGTTGTCTTTTCTATCTTGATTTCTCCCTTTCTCGTCTAACTTTCTATCACCTCCCACTATCTTATCTTGCTTGCTTTTTTCCAGTTTTCCTATTCTGTTTTCCTTCATTACCTCCTGTCTTGCACTTACGAAGGAAGAAAAAATATAGGTTATGTACCATTTCTTTTCCCCTTTCTTCAATTCTCCTCTGTCTTTCTTTCTATTTTTCCACCCCTTTTATTATTTTTCCCATGTTTCTGTGTTTCTGTCATATTTTTTTCTGTCTTTCTCGCCTATCTTTCAGTCGTGTCTTTCCTTCTCTATCTCGTGCTTCTCTCTTTCTCTTTCCAGGTTTTCTATCCTGTTTCTTTCTTTGTGCCTTTTGTTTTCTCTTCTATCTTGGTTTCTCTCTTTTCTCTCTCTCTCTCTCTCATATATTGTTTCCTTCCTTTCTTATGTCTGGAAGCACCACCTGAAGTAATTTAAGTGACGAACCGCCACTGATAATAAAACTAGACCGTTACGAGATGATTGTATAAATTCCAATTTGACGAGTATCAACTAGAACGCCCATTTCTAACATGTTGTGAAAATTCAAAGTTGTAGGAAAGTTTGCCCCCGAACGACGAATTGCTGGCAGCTTTTATATAATTTTCTTTAAAAAATTGTATGTTGTGGAAAATATGTTGTAGAGAAATCATCAATAAACTACCCCCCCCCCCCCCAATTCCTCTTCCCACCTATACTCATGGTAGTATAGTTTTGATCTACAACCACCTAAATCCAACTATCCAACTTGGTTCTAATCTCTACACTATATATTTAAGCTAGAATAGGGGTGGAATTGTAGGCATATGGGGTAGTTATGGACGTCAAATAAATTTAAATTCTAATATGCACAAATAGATTCTTCCACAATAAGGGCTGATGTAATTTTTTTTTTTCATACTCTCTCTCATTCTCTCTCTATATCTATACGTATATTGTATTGTCGTGTTCTATTTGAAAAGGGGATGATGGTGGTGGTTTTTGTATGGAACAGGATCTAATTGCGGTTATTAATTCAATGATATATGGCAAGTATAATGATATATATAGTGCATGGAGAATAATTTACAAACATTACCATCAACCCTAATAAACTTGTATAGAATTTGTTTTTATTGTTGTTGTTAACCGGATATTCTTTATTGATTTCCGGTTTATTTATACATATGTAACCGGTGTTGGATTAAATTTCAAGTCAAAGTGGGCTATGAAAATTTCGTTGTAAATGGACAATCGAATTGACATTTAAATTGTACCTATGTGAAAGGCTTACTTGATTTTTCAACTCAACGCTGTCTATCAAGCCTATCAACACATAAAAAGAAATAGCTAGTACTTCCATCTCTATTTTATTGAAGTAAGATAGAGATGGAAGTATTAGCTGTTTCTTTTTATGCGCTGGTAACTAGCGCCGTTGTGGCTAAAATTGGCACTTTCTCCATGGCCTGATAGACAGCGTTGAGTTGAAAAATCATGCAGGCCTTGGTAAAAAATGTGGTATGCACGTACGTTCACAACGAAACTTTCATAGCCAACTATGACTTGAAATTTAATCAAACAGCCTTTTATAATTAACAATAACAGATTGTTAATAATGTCTTTTTTCGATGTTTCAGCTGATTCCAAAAAGGATCATTGCAATAAAACTGTAGACATCTATGAGGATGTATCGAGTCCGGAATTAACACAAGAGAATTTCGGTAAACCGATGACATGTTGGTACCGATTCCGATCGTTCCGTGGTACACCAAAAGACTGGATATTACGTATTAAATTTAATAAATTTAAAGTTGGCGTTTTATTAAATGCAACACACTGTGAAGGTGGATATATGCAGGTAAAAATATTATGATATAAATTAATTAAATTCTATACAATTTTGAATAGTGATTTAAAACATAATCCTGTAATGCTAATGGAAAATCTGGAATTGCTAAATCTACAGAACTGGTCGTTTATTTAGCTACATTTGAAAACATTGATTCCATCCACTTGTACTACTTGTATATGAGTTAGAAAGAGATAGAAATAAAATAAGTGGTGGAAAAAAATAAAATCATGGCGGTTAGTACCACCCACCCTTGTTCGTTCGATCAAACAAATCTATTTTTTTTTTACATACTAAAAAAATTTAATTTTTGATATCTTTGTCATAGTGCAAAATAATTGCTCGTGAAACATCCCCTTATAAATGCATCATTCTTTTTGTTAATAACAAATTTTTATAGAAATATATGAGACGAATTTATTTCTAAGCAATAATTTTTCAATTATTTGTTCTACATGAGACGCTTATGGATCTTGCATAGTAGAAAACCTATTTTGTACCACCTTCGTGACGTTATATTGATACTATTATTAGCTGACTATGTTCAGGTCTAATATGGTAAGCGTCTAAGAGAATTCACCGCAAATACGCCACTATTACGTGTGCCGCTCAACTTTCATATAGTTCAACTGTCTCCAAAACCCGTTTCTAAAGTATTACTAACAATTAATAGAAGAAACATTGCTTTGTAAAATAACAACACGTGATTAAAGTGAAATCTTTAAAAATACAGAATAAAAGAGATTTGATGTAAGAGACAGAGAGAGAAAGAGCTTTGTATAGTTGTGCGCACGTCACTTTTTTTTGTTTCATTCTCGTGGCGTCAGAATGTATCTCTCTTTCTCTGTCTCTCCTTCTCTCTACATTATGTCTTTCTTCTCGCTCTTGTAACGAAATGTGTCTAATAAACGTGACACGTCCTTGAAATTTCACTCTCAATTCTCGTGCAATTATCGATTTTTGAATCGCCGCCTAAAAGCCCCTTTACATTGTCCGACCGCCATGCTTTCAACTTGCGTATAACCTCAAATTATCAAAACAGTATATTGCGCATGACAGTTTTTAGCGACTCGGACGAAAATTCGGATGAAATTAGAAACCGTTCTCGGGTAAGAAATCCAATGGTGTAAGAACAAAAGATCGGATGTAAAATCGAATAATGTAAAGTGGACTTAAGAAGTTGCAGTTCAATAAATAAAAAATCTATCATAGGAGAAGGATTTGAACCTTTCTTATTGTGGGACTCGCTATTTGAAATTTTTACCTTCACCCCTATGCTACAAGTTCATTTATTAAATATTCTGTGGCCCTAAAAGCTTATGAATAACGATATCTTTAGAGTAGTCCCTTCTTTATCTGATAAATACTTCATGACAAAGATGTGAAATCGTAGATATCTGTTTATTGTAAAATCTGAAATAGGTGAACTTTTTGGTATAAGAGAAAGTGGGGTTTGTTTATATTTTTGGCTACATATTTCATCTCTATCTCTTTCTAATGTATACTGCTCGGTATTTTCTAAATGTACCTACTTTAGTGGCCATTGCTGTATATTAATACCGTTATAAATTCAACCCCTTATTGTGTGTTTAGTAATTTCTCAACTTCTTGATAACTAAACAGCAGGACTTTATCAATATAGAATATACAGAGTTGAAGTTGTATTGAACAAGAGGGGGAAAAACAAGGATCAAATATTGCAAACAATACGAAATATATAGGGAAGATAAAGATTAAAGACTAGATGGTATACTCTATCTCTTATCATTGAAACAACTTGACTTGAATTATAGATCTTTATCAAATTCCTTAATCAATGAAATATGGGACAATATCGTAATAAATTCGAATAGTTTTTTCTATATGTCTTTGTAAAATTAGGGATGCCAGTCGGGACATGGCTAATTAACGTTAGAACGTATGCAGAATGAGAAATGTCGAAATGGTGTGCTATATTATATATGTGGGGTACGTGTAGAGTAATTAAGCGTAAAATACGGGGATGGTGGTGGGTATTAAACTGCAAATACCGCCTATTTATCTAGTCCACAAACCGCGTCCCGTACACGTACACATACGCGCAATATAAACACATACATATAGGATATAGGTACTTTAATTATTGCTGCTTTTTCGACTCTCGAACCAAACGACTGGGGATGAAATAAAACAGAAAAAAGAAGAAAACTCAACCCCAACTAATTCGGCGTAATTCATTACAATTCCTACTACCTACTACTACTACAATATTTAAAGGAAACTTGATAGAATCGCTTGAAAATTTGTATGGATTAAATTGAGGCAGATGAAATGATTTTTGTGAAGAGTGGGTGTTGTATAGTCTCGATAATAGACGATTTGATATCCACTTGATCGTTTTCACGTTAGTTCTTTGTGTGTTTGCAGAATAAAACGTACTTGTTGTTGTTATCATCGTTTTTTCCCGGTATCTTCAACGATCTTATTGATTAAACGGTAGACTGGAGGAAAAATGGAAAACGAATCAAACAACAAAGTGAAATAATTAATTATAATTAGCGTTAAATGATCGATGTTATTAAAGAGATGATGGTTTTGTGATCTAGAAGAATCCAACGTTTTCTATAATTAAAAATAATTATAGTTGAAGCTAAAAGATAAAAACATCGAGCAGCAGGGGCTTTCTGTTTTCATTGTAATGTATTTTTGCTCAGAATTGAGCTGGCTAGAGAAATATCCAGGGTATTATGTCTTTTGGAACAGAGTCAAAAAAAAGACGGTATTTACAATATTTACAAATAAAATAATAAACAGGAATTCTAATATCGGAGGATGGTTGATTCTGGTCGCCACCAGCCACAGCAGAATCGGTCGGTCGGTATTACGGTACGATACGGTAGATGGTCCCGGTCGCCACTACAAAATTGGTGGTACAACGGATTATTTCGGGTAGCCAAGAGCCACTGTCGGAATTGGTAATTTGGCGGGTTGCCAAAGAGCCACTGCTAGAGAGGTCTGGAGTTCGGATCACGCCGAGAAGGAAATTGAAGTTGAAGTGTCGCTCTACAACCGGACACTATCGTGCATGTTAAAGCGCAACTATCTATTTCACTCATTTCGATGACAACTTTATGACGGGTATCTTTCTGTCCAAAAATTTTGGAAATATGACTCAGTATTACTTACTTTTATAGGAACCCATAATTATATTTTCCACGGCCCATCCTGCTTTCAATGCGTCCCTGTCTTTACTATAATCTTCTTAATCGTTATTGGCCAGAGAAACAAAATTTGTCAAAAAAACGCCAGCGTTGTTGTTTTATTGACAACAATCGACACAACACAAATGAGTATCGAATTACACAACACACACACACACACTAACTAGTTGCCTAAAGGCGGAAAATCGAAGCGATATCCGTTGTATGTCCTGTCTAATCACTTACATGATAATATATTGTTGTCCTAAAACCATATTGATATTTGGATAAAAAGGGGGGTTGTTTTAACATTATTTTTTTTTGTATGTCAAACAATCCCCAAAAGTCTTTCTATATAGATTTATTTCCATTTTTCTCCCCCTCTACCCTCTATGTATTTTTTCTCTTATTCCGATACACATCCTTATGTTGATCCCTGTAGATATACAAGGGGTGGTAAAGTTTTGATATGTACGTGACGTACGCTTTACTAAAGGGACTCCCTTATGTATACCTATATGTGTATGTGTATCAAATGACAGATGAGTGGGTGAAGGTGCAACCAAGGGGATGTGTATATATGTGTATATACCCAGAGGCGTAGAAGACGCAACACAATACTGTCAGCTTTACTAAAATAATACCACGTATCACAGTTTGATCAAATATGAGAATAGACGAAAGAATAAAAATAGAAATAGAAAGTAGGGATTGGGGGTGTTTTTGCAATGGAAAGAATCAAAATGATTGTTTGAATAGTAAACTGGAAAACAACGAGGCTAAAAAAAACCTCAACAATAGTTTCGATGACATGTCTGAGTATAGTGAGAGAGACATAGGGTTGGACAAAGGGGGTGTTAAATCGAAATCTACGTCTATGGTTATGATGTTGTTGTAGTAGAAATAACAATGTTTGTTATTTATTACCCTATTCCACACACATATATATAGGACTTGTTGAGGAGTTTTTTTTCTACTCGTTTCCCACGACAAACACACTTCAAGTTATTGTTGAGGAAGAGACCGAATGATATGGGAAGAGACATATATAGAGACCATATTATTAGCCAAATACCTAAAGTCCATTAAACTACAAGAAATCTTACCAGTTGTATGTAGTAAATGAGAAAATTTCAAAGTTTTTCCTTAGTTATGCATTATACATACAGGGTCTTTCAGGTAAATGTGGTTAGTGGCAGTAAAGCTAGTGTCTAATCGAAAGTTTGGTTTCGGTTTCGGCCAGATTCGGGACTAATTTGGAGTTTCGGTTTTGGCAGAAAGTCGGCCAACACTACGACCGAAACCGAAACTTCGTTTATTGAATGTTGCGCCACTATTGAAGGTAAGCGGCACACAGCGTCATAAATAATTGCTAAATAGGTACTTTTTTAAGCGCATAGCCACATACAGCTAGCTAAACTTAATAAGAACCTAGTAAAAGGGTGTTATGGTTTTGGTTTCTGTTTCGGCCGAAACTGAGACAGAGGCAGAAATTCGATTTGGGTCATGGTTAGACGACTAGTTTCTGTCAGATACTACATTTACCACTTCGAAAAAATTAATTAATATACATGCCGGGTGTTTCACCTAAAAAAAGAGAGGTCTTCAGAGAACATTTTAGCAAAATTAAAACCTCGTAGCTCAATTGGAAGTTGGTCAAAAAAGACTCGATTTTCAAAAATGAACTAAACATGCAAAACGACTTTATGCACCATACAAACATGTACAGGGTCTTTCACGTAAATGTGGTCAGTGGCATTAAAGCTAGTGTCTAATCGAAAGTTTGGTTTCGGTTTCGGCCAATTTCGGGACTAATTTGGAGTTTCGGTTTTGGCAGAAAGTCGGCCGACACTACGACCGAAACCGAAACTTTGTTTATTGAATGTTGCGCCACTATTGAAGGTAAGCGGCATACAGCGTCATAAATAATTACTGAATAGGTACTTTTTTAAGAGCATAGCCACATACAGCTAGCTAAACTTAATAAGAATCTAGTTAGACATGTACTAAAAAACGTACTAATGAGTTGTGTTAAAAATGTGTTTCGGTTTAGGTTTCCGTTTTGACCGAAACTGAGACAGAGGCCGAAATTCGGTTTGGGTCTTGGTTAAAACACTAGTTTCCGTCAGACACTACAATTAACACTTCAAAAAAATAAATTAATATACATGCCGGGTGATTTACCTAAAAAAGGGAGGTCTTTAGAGAACATTTTATCAAAATTAAAACCTCATAGCTCAATTGTAAGTTGGTCAAAAAGTGCTCATTTTGGACAAGGTCGCAATTTTCAAAAACAAGCTGAACACGCAAAACGACTAAGAACGATTTGAAGATTCTCCCAACATTGATTTTTTCATTTTTCTCCTTTGCATTCTAGAAAAATTGAGAAAAATTTCCAACTGTTTCAGAGTGAAATTAAGAAAAACGAACTAAATCAATGTTATGAGGAGCCTCGAGTCATTCTAGGTCGTTTTGCGTGTTTAGTTCGTTTTTGAAAATTGACCCATAGTCAGAAACGAGGAATTTTTGACCAACTTCCTAATGAGCTATAAGGTTCTAATTTTACTAAAAATTATTACCAGTAAACTAGGAAATTGCCGGACCTAAATTTTCAAAGCAATTCTATCACCCCTTACAATATTCACTATTTTTTTTATAAAGGAAAATTGATTTTCCAAAAGAAAATCAATTTTCCTGAATCAGTGGCGTTCAAAAAAAACTTATAAGAGCGGTCATCACAATGTAATAGCTTAGAATTTGCGAAGAAAGATATTCAATCAGAAGAAGGAGGTGGATTTAACGATGCCATTTTGGGTATTTACCTTCTTAGCCTTACGAGAGAAACAACCTGACTCACACTAACGAAATTATGTTAAATTTTCGCTCACTGTACAATTGTGTAAAAACGGCTTTTGAAGGCAGTCGTCACAATGTAACAGAACTTTCAAAGGCTAGGATTTGGAAAGAAAGAAGATCAGGGTGGGGTTATTTTGGGTATTTGTATGAATAGGAAAATACTTTCTACAAATTTTGTATGATTGATGCTCATTCTAACACCTCCTACCTGCCCACTTTCTTACCCTAACGATTGAAACAGCCTGACACACACTAACCGAAAAATGTGATATTCCTCGTTCAAGAGTTAGTCTCTTTTATGTGCACCCGAGTATACATGGTTTTTAAAAGTTGACGTAAGCTGCTATTTCCAAAAATTGCAGAAGGGCGCTTACATCTCCATTAAATAGCCCTACTGTTCCCTTTTATGCTCTTATATGTTGATAAATGAAAGGTTATAGAGAATTTACTGCCATCAACCATATATACAGGAAAGACCCTGTATAAAAACTCGTTTTTTTTGACAAGTCTCGTGAGAATTATTGGAGAATTCAATTTCGATCCATATCTGTGCACGTCAATATTTTCATTGGCTTCCATATTTACGGGGGTAATTTTTACAAAATTATGACTATTTTATTCAAGCCGACACGGTCGATAATTTCACTTAAACACCAGTTCTGATTCGAGATAATCGAGCAGAAATAAACCGAGTAAAAAAATTCGAACGATTTTTGATTGAAACACCCCCACCCCCTACCCCCTGCTTGGTTCATATATTTGCCACAAAAATATTTGCATTTTTCTGAAATAATTCGACAAAAATTCAAATGAAAAACAATGATTAATTTGAAATAGAGAAGAAAGGAGAGAGAATGAGTTCACCTTCTAAAATGGAATTCAACCCTTTTATAAATTTGATTTAATAATAAAATTTCAACAAAAGCTCGCTGGATCTAATTAATTTCCTTCTCCTGTCTCTCTACCATTTCCTCCACCTTCCAATTTCCTTCATCATTATTATTATTTTTCTACCCTCTACGTCTCTTGACATGGTATAAGGAAGGACCGGAAAAACACGTTTTATTATTCATCGAGATACTTAACTGAACAGAAGACCGTATAAGATGCGATGTCATTACAGACACACACATACACACAATGTATGTATCCAGTGGCGTAGCGAGGTACGGGTTTCAGTCAGTGTTTCAAGGCTTCCCAAAAGAGACATGAAACTAAAATTAGTTGACGAGCGATTGGAAAATATTCCCAGACTTCTGTAAAAAGGTCCGTGAGAACCATTTTACCAGAATTAGAACCTTGTAGCTCATTTGGACATTGGTAGAAAACTCGTTTTTGACGATGTCACAATCTTCACAAACTTACTATACACATAAAATGACTTAGACTGACTCGAGAATCATGACAACTTTGATTCTTTTCTTTAGATTAAATCGGAAAATTTTGCCAGACTTCTGTAGAAAGGTCCCTGAGAACCATTTTACCAGAATTAGAACCTTGTAGCCCATTTGGACATTGGTAGAAAACTCGTTTTTGACGATGTCACAACCTTCACAAACTTACTATACACATAAAATGACTTAGACTGCCTGGAGAATCGTGCCAACTTTGAGTTTTTCTTTAAATTAAATAGTGAAAATAAGGACTGTAGGGGCGCTTCTTAACAGTTTGGAATCCTCAATGCGCCTCTGGATGAATTCAAGACACTTTATCATTCCCCATTTGATTTTATCCTGGATTTTTTTTTTAATAATCCCAATAAATTACATGTATTTGAAACTATCCTGGGGGAAATAATTTTTTTGAATTTAATACACTAACAATGATCATAATAAAACAATAGATTCATTTTTGTTGTTGTTTATTTTGTTTTATTTGTTTGTTTGTTCGTATGTTATTGGAGGACGGCCAAAATCAAAATGACAACCCAATGAAGAGTATCGAAATTTGTTGTTACCGACAAGATTCTCTTTATAGAGTTTTATACTAAAGTATAAAACTTTTTTTTTAAATAAAAAGACAATAAACTACAAGTCTATTCATTGTGGATCATTGATTTTTCAAGTTGCTCCTTTTTAAAGCCAAAGCAAGCCAATATTTACGTTATGGTCTGTCAAACAACGTACATCGTATTACTTTTCGACTGACTTTTTTTTTATTGTTTCCAAGGGATGAGAATGTAGGTAGGGGGAAAATTTAGATTGGAAGAGCAAAAATTAGTTATCAAAGTTAACGTGATTATAGATCGACAGTAGTGAAATATAAACATTCTTAATTGACTGTAGTTGAGTTTTGTTTGATTATAATCACGAATCAACCGGATAATAAACGTACGGATTATGGATCGGTCTATAAATTCGCTTAGGAACGTTTACAAATCAAATATTCAATCGAAATCATAGAATAAATAAAAATTAACATATGCGCAATACGCACAACTAACGCTCTTGTAAGGAATACCGAGCATGCGCATAAAGACTCTTACAATTGTAATCAGCATAAAGTATACCAGCGAGCAGTTCTGCAAACATCAGCAACGGTGCCTTTTACAGTGGTACCAACCAAAAGATATAATTCTTTCCATAAATTACGGCTGCATGTTAGTAATTTTTGGAAGCTTCAGTTGGATGAGTCTCTACATTTGACATTTCTGTCAAATTTAACTCTTACAATAGAATAGTGGATAGAGTTTAGTATTTTTTAACACATACAGGGTGTTTGGTCTAAGTAGGGTGAGTTCTAAGAAACTCCTATTAGTCGACGAGCGATTCGAAAAATATTCTGAGTATTTGTAGAAGAGTCCCTAGGGAACATTTTAGAACCTCGTAGCTCATTTCAAAGTTGGTCCAAAAACGGTCTGGACAATGTCGCAATTTTAAAAAACGAACAAAACACGCAGAACGACTAAAAATGACTCAGAGACCTTCCCAACATTGATTTTTTCGTTTTTCTCCATTGTATTTTAGAGAAAATACGAAGTATTTCCACCTGTTCCAGAATAAAATGAAAAAAAACGAAAAAAAATCAAAGTCATTCTAAGTCGTTTTGCGTGTTTACTTCGTTTTTAAAAATCGCTACATCGTTAGAAATGAGCGGTTATTGACCAACTTCCAAATGAGCTACGAGGTTCTAATTTTGCTGAAATGTTCTTTAAGGACCCTCTTACAAATCCTTAAAATATTTTTCGAATCGCTCGACGACTAATAGGAGTTTCTTAGAACTCACCATACTTAGACAAACAGTGGGATCCAAATGAGGTGTTTATTGCCATGCATAATCAATCACGCTCGCTCGTGTTGTAATCATTAGAGGTAATAATTAGCACATATTATAGCGAGTTGTATACTTACTTTATATACGACTTATTTCTAAGTGTCCAAGTAACTTCTTCATCATTTTCGATTCTAAAATCGCACAAAAAACGAACAGTTTAGAACTGTTGTTAGTTAAAATTGTCGTTTTATTTATTTTTTTGTTGTTGCTATGTTTTTTTTTACATTTAACCGAAACTATTATCTACTACTAATATCGTCTTCTTGGTCACTTTCCATTGAAAATGCAACGTATATTCTCACAACTATGTATTTGTTTACAATATCGTTTTATTTATTTTTTGTCGTTACCATGACAATCTTACATTTCACAGCAACTATGATTCAAAATCTCACAAAATAACGCCCACTTTATGCATACTTGTTGAACCTTTCGTTTTATTTATTTTCTTCGTTACCATGGTTTGTTTATATTTGACGGAAAATATGATTGAAATATTATTTTTTGATTGGCTGATGAGGAGGGAATAATGAACCATTTTTCTATTTTATTACTCCCTAGAGAAATAATATAGGTTATTATATTGCAAAAACCACTTTAGAAGTCGTAGATAAAAATTATTTTATGAGCATTACACACAACTGCCAGTTGTTGGAAATACCGAGCATGCGCATTACAACTAAAGCCATTAAAGTACATAACAGGGAACGGTGTACGTTTCGGCACTTCCCGAGCCTCGTTTGCAGCTTCACAAATTCGGGTCTGCAACTGTTCGATATTTCCGACAATCATCCGCAATCATCAATAATCAACATTCCCATTCAACTGGCAATTGAACACTGAACGTTAATATCAGCTGAGGGGTATTAATTACGTTTGTTGATTAAACACAATTATTTATTATTAAGATTGTTCGATTTCAATGGCTCTAAAAATCTTGCCGAAATTTTCAACTCCTTTTTTCTCGAAACCCATAATATATTATAAAAATCGGCTCAATTTTTCGAGTTCAAGACATTATTTGAAGATTGTCAGAGATTTCGATTACACCCTGTATAGTCGCTTATCTTAGCCTAAAATCTAATTAAATACAATTACTTGTGATTCTTCATCTTTTAAATGTTGCGCTCAAATAATGAAATAGAAGAAATACATAAATTTTTGTCTGTTAACACAACATTCCTCTCACTTCTCATTTATATTGCGATGTAATTAAAATCCAAAACAATGCAATAATACACAGCAAAATTTCAATTCCTCTGACTCTTTGCGCCCTTATTCCGTTTCTACAATTTACAGCATTTCTACCTGTTTTGTTAATTGAACCATATCCGCTTTCTCATGGATGTTTTGTTATCATTGTCTCTTATTTTTTTATTAATCGTAATGACATAAACTACACGAATATATTCGTTTCAGATATTTTCTCTAGACGTTATCATCAATGTAACATTTATTTTTGTTAAGGGTATTGTCAAATGCCTGACTGAAATCGTACAATAACATAGAGATTTCATAAGAGAAATCTTAGGTCGCTTTATTTGTAAATTGTAAAAGATATTAAGCTCTGAAGTATCTCAATCGATCATATATTTTCTTCTTGATGGGGGGACGCCCGATTTTCAGTAAAAAACCGGATAGATTTTCCAAATAACCAGAAATAGCATCATTTATGTCATAAAAAAATAGTGTTAAGTTTCCTTCTTGTATAGTGAAAATAATTTAATTAAATTTGCATGAATAAATAGAGGAAAGTCTACTACATGGGGGTACGTTGATCAAATCTCGATTTTCAGTTTAATTTCTGAAAAAACTGCATTCAAAGTTGCCTATTTTTAGGAAATTATAAATCTGAGTAAGCGATAAGAAACGAGTATTGTATTCAACATATAGTCATCCAGGTCAACAGATGCACATTATGATGAACAAATTACAATCATACGTTAGTCATTATTCTAAGTGGTCTACTCTATTTGTAAGAAAGACAACCGGATGTCTGTTATAAAATAGGTGAAACAGGTGACAGATTGGTTTTATTTGCAATGAATTGGTAATACCCTTAAGTGTCTAAGAAATAGTTGTGTGTCGATATATAAAATTGACAACTAAACGCTTTTCGATAAATCGATTATTGTGGGAAAATATAGAGAAATATCTTTAAACATGTATACGTATGAGTATTGTGATCGAGATGCGACAAGAATTTACTGAATCATGTAGAATAAACGAGTGACGAGAGAGAGCTGAAACAGCATTTCAATGTCTTGTCAACGTTTTGGGAAATAATAAAATTCGACATCACTCAATGTCTTTATCGACGATTTTACTTTTGTATGCTTTTAACGGTGAAATGACAAACGACTAATATTATATAAAAGGAAATTTGTTAGGGTGTTTTTCTATTTCGTTCCGTGTAACTACTGAAAATAAACAAGAAGAGATCAATAAAATTGAACAAGGTTTCGAATCGGGACTGAACTGAAAACTGGAAAAAGCGAAATCTTGACCGGAACGAAATTCGAAACTAAACCGAAAACAAATATCGTTTTTTAACTTCCCGCTAAGAAAATTGAAAATTTTCAAAATTTTTGGAAGTTATTGGTTTTACCCCGATTTTCGAAAATTGAATTTTCAGCAGATCTCGACGTTTTGGGGTCCTAGGAAGCTATTTTGACTATTTCTGCGACGGTGTCTGTATTGCTGTGTGTGTGTGTGAGAGAGAGAGTATGTAAGCAGTTCATAACTTTTGAACGGCTTGACGGATTGAAACGCTCTTTACAGCATTCGAAAGGGCTCCACCAAACTTAGATTTCGTGTAAATTTGAACCGGTTCGGCCCGATACATTTTGAGATATTCAAAAAAGCCGAAAAATTTCTTCTGTTAAAATCATGTTTTTTCAAAATAACTATTGAGCTGCTGTACCGATCGATTCCATAATCTAATCAGCTCTTAACCTTAACTAATGACGTCGAATGCCGTTTGAACGATCAAAATCGGTTGATTCGTTCACGAGTTATCGTTGTCGAAAAATATCGAAAAGTGTTTTTCAACATAACCTCAAAATTACTTAACCAATCAAATTTATACTCCTTACAATAATTTTGAAGCTTCAAAAACTGTGTCGAATGTCGCAAAGCTATCGTCAAAATCTGTTGATTTGTTCGCGAGAAATCGTTGTCGAAAAATTTTGAAAAAGCGTTTTTTCAACATAACCTCAAAATTACTTAACCAATCAAATTTGTACTCCTCACAATAATTTTGGAGCTTTAAAAACTTAGCGGGAAGTTTCAGTAATGGTCTGCAGGGTCAACCGCATTCCAGATTCTTTTCGGTTCAATTATGACACTTTCCTTTTATCTCTTCTTGCCTCTTTCCCCGTAAGTCCCTAAGCGATACTCCAGGGCACTTAACACGATCTTACTACAAGGAAACCAACGAAGCTCCCGATTTTGATGATTTTTTTGTAGATATGGTACAATTTCAGAAGCAAGATGGCCTTCGGTGCGCAGATCATCTAAATGAACCCAACTGAGAACGTGTTGATATCTATTACCCGATTTAAAAATATTGTCATAATTCTGAGAGCACCATAGAGTTCACACTGCGGAGTAAAAAGTCTACAAGTGTTTATGACACAAGTGTCTTATATTTTCAGGAAGGCGTTTTCAATTTCGGCGCAGACCGAATATCTCCGATGAGTTGCTTAAGCCCCGCCTTCGCGCATCTTAGCTGATGGCCATTGTCATCTTGTATCATGTCTAGATAGATCTGGTATACTGCAACAAACATGGTTGACTAAAAAATTAAAATATACAGATTTTCAAATTTTTTTCCATTATAATAATATGGTCGTGAAAGTAGACAATATAGGCATATAGGGGTAGTTCATTCTATTCTAAGGGATGCGTATTTTGTCGTTAAAGTTAAAGGCAGATATAACTCCTGTCTCTCTTGTCTTTTTACTTTTCTACTATACTTTCTTCCCTATCTTTTTTCCTCCCTTTTTCTTTCATTATCATATTTTTCTTTCCTGTTTTTCTTTCTTCCAAGCTCCCTGCCTTTTATCTCTTCGATTTTTCTCTTCCTTTCTTCTGCCTCTTTTGTCTATTTCGATTTCTTTCCTGTATTTTTCCTCCCGGCCTTTTAATTTTTTTTGTTTTCTGTATTGTTTCATTTTCTTTTTTCTTCCCCGTTGTTTTTTTTATCCTGACATTTTATCTTTCTCTATCCTTTTCTCATCTGTCTTTCTTTCTTTCCTTCTTCATTTCACTCTTTCCTTTCTTCTCACCTGTCTTCTCTTTTGTATTTTTCCCTGTCTTTTTCCTCCCTTTTTTCTCTCACTATCGTTTGTTTCTTACTAGTTTCTTTTTCCTTTCTTTCTCGCCTATTTTTGTTGTATTCTTCATTTCATTTTTTGTTACCTTCTCCTCTCTTTTCCCCTCTTTCTCTCCTGTCTTTCTTATTTTCTCTGCTGTATTTTTTCTTCCCTTCTTACCTGTGTTTTTTTTCCTTACTTTTTTTCTCTCCTCTCTTTCTTTAAATCTGTCTCTTGTCATTCTTGCTTTCTCTCCTGTATTCCCCCCCTGCCTTTTCCTTCTTTTTTCTTTCTCTATTGTCTATTTTTTTTCTTCCCGGTTTCTCTCTCTTTCTTTTTCTCTTCGACTTTTCACTCGTGTCTTTCTATCTTTTTCTCATGCCTTCATTTCTTTCTCCTATTTTTCTTTTATTCTTCATTTCACTCTTTGTTTCCTTTTCCCTTGTTTTTCCACTTTACTGTCCTGTCTTTCTAACTTACTTTGCTGTATTTTTTCTTTCCTTCTCACCTAACTTTCTTTCTTTGTTTGTTTCTTTTTCTCTTGTTTTTGTTTCTTTCATTTCCATCTCTCTTTATTGATGATACTCTACGCGTTGTCTTGCGTTTCGCTTGGATTATTATTCGGAAAATCCCGCAAATATCGGTACGGATGGCAACCTTAGACTTAAACAAAAAAAAGATCTCCAAATCTAAGCACATGTAATATTGAAAATGATTTTTTTTAACATTTCTTCAGCTCTTATTCCAAAAGTGTTGGCCCTACCAGTCTGGCCAACGAACTCATCCAAGCTATCCCAAAGACCGATTTTTGTACCAAGTTTCATTAAGATTGGAGTATTTTTACGGCAGTTATCGTGGATATACATATATAAATATATATATATATATATATATATATATATATATATATATATATATATAAAAATTTTAACGAACGGTGGATATGGGTTCCTGAGGTCCCAAAACGAACTTCTGTGCAAAAATTTTTCGGAAATTCAAAAGTGAGGATCTCGTCAGCTAATTTTTTTTAAAAAAATTCGCTAAAAATTTGAAAGAAAATGTGACAACCTCGCAATGAAACCACAAACGATAAATGATTGGTTACTACAACAGAGATAAGTGTATGTAAATTAATGCGTAAGAATGTCGACAACACAGCTTACATCATGAAATACGAAAAATCCTCTTAATGCCAATTTTCACAGGGAAATAAGTAAGTTTTTCCGACAAAAATACTATATTCGAACAACTCTGTTACAAAACAATTAATTTCAATAAATAAATAAAAAAATGAGCCTTCCAAAATTTAAAAAAATTGGATTTTCGACCGACGTCGTCATGTGTTCCTTACATGGATAAGCTTTCGAACTGGCTGGCAGTCATCCGCCTGTCCATTTTCATAAAATCAAAATTATCAGTTACAGGGGTTTTCTGTATTTAAGACAGTTGCCCCGTAAATAGCTCTTAAGGGTCGTACCTTTTAATGTAAAATTAGAAAAATTGAAAATTAATAATTTTGAACTAAGCCGGAATAAATAACGGTTCAAAGCCCTGAAATTGAGATGAGGAATTTTTTTGTTTCGTTGTTTGTTAATTTAAAATATTGTCGACAAAACTACGACCAGGTCAGTATGAATAAAATGTTTTATATTCTCTCGCTTGTTTTGTGTGGTATGGTTTGTCCTATAAACATATTCCCTGTCTCTTTACAAGAGAAGGAGAGTTTTGGAATTCCGGTCCGATATAAGCATATAAAACTGGAAATAAATGGACCGTATTGGTGAAGATTTATACCAGCAGTCCAGGTCCGGTAATAAAACATTTATAACACTCTCGAAACTCCTGTTACTAGATGAATAGATGTAGGATAGAAATAAAAAAAAAATAATATGAAACGATAGACGGGATGCTAAATAAAGTTCTATATGCACAACTAGTTTTAATTAAAAATTTATGTTTTACATGTTGAAACCATCGATACTAATACCTGATAGTTGATGACTGGTATACGGGGGTTGGAAAAAATAACAATGTAAACTCAAACAAACACCCATAGAAGAGAGAGGATTGTAGGCAATAAATTTGTATGTCAGTATGAATCAAAATTAACCCTCACTAGAGAGAGGGCTGTGCCGCGATTTATTTTAACCTTTGCTCAAAGGTTTTCCATGTCTGTTATCCAGGAACATAAATACTGCATCAGACTCTAGTCACACATATGAAATACGTGAAAAGAAACCGACACATACGCACATATATACAAACAAATGTTAAAAAATACGATGAAAAGCGGAGGCTTTGATTCGACTGAAAAAAGTGATTTTTTTTTCCTCCACACCACCGAATGGAGATGGTTGGTGGTGGGGAGGGAGGGCGAATTTTCTCATTTCCTCCCCACATACAAATATAGAGATCAATCATTTTGGCGTCATTTAAAAGATGTCAACAACAGCAGCGCCTTTCCATGCTCTCATATAATAAACTGCATCAGATATACTACCTCATATATCTATCTACAGATAATTTAGGGTAGTTTCTTCCTCTACAATAGCAGAAGAATTTTATAGATAATTTAGTATAAAGACCACTACTAACTTGAATGTTTGTTGTTTGAGTATAAAATCATTCAAGTAACCAGTACACGTCTTCATTTATTTGCGGTCGACTGACAGCCAATAGAAAGAGTTGAATTCAGTCTATTTGGAATGTATTTAAAAATTCAAAGTCAAATAAACACAAAAATAATATATTCCCCTAGAAAAATTAATTGGCCTTACAAAATGTGGGTCAATTCGATACACTAGACAACAGACAAAGGTTTATTGCATCGGGTTAACAATTGTGGGTATTCCCTTCAAAATTTTATTACATCTTTTAAGTTGATAACTGGGCGATTTCGTATAGGAGATTTGGCATTACGAACTCCTTAGCTGTGACACTATTCACAAACTTTAACATTTCGCCCACTTGCAAAGATCCCAAAAGGGCGCTTTCATATACAATAGACTGCTTAGGTCAGTGGTGGCAAACCTATAACCAAAAAGAAAACCAAGGAATAGTAGTTTCTTACTACCCTCTCCTACCCCTTTACAAGTGACGCTACTGACTTAGTAGTCCATGAACTGTACCGATAGAGGCGGTTCTTGTATGTGCACTGCAAAAGTGCAGCACCCCCTTATTTTCACTTAAAATTTATTAATGACATAGAGTGCAACGGTTAGACTTTTCTTTCTTTCTCTGTTTCTCTTCTATTATTCGTCATTTTTCTTCTGTCTTTTTCTTTCATTCTTTGCCACTTTTCATACTTCTTTGTCACCCTTTCTTTATTTCTATTTTATCTCTCTCCTGTCCTCCTTCCATTTTTTTTGTCTCTAAGGTCTTTCTTTCTTTTCTCTTGTTTTCCTTTGTTCCTTCATTCTCTCCTGTCTTTCTTTTTTCTCCTCTACTGTCCCTTTTCTTTTTTCCTCTTGTCTTCTTCTCTCTCCCTTCTTTCTTACTTTTTCATATATTTATTTCTACCTCTGCTGCTTTTTTTTCTTGTTACTCATTTTTCCTTTTTTCTTCCATTCTCCCTTGTCTTTCTATCTCTTTTGCTTTTTTTATCTTTTTCTCTTGCCTTTCTTCTTTCATTCTCTGTTTATCTTCTATTTTTTTGTCATTTCTCTTCTGTCGTTTTTTTTCTTTCTCTGGCGCTCTTGATACTTCTTTGTCACCTTTTTTTTCTATTTCTCCCCTGTCTTCCTTCCAATTCTTCTCTACATTTTTTTCTTTTCTCTTGTTTTGCTTTGTTCTTTCATTCTCTCCTGTCTTTCTTTTTTCTTCTCTCCTGCTCATTTTCTTTCTTTTCCTCTTGTCTTCTCTCTCCCTTCTTTCTTTCTTTCTCATACATTTATTTCTAACTCTGCTGATTTTTTTTCTTGTTACTCCTTCTTTCTTTTTTCTTTCATTCTTCCTTGTCTTTCTACCTCTTCTACCTTTTATCTTTTTCTCTTGCTTTGCTTTGTTCTTTTATTCTCTCCTGTCATTTATTTTTCTCCTCTCCTGTATCTTTTCTTTGTTTTCCTCTTGTCTTCTTTTCTCTTCCTTCTTTCTTTCTTTTTCATAAACTTATTTCTTTCTCTGCTGAGTTTTTCTTTCTTCTTACTCATTCTTTCTTTTTTCCATTCTCCCTTGTCTTTCTATCTGTTCTGCCTTTTTATCTTTTTCTCTTGCCTTTCTTCTTTCATTCTCTGTTTCTCTTCTATTTTTTTGTCCTTTCTCTTCTGTATTTTTTTCTTTCTCTGCCGCTCTTTATACTTCTTTGTCACCCTTTCTTTCTTTTCTATTTCTCCCCTGTCTTCCGTCCCATTTTTCTACATATTTTTTTCTTTTTTCTTGTTTTGCTTTGTTCGTTCATTCTCTCCTGTCTTTCTTTTTTCTCCTCTCCTGCTCCTTTTTTTCTTTTCCTCTTGTCTTCTCTCTCCCTTCTTTCTTTTTTTTTCATATATTTATCTCTACCTCTGCTGCTTTTTTTTCTTGTTAGGTACTCCTTCTTTCTTTTTTCTTTCATTCTTCCTTGCCTTTTTATCTCTTCTGCCTTTTTATATTTTTATTTTGCTTTTCTTATTTCTTTCTCTGTTTCTCTTCTATTTTTTTGTTCTTTCCCTTCTGTCTTTTTATTTCTTTCTCTTCTGCTTCTTATGCTCCCTTGTCATCCTTTCTCTTCCTTTCTTTTTGTCTCTATTGCGTTTCCTTCTCTTTTTCTCTTGCCTTTTTTTCTCTTGTCTTTCTTTCTTTTCTCTTATCCTACCCCTTTTCTTCGTTCTCTTTTTGCCTTTTTCTTTCTTTCTTTCTCAACTTTTTTATCTTATTATCTTCCTGCTGCCTTTCATTCTCTACTGTATTTCTTCTTTTCTCTTCTCTCTCTTTCCTATTTTGTATTTCTTGTTCTCGTATCTTTTCTTGCTGCCTTGCTTTCTTTCTTCTTTCCCTACTGTCTTTTTCTTTCTTTCTTTCTTTCTCCTGCCCTGTATTTCTATTTTCTTTCTTTCACACCTTTTTTTATTGGGAGTAACACCGTTTCTAACTCAAATCATGAGCCACTTCTTAGTAATGAAAAAATATTAAACAAAACTTGACCTACTCCTTTAAGAAGGTTAGTCATTATTAGCCTAGATGTTCCTTTTAACAATTATTTCAATCTTCATATAAATAAGAGAGTAATAGCTACAATCCATAGATAGATCCGACAACCTGTATAAAGGCTACCATACTACTTACATGTATGTGTGTGTTGTTTGGGTATAAAATCTTTCAAGTAACCAGCGCACGTCTTCATTTATCTGCGGTCGACTGACAGCCAGTAGAGAATGGGTTGGGTGCACTGTATTTGTACAACTGCTATACTGTCTGCTTGCCTCATTTACTATTCGTTCCGGTTCCAAGGCATGTTTCTACGTGTGTACATAACGCATGAACTGCTGATGACTTGAAACTTTCAACTTGCCAACAAGAGATATACACAATTCGTCCGACAAATCATCAATAAGGTACTACCAATCGCCGAAAAAAGTGACCAAGTACTGAACAAAAGAGGCACTTTTTTCGTTTCGTGTAAATCAGACTGTTCCTCTCGCGAGAACAAGAATGTAGGAGGTGCTACTGTTTAAATATTGCTAAGCCTGCTTTACACAACCCCCGAAAAAAGAAGCGACTACTTTTTTGCGCAAAGCTTACAGTACAAACACACAGAAAAATCATCTATCTTTAAACGAATCCGTTTCCAACCGAAAAAATAAACGTTTAATTAACAGATTGCGTTGAAGAGATAGAGAGAAAGAGAGACAGGGTAGCAACAAGTGGGATAAAATCACCAATTTAACCATTTCCAGCTCAATATTTGGTTGGTGATGAGAAGCAAGAAGGAACATATACCTACCTACACACACATAAAAGAAAAAAGTAACTGAAAGGGAGTAGAAGAAAATATAATATTTCGTTAAAGTTTTTTCTTTGATTGGCTCAAAGTGTAAGGCTGTAAGTGTAACTCATGAGAATTCATGTTTTAACCCTAATTTCCTTATAGCAACTTTAAAGAAAATGCTGTATCGTATATTTCCTTGGTTATTTTTTTTTTCTTTAGTGATTCCACAAAGTAAACTTTCGTAGAACTTTCTTTATGTTTTATTATTATCTCTAAAACGCACATTTTATTATAAAGAACATGTCAGTATAAATGTGTATATAGGTATATATGTATAGATGGGACAAAATGGCGGATATCCGGCCGGTATAATAAATTGCAATTCGTGTGTTGTAGTGTAGAGTTCTGTTGCTGCTACTGCTCATTTCACTCTAGTCTATCTCATTCAATATTCGCTTGAACCTGCCCGCCCCTTAACCTTTCAGCACCCACCTTAAAGGTTAAATTGGGGCTAATTGTACGTTAGTAAATTTTAATAAATTTATCATTGTTGACAATCTGTTGAGAACTATGAATAAATTAACAAATTTAACGAAATTTTAGAGAATTCGACTCATTATTATTATTATTATTATTATTGTTATTATTATTATTAGTACGGTAATCATTAGTCCATACAGATAACAGTGTTAATTAGACTTGTCAGTAATTAGACAGTACGTTGTCGATTTGGAGGACTGAGCAATGCTTTCAATTAAATCCACTGTTGTACATTGGATACCGATCGTTTAACTAACGTTAAATGATAATAAATAACAGCTAATTATTATTGGATCGTTGTAGATATCTGAAATTTAATCAATTTGGATAAAGCCGAGCTTACACCACTAAACAACCCTGCTTGTTAGTGAAGGCTTGTTCATACTAATTTGCGCCAATATTCAAACATATAAAGTTTTTATTGGTAAACGTTTGAAGCGTTAGCGTACTAAGGTGACATTTTTGGAGAAAACAAGATTACCCGTGTATGTCCAGCTTTAGTTTACAACAAAATCGATTTGATTGCCAGTTTTTGTTTGTTTCGATTGCAGATTTAATCAACAAATTGAAAATTTCGTTTATTTATCTGTTGTTAATTATTTATTAATGTAACAGTGAGGATTTTGCTAAAGTTTGACCTTTCATTAAATATTTATAAACGAAAAATTGACAATTTAATTAGCCGTTTTTACATCCACTTGAAGCACTTGAATATTTGATGTGGAACGGTAAAAGTATTGGAATTTTACTTCCTGCCGGGGGTTGTTGGAAGAGATAAGTAGATTGATCAGAAATTACCAAGTTTAACGGTACTTCAATATGAGTTTATCCGATCGTTTCGTTTCGTAGACAACTTGGAGTTTGGGTGATTTTTTTTTTCTACCCTAACTCACTCACTCATTCTATATTATCTACTATCAAGATTTCCATGGAAAATTCTATGTATATTTTCCTTATCTTTAAATTATGAATGACTGAAATAAAGACGTAACAAAACTATTTTATATTTTCCCAGCATAAATTCCAACTATACTCCATAATCCTTATCTGTTTTCGTATATGAATGTTGTGTGTGTGTATGTTGTATAATGGCGAAATTTCTAACGTTTTTCCCCACTGACAATTCTAACGTTTCTAACGTTCTACAACTCGTCTCATTTTATATTTGAATTGACTTTTATCTTGCACATTTCTTCATCATTGTCTCGTTCAATTCAATCACACTGTTATAACAGTAATAACAAACATTCCCTATCATTTTTGTTTTAACATAGAAAAGTGTATAAGGAAAAAGTAACTTTTCGTACTGAAACGAGTGGTTTGGTTAAACACACAATTCCCTGTGTAAAAGTTGATAATTTTAATTGTCGCGTTTATAAAAAGATCGAGCAAAGTTCACTCTACAAAAATCAACGCTTCGATTTTCAATTTTCTTTACCGGTTTTTCATCATCTGCATCCAAATTAATCTATTTTTTTCGAAATTGAATTGAAATAACACGGACAGACATTAATTCGCATAGAAAGGTGGGAGAAGTGATGGAAGACTGGGAAGAATGGCACTGCGGAACTGTAGCACCCCCTTATTTTCATTTAAAATTAATTAATGACATAGAGTGCAATGATTAGTCTTCTCTTTCTTTGTTTCCAGCTTTTCTCCTTTTTTTCTTTGTTTCTCTTCTATTTTTCATCCTTTCTCTTCTGTCTTTTTCTTTCTTTCTCTGCCACTCTTCATACTTCCTTGTCACCCTTTCTTTCTTTTCTATTTGTCTCCTGTCTTCCTTGCCTTTTTTGTCTCTATTGTCTTTCCTGCTTTTCTCTTATTTTGCTTTGTTCTTTCATTCTCTCTGTCTTTCTTTTTTCTCCTCTACTGCCCCTTTTCTTTCTTCTTCTCTTGTCTTCTTCTCTCTCCCTTCTTTCTCTACTGCTTTTTTCCTTCCTTGTTACTCATTCATTCTTTTTTTCTTTCATTCTCCCTTGTCTTTCTATCTCTTCTGCTTTTTTTTATCTTTTTTTCTTGCCTTTCTCCTTTCGTTCTCTGTTTCTCTTCTATTTTTCTCAATTTATCTTATGTCTTTTCATTTATTTCTCTGCTGCTTTTCATGTTCCCTTCCACCCCTTATCTCATCCTTTATTTCTTTTTGTCTCTATTGACTTTCGTTCTCTTTTTCTCTTGTCGTTTTTTCTTTTCTCTTATCTTACCGCTTTTATTCCTTTTCCTTTTGTCTTTTTCTTTCTTTCTCAAATTTTTTTATTTTCTTCTCTTCGTCCTGCCTTTCCTTTTTTTTCATATATTTCTTTATTTCTTCTTTTCATTCTTCTTCTTCTTCGCCTTTTTTCTTTCATTCCGTGTTGTTCTTCTTCCTTTCTCTACTGTCTTTCTCTCTCCCTCTCTCTCCCTCTCTCCTGTATTTCTTACTGTCCTATTTTGTATTTATTGTTCTCTTATCTTTTCTTCCTGCCTTGCTTTCTTTCTTCTTTCTCTACTGTTTCTTTTCTTTCTTTTCCTCCCCTGCATTTCTTTTTTTTTCATTCATACCATTTTTTTATTGGGAGCAACACCGCCACTAATTCAAATCATGAGCCACCACTGAGTAAAAAAAGATTTAAAAGGTTGGCCATCTTAAGTGTTCCTTTTAACAATTATTTCAATCTTCATATGTTTCTCTTGTCTTTTTTATTTATTTTTCTGCCTTTTCAACTTCTCTCTCTCTCTCTCCCTCCCTATTTCCTATTTTTCTTTCTTTTCCATATATTTATTTCTTTCTAGGCTGCTTTTTTCTCCCTTGTCACTATGTCTTCCTTTTTTCTTTCTTTCTCTTCTGTTGTTTTTCTCTTCGCCTCTCCTACCTTTTTTCTTTTCTCTACTTCCGCCCTCTCCTGTATTTCTTTCTTTCCTGTTTTATATTTGTTGTCCTCCTATATTTCCTTGCTGTCCTGCTTTCTTTCTTCTATTTTTAGCCACCCTCCCAACTTTCTACAAATGACGCTACTGAATGAATAATCCACGAGCTAGTTTAATACTAAAAGGAGTGGCTGGTATATAAGCATTGCGAAACTGCAGCACCCCCTTATTTTCACTTAAAATTATCTATGACATAAAGTGCAATAATTAGTATTTTCCTTATGTTTCTCCAGCCTTTCTTTTTTCTTTCTTTGCTTCTCTTCTATTTTTATTCGTTTCTTCTCTATCTGTTTCTTTCTTTCTCTGCTGCTTTTGATGCTTCCTTGGCAGCCTTTCTTTCTTTCTCTATTTCTCCTATGCCGTCTTTTCTTTCTTTTTTATCTCTATTACTTTTCTTTCTTTTCTCCTCTCTTTCCTTTTTTTTTCATTTTCCTTTTGTCTTGTTTTTTCTTACTCTACCTTTTCATCTTCCCTCTCTCCTATCATTCTTTCTTTTTCATATATTTATTCCTTTCTCGCCGGCTTTTTTCTCCCTTGTTATTCTGTCTTTTTTTTCTTTCATTCTCTATTGCCTTTCTTTTTTTCTCTTCTTACGTTTTTGTTTTCGCCTCTCTTAATTTCTTTCTTCCTTTCTCCTCTCTCCTGTATTTTTTTTTCTATTTTGTTTTTGTTATTCTCCTATCTTTCACTCTTGTCTTACTTACTTTCTTCTAAATCATTTTTTACTCCACTGTGACGGATAAAGTGAAGGGGGAATGCGAATAAACACACCATCCTCATCATCTACATACCCCTTGATACTTGTTTTTTGTTTCTCCCTCTTAATGTAATGGTTGTTTTCTCATCAGAAGTTTTCCCAAAAAAAGTAGTTTTTAACCACCCTCCCCACACCTTCTAAGCGCCACCACTGACTTAGTAGTCCACGAGCTAATATTAATACTAACAGAGTGGCTCGGATATGAGCACTGCGGAATTGCACCAATTGATCAATGACTTAGAGATTAGTCTTTTCTTTATTTCTCTCCTACGTATCTTCTTTCTTTCTCTGTTTCCCTTTTATTTTTTGTCCTTTCTCTTTTGTCGTTTTCTTTCTTTCTCTGCCGCTCCTCCTCCCATGTCTTCCTTCTTTTCTTTTTGTCTCTTTGCCCCTTTCCTCAATTTTTTTTGTCTCTCTCTCCTCTTTCTTTCTTTCTCTACTGTCTTTCTTAATTTCTATCAATTTAATTTTTTTAACGCAGAAACGTCCCATGGCAAAACTGTGTTCTATAAACGTAAACACGTCCTAAATCATTTTTACTCAACTTGTGACGGATGGAGTGACGTTGAAATACGAATAAACACACCATCCCCATCATCTACATACCCCTAGGTGCTTGTTTTTTCTTTGTTCTTCCCCACCGTTGTGTAGGTGGTTGTCTTCTCATCAGAATTTTACGATACTTTAAAACAGTCATGTAACAAGATTTTTATACCACATCACAAAAATCAACCTGTCTATACATAAAAAAAAAACTTTTGAGAATCTCTTATCTGTAAAGTTATTTTGCATTTTAATAACACAAGAAAAAAAAATAGCATGAATACTCCTTATACTCCAAACTTGTTTTTATTCATCCCTCTTTTGTTGGATGAACTCGTGCAACGGACTAGAAAGAAATCATCCATTCTGTAAGCTGGTAACAACGTGATCTGTGTTTAATTAAATTAATCGAAAAAGGGTTGAATAGTGACGACGACGACGGCGATGAGGACAACATAGATCAAGATGATGGCAACATTCACCCTAGTGCCTGGTAGGAATGTAAAACAAAGATATTCCCTTCTATATAATATGAAATATGAACTTTGATGATATAAACTTTTGTAAAAGTTAGTTTAGAAATCTTAAAAGTTCTCACAATGATCCTTTGGGATATTTTTAAATTTTTGTCCTCTTAAATTCTCTCTTTCTTTTAGTCAGTCGGATTTTGTACCGAATTGCATTGATTCTAGTTTTGGGGTTGCGTAAGAGATTAAGATCGTCCTGTATCGCAAACATTGAATGTATTCCGAACTGACCGCATTGTTTCCCAAATGGATTACATGCAAAACGTTGTTAACAAATACGAAACTTTAGAGCGATATTTGTGTACAATATAGTCTAGCTGGAGGGTGGATAGATTGGAAATACATCCTTTTACAGATTGTCTGCTTATACAGGGCGGTGAATTAAATTGAAAGTGGATAATATTGAACTAGTAGATAAGATGATAGAGGATAATTTTGTGCATATTCTTGTATTTGAATAGGAGAGACAATTAACGAATCAATTACCACTTCATCTATTATTGACGATGTTCTGATTCTTTGCAC
Organism: Mylabris sibirica; assembly: GCA_039776855.1. Taxonomy (NCBI): domain Eukaryota; kingdom Metazoa; phylum Arthropoda; class Insecta; order Coleoptera; family Meloidae; genus Mylabris; species Mylabris sibirica. Next base: position 9,210,389 of record CM077842.1, on the reverse strand, counting down.
AATTACTGTAAATTCTATAGTTCTTCCACTATTATTAGGTACTATCATTATTATAATCACCATCACGATGAATTGAAGATTGTAACTTCAATATTGAATAAGTCTTTATCGTGGATTCACTTCGATAATTATCCATTACATTGTCCAATGAAATTCAAACTATTGCTATATATAGTTGTTGTATTTATTGATGGAGTTTACAATCAACTATATACTAGAAGCTGCTTTACAACAAGTCCTACGTGGTTGGTGGGTACGTTAGACAAAAGACTGGTCACATCATCAATTTAGTTTGAGGAACTTTGTCAATGTATACGGAACAATAGAATACTATTTAGTTTTCAAGTATGTTTACTAAACTCTTAATTGGAATTTTGTTTAAATACAAAAGAAGAAGGTAGTTTAACAATAAAATTTTATTGTCTATATTTAGGACAATAGAACGGAATTTTATTGACAATAATCTCGGTATTTACGACCTTTTTACCCAGCTATTAACTAGAGGGAATTCTCGGTAATTGTTTCCTATTCAATGCAGAAAATTTGCTTAAAAAGCACTACATGTAAAGATAAAAATAATGATAATTTAGTTAATACAACTCAATTTTTTTATTTCATAATTCTAAAAGTACTTATTTGTGAAATAATTCGACAATATCGCCTGTAAAACAACGGAAATTTTTTAAGGGGGTGATGGTTTTAGCTTCAGTTATTTGTGAGAAATCTGGTTTGGTGCTTTAATACCTGTTAACGCACTCCTTTTGTGTATTTTAATAGCTAGTATAATTTATTTTCGCAAAGTTGGCATCTTGCGCATGCGTCTTTCAAACAAAACGCAACATGGACAATATAACCTCAAATTGTTTTGCGTTTTTGCTTATTTATTTTCGTTAATTGTGCAATTATTAACGATTACACGAGACGTATCGCTAGAATTTATCGTAATCCCAGATACGTTATTTGTTGATGCAAATTTTTTATTGAAATTATTATTGCCATTCACATTTGTGATGATTTCTGAATTTAAATATCAAAAATCGAGGAAGTGCAGAAGAAAAATCAATTGAACAATTTTAAAATGTCGCTCTAGTTAATACCAACTGCCGCAAAATTCCCTAAATTTCAATGATCCAATTTTTATTAAAAAAAGGTTACAAGAGGGTGCAAAATAGAAAAAATTTGTATTAAAAACTCGTTTCAGAAGTCGACAATTCCTGCACGAGACCGAATTTAAGACTGAAACTCGTATTGGCAAACAGCTATAAACTATTTCATTGGTATTTTTAGTAATTATAAATCAGACAAATTTATCAAACATTCCCCATTTGTTGTATTTCTTTACATAGATGGCAATAACAAAGAAACTGAATAAATTAATACTCAAATTTGGGAACGCCACTGTCAGAACAATATTTCAAAGATGTGTATACGAGTACCTGAAGTACTTTTTGGTACAATTAGAACCACGTAGCTCATTTGGAAGTTTTTCAACCGCCCTTTTTGAGCATGTCGCAATTTTTGCCAACCAACTACACACGTAAAACGACCAAGACTGTCTCGTGGTGAAATTTGGTCGAAAAAAGCTCATTAATGACAATGTCACAATTTTCAAAAACTTGCTCATACGAAAAATGACTCAAAAAGTCTCAAAGCTCCTCGTAATCTTGATTTTTTCCATCGCATTTTTCAACAGGTGGATATGTTTCACATTTTTTTTTACAACGCAATGGAGAAAACGAAAAAATCATTGGTGGAATGGTGTTGGAGTTATTCTTAGTCATTTTAGGCGTGTAACTCGTTTTTAAAATTCGAAACATTCTCCAAAACGAGCGTTTTTTTAATAAGCTTTCATAAGCTACGAGGCTCTAATTTTGCTAAGATGTTTCCCCAAATTCTTAAAATATTATTGGGATCTCTTGCCAGCTCATTGGAGTTTCATAAGAATCGACCACATTTAAAACAGACACCCGGTATATTTACGTCAATATGCTTAATCTAATTCTTTGGGTTTTTGTATTTTTTCTATGAAAACTGTACATTCAAATTCAACAAAAAAATCAGATGTTTGACAAGACTAATTCATGTGTGAAAAGAAAATTAAACAAAATCTAGTATACCAATTTTGAGAAAAAAGTGAAATAGTGCAAGAACCACTGCTTTTCACGCTCATTTGAAAGCTTGTCAAATTCGCCTTTTTTTAGGGTTGTCGCGATTTTCGCAAACCAACTACACACGTAAAACGACTAAGACTAACTCGTAGTGAAAAAAGCTCATTAATGACAATGTAGCTATATTCAAGAACTTGCTCCATACGAAAAATGAGTCGAAAAGTCTCAAAGATCCTTCCAACATTGATTTTTTCCATTTTATTTTTGAACAGGTGAATATGTTTTACATTTTTTTAGAATGCAATGAGAAAAATTCATTGTTGGAATGGTGTTTGAGTTATTCTTAGTCGTTTTACGTGTGTTACTCGTTTTTAAAATTCAAGATAGTGTCCAAGACGAGCGTTCTTTCATCAACTTTCATAAGCTACGAGGTTCTAATTCTGATAAAATTTTCCTACAAATTTTTAAAATATTCGGATCGCTCGCCAGCTCAGTGGACTTTCATAAGAATCGACCACATTTAAAACAGACACCCAGTATATTAACATGAATATGCTTAATCTAATTCTTTCGTGTTTTTTTTTTAATGAAAACTATACATTCAAATTCAACAAAAAAAATCAGATGTTTAGCAAAACTAATTCGGGCGTGATAAAAAAAATTAAACAAACTCAAGTATACCATTTTTGAGAAAAAAGTGAACAAGTGCAAGAACCACGGCTTTTCACGTTCACTTAGAAGTTTTTCAAAAGCGCTTTTCTGAGGATGTCGAGATTTTCGCAAACCAACTACACACGTAAAACGACTAAGACTCACTTGTGGTGACATTTGGTCGAAAAAAAGCTCATTAATGACAATGTCGTATACCATTTTAGAGAACAAAGCGGAAGAGTTCAAGAACCACGGCTTTTCACACTCTTACCAATTTTTTTTTTTTCAAAAATTACATGCTAAAAACTGTTTAAATGTGGCACAAATACAGTTTATATTATTATTAAGCTCTGCTAATTTTTTGAAAATTTTTGAACTTGCAGTTTTTTTTGTATTCAGTAAAGTACAATCGTAAAGATTGTACATAAATAAAGTGTAAATATGGTGGAGGCGCCATGTGATTTAAAACACCACTCGTTATTCTAACGCCTTAATGTGGGGGTAAATTCTTGAAATTAGCTTACACTAACTTAAAGAATACAGAATGGAATAATTGAAGTGTTTCTTGTTGATAAGATTTAAAGTGGTATATAAAAATGGTGGATGCGCGCCGGGCTAGACATCTTTATTCAATTCCCTAAAATTGGATACAGATAAATTTGCGAAACTATTTGATTTATTTGATCTAATTCTTTTGTTTTTTGTATTTTTTTTATGAAAACTGTACATTTAAATTCAACCAAAAAAATCAGATACTTAACAAAACTAATTCGGGTGTGATAAAAAAATTAAACAAAATCTAGTAAGTATACCATTTTTGAGAAAAAAACTAAAATAGTGCAAGAACCACGGCTTTTCCCGCTCATTTGAAAGTGATTTTCTAAGGATGTCGCGATTTTCGCAAGCCAACTACACACGTAAAACGACTAAGACTGACTCGTGGTGAAATTTGGTCGGAAAAAGCTCATTAATGACATTGTCGTATACCATTTTTGAGAACAAAGCGAAAGAGTACACGAATCACGGCTTTTCACGCTTTTACCCATTTTTTTTCCAAAAATTAAATGCTAAAAAATGTTTAAATTTAGCACAAACACAGCTTAGATTATTATTTAATTATGGTAATTATTTGAACTTACAGTTTTCTTGTATTCAGTAAAGTACAATCGTAAAGATTGAACATAAATAAAGTGTAAATATGGTGGAGGAGCCGAGCGATTTTACACAACACTCGTTATTCTAACGCTTTAATGTGGGAGTGATTCTTCAAATTAGCTTACACTAACTTAAAGTATACAGAATGGAATAATTGAAATGTTTCTTGTTGCTAAAAATGGTGGAGACTCGCCGGGCCAGATATCTTTATTCAATTCCCTAAAATTAGATTAAGATAAATTTGCAAAACTATTTGATTTATTTCGACATTGTTGAAGAAAAATATGCTTAATTTATGTAAAAGATTACAGAGTATTCATGGAAATTATACAAACAACTAAAGACATGATGAATATAATGTGGATAGAAAAATCCCTTGATAATAGTGCAATTCACTATTTTTACTCATAATAAGAAATCAATCCGAATTGTGTCTTTTTTTTGGACAAATTCCTTGTGTTTTATTTTGTTCAATTATCAACCCCAATTTTCTATTGTCAATCGACTTAAATGTCTACAACAATGTCGATATCAATTTATCGAAAGAAAAGTGTCTACTCAATACATTTCCACTGATAAATCATTAAGTCCACTAATTGGCCAGATGAACAAATTTGTGGTTTTCGTTGATAACAATCTCAAAAAGAAAACTTGTCTCTTAAATAAGAGATATTTGATTTGTTATCAGCGTGATTGTATAGTTGTTGTTGTTGTAGTGGTGGTAGAGCAAAATCGAAAACCATCACCAAGTTGATGCGATTTAATCCTAGTTACTTAACGTGTAAATATTTACTTTCTCAACCCCCGTCTTCATCATCATCATCATAATCCTCACAACTACCACCACCGACATCACCCTTAATATAGAATACAGAAATTTAAATACAAGAAAATCAAAATAAGATTTAATAAACTCGGAAAATGGAAATGTTTGAAGAGAAACTTCCCTTCCACCACCACTACCACCACCACCACCACCACCACCATCAACATCTAGTATAAACACACCCGACGGGTTTACAATTTTATTCATCCACCTCTTTACAATTCACTCTACTGTTTGTGTTGTTATTCACAAAAACTACCACCACCACCACCATGACTAGATTGTATTGACAACAGTATTTGTTCCGATTGTTTTTACTACCCTTTGATTCCAAGCGCGTACAAATTAACGTTGATTAAAAGATTAATTAAAATTGGTGGTGGGTACTTGTCCACATTTTTTTTTTATTTATAAATTTAATTTTCGTTAAAAGAGAAGAAGACAAATGAAGATATGACTTGCCGGGGTGGTAACAGCCGGAACATTAGCAGCCAAGAATATTAATAACTTCTTCTTTATTAGTTGCTTTATGGACCATAAGCAGTGATAGTAAGTTGTTGGGGTTGTTTTTTTTTTGTTGTTGTGTGGGTGTGGGGTGTGTTGTTTAATATTAAAATTAACGCCAACTTTTATTAAATTGACGACGATTCTTGAATTTTTTTAACTTCCCGCTAAGAAAATTGAAAAAACCGAAAAAATTCTTTGTTAACATCATGTTTTTTCAAAATAACTATTGAACTGTTGTGTCGATCGATTCCATAATCTAATCAGCTCTTAACCTTAACTAATGACGTCGAATGCCGTTTGAACGATCAAAATCGGTTGATTCGTTCATGAGTTATCTTTGTCAAAAAATATCGAAATAAGTGTTTTTTAAACATAACCTCAAAATTACTCAACCGATCAATTTTATACTCCTCACAATAATTTTGGAGCTTTAAAAACTTAGCGGGAAGTTTCAGGAATGGCCTGCAGGGTCAACCGCATTCCAGATTTTGTTTTGTTAATGTTGTTTAAGGGTAGTAAATTATTATTTACTACCCTTATTATTATTTCGTCATTTTCAATATTATCAAATGTACACAGAAGTTGTGTGGGGTCGATTTGTCAAAAAAAAAACACCCTGAAAATAATTGATTTTACCCTCTTTCCCTTCAGGTCGATTACATCAGTATACAAATACACGTATGTAAGATTAATGCATCGATATGAGAGTAATGGATGGCAATTTTTCTCATCTCTTTTTCCACTCTATTAAAATACAACAAGTTGAATAAGGATGGTTATATGAAGGTTATATATAAGACGAAATATACGTATAAACATAGCGTATATATATGTAAGTCTAAAGACGATCTGTCATTTTCGACGACAGGACCGTACTTGGAATTGACAAGGGTTGTAAATAGTTTTGACTCTTATAAATTAGGAATTGATATAGAGACCATTATATCTATACCTTTGGCGTAGTTGCTTGCTTAAGTTTCCCTTTAGGCACTAGTATTGACATTATTTTAGTTAAGATAGTATGCTATCTACAACTACTACGTTTTTCAAGCGTTAGATGGCGTGTTGCCCACATTTGCAGATTACTTGTTAATTCTTTTAGAGATCAATATAGTGGCATTTTTAAATTAACACTTTATTTTTTTCTATTTTGCGTCTATAATAGCGTTGTTAATATAACAAAAAAGTACTTTAATACCTGTTAACGTACTCCTTTTGGATATTTTAATAGGTAGTATAATTGATTCTCGCCTAGTTGGCAGCTTGCGCATGCGTCTTACATAGTCTATGTGATATGTGTTGCGATAAACAAACTTCAGCATTGATAATATAATAACCTCAAATTATTTTATGTTTTTATTTATTTATTTTCGTTAAATGTGCAATTATTATAAACGTTAACGATTACATGAGACGTACTGCTAGAATTTATCGTAATCCTAGGTACATTATTTGTTGATAGAAAATTTTGACAGAATTTATTATTGCCACTCACATTTGTGATGTTTTCTGAAATTAAATATAAGCCATCGAGCAAGTGCAGATGAACAATTTTAAAATGTCGCTCTAGTTAATACCAACTGCCGTGAAATTCCCTAAATTTCAATTTTTATGAAAAGAATGGTAAAAAAGGGTGTATAATAGAAAAAATAGTATAAAAAACTCATTTCAGAAGTCAATTCCTGCACTCAACCATTAAAAAACTCGCGCTAGGAAGCTCGTTTTTTAAACTTGGTCTAGACTAAGAATTGTCGACTTCTGACACTCGTTTTTTAATTTACTATTTTTAGAAAAAAAATTGATGTTAATGCCAAATAATTTTGTTTATATCAATTTTCATCGCTGGTACTGTACGGTACGATGAATGGCCCCGGTCGCCACTGCGAAATTGTTGGTACTACGAATTATTCCGGGTCGCCAAGATCCACTGCCGGAATCGGTAATACAATACAATACAGCGGATTATTCTAGGTCGCCAAAAGCCACTGCTGCCTGTAGGTGGCCGGTCTGGGCGCTTGGTTACAATCTTTACAAATACATACGGGGTGTTTTACTAGAAACTAATCAAGGTTATTATGTATGTCGAGACATTCTAACAAGCTTCATTTAAAGAAACTTCTAGGGAAAAATCTATCGAAATATTAAATAGAGTTGACAATAATTGATGTTGCTAGAGTCTTGGGCTACATTGTTTATTTTAAATAAGAGTAACGCTTGAAAGACTATCAAGTAGTTCAACACATCCCCCACCCAATGTTTTTATTGAATGACGTGATTGGTGTTTTTTTTACTCTTTAGGAGTCTCGCGATTACACCTGCTGTGTTATTTCGATTGCTAATTTCTGAAAAAAATAAGCTAATTTGCATGCAGTTTGGTGGAAAACGAAAAAGAAAATTGAAATTTTAATCTCGCCCGACAGTCAAATTAACTTTCGTCTTTCTATTAAAATAAATTTGAAATAATTTTATTGACTGTACAAAAAGTTAAGTTCATCCTACCAATGCCACTTTTTCAGCATAAATAAGCATAAATTTGAAAATCCTGAAAGACCAGTCGATTTTTTTTAAAAAAAAAATCAGGTCTAAGCATGTAGAATCGCATTTAAAATCGAATGAGCGCTTTACCATTTTGATATACAGCAAAGGCTGTTTGAATAGATACATGGAAAAAACAATAGTCCCGCCCCATGTCCCTTCTTTGTTAAGTCACATGAATTCGTGAATAACAGACAGAGACACCAAATCCACAAAACAAGTGAGCGCTTAAGAGAATTCACTGTAAAAACGCCACTTTTTCGTGTGCCGCTCGATTTTCATCTAGTTCGAGATCTGATAAAATCCATTCCTAATTTCTAAATCTTTCGAAATTAAACTAAACGGAAAAAAATGATGAACATTTAGTGAATAATTGTAATCTTGGAATATTATTGTTAATGCTAAATAATTTTGTTTATATCAATTTTTATCGCTGATACGGTGAATGGTCCCCGTCGTCACTGCGAAACTGGTGGTACAGCGGATTATTCTGGGTCGCCAAGAGCCACTGCTGTCTGTAGGTGGACGCTTTGGATGTTTGGTAACGATCTTTACCAATACATATGGGGTGTTTCACTAGAAACTAATTAAGGTTATTCTAACAAGCTTCATTTAACGAAACTTCAATGGAAAAATCTATCGAAATTTGAAATAAAGTTGCAAAATAATTGCAATAATTGTAATCTTGGAATGGTAAGGATTGCTAATTGTTGCAGTTGATGGCAGTTATTGTTTGATAATGTTTAGATTTAATATGTTAACATAACAAGCGGTTTTTGTATTGTAGATATTATTGTTGTTAATTGTAATAATAGTAACACTATTGCGTGTTAAACAGCCGTCAAGACTTTACCACTAATTTGGAAATAGTTTCACTGTTACATTATTAATCACACAAGTAATTTTGTTGGCCAATTTTCCATCCATCTAACTAGATAGAATACCAAAGTATACTATATACTGGGTTATAAAGTCTATTGGGAATTTAACAGTATAGTATAGAAGAAAGTTTCTATCTTTTGTGTTGTTTTCTTAATGATGATCCTTCTACTTAAACTGTTGATGTTTAATGAAAAGTGGCGGCTACTATATTAGCATCAAGTTAGTGTCTGTTCTTGATATATCAACCATTTCTCTTGGGATCGAAATAAATGCACACACACACATATAAAAATATACGTAGAGAAAGTGGAACATGGAGCCATCACACCGGTGGTATTTGGTGATTCATCTCAATTTGCCAAATTGATATCGACTTTCCACAATTTCCAATATTCTCCAAATATTAATAACCATTCAAGTTGAATTAAAAACATATTCATCATCATCAACAACAATACAATGATTTATTACTATTTTTTTATCAACCCCCTGTCGTTTACCCCTTTGTACGTATGTGTGTGTGTGTGTGTGTGTGTGCTATGTTTACAAAATGGCGGCGAGATTTCTGTATCAACTATTGAAAACTGACCGTATTTTCGTGACAGTTTCTACCACTAAATACTCCACTAACTATTAACAACTATGAATAATTTATTTTATATTAAACTTTGTTGTTAGTTGGTGTAATATGGTGCAAAATTAATGTGGTGTAAATTTCATTTTATATATAACTATATATATTTACGCAGAAATCTTAATCAATATCCGAGTCGAAATTTTAGCCCTCTTCTGATCCTAAAAGGAGTAAAATGGACCTCGTCTCAACCTAAACGTTATTTATGGTCCTCGTTTCACCCTAAATGAAAAATTCGTGAATCTCATCTCGTCCTAAAGAGAATTCTATGCTCCTACTTTCGTCCTACATAAAATCTTGTAGGTTCATGAGTGAGAGACAAAAATGTTTTTTTTCCTTATTTTTGTTCTGTCTCGAGAAAGAGAGAAAGAGGTAAAAGTGCATGAACGAATTAGAGAGAGAGAGATAAGAGTGTATGAGAGAAATAGAGAGGGAGATAGGTAAGAGCGTATGAGACAAAGAGAGAAGATGTAATGAATAACACCAAATAGATTTTATGACTCATAAAATCTGTATTTACATTTATACTACAACGCTCCATGAGGTTGTCAAATGGGTCCTCTTTTCGACCTAAACATCGTTTTTCGTCCGATAAATGCCACACTTAGGCTCAAAGTAGAACCAAAAATCTATTGTTCAATGATCCTCCTTTCAACCTACTAAGTCTTGAAAAGTGGGTTTTGAGGGATGAAACGACAGCTGAAAATTTCGACTCGGGTAATTCGAAAGAACTTGGAATTATTTTGATTTATATACGTGACAAAATTGTGATTCTAATCAATAGACATAATTCAAAAATTTTTGATAAAAAGGAAATAGAGAAACAACAATAACTAGAATTCAAAGCACGTTATAGTGAAATATTTCATAGTTATGTAATAGTGTTTTCTATTACCAAGGATAAAATCCCGACTGTGACAGAATTTAGAATTGATTTCCAACTAGAGCTGGGGTATTTTCACAAAGATTTAATACGAAACTTGTGAATGTTGTAATGAACTTTATAACAAGCGAAAACAACAACAACAACAACAACAACAGAAAACAATTCATTAGTTAATTAAAAAAAAAGAAGACAATTTAATTAATTTTTGTTGTTTGATACACATTATTCGTCGTTCACAATAATTTATCTTATTCTTTTATATACTATTGTTGTTGTCTACGATACGTATAAGATTACAATCGGTATAAATAAAAGCCAATTATAACATAAATATAGCTCAAATGTTGTATACACAATAGGATTCTTTTTAATTCAACAAGGGACGAGGATGTATTGACAACAACACAAGAGAAAAAGCCCTAAATTCAATCTAGATTACAAATGATATCGTATAGAATCAACAAACGAATATAGAAAACAAAACAACAAAATTGTTTTGATTTGTTAAAAAAAATCTTGTACACTCGGGTGCATGGAAAAGGTGACAATAGTTGTGAGACTGTGTACACTTAGTTTCAATAAAAGGTATACAATTTCTGTGCGGCTTATGAGGGCGGACATCGTAATGTAAGAAAATCTCAACAGATCAAAATTTGGGAAGAAAGATATACAATCATAAGAAGGGGGTGGGGTTACTAATGCCATTTTGGGTATTTACCTGAATAGAAAGTTACTTTCTACAAATTTGCTATATCTGACACTACCTACAACACCTCCCGTCTATCCACCTTCTTACTCCCATAAGGGAAGCACCCTGACTCACACGAACCGAAACATGTGACATTTTTCGCTCAAGACTTGTCCACTTTTTATTGAAACCGAGTGTACGTCAGGCTCACAAAACAGATCCTAACAATGTCTAGCGGGATAGAATTGGAATAAAACATATTCAACCAAAAATATTATTTAAAGAACCTTACATCGCTTTATGGTGGTGAAAGCTTGGTTTACACAACTAAAAAACGAGTACTTACACTCAAGATTGTCACCAACAAACAAAACAACAAAAAATTGATTTGATTAATTAAAAAAGATTGTACAGCTCGGTGCATGGAAAAGGTGACGAAAGTTTTGAGGCGGTGTAAGTCAGGTTAACAAGGCAGGTCCTGACAATATCTAGTGGGTTAGAATTGGAAAACAGATACTCAACTAAAAATATTACTTACAGAGCCTTACATGGCTGTACCATCTTTTTCCTTCAAGATATTGAAAGCTTGAATTATAGAACTAAAAAAACGGGTATTTCTCGCTCAAGGGTCGTTACAAAACAACAAAAAATTAATCTAATTAAATTAAAAAAACTTGTACAGCTAGGTGTATGGAAAAGGAGCCGATAGACTGTGTGACTCAGGCTAATCAAAAAGGTCCTTACAATGTCTAGCGAATTAGAATTGCAAAAGATATTCAATCAATAATATTATTTACTGAGCATTACACGGCCTCACCGTCTTTCTTTCAAGATGGTAGAAGCTTGGTTTATACAAGCAAAAGAACGAGTTTCTCTCGCTTAAGTGTCGTCGCCAACAATAAAACAACAAAAAATTAATTTGATTAAGTTAAAAAATCTTCTACAGCTAGGTGCATGGAAAAGGTAACGATAGTTGTGAGGCTGTGTAAGTCAGGCTAACGAGACAGATCCTAACAATGTCTAGCGGGTTAGAACTCAAAAATAAAGTTATTCAACCAAAAATATTGTTCACAGAGACCTTCATGGCCTCACCAACTTTCCTTCAAGATGATGAAAGCTTGGTTTACACAACTAAAAAACGAATTTTTCTCGCTCACGTGTCGTCACCAACAATAAAACAACAAAAAATTGATTTGATTAAGTTAAACAATCTTGTGCAGCTAGGTGCATGTAAAAGGTGGCGATAGTTGTGAGGTTGTGTAAATCAGGCTCACGAGACAGATTTTTACAACTCACAATGTCAAACTGGATAGAATTGAAAAAGACACATATTCAACCAAAAATATTATTTAAAGAACCTTACATCGCTTCACCATCTAACCTCCAAGGATGGCGAAAACCTGGTTTACACAACTAAACGAACAGCTATTTCTCGTTCAAGTGTCGGCACCAACAATAAAACAACAAAAAATTGATTTGATTAAGTTAAAAAATCTTGTACAGTTAGGTGCATGGAAAAGGTGACGATAGTTGTGAGGCTGTGTAAGTCAGACTCACAAGACCGGTTTTCACAATGCCTTCTGAGTTATAATTCAAAAACAAAGAGATTCAACTAAAAATTGTTCACAGAGCCTTACATGGCCTCAGCCTTTTTCACTTAAAGTTGATGAAAGCTTGGTTTACACAACCAAAAAACGAATATTTCTCGCTCAAAAGTCGTCACTTTTACATGCGTCCAGCTTTACACTTTTTTTCAATTAAATAAATCTAATAGTGAATTGATTGGGGTGTAAAAAAAGATTAAAACCATCACCAGTGGTGTCGACGACAATAGTTTTTTTTCTTAGAATGTCGCTCGCATTGTATTCATCAAAAACAGGGCGTCTCTCAAAAATTTTCATCAAAAACTCAACCCCTACTGCCGTCATAAGTCCAGCCAAGAAGAAAACAACAAAATTAACCTGATTAGTTAAAAACTCTTTTACAGTTAGGTGCATGAAAAAGGTGCTGATAGTTAAGAGGCTGTGTAAGTCAGGCTCACCAAGCAGGTCCATACACTGTCTAGGGGGTTAGAATTGTAAAAAGATATTCAATCAAAAAAATTATTTACAGAGCGTTACACGGCTTCACCTTTTTCCTTAAAGTTGGTGAAAGCTTGGTTCACACAACTAAAATAGGAGTATTTCTCGTTCAAAATCTGTCACTTTTCCATGCATCCAACTGTAAATTTTTTATTAATTAAATAAATCTAATAGTGAATTGGGGTGGAGAAGAATATTACAATCACCACCAGTGGTGTCGGTGGCATTAGTTTCTTTTCTTAGAATGTCGCTCACATTGTATTCATCAAAACCAGAGCGTCTCTCAATAATTTTCAACAAAAATCAACCCCTATTTCCGTCATAAGTCCTGCCAGGAACAAAACAACAAAATTAATCTGATTAGTTAAAAATCTTATATAGCTAGGTTCACGGAAAAAAAGGCAATAGTTGTGAGACTTGTGAGGCTGTGTAAGTCAGGCTCACGAGGTAGGTCCATACAATATCTAGCGGGTGAAAATTGTAAAAGAAAGATATTCAACCAGAAATATTATTTACAAAGCCTTACAGTTGGTGAAAGCTTGGTTTACAAAACTAAAAAAATCTTCACTTTTTCGTGCATTCAACTGTACATTTTTTTTTCAATTAAATAAATTTAATAGTGAATTGGGGTGTGGAAGAAAATTAAAATCACTACCACCAGTGATGTCGACGAAATATTATTTACAGAGCCTTACAGTTGGTGAAAGCTTGATCTACAAAACTAAAAAAGTCTTCACTTTTCCATGCATTCAACTGTACATTCTTTTTTTTTTAATTAAATAAATTTAATAGTGGATTGGGGTGTGGAAGAAAATTAAAATCACCACCACCAGCACCAGTGGTGTCGACGACATTAGTTTCTTTTCTTCGAATGTCACCCCCGTATTGTATTCATCAAAACCTGGACGTCTCTCAAAATTTTTTTAATAAAAACTCAACCCTTATTGCCGTCATAAATCCTGCCAGTTTTTCCCTCTTCCTTCACATCCCCTATTCTTTCACAATATCAACACACAAACCAAATCTTTTATAATATCATTAGTTCTAAGCATTTATAACGAAAATTAATAGAATTATCGACAATATGTTTAATTATTTTATAACATATTTATAATAATAGTAAGGGTAGTGTTAATTTAAAATACAAATGTATAGAGGACAACTTTATTGTGTGTGTGTGTGTGTGTTTAGGGGTGGGTGTATGAGTATGGTTCACTTGCGACCTAACAAGCCAGTCAGATAATTGGAAAAGCCTGGGGAAATAAAACGATTCTAGGGGATTTTGGTGTGAAAACACCAGATCCAATAATCCCCATTCTGTTACTGTCCCACCATCACAATCACAACCAGATTTACTTTGGGTGTTGAAATAATAGACTACCAACGTGATAATTTCTTCTATTCTTTTTTTATAATTAATTAATTAATTATAATTATTCAATTAAACTATAATCGGATATAAATTCTACTTATATCGAATTAGATACTAGAATAATTGACAACATTCGCTAATAATGTCGTAATTTACCATGTAAATAGTAGCCTAAACGTATAAATATTAGTTTGAATCCAATCAATGTGAGTAGTTTGTGTGATTACAGACAAGACATGAACTTGTGTTCAAATATTGATTACTGCACAACTATCGGAATCTAAAAGCTTCCAATAAATACACATACAAGAGTTTATTTATAGCATGTAATTAAGCCTTGAAATTAACGCAATCCTTCAAATTGAAACATATCCTTCATTAAACAACTAAAAAAAAAAAATTGGATCCAGGTGGGAATCGAACCCACGATCTTTAGATTGGAGCACTACTGTTTACCACTAAGCAATAGAGCGTGATCTAAAGATCGTGGGTTCGTTTCCCATCTGGACTCAATTTTTTTTTTTGTTGTTTAGTGCTGATAACGCTCGTTAATTCTTAAGGTAATTTACATTATTTGATCATTAATTTAAATAAAACACCGTTGCTTACAAAATTTAAATAATATTTTTTCTCTCTACAGATTGTTGATGGCAATGCTAAGACGGATGTATCGAATCGTAAAGAACCAGGGATGTTTTGTGGTGAAATTGAACAACCGCAAACTTTCATGTCAGAAACATCATTCGTTAAAGTCTTATTCCATAGTGATAACTTTACCGATCAAACATATTTTAGTTTTGATACAAGAGCTGAACAACAACTTGTTGTTTATTTACGTTATGGACAACATCCAGAATTGTATCCAAATCGACGTGGTGAAGTTGTCCAAGGGTAAGTTCCATTTATTCTCAACCATCAACCCTTATTATTGATGATTGAGTTTTTTTTTATTTTAGTTCGTATTGTGAACGAATCTTTCGTGATTGTCGTTTGCAAACATGTTATGTTCAATCACCAGCTTATCCAGGTGTATATCCGAGAAATCTACATTGTCGTTATTATCTAAATACAAGACTGCCGTTTATTAAATTATATATAGAGAATGAAGAATTTAATATTGATGGACAACGTTGTGAGAATATTATGACATGTCCAATGAGACCCATCTCGTCAGGTTTGTGTTCAAATTGTAATAAATAATAATAAGCCAATTATACGGCTACAATACAAGGTTATTCGCTTCAGACTATTATAGTTCTAATAATGACTCCATTATTTAGCGAGCAATTCGAAAAATATTCCAACTATTCGTAGGGTAATTTCTCGAGATCATTTTATCAAAATTAGAACCACGTAGCTTATTTGGAAGTTGGTCAAAAAATGCTCCTTCCCGACAATGTCGCAATTTTCGCCAGCCAACTACACGCATAAACCGACTAAGACTGACTCGTGCTTCTCAACTGTATCCAGAGAATTTAACGAAACTAGTGTGAGTAACCTTTTCTCCTGACTAGGTTACTCTCAAGATAATCTTCTACCATCAGAGTTATTGATCAGATTCTGAGATGATTCTCAGAATAGCCGCTTGCAATAATTAATTCTGTAACTAGCACCTTTTCGCAACTATTCTTATTCATTAATACTACCAGTAATAAGCTCTTCAACTAGATGGCACCTCTTGTTACAGTTCACCTGTAGTACCTCCTTTTTGCTGTTATAATACCATAATCAGCAACGATCGAAATCTACTACGTGATTGTTTGTATTTAAGATTGTTTTTCCCTGTAGCGTTTCTTATCTGGATTGAATTCGATGGTTAGATTTCGCTTCCCTGGTGGACCATCTAACCCTCAATATTGATTTGTTATTGATTATTGTTTAATAACTTTATCCACAATTTAAGAGACTTTATCGAGATATTCTTATGTGAATTGTATATGTAGACCAGGACCTAATAATGTTATCTTGATAAGGACGGGATTCTTGATCTGCGTTACCTCCTTATCAAGATGTTCATTTGCATGAAAGGTCAACTTGATATGGTTCATATCAGATCCCTATGAAAAATTCTATTTGGGCTGCTGTTTACTATTATCAACTCGATCGGGTAAGATTGCTTATACCGATTCAGTGTTTGTTTGTGTTTTTTTAATTCTCGACATTAAAGTCATTATTTTTATATTAAAGTAAACTAGTATCAGAAGGTTACTCACGAGTCAGTCTTAGTCGTTTTACGCGTGTAGTTGGTTGTCGAAAATCACGACATTCTCGGAAAAGAGCCTGTTTTGACCAACTTTCAAATGAGCTACATGGTTCTAATTTTGCTAAAATCTTCTCCAGAGACCTTTCTATAAGTCCTTGAAATATTTTTCAAATCGCTCGCCAAATAATGGGTGATACCATAAGAACTCTACAGTTTAAAGTGATTAATCTTGTATATAATGAATCATAATAAGTTTTAATACACAAAATCAACATCTAACTTGTGCATAATTAATTGTATTAGTTATTTGCAAAACTAATAGGCTCCTCTATTCTATTGTTAGTCTATTATTACGCTATATGCACACAAACAGAAAGGGGGAATAAGTACATGGACGATTTGACAACGAAGGCGGTTATTCTTTTGTGTAAGTTTACATTTCAACGTTCTTTGAAACAATAATAATGATTATAATAACAATAATAACAATAAAACGACAACGGTGATGAATAATTCCAACACAACATCAAAATTTTAATTAATGAAATGTTTATATTTCAACAAAATTGAAGTATTTTTGTTAATTGTTGTAAATATTCGACTCTACAGGCTATTCCTGCAACTTCCCGCTAAGTTCTTACAGCTCCAAGATTATTGTGAGGAGTACAAATTTGATTGGTTAAGGAATTTTGAGGTTATGTTGAAAAAACGCTTTTTCAAAAACTTTCGACAACGATATCTCGCGAACAAATCAAGGGATTCTGATGAGCTTCGCGGCATTCGACGCAGTTTTTAAAGCTCTTAAATTATTGCGAGAGGTACAAATTTGATTGGTGAAGTAATTTTGAGGTTATATTGAAAAAACACTTTTTTCGATATTTTTCGACAACGATAACTCGTGAACGAATCAACCGATTTTGATCGTTCAAACGGCATTCGACGTCATTAGTTAAGATTAAGAGCTGATTAGATTATGGAATCGATCGATACAGAAGCTCAATAGTTATTTTGAAAAAACATGATTTTAACAAAAGAAATTTTTTGGTTTTTTTGGAATTTCTCAAAATCTATCAAGGTTATAAGCTGCTTACATACTCTTTCACACACACAGACACACACTCATACAGAAATACAGACACCCTCGCAAAAATAGTCAAAATAGCTTCCTAGAACCCCAAAACGTCGAGATCTGCTGAAAATTGAATTTTCGAAAATCGGGTTGAAACCAATAACTTCCTGAAATTTTGAAAATTTTCAATTTTCTTAGCGGGAAGCTGAATAAAATAGCATCAAAGTTTCTTATTATCAACTTGTCCACACAATACATTTTAGTGTCATTTCTTTTTCTTTTTTGTTATTACAACAACTACTAAAAGAATGTCTATAGAAAACTTTTATATATTTTCATGATTCAAACACACGGACTTTGTAGTTTACAGAAAGAACAATGATTAATCATTAATAACACTAATATTGTTTGGGGGAATGTTTCTTTTCAAGCGATTATGACACTTATCTCTCAACTCTGTCTGTGTGTGTAATAGTGTGTGTTTTTTTAATAAATCATCTAGAAATCTAGACAAAAGCAGAGTTCTTTTTTCAATTCTGACAGTAACGACCACATTAAAAATGAACAGTTACTATTTAATTTATTTGGAAGTAATATTTGATATAGAAACGTTTCGAAATGGTGGAGGCGCCGGGTCAACGTCAACTATACCGGGTGTTTCTTACTAGCAAGCGATTCAAAAAATATTTTAAGGATTTGTAGCAAGGTGCCTAGGGAACATTTCAGCAAAATTAGAACCTCGTAGTTCATTTGAAAGTTGGTCCAAAAAACAATTGTTTTGGACAATATCGCAATTTTCAAAAACGAACTAAACATGCAAAACGACTAAGAATGACTCAGAGACCTTCCCTACATTGTTTTTTTTTCTCGTTTTTCTCTATTGTATTCTAGAGAAAATACGAAATATTTCCAGAAAAACGAAAAATAAACAAATTTTGGGAGGTTGCTACAGTAATTCTAAGTCGTTTTTAATGTTTACTTTGTTTTTGAAAATCGCTACATCTTCAGAAACGAGCGTGTTTTGACCAACTTCCAAATAAGCTACAAGGTTCTAGTTTTACTGAAATGTTCTCTAAGAACCCTCCTACAAGTCCGTAAAATATTTTTCTAGGAGTTTTAGAGAATGGATCGTATTTAGATCGAACACCCTGTATGTTTCATGATAAAATCATTGATCAACAACAACTACAACAACAAAAAAGATCTCCAAAGGCAGCAAGTACCTTATATAGCGAATTTTTTATGTATCTACATACTGAAATATTAATTGCAAAACATTCTTATGATACTGACAATTAATATATTTTAATAACATTGAATCAACTAATAAATTCATTTCCCGTAATACGTTTAATCAAGGCCTGCTTGATTTTTTCAAGCGAAATTCTCTAGCAGGCCTTGCGTCTAATATTAACTGTCAAAATTAGTTGCCCCCCGCGATATTCAATTTTTTTTCTAATATCAATTGCCAGAACACATAGCCATCTGAGATAATCGATTTTACTGCTTATACTCAAAAAAGAGATTTTTGCATTTTTCTTGAGATCCAACCAACCGATTTTGATGATTTTTTTTCTGGGTCATAGAGAATGGTCGGCTCTACTGTTATTTTAATTTTCATCCAAATCTAAGCAAATTTAATATTGAAAATGATTTTTTTTAACATTTCTTCAGCTCTTATTCCAAAAGTGTTGGCCCTACCAGTCTGGTCAACGAACTCATCCAAGCTATCCCAAAGACCGATTTTTGTACCAAGTTTCATTAAGATTGGTGTATTTTTACGGCAGTTATCGTGGGTATACATATATATATATATAAATATATAAATATATAAATATATATATATATATATATATAAAAATTTTAACGAACGGTGGATATGGGTTCCTGAGGTCCCAAAACGAACTTCTGTGCAAAAATTTTTCGGAAATTCAAAAGTGAGGATCTCGTCATTAGCTAATTTTTTTTTAAAAATTCGCTAAAAAAGGGGGACGTATATAACGTTTGTGTAAACGAATAAGCTATCAATTTAAATTGAAGTTAACGATAGTGCTTATCATAGAGTGACAATGTAGACGTTACTCTATTGGACGAGATAAATAGAAAAACAAATGACCGTTTGTTGTTTATCGAGGAAATGACTCTTAATCTTTTAGCGAAGAATTGTAATGTAAATACAGATAACTACCGTTCTGTTAAGCTAATTTAGAAGCCATGCTCACTATACAGGGTGTAATCAAATTTCACTATACCTATATGAAATCGAGTAGTACAATAAACATAGGGTAAAAAAAAATTAAATTGACCAAAACTTCATTAAAATTGCAACTATAGTTTGATGGTCGCTGTTTAATTACTAACCTACCATAATGTTGTTATCAAGAGTTGATAACACATCTCGGATTTACATGACATTGAATTATCCACATAAATCTTACGAAACAACTTAATGAACACATGCACAGCACATTTGATTATAAACTATAAAAATTAATTAACACAAAAAAGACACTATACAAAGCTCCACTCTACATAGCAGAAAACGCCGCACGTTTTTCCGGCTATCGAATCGAGTCTGCAACTTCTTATTCTCGGGTCTGCAGCTGTTTTGTATACTCTAACAAAAATAGACAAAAATAAGAGAGTCAATAGACAAAAATGTAATAATAAGCCTACAATTATCTACAATCAAAGTTCCCGTTGCACACGCAATTAAATACTGGACGTTTATGGATATCAGCCGAGGTGTTTTAATTAAGTCTAACGACTAAACACAGTTATTTATAATTAAGGTTGTTCTATTTCATTGATTTCAAGAATGTTATTATTTAGACCCTTTTCTCTTAAATAAGGGTTTCTTAACCAAAGTTTCCCAAAATATCATCAAGTGTTCCGCAGAAAATAGGAGAAAAAAACACAAAACGAGTAAAATAATGGTGATTTCTTTGTTTAAATTAATGAACAGTATTCAAAATAGGGTTTCCTAAAGCATTTCTACAAGAGTTCCTCAAGAATGAAAAGATTAGGAAACGCTACTCCTAAAATAGAAATCGGTTAGGTTTTTCGACCTTTACACTAGGTTTGAAGATTGTGAGTGATATTGATTACACCTTGTATACCGGGTTATTCAGCTACGACAAAAAGTTCTTATGATAACTCCCATTATGTGACGAGCAATTCAAGAAATACTTCAAGTAGTTGTAGGGGGTTCCCAGAAAACACTTTGTCCAAAATGATCGTTTTTTGACCAACTTCCCAATGAGCTACAAGGCCCTAAGTTAGCTTAAATGTTCTCTGGGAACGCCCACAAATCCTTGAAATGTTTTTCAAATTGCCCGCCAAATAATGGGAGTTGCCATAAGAACTCTTCTCCATAATTGAATAACCGGTTTGTATAGTACGCTTACTCCGCTAATGTTTTTGGACTTAAATTGTAAATAAGAATTAATGGCTTACACAATGGATTCAGAAATCACAATAGCCGGTGGGGGGTGTTATAATTCACCATATGTTTATACACATTTAGATGTGAGTTGTAGCGGGTATACTATAAGGACAACTATTTTCAAGGGTAATGACTGTACCATTTGTATAGAATATTTAGCAAAGATTAGGAAGTTTAGATCCTTTCGTGGAAAGAAATCAAATTACAAATTGAACGACGGTTGGTGGTCTTGTAAAAAACAGTTTTCATTACAATTTATCCATAGAATTTATTCATGTTTTATGTTAACGTATGTAATATTATTCAACGATAATTACAATAATTCTAACAAAAATATAGAATGCTTCCGTTGTTCAATTGTTTAGAATTCATTTGTCAAACAATTATAAATAGAAATATTTAGAGAAATACCCTTGAAAATATTTGTCCTTATACCTACTACAAGACACATCCAAATGTGAATACATATAAATAGATGGTGAATTTGTCAATTCTATTTATGACTTATGACACCTCCCAATTACATCCATTGTGTAAGAAATTGATTTTTTTTACAACTTAAGCTTAAACGTTAAACGTACTTGAAATCTTGTAAAAAATATTTTTCATTATAATTTATATAAAAGATTTATTCATGTTTCATGTTAACGTATGTAATACTATTCAGCAATACTTAGATTAATTTTACCAAAAATATAGAATATTTCCATTTTTAGAAATTCAATTGTTTAGAACTCATTTCTCAGAAAATACTTATCCTTATATACCTACTACAAGACACTCCTAAATGTGTACATAAACAGTTGGTGAATTTGTCGATTCTTTCTATGATCTATAACACCCCACTAACCGGCTATTGTAAATTTTGCATCCATTGTGTAAGCCACTAATTCTTATTTACAACTTACGGGGGACTTTTGAACTGATCTGAATGCTATCAATTACATGTAAAACACATTTTTCTCGTAAACGGTTACAGATAGCAACCTGGAAATAGTTGCATTCGATTCTAAAGGCAGTCATATACAAAAATGGCTGTTTGAATTTTTGAAAATTTGACAGGATTTTCATAGGATAAGGAAAAACTAAGTTTTTGTGCTGAAACGAGTGGTTTGGCAAAACACAAAATTCTTTGTGTAAAAGTTGATAAATTTAATAGTCACGTATATAAGCAGATCGAGCAAAGTTCACTCTATAAAAATGTGTGCTTCGATTTTCAATTTTTTTTACCGGTTTTTCATAATCAGCATGCAAAGTCATCTATTTTTTCCGAAATTAAATTGAAATAACATTAATTCGCAAAGAAAGGTGGGAGAAGTGATAAAAGACTAAGTCGTCTTTTGGTGGAGGCGCGCGACTACCCTTAAGTCAAAAAACGTTAGCGGAGTAAACGTACTATACAGAATTTTAATTTAAAGAAATCAATCAACTAGACGATTTTTACAATTTACAGATAGTTATACAATAATACTTGTTGTGTATATTTGTTCTTTACTTTTACTTCTTACAGTAAGGGGAAAAATAATATTTGTTTTCGAGTAGATTAGAGTTGTGGATTTTGAAAATTACCGTCTTTTAGATTTTATGAACGGAACACAAAACAAAAATAGAATAAAAAACGTTTAAAAGCAGCATAAAATGAAAACAAAAGGGAGGAAAAACTGTAAGAGCTCATTTAAAGTTATTGTTATCGTTATGTTTACACCCGTTAAACACACTATCCGTCTCGTATTTAGAAGAGAAAAGATGGAAAAACAAACGAAAAAGAAAAGCTACTACTACAACTACAACTAGTAGTGGATAGAAAGAGCAAAAAAAAATTGTATATGTGTGGTTTGTGTGCCAACAATTCCATCCCCTATAAATGTTGAACATACATGGCTGGTAATTTACAACTATAAACTCATAAAAACACAAGAAGCAATCACAAATCTTTTCTTTATCTGTAAATGTGTGTATGTAGTACGTGGAAAGTAAAAAGGGACGAGAAAAAAAAGAGCAAACTGTATAGAGAGGAGTTAGTGTTTTAAGAATCAGAGCGGAAGACTTTTTCCGTCTTTTCCTGTCTTTTCCGACAGACGGGAAAAGCGTAGTGCGATCGTAAAAGTTTCGCGAGAGTTATTCAAGACACCCACACACACCATATACCTACACGTAGATAAGAAGAAAAGAAAATAGCAAATTTCGAAACGATTTTACGACAAATAGAATTTGTAATTTTGTTAGAAATTAGGAAGTGGAAATTTTCCAACGAACAATTTCCCTTTTTTATTACTTGTCAATAGTTGATTAACGTTTTTATTTTCTTGTTAATAGGCCAAGAAAACTGTCCTTATGATTACATAAAAATCTACGATGGTAAAAATGAATTTTGCCCAGTTATCGGCACGTTCTGTGGCATGGGTAAATTTCCATATTCAATAATTGGTACATCACAGGATTTATTTGTTGAATTTGTATCATCACCAGCTGGTAATTAATTTACAATTATTATTATTATTATTATTATGATTATTTATTAAAAATATACCCAATTTCTAGGTCCATTATTGAATACTGGTTTCCATTTTAATGTTGGTAATTGGCCAGGACATGTTGATACAGCTGGTAGCCGAAATGGTACATGTGATTGGTTATTATCATCAGAAAGTTTACGTGCTAGTGGTGATAGTGAGGGTATTTTTTTATCAGTAGCCCATTGGTATCCACCACATACAAGTTGTACATATCTAATGCAAGGTGAAGAGGGTGAAATTGTTCGTTTATATTTTCCTAGGTAATAATTATGCTCATTGTTTGTTTTTGTTTTTTTGAAGTGAAACTTCTTAGGCAGCAAAAATTGATAATTGAATTTCAAGGACGCGTCACGTTTATTATACACATTTCGTTACATGAGAGAGATGAAAGATATAACGTAGAGAGAAGGAGAAAGAGAGCTATACAATCCGACGCCACGGTAATGCAGCAAAAGATAGTGTCGTGAGATGGTCATGCTCTCTCCCTCTCGCTCTCTCCCTTACTTTGTCTAAATTTCTCTTATTCTTTATTTTTTAAGAAGTTTCACTTCTATCACGTGTACAGTGCTGCACGTGCTGTTTTTTTACCCTACTGCCTACCCTTCTAATTAAGATTTCAACCACAACCCTATTAGTATTCAGATAAATACTGTAATATTAATTTTCCACTTCTTTAAAATAGTTGGAAATTTACACCAAAAATCTTTATGGTGAATTTGTACGTTTTTCTGTATAATTACACTAAAGAAGAAGAAAAAAAAATGAACCTTATGGCTAATTAGTGAAACTGTAAAAAAAAAGTAGATACTTTTAATTGAATTTTTATCAACACTGAATTTAATTCCATACTAAAGTAAAATAAGAGAAGAGCAAAAAAAAAATCATCCAACAAAAACGACTCCCTTAAAAGTTATACAACCATGAAAAATACGGAATTTTAATACGGATCGGTTTCAAGTCATAAGTTTTTTATCAAATGATGTTAGTTTAAAAAACGGTATAAACGGTAACTTTAAAAGTTTTCCCAGTTATTAAAAGGGGTAGTAGAGGGAGTTTATTTAAAAATTCATACATCAATCAATAGACTTCCATTACTATTATTATTATTATTACTATTATTATTACTAAAACATTTGAATTCTCTATCGTAATATAATTATTTGATTCTCAAATTTGAATTATTAATGAAATACATGAATGGTAAATTATACGAATTATGTGGATAAAGGGGTGAGTAAATTATGAAAATGATTTATCAAATAAGAATAAAGCTTTTATCCAACACCGTTGTATAAAGAGGCCGTAATTATACCGATTTTAAATCAATGAAGCACCTTATTATACACTAGTGTGTTATATCTATAACACACTAGTGTGTTATAGAAATTTGCATTTCTATTGGTCGAGATGTCAGTGTTATAGATTTGGTGTACTAACGCGCATGATTTTGTATAAGCACGGTATAGTGGTAAAATAGTAACTTTCCATGGCAACTAAGAATCAAGCCTTCTTTGTTCTAATTTTTTATTTGTCAAATAAATTTGTTGGAAATTACAAATACTTTTTAAAATTATTTAAAATGGTCTTGTGTTCGGTGTTGGATAAAATCTTTTATACAACTCTTGCGTTAAGGGGCTATTTCTATAACACACTACTGACCAGTGTGTTATAGGTGTTATAATATAGTTACTGCATGTAAATACATGCTACTTATTTTATTCTGTCATTTGACGTAGACTGGCAATTGAGAAACACTGCACTTGTGTGTTGTACCTATAACACACTAGTGTAAAATAGTAACTTTACATGTCAATTAAAAGTCAACCCTAACCTGACCTTGTCCAAAACAAGAGTATTTTGATCAATTTCCAAATGAGCTACGAGTTTCTAATTTTGCTACAATGATCTCCAGGGATTCACTACAAATCCTTTAAATGTTTTTTGAATCGCTTACCAGTTGGTGAGCGAGTTAAAAGGAGTTTCTTGAAAATAGACCATATATTTAAAACAGACATGCGGTATATTAACATGAATACACCTAATATAGTTTTTCATTTTTTGTATTTTTGTACATTCAGATGCAATAAAAAAAAAACGGGTACTGATAATACTGAATAAAACTAATCGAATGTGATAAAGAAATTTCAAATCTGGTACCTATACCATTTTTGAGAAAGAGAAAATATAGAATAAAGCAAAAAACTGTTTTTTCATGACATATTTTTCCAAATTTGCTTTAAGTGAAGCTTAAGCGAACACTAAGCTTTCTTTCCTCCAGTAGAGCTCAACATTAACGAGTAGTTTTGAGCGGTGGACAACTCGAAACGTGACAATTTAGTGTCATTAACCGTTGCACTTGTAGATTGATCAACTTTCTGCTCAGTAGGTCACTAAGGCATAATAATGAGTCTTTGTGACACCAAGTGAGAAGGTTTGATTTTTGAGTGATGTTGTTGATTCCCGCACTTGTATCAAAAAGTGATTTCTCTCTCTATAAATTTATCTCAACTTTTACGCACCGATACTAGGTAGATCGACAATTATAGGTTTTACTTCTGCGGCGATGTTGATACTTACTGTAAGCAAATTCAATGTGAATATTTAGTCTATTGCCATTTATCTAGCGACAAGTGAGAAATAATTAAATAAAAATTAATTCGAATACCGCAGATATTGTTAAGATGGCTACGATTTTTTCAAATAACATTTTCAACAAGTAATTCTAAAATGATTGTTCTCTCAAATCAGGCTTACACAGTTGCTTATTACAAAAGTCGTGCTCGATACGCTTGTGTAAAGGTAGGAATTCCGATAGATTTGAAAAGACAGCATTTGCCTGGACGAGATTGTGTTTCTCGACGTAAGTTCATAATAATATCCGAACTTGCTTCGCTCTTTCGTCTAATTAACGGACTCAGTCTGGTCGGGAGACACAATTTCGCTCACACTCGTGCTGTTTTTACGATCCTATCTGAATCCCTACCTTTGCACACTTGTATCGAATATAGCTATTTATTGTCGTATTCTTGTAAATTGAAGCACAAATACATCAATCTTCAGGCTATTATTGTCCGAAAAAAAATCGAAAAGACAGCACTTGTCTGGGCGAGATTGTGTTTCTCTACGGGAGTTCATACATAATATCCCAATTAGCTTCGCTCGTTCGATTAACAAACGGACTCGGTCTTGTCGCCAAATACTAGTGATGAGCATATTTTGTCTTGGTCTTACAATCTTGGTTTTTTTTGCAAGACCAATACTCTAACTGCACTTGCAACATCAAGACCAAGACTTGATTCGCAAGAACAAGATCGAGACCGAGACTTGACATGCAAGAACAAGGTTAAATTGCAAGAAAAATTATTTTTTGGTGGCAATTTTATTATTTTTATTTTGATTTTTCATTAACGATTTATTTGTAGATATTTAGTATTATTAGTTTATTGACTTATACAGGGACACATTTTTGTAAATTCAAACGATTAGACTCTTTTTGCAAAGCAAAGAACGTTACTGTACTGTAAATGGCAGACCGAGCCCAAAACTATAAGCGCAAAACAAAGACCAATACTAATACCGATGGTTTGACTGCAAGGCCAAGACCAAGACTTTATATGCAAGACCAAGACCAAAACCAATCTTGGTCTTGTTTTGCTCATCACTACGAAATACAATCTCGTCCAGACTCGTGCTGTCTTTCCAATCCTATCAGAATCCCTATCTTTGCACACTTGATCAAAAATAGCTATTAATTATCGTATACTTGAGGCAAGAATATATGAATCTTCTGGCTATTATTGTCCAAAAATATCGAAAAAACAGCACTTGTCCGGGCGAGATTGTGTTTCTCTACGGAAGTTCATACGTAATATCCGAACTCACTTCGCTCGTTCTTTTAACTAACGGACTCGGTCTTGTCGCGAAATACAATCTCGCCCAGACTCGTGCTGTCTTTCCAATCCTATCAGAATCCCTATCTTTGCACACTTGTATCGAAAATAGCTATTGATTGTCGTATTCTTGTAAATTGAGGCAAGAATACATCAATCTTCTGGCTATTATTGTCTTAAAACATCCCCTACAATTTTTCCTGTATAAGTTATCCATATTTAATTAAAAACTAACTTATTATTTGTTATAGTTTCCGGATAAATCGTATTGAATCACCGATCCAACCAATTGATGGTGATTGTGGTGAATCGTTAACATTATATGATGCCGCATGGCCTGATGATTCAAAAATTATCAAAACATTCTGTGATACATTCTCAAAAGCAATGGAAAAATATGATTTTATATCGACAAGTAATTCATTATTTGTTAGATTTGAAAGTAAAACAGGTAGTTATAGTGGTTCATCATTATATTATTGGGCACATTATGATTTCTTTAATAATACAAAATTTGGTGAACCAATACCGAATAAGAGATGTGATGAGATATTTACATCATGGCGACAGAAACGTGGTTATTTACGTTCACCATTAAATACATTGATTTATAAACAACAAACCAATGATGATGTACAATGTTTGTATCGTTTTGTTACTGATAAACGTTTATATGCACGAATTATTTTAAAGATATTAAATGTGAATTTTAAAGAACACCCATATAGTCATGGACCATGTCAGAATTGTTTAGAGGATCGTGTTGATAAATTATTAATATGGGAACCAATACCATATGGTATGAATATAACAATACCATTAACAAAAGCAGCACAAAATGGTGATGTTGTATGTTTATGTAATAATCAACAAACAATGATACAAATTATATCAAAAGGGGAACAATTAAATTTACAATTAATTATTGATAGTAGTCATTCAGCATTAAGTTATTTTAAATATAATCAACCATTATTTGAGGCAAATTATGAATTTATACATGGACCATTATGTGGCCCACCAATTATACAACCAACAACTGATGGTGAAATACATTATCCATATTATGAAGCTATTGGTTATGTTGAACCACCAAAAACTATACATTGTATATGGGAAATAAAAATAAATCATGAACGTGATCTATGGTTACATTTTGATCGTATTAAATTCACAACGAAAACATGTGATGATGGTATCATTGAAATTTATTTAAAAAATCATCAATCACCATATTTATCAATATGTAGTGATAATATAACATTAGCAAAAGAATTACCAATCTTATCAGCAGCTGAATTAAATCCTGATAATACAGAACCAAGTCTTACAATACATTTTATTGGACGTACATTACCAACAAGGGCTGTCTTTAAAATTGCATGGACTGAATTGTATCATTTACCACGTAATCAAGATGGTAGTCTATTATCATCAAAACTAACAGAAGGTGGTAATGTTGATAATAACAGTAATGATGATGATGATAATAATAATAATATTGAAGGATGTGAATTTACATGTCCTGGAGAAGCTGGTCTTTGTATACCATCAAGATTGGTTTGTAATGGTGTTATAAACTGCCCAAATATTTCCGATTCTAAAGGTAAAATAATTTGAAAGCTTCTTTATATTGTCCGAGTTTTATATCCGATTTTTCTATTCGATTTTATATCCGAATTCATCTCCAATCCCAGACATTTTCATGTGTACGCAGACGCTAACAGACAATAGACAAACAACCATACTTTCAACTTGCGTACAACCCCAAATTCTCAAAATGCGCATGACACTTTTTGGCAAATCAGATGAAAAGTCGGATGAAATTAGAGGTTGTCCTATTCTGAAAAAATCGAATGAAATATCTCGGATGTAACGGCTCGGTTAGGAAATCGAATGGTTTAAAGACACAAATTTCTTGTTTGATTTGCTCGGAACAAGAAATCGGATGTAAAATCGGATAATGTAAAGGGGCTTTAACTTAAGGGGAGGACCACAAATTATTACGAAAAAAGAGAATGAAATGATTATTAATTAAAAAACATTGAGCCTTATCACTGCGAAACAACTAAGAAAAGTTTGAGATCCAAACTCAAGACTTTAGGTTCTGGACACCACTACTCTGACCAACTGAGCTACCAGGCCGGTACCAATTTTAGTAAGCATTTCACAGATTGACAAGTTAAACGATATTATGTGAAATAAAGCTCTTTTTATTCTATCCGATTAAATATGAAACAAGTGAGATTGCCACGAGCCTAGTAGCTTAGTTGGTCAGAGTAGTGGTGTTCGGATCCAAGGTAAGATCCTGAACTTGTCTTAGTTGTTTTGGGATAATAAGGCTGTTTGACATGCGATATACCTATCGCTTGTGTAGAAAGGCGCTATACCGTTTAGGAAGCAACGTTTCAAGGTGCAAGAGGAGCCTCATTCTGATTTGGAAAATTTTGAAGTTTTTGACAATTTCTCCCACATCTTCGCCTATGTTTGATGATATTTTGCCTGGGTTTACGCTAGCCACAGAAATATCAGGGTGGTATATCTTTGGGAACAGGTTCTTAACGGAGCAACGTACGGCTCCCAGGCACCACAACGGATTATTGCGGGTCGCCAAGAGCCACTGCCAAAATCGATGATTCTCTGGGTCGCCAAGAGCCACTGCTAGACAGGTCTGAAGTTCGGATCAGGCCGGGAAGGGAAGTCGAGTGGAAGTGTTCCTCTCTTATCATCCCTACAAATTTTAAAAAAAAACATGCTCCAAGATTATTGCCTGTAATTCAGAATTCACTCAAAATTTTCCAAAACAGAATCGTCCTTCTCACATGCACCTCTATATTATTTTAATTAAAAGTTATTTAAAATTAATTAAATTGTTACAGCTTTAAGTGATGAATCACCGGAATTGTGTATTACTGAAAATCATCCTGAAATCAATTGGATTTATGTTGGAATTGCTTTAATAACATTCTTAATATTATTGTGTTGTTGTTGTATTTGTTTATGCCGGAGATGTTGTAGATACTGTTGTAGTGGTGATGATGATGATGATGATGATTAATAATAATAATAAATAATAATAATAATTAATAATAATAATAAGTCAAAAAGAGCCTTAAATGAATAAGTTAATCTTTAAATGGCGATAAAGATTAATTTATTTCTCTAATTAATGAAAATACAAAGTGAAAATGTAAGAAGAACGAATCAAGACTCAAATTGAATTTGTAGATTAATTAATTAACTATTAAAAAATTATTAGTAATAAGAAAGATTTTATCTAATAACAAGTGCACACAATGGGACTATTTTCTTCATTTTCGTTACTAATAATTATCTATGATGATGATGATGATGATGATAATAATAATAACGAACTATAAAATTAGTGATTTAGAAATCATTTAGATTTCTTTTTGTTTATTAGTGACGAATTTGCACAAGATAATTTTTGAAAAACAAAGAAAAAAACGTATTCCTATTGCCAAAAAATCCATAGTTCTACAAAAAATTGAAATACAAAAAAAAAAACGCAAACAAACAAATGAGCGAAGTAAAACAATATTGTAAATTAATTAGTGATAAGTTTTTAATTTGAACAATGTAAATAATTGAATTTGAATGATAATAATGTAATTTCACATTTCTATGTGATAATAAATCATTGTTTAAAAAAGTAACTGTTATAATTTTATTACAGTAAAAGTTTAATATCTGTAATAATAACCAAAGAGTAATTGAGCGCTGCCAAAAATAATTTTCAGCGTGTGGAAAAGTTATTTTTTCCACTCTAGTACAGAAAGGTCCCTTTTGCACAGAAACAAACTGCTACCTTGACAGAAAATTGACAGTTTCTAATTTATTTAGAAAGATTCTAATAAGCTCTTAGGAGGTACTCTTACTGCTCAAAAATATATTTAGGACAATTTCCAAAATTATCTACAAAATTTTCTTTTCTTTTGACAAATTAAAGCCAAAGTAGACTAAAATAATTGTCTAAATCGTGTTCTTACTATAATTTAATGCTGGAATACGCTAAAATTAGACAGTGTCTAAATTGAAGACATTTTGAGACTCAAGGCCAAAATTAAATTGAAATTAATTCAATGTTTCAAAACACTAAATGGAACTAAAGAACTCACTTCGAAAATCAACTAAAATGGACTAAGTTTATTCTTTTTTACGATTTAATAACAAAATTCACTACAAGAATTATGATTTAAAAATAAAATCCTAATCAAAAATCGTGGATCTAGCTCAAAAATTGTTCAAAAGCTTACAAATTCGATAAAAATTAACAACTAGTCGAAAATTTGTAGGAAAAAGAAGACTCAAAATTATGAACTTTTTAGCTCAAAAATAGATTAAAAGTTCTCCAATCGCTTAGTTTTCACAACTTTATAGCAAAAATTTCATTTAAAATTGACTACTTTATATTTTACTACTTAAGATTTGTTAAAAAAAAATGTAACAAAACTTAAAGATGAACTTTAAAAATTCTCTGCCAAAATAAAGTGTCAAAATCGTCTCTTTGGTACAATTTAGCAGCAAAATTCGTTAAAAACTGCTGGTTTAGGAAAAACATGTCAACAGTTTTTTAGAATTTTTCTTCAAAATTGACTGTAAGTGCTTAAATCTCCTGTTTTTTGACAAACTAAGGCAAAAACTTCTTGAAACCAAAAAAAAAGTTAAGAATTTAGCTCGAGAAAATTGGGTGAAACTGACTAAGCAGTCTTTTTTCAAAGAACTTTTTTTTCAAAATAACCAACAGTTTGAGATAAAAATGTCTTAAAATCTAATTTAGAGCCCAAAAATCCTCTAGAAAATACAACTAACAGCATCTAAACTCTCTCTTTTTGGATATTTTATAAAAAATATAATAATTTGAGAAAAAAGTTTCCTAAAACAATGACTTAAAGTTAATACTTAATCTCTAAAATTGAAGAAAAGTGTCCAAATTAATAATGGAATCGTCAAAAAATCTAGAGCCCAACTAAAAATTTCTTTTCTTTTGTATTTTCATCATTATTATTTGAGGGACCTCATGTAAATAGAGCCTCCCGGCATGAAAAGCAGCTAACCACCTCCTTGGTACGACTCTGCTTATAACATTATACTATATTTTACCTTTCATACTTTCTAAAATTTTCGACGTTTCTGTATAATTGAAACTTTATTTGGGCACTGATTATTTTGTCTGTAGCCTATTGAGCTGTCAAAATAAAAAACAAAACACAATTCCCACTCATTATAAAACCAAGCAATAATTGGTGGGACCCAAAAACAACCAAAAAGTCATTTTATATACGAAGCGGTTTTTGCAACAGAACCAAATTATAACCAATGGAAAGAGTGCAAAAAATTGTTTATTTGAAGTGCAAATTTCAACTTGATAGCTTCAGTAGTTTCCGAATTATAAGCACTGTAAAACTTTTATTCATTTGCCAGTGGGCAATAAGTATCACTTAATTTTTAATGAAGAAGATTTATTTATCTACGTCTAAGGTTTATACATGTACACTGCAGGAAGAAAAGACGTCCTTGAAAATGTGCTTGAAGCACAAAACACATTTAAATCGATGAACTTAAAGCAGGCGTAAGCGCCGCGTACAACTGTGCTTCAGGAAGCCTCCCCCTCCCCCCAAGCAGGGCAGATTCTTGGACGTTCCATCATTAATGACCTTCAAAGTACTCGCGATTAGTACTAGTGAACCTTGTAAAATTGGCCTTTTTGGTACCTGCTAGCACCGTCGTCACATTGTGTTTGATTTCAACGACATGCTATCTATCCTAAGAGTAAGCGATTGCCACTAGATCAAGGGGTTGTCGCTCTTCTTACGTCAGTACCTAAGGTTTTCAACTACTACCCCACGAAGCTAAGCCCTACGACCGGCATATGGGGCTTTCGCCACCCACACGGGTCGCTAGCCCCGTAGTACCATGGATTTCACAAAAAAAAAAAATGACCGACTCTTGAGCGGAAATATCACGTTATTTGGTTCGTGTAAGTCAGGCTGTATATCTTGTTGGGGTAAAAAGGACTTACAAGTTTCCACCATACGAAATTTGTAGAAAGTATTTTTTTTAGGTAAATACCAGTAACCCCATCCCCTTCTTCTAATTGAATATCTTTCTTCATAACTTCTGAGCTGTGTAAATTCTGTTCTATTTTCACGCCCACCCTCATTTGCACAAAATCTGGTCACGATGGTCCCGGTTCACACGACTGTTGAATCGGTCGTGACCCCGTGGGCTAATATGTCGGTGCAACAAAGTTCAAGGCCAACATGGGTACTCACTACTACTCACAAGCCTGCTACCAGTTGAGGTTCTTCCACAGCGCTCTAGCGGCGTAATTTCGTACTACAAGTACACGATGCGCAAGAGTACAAATCAGACTATATTTTGGTACCGTTTCGTATAACCATAGTTATTTCCTGTCAAAATGTTTACACCAAGTGTCACTTTTTGTGTACTTGTTCTATTAGATAAATTCGGTAATTATTATTATTGGTGTTTTTTTTTGAAGATTTTTCCCAATTTAATTGATTCTTCTCAATTCAGTTTCAATGTCGCCACCGGTTGGTACAGATGCAATGAAGAAGGACAGTATTGTACCTGATGTTATCGATATTGCCCCACCTGCAGTACTTGAAATTACCTATAAGAACAATTTAAAAGTCGAAATGGGCAATAAATTAACACCACGACAAACTAAAGATCCACCAATATCGCTAAATTGGCCATCAAACAACAATAATAATAATAATAATAATAATACGTTTTATACGTTATGTTTGATTGATCCAGATGCACCGAGTCGTAATAATCCATCAGCAGCACAATGGCGACATTGGATAATCGGTAATATAGAAGGAAATCAAATCGATAAAAGTAATAATGAGATACTAGTTGAATATATTGGTCCAGCACCACCGAAAAATAGCGGTTATCATCGTTATATATTCCTAATTTATCAACAACCAAACAAGATTCAATTCGATGAACAACACTTGAAGAACACATCG
This sequence comes from Mylabris sibirica, assembly GCA_039776855.1. Taxonomy (NCBI): domain Eukaryota; kingdom Metazoa; phylum Arthropoda; class Insecta; order Coleoptera; family Meloidae; genus Mylabris; species Mylabris sibirica. Next base: position 9,175,916 of record CM077842.1, on the reverse strand, counting down.
GCTAAAGGACGTGCAAAATTTTCAATGAAAAATTTCGCCAAAAAATACAATTTAGGCAATCCAATTGCTGGTAATTTCTTTTTAGCCCAATGGGATGATTACGTACCGGAAGTTTATAAGAGACTTGCTTGATTTTTATTAGATTTGAATCAATATTTTTTTTTCTTGTATAATTAAATTGTTAAATTTAAAATTTTACAAAAAATTTATTTAATTTTTACAAAAACTTGTTATTCAATTGGTGGTATCCATGGGTTTGGATTAAAGAAACTCGGCTGTGATGAACATAAACTTTTCAAACCTTGATTAGAACGTACCGGTTTCGGTTTAAATTTCGAATTCTTCAACCATTCACTATATGCACGTTCACTATAAATAAGTTTCTGTTTCTTTCGTTCTAATTCTGTTAATTCGTTTAGTTTATTTTGTAATTTTTGTACTAAAGCCATTTGTTGTTTCTTTTTACACCATAATTGATATGTAATTCGATTTTTTATTTGTCGTTCTTCTTCTTCTTTTTGTTTCTTTTGATTCTCTTCCATTTGTTTCATTTGTTGTTTGTTTCTCATTTTAATTGCTTCATGTTGTTTTCTATATAACCACATTTGAAATGCTTCTTGTTGTTGTTTTAATCGTTGTTGTTTCTGTTGTTCGATTTCTTCGAGACGTTGTTTCTCCTCATTCAATTTTCGACGACGTTCTTGATCTTTCTTTATTAACCATTTTTGAATTACTGATTGTTTCTCTGTATTACCAATACTGTTTAATGAAAATTTAGATAATTTCTCCTCAAGTCCAATCAGATCTGTTGTTGTTTGTGAATTTTCCAAAATAGTATGCGATGAACAATTTTTTAAATCATAATGACATGAGCAACGTTTAATTTGTTGTTGTTGTTGTTGTTGTTGTTGTTGATTCGTTTTTGGAATTGTTTCATTTGATATCGACTCCATTATTATAGCAGAATTTAAAAATTGTCTCCTTTTAATTACAGGTTCAGGACGATTTATATCAGAAACTTGCAAGTCGTCCATATAAATGCAAAAGCATATATTAAAAGATATGTAAAAAGTTTTAATAAACTGTCAATATTTTCAAAATATCACAACTATGACAACTATTAGGACCGCCTGCCTATTAATAATATTAATTTTCGTATTATTTATTCATGCTCAAAATTTAAAAAATAGGTGAGTGTACACATGTGAGCGCGTTGGCAGACCTAAAAAGATTCCTTTAAAATCACCTTTAACTCATGTTAAAGGTGATTTTGTTTTGCGACTAACAATAAGATAGTTTTTCAGTGGCGTAACGGAAAATCTCAGGAGGCCCTCTAAAACAAAACGGCTCCTCTACTGATTAGTGTACAGGATGTTTGGTCTAAGTATGGTGAGTTCTAAGAAACTCCTATTAGTCGACGAGCGATTCGAAAAATATTTTAAGGATTTGTAAGAGGGTCCTTAAAGAACATGTCAGCAAAATTAGAGCCTTGTAGCTCATTTGAAATTTGGTCAAGAAATGCTCATTTCTGACGATGTAGTGATTTTCAAAAACGAACTAAACACGGAAAACAACGTAGAATGACTTTAGGATCCGCCCAAAATTGATTTTTTCTTTCGTTTTCCTCCGTTTTATTCTGGAACAAGTGGAAATATTTCGTATTTTCTCTGGAATACAATGGAGAAAAACGAAAAAAATCAATATTGGGAAGGTGTCTGAGTCATTTTTAGTCGTCCTGTGTGTTTTGTTCGTTGCTTAAAATTGCGACATTGTCCAAGACGATCGTTTTTTGACCAACTTTCAAATGAGCTACGAGGTTCTAATTTTGGTAAAATGTTCCCTGGGGACTCTCCTACAAATCCTCAAAATATTTTTCGAATCGTTCGTCCTTGTACTAGTCTCCACTAAAATGTGCGTAAGTCCATACTTAGTTCGATTTAAGCTAAGATCTTGCTAAGTCAGACTTAATTAATGATTTAAATAAAGTTTGAAGGTAAATCATTCGATTAGAGACATTTATTGCATTCTTGAGCGAAAATGTTTTAGTTATTTATACAAGAAGTGCGTTAAGGAGTAAATAAAACGCGAGAGAAAAAGGTCTACCCATGAGGCGTTAGCCGAGTGGAGTAATTTTCTCTAGTGTCTTATTTGCCCTTTAACGCAAGAGTTGTATACAAAATTTTATCCAACAATGAACACAAGTCCATTTTAAATAATTTTGAAAAGTATTTGTTATTTCCAATAAAAATTAGAACAAAGAAAGTTTAATTTTTAGTTCGCATAGAAAGTTACTATTTTCCTGGCAAATTTTTATATAGAATCGTTTAAGAAATGAGATTGAAGCATCTTTACGAAATTGTAGACCTTTAATCTAGAATCTAGATTTTAGGACGCAGTGGTCCTGAATCATCAATTTTTGAGCAGTAAAAGAACTTTCTCCATTGTAAACTGTTGAAATCATAATTCAATAAAAATATATTAAAAATTTTGTTTAAGCATCTTTCATATGAGAGGAGGTCCCTCTACGCTCCTATGCACAGGGCCCCGAAAAATATAGCACCGGCACTGGATATGGGATTTGACCCTTAATTAATCATGAACGGTTTGCCACCATGTTAGTTAAAAAGGGACCAATTTTATTGGAAGAGGTCTTATTTATGCAAAAAAAAAATTAAAAAATCGGGATGAGCAACGATCGTGGCTGATACTAAAAATGGTTGAAACTGAAATAGTAGTAGTACATTAAAAAGCGAGTTTCAAAAGTCGACAATTCTTGTACGAAGCCAAATTTAAAAAAACAGCGCCCCAGTGCGAGTTTTCTTGATGGTCGAGTGCAGGAATTGACTTCTGAAACGAGTTTTTTAAAATACTATTTTTTCAATTTTGCACCCTTTTTTATGAACCCATGAAATTTAGGGAATTTCGTGGTAGTTGGTATTAACTGGAGTGACATTTTAAAATTGTTCAATTGTTTTTCTTCTACACTTCTTCGATTGTTTATATTTAAATTCAGAAACCATCACAAATGTGAGTGGCAATAATAAATTCAGTAAAAATTTTATATCAACAAATAACGTGCCTGGTATTACGTAAAATTCTAGCGGTACGTCTCATAGTCTCATGTAATCGTTAACGTTTACAATAATTGCACATTTAATGAAAATAAATAAATAAAAACACAAAATAATTTAAGGTTAAATTGTCAATGTTAACGTTTGTTTAGCGCAACACCAATCACATGGAATATATAAGATGCATGCGCAAGCTGCCAATTTTATAAAAATAAATTATACTAGCCATTAAAACACACAAAAGGAGTGCGTTAACAGGTATTTAAGCACTCCTTTTGTTATATTAACAACGCTATTATAGACTCAAAATAGAAAAATGATTATTATTGTTTTACTGAAGATCAATTTTCATGGTAATTCTTCGGGGTAGTGATGTTAATCTGCGGTATTTTATTTCTTTGTACAATACATGTGTATTATACCGTTTTATACCGGTATTTTTTGTCGTATTTTATTCGAAAATGGGCGGAAGCTGATATAACATTGCATATCATATTAGGCTATCCAGGTTACATTATACGTTCATTGTTAGCAGATTGCTGATCAGTAATCTGCTATATGTCTTATCACTTATCAGTGATCAAGCAAATACACAAACGAATAAAATGTTGATATTTAAACTTGAAATTGAGAAAAAATACAAATACCTATTTTCTGTTTTGATTTCACTTTCATGTAGCTGCCAAAGGGATAAAAATTATATTAGTATAGCCTTATTTTTTCAATGCTGTATTAAACCTTTAATACATATACGATATTTATTGTATTTTACAGCTGTATTATACACTCACGTCACTAGTCCGGGGCGAAAACGTTTGCCATTCCGCCACTGATTAAAAGCATGGCAAGCATAGAAGGGACAGAAAAATATCCTAAATTTTATTTTTTACGAAAAGAAACAATACAATAACTTTAAAGTATAGGTAATTTGATTTATAAGTTTGCACCCTAGTTATAACCGCCTCTACCACCACCCCCTAGCTACGACACTGTTTTTATAATAACATTGATTGAATTATTAAAAATACTCTATAATTTAACAGCAAGTTCCTCAAAAAACCCTAATTTTTTATCATAAAATTACTAATTAATTGTTAATTGACCTACCCTTTTTTCACCTAGTTTGAAAGTATGTAAATTCACTTAAATTTAACCTCAAATTTTTAACACATATAATTCGATCAAAATTGGTAATGAATCACTTGATATTAACGTTAACGATCATTTTAACGTAAATTGAAAAGAAAATCATTAAAAAACACGATAAATTCAGTTAAAAAACGAACACAAATTAAGACAGTTTTTAAATCATAACAGGCGCTGCCATAGACAACAAACAACTTAATTTTAAGCAACACCAATAGATGTCACCGTTAATATTTCTAATTTAGAGTCCCTATAATAAGAGTCTGGCCAAAGCAGCCATTTTCTGTCACAACGCGTGGCGCGAAATTTGAAAATGTCAGAAATAGTTTGCACGTAGGAACCTAGAGCATGAACAATGGAAAAAAATACGTAGTAGTAACTTATCAGTAAAATGTGTTATTGAGGAATAAAACTAAAAAGTCACAAATTAATTATATTTTATTATTTTACAACACTATGCATGGCCATGCTTTTAGTATCCTTGCAAATTCGGGGTTTTGCCTTTCTTTTACACGCAATTTTCAATCTAAAAGTAATAAATCTAGTAATTATTCCAGTTTTTAAATTATGACAGTTCAAAATATGATGAGCATCAACTACCATGTAATTACCGTTACCGTTACTTACCACTTTAAGAAATTTTAAACTATAGAGTAACTCACTTTATTCCAGAAAACAGTAAAATATTAGTAATTCTAACCGAAAATAACTTTAAAATATACAAAATCTTGTATTTCCCGCTCTCACATGTCAAATTGTGAAATAAAATGGCCGCACCAATGAAAACTTGACACTACATTGGCCAGACTCTTATTATAGGGACTCTATTCTAATTATTCCATTTCAAATTTGTTATATTAATGCTAAATAAGCACCATTTATTATAAATTAGTAAAAAAATAATGCTTATCACATATATTGATGTAAATTGAATTTTGGCATTGCTTATGCAACACATAATACAGGACCGTTCACTATATTGTCTGTACTCTCTCATTATTTTCGTATTTATTATGATTTTTTAAGATTATATCTGTTGTTTTCCTTGTCAAGTCGACTGTAACAAATTAAAAAAAAGATCTCCAAAGGCACCTTATATAGCGAATTTTTTTATGTATCTATTTCATTCTACTTGCTGAAATATTATTAATTCACAAACAATAAGAAACACTAATAAAATTTCACTCTTTTAAAATTTGTTGTTTGTCTACATAAATCTAGTATGTTAATATTAACATACTAGATCTACCTATGTTTGTCCAATATTAACTGTCAAAATTAGTTACCCCCGCGATATTCAATTTTTTTTCTAATATCAATTGTCAGAACACATAGCCATCTGAGATATTCGATTTTACTGTTAATACTCAATAAAAATATTTTTGCATTTTTCTTGCGATCCAATGAACCGATTTTGATGATTTTTTTTCTGGGTCATAGAGAATGGTCGGCTCTACTGTTATTTTAATTTTCATCAAAATCTAAGCAAATGTAATATTGAAAATGATTTTTTTTAACATTTCTTCAGCTCTTATTCCAAAAGTGTTGGCCCTACCAGTCTGGCCAACGAACTCATCCAAGCTATCACGAAGACCGATTTTTGTACCAAGTTTCATTCAGATTGGACTATTTTTACGGCAGTTATCGTGGGTATACATATATAATATATATATATATATATATATATATATATATATATATATATATATATATATATATATATATATACAGGGTGAGCCAAGAGGATGGCACCCTAAAAGTATAAGGAGTTCTAATAAATGAAACTCTATGAAATTTGGTATGTGGCCGTTATGGCACTTGAACTACCTTTGGAAAATATTCTCGTTGATCTAGCTACCCCCCTTATATGGGGTAGTGCACCCTACTCTCTTATTTTAAATAGAATGGGATATTTTTTATTACATTTTTGAATTCCTTGATGAAATCGAAAGGGACTTTGATAACATGACCCATGGTCTAGCGCTGAAAGTTTTTCAGATATTTCAGCTTTTAGTGCAATTTTAAAATTTGCAGTGTTTGATTGAAAAATTCATATTTTAGAAGATATAACATCTGAAATGTTGAAACTTGGAATTTAAGTAGTACAAGTAGTGTACTTGTTGCCAATTTAAACAGAATTCAATTATCTTTCAGCGTTTAGCTGAAATGAATTTTTCTTTCAGGCAATTTTCAAACTATAATAACTTGCTTATTTTAAATAGAACCCCATATTTCTCTTTATATGGTTGGATAGAGAACAAAATTCTGCATCGAACTGTATTAACATTCCCTATATCTATCTTTAATAATTTTTCAGTTATTCAAAATTTTCAATTTCGTTCAATCACCTCCCTTGAAGCAAAATGTAATACTTCTAGTCGCCTATGCCAAAATAATTCAACTATAATAATATGCATAGAAGGCTTAGCAAAATGACAAAATACCACAAATGACGTTAATAATGAATATTTTACCTGTATTTTTTACAACTTTAGCCCATCCTACATACACAAAAAGCAAATGAAATAAATATTAATTTAATTAATTACTATTTTCTGTTATTTTATTTCATTGAGACAGTCCAAATTTAATTAATTAATTTCATCTTAACTGTGACAATTGAATTGGAGGTTGTTTTGCTAAGCCTTCTATGTTTTACATTTTATTTCAGGAAAGAAAATTAGACGAAATTGAAAATTCTGAATAACTGAAAAATTATCAAAGATAGGTATTAGGAATGTTAATACAGTTCGATGCAGAATTTTTTTCTCTATCCAACCATATAAACAGATATATGGGGTTCTATTTAAAATAAGCAAGTTATTGTAGCTTGAAAATTGCCTGAAAGAAAAATTCATTTCAGCCGAACGCTAAAAGATAATTGAATGTTCTACAGTTTGATAGAAAGTACGTTATTTGTACTATTAGATTTCTAAATTTTAACATTTTAACTGCAATAGTTTCTATGCTGTGAATTTTTTATTTAAGCACTGCAAAATTAAAAATTTCATGAAAAGTTCAAATATCTGAAAAACTTTCAGCGCTAGACCATGGGTCATGTTATCAAAGTCCCTTTCGATTTCATCAAGGAATTCAAAAATGTAATAAAAAATATACCATTCTATTTAAAATAAGGGAGTAGGGTGCACTACCCCATATAAGGGGGATAGCTAGAACAACGAGAATATTTTCTAAAGGTAGCTCAGGTGCCAAAACGGCTATATAGCAAATTTCATAAAGTTCCATCAAGTAGAACTTCTTATACTTTTAGGGTTCCATTCTCTTGGCTCACCCTGTATATATATATATATATATATATATATATATATATATATATATATATATATATATATATATATATATATATATATATATATATATATATATATATATATCTTGAATATAACAGTTAATAAATCTAGAATTAAATGTTTGTAAATATCAGAAAATCTGCCTCTAAGTTTTATTTGATAAGTTTTGGTAAAGCAACTTAAGAGAAAGGGCGGCATTAATATGTTTGTCTGAGGGCGGCATATATCCTCACGACGGTCCTGGAACTTATCTGAACAAAATTAATAATCCTAGGATGATTTAAAATAACTTTTAACGGAAAACAGAAGCGTTACGAGAAGTTTAAATTCCAGTTAAAAAAACTATAAGTAACATTTAAAAATAACTGACATAATATCAACTCACTTCGGTTCTAATCTACAAAGAACAGAAATCAAACAGCTGTACTATCACTATAATGATAATTAACAATAATTAATAATAAAACGCAATTTGTTGTTTATTTTAATAAAATTAACAAGTTGATGTCGTTTATGTTTTATGGGCAAAAAGAAGACACAGTGACCTCGAAAGTTCAATGTCTCTTCACTTTTTGTTTTTATAAATTTTCCAATAAATTCCACAATAAAGATGATTTACAATGGGGAAACACGTCCGTATTATTGCACTAATTAATTAAATAATCAAACATTGAGGTTGATCTCTTTCCCCGATGAGACATCAAAGAATTCCCCCCAATTTTCACATGTAGGTAGATTCAACTTTCGCATGAACAATAAATAAAAACAGAGTACCTATATAGCTAATAATTATATGTTTTTCGTCTTTATTGTATCTAATATTAACATTTTAGCGAGTTTATATAAAAGCCTTGAATGTTGAAATAAACTATACCAGTTGAGAGTTGGCAGTTGAACAATAAAGAACGCCAGCACCTACATTAAAGCCGGTTTTTATCGAGAAAAAAAGACAGAAATTCCATCATTCAATTACATTGACCATACCGTATAAGGTTTAGTTGGATTTTCTAAGGCTTTTAAAACAGTTATTAGTGGCTTAAATGGGGAGTGTTAGTGATAATCATCGGATAGAGCATGAAATTGCAAGAATCTTCGACAACAATCCACGTTATCGTCGCGAAATTCCAAAAAACATCACCGATAACAGCCCAAAAACACCAACTTTAGCCACTCCAGATCCGGAATTGGTTGAAATCGATGATGATTATCAAATTTACAATAATAAACCATATCCAGGGATTGATGATGGATTCTTCAATGGAACACCCGATGTTGTGCATGATGAATCATCATCACATAATCCTGATGTAGATGTGGAAATTCTAAGGAATGATCATGATAATGATGGTGAGGATATACCAGAGATCACACCCAGAGCTGGAGCAGATGATGTTAATAATAATCAACCGGATGAAACTGATGCAACGAAACCGTTAAATCCTGCTGGCGGTGGTGGTGGTGGTAGTAATGGACGTAGAAGATTCCCATTATTTCCAGATTTAGAAATTGGTAGTAATCCAGATATTGATGGTAATTCAATACCTGATCTTAATGTTTACCAACATAAGAAAACATTAGCACAAGGTATGATGGATTTGGCTTTATTCTCAGCGAATGCAAATCAATTACGATACGTAATCGAGAGTGGTAGTCATCCATATTTCTATCCAAGTGTTGTAATGATCTCAATGAGTCTTTTATTTCAAGTAAGTATTGAGTATTGATTTAAAATTAAAAAAAATTCTATTATAATTAATTTAAATCAAACAGATAGCTGTTGGTATGGGTCTAATCTGGAATGCTACATATAATGTTAGAGATGATAAACAAATGTGTATTGCTAATAAAATCAATAATTTTACAGTTATTGGAATATTTCTAGTGACTGTTATTAATGTTTTTATATCGGCATTTGGTGTAGCAAGTCCAGCAGTTGCGAATCCAACTTAAAAATAAATAATAAAACAACCAAAAAGAATGATAAGAAACCAACTAATTGTGATAATAGTTGGAGTATTTTGTAAATAAAACCTATCTTTTGTACTTATCAATTTGGGTTTTTGTTTTAACAATCATCAATCGTTAACAAACAGGAAGTGGTTGTGATGTTAATTCGAATTTCCCGCCATCTATAACAGTAAATGTATCTACAATATAGGCCACACCTAATACATGACTGTATAAGAAATTGCCCGTGGCAGAATTTCAATATATACGATAACTAAACAGTAAAAAATGTTAAATTATCGAAAATTATTCATATTGTTGTTTTTATTATAGTTGCGTGGGTGAATTATTGCCGATTTTTTTGTTGTTCTTGTAATTTTGTTAGAATTGAGAATTAGTTTGAATTTAGCGCCAATACGGAATGACATTAGATTGAGTCAGGCAACCCGTAATACATATAAATGGCCCGAGTCTTAAGAATTAAAACACTACCAACTGTTATAAGTATAACGTTTCTATTGATTATTTTTGTACATCTATCATCAAATATAACACTAATTATTGTAATTATCGATAATTATCTGTAATGAGATATAATTAAAGTTAGATTTTAAATTTAAAAGATAACAAAACTGTAATTAATGTTAAAATATAAAATCCTTTCGTATTCTTCAATGAATTCGAATGATTCTGATTACAACAACATAAATTACAATGATCGGTGATATTTTCAAGTAAACAAATAGCACATCTAATGCACGACTGTATAAATATTTGCCCGTATCAGAATTACAAAAAAATACAATAACAAAACCACAAAACATGTTAAATTATCGATAATTCTTCATATTGTTGTTTTTATTATAGTTGCCTGGGTGAATTATTGTCGATTTTTTGTTGTTCTTCTTGTAATTTCGTTAGAATTGAGAATTAGTTTGAATCTAGCGCCAATACGGAATGACATTAGATTGAGTCAGGCAACCCGTAATACATATAAACAGCGCGAGTTTCAAAAATTAAAATACTATCAACTGTTATAACGGTTTTATTGATTATTTTTGTACATCTATCATCATATACAACACTAATTATCGATAATTATCCGTAATGAGATAAAATTAAAGCGAAATTGTTAATTTAAAAGATAACAAATTTGTAATTAATGTTAAAATATAAAATCCTTTCGTATACTTCACTGAATTCGAATGATTCTCATTACAAAAATCTAAATTACATTGATCGGCGATAGTTTCATATAAATACGATAACTAAACCATCAAAAATGTTAAATTATCGATAATTCTTCATATCGTTGTTTTTATTATTGTCGATTTCTTGTTGTTCTTGTACTTTCGTTATAATTGAGAATTAGTTTGAATTTAGCGCCAATACGGAGTGACATTAGATTGAGTCAAGCAACCCGTAATACAAATAAACGGCGCGAGCTTTAAAAATTAAAACACTACCAACTGTTATAACGTTTCTATTGATTATTTTTGTACATCTATCATCAAATATAACACTAATTATCAATAATTATCTGTAATGAGGTATAATTAAAGTTAGATTTTAGGTTTAAAAGATAACAAAACTGTAATTAATGTTAAAATATAAAATCCTTTCGTATACTTCAATGAATTCGAATGATTCTCATTACAAAAATCTAAATTACATTGATCGGCGATATTTTCAAGTTTTCGTTTAAGTATCGACCAATTACATAAACCAACAGCACAATCTGGATAATTGACAGGGATTTCATTTAAGAAGAACATAACACGATAACGTTCACCATTACGACATTCATACAATGAAGCAGCAAAATTCGAAGCAAACGGATCCATCTGTGAAGTACGCCACTGTCTATGGTTCTGTTGATAGAAATTATCAGCACGTAACGGTTGGTAATCCTCATGGATACCTAATGCTGTTAGAAACGTTAACATTGTATTACTATGTGTAAAATAGACGCTAACTTTATTGTTATCTGTTTGTTGATTGATTGTACGTTGGAATTTCTCATATAAATCTTTAACAGGTGGACAACCGATTTTTTTATTAAGTTGATTACCATAACCGGCATTATAATAATATTTCAAATCTTCACCATATTCTAGGATTTTCAATTGATCCTTATTGAAAGCAATACACCATGGTGATTTTTGATGTAAATTCCATGCACGTTCATAACGACACATATCGTACATATCTTCGATGATTGTATCGTTTAAACTATAACGGAAACCTAAACGACGGTATACATCACGCATCATTTCATGGTAGGCTTGTTGTTGTTTGAAACGTTCGTATTCGTTGTATGTTTGTGGATTATTGTCGACATCATTTTGCCATTTATTGCACGATTTCGTTGGTCGTAACAAATTATCTTCACGATGTACATTAGCATGAACCATATAGGAATTTTCACCAAATAAACCATCAATATACGCTTGATAACTATCATGAGTACGATCCGTATCGGTGTATTGAAACTAAAAGTCCATCAATTAATCAATCAAATCCACTTTATCCGATTTTATATCCGACTTTTCGTCCGAGACGCTAAAAAGTGTCATGCGCAGTATACTACTTCGAGAATTTTAAGTTATATGCAAGTTGAAAGCATGACGGTGACGTAATTGTATCGTTTAGTATGAGCTTGTTTGCGTACTAATGCAACTGAATCGGATAATGTAACGATGAAAATTTCTCGGATCCGAGCTAAAATCGGATAGAAAAATCGGATACAAAACTCGGACAATGTAAAGGGGCTTTAAACAATAATCATTTATGCAGGGTTGCTGTAAATATACCAAATTCGTATGAAACTCCTATTAGTTAGCGGGCGATTCGAATAATATTTGAAGGATTTATAGGGAAATCCCCGGAGAATATTTTAGTAAAAGTAAGACCACGTAGCTCATTAAAAAATGGGTGAAATCAAATGTAACTTTTGAATATACAACAGTCTTGTGTACCCGTTAAAAGTGTTGAAGTACTGCAATTCGTTCCTAATCCTTCGCCTCCTTGTGTCGGTCATTATTTAGTAGCAAGCCAAACCAGTGTTTCTCAATCGCCGGTCCGGGAATCGATATAGGCATGCAGAAGTATTTTATACACCTCAAAAGCAATATTTTATCGTACCCATTAAGATAAAAATAGAACAATAGCTGAAAGGCGAACGACTAGTGCATTTCAATTTTTACATAATCAATACCCAAGAAGAATTTTCTCAATTTTCTTCAAGATGCAGTGGCCGAAAACAAAACAAAAAACAATTTTGCGAAGATCCTCTAGACATTCTAAGTCATTTTACGTGTATAACTGACTAGTAAAAATTTGGGCATTGCTGGAAAAAACTCGTTTTTTGACCAACTTACAAATGAGCTACATGATCCAACTTTTGTTAAAATGTTCCCTAAGTACCACCCTACATATCCTTAAAGGAGTTTCATACCTTATTTGTTAGATTTACAGCAGTAGTCCTTTAATTATAATTACATTATAAGCACGTTCCGAGTACGGTTCCTTGAAGATCTGTTCGAATCGCGTCCGATATCGTCGTGCTAAATATTTCAAATCATCGATACCTTGTTGTGTGAGTTCATCAGCATGATTCTCAGTGATTGATTCATTCCAATGCCAACTAAAAATATGATCGTTAAATAAATCATATAAATTTGTGTTAATTTTTTAAAATTCATTACTTTTTAATCAATTGATAATCGGATAGACATAATCGTCCACGATCTGGATACGATCGACGTTCCTCATAATTGCGTAGAATTTCATCACGTATCTTGGTCAATCCACGGAGACGTTGAATGGTTAAACGACCTGGTAAACGGGTACCATGACGGTTTATACTCCAAAATTGGATTGGTGTACAATCTGAAAGGATGACATCGTAATCTGAATATTAATTGGATTGAATTCGATTTATTTGATGATTATATAGTAAACAGTAGCGGTTTGTGATTTAAATTAGTGTGGATAATGCAGGCATATTATGTGTAGAAGAAGGAGAAAAAAGAACAGGAGAAGAAGAAAGGGAAACATGAGAGAAAGACAGAAAGTCAGAGAAATAGATGGAGATGTAGACACTTATGCCCGTATTTATAAACCAATCTCAGATTCGGTCTCATGTCTAACCTCCAAGCACGAGCTCTGGTTTATAATATTTCGGGAATTCTCGGTGGAAGTCAGGATTGAATATTTGGAGGGTTGAGAGCTTGGTGGCTTTTAGTTACATTTTAGTTGCTTTTTGTGCGCACGCGCATCTTCTGAAATACTCAAGCCCCTGGTTTAGTTACACAGTCTGGCCTCAAGGCCAAGCTCAAGCTTCAAGACGGTCTCAAGATCGGTATTAGACAGGAGTGAAACAGAAAATGACAGATACAAAAAAAGACGGGAGAGAAGAAAGAAAATAAGAAATAGAAAAGATGGAAAGAAAGGAGGAAAATTAATGAGGCAGGAGAGAAAGAAGGAAAGACAAGAGAAGATGAAATTAATAAAAGGGAGAAGGAAACAAAAAAAAAGAAGAGAAAGAAAGAAAAACGAATCATTGCTGTGTATGTCATTGATAGACGTTTAGTAAAAATGGGGGTGCTGCAGTTTCGCAGTGCTTAGAGTTAGTGCTTAAACATGAGCAGGGGCGTCTCGATAAGATGTGCAAAAAATACGAGCGTCCATATCTTTGGGGCGGCCAAAATTAAGCATATTTTCTACTATTGGACTATTTATTGTTCATAATAATACTATAAAAAAAAATGTTTATTGTTTTTCTGACTGAAAATGCGGCAAAAACATCTTTTGCATACGGGCGGCCAAAAATCTAGGAACGCCCCTGTACACGAGCCGCCCCTGTATGTAAAATTGTTATCTAATATAATTTATCCTGTAAAGAGTTATTCTAACATTTATGCAGTGGCGGTTCGTGACTTGAGTTAGTTGGGATGCTGCTTCCATGTACACATGCGTAGAACGTCCTCAATAAGATAAAATGAGAGAAAAACAAAAGAATGAAAGACAAAGCATGACAGGAGAGAAGCAAAAATAAAGACAGAACAGAAGGAAAGTAAAAGAGAAAGGAAGATAGAAGAGGAGGAGAGTAACATAAGAAAGAAAGACATGAGAGAATAAAGAAAAAAAAATACGGAGATGGAAAATCAAGCAGTCTTTGGTTTCTATATCTTTCCCCCTTATTGACAAGTATAAGATTTACATTAAAAAAAAATAGTTCGTAAACGTCAAAAATTGACAGATAACTAAAAAAAAAATACCTACATACGTTAATTTAATCGGAGACAGAAGAGAGATAAAATATTGAAAAAAGAAGGAAATAGAAACAGAAAAAAGACAGGACAAAAGACAGGAAAGAAAATAGAAAAGGAAAAAGAAATAAAATCTAGAGAGAACGAAAGTAAGAAAAAAATTACCATTATGGTCAGGGTATACAGGGTGTCTTTTTTTTTAATATGGTCAATCCTTATAAAACTCCTATTAGTTGGCGAACGATTCCAAAGATATTTCAAGGATTTGTAGGGGGCGCCTTGGAGACCATTTTAGTACAATTAGAACCTGGTAGCTCATTTGGACAATTTTGCAATTTTCAAAAAAAAAAAACGAGCTAAAGACGCAAAACAACTAAGAATGACTCGTGTACTCCCACAACAGTGAAGA
The DNA here is from genome assembly GCA_039776855.1 of Mylabris sibirica. Taxonomy (NCBI): domain Eukaryota; kingdom Metazoa; phylum Arthropoda; class Insecta; order Coleoptera; family Meloidae; genus Mylabris; species Mylabris sibirica. The sequence goes on along the minus strand of CM077842.1, from coordinate 9,160,759 downwards.
AGAGAGAAGATTATTTACATTCATTGATTTTTCTCCCTGTTAATGTTTACAATTAAAATTTTGATTAAAATTATTGATAATTTTCTTTTGTTAAATTAAAATAGATGGCAAACTGTTGCAAGTGCTTCTTATGGTTTTTAATTTTGCTGATCATCTCATTCTTTATTGCTGGATTCTGTTCGTTCTTCTACATCATTATCAGCCCTTTGGCCGTCTGTCTGACTTTCTTAAAGGTACATTAATTATTTTTTTTTATTGATTTTTTTACGTATTAGTTACAATAATTATCAATGATTATTTCCAGTCACTGTCCGATTTGTTGTTGAAAGGCGTACAATTTCCGCAATATTGTGCCCAACAAATGTGCGGTTAAATCATAGTGTGCAAGTCTCATCTTCAACAACTCTGTATTTGTGACCAGTTATATGTGTTCTTTATTTGTTAATTAATTAATTAATTAATTAATTATTAAATATTATAGTAATAACGATAATGTGTTACCTGTGACTAATCAAAATTTGTTAAAATTCAATTAAATATATAAAAATAATTTCTATTATATGTATATAAATTCGATTTTTTTCCACCCTTATACTAGTTTCGTGCATATGTACACGTCAATTGATTGAGGGGGTAGTTGATTAATTGTGAAAAGGTCTTTCCTGTCGTTCAATTTAATCGAAATTCAACCCCTTATTTGAGATTAAAACAATTGTAAGACAATTATGGTTTGAATGTCAAGGATTTTATATGAATTTACGTATTTATAGAACAAATCTAAGACGTGACTTTGTTTATTTTAGTCGATAATTTTATTAAAAATATTCTAGAAATTCACTTTATTTAAAAGTAAATAATAAAATTCGATATAGTCAATGGAAATGAATAAATCCGATTTATTACTATAACTTTAAAGGGTTAATTATTCATAAAGTATAATAAATGCTCGGATATAATTTTGAAATTTAAAAAAGCAAAAAATTACCTTTAAATAAATGTAAATAGGTGAGAATAACGGCTGGATTTTTGGAAAATTTAGCTTACAATTCTTCATCTTTAAAATTTCGGAAGTTTTCATTAGTTTTCCGGAAAACTAACAGATTTGCCGGAATTTTTTTTAAAGATTTGGATAACACTTGAAATTTTTCATCTACTACCCGAAAATTATTTCAAAATAAATAATAGAGTCTGACTTATGGAGGGAAATATTAAAAAAAACATACTCCAAGATTTTCCTCTATAATTCGTAATTTCGTGAAATTTTTTGGAAAACTAGAAATTTCCTCGGATGCACCGTGAAATGCCCGTTCGAACACTGGTTTACACGTTAAAATATCTCAGAACACAAACGAGATATCGATGATTAAAGATGGTAATTTTTTGGGGGCAATGAATCGAAAAAACTGAAATGCGAGGGGTAGCGCCTTAATTCTACTTTAATTCTCGAATACTATATTTTTTGAATATTTAAAATCACAACCCTGTAACTTAACATGTGCAAATTCAAACACTTATATCTCGCTTAGATATTAACTGGAAATTCACTTAATTTAATAGTAAACAATAAAATTCGATATAGTCAATGGAAATATTTCTGTTTGTAAATAATCCAGATTTTTAACTATAACTTTAAAGGGTTAATTATTCAAAAACTATAATAAATGCTCGGATATAATTTTGAAATTTAAAAAAAAAAACAAAAATTACCTTTAAATAAATGTAATTAGGTGAAAGTAACACCTGGATTTTTGGAAAATTTAGCTCACAATTCTTCATCTTTAAAAATTCGGAAGTTTTCATTAATTTTCCGAAAAACTAACAGATTTACCGGAATGTTTTTTGGAGATATAGATAGCACTTGAAATTTCTCATCTACTACCCGAAAATTATTTCAAAATAAATAATAAAGTTTGACTTATGGAGGGAAATGTTAAAAAAAACATACTCCAAGATTTTCCTCTATAATTCATAATTTTGTGAAACTTTTGGAAAAACTAAAAATTTCCTCGAATGCACCGTAAAATGCCCGTTCCAACACTGGTTTACACGTTACAATATCTCAGAAAACAAGCGAGATATCGATGATTAAAGATGGTAATTTTTTGGGGGCAATGAATCGAAAAAACTGAAATGCGAGAAGTAGCGCCTTAATTCTACTTTAATTCTCGAATACTGTATTTTTTGAATATTTAAAATCGCAACCCCGTAACTTATCATGTGCAAACACTTATATCTCGCTTAAATATAAACTGGAAATTCACTTTATTTAATAATAAACAATAAAATTCGATAAAGTCAATAGAAATATTTCCGTTTGTAAATAAATCAGATTTTTAACTATAACTTTAAAGGGTTAATTATTCAAAAACTATAATAAATGCTCGGATATCATTTTGATATTTTAAAAATACAAGATTCTCAATTTTTGAAAAATTTAGCGTACAATTCTTCATCTTTAAAATTTTGGAAGTTTTCTCAAATTCATATTTTCCAGAAAACTAACAAGTCTATAGGAATCTTTTTTGAAGATTTGGAAAGCCCTTGCAATTTGCCATCGACTACCCGAAAATTATTTCAAAATAAATATTATAGTCTGACTTATGGGGGGGAATACTAAAAGAAACATACTCCAAGATTTTCCTTTGTGATTCATAATTTCGTGAAATTTTAGAAAAATTGAAAATTTCTTCGGATGCACCGTAAAATGCCCGTTCCAATGCAGGTTCACCAGTTTCAATATCTTAGAAAACAAGCGAGATATCGATAATTCTAAAAAAAAATCTTCAAAGGCAGCAAGTACCTTATATAGCGAATTTTTTTATGTATCTACACTAATAAAATTTCACTCGTTTAAAATTTTTTGTTTGTCTACATAGATCTAGTATGCTAATATTAACATACTAGATACTAGATCTATGTTTGTATAATATTAACTGTCAAAATTAGTTACCCCCCCCCCCCCCGCGATATTCAATTTTTTTTTTCTAATATCAATTGTCAGAATACATAGCCATCTGAGATATTGGATTTTACTGCTTATACTCAAAAAAGAGATTTTTGCATTTTTCTTGCGATCCAATGAACCGATTTCGATGATTTTTTTTTCTGGGTCATAGAGAATGGTCGGCTCTACTGTTATTTTAATTTTCATCAAAATCTAAGCAAATGTAATATTGAAAATGATTTTTTTTAACATTTCTTCAGCTCTTATTCCAAAAGTGTTGGCCCTACCAGTCTGGCCAACGAACTCATCCAAGCTATCCCAATTATATATATATATATATATATATATATATATATATATATATATATATATATATATATATATATATATATATATATAAATAAAAATTTTAACGAACGGTGGATATGGGTTCCTGAGGTCGCAAAACGAACGTCTGTGCAAAAATTTTCGGGAAATTCAAAAGTGAGGATCTCGTCATTAGCTAATTTTTTTTAAAAAAAATTCGCTAAATTGTTAAGCATTTACACATATTCTAGAATAAAATGGAGAAAAACGAGAAAAATCAATATTGGGAGTATACTCAAGTCATTCTTACAAGGGAACCTTCCCAGGTGTCCCCCTCTGATCTTAATGAAATTTGGATGTGTTGTTTTCTGTTGAAATCTAAGAGATGCATGTTTTTTTATCGGCTGATAAGCACATCTAGGGGGTGAAATCACCGCTCAAAGTTTACGGTCTAAAGGGGTACTATTCATCCTGATCAGTGTAGATTAGCTTGGGGATGTTCACCCTCTAAACATAATTTTTCAGAAAAATCCAAGAAAGGTATCTCCTACTTTCTTATTTTCTTTCATCTGACATTAGTTTCGTCAAAATCCAATGTATAGTTTTCGTTTTATAGCAATTTTGTCACTTTTAACCCCTATAACTCCCGCCCCAATTAATATTTTACTGTGCGACAATTATCATTTTTTATACTGAATATAATGTTGTTTGTCCCATTTGATTATTCTAACTGCAAGTATATGAAACTTGAAAAGTACCCCTTAGACCGTAAACTTTGAGAGGCGATTTTACCCCTTAGATGTGCTTATCAGTCGATAAAACAAACTTGCATCTCTTAATTTTCAACAGAGAACAACATATCAAAATTTCATTAAAATCGGAGGGGGACACCTGGGAAGGTTCCCTTGTAAGAATGACTCATATACTCCCACAACAGTGAAGAAGAGAGAAGATTATTTACATGCATTGATTTTTTTCCTGTAATTAGAGTTAGCAGAAATCACGATATTGTCGAAACCAACTTCTTAATGAGCTACAAGGCCCTAATTTTGTTTCAATGTTCTCAAAGGGACAAATAATGGAAGGTGCCATAAGAACTTTTTGCCTTACGTGAATCACCCGGTAGTTATTTAAACAATTCTTTGTACGAAATTAATTAAACATTGGGTACCACAAAAACTTGTAGTATCAAACAGGCTAGAGCCGGTACTGACAATGAATTCAATACGATTACTCACCAAATTATACAAAATGACTCAAATAATTATCGCTTGTGTAACAATAATTATTCTTATAAACAATATAAACAATTTTTTTTTAATTAGTAATTATTTAAACAATTTACCTGCAACATGATGCTGGTTCGATTGTCTACCATAAACAAGTTCATATGGTGTTTTCGTACCAAAATTCGTATAAGGATTCTCATCTTCAGCATAACAATAATCTTGACAACAGTTATCTTGTTGTTGTTGTTGTTGTTGTTGTTGTTGTTGTTGTTGTTGTTGTTGTTGATTTATATTAAAACCAAACGATGGTGGTGGCGGTGAGGGTTGAAAACGATTACCGTCCCCATTATTATTATTATTATTATTATTATTATTATTATTATTGAATTGGGGTTGTTGATTATATTGGGCAAGATTCACAGGTAGAAACAGTAAAATCACCGGCAGCTTCAATAAAACCCTAAACAAACAAGATGACATATTTTTAAACAAACCATTCACACAATCAGTCAATTTATGTACTTCTTATCTTATCAAAAGTAAAATGTATCAACAATAAAGTTTAATTGTGGAACATTTTTTTTTTATTTTAAATTGAACGCGTCTGTTGTGTGTTGCGTACAGTACAACTCTTGTTGTTTGATGATAAAATAATATAGAAATAGACAAAGATAAAGATAGATTAACGCATAGTTAAAATAACTGGTTTTAAATTTAATATTACGGTACCATTTTCTTCGACAGAGAATTTCTATTTGGGTACAACAACAACAACAACAACAACAAGCGTCGTTGGGTACGCCCAGTTTGTTAAACCGTCAGTTAAATTTCATCACAGTTACAATAAACATCACAACACAATAATATAAAAAAAAAAACGTAAGTTTTAATGTTTATAATTAAAATTTTTATTAAAATTATTGATAATTTTCTTTTATTAAATTAAAAAATAGATGGCAAACGTTATCAATTTCATCTTATGGTTTTTAATTTTGATCTTTATCTCATTCATTGTTGCTGGATTCTGTGCGTTCTTCTACATCATCGTCCACCCTTTGAGCGTCTGTCTGCCTCCCTTAAAGGTACATTAACTATTTTTTTTTTTATTTATTTTTTTTACGTATTAATTACTATGATTATCAATTATTTCCAGGAACTCGCCGATTTGTTGTTGAAAGGCGTACAATTTCCGCATTATTGTGCCGAACAAATGTTCAGTTAAGTCATAATGTGGAAGTCTCTTGAATAATTCTGTATTTGTGACCAGTAATGTGTTCTTTATTTGTTAATTAATTAATTAATTAATTAATTATTAAATATTATAAAAATAACGATGACGTGTTACCTGTGACTAATCAAAATTTGTTAAAATTCAATTAAATATATAAATTCTTTCTATTATATGTATATAAATTCGATTTTTTTCCACCCTTATACTAGTTTCGTGCATATGTACACGTCAATTGATTGGGGGGTAGTTAATTAATTGTGAAAAGGTCTTTGCTGTCGTTCAATTTAATCGAAATTCAACCCCTTATTTGAGATTAAAACAATTGTAAGACAATTATGGTTTGAATGTCAAGGATTTTATATGAATTTACGTATTTATAGAACAAATCTAAGACGTGACTTTGTTTATTTTAGTCGATAATTTTATTAAAAATATTCTAGAAATTCACTTTATTTAAAAGTAAATAATAAAATTCGATATAGTCAATGGAAATGAATAAATCCGATTTATTACTATAACTTTAAAGGGTTAATTATTCATAAAGTATAATAAATGCTCGGATATAATTTTGAAATTTAAAAAAGCAAAAAATTACCTTTAAATAAATGTAAATAGGTGAGAATAACGGCTGGATTTTTGGAAAATTTAGCTTACAATTTTTCATCTTTAAAATTTCGGAAGTTTTCATTAATTTTCCGGAAAACTAACTGATTTACCGGAATTTTTTTAAAGATTTGGATAACACTTGAAATTTGTCATCTACTACCCGAAAATTATTTCAAAATAAATAATACAGTCTGACTTATGGAGGGAAATATTAAAAAAAACATACTCCAAAATTTTCCTCTATAATTCGTAATTTCGTGAAATTTTTGGAAAAACTAAAAATTTCCTCGGGTGCACCGTAAACTGCCCGTTCTAATGCAGCTTCACCAATTTCAATATCTCAGAAAACAAGTGAGATATCGATGATTAAAGATGGTAATTTTTTGGGGGCAATGAATCGAAAAAACTGAAATGCGAGGGGTGGCGCCTTAATTCTACTTTAATTCTCGAATACTGTATTTTTTGAATATTTAAAATCACAACCCTCTAACTTATTAAGGGCAAATTCAAACACTTATCTCTCGCTTAAATATTAACTGGAAATTCACTTTATTTAATAGTAAACAATAAAATTCAATATAGTCAATGGAAATATTGCCAATTGTAAATAAATCAGATTTATTACTATAACTTTAAAGGGTTAATTATTAAAAAAACTATAATCAATGCTCGGATATAATTTTGATATTTTAAAAATACAAGATTTTGAATTTTTAAAAAATTTAGCGTACAATTTTTCATCTTCAAAATTTTGGAAGTTTTCATGAATTTTCCGGAAAACTAACAGGTCTATAGGAAATTTTCTTAAGATTTGAAAAGCGCTTGCAATTTACCATCGATTACCCGAAAATTATTTCAAAATAAATAATACAGTCTGACATATGGGGGAAAATATTAAAAAAAATCATACTCCAAGATTTTCCTCTATAATTCCTAATTTAGTAAAAAATTTTGAAAACAGAAAATACTCTCGGATACACCATGAAATGCCCGCTCGAATGCAGATTTACGCGTTTCAATGTCCCAGAACACAAGCGAGATATCGATGATTAAAGATGATAATTTTTTGGGGTAATGAATTGAAGAAAACTGTAATGCACGGTTTGGTGCTTTAATTCTATTTTAATTCTCGAATAATGTATTTTTTGTATTTTTAATAACGCAGCCTTCTAGGTTAAGATGTGCAAATTCAAATATTTATATAACGCTTAAATATTGATGAAGACAGTGGCGTAGTGACAGATTAACAGGCTCGTGTTGCAGGTCACAAGGCGAGCCACAAATTCACACATCAGCTATAGGCTTTATGTTTACTTATCCATAATTTTGGAGGTCCAAAACCTACTCACTACGCCATTGGGTCGCAATTTTTCTTACAGTTATCGAATCGTTACTAACGATTCGTTAGTATGAATTTATTGTTATTTATTTTGAAAAATTTGTAAAAATTGAGTGGATAAGGAATATGATTGCGACAAACTTTAATCTTTAATATTTTTTATTTTTTTAAAAAAAAAACAATAAATATTTTCAAATGGTATCATTTTTTAATGAAACTGCAATAGATAAGTTTTAAAATGACACACATTTTATCAAAATCAAGTAATATTTAGTACTGTTTTCGATTTTTTCTTTAATTGATAACAAGACTAATTCAGTTTCAATGATTAATGAGAGAATATTGTGATTTTTTACATTTTACAGGGTCACGTTTTTCTTTTTGTGCGCACGCGCATCTTCTTCATATCTCAAGCTCGTCTCAAGACAGCTTCAACTCAATCTTGGCTTGGTTACATAGTCTGGCCTCAAGGCCAAGCTCAAGCACCAAGACGGTCTCAAGATCGGTTTATAAATACGGACATAATTCAGTTTGTCGAGCGTATACCTATATATATATATATATATATATATATATATATATATATATATATATATATATATATATATATATATATATATATATATTGTATAACGAGTAGGGAAAGTACAGATTTTATTTTGAAAGAATTTTGTTACTAAAATTTCGCTTAATTTGATCAAGTCTTGTTAGTTAAATTCCAATATTTCAATGATTAATGAGAGAATATTGTGATTTTTTTCTACTTCCCGATAATTCAAAAGTTTAACCCCTTAACGCGCTTGCTAGAATTATCTCGAGCGCGCTAAACGATCCAAAATGCACCCGTTCGAGTTACTTCGAGCGACTTCTATATTTATGTACTTGTAACACCTTCATTTTTTTTTTTGAGAGGCATATGCATTTTTTTGGACTTTAGCCTCTCAAAACTGGGACTAAAGTAGCACTTTTAATACCTAGGGACTAAGGTAGAAATAATTTTCTCGTTAAATATATATACGAAAGTGTAAAAAATAGCGTATATAACTCGGTATTAAAGTGCTTTTTTTCGTCCCTCGTGTAATTTATTGCTCTCCACTCTCGGGACGAAATGTCGCACTTTAGTCCCTTGTTATATAAAATACTATCATTATTTTCTAACAATAATAGGTTCACTTTTTTTGTTGATAATGGTCTTTTTTGGTCGGTATTTTCGAAAAAAATTGTACGTCAAGGGGTTAATGAGGTTATTCACAAATATTGTGTCAATATCACGAAAATGTAATCAATTTAGGTCATCGTGGTCGAAAAATTTTGGTAAACAATAAAAGTTTTAAATATACCGCGTGTCGATTCGAAATGTGGTTGATTCTTATGAAACTTCTACAAGTTAATGGCCAATTCAAATAATAGTTCAACTATTTAAATGAGGGTCTCTGGAAATCATTTTAGCAAAATTAGAACCTCGTAGCTCATCGGTAAATTGGTCAAAAAACGCTCGTTTCGGTCAAAGTCACGATTTTTAAAAACTAGCTGCACGCGTAAAACAATCAAGAATGACTCAAAGTAGACTTTTTCTCAATTTACTCTATTGAATTCTAGAAAAAAATGTGCAACATTTACACACATGTACCAGAATAAGATTCAGAAGAACAAAAAAAGTCATTCTTAGTCGTTTTATGCGTGTAGCAAACTTTAAAAAATCGCGATATTGTCCACATCGAGTACATTTGGACCAATTTTAAAATGAGCTACGAGATTCTAATTCAATTCAAATAATACTTCAAGTATTTGAAGGAGGATGCCTGAATATCATTTTACAATTAGTAAAATTAAAACCTACTAACTCCAAAAGTAGCTGCGCACGTGAAACAGCCAAGAATGACTCGACGATCCTCTTTAAAATGAGCTACGAGGCTCTAATTTTGCCAAGATGATCTCTAAGCATCCTGCTATAAATCTTTTTAATATTTTTCGAATCGCTTGACAACTAATAGGAATTTTATAATAATCGCGTTATTTAAAACGAGGGTATTTTTAACAACATTAAAATAAGCTACGAGGTTCTAATTCAATTCAAATAATACTTCAAGTATTTGAAAGAAGATGACTGAATATCACTTTAGTAAAATTAAAACCTACTAACTCAAAAAGTAGCTGCACAAGTAAAACAAACAAGAATGACTCAAAGATCCTCTTATCATTGTTTTTTTTTTCGTTTTACTTAATTGAATTCCAAAAAAATGTTAAGCATTTACACATATTCCAAAATAAAATGGAGAAAAACGAGAAAAATCAATATTGGGAGTATACTCAAGTCATTCTTAGTCGTTTTATGCGTACAGCTGATTGGTAAGAAATCACGTTTTTCAACCAACATCCAAATGAGCTATGAGGTTCTAATTTTGCTAAGATGATCTCTAAACACCCTGCTATAAATCCTTTTAATATTTTTCGAATCACTCGCCTACTAATAAAATTTCATAAGAATCGCGTTGTTTAAAGCGACGATATTTTTAACAACTTTAAAATGAGCTACGAAGTTCTAATTTTGCTATAATGATCTCTAGATACCCGCCTATAAATCCTTGAAAGATTATTAGTGCGTTCGTTTTGAATTTTAGAACAAACTCCTGTATTTTGAAATTTTTTAAAAAATCCTCGAGTTGAAGCTGTAAAGCGCGCTTTAAAAAATTCGTATAATTAATTATAATTGAGTAATTTTTATAAAATTTCACTAATCGACTCTGTAATTAGTGTAGAAGTTAGTAATGTATTGATCATTTTGAGATTTATATTAATTTTGAAGAAATATTATAATTTTTAGAGCTCTAATATTATTTTGTATCTATCAAAAATAATCGTTAATAACTTCAAAATACAAAATTAATTTAAATTTTTCGCAAATTAATCGGAAAATATAAGAGATAATCATTGAAAAGAGGGTAAATTTACTGGAATTTATTAATATTTAAGAATTTTTAGTAATTTTAAACTTCTCACTGCATGATTCAGAGATTAGAAGTTTAACTGGTATCATTGAAAATGATCCAAGAATTACAACAAAATTTTAAGAATTCACTATACAATTATTATTGTTTAAATTAAAGATAATTCTATCATTTAAATATCTCAATTACTAATTAAGAATAATTACAATTTTCATAAATTCTAGAGATTCGTCAATTAATTTTAAAGATTGCGACACGACCCAAGTCTCTAACGACTAAACTCTTAATAATACTAATTATTGAATTGAAATTAATTAACTTTACGTTGACAAAATGGTGTGCAAAGAAAAAAGAGAAAGTTGTAAAGATTTCCTCTTTCATATTCCTCTTAATTTAAATCGATCGGTCAATGGTATATTTCGAAACTTGCATGTTTTTAAACACATAACGAGATATTTAAATTTTAACCTTCCTCAAGATTTTCAACTTAACGTAAAAAAAGCGCTTATTTAATAGTTATAAATATAGCTGACTTACATCGTTTGATTGGTGTGTTAATTCGATTTGAACGAAGACAAATGTGGAAACTTTGAAGCGCAATCACACTTTGTATTGAATCAGAATGGACGGTTATAATGTTGGGAGATCTTGAGAAAAATTGACCAACTCTCTACTTTATGACCAATACTTTATAACTACGACACTCTATTGGGCAGGTTGAAGAATTCTATCGTGTTTTGAGAATATACGCTATCCCACCTTTAATTTCCTTCACCAGCATTCCTTTAATATACCTAATAAAAAAACAAACAACATAAACATGTATATAAGTTTACGTGAAATACAAACACACCTAAATTTTTTTACTACAAGTAGCACACAATTTTTCCATTTCAATCGAATGATTCAAGGTAGTTTCGCGGTTTTATTACTTTATTTCTAATAGAGATTTACTACCATCATTAGTACTAATGCAAAACAATCTAATTATGTTGGATTACTTGTGGAAATTTGATGGAAATAGAGCTAATAAGTCTAATGGAAAGACGCCCTTTTTAGACCTTATTATTAACGTATCCATTTCTATTTTAACCCAATTACCTTATTTGATGGTAAAAACCATAAATTTTATGTAATTTACCACAATACCACAACAATTTTTGACAATTGCTTAATTGTTTTTGTATGATAAAATTTGAAAAATTTAGGTTTCATCCTTTTAAAATTATGGCCTTCAATTTAAATTTAAATTTTACCGCAAAATTTCATTGACGGCGCAATAATCGATCTCTATCTTATTGACTTATAAAATTCACAATAAAATATATAACAATAAATTAAATAACAAAATATATGTATAAACAACAGATTAAACAGACAACTATATACTATATAGTGAAAATTTAATTTTAATTACAAAGATACAAATTCTTAAACCAACGATATTAAACTCATAAAGATTGCTAGTTCCCAATGCTACAACGCTAACGTTATTGGTTGAAATTGAAACACGTGATGCAACTCGATGTGACGTAAGAATTGTGGCTTGCCACTAAATATAAACATATTCTGTCTTTGTCGCACCGAAATTAACTATATTCTGTCTTTGTCTGTTATTATAGTGTATTAGCAATTATGTTAAATCTTTATAGATTAGTTAATTAGTAAATAATAAAAAGACGAATAGATACTACAGCAGCAACAAATAAAATAAAAAAATCTGAAATGTCGTTAACGCTGCAGGCTATTCCTGAGACTTCCAGCTAAGTTTTTCAAGCTCCGAAATTGTTATAAGGAGTTTGATTGGTTAAGAAATTTTGAGCGGTACAACAGCTCAATAGTTATTTTGAAAAAACATGATTTCAACAAAAAAAAAATCGTGTTTTTTTTTGAATTTCTCAAAATCTATCGGGCCGAATCGGCTCAAATTTACATGAAATCGTAGTTTAGTGGAACTCTAGCCAATGCCACAAAGCGACTGTCAATCCCTCGAGCCGTTCTCTCTCTCTCTCACACACGCACACAAATCCATACAGACATCCTCATAACTTATGAGTCATAAGAATAGTCAGAATAGTTTCCTAGTACCCCAAAAGTCTAGATCTGCTGAAAGCTTTCAATTTTCTTAGCTGAAAGTTAAAAAAAGAAATGATTTGAATTTTCTTCACTTAAAAATACTATAAAGAATTAGTACAAGAATATTGTACAAATAAAACTAATTGCAAAGTTATTTTTTTCAAACAGTATAATAACTAATGTTTTTTATATATTTCTCAAATAACATACAAAAAAATATTACAATATTAGATAACGACTAAAATGTCCCCAAATGCATACTCAACAATGTATTTTTGTTCAAATCTTTTTATTTGTGATAATAATACGACTTAAGTTTGGAGAAATGTTTTAAATGTGGCAACGTTGAAGATGCTATCTGTGACGTAGTAATGAGCGCGATTTGACCTTTATCAGACTGAAATGTGTGATCTAGTAACTAGCAATCTTTATAAGCTTAATATCGTTGATCAAAACCACACGTTGCTAACACTGAAAAAATCCAACAATTATTTCAAAATAAACCAAAAAAATATATAATTCTTCAAAAATACATGAAATAATTATCATACTTTAAATTAGCAAAATAGTGATGGGGATATTTGAATTTTAAAACTTAAAAGTGGTGACATTGCCACATATCGGTTACTTCCTTATCGACTAGTGAAATTTACCAAAAAGTTGCATAAACATGCAAAATTTCTTCAAAATTTTTACAATTGGAGTCAGAAATTCGCTACTCACTAAACTATTTTAAGTTTCTCTGAACTTTTTTGTCTTATTTCTAGAATAGTTGAAAATATTTTAAATTTACCGCAAAAATTGAGACAAATAAATAGTCGATAGCTTCTTTATCGACTTAATTTTATCATCATTGAAGTTATAGATTACAGCAAAATTGTGTACATTTTGCTTATAATATGCCATTTTAATACATTTTTAATAATTTTCATCTAGTTATTAAGTTAAAATATTGTGTTTTAAATGATTTATTAGAGACTGTATAGTGGGCGACAATTATCGATTATGATGATGCTATATCTGATACTACCCCACAACTTTCAATAATGGAAGAAATGAGCACAGAAATTTACAGATTTGATCTTCATTTTTAGAACTTCAAGAAGACAATTGCCGAAATTATTCATTACTTGTTGTACTAGAAGATTTGCGCTGAATTTAAGCGGCTTTTTCAAGTCTACCGCCAAAACAGACTTATTTATATTGTCGGTAAGAGCAATGTCTTCATTATCGACCATAAAATTTATACAAAGAAAATAAAAAGTAAATAGTGAAAATTAGGTTTGCATCCCTCAGATGTCAAAGATTTTAATTAGTAATTTTGGTAAATTTACGTTACCTAAATTTATTTCGAAATTGGATTGTTTTTGAATAATTTGTAGAGGATTTTGATTTTGGCGCTCAATTTTTGACATTTGACAGCGATTACCGACCTGCCTGTTGATCTCTACTTTATCGGCTCCTGAAGCGTGTCAAAATGGCGAAAAAGAAAGTCGATGAAAAAAGCAATTCGAACGGTAATAATACGAAAAATGAGAGTGATTTATCATCAAATGATGATGAGCCGAATTTCAGTGATCCTGAAGGATTTGTTGACGATATCACAGATGAAGGTAAATTAAATAAAATATAAAATACAACATGTGTGACATAACCATGCCGTATTCTCGACCATAATTCGATAATTTTCACCGTTTATTTGAAAGAAATTCGATGAATTCTTTTAAGTATTTGTTGGAATTGATCGAATTTGCGTTGGAAATTGTTTGGTATAGATGTAAATTAGTAAACATATGCCTTGCAAGAAAGTGAGGTTAGAATTAGATTTTCCATAATTTTCCACAATTAGATTTGAACTAATTTAATTTTTATCTATTTCAATAGAATTATTGGGTGATATTTTGAAACAAAAACCGAAAGAAACTGACGGCTATGAAAGTGTAATTGTTGTTGATGGTGTACCACAAGTTGGTCCAGATCGTTTAGAAAAATTAAAATCTGTAATTAATAAAATCTTTGTTAAATTTGGTACAATAATAAATGAATATTATCCAGTTAATGAGAATGGACAAACTAAAGGTTATATATTTTTGGAATATTCATCACCTGTAAATGCAGCTGAAGCTGTTAAATTAACAAATAATTTCAAATTAGATAAACATCATACATTTCAAGTTAATTTATTTACTGATTTTAATAAATATGAGAATATACCGGAAAAATGGCAACCACCAGAACCTCAACCATATGAAGGACAAGCTGATTTACATTATTATTTGTTAGAACCGGACGCTTATGATCAATTTGCTGTTGTATTAGGACAAGGACAATCTGTACAAATATGGCAGAATACACAACCTGATCCGTCATTAATAGAGGAGAGACATGTAATTATACACTGTTTAATTAATGAATTTTTAAAATTATTTGATGAATTTATGATAATTACACAGGCATGGACTCAGGCTTATATTAGATGGTCCCCATTAGGTACATATTTAGCTACATTTCATAAACAAGGCATTGCTTTATGGGTTGGACAGAAATTTACACAATTCAAACGTTTCTCACATGCTAATGCACAATTTATTGATTTTTCACCATGTGAGAAATATTTAATAACATATTCACCACAAGGTGATTTAAATCATCCAAATCAAAAAGGCATCATTATATGGGATATTAGGTAATAATATTTTTGATTATATCATTTAAAATATCTTCAATTATTTCTTCATTCAACCAGGATGTATCACGTTGATTCTTCCATTTAATTAATTTTGTTAAATTATCAGTATCGAGTACTAATTTTGTAAATTTCTTAAATTTTAAACGTGAATAACCAACACTTGTTAATATACGACATTCTTCGCATTCTTTACGATAATTTTCTAATTTTTTTGTTGTATTAAAATCATTAAACAATTCGAATGATAATTCTAACAATTCTATAGCTTCATTTAAGTTGTTTTGATTCAAATAATATTTGCCTAAATGACGATAAGCTTGTGCTTTATAATAAAATAATTCGTGTTCTTCTGATAGTTCTCTTAAAT
Source organism: Mylabris sibirica (assembly GCA_039776855.1). NCBI lineage: Eukaryota > Metazoa > Arthropoda > Insecta > Coleoptera > Meloidae > Mylabris > Mylabris sibirica. The sequence continues at coordinate 9,145,024 of CM077842.1, read as the reverse complement.
GTTGTAAATTACGGTGTGCTTCCGACAATTTTCCATACCTTTAATCACCAAAAATAGTTATTTAAATTTTATAAAGTGTATAGATGGATAAAAGCACTTAAAATTTGCTCCTATAGATTTTTAAAAATCCATATGATGATCGATTTGTATTTTTAAAAAACGTATTTTTCTCAAATTTCAGCTTTTTAACCCTAAGATCGATAAAAAGTAATTTTCTATTATGCCTATTTTGTGCCCTTTTTTTTAAAAAAAATTTGCGCGTCTTAAAATTTAGGGAAATTTAGCCGGGAAACTTTCACTTATTTTATTTTTTACTCTTAGGGTCAATTTCACCAACGTCTGTTATATTTTAACGAACAAATAACTTATAGAAACGATTGTTTTAATCAAAGCAACGATTGTTTTTAACTGTTCATTAGGCTTAACTAAAGTTGGTGAAATTGACCTTTAGTCAATTAGTCAATTATTTTGTTTTTATGATTTTTGACACTTGTCAAAAACAATGAAAACGTTACCAACCTTAAGGAAAAGAAATACTACATTTTCCATTTTTATACAATGTATTGAAATGAACTCATTTCGATACATTAGCAAGTTTTAAAATGGCGTTATATTTGCCACAAAATAGGAAAAATAGATTTTTTTATCATTGCCACTCACATTTGTGATGGTTTCTGAATTTAAATGCCGCGAAATTTCCTAAATTTCAAGGGTTCAATTATTATTGAAAAAGGGTGCAAAATAGAAAAAAAAAATAGTACAGGGTGTTTGATCTAAGTATGGTGAGTTCTAAGAAACTCCTCTTAGTCGACGAGCGATTCGAAAAATATTTTAAGTATTTGTAGGAGGGTCCTTAAAGAACAGTTGGTTAAAACCGCTCGTTTCATTTTCAAAAACGAACTAAACACACGAAACAACTTTAGGATCCTCCCAAAATTGATTTCTTTGGTTTTTCTCTATTTTATTCTGGAACAGGTGGAAATACTTCGTATTTTCTCTGGAATACAATGGAGAAAAACGAAAAAAATCAATGTTGGGAAGGTCTCTTAAGTCATTTTTAGTCGTTCTGCGTGTTTTGTTGGTTTTTTAAAATTGCGATATTGTCCAAAACGATCGTTTTTTGACCAACTTTGAAATGAGCTACGAGGTTCTAATTTTGCTAAAATGTTCCCTAGGGACTCTTCTACAAATCCCAATAGGAATTTCTTAGAACTCACCATACTTAGACCAAACATCCTGTATGCATAAAAACTCGTTTCAGAAGTCAATTACTACAATCATCATTAAAAAACTCGCGCTGGGGGGCTCGTGCTGGAATTGTTGATTTCTGAAACTCGTTTCTTAATGACTATTTAAACGTCTTTTATCGATAATTTGTACCAAGAAAATTTTTGTTGGAAAATGTTCAATAGTCACAAATAATAAATGTTTAAAAGCATTTTTTTTTTTAAATTACCTCATAAATCTTAGGGTTGAAAAGCTGAATTTCTTTTTTTTTTGTTTTTTCAATTAGAAATCTGCTGACAAATTTCATGTGCTTATCGGGTTATACCCTTTGATTGGATAATTACTCGAGATATGCCAATGATAATTGAAGGTATGCCTCGCAAATTTTCCTAACTGATTTCATACGTTTCGCAATAAATAAAGCTTTATACAATATTCGTAATGATTCAATTTTTTGATCATCTATTGTTAATAATAATCGACCATTTATTAATAAGATTTCAAAATTTAGATGTAAAGTACAAGCATCGTTTGTTAATTTTCTAGCAATTTTACATAATTCTATTGCTTGTATCTTATCAATATTTTCATAATATCGTATTTTTTGATAAATTATATCATATAATAAATTACGAGAATCAACAAATATTATAGTATCATTATTGAAATATTTCGATAAATTCCATAATGTGTGTTTTGCTAAATTTTTCGCTTTTTCTAAATAATCTTGAGCCATATCAGTATTGTCTATATTGATTAAAAATCTCCCATAAATATAATAATAAAAAGCTTGATATTGTTTTAAATTCTTATCAATGTTAATTAGACAATTTTCTAAAATTTTTATAAATTCTCCACCTAACCATAGCCAATTATTATTATCATCATCAATAAAACAATATTTGATTGTTAATTGTAGAATTTCGTTAAATTCGTCATTATATTGATGATTATTATGTGCAATTTCAGCATTTTTTAAATGTGTATAAAGAATATCTAAATCTTTTTTTGATTGCTTCAATTCATTACTTTCTGGATTGTCGATCAAATATTGTAAAAATTTTGCTGATTCAACACAATTTTCATCGATTAAATCATCAATGATTGACTGATAATATGGTTGTCGATATTTTCGTATTTCATTCTTCGTTAATTTTGGTAATGATTGACGTAATTTTAATAATTCTATTTCATTTTGCAGTTTTTTCAATTTTTCTAATTTATATAACGGTAGATCTAGATCTGTCATTTTTGTTGTTTTTAATTAATTAATAATCAAGGGTGCGTGGAACACTACCAAAACGGGGAATGCTTGATAAGTGATTTCTCACTTGAAAGACTGTTTCAAGGTGCAGGAGAAGGATAATTTTGTTTTGCAATATTTTTTGGGAATTCGGAATTACAGATAATTGTCTCGCATCATGTTTTTTTACAATTTCCCCCACAGCTCGCTTTATATTAATTATTTTTTAATGAAATTTTAATTATACCGTGTGTCCAACTCAACTATGGCTAGATCTTATGACAATTTCCATTATTTGGCAAGCGATTCGAAAAATATTTCAAGGATTTATAAGGCAATCCCTGGAGATCATTTTATCAAAATTAGAACCTCGTGACTCATTTGCAAGTCGGGTCAAAAGACGCTTGTTTTGGACAAGGTGGTGATTTTTTAAAAGCGAGCTTAACACGCAAAATGAATAAGAATGATTTGGAGACCCTCCCAACATTGATTTTTTCGTTTTTCTTGATTTTATTCTGGAAGTTGCGAAGTTGCCACATTTTCTTTCAGATTTATAAGTCCTAGGGTTGCCCTCTTTACCGATTTTCGCAGGATTTTCCGAATAATAACTCAAGCGGGACGCTGGACAAACGCATCAATTTCGAAAAATCAATCAAAAATCAAAATCAAAAATGTGGCAACCTTGCAATGAAACCACAAAGGGTGAATGTTTATTTACTCCAACAGAGATCAGTGTATGTGAATTAAAGCGTGTGAATGTAGATAACACACCTTACAAAACATGAATGACCTTTCGAACAAGCTACTATTCATTTTCACATCTTAATAATTGTGCAAAAAAAGTAGCATAGTATGCCTCTTTTTATTAGAATTGCGGAAAAAAAACAAGCCGATCGGAAAATTTCTTGGAAAATTGGAAAGCCCTTAGAATTTCTTTTACCGTTGTGTTTCTCTAATAGTAGACGATTCGTATTGGAACTTTTATTTCAAAGATTTATAGCAGGGTGTTTATAGATCACTTTTACAAAATCAGAACCTCGTAGCTCATTTGGAAGTTATGATGATGCAGCGATTCTCAAAAACGAGTTATAGAAGTTCACAACTTTGAATGACTCGGTGATTCTTACATTGTTTTTTTTTTTCATTTAATTCCAGAGCGGGAGAATATGTTTCGTACTTTTTCTAGAATGCAATGGATAAAAATGAGAAAAAAATGTTAGGTATTCGAGTCATTTATAGTCGTTTTGCATGTTTGACTCGTTTTTCACATTCATGACCTCCAAAACAAACGTTTTTTGACCAACTTGCAAATTGCAAATGAGCTACGAGGTTCTAATTTTGCTAAAATGTTCTCTAGGGACTTTTTTACAAATTCTTCAAATGTCCGAATCGCTCGCCAACTAATAGGGAGCTCGATACGAATCGTCTACTATTAAAGCAACAGTGCTTTATAGCGCGTGTTTCATTCAACTACGGCCAATTATTATGACAGCTTCTATTATTTAGTGAGCGACTCAAAATATAGTTCAAGGATTTGTAGGGCAATCCTTGGAGATCATTTTAGCTAAATTAGAACCTCGTAGCTAATTTGAAAGTTGGTCAAAAAACGCTCGTTTTCAAAAACGAACTAAACTAAAAAAAACAACAACGCATAAACATGATTTGGAGACCCTCCCAACATTAATTTCTTTCGTTTTTCTCCATTGCATTCTAGAAAAATATCAAAATACTCCTACCTATTACAAAATCAAGAAAAACGAAAAAAAAAAAACGTGGAAGTATCCTTGAGTTATTCTAATAAGTCGTTTTGCACGTTTAGTTCGTCAGAAACGAGCGTTTTTTTGACCGATTTGCAAATGAGCTACAAGGTTCTAATTTTGGTAAAATGATCTTCAGATACTTCCCTTTAAATCCATTAGGTGTTTTTCGAATCTCTTGCCAAACATTAGAAGTTGTCATAAAATCTGCCCATAGTTGAGTATAATCAAAAATTGATCAAAAAATAATCAACATACGCTGAGCTGCGAGGGAAAATAGTTTGAAAAAACACTCCGAGACAGTTGTCTGTAATTTAGAATTTCCCCAAAATTTTCCAAGGCAGAATGGTGCTTTCCTTGCAGCTTGAAACGCTCTTTCCATACATCATAAAATATGAAAAGTAAGAAATCGTGTATGAAACATTCCCCTTTTTTTCGTAAAAAATTGTCCAAGGCCTTAATTGATTTGTTTTGTTTTAATTAATAATAGGACAGGTTTGGAGAAGCGTTCGTTCAATTTGGAAGGTCCATCATCATGGCCAATATTCCGTTGGTCACATGATGATAAATATTTCGGACGTGTTGGTAATGATGTATTATCAATTTATGAGACACCATCATTTGGTTTATTAGATAAGAAATCAATTAAAATAACTGGTATACGTGATTTTTCATGGTCACCAACTGATAATATTGTTGCATATTGGGTAGCTGAAAATAAAGATGTACCAGCTAGTGTAACATTATTAGAAATACCAAATCGTAATGAAATACGTAAAAAGAATTTATTTAATGTTGCTGATTGTAAGATACATTGGCAAAAATCTGGTGATTATTTATGTGTTAAAGTTGATCGTTATTCAAAAGTACGTAAAGAAAAGAATGAATTGAAATATTCAGGAATGTATTGTAATTTTGAAATATTTCATATGCGTGAAAAACAAATACCAGTTGATAGTGTTGAAAGTAAAGAACCAATACAGGCATTTGCATGGGAACCAGTTGGTTATAAATTTGCAATTATTCATGGTGAATCACCAAATATTAATGTTAGTTTTTATGAAGTACGTATTGGACAAGCACCAATTTTATTAAAAAAATTTGAAAAACGTGCATGTAATCATCTATTTTGGTCACCAAGTGGACAATTTATTGTATTAGCTGGTTTAGGATCAAATGGTGGTGGTTCATTAGAATTTGTTGATACAAATGAATTTTTAATTATGAATACAACTGATCATTTTCAAATGAGTGATGTTGAATGGGATCCAACTGGACGTTATGTTGCTACTGGTGTATCATATTGGAAAACAAAAGTTGATACTGGTTATTGGATATGGTCATTTCAAGGGAAAATATTAAAACGTATTAATTTAGAGAAATTTGCACAATTATTATGGCGTCCAAGGCCACCAACATTATTATCTGAAGAGAAACAAAAAGAAATTAAAAAAAATCTAAAGAAATATTATCCACAATTTGAAAGTAAAGATCGTATGAGACAATCGAAGGCATCAAAGGAATTGATTGAAAAACGGGCTGCTCTAATGGAGAAATTTAATGAATATCGTAGTAAACGAATTAAAGAATATAATGAAAATAAACCAAGACGACTTGCACTTAGAAATAGTAAGTATAGACTATATCTATTTGATATCAATCAATCCCTGATTTTTTACTGTTTAATCGATATCTTTATGATTACAACAGTTATACGCTCAGGGGAAATCATAACAGTCATCACTATTTTAGTTTTTTGTTTTTTAACTAAATAATTAACGAAAAAAATCGAATGACTTAACATTTTTCTTTTTTACAATTCCAGATATCGATACAGATGAATTGGATGCTGATCCAGAGAATGTTGAAGAAGAAATTGTTGAATTCTTTATTAAAGAGGAGATAACTGTTTTGGATTGATAAAGTTCAGTGTAAGTGTGTTGTAGTTTTTTTCTTTTCCGGTACTCTTTTCTAATTTTTTGCTATACCCAAAAAGAAAGTGTTCGAATTATTATTATTGAAAGACACTAAACAATATAACAGGTTTAATTTAGTGTTTTTATTTTCGATATAAATAGCAGGTGGTCTTTATTTTATAATTAAAATTTCAAGTATTTGGATAATAAAATTTCTTATTTATCTGGAAGATAATGATTTTTTTATATAGTTTTGGCCCTTCTATCGAATCCGTCAAAGTTTCCAGCTTGAATTAAATTCCTCATTTAGTGGTGTTTTTTTTTTTTTTATGTAAGGACTTCCATGGTTCCATTAAAATCCCTTTAAATTATCCGATTTTTTGTTCCCAACAATTTTTGCTGTTGTAATATTCAGTTTAGACATTTTATTATTGTTGATTCGATTAATTGATTAATTTTGAAATGATTGGGTACACAATAATAATGATTTAATAAAATGCTTCAATGCATTTAATCATTTTATCGGTTTTATGCTTTAATTCTAACAATATTCTATCATAGGATACGAAAACGGAATTTCGATCCACGATTTCTCGCTTCTTTTTTAAGATGTAGAAACGCGCGATAGCGTTATCAAAAGAACGTTTCAAGGTGCAAGGGCAGGACGATTCTGTTTTGGAAAATTTTGAGATAATTCTGAATTACAGTCAGTTGTCTCGGAGCATGTTTTTTTAACAATTTCCCCCACAGCTCGCCTTATGTTGATTATTTTTTAATGAAAAGTTGATTATATATAAAAAAAATTAAAAGGCTTTTCAAATGTTCAAGATCCGATCGGCTTGTTAGTTTTCCGGAATTCTAATAAAAACAGGTAGGCTTATGCAGAACTTTTTTGTGCAGTTTTAAAGATGGACAAGCGGACGATTGCTTATTTGAAAGCTCATATGTCTTTTTTTTCTTATTGTCTATTTTATCTTCTTTGATTTGCTCTTAAAGTTTTGTAATTATAAGAAAAATATACATTTTTTTCTTGTCTCTAATGGATGTTATATATGAATTATTATATCATCAATTTTATTTGAACACAAACGGAAGCCTATAAAAATGTCTACAAAATAAGTAATAACAATGTTGACCTTTCTCACAGCAAAAGAAACGAAGAAAAAAACAATGTTTTTTACTATTTTATGTCATATTGGAAGAAGGTTTATCCAATTCACCATAACACTGCTGACAGTATAAAAACTAGCCATAAAATCGGTTATATAACAGACGATGGGGGACATGTGCTGTTGACCTGTATTTGACGAAAAAGCAATCCACAAATCAGAGTTGTTGTTTTTTTCCCTCTATATTCACAATAATTACGTAAAAGGGGGAAATGTTGGTAATTCACTAGAACGAAATTGAAAAGTTGTCATGTAACTGGCGGCAATGGTGGTGGTGTGACAGCGGTAATAGTAACAATTCAGTTTTTGGATATTAGTAAAGTTTAAGGGTGAACACAACGGGGTGGATTGCGATACGACTAATTTTCAATTTCGACTCCGAAACTAGATACTTTAAATGCTAATTGAAGTTTCTTGTCCTATTCTTCGTTATTACCTCTAAACTACAACAATTGTTTCTCAGTTTAATATCCGTAATTTGAAAGATAGCAAAATACAGATAAGGATTCTCCGTTTTTGTAACAATAATAGTAGTAGTAGTAGTTATTATGAAAAAGATCGAGATTTGATACTTTTATTGTAGCAGAAAACCTGGATAGAAGCCAGCCGAGAGTAGCAACAAAAAAAAAATATTTTTATATTTCTTAAAGGCGACGATAACAAATTATTCCCCTTCTCGTTTACAATAACAACACGAACAAAAAAAAGCATTTAGTAGAACAATACAGAGACGGTAGCAATTTCAAAAGAAATAATAAAAAAGAGAACAGCAAAACTTACTAAGAGAGGAGGAGGAGGATTGGTGGAAAAAGTTGAAAAGTTCAAGCGTTGCCTGGATTTCCCTTCAATATAGAAAATTATAAAATTTTTCACTCGATATTAGTATTTTGTTGAAATTCCACCGCCCTTCCCCTCCTAATCATCATCATCTCTTCTGTTTTGTGTTCCATTATTCTGTCAGCTGGAAAACTCCTAGATTTGTTTTGTGTGGAAATAGTGGTGTCCCCGCGGAAATCACATAAGCTTGAAGAGTGGAGGAATAGAATTGGGGGTGGTGGTGGTGTAGCGATGGCGACGATATAAATCACATCCAGTCCAAATGAGATTTCAACGTCTTGGTTTATATGATAATGACAGCAATGAAGGTGGTGGTGGTGGCGGTGGTGTGGTAGATGAACAACGGCCAATACGTGCGCCACCCGTATTCTACCACGACAATTAACATCAATTTCCTTTGTTTTCCTGTTTTAATAATACTAAAAGAAAGGCAATTTTTATTACTGAAAAGAAAACAAAAGGAAATCTTTTAATAGTAGTGGTGGTCCAATAGAGGGGTGCATCCAATTTGTTTTATTTAATTTACAGCATGTACTTTTTGTTTGTTCGTATTCAACTACCTAGCAGTGGACTTTGTTGTTTTAATTAAAAGACACATAAACTTAAATAAGGGGTGGTTTCCTTTAATTTACTAAAGCCAAACATTGATAGAAAAAAGCACTCCCTATTGATTATTTACCATAAAGAAAAAGTTTTAACAAAAAAAATTACAACAAAAATCAATCTCTCTAGTCGTTCAACGTTCTCTGTCTCTTTACTATTCTCTTGTTGAAAACTTAAAAAAAAATACAAGGTGAGTTTTATTAGATGTAAAGTTTCACCTTCTAAATTTCCAATATATCTCCTACTTTCCATTATTTTTACCGTCTACACTTCGTAAAAAGTTGCAAACTCCTTCTTAAGTATTTCAATTAATCCATCAGCACAGATTTCAATATTCATGACAATTCTTCGATATACAGGCTGCCCCATAAGTTGCGTACATCTTTTTAGAGGTATACAGAGTTTTTCAATCAGACAAAATTTTTTTGTAGGAGTCCCTGGAGAACATTTTAGCGAAATTAGGGCTTTGTAGCTCATTGAGAAATTGGTGAAAAAACGCTTTATTCTGATAATGTTGCGATTTCCACCAACTACACGCATAAACCGACTGAGAATGGTTTGTAGACCATCATAAAATTGATTTTTCACGTTTTTCGCAACTGTATTCCGCAAAAGATGGAAAAAAATGAACGAATCTAGTAACCCTTCTCTATTGTTTACTATTTTTAACGTGATAGGGTAAGATTGCTTATGTTAATTCCGTGTTGTTTTTTTTTAATAGAAAATCCTTAACATTGGATACATTGGAAACAAATAAGGAGCACGTGACTTTTATTAGGTATTTTTACATTAAAGGAAATCAGAATAAGAGCAGTAAACACTGAATTAGTATAAACAATCTTACCCTATGAAGTTGAAAACAGTAAACAACAGAGATTACCCATACTAGATTCATTCATTTTTTCAACGATGGATCTCACGACTTTTTTAAAAAAATTCCAAGATACAAATGAGAAAAACAGGAAAAATCAATTCTATGACGATCCATGAGCCATTCTTAGTCGGTTTATGCGTATAGTTGGCTGGCGGAAATAGCAAAATTGTCGGAATGTAGCGGTATAAGAGCCATTCTTAGTTGGTTTATGCGTATAGTTGGTTGGCGAAAATCGCGACATCATCGGAACATAGCGTTTTTTCACCAATTTTCCAATAAGCTACAAGGTCCTAATTTTGCCAAAATGTTTTCCAGGAACCCTTACAACTCCTTGAAATATTTTTGTAAACGCTCGCCAAATAATGATATAGTTACCATAAGAACTTTTCATCTGATGTGAATAATCCCGTATAGGGGATGAAATTCTAAGACGAATAGTCTTGTATCATTTTTTCACCTGACGGACAGGTACCTAATTAGTAATTAATCAAATTAAGTAGCTTATCAGGTGTTCCTTTGAATGCTGATCAGATGAAAAAATGGTACAGGACTTTTCGTCTTAGAATAAATTAGAGAAAGTGTGTATCCAGAGGGGGTTGTATATGCATTTTTACCTATCACAATGCCCACTTACAGTCCACTCGTAAAAAACCATCATAATTCGCCACCAACATGTCCCATAAATGTGAAAGTCGTAATGTTGTGGGTAAGAGCACTAGGAGTCTTAAGGGGGTGGTTAGTAGTGTTTGTTATAAAGAAGGGAAAAATTACACAAAACCTTTCGGCTTTTCTTGTTACGTATGTATTTTTTTCCAGTTTGAATGTGTTAATATTACACTATTTACAGTTATTTTAAAAATTATTAACGCTGTTAAGATAGAAAAACAAAGAGATTATTCACAAATTAAAAAAAAAATATTTATAAAAATAAATAAAAAGCTGCAAATTAACACAAAGGCTATTCTATACGTGCGTTTTTATTATTTGCAAAAAGTGCCACCACCGTTAATTAACAGAAATACTCACCGGTTAAGTTTTGAAAAATGTTTAATTAAAAAAAAATATTTAATTTATTTGAAAAAAATAAAGAAAACTTGTTTACAATTTGTTATTAATTCAAGAATATCCTTTGATAGAAATACGCAACAACCATATAGAATAGCCCTGTAACATAGTAAAAGAGTATTAATTAATTATAAAGGAATTTTAAAAATAATCAATGTTGTTGTAGTCGTTGTTTAATTGCATTCTTTAACAGATCCGTACCGTAACTTTTCAAAGCATCTGTCAATTTATCAACAAATCCACCACTCGACGATCCAGAATTTCTATTTTGTGGATAATACGGATTCTGTTGGTATGGATTGTAACCATTTTGATAATTGTAATTATTCGGATAACCCTGTTGTGGATAGCCTTGTTGTGGGTAACCATTATAATAACCACCTGGATAATTTGGATAACCAGCAGCGGGTTGTTGTTGTTGTGGATATCCACCACTGTTTGTGTTCTGATATGGATGCCGTGGTGGTTGTTGATTATTTGTATTTGGATAACCAGGATAACCTGAACCGATTTGACCACCTTGATAACCAATACCACCATGGGATGGTTGTACTACACCACTAATTGGACGTGGTGTTGTTTCACCTCTTGGTATATTCGGATATAGGTTACCACCACTTGGATTATTTTTTAGTTCACTTGTATCATAACCCACACGACCAGCTAGTGGATTCGATTTTAATTAATTAAATGTAATTGTGTTATTTGGATGGAAATTGATACCTTTACTGTGGTCATCGTAGCATCTTGGTCTGGTACCGTCCAGACGGCAGACTTGACTCGGTGGACAGACGAAATCTTTGCACGTTCTCGGGCCGCTGTTTGCTTTCGGTTTGCACGTTGGATACCTGGAAATACCTTTAATTTTTCTCTACGTTCTCCAAAAAAATTAGAACTAAGGACACACACAGCTACTTTTGATGGGCCTGCAAAAGTTGCGCATTCTGTTCACAGTTCTGTTCAAACAAGCGGGCAGCACGAAACTTTTTGGAAATAGGAAAAATTGACCTCAACTTTGGCAAATTACGAAATAGATGAATAATTACTACTTTTATGCTTGAGTTTGGTCTATAGAACACAAACGGGTACTCTACTCATGCTCAAGCATGGATAGCGCCTCAAGAACCGTTTATAGGTAGCTAGAACACAACTTTGAGTTCAAGCAACGGTCCGCACTTAAGAGTAGTATATAAAACACAAACGGGTAGCGTACTCATAGTCAAGCATCGGTAGTGCCTCAAGTACCGTTTATAAATACGGACATAACAGTAAATTTGCAAGGTACTTGTTGTCTCGATAGACTAAACAACAAATAAATGCTTATTGTAAAAATGGTAAGTTAACAATTGTGGGTGTTTCCTGCAAAATTTTATTGCATCTTTTAAAAGTAGTAAATTAACATTCATTAATGCATAATTTACAAAAGTTGACGTCAATTTATCTCATTTCAAAGGATTTTAAAAGGGAGCTTTTTGCCTGGAATAGACTGCCTAGGTGTTCCTTTAGAAGTCCTTAGAATAATTATTTTAATCTCAATAGAAATAAGAGAGCCAGTGGCGGACTAGCAAGCTTTTTCGTCCCGGGCAATTACTGTGAAAATCGTCCTTCGGTAAAACACTAATAATTTTTAGTTCCAAACATTTTTAGTATCAGCCACGATCTTTGTTCATCCCGATTTTTTAATGTTTTTGCATAATAAGGGTTCTTCCAATAAAATTGGCCCCTTTTTAAGTAACATGGTGGCAAACCTTTCATGATTAATTAAGGGTCAAATGATAAAGATCTCCCACATCCAGGGCCGGCGCTATATCTTGCGGGATCCTGTACATAATAACAAAGAGGGACTTTCCCTCATATGAAAGATACTTGGAAAAAATTTGATTTGCTTTTATTGAGTTATTTGTTAGTTTCAAAAGTCTAGAGTAGAAAAAGTTTTTTTACTGCTCAAAAATTGATGATCTACGTCCTAAAATCTAGATTAAAGTGGAGGAATTCAGGTCTAAAACTTTGTAAAGATGCTTCAGTCTAATTTCTTGAATGATTCTATACCTATAAAAATTTGTCAGAAAACTGGTGGTTTATAATCAAAATGTCTCAAAATTTAAAATGAGAATGTGGCTCAAAAATCGACTAGACATTTTGTAAATTTCATTCTTATCACAACTTAAAACTGGAGTTCACTAAAAATGGATGATTTAAGCACAAAAATCTAGATTAGAAGACTTTGAAGTGAGCCCTTTTTTATAATTGAATGACAAATTCACCAAAATGTTCGATTTTAGTGCAAGAACATGTCAAAAGTCTCACAATTTTGCATTTTTTGACTCGAGAATAAAATTCAATTAAAAATATAAAGTTCGGCTAAAAAATGCACTCAACTTAATTAAATCTCCTACTTTTACCAATTCGATAATAAAATTTGTTAAAAATTATAATTTATAAGGAAAATGACCATAGGTCTTAATTGAGTCGAAAGTCCATTTTTTTACAATTCATCGCAAAAATTCACTTAAAATCAGTGCCTTATAACAATTCCTTCTTAAAACTTTGACTAAAAGTCAATAATTTAGCTCTCTAGTAGAGTAAAAGTTTCTAAATTGTTTCCTTCACAGCTTAATTGCTAGCAAAATTTATTAAGAACTGTTGATTTCTGAAGAAAGTTTGTTTTTTGTAACATACAGGGTGTTTGGTCTAAGTATGGTGAGTTCTAAAAAACTCCTATTAGTCGACGAGCGATTCGAAAAATATTTTGACGATTTGTAGAAGAGTTCCTAAGGAATATTTTAGCAAAACTAGAACCTCGTAGCTCATTTCGAAGTTGGTCAAAAAACGATCGTTTTGGACAATGGCGCAATTTTAAAAAAACAAGAACGCAAAACGACTAAAAATGACTCAGAGACCTTCTCAACATTGATTTTTTTCGTTTTTCTCCATGGGATCCCAGAGAAAATACGAAATATTTTCACCTGTTACAGAATAAAATAGAGAAAAACGAAAAAAATCAATTTTTGGAGGATCCTAAAGTCATTCTAACAATAAGTCGTTTTGCGTGTTTAGTTCGTTTTTGAAAATCACTAATCGTCAGAAATAAGCGTTTTTTGACCAACTCTCAAATGAGCTACAAGGCTATAATTTTGCTGACATGTTCTTTAAGGACCCTCCTACAAATCCTTAAAATATTTTTCGAATCGCTCGTCGACTAATAAAAGTTTCTTAGAACTCACCATACTTAGATCAAACACCCTGTATATTAAATTAATTTTGGCATTCCTGTACAGTGCCACCTTCAGGTAGTGCCTAAGCGCTAGCGACGGCCCTGACTTTAAGGACACTTAAATGCATTATTCGTTTATAAGACACATAAGTGCTGCAAATGTTTCAACCGATCTGATACTTTTTGCAGCAGCTGCAATTTGTAAAAAATGCTATTCACACTTTGCAACTTTTAAGAGTTCGCGCAACTCGGAAATATTTCGAGCAACTGTACTGCAGCGCAGTAAAAGTATCTATATGTGCCCTTAGCTTAACACTTACGATCCACATTCATTTTGTCGTTGATAGTATGAACAAGGGTCGTTTTCCATTACGCATTCTTCATTACTGAGACACCCTATATCTTTGCATGTCCTTCCATATTCTAAAAATTTGCCCGAAAATTGTTGAAAATTTCTTAAAAACAAAATGGTTGAACTTACTTGAAAACCCATGAGTTAGACTTGAATACATTAGTAATAAGAAACAAAATCCAACTGTATCCATTTTCTTGTTCTGTAAAAGAAAAGAAGTCAAAATAATAATAATAATAATAATAATAATAATAAAAATGAATGAAAAGCTCCATGAAATGCTATTGATGGAACTAAAACAAAGACTGATCCGGTTGAAATTGCTTATTATTTGAATTTAGAGAAAATATCGACATTTCTCATGGCGATGTTTTGTTTAATTTACAACAATGATAATGAAGGAAATCGAGAAGTAAAGAGGAAATTTCTAGATTTGAAACACACCCTATCAATCTGTCTCTTTCACATTTATTGTATTGTATTGTAGTTTTGCGTTATTATTATTGTATCGACAATAATAATAACGCAAAACTAATAATAAACACAAGTACAATCTTTAAATTATTTACATTTTATGTCTGATAGTAAATCTTGAAATGACAATAAAAGGGTTGAATTGTTGTATCGGATTTTATAGTTCAACATCAATATTGATAGGGGTTGGTTTTAAAAAGTTTTAAAAGAGTTAAAATGTAACAATACGAAACTATAAGAACGACAAATCGTTGATTCGTAATATGAAATGAAGAAATTGTAACAATAACAATGTACACCCTGTCTGTTACAAATTAGACAACTTAACTTTGATTATTATTAAGCCTAACATCAAGTTGATCGAATAACAAATTTTAAAACAAATTTAATCAACTTGTAACGCTATCCTCATTTATTCTCTTTTATAAAATAACTTTCATATGCTACCGCACATAACATAGAGTTAATTGCATCATTAATTATTAACACCAAGTAATTAACAAAATTATTTACAATTATTTAACAACTGACATGCATATAACACACACGCACACATACACACATAAAGTGGTCAAGTAAATTGTTAAACAATGATCTGTTAATTGAGGGTAATTTTAATAGTTCCTCTCTATTTCTAACTCTTTCTTTTTCATGTTCTATCATTATCATCATCATCATCATCATAGTTTATATATTGATTTTGTCGTAAAGAAATTAGGTTGTCTATATTTCTATCTCTGTTCTTTATACATATAGAGAACCCAACCCTTAAAACGCCACATCGAACTTTGCTAACTGTCGAATGGCCTTCTATAAACAAGTTAAGAAATGGCAAATAGAGCTGTAGTATGGACATGGGTGGTAGTGGTATTCAGGGTAGAAACTACCCTTACTCTCTTTCTCTCTCTCTCTCTCTCTTTCTGTATTTTATTGAATTGTATAGACTATAGAGTATGTGGTTGTAATGGTCAACTCTATCAACTTTCAAACAGTGGCGTAGCTAGAAATCTTGGAGACTCAGACAAAACTTAAAATAAGATTTACACATCGGGTTGTTCATTTAAAACTCTATACAGAGTGTTTGATCTAAATATATGGTTGATTCTATGGAACTCCTATTAGTCGACGAGTGATTCGAAAAATATTTTATGGATTTGTAGGAGACTCCATAGAGAACATTTTAGCATAATTAGAACCTCGTAGCTCATTTTGAAGTTGGTCAAAAAATGATCGTTCTGGACAATGTTGCAATTTTCAAAAACAAACTAAACACACAAAACGACTAAGAATGGCTCGGAAACCTCCCCAACATTGATCTTTATCGTTTTTCTCGCTCGTCGACTAATTGGCGTTTCAAGCATATTTAGATCAAACACTTTGTATTCATAGTTCTTATGGCTAGTCGTATTTATTTGGCGAGTGATTAAAAAAATATTTTTGGAGAATATTCTATAACAAAATTAGAACCTCGTAGTTGATCAAAAGCACTCGGTCCTGACTATGTCGTGAATTTCAAAAACTAGCTGCACTCGTAAAATTACCTAGAATGACTCGAAGATTCTCCTAGCACTGATTTTTTTCCGTTTTTTCCATTGTATTCTGGAACAAGTAGAAAGTTTTTTTCCTAGGATGCAGTCAAGGAAAACGCAAAGATCCATGGTGGAAAGGACGTCGTTTTACGCGTATAGATAGTTATTGATAATTGTAACACTGTCCAAAATAAGCTTTCTTTTCGGCCAACTTCCAAATGAGCTACGAGGTTCTAATTCTGTCAAAATGTTCCCCAAGGACCAGGGACTTGTCTATAAATCCTTAAAATAACATGTACTCAAAAATCACATAGTAATGGGACCTTAGGCATCGCCGATAGTTGCGCCACTGCCCGAAAACTAAAAAATATCATTTTCTATGTTCTGTATCATAGGTATTTTAACTCGAATGATGGATCTTTCTACTCCATCATTCTACTAGAAAACCAAATAAATACATATAGTTTCAACCCTTAGTTTTATAAATAGATATTTTTCTGGAATTTTATTTTGTATCATATAGTTTTTGTAATATCTGTACAGCTAACCACAATTGATTCTAACGGCTTGACTGTTTTTTTTTATACAGGGTTATTCACGTCGGACGAAAAGTTCTTTTGGCACAACTCCCATTATTCTATCTATAAGAGGATCCCTAGAAAACATTTTAGCAAAATTATAACTTCGTAGCTCATTTGGGAGTTGGTCACAAAAAGGCTCGTTTTGGACAAGGTCACGATTTTCGAAAACTAGTTAAAGACGCAAAGCAATTAAGAATGACTGAGACCCTTTTTTCGATTTTCCTCATTTTATTCTGGAGCAGGTGGGAATGTTTCGAATTTTTTCTACAATGTAAGCCGCTTTGCGTGTTTAATTCGTTTTTGAAAATCGCTACTTTGTACAAAACGAGCGTTTTTTGACCAATTTCCAAATGAGCTATGAGACTCTAATTTTGCTAAAATGATCTCCAGTTACCTCTCTTGGGAATCGTTTATCATGGGACTTGCTATAAAAACTTTTTGTCTGACGTGAATAACCCTGTATACGGGGTTATCCATGTCTTTCTTTGATTATGTTCGATCATAGCTTGGTTCAACCACTTGTTTTTTTCCAATGAAAATGTTCAAATGTAGTAAAGTGTACGAACTAAGCTATGATCGAACATAATCGAAGACATGGCCAACAGCGAGGTAAAATGGTCTTGTACAGTTAGGTGCATGGAAAAGGTGACGACTCTTGAGCAGGAAAAACCCCTTCATTTAGTTGTGTAAACCAAGCTTTGTCCATTTTGAATGAAAGAGGTCAAAGATTGTGGCGCCATGTAAATCAACAACATAACCCTCTATTCCTTTCATTATTTCTGGTAGAAGATCTTTCTTTGCCAATTTCGAGCTGCTAGACATTTTGAGGACCTCTCTCATTAGTCTGATTTACACAGCCAGATAAGTAATATCACTTTCTCCATGCACCTAGCTATACATACTGTGTGCGTTGTTGAAGTTATGAATTTTTCTCAGAATTGTCTTTACTTTATATTTCTGAAAAAGTGATTCATTTAAAGAGTCTTGATTTCGAATCACGAATACAACCAAGTTCAAATTCCAAGGATTTTTATTGGGTATACAAAATGGATTTCGATTTTTTTTTTTAAATTAGAAAATTTGTATTGGTTCTATGAACTAGCGTTGTTGGATGATTGTTTTGATCCTGATTAAACCTTGATTTCGTATTCGATCATTAATTAAATAAGGGCATAATGACAAAACGTGTTTTCATAATTGAAACATACAAATTGTTTCATTTTAAGAGTCTTAGATCGACTTCCACATAAAACTGCGTATACAGGGTGTTTGATCTAAGTATGGTGAGTTCTAAGAAACTCCTATTAATCGACGAGCGATTCGAAAAATATTTTGAGGATTTGTAGTAGAGTCCCTAGGGAACATTTTAGCAAAATTAGAACCTCGTAGCTTATTTCAAAGTTGGTCAAAAAACGATCGTTTTGGACAATGTCGCAATTTTCAAAAACGAACAATACACGCAGAACGACTATAAATGACTCAGAGACCTTCCCAACATTGATTTTTTGGTTTGTCTCCATTGTATTCCAGAGAAAATACGAAAAAAATCAATTTTGGGAGGATCCTAAAGTCATTCTAATTGTAAGTCGTTTTGCGTGTTTAGTTCGTTTTTGAAAATCACTACATCGTCAGAAATGAGCGTTTTTTGACCAACTTTGAAATGAGCTACGAGGCTGTAATTTTGCTGACATGTTCTTTAAGGACCCTCCTACAAATTCTTAAAATATTTTTCGAATCGCTCGTCGACTAATAGGAGTTTCTTAGAACTCACCATACTTAGAGCAAACACCGTGTATAGATCCGACATTCTTCAGTTAGTAATATTGTGGAAGAGTCAATTGAAACTATCCATCATTAATTATGACCACTTTCATTTATTTGCTTTATCCGTACTGAAACATGCACCCACTTGAATGGAACATTCTGTAGATTCGTAAAATTGTTTAGTATACCGATTATGATAGAGATACAGGGTGTTTCACATTTGGTTGGATAGTTCTTGTTGTAACTCATATTGGCTAGGGAATGATTTGAAGGATAGTCCTTGGAGTATATTTTAATGATTGCAGTTGATTTTTGCCAAGTAGCTACCCTCATAAAATGACTTAGAATGACTCGAAAATCCTGGTAACATTAATATTTTTCGTTTTTCTCTATTGTATTGTCCAGAATACAGTGGGGAAAAAAGTTTCTCGAATAATTGTAGCTCATTTTGAAATGTGTCAAAAATTGCTCGTTACTTGAGGCTCCCACTAACATTGATTTTTTTCGGTTTTCTCCATTTTATTTTGAAACAGGTGGGCTTTTTTTGCATTTTTTCTAGTGTGTAATGGATAAAAATATAAAAAAATCGTTTTGATTGTTAATCTCGTTTTTGAAAATTGTGCTTTTGTCAGAAACGCGAATTTTTCCATCAACTTCCAAACGAGCTACGAGGTTCTAATTTTGCTAAGACTATTTCGAGGGATTATTCTACGAATCCTTGAAATATCGAATCACTCGTCAACGACAAGGTTTTTCTTACGAATTTATCACATTTAGTGTTTAATGGCGAGATACAAGGTATCGGATCTAAATATGAAACTCCTATTAGTTGACGAGCGATTCGAAAAATAGTTTAAGGATTTGTAGGAGGGTTCCTGAAGACTATTTTATGAAAATTAAAACCTTGTAGCTAATTTGGAAGTTAGTCAAGGAACTATCTTTTTGAAAATCGCGACATCGTCACAAATGAGCGTTTTTTGATCAACTTTCGACTGAGCTATGAGGTTCTAATTTTGGTGAAAATCTAAATAAATACGATTCGTGTGAAACTCCTTTTAGTTGGCGAGCGATTAAAAAAATGCTTCAAGGATTTATAGGAGAGTGTCTAGAGATCATTTTAGCAAAATTATTACCTCGTAGCTCATTTGGAAGTTGGTCAAAAAATTGCTCGTCTCTAACGATATTGCGATTTACAAAAACGAATTATGCACGTTAAACGATTTAGAATGACTCAAGGATCCTCATAACTTAATTTTGTTTTGTTTTTCTCTACTTTGTTCTGGAGTGGGGGCAAATGACTCCTATTTTTTCGAGGGTGCAATGAAAAAAAATGGAAAAGAATAATGTTAGGAGGGTCTTCGAGTCATTCTTAGTCTTTTAGCGTGTACAACTCGTTTTTGAAAATCGCGACATCGTCAGGAGCGAGCGTTTTTTGCCCAACTTCCAAATGAGCTACGAGGATCTCTAGACGCCCTCCTATAAAGCCTTGAAATAATTTTCAAATCGCTCTCCAACTAATAGGAGTTTCACACGAATTATATACATTTAAATTTTCACCCCTGTATTACTATGGTACGGAAAAACCCTAAACTGTAGCATTTTAATTTACATTGTTGCTAGTATCATTTCATAAGTCAAGTCGGCGGAATCAATTACGGATCACTATAATCTAATATATTAAATTGTCTACAAATTGGACGATTGCGAATTTGGGGCGCTATTTAGGTGAACCAATTTGATATAAAAATTCAAAACAGACAATTTTTCAATTAGAAAAAAATCGAAGAGAAGCATATTTAATCTAAGATACCTTGAAAAAAACACATACACAAAAGGAATCACTCAAGGTTATAATAATTAGATCTCTATGTTAATTGTTATAATTTTTCTTAATATTATTGATTGTTGTTATTGATCTTCAAAGTGGCTAAAAATAAATATGACGACTTTGACATGGTTGTGATAACCTTTTTCTTGTTATTTTGTTCGTTTTTTTTTTCTAAACAAAAATCCATCAAATTTCATTTAATTAATCTCAAATAACAATAGAACAATCAATTAAAAACAACAATAAAATAATAAAACGTACCTTTTATTTGTTTTTTATTTATTTTTCAATGCAAAAATATAGAAACGTCAATTATGTAAATAAAGCCACACGCGTTTTAAGTTTAATTTTATCGACTATTTTCACAATAATACACCACAAACACTACCAATAGACTGACTGCTGCTATTCTACAACGTATACAAACCAACTTAATTTTAATCGCAGTAGGTATTAAAAATATGACGTCAGTATTCGTCATGGCCAACTTTCGCCTTATTCCGGACATATAAATTTGAATTTAACCAGGAGCGGCTCGTATATAAACACTGCAAAATTGCTGCACCTCCTGTTCTCATTCAAAATGTATAAATAACATACAGTCTAACTGACAGTGAAATTTCAAGGACGCGTCACGTTTATTAGGCACATTCGTTACATTAGAGAAAAGAAAGATATAACGTAGAGAGATGGAGAAAGAGAGTTATACATTCGAACGCTACGGGAGTGGAGCAAAAGAGAGTGACGTGTACACTACGATACAAAGCGTAATAAGTTTTCTTTATTTATCTCTTATTCTTCTTTCTTTTCCCCCTCCTATTCTTTCCTTCTTCTTCTATCTTTCTCTTTCTCATTCTTCATTCTCTCTTTTCTTTCTTTTCTAACTTTTTTCTCTATTTCTTTCCTATCTGTATTTCTTTCTTTGGTTTTTTCTCTGTCTTGTGACTCTTTCTTCCTCTCTTTCTTTTTCTCCTTTTCCTGTCTACTTCTCCTATCTATTTTTTCCTCTTCTATGTCGTCTTACCTTCTCTCCTGACTTTCTTACTTTTTTTCTCTTTTGTTTCTTTCTTTCTTTCTCTTTTTTTGCCTTCGACATTCTTTAATTGGTTCTTTCTCTGATGCTTCTTCTTTCTCTTGATGACATGTAATTAATCTTTTCTTTCTTTTTGTTCTTTACTTCTTTTTGAAATGAAACTCGTTAAGCGGCGATTCCATAAATCGATAATTGGACGAGAATTGACAGTGAAATTTCAAAGACGCGTCACTTTTATAAGTCACATTTTGTTACACGAGAAAGATGAAAGATATAACGTTCTGAGAAGGAGAACGAGAACTAAACATTCCGACGTCACGGAAGTGGAGAAACAGAGAGCATCGTATACACAATTATACAAAACGATAAAATCAAACAGTGAGATTCTCACACTAAATCTCTTTTATTCTTTATTTTTTTTTTCAAGTTTCTTCTGTCTTTTATCTTTCTTTTTTTCCTTCTCCTATTTTTTCTTTCTTCTCCTGCCTTATTTCTTCCTTCATCTTTCATTCTTTCTTCTCACTTGTCAACTATTTTTCTTTTCTTTCTTCTCCTGACTCTTTTCTCTGTTTCTCTTCCATCTGCCTTGCTTACTTCTTCCTATCTTTCTATCCTTCGTTCTTTTCGTCTCTTTGTTTCTACCTCTTCTATCTATCTTTATTTCTCTTCTATCTTCTCACTTGCTTTTCTTTCTCTCTTGTCTTTCATTATTTCTCTTTTGATAACGTTATAGGCATTTTTCTGCGTGAAAGCAGCATCCCCACTTGTCCAACTCACGGTGCCGCCTCTGTATCTAGCATTTAAAAAATAAAGTAGGCAACTAATTTTGTTGCTATATGAAGCCATATTTCTCTAATTCTAAATTGAAAATCGATTGATAATTCTGTAAATAGTACGGGTGGTAGTTGTAGTAAATGTAAGCCAGCATACAGGGTGTCGCTTCTAAATATGGTTGATCCTATGAAACTCCTATTAGTTGACGAGTAATTCGAAAAATATTTCAAAGATTTAGGGGGGAGTCCTAGGAGATTATCTTAGCAAAATTAGAACCTTGTAGCTCATTTATAAATTGGTCAAAAACGCTCGTTTCTGACGATGTTGTGATTTCCAAAAACGAGCTAAACACGTAAAACGACTAAGGATGACTCGACGACCTTATCAACATTGATTATTTTCGTTTTAATCCAATACATTCTGGAATAGATGGAATATTTCGGATTTTTTATGCAGAATTCAATGGATAAAGCGTAAAAAAGTAATGTTGAGAGGTTCTTCGAGTCATTCTTGTAAGAACTCACCACATTTAGAGCCGACAGCCTGTATATAGGGTGTCGATTGTAAATATGGTCGATTCTATGAAATTCCTATTAGTTGGCAAGCCGTTTAAAAAATACTTCTAGGTTTTGTAGGGGGCTTCCTGGGCACCATTTTAGCAAAATTGGAACCTTGTAGATCATTTGAAAATTGGCCAAAAAAACATCACGATTTTTACCAACTAGCTGCACACATAAAATGACTAAGAATGTCTCGAGGGCCCTCCTAACATTGATTTTTTTCGTTTTAATCGAATACATTCTGGAATAGATGGAATATTTCGGATTTTTTTTTTGAAAAATTCAATGGATAAAACGTAAAAAAGTAATGTTGAGAGGCTCTTTGCGTCATTGTGCGAAGAAGTCACTACATTTAGGGCCGACAGCCCGTATTCAGGGTGTCGATTGTGAATATGGTCGATACTATGAAATTCCTATTAGTTGGCGACACGTTTGAAAAATACTTTAAGGTTCTGTAGGGGGCTTCCTGGGCACCATTTTATCAAAATTAGAACCTTTTAGCTCATTTAGAAGTTGGTCAAAAACGCTCGTTTCTGGCGATGTTTCGATTTTCAAAAACGAGCTAAACACGTAAAACGACCAAGGATGACTCGACGACCTTTTCAATATTGATTATTTACATTTTACTCCATTGCAAAAAGGGAAAAAGTCAATGTTGGGAGGATCCTCGAGTCATTCTAAGTTTTTTTTTTCGAACAATTTCCAAATGAGCTACGAGGTTCTAATTTTACTAATATCGATTCCCCTGTGAGTCCTTTCGAATCTCTCACCAACTATTAGTCTCACAGTATTGACCATTTTTATAATCGACACCCTGTATATGTACACACATATAAAAGTTGGTATAGTTAGTAAAGTTGCTAAATAAATATTGATGTTAAATTCAACCATTAACTACAACTATGTCTTCAGTGTGTAGTATTTATGATGGTAATAGTCGAATTGAGACGGTTTCTCCCCACGTTCCGCTTCAATGTAAATTGTAACGAACGAACGATGATGAATGTTACTTATATACATCGTTATATAGCATATGCGGTATATTATTTATCTATTTAAAGTTGGTAAAATCAACAACTAATCTATCTTTAAAAGTTAAAGTTTAATATAAATAAGAGATTTGGTGGAATTGTGATTTGTTAAATGTTGTGTTGTATCGATAAATTTTTGTTAGAGAAACCATTCGTTTAGCTTTTAACACAATTAATCTAATTACACTTTAATTGATCCACATTTCCACCACCCCTAGTAACAAACCACCTTTAGATTCTCCAACAACTTAACCAACCGTTCACTTTTTATTGTTGTTGTTGTTATTGTCATCATCATCATTATTATTATTGTCCATCTTTCAATTAAGTTAAATTAATTTGCTGGAGATGGTTATTGCTTTTTCCGCACTACCATCATTTCAAAAAAATTGATTGAATTCGATGTTGTTAATAATTTTTTAATGGTATTGATTTTGACGATAATTTTTCAACAACTTTTAAGTATAAAGTCGATGTAATTTTTTTTTTTTTAATTCTTTTGCTTTCAAATAAAACCGGAACATCGACATTTCTGTAATAGCCAAACTAGAAGGAAATGTCGTTCCATATGTAGTTCTATGTCAGTTCCGGTTTGAAGAAGATGCAATATTTCGATTAAAATATTTCCGGATAGTCTCTGCATTCGAATTTTATCGCAATATAAATGTGTAAAGACAGTAATAATAGAAGAACAAATAAAAAAAAGATCGTTCGTAAGAGAATTATTAGGGAAATATTGTCTCAAAATGAACAATATAAGTCACGCAGCATTTTTTCTCTTTTATACAATTCCTATGAGTTTGTCGTACGGTATACGTTCTGTATACATGGATCTATGAAAAATACTTCAAAGTTTTGTAGGGGTCTTTCTGGGAACCTTGTAGCTCATTTGAAAGTTGGTCAATAAGATATCATGATTTTTACCAACTAGCTGCACACATAAAATGACTTAGAATGTCTCGAGGGCCCTCCTAATATTGATTTTTTTCGTTTTTGTTCAATGCATTCTGGAATTGTTAGAATATTTCGGATTTTTTGTAGAATTTTGAGCCGACAGCCCATATACAGAGTGTCAATTGTAAATGTGGTCAATTCTATGAAATTCTTATTAGCTGGCGAGCCTTTTTAGAAATACTTTAAGGTTCTGTAGGCGGCTTCCTGAACACAATTTTAGCAAAATTGGAACCTTGTAGCTCATTTGAAAACTGGCCAAAAACATCATGATTTTCACCAACTAGCTGCACACATAAAATGACTTAGAATGTCTCGAGGGCCCTCCTAACATTGATTTTTTTCGTTTTAATCCAATACATTCTGGAATAGATGGAATATTTCGGATTTTTTATGCAGAATTCAATGGATAAAGCGTAAAAAATAATGTTGAGAGGTTCTTCGAGTCATTCTTGTAAGAACTCACCACATTTAGAGCCGACAGCCCGTATACAGGGTGTCGATTGTATGAAATTTCTATTAGTTGGCGAGCCGTTTGAAAAATACTTCAAAGTTTTGTAGAGGGCTTCCTGGGCACCATTTTAGCAAAACTGGAACCTTGTAGCTCATTTGAAGATCAAAAAACATTAGGATTTTTATCAACTAGCTGCACATATAAAATGATTTTGAATGTCTCGAGGAACCTCCCAACATTGATTTTTTTGGTTTTTCGCCAATATATTCTGGAATAGTTGGAATATTTCGGATTTTTTTTGTAGAATTCAATGGATAAAGCGTAAAAAAGTAATATTGAGAGATTCTTTGAGTCATTCTTAATTGTTTTACGTGTTTAGCTTATTCGCGACATTGCCCAAAACGATCGTTTTTTGCTCAACTTCCAAATGAACTAAGAGGTTCTAATTTTGACGAAATAGGTTCCACGTGCTTTCCTTACGAATTCTTGAACCGACCACATTTAGAGCCGACAGCCCGTATACAGGGTGTCGATTGTAAATATGGTCGATTCTATGAAACTCCTATTATTTGACGGGCAATTTGAAGAGTATTTCAAGGATTTGTAGAGGACTTCTGGATATCATTTTATCGAAATTAGAACCACGTAGCTTACCTAAAAATTGAATATATCGCGATTTTTAAAAATTTGATACACACTTAAAATGAAGCTCCACCCAACATTGTTCTTTGTTCTAGAACAGGTGAAAATGTTTGCCACTTTCCCTACAATAGAGTAAAACGAAAAAATCGTTGTTGAGAGGGTTTTTGAGTCATTTTTGGTCGTTTTACATGTTCAGCTTATCTTTGAAAATTATGAAATTGTCCAAAATGATCGATTTTTGCCCAACTTCTAAATGAGCTACGAGGTTCTAATTTCGCTAAAATGGTCCCCAGGACTTATCTTACATAGCTTTGAAATATTTTTTAAATCGCTCGTCAACTAATAGAAGTTTCACCAGATCAACCATATTTAGAATTGACACCCTGTATACTCACACACATTATAAACGCAAAGAAGATTTTAATAAAGATTAAAGGTGAATTTGTATTTACATTTGTCTATACATATAATGCAATCTCTTTGGAAAGTGGTCGTAAATGGAATTAACGGATTAAAAGAGCAATCTTTCTGGACAGCATACCGGATGTTTCCATATAACGAACAGAGATAACGAATAAGAGTAAAACAAAACGAAAGAACAAATTACTTGCAACTAAACTAACAAAGAAATATTTACATGTTTCCTTCTCTAATTTCGATGATACTTTGTTGAAATTTAAAAGATGCGTTCACATCTAACGAACGAATGCGAACGAACAAACAAAAACAACAAATCCACAAATTCACGAACACTAACAAACATGCTTCACTAAATGTAATCGGGAATTGCCGTAAACACTATGTATACGAACACGAACGAAATCAAACGAGCAATTTTCTTCGAAGGATTGACATGTTTGATGTTTGTTCGAGTTAGATTTACCGTAAATACCTAAAATTTCTATGTTTACATTTTCGTTCATTTGCATTCGTTCTTTAGATGTGGACGCGGATTTAGAGACACATATTTTTGGAATTTTGGCGATATTTTGCATTTTTTCTAGAATGTAATAGCGAAAATTCACTGTTGGAGGGAATCTTCGAGCCATTCCTAGTCGTTTTACGTGTGTAGTGCGTTTTTAAAATCACGACATTTTACAAAACGATCCTTTTCAGCCGACTTACAAATGAGCTACGAGGCGCCAATTTTGCTAAAATGGTTTGTAGAAACTATACCCTTAAGTTCTTAAAACATTATTCGAATCGGTAGCCAACTAATAGGAGTTGTCATGAGATTTAGGCACTCTGGGGTTAAAAGCAAGGCCTGTATTAGAAATTAAAATAATCATTCTAATGAATTAAAGCTAAAGCTAAAGTGCCAAACATAATTTTTCAGAAGAATCCCAATAGGTATTTTCAACCTTAGTGTTCTTTTTTTTCTTCTTATATGAGTGTTTGCCACAAAATCGCAAAGTACTGGTAAGACAAGTGTATATGAACAGTACCGATCGAAACCTATTCTATGCGGTCCTCATCCCAAACACTCCTGGCAGTGGCTATTGGCTACCTGAAAGAAAAACTTTTTCCAATCATTTTTCATCTGGTTCTCATCGTGAAAACTTTTGACTGTTTCTCTTGGCGACCTGGAAGATACCGATTCCGCAGTGGCAATTGGTGACCGAAATATCACCGTTGTTAGCTAATGTATAGTTATAGAATACTACCCAATTTTGACATAATCATTCTATCGTGTTTTTTTATGATTCTCGATGTCAAAAATTATGATAATAATAGGGAAACTAACCCTTCAAACACACAAACTCTCAAACACACACACACACACACACATACACGTGGATCTTTGGGGATGATATTCGTCTTTGGCATAAACTCAAAACTTTTGACTCAACAATCTACTCCCACATAAGCGATTTTCTTTTACATAGCAATATGTGTGTGTGTTTGTGTGTGCGTGTGTGTGTGAAAATGTGAAAACTGGAATAGTAGGGGGTTGGTTGGATGGGGTGAGGGTAGGGGGTTGGAAAAAACTTTATTCAACCATCCGGTTCTCATCCTAAACACTTCTGGCAGTGGCTATTGGCTACCTGAAAGAAAAACTTTTTCCAATCATTTCTCATCTGGTTCTCATCGTGAAAACTTTTGGCTGTTTCTCTTGGCGACCTGGAAGATACCAATTCCGCAGTGGTAATTGGTGACCGAAATATTACCGTTGTTAGCTAATCCATAGTTATAGAATACTACCCAATTTTGACATAATCATTCTATCGTGTGTTTTTATGATTCTCTATGTCAAAAATTATGATAATAATAGGGAAACTAACCCTTCAAACACACAAACTCTCAAACATACACACACACACACACATACACGTGGATCTTTGGGGATGATATTCGTCTTTGGCATAAACTCAAAACTTTTAACTCAACAATCTACTCCCACATAAGCGATTTTCTTTTACATACCAATATATATATATATGTGTGTGTGTGTGTGTGTACGGGGAGAAAATGTGAAAACTGGAACAGTAGAGGGTTGGTTGGATGGGGTGAGAATAGGGGGTTGGAAAAAACTTTATTCAACCACCTACTACTCTGCATACTGTGATGATACTGATGCTGTTTTCTAATGCAAACTTATTTATTAAAATTACGAAGATTTATAGGTGGAAAAATCGAGGCAACTCCACCGGTTTTATTATTATTATTATTATTATATCTTTATTATAATTTTTTTTTTAAGATTTATTTTGTCTTTAAAATGATTTCAGCACGAGTAGCGAGAAAAAAATTGATAAACAACTTTATCCATTATCATTAATCCTTTTCATTGAATTTGTATCCGCGTTTTTTTCTTCTTCTTCTACTTCTTGTTCGTTCGCCTACATCATCTTCTTCTTATTCTTCTTCGATTATAAATTTTTTTTTCTACTTGTGTACTAAAGGTTATCAATAGTTTGAATTTGTATTTCGCCCCTTTTCTTATCGTAAAAGTAGAGTAAGTCGTGCGAAAATCCAAATCCCTTTCTGATAATAATCCTTGAAAATCAGACGAGGGTTCAAACTTGTATGCAGACGATGATTTTGGTCATACATATAACTACTTATATGGGGATGTTTTTGAATAGGGTGGCTTGTAATACAAGCTAAAATCAAATAATAGGATACATTGATCTAGGGTGTTATGATTTATATTATAAAGACGATTCCAATACTGGACCTTTCAATATAAAATGGGGTAAAATAATAAAATAAAAGAATTCCAATTACACGGTTAATTATCAACAAATGCAGTCGATAATAATTTTATTTTTATGACTCGTTAAAGTTGCAATAAAATCACGTTGTTATTCACAACAATTAATTGTCCACAATAAATTTTATTTGTTTGATCTAATTGATAACAAACCAAAAGAGGCACGAAAAAACTGGGTTAAACTCACCTATTATCATTTTGTGCACAATATGGTCTTTTGTTTTACGATAACCACCCCCTATAGGTATAGTTTTAGAATCGATCAGATTATTGATGACTTTAATCGGTATTCATATCAACCCTCGAATATTTTTTATCGTCAATGTTTGTTTGGCATCATTGTAATGCCAAAAATGGATTACAAACACCCCATATAATTTTTTTTTGTTATTGTTAGAAATTCGAAATTTTCTCCCTGGAAAAACCGCAAAGACAACCACCCCCCAAAAACAGCCTAAGGACGGATAAATTCACATAGTTTCATCTTTAACTTTAACCAAATTCATTCCCATCAAGTTTAATTGAGAGAGAAAGCTCATCCCTTAGAGGAGAATTAATAATTAGTTTTTTGTTGTCTTGTCAAGGGTGAATTTTTAAACTTTCTAACCCTTTAGAGATTGAAAATGTACACATTTCGTATTTACGGATTATTATATTTTTTTTTTTTTTAAATTGTAAATATGAGAAAGACGATGCGCTTGCGTCCGTTATTTTCCGGTAAATCCACATAGAGTGAGCGTCTCATTCCGGGGTGGCGTCGCGACGACTAAATTCCAGTTATAAGGGATAGATCGACAACGACGGACGGTCGTCTATCCGCAATAAATCCACTAAAATTCCTTTACTAAACACAACGTGTATATCGAAATTATTGTTAATTTTCAAACGGAAAAGTGACGGTTTTTCTCAAAATTTCTAAACTAAAACACCCCTATATGAACTTTGTGTGAGTGTCTTTGATTAATTTTTTATCACAAAAACATCCCCAAAATATGTGAATATTTATTCTGAAGATAATTGTACAGGTAGGCAATTTGTAATATTTCTAATCTGAAGGGAATTGAGGGTTGTTTTATTTCTGGGGTAACCGCCCCTTTTCAGTGATGGATTGATAAATAGTCGTTGTGACTTTCGTACAATTTTGTTTCCGTTTCTTTTATTCTTTTTCTTCATTTAGTCTTATCGTTTATCGAAATTCCACCCTTAAATGATGGATTGTTGAGTATTCGTGCAATTAATCTGTAACTTATTAGAATTTTTCACGGCCATTTTTTTTTTATTAGGGTTAATATATTCCGCCACATTACCGAACAATAATCGCCCTTTATGTGCGTGTGTAGGGGTGCTATTGATGCTTAAACTACACAATAAAAGAGATGGTATTTTATTTTTTTGTTAGATATCATCGAGAAAATATTAAACCCACCCCCTTATACTACAATGAATCAATACTGAACTTTAATTGGCAATTTTCTTTCGATTTATTTGAGCAATGGATAAATTCAGATTCACTAAACACATCAACAATTGACGCTTGCCAGTCAAAGCTATCACGTATTTCATCCCTTATTAAAATTCCACACATATGTGTCGAGGGTTAGTGGTTGTATTTAATGATTTTTTTTCTATTAATCCTGTTTTATCGAAACGAAAAGATAAGTTAACATCAATTATTTCAATTGATAAAGAGACAAGTAATTAATTCAAGTAGAACACAGTGATGTGGAATAATCAAATCAACCCTTACTATATAGTACAAGACAGATAGAAGGTAGATTTCGTTGATTAGGGTGGCTTAACATCAGTAATGGGTGTATTCTGGATGTGTTCACCCCCTTTTAGCTGGATTATAATGTCCGATTGTTGACAAACACTGGCGCATCCACCATTTTGCACATTTCTTAAACGGGTCAAAGGGGGCTTAAAGTTTAAAGTTACGATTCATATAACAACATTATTGTTGAATTAAAAAAAGGGGAAAGTGTTATTAAAGGAGAAATCATCGGGGAGTCGCTTAGTTTCCTATATATTTTTTTTTTATATTAAAAAACTTTCCATATTGAAGAATAATTTCCTATTTGAGACGATTCCTTCTAAATGGTGCCATTATTTTTGATAATTTCACCACTCTAGAGACAATTACGCAACGTTACGTGTTTATTCTGTTTACGTTAACGTTTCTTGGTGTTTGTTTATTACGCCCGCCCGTCGGGTAGCCCAATGAATAAAAATCGGCAACCTTCCGGTCGGTTCTTTATTTTTTCCGCCCTGAAGTGTGGAAAAAAAAACCGCCCCCAGGATTGATGATGAAAGGTGACGAAGAAGCGGGATAGTATGTGTGAAAGGTCGCCCCTTTACTTGCCACCCGCTCTATCCCTATACGATTCCTTGAATGACACATGAGCCTCATCAATATTCCATTGGCTTTGTGCGAGAATGCCGTCCTCCTGTCGACTTTAAACAGGAGTCTCGATGACGATCCCCCATGGGAACTATTCCTATTCGTACTCCCTTTATAATATAATATCTCTTGTGTGATTTGGTTGCTCTATTATAAATAACAATTCGTTGGATTCTCAAATGAAAATCACTGTTAATATTTTATCGTTGTTGTGTGTAAAGTTCATTAGTTTGTTCACAGTTACTAAACTGAAGATTAAATGGGATGAAATTATCCAGCGATTAGTCAAAACGATAAATTGTAGATGTCACAACATAACTCTTCGTGTAAATAAAACAAATCCACCACTAATGCCACGGATGACTAGGGGGTGAAAAAATAATAAAGAGACTACCATATATTTATCATTTTCATCATCAACATTGTTGCTTTTCTAAATGTATACGTTTTGTATTTTAAGGGTGTATAGAGTGGTCCCTAGAGAACATTTAAGCAAAATTAGAACCCCATAGCTCATTGGAAAATGGTTGAAATCAAATCTAACTTTTCAATTTGTAGCAATTTCAATGAGTCTTGTGCACACGCAAAAAGTGCTGCGTATCGTTTGTATTTTTGAAGTTTGTCCTTGACGCCACGAAAAAGAATTAAAAAGAGTCCAATCCGAAACATTGAAACTCATAAATCCTTCGCCTCTTTGTGTCCGTCACTTCTTTCTTATTAGAATAGCATCAACACTCAAAGCAGTGATTCTCAAACATTGGTCTGGGAACCTATAATAAGCATTTTCTTATCCACAACACAATAAATTGGTTGTTTTGCAGTATTTATAAGTCCTTAAAAAGCTATTTCTGTTTGTTTTTGCATTAAAAAATGGAAGAAATAGAGAAAAAACAGTAACAAATTTAGTTCTCGATATTTTTTAAACAATGAAAATTGCATTTGCACAACGCTCTAACATTTAAAAACAACTTTCGGTAGTTTTTGAATGTCATTTTTATAAAAAGGCCACAATAGCTGAAGAGGCGAATAACTAGTGCATTTTAATTTTTACACTACCAATGCTATAAACGTTTCTCCATTTTTTCAGGATACAGTGGCGAAAAATATAAAAGAAATACTTTTGCGAGGTTCTTCGAGTCATTTTGAGTCATTTTATGTGTACAGCTGATTGCTGAAAATTCTGACATTGTTGAAAAAAAAATCGTTTTTTCTCTAGCTTCTCGATAAGTTATGGGGTCCTGCTTTTACTAAAATGTTCTCTGAGGGCTACCCTACAAACCTTTAGAATAGTATCCTTTAACTGATAGGAGTTTCATACGAAAAAAAACACAACGCTGTATAGAACAGCATTTGAGTAATTGACGCCTTATATTTAAAGGACTATGGGGTGATCCTCACGAACATTTAAGCAAAATTAGAACCCCATAGCTCATTGGAAAATGGTTGAAATCAAATCTAATTTTTGAATATGCAGCAATTTTAATTAGCCTTGTGCAGACGCCAAAAGTGCTTCGTAACGTTTGTATTTTTGAAGTTCGTCCTTGACGCCATGAAAATGAATTAAAAAAAATGTCCAATCCGAAATTGAAACTTATAAATTATTCGCCTCTTTGTGTCAGTCACTGTTCTTTCTTATTAGTTTAGTATCAACTCTAAAAGCAGTGATTCTCAAACATTGGTCTGGGAAGCGATAATAAACATTTTCTTATCCACAACACAATAAATTGGTTGTTTTACAGTATTTATAAGTCCTTAAAGGGCCATCAAGGAATTTAGAGGTCGACAATCGGAAAAAGTTTGAAACGCACTGGTATACACTGCTATTGAAACTAATGTTTGTTGACTTCAACAATAAATCCTCACAAACACATGTTTATTTTTTGTTTCTTTTTTGCATTAAAAGAGGGAAGAAATGTCATTTTGATAAAAAGGCCACAATAGCTGAAGAGGCGAATAACTAGTGAATTTCAATTTTTACACGAGAAATGCTGTGAACGTTTTTTCATTTTCTCAGAATGCTGTGGCGAAAAGCAAAAAAGAATCAATTTTGCGAGAATCCTCGAGTCATCCCGAGTCTTTTTACGTGTACAGCTGATTGGTTAAAATTCTGACATTGCTAAAAAAAAATCGTTTTTTTACTGACTTCTCCATAAGCTACGAAGACCTGCTTTTACTAAAATGTTCTCTGAGGGCCACCTTACAAACCTTCAGAATATTACCCTTTAACTAACAGAAGTTTCATACGAATCGTGTACTTTTTAGAGAAAAAAAAACTCCAGATAGAACAAAATTTAGATCATTCATTCTTGACGTTTTGTATTTTAAGGATGAATAGGGTGATCCCCACAGAACATTTAAGCAAAATTAGAACCCCATAGCTCATTTTAAAATGGTTGAAATCAAATCTAACTCTTCAATATGCAGTAATTTTAATCAGCTTTGTGCATACGCCAAAACTGGTTCGTAACATTTGTATTTTTGAAATTCGTCCGTTACGCTACAAAAAAGAATACGAAATTTTGTCCGTGAAACATTGAAACTCATAAGTCCTTCGCCTCTTTATGTCACTCACTTCTTTCTTATTACTTTAACATCAACTCTCAAAGCAGTGATTCTCAAACATCGGCCTGAGAACCAATAATAAGCATTTTCTTACTCACAACACAATAAATTGGTTGTTTTGCAGTATTTATAGGTCCTTGAAGGGCCATCAAGGAATTTATTGTTGATTTCAACAATAAATCATCACACACACACACATGTTTATTTTCTGTTTCTTTTTTGCATTAAAAGAGGAAAGAAATGTAATTTTCGAATGTCATTTTGATAAAAAGGGCACAATAGCTGAAGAGGCGAATAACTAGTGCATTTCAAGTTTTACACGAGCAATGCTGTGAACGTTTCTGAAAATTTTCAGGATGCTGTGGCAAAAAACAAAAAAGAATTAATT
This sequence comes from Mylabris sibirica, assembly GCA_039776855.1. Classification (NCBI taxonomy): domain Eukaryota; kingdom Metazoa; phylum Arthropoda; class Insecta; order Coleoptera; family Meloidae; genus Mylabris; species Mylabris sibirica. The sequence continues at coordinate 9,110,581 of CM077842.1, read as the reverse complement.
TGGCAAGGATACTCGGGTCATCCTGAGTTATTTTACGTGTACAGCTGAAATCGTTTTTTTACTGACTACTCGATAAGCTACGAGGATCTGCTTTTACTATAATGTTCTTTGAGGGCCACCTTACAAACCTTCAGAATATTACCCTTTAACTAATAGGAGTTTCATACGGATCGTGTACATTTGAGAGAAAAAAATCGCTGTATAGAACAAAATTTACATCATTCTTGACGTTTTGTATTTTAAGGATGAATAAGATGGTCCCCACAGAGCAATTAAGCAAAATTAGAACCCCATAGCTCATTGGAAAATGGTTGAAATCAAATATTACTTTTTAATATGCAACAATTTTAATCAGCCTTGTGCACACGCCTTGTAATGTCTGTATTTTTGAAGTTCGTCTTTTACGCCACGAAAAGAATTGAAAAGAGTCCAATTGGAAATTGACCGTGAAACATTGAAACACATAAATCCGTCGCCTCTTTGAGTCAGTCACTGTTCTTTCTTATTAGCTTAGCATCAACACTCAAACCAATGGTTCGCAAAAAACAAAAAAAAAATCAATTTTGCGAGGATCCTCAAGTCATCCTGGGTCATTTTATGTGTACAGTTGATTGGTGAAAATTCCGACATTGTCGAAAAAATTTGTTTTTCCACTGGCTTCTCGATATGTTACGGGTTCTTGCTTCTACTTAAATGTTCTCTGAGGGCCACCCTACAAGACTTTAAAATATTACCCTTTAACTAATAAGAGGTTTATACAAATCGTGTACATTTGAAAAAAAAAACACAACGCTGTATAGAACAAAATTTAGATGATTCACTCTTGACCGTTCTTTCATTATAAAACAATACCGGTAATGGACACAATAGGGGGCGTCAATTCAATTCCTCATCCCCTAAATCCCACTGCGTAAAGGGTGGTTAATTAAGAAAGACAGTCCAGGCGCAATTTATTATAAAACCGGTTGTAGTCATAATTCCCACCCTGCTCTACATGTGTATTTATTATCAAATATTGTAGTAAACCACCATCGCTACTACCACTACCACTACGATCCACTGTTGCAATAATTATGAGGAATAATGTGGGATGGGGTTCCTTTTTAATTTTTAATTAATGTGACAGCGAGATAATTTTTTCGGTGTTTATCAACGGAATTATTAGAATTCCCCACGGTATGAGTTCTCTGGTATAAACCAAAAAAAAAAAAAACAACTTTCAACCCATTTTTTTTTAAATATGATAACGTCGAGTTGTTTTTTTCAATTAGAATTTCATCTTTTTTATTGTTGAATTTCAACGGGGAAAAAACCGGGGCGAGATAGAATTGACTGAAGTTGTATTCTATATATTGTGTAGTGAATTGGGGAGTCAATAAAAAAACCGGATATTTTTTTAACTAGTTACACGTTTTTTTTTTCTTTTGTAGATTGTATCGTTGGTAATTTAGGGGTTGAAATAACAATACTAACAACAATATCTCATCTATTAAAATGGCGATGCTATAGTGGTGGAATTTGTGTGTATTTTATAACGGAAATTCCTCTATTAATTCATGGAAATTCCTGTCCATGTTTGTGTCATTGTTCTTAATATTTGGCGATTATAATTGATGATTAACGCGTTTTTATCAACTACCACACGAATTCGATGAGTGTAAATCAGGGCTTTGGACTGAAACTGAACCGAAAACTGGGAAAAACCGAAATTTTGGCCGGAACAAAATTCGGAGCTTCTTTTCAAATTCATATACAGGGTATTTGATCTGAATATGGTTAATTCTACGAAACTCCTATTAGGCGACAAGCGATTCGAAAAATATTTCAAGAATTTGTAGGAGGGTCCTTTGAGAACAATTCATCAAAATTAGAACCCTCGTAGTTCATTTGGAAGTTGGTCAAAAAACGAGCTTAACATGTAAAACGACTTAGAATGACTGTAGGATCCTCCCAACAATGATTTTTTTCGTTTTTCTTCATTTTATTTTGGAACAGGTGGAAATATTTCGTATTTTCTTTGGAATACAATGGAGAAAAACGCCAAAAAGATCTCCGAGTAATTGTTTTGCGTGCTTAGTTCGTTTCTGAAAATGGCCACATTGTCCAAAACGATCGTTTTTTGACCATCTTTGAAATGAGCTACGAGGTTCTACAAATCTTTAAAATATTTTTCGAATCACTCGTCGACTAATAGGAGTTTCATATAATTGACCATATTTAAATCAAACATCCTGTATCTATAAAGGCTCTATATTTTCTAATGGTTTACAAACTAGTCGATTTGGATTTGCTAGGGCTTCCAAAAGGCTTAAGCCGCGTTTCCATCCCTTGATGGGGGTTGAAGTTATAGATAATTATATGCCATCATGGTAATTGATATCACCATGAAAATTCTTCTTTTTTTATAGACAATTACAAAATAGAAGTCGTCTGTTTGAGGGTTTTTCTGTACTTGAAATAAGTACCCCATAAATAGGTCTTAAGGGTTGTTTCGGAAGCGAACCAATAATTTTTAAAAAAAAATTGAACAGGAACAAAAAAATAGCGGTTTGAAGCCCTGGTATAAAGTGTTAATTCAATATCGATAATCTCCACCTACACTCTCGTGTAATTCAATAAAAAGAGAAACGTTTGATTGATTACTTCTTAAGCGAACAATTCAGTTTGTGTGTGTTTCTATTATTAAAACTAACTTTATCTCTGGTAGAAAAAACAGACACACAATATGCACACACATTTTGTATTGAAATGTCGATACAATCAACACGTTTCAGTCTAGAAAAGTTTTATATGAAACAGAACAGAACAATTTTCTATTTGTATTTGTGGATTGTTGCAACTTGTCTCGAACAAATTCACCGACTACAACACTTTATTATTATTACCTGTTTGTAGTTCTACGATAAAATAGACAAGTTTCTATTTTTGCTTCTTTACAATGTCAACAACAAATAAGAAAAAAAGAACACAACAATTTTGATAAAAAGAAACGCTTAAGGGTGACGCTCAAAGCAAACAACTTCCATATAAGAAACTGGAACTCAAATATCTTGAAAAGAGCATAAGATACCGAGCTCTTATTCGTCTCATTTGATTTTAAATACGATTCTACATCTCGCTTACTCTATAAATGTATGAAAAATTGAAATTTTTTTCCGATAATTCGCAAAATTTACGTTTTACACTCAAAAAATAGTGTTGGTGGAACAAACATATCTCTTTTAATAGTTAATAAAATGGATTCTAAGAGAGATAGAAAGCTAGAGGAAAGTTAGCGCTAACGCGCTATCTTATTCCTGATTTAATTTTCTTTTCTGTTTTCCAAAAAACAGCCTCCAAAGTCACACACTTTTCAAGATTTTATAAGACAAAGCACGCCTTCTATTAAAAGTTCTTACGGAATCTGCCATTATTTGGCAAGCCATCCGAAGAATATTTCAATTATTTATAGTAGGCTCCCTAAAAGACATTTTAGGAAAATTAGAACCTCGTAGCTCATTTTGAATTTGGTCAAAAACGACCGTTTCTAACGTTATCGAGATTTTAAAAAACGAATGACTCAAGGGTCCTCCCAACATTGATTTTTTTCGTTTTTCTTAATTTCATTCTGGAATAATTGCAAATTTTTCGCATTTTTTCTAGAATGCAATGGAGAAAAACGAAGAAAATGAATGTTGGGAGGGTATCCGAGTCATTCTTAGTCGTTTTGCGCCTAATTTTTTGATAATCGCGACATAGTCAGAAACGAGCAATTTTTGACCAACTTTCAAATAAGCTACGAAGTTTTAATTTCGCTAAAATGTTCTCTGGAGATCTCACTAAGAATCTTTGGAATATTTTTCGAATCACTTCCTTTCAGGTGAATCACCCGGTATATCAATTACCCCCTTAAATTCACAAAGAAAGTAGGGGTTGAAGGACTCTAGGAACCTCCTAACATTGATTTTTTTTTGTTTTTCTTAATCTCACTCTGGAATAGTTGCAAATTTTTTGCATTTTTTCTAGAATGCAATGGAGGAAAAACGAAAAAAATCAATGTTGGGAGGGTATCCGAGACATTCTTAGTCGTTTTGCGCCTAATTTTTTGATAATCGCGACATAGTCAGAAACGAGCAATTTTTGAGCTAGGAGGTTCTAATTTCGCTACAATGTTCACTGGAGATCTCCCTAAGAATCTTTGAAATATTTTTCGAATCACTTCGTTTCAGGTGAATCACCCGGTATATCAATTACCCCCTTAAATTCAGTAGGGGTGGTGTTGGTCAATTCGATGGTCCCTCAAGTGTTACCCTTAAGACACCCGGGACGAAATATGGTGGAGGCGCCGGTAGCATAAACCCGTCACTCATCTAGTAATTTGATATAAATCAAAGGGGTAGTTGCATTACAGATTATCGAATAGTTTATCTGTTTGATTAACCGTAGGAAATTGCATCAATTTTCCGTTATTTCAACCCTTGTATTGTTTCATTTATAATGTAAATTATTTTAACAAAAATGTAAATTTAAATTTGTTTGTAAGACTATTCAACTATAAATTACACCCTCGATACACGTTGAAAGAAATATACAATTTGTTAGGGTAGCACAAATTGTTGAAACACAAAAGGGTAGTTTTTTTTTCAGTTGTTATATTTTGTACGACATATTGGGGTGGATATCAATATTTATTTTATTTTGAATGGTAGAAAAACTGTATTGTTATGAGACAAATTGTTGATTACAGGGTAATTACCCTATTATTTCTACCTTTTTGACTGCTGTTATATTATTTACAGTAATACAGCAACAATATACATAGACAGAGACGCACACACACAGTTTATTCGCTCAATTTCTGATGATGGAAATAATTGTGCCGACAGTGGAAAGCTGTTATCGCACAATAGGGGTATAAATGTGATGAAAGCCGAGGAAAGTTAAGTAAGAAAGCCGGCTGGTGGTGGCTTTTGTCACAGATTCTCTACAACAACAACAACAACAACAAACAAAAAATGTTTATATTGTTCTGTTATAGAGAAAAACTTTTGAATATATAGTTTAACCATGTGATGTGGGGGCGAGAAACCGTCGTCCGCTTTATGTGAATACAAGCGGAAAGATAAAAGGAAACGGGTGAGATTCTCGCAATTTAACCCAAAGATTTTCCATGTTGTTATTATTGTTGTTACTATTGTAGCGTTGTTTTAGTTGTTTGATAATCAAGAAAAATTTAATTACCTAACAAGTTTTATTGATATTGTTACAATCGTTATGTCTCGCTTTCGTTCTATGCCTTTGTCTCTCTATTGACCGATAAAGTTAAACTTTCGTATCAAAGTAAATTGATTTTGTAAATACACAATGTGTAATAGGGTAGTTGGAGAGGGTAGATTTTGAACGTCGTCGTACTGTTTAATTTAAATTCGATTTTAAGAAAGAAAAAAAACACCAATTTTAGCGTGTAATAATGTAATAATAAACAACACTCTTGTTTTATCACCAATTTTTTTTTTTTTTTTTTTTGGTATAAGTCTGATATGCGGATCTTGTTAAAGTTCTTTCTCTCTATTGGATTCTTTTCAGTTCAATCGTATTCTTTAGTTGTTTTATTTTTTGTGCTTGTGTCTTCTCTTTCGTTCTAAAGGACAAATAACAAAAAGTGGAATATCTTCAAAAAGCTTTGGAAGACCAAAAGACCTCATTAAAATTTAATATAATAACGTACACTGAAAAGCAAGTAATATTATAGTAAATAAAAATTAGACTCGTCTACAACTTGGAGATTCTTTTAAAAGAAATAAAACATTATCGAACAATCTCTCTAGTTACACCATGTTTATTCGAATCCAGTCGATTTGACTTAAACCCCACCCCCTTACTTTCATTGAACCTAACAAGACGTAAATAACGATTTGGTTGTAGTTATGTCACAATTGGTGGATGCGCTACCATTTATTATAGCTTTGTGATTTTATTTGAATTAATTAAACAGAGAAATTTAACATATAATTAAATATTTAACAATTAAACAATATTGATGTTAATTGAATGAAATTGTAATTAGTTGTATTTGTTATAAAATAGAAATTAACAACTTTATTGAAAACGTTCGTCTAATTTACAATCATTGTAAGGAAAACAAACACGTATTAAGCTGATGAAAAATTGACGTGAATTTTTCGATAAAAGAGCTTGACTTATAAGTAACTTATTTTTGTGGATATCTGATGTCTCTCTCGAATAGATCGTTAAACACTCATAGTCAAGACGGCTGGAATATTATAAATGGATTATAAACGATTCTGATAGAAATTCTGAGTTGTATTCTGTAACTTTTAACATACTGTGACTGTTGTCTGCTGTGAAACTTACTGTCACCAACGCTTCTGTCGATTGTTTGTACTAAAATATGAGATGACTAAAGTAAAATACCGGCGCTGTAGCATGCGCAATGGTTGCTTTTAACATTGAGTATTATAAATTAATGAAATTATATTAAGTGAAATTAGACAGCTGTGATTCAAATTATAATGACAGTGACTTATTCACTAAAGTTACAGAATATGAGTATCTATAAATTTTATAGTCGGTTCTTTACGAAATAGATGGACAAATATTTACTGTCTTTGGAATTTCAGAGTTCACTACAATTATATCAATTTTGACAGAATTGAAAAACAGAAAGGGTTGAATTACCGGTGGATATCCGATGTCTCGAATTGATCGTTAAACACTCTTAGTCAAGACGACTGGAATATTATAGATGGACTATAAACGATTTTGATAGAAATTCTGAGTCGTATTCTGTAACTTTTAACACACTGTAACTGTTGTTTGCTGTGAAAGTTATTGCCACCAGCGCTTGTGTCGGTTATTTGTACTAAAATATGAGATGACTAAAGTAAATTAGTGGCGCTGTATCATGCGTAATGGTTACTTTTAATATTTAGTGTTACAAATGATGAAATTAGACAGCTGTGATTCAAATTACAATGATAGTCACTTATTCATTAAAGTTACAGAATACGACTATATATAAATAAATTCTATGGACGATTCTTAACGAAATAGATGGACAAATATTTAGTGCCTTTGTAATTTGAAAGTTCACAACTACATTAATTTTGACAGAATTTAAAAACAGAAGGGGTTGAATTACCGGTAATTTTTTGGGTGGATATCCGATGTCTCGAATAGATCGCTAAACATTCATAGTCAAGACGACTGGAATATTATAAACGGATTATAAACCATTTTGATAGAAATCCTGAGTCGTATTCTGTAACTTTTAACACACTGTGACTGTTCTCTGTTGTGAAAGTTATTGTCACCAGCGCTTGTGTCGGTTGTTTATACTATAATATGAGATGACTAAAGTAAAATACTGGCGCTGTAGCATGCGCAGTGATTGCTTTTAACATTGAATATTATAAATAATGAAATTATAATAAGTGAAATTAGATAGCTATGATAGAAAAAAATAATGACAGTCACCTTCTTACTAAAGTTACAGAATCCAAGAATTTCTACAAATTCTATAGACTATAGACGATTTTTTACGAAATAGTTGGACGAAATAGTGTCTTTGTAATTTCAGAGTTCATTACAACTACACCAGTTCTGATAGAATTTAAAGACAGAAGGGGTTGAATTACCGGTAATTTTTTGTGTGGATATCCGATATCTCGAATAGATCGCTAAACATTCATAGTCAAGACGACTGGAATATTATAAATGGATTATAAACGATTTTAATAGAAATCCTGAGTCGTATTCTGTAACTTTTAACACACTTTGACTGTTGTCTGCTGTGAAACTTACTGTCACCAGCGCTTCTGTTGATTGTTTGAACTAAAATATGAGATGACTAAAGTAAAATATCGGCGCTGTATCATGCGCAATGGTTACATTTAACATTTAGTGTTACAAATGATGAAATTATAATAGGTGAAATTAGACAGCTGTGATTCAAATTACAATGACAGTCACTTATTCATTAAAGTTACAGAATACGAATATGTATAAATAAATTCTATAGACGATTCTTTACGAAATACATGGACAAATATTTAGTGCGTTTGTAATTTGAGAGTTCACTACAACTACATCAATTTTGATAGAATTTAAAGACAGAAGGGGTTGAATTACCGGTAATTTTTTGTGTGGATATCCGATATCTCGAATAGATCGCTAAACATTCATAGTCAAGACGACTGGAATATTATAAATGGATTATAAACGATTTTGATAGAAATTATGAGACGTATTCTGTAACTTTGATAACACTGTGACGATTTTCTGTTATGACAGTTACTGTTACCAGCGCCTTCTGTCGGTTGTTTATACTAAAATCTGAGATAATTGACGTAAAATAGTGGCGCTGTAGCATGCGCGATGATTACTTTTAACATTCTTGCAAATAATTAAATTATACTAAGTGAAATTAGATAGCTGTGAATCAAATAACAGTGACAGTCACTTTTTTACTAAAGTTACAGAATACAAGACGATTTTTTACGAAATAGATGGACAAATATTTAGTGTCTTTGTCATTTCAGAGTTTACCACAATTATATTAATTAATTAATAAAATTTAATTACAGTCAAAATATTGTAGGGGTTGAATAACCGGTAACTTGCCTTTGATGTTTCTTTTTTCTTCTTTATATCTCATGTCTCTCTCGAACAGATCACCAAATACTCATAATCGAGATGACGATTTTAACAGAAATTTGGGCTCGTATTCTGTAACTTTTAACATATTATGACTGTTGTGAATGTTATTCTCATCAGCGCTTATGTCATTTGATTGTACTATTTTTAATGTTTAACATTAGACATAATGAAATAAATAGAATAGAAAACTGTGATTCAAATAACAATGACAGTCCCCTATTTACTAAAGTTACAGAATACAAGCATTTTTACCAATTTTATAGTCGATTCTTCACAAAATAAATGAACAAATATTAGTGGCTTTGTTATGCACGTTTGTTGTTTCAAAGTTCACTACATCAATATTGATACAATTTAGAATGAGACAGAGATAAAATAGATAGAAAGGTTTAAATTACTGGCACAGTCGCAGTCGTAAAATATGACATCTCTCTCTCTCTTTCTCTCGAATAGATCGCTAAACACTCATAGTCAAGGCGACTAAAAACAATTTTGATGGAAAATTTGGCAAGTATTCTGTAACTTTTTAAAGTTTTTACCCAAATTGTGATTTTGGTCTGTAGTGAAAGTGTAGTGCCGCTTATTTCAGATGATTAAAGTAAAATACCTGCGCTGTAACCTGTGCTATGATCATTTTTGACGTTTATTATTAAAAATAATGGAATCATAATAATGTGATCCAAATAATAGTCATCTATTTACTAAAGTTACAGAATACAAGCATTTTCACAGAATCTATAGTCGATTCTTAACGAAATAGATAGATAAATATTAGTGTCCTTGTCATACACGTTTGTTGTTCCAGAATTCACCACAATTACATCAACTGTGATACAATTTAGAATGAGACAGAGGTGAAATAGATATAAAGGATTAAATTGCCAGGAAATTCGCAGTCCTTGAATCTCATCTCTCTCTCTCTCTCTCTCTCTCTCGCGCTCCCCCTCACCCCTCTCTTTCTCTCTTATAGATCGATAACCATTCATAGTCAAGGCGACTGAAATCTTATAAACGATTTGACAAAAAAGCCGGACTGTATTCTATACCTTTTTATAGACAGTCTCTACGTAAATTGCGATTGTCATTTGTAGTGAAAGTGACTGCCACCAGCGCTTGTGACGGTTGTTTGTACTAAAATACTTGCGCTGTAGAATGCGTTGAAATTACAATAAGTGGTCTAGATAGCTGTGATCTAAAAATATTGAAAACAATCACTTATTTTACTAAAGTTACAGAATACGAGCGTCAAAAGACTGTTTCTATTTGGAATCTTCCGTTAAAATATACATCAATCTAAAATGTAGGTAATAAAAGTAATCAGTGTTGGAATTCTCGATGTTACTTATGTTTTAGAATTGTCGACAATTCGGATAGTTTTAATTCTCGATTGAATGCCAAGTTATACAGGGTATGTCCTAGCGATGGGACATTAAAAGTATAAGAAGTTCTAATTGATGGATGTTTCTGAATTTTTTTATGTAGCCGTTTATCCTACTGAACTACATTGAAAAATACTTTCATTGTTCTAACAACCTCCGTTATATGGGTTAGTGCACCCTACTCTCTTATTTTAAATGGAATGCTACATTTTTTATTGCATTTTTGTATTCTTTGATAAAATCAAAGGGGACTTTGATAACATGACCCATGGCCTAGCACTCAAGGTTTTTCAGATATTTCAGCTTTTAGTGTCATTTTAAAATTTGCAGTGTTTGATTGAAAAATTCATATTTTAGAAGATATTTCAATGGAAATGTTGAAACTTGGAATTTAAGTAGTACAAAGAATGTGCTTTTTGTCAATTTGAACAGAATTCAATTATCTTTCAGAGTTTACCTGAAATCAATTTTTCTTTTAAGTAGTTTTTAAATTGAAATATTTTGATTATTTTAAATAGAACACCATATATCTTTTTACATGTTTAGATAGGGAAAAAAATTCTGCATCTAACTGTATTACCATTCCCTATATCTATCCTTGATAATTTTTAAGTTATTCAAAATTTCCAATTTCTCCGCTGAAATTTCCAATTTTCTCCGCTGAAAAAAAAAATATAAAACATAGAAAGCTTAGCAAAACAACTTTCAATTCAATTGTCACAATTAACATGAAAATAATTAGTTAATTTTACACTATTTCAATGAAGAAAAATGGAGGAAATCGATAATTAATTGAATCAAATAGGCGACTAGACGTATTATATTTTCTTTCAAGGGAGGTGATTGGACGAAATCGAAAATTTTGAATAACTGAAAAATTATCAAAGATAGGTATAGGGAATGTTAATACAGTTTGATGTAGAATTTTTTTGTCTATCTAACCATGTAAAGAAAAATATGGTGTTATATTTAAAATAAGCAAAATATTGCAGTTTGAATATTGCCTGAAAGAAAAATTTATTTCAGTCAAACGCTGAAAGATAATTGAATTTTGCTTAAACTGATCAAAATTACATTATCTGTAATACTTAAATTCCAAGTTTCAATATTCCAAATGCTATGGCTTGAAAAATATGGTTTTTTCAATCAAACACTGCAAATTTTAAAAATGCACTCAAAGTTAAAATATCTGAAAAACCTTCAGCGCTAGACCATAGGTCATGTTATCAAAGTCCCCTTCGATTTGATCAAGGAATATAAAAATGCGATAAAAAATGTACCATTCTATTTAAAATAAGAGAGTAGGGTGCACTACCCCATATAACGGGGGTTGATAAGACAATGAAAATATTTTCGAAGGGTAGTTCAGATGAATAAACGGCCATATACTAAATTTCAGAAACATCCATCAATTAGAACGTCTTATACTTTCAATTTTCCATTGCTAGGACACACCCTGTATAATAAATAGTTGTTCCATCTAGATTTTCAATAATTGGAAATTGTTCAACAATAGAATTGTAGTTTTATTTAATAATAGTGCTTGATAGTAGTTGGTATAATAGGTACTAACGATAAATTTTTTCACGTATATACTACAACGAATCGACTTTTCTCTCATTTTATACTGTGTTAGATTTGATATCAACTGAAATAAATTAGAGAAAACGAAAATCCAATTTATTCCACCATGTATCTAACAATGAATATATGTATACATATCAGTTTTATAGGGAATTCATGCCAAATAATCTGTTACAATAACATTAATTAAAACGAAATCATTGCTGTATATTCCGAAAAAATCTAACGTTGAATTTAAGGCAAATCTTCGATTGATTTTTTTTTTGCAGAATCGATAATATCGTAATTACAATCATAATTAATGGTAATAACTATGATAAAATACATGTATATGTATATAATCTGTATTAGGGTAGATTTATCTATGTGTATGTGTCTTTGTATACCTGTATGTGTGTATGTGTGTATATATGCGCGAATATCGGAGATAATTAACCACCCTATTGAAAATTCAACAACTTAATTACAGTAATATATGGTCGAGCGATTGGAGGATAGAAAGCAAAAGAGAGGGTAGTAAATCCTACCCCACCACTACGCCACTATTATTGTTCCTTTCCATTTCATTATTAGTTGATTGTATTTTATTATAAATGGTCGATTCAATTTAATTCCTGACAAGCCAAAAATATTTTTTGTAAGGGTTGATCTCGACGATAAATGGGGTGTTTTTTTAAAGGTGGTCAATTTTTGTAAAACTCCTATTAGTTGACGGTCGATCTGAAAAATTATCAAGGATTTATAAGGATGTCCCTGGAGATCATGCTAGAAAAATTACTACCTTGTAGTTCATTTAAAAATTAGTCAAAAAACGTTCATTTCTAACGATGTTGCGATTTTTAAAGATGAGCTACAAATGTAAAACGTTTGAGGATGACTCGAAGATTTTCTCAGCGTTGATTTTTTCCGTTTTTTTCATTGCATTCTAGAAAAAAATGCGAAATATTCCCACCTGTTCCAAAGTGAAAGAGAGAAGAATGAAAAAAATCAATGTTGGGAGGATTATCGAGTCATTTTTAGTCATTTTACGTGTTGAATTACTTTTTGAAAATCGCAACATAATCAGAAACCAATTTCCAAATGAAGAATGAAGAATCATTGAAATGTCTTACAAATTGCTCTTAAAAGACTAGCTAAACATATAAAATGATCAAGAATGACTCAAAAAAATTTTCAACGGTAATTTTTTCCGTTTATCTCTATGGCATTCTAGAAGAAATACGAAACATTCCCACTTGTTCCAGAATGAAATAGAGAACAATGAAAAAAAATCAATGTTGGGAGAATCATCGAGTCATTTTATGTGTTCAGTTACTTTTTGAAAATCGCTACATAATCAGAAACCAATTCCCAAATGAGCTACAAGGTTCTAATTTCGTTAAAATATTCTCCAGGGAGCTTTTTACTAATCTTTGAAATATTCTATAAATTGCTCCAAAAAGTCAAGCTTAACATGTAAAACGATTAAGGATGACTCGAAGATTTTTTTAACGTTGGATTATTTCTGTTTTTGTCCATTGCATTCCAGAAAAAATTTGAAATATTCCTACTTCTTCCAGAGTGATATAGCGAAGAATGAAAAAAGCAATCTTGGGAGAATCATAGAGTCATTTTTAGTAATCTCACGTGTTCAATTACGTTTTGAAAATCGCAACATAATCAGAAGCCAACAATCTTTGACCAAATTCCAAATGAGCTACAAGGTTCTAATTTTGTTAAAATAATCTCTAGGTAGTTTCTTACAAATCCTTGAAATATTTTACAAAATATGTACTCCAAAAAGGCAAACTAAACATGTAAAACGATTAAGAGTGACTCGAAAATTTTCCAACATTGATTTTTTCCGTTTTCCTCTATTGCATTCCAGAAAAAATATGAAATATTCCCACCTGTTCCAGAGTGAAATAGAGAAGAATAAGGAAAACAATGTTGGGAAGATTATCGAATCATTTTTAAACATTTTATGCGTTTAGTTACATTTTCAAAATTGCATCATAATCAGAAACGAAAGATTTTTGACCTATTTCCAAATGAGCTACAAGGTTCTAATTTCGTTAAAATAGTCTCCAGGGGTATCCTTAGAAATCCAGAAATATTTTACAAATTGCTATAAAAAGGCAAGATAAACATGTAAAACGATTAAGAATGACTCGAATTTTTTTCTCAAAGTTGATTTTTTAGGTTTTCAACACTGTATTTTAGAGAAAGTGCAAAACATTCTCACTTGTTCCAGAATGAAATAGAGACGAATGGAAAAATAAATTTTAGGACAACCCTCGAGTCATTTTTAGTAACCTTACGTGTTTGACTACTTTTTTTTGAAAATCGCAATGTAGTCCGATTTTTTACCACTTTACAAATGAGCTACAAGGTTTTAATGTCGTTAAAATAATCAGGGAGCCTCTTACAAATCGTTGAAATATTTTACAAATTGCTCTAAAAAGGCAAGCTAAACATGTAAAACGATTAAGAATGACTCGAAAATTTTCTCAACGTTGATTTTTCCAGTTTTTCTCCATTGAATTCTAGAAATAAATGCGAAACATTCCCACCTGATCCAGAATAAAATTTAGAAAAATGAAAAAAAAAAAAATCAAAGTTGAGAGGATTATCGAGTCATTTTTTGTAATCTTACGTGCTTAATTACTTTTTGAAAATCGCAAAATAATCGAACAATTTTTGACCAAGTTTCAAATGAGCTACAAGGTTCTAATTTCGTTAAAATAATATCCAGGGAGCCTCTTACAAATCCTTGAAATATTTTACAAATTGCTCCAAAAAGGCAAGCTAAACATGTGAAACGATGAAGAATGATTCGAAAATTCTCTCAACGTGGATTTTTCCAGTTTTTACCTATTAAATTTTAGAAAAAATGCGAAAAATTTCCAACTGATCCAGAATAAAATTGAGAAAAATGAAAAAAAAATCAATGTTTGGAGGATCATCGAGTCATTTTTAGTAATTTTAAGTGCTTAATTACTTTTTGAAAATCGCAAAATAATCAGAAACGAACGATTTTTAACCAAGTTTAAAATGAGCTACAAGGTTCTAATTTTTCGGTAAAATAATCTTACAAATCTTTGAAATATTTTACAAATTGTTCTAAAAAGGCAATAAAAAAAACACCAAATAATAAGCGTTCGAATGGAAATTATGGGGAAAAATTGGAATATTTAATAATGATTGGTGCAGTTGGTGGGATGTTTGGTTTTGATTCGATTTAATTTGATATGGAAACAGAAATATATCATAGTCCCTTTGGACATATGCCACTGATTAGTGTTGTTGTATAGGTTTGATCGATGGTGGTGATAAAATACAACCATAACTACCCTCAACTCTTGTAACATATACACATATACATAATATACGTACGATATTCAAATACCGACCGAATACACTAATTGGTTTATTATTTGTATGTATATTAATTATATACCCTTACATTCATTTCAAAGATTATCAAATAATATTTAAATAAATGATAAGAAATAGGGTAATAAATAATATACAGGGTGTGTCAACTGCTTATCGAGAGCTTCGTTATAAAATTCACGGAAATAGACGAGATAGGTAGTCAAAATTTCGTTAACTTTAAAACACAAATCACAATTTTTTATACAGGGTGTCTCACGGTATTTATTCTCGCAGTTGGCTATGTTTTTGGTAACATCGTAATGTAACTTGATTCACACTTGATATGTGTTAATGTATTATTTGAATGGCCGAATCAAACTACGATACTACGTCACCAAAGGCACAGCCAAATATCGTGATACACCCTGTATAATAGCTTACTTTTTTTAAAAAAAGCTCCAATGATTGAATGACAGTTACAAGAGTGCTTGAAACGCTTGTAAAGGGAATTTGGAGATGGAATCTCAAAGATTTTTAAATGAAAGCTCTAATTTTTAGATATTTAACAAGGTGCTGATATAAAATTTAACAAATTGCAACATTTCATAAGAGTCTATTACAAAATTTTGAAAAAAATTAGCACTTTTAATTTAATAATTCAAAAGTTTTTATTAAAACTGTACCACGTTTAATCAATAGATGCAAGATTTTCAGTAGAAATTTTTATTTATTTCGAATACTTCATAATAATTTAATACAATATTTTGACTAACTTAGCACTTTTGGTCTACAAGCTTAGAATTATTATGGTAAAATTAGCACCTCTTGTCTGTAACTGCAAAGTTTTTAGTATTTTCATATTAAACTCTACACTTTTAGTGTGTAACTGCAATTTATTTCGAATACTTCTTAATACATTAATTCAAAATTGTGATAAATTTAGCACTTTTGGTCTATAACTTTAGTGTTTTCATAGTAAACTCATTGCTTTTAGTGTGGAACTGCAAGATTTTCAGTAGAGATATTTATTCAATTCGAATACTTCTCAATATTTTAATACAAATCTCTGAATAAATTAGCACTTTTGGTCTATAACATTAAAAATTTTGTGGAAAATTTAGCACTTTTAGTGTGCAACTGCAAAATTTTCTTCAGAAGAAATTTCAATTCCTTTCGAACACTTCTTAGTATCTTAATTCAAAGTTTTGAATAATTTAGCACTTTTGGTCTATAACCTTAGTATTTTTATGGTAAACCCAGCATTTTGAGTGTGCAACGGCAAGTTTTTCAGTAGTAATCCTAATTTATTTCAAACACGTATTAGTATTTTAATTCAAAATTTTGAATAACTTAGCACTTTTAGTCTGTAGCTTTAGTATTTTCATGGTAAATTCAGCAATTTTAGTCTGCAGCTGCAAGATTTTCACAAGACATTTTAAGTTATTTCAAACACTTCTCAGTATCTTAATTCAAAGTTCAATAGCTTTAGTATTTTAATGGTAAATTCAGCATTTTGAGTGTGCAAGAGTAAGTTTTTCAGTAGTAATCCTAATTTATTTTGAACCCCTATTAGTATCTCGATTCAAAGTTTTGAATAATTTAACACTTTTGGTCTATAACTTCAGTATTTTCGTGGTAAATTCAGGACTTTTAGACTGCAGCTGCATGATTTTCAGAGGAAATTTTAATTTATTTCATGCACTTTTTAGTACCTTAATTCAAAGAATTGGTCTATAGCTTTAGTATTTTCATGATAAATCCAGCATTTTGAGTGTGCAATTGCAAGTTTTTCAGTAGTAATCCTAATTTATTTCAAATACGTATTAGTATCTTAATTCAAAATTTTGAATAATTTAGCACTTTTGGTCTTTAGCTTTAATATTTTCATGGTAAATTCAGCAATTTTAGTCTGCAGCTGCAAGATTTTCAGAAGACATTTTAATTTATTTCAAACACTTCTTAGTATCTTAATTCATTCAAAGTTTTGGTCTATAACTTTAGTATGTTCATGGTGAATCCGGCATTTTAAGTGTGCAACTGCAAGTTTTTCAGTAGTTATCCTAATTTATTTCGAACACCTATTAGTATCTTAATTCAAAATTTTGATTAACTTAGTACCTTTGGTCTAACTCTAGTATTTTCATGGTAAATTCAGCACCTTTAGTCTGCAACTATAAGATTTTCAGAAAACATTTTAATTTATTTAATACATATAAGTAGCT
The DNA here is from genome assembly GCA_039776855.1 of Mylabris sibirica. NCBI lineage: Eukaryota > Metazoa > Arthropoda > Insecta > Coleoptera > Meloidae > Mylabris > Mylabris sibirica. Next base: position 9,093,381 of record CM077842.1, on the reverse strand, counting down.
ATTTCACCTCGCAGTTGGCCATGTATTTTTTACGTAGGACTGTAGCTTGGTTCAGCAGCTTATTTCTCCAATGAAAAATGTCAAATGTAGTAAAGTATGAACCAAGCTACGACGTAACCAAAAGCATAGCCAACTGCTAGGTAAAATAGCCTGAATCAATGTTAATAACAATGCTTAAATGTGTTTGATTTACATAAAATGTTCGCTTATATGCTCGCATTAAGGGTATTGGTGAATATAATCTTGAAATGACATAGAGATTCCATAAGTGAAATCTTGGGTCGTTTTAACGAGCTCAAAAATATCTCACTCGATCATAAATTTTATTCTTCATTGAGGGACTCCCGAGTTTCGTAGAAAACCGATTGGATTTCCTAAATATCTGAAAATATCAAGACTTTTGTCCTAAAAATGTAGTGTTAAGTGTGGCCGCATAACTTCTTGTATAGTGAAAATAATTTAACAAAATTTGCATGAATAAATAGAGAAAAGTCAACTGCAAGGGGGGACGAGTATCAAATTTCAATTTACGTTTTCATTTCTGAAAATTTTGCATTTAAAGTAGCCAATTTTTTGAAATTATAAATCTGGCCAAGCTATAAGAAACAAGTCTTGGATTCAACATAGTCATCCATATCGACAGGTGAACAAAATACAATTATATGTTAGTCATTATTCTAAGTGGTCTACTACATTTGCAAGCAAAACAACCGATGTCTATCGTAAAATTGGTGGAACAGATGATGGAGACTGGTTTTGTCTGCAATGAATTGATAATACCCTTAAGGATCCAGGAAAATTCGTAAAATTCTCATTAAAGTCCATAATATCCAACTTTATTTAACAGCAAAGTATTTAAAAGGCAGTTAGTAAAAAAATCTGGGATTCGGTTGACCCTGCACGCCATTCCTGAAACCTCCCGCTAAGTTTTTAAAGCTCCAAAATTATTGTGAGGAGTACAAATTTGATTGGTTAAGGAATTTTGAGGGTATGTTGAAAAAACACTTTTTTCGAAATTTTTCGACAACGATATCTCGCGAACAAATCAACGGATTTTGACAAGCTTTGTGGCATTCGACGCAGTTTTTGAAGCTCTAAGTAGAGCTACGAAGAGTAATTTTGAGGTTATGTTTAAAAAACACTTTTTCCATATTTTTCGGCAACGATAACTCCTGAACGAATCAACCGATTTTGATCGTTCAAACGGCATTCGACGTCATTAGTTAAGGTTAAGAGCTGATTAGATTATAGAATTGATCGGTACAGCAGCTCAATAGTTATTTTGAAAAAATATGATTTTAACAGAAGAAATTTTTCGGTTTTCTTAGAATATCTCAAAACCTATCTGGCCGACGCGGTGTTAATTTACACCAAATCTAAGTTTGGTGGAACTCTTTCGAATGCTGTAAAGAGCGTTTCAATACGTCAATCCGTTCAAAAGTTATGAGCTGCTAACATACTCTCTCTCTCTCTCTCACACACACACACACACACACAAAATCGGGGCGAAAATCGGGGTAGTTAAATATCGTCACCACTAACGTTTCTTATTTGAAGATCTATCTATAGTAGTGTGTATAAATATTCAACTTTTGACTTAATACATTATTTAAATAATTTAAATGGAAGATTATACCTGAATTAGAACGATCCACAACCCTTCACTTATATCCTTTTAGTAAATGTTTCTTATCTTGAATCGTATTAAATCAATGTTGGAAATAGGGGTAGTATAAAAGATAGTTTCAGTTCTAGTAGTTGTGATAGTAATAGTAGCAGTTTTAGTAATAGTAAATCCACCCTTATTTTGTCTGTTGAAATTTATATAGATTTTCTTCTGTTTGTTTTTTTTGTTTTTTTTTTTCAACAATGATGATAGTGGTTGGTGGTGCAATGTGGCTGCTGGCTCAGCTCCAACTTGACTTGATCTCATCGGATTAACTCAACGGACTTTAACAATGTCCGATAGTCCTTGTTGTTGTTGTTGTTATTGTTGTTGTGTTGTTGATGTTGTTGTTGTCTGGTCATCTACAGCGCTAATAGAAAATTGAAGCGTGTATCGAATTCAACAACAACAACAACGATATATCCTTTCAATAAAACCCTATATTCTTATACAGATATAAGAAAAAAGAAGGGAGGATATATTCGATTCACCCCAAAGACCATACATTATTCATTAAACGTTGGCTTACCCTTCTACGCCAAAAAGAAGTTGTCGCAACACTACCGTCTTCATTCGATATTTTCTCATTTTGTTCGTTGTATATGAAAATAAAAAAAAATATATAAAAAAATTGATATTTTTCGGTCATCGCCAACCTTATGAAATTTATAGAAAATTCGAATCTCAGCTTAAGGATCTAATTAAAACTTTACCAATCAAAAATTTAATAGAGAACGTAAAGGAAACGGAGATAATTTCCGGTGAGATTCTTCTTTTATCACTAATAACACAAAAAATAGAAAAGAAATCGCAACTTGAATCAACGAATCAAAACAAAAATAAGAGACGATAATTAATGCTGATTACTTATCGAAAATGATAAGAAAAAAATCAATTATCCAAGACAATTCTACAAGTGGTTCATATAATCGAGAGCTCTCTCAGTTATTTCGGCGACAATCATTAAAATTTACCACCATTTCTTCAATATTTTTAATTTTTATTCTAGTTTATACATACAGAACGGGCAATTTCTCTAGGTACAGTGGTGAGCATATAAAAGGGACCACTTTTATGGAGCTGTGTAAAAGAGACTTTTGAAGGCGGTCATCACAATATAAGTCAGACTTTGGGAAGACATTCAGTTAGAAGAAGGGGGTGGGGTTAACCATGAAATTTTGGGCATCTACTTGAATAGACAAATAGCTTCTACAAATTTGGTAGAAACTTGTCTTGAGGCTTCCCACATTCCCACTTTTTCACCCTCAGAAAATGTGTGACTCACATGGCAAAAGAATGTAAGACTATCGCTCTTTTTTTGTGATCGTCACTGTACATTTGGAAAACATCGGTTCCGCCCATCTGTACAATTTTCATATGAGCTAGAAAGAGATGGAGACATATTAGGTTATCAAAAAATTAATAGTGATGGCGGCTAAATAGTCTCTAAAGCTAGCAAGAAGCTTGTTTTTCTACCAAAGATTTCCCTGCTTCAAATTTTACAATTTTTCTCTTAAAAGACATGAACAATCAGATGTTAAGGATCTAATGTTTTTGTCACCAAATATCATGAATTATCTCCTTATAAATGCATCAGATAAAGAAGGGACTATACTCAAGATACCGTTATTCATAAAACAGTAAGATCAGTTATTCAAAAATTTTAACCCTAGCCCTGTACTACAAGCATATCTCTTAAATATATTGTAGTTCAAGCGAAATTAGTGACGGACCGGAGATTCGGTTTCGGTTTCGGCCAAAAAATCTAGTTTCGGCCAGAAATCAGCCGAAACTTTCATCCTACCAAAACTCAAGGCTTGTGAATCATTTTACCTTGTTCGGGTGAGTTCGTGTCTAGTGATCGCCAGTCGGCGTGATTGTATCGAGTTGAGGTTATGTGTTTTTTTCTTACATACTTTATGGTTGCTTTTTATTTCATTTAACATGTAAAGACTATACTAGATTTAAGTATACAATAGAAATTTTAGCATACTAAGTAAGTGTCAGTTTCGATTTCGGCCAAAACTGAGACCGAAGTTTCGGTTTCGACTGTAAATCCTATAAGCTAAGCTTTTCGGTATTTATAAAGTGGTGTCTTTAAACCTAAAAAAAGTGGGTGGTAGTAGTCGCTATCATTTCTCATATTTATACCACTTATCTATTTCTTTCTAACTTATACTTAAGTATATCTTTAAATGTACCCATTTCAGTGGCCAATACTGTATACATCTATAAGAAACCACTAAGACGTTGTGTATTTGAAATATAACCCTTATTATTGCAGCTTCATGCGACCATACAAGATGGATGTTGTTGGAAATGAGCTTTCTACACCCCCCAACTAACCCTTGTATGTATATGTGTGTGTATGTGTCGCCTATTCGCAACCAAAACCACCCCCTATTCTATATTTCCAAGTTCTTACTATCGGCTTAGATGTCGTCACACAAATCATGCCACCACTACCACCACCTCTACCACTGCCGCCACGAGTATGCCGCCCTTACGAGAAAATCCCTCCACTGATTTCAATTCACTTAATGTAAATCGGAGAATTCTTTAAATCACGCTAATAATTCGACTCTTTTCATGCAACGGAACAAGAACAAAAAATCTGGAATGGGATTGACCCTGCAGGCGATTCCTGAAACTTCCCGCTAAGTTTTTAAAGCTCCAAAATTATTGTGAGGACTACAAATTTGATTAGTTAAGGAATTTTGAGGTTATGTTGAAAAAACACGTTTTCAAAAACTTTTGACAACGATATCTCGCAAACAAGTCAACGGATTTTGACTAGCTTTGCGGCATTCGACGCAGTTTTTAAAGCTCTAAAATTATTGTGAGGTATACAAATTTGATTGGTTGAGTAATTTTGAAATTATGTTAAAAAATCGTTTTTTTTCGAAATCTATCGACAACGATATCTCGCGACAAAATCAACGGATTTTGACGAACTTTGCGGCACTCGGCGCAGTTTCTTAAGCCCTCAAATTATTGTGAGAGGTATAAATTTGATTGGTTAGGTAATTTTGAGGTTATGTTGAAAGAACACTTTTTTCGATATTTTTCAACAACGATAACTCGTGAACGAATCAACGGATTTTGATCGTTCAAACAGAATTCGACATAATTAGTTAAGGTTAAGAGCTGATTAGATTATGGATTCGATCGGTACAGCAGCTTAATAGTTATTGTGAAAAAACATGATTTTAACAAAAGAAATTTTTCGGTTTTTTTGGAATTTCTCAAAATCTATCGGGCCGAATCGGTTCAAACTTACACGAAATCTAAGTTTGGTGAAACCCTTTCGAATGCCGTAAAGAGCGTTTCAATATGTCAATCTGTTCAAAAGTTATGAGCTGCTTACATAGTCTTACCATACACACACACACACACACAGCCATACAGACATCCTCGCAAAAATAGTCAAAATAGCTTCCTAGGGCCCCAAAACGTCGAGATCTGCTGAAAATTCAATTTTCGAAAATCGGGGTGAAACCAATAACTTCCTGAAATTTTGAAAATTTTCAATTTTCTTAGCGGGAAGTTAAAAAAGCAGCAAGTAAATTAATCGACTTTTTTTTTAGGAAATATTCATTCTATATTTTACGATTGGTAACAGGGTATATGAGATTTATATGTTCGATATTGTTGTTATTTCACCCTCTCGAAATTCATGTGTGTCTTTTTATTTTTCCATATTTTTGGTTAAAAAAAAGGACATAAACTGAACGAAAATACTGTTATCGTTTATTGGCAAGTACGTAAACGTATTGCCGTTATACTCCTTCATATATGACATCTGTCATTTACAGAAGGGTAGCAATCGGAATTCACAACAATAATTAAGATGGGGGTTTTTATTTGATAGAAATCAATATCAATGTAGGGGTATAGAAACAAAATAAAAAAAATAGCAACGATTTAATTTTATGGTAAATTAGAGGGTAATTTTTGATAAATCCATGCCTGTCTACTATAAATAATGTTTGATGGCAATCGGGGTGATTGTTGTATATCAAATTCACCACCACCACTACTACTACCACCGTTATTTTTTATTATTTAAATTCCAATTTGTTTTATTGTTTTCCATGCAATCAAATCTAGTTATCTTTCCGGTAGTACTAGAGAGAGAGAGAGTGAGAGAAGGGGGTTGAAATAAGGAGAAATAATTGAATTAGTTTATGTGTTTTACAGGTGCTGGTTAGAGTACAGAAAGTAATATTTCTGCACCCGCGCCCCGTCTTGGTGCCTTAGTGTTAGCAATTTACTAAATTAAACTCACTGTAACTCTCTACCACCATTGAATTAACTTTTATATTTCGATAAAATTGGCGAAAGACTAGACGAAGATGTCATTTTCTCTATAGAACCAACCCTTACTACCACTACCACCACTACCGTCCAAGATAAGTCGTTTCAAAGATCCGTCTGATTCGATTGGATCAAATGTGATTTTGTAAAAGATGAGAGAGTGGAGAATTTTATATGATTCACACACGCAATATATGAAGAGTCGAACAACCACCACCAACACCACCACCACCACCACCACCCTCTAATCTATTCCATTACATATTACTTTTCTACTAGATTTTCACGGCGAAAAGGGCGTATAAATAAGAAACCAACCACACAACTGACTGGGGTTAATATTAAATAAATATCGAGACGTATACACGTAAAAGATGTAGATCTTACTTATTACATTTTGGTGTTTTTTTTTTCTTTCAGTTTTCTTTTGGAGAAATACGAAAATTACGTGACATGTGAATAGATGATAACGCGACTTAAAGCAGCACCTACACGACGATGCGTGCATTTTTTGAACCGAAAAATTAATTCACACCATTATTGGTCGTTTCGTCTTATTATACCAATTACGTTTTAATAAAGTTATAAGTTTTAATAACGCAATAAATTTGTTCGATTATAATGAAAATTTCACAATGTTACACAATTATCGATCTCTTATCGAAATATCTACACCCCCAAAAAAATTAAGTCTACTCAACACTAAAGTTTATGTAAATCTTCTCGTATCACATGTAAAATAAATGCGATACTTTTGATATCAAACCAAATATACAGGGTGTAATCGAAATTCAAATGTTCCGTAACGTATTTTGCCCGGGGTCGCACTGGCTAGAGAAATGTCAGGGTATTGTGTTTTTTAAGTCAGTCTTTTTAGCAGAGGAACGAACTCTAATAAAACTAAACGGTGGTGTTGGTGATATGGAAAGGAGGAGGATTCCGGTCGCCACCAGCCACAGCAGAATCGTACGGTCGGTACTACGGTACTGTGGTTTATTCAGGTCGCCAACGAGCCACTGCGGAACTAGTGATACAATACAATGGATTATACCGGTCGCCAAAGAGCCACTGCTGAATCGGAATTCTCCGGGTCGGCAAAGAGCCACTGCCGGACATGTTCGGAGCGAGGAACGGATCAGTTCTTATGAGGTGGCGCATCCAGACGATTCGCTACAGTTCATACTATTAAAAGGGGGTTGAAATTTTGCCAACATTCTTAGAGTCATTGGAAACAAACATCATTGATAGCTTAGCATAGAACATGTTGCGCTTATGTTAAATAAATAGATTAGTAAGAATTGTGTGGATAGTTTAATGGATATTCAAGATGTGTTATACTGACACTTGCTACTCAACACTAAAGTTTATGTAAATCTTCTCGTATTACATGTAAAATAAATGCGATACTTTTGATATCAAACCGAATATTCAGGGTGTAATCGAAATTTCTGACAACGTATTTTGCCTGGGGTTAGACTGGCCAGAGAATTCCCTGGGTAGTGTGTTTTTTGAGTCAGTTTTTTTAGCAGAGGAACGATCTCTAATAAAACTAAACGGTGGTGTTGGTGATATGGAAAGGAGGAGGATTCCGGTCGCCACCAGCCACAGCAGAATCGTACGGTCGGTACTACGCTACGGTGGTTTATTCAGGTCGCCAACGAGCCACTGCGGAATCGGAATTCTCCGGGTCGCCAAAGAGCCACTGCCAGAGATGTTGCCTCTCTTATCACTCCTACTCAGCGATCTTGTATTCGAAGAATCAGTTATTATTAGGTGGCCCATCCGGACGCTTCGTTACAGTTCATACCATTAAAAAGGGCTTGAAATTTTGCCAACATTCTTAGAGTCACTGGAAACAAACATCATTGATAGCTTAGCATAGAACATGTTGCGTTTATGTTAAATAAATAGATTAGTAAGAATTGTGTGGGTAGTTCAATGGATATTTAAGATGTGTTATAGTGACACTTGCTTTATTATCAACTCTCGACAATAATATTACTGTAGGTTAGTATTTAATCAGCGACTATCAATCAATGGTTTAAAATTTGTGCAATTTTTTTAGTAAAAACTGTTTTTTTTTCTTCGATCTTTCAAAATTTGTTTGTTGTTTGTAAATTTAATTGTGGTAGTGGTTGTTCAAGTCTTATAAATAGATTAGGGTTGATGGGGGTTGATTTATACGCTTTCCAATATAAACTACAACATTTCACGATTGTGTTTTAACAATAATGATAACAACAACAACAACTATCACAACAACAACAACTTATAGCCTTTCAGGGTTGTTTGCAAAACTTGCTGATAGGGTAGTTTACTTATATTATGTGTGTCTATACGTGTATGTAGATGTATTTGTAAAGATATTCAAACTATATACGAAAAACTTTAGCAATTCTTTATTTTTATTTTTTTTCTTGAATTCTACTCTATATCCCAATAATGAGACACCCCTATTGGTTTATTTAAAAAAAAGACTACAACATCATTTCACTTTTATATCTGCACTGAAAACACAAATAAGGGTGTAGGTAATACATTTCCGTATTGTTATTTCTAATAGTGGAAAAATCGAGTGAAATAAAGGGGTGGTTTGTTAGAAGTAGTGATGCTGAAAGTTCTCTTATTTGCTACAATTCAATTAACACACACACACATACATACATATACATGGAATTTTACAAAGAGTTGAAAGCGTCCGACCGTACAATTTCCTCCAATATGTATAAACATGAAGGGTGAGTGTGTAGTGGAAAGTTGACGGCGTCAGTTAGTCGTTGAAGGGTTGTTCATGGGTTGGTGATGGTAGTGGTGGTGGTGGTGGTGATAGTAGCAATAGGGTTGGTGTACCATTTATCCGCTAAACTGTTCAACCATCGCTAGTAACCGTCAGTGTTACGTTAGAGGCCACCCGCTGTCCGCCTTTAATGATTATGATTATATATATTATGATTTTATGATTATATTCCGAAACGTTGAACACGGTTACTAAACTGAACAGTGTACCAGTGATTTATGTCGGACAATACTTAGAATCTTTTATTATACACATACAGGAAAAAACCATGGGTAGGGCCCGAAAACCTGAGCCGATATAGAGGGCTATGAAAAGTTCTTTATGCCTGTATTTATAAACCGACCTTGAGACGGTCTCGATGCTTGAGCTTGAGTCCAAGGCCAGATTGTGTAGCTGTCTTGAGACGAACTCAAATTCCACAGAAGTTGCGCATGCGCACCAAGTGAAAAGCTTGACCCTGTCGCCAAGTTCTCAACTTCTCATCTACTCAATCTCGACTTCTGCCGAGAATTCCCGAAGTAATACTTATAAACCAGAACTCTTGCTTGAGATTCAGACTTGAGACCGAGTTTGAGGCTGCTGGTTTATAAATACGGACATTAAAGCTACTGGAATATTGTGTTTAAACTACAAATGTATCTGATATCAGGCTGATATCAGTGTTTATTTGTGAGTGCAACGGGAACGTTGATTGTGAATGATTGCAAACTTATTCTCTTGTTTTTGTGTATTAATTTTCATATTTTTCTACTATACAAAACAATTAGTTTATTCAGTGCTGATCAAAAATATGGAACAGCTGCAGACCCGAGTTTGTAAAGCTACAGACGCGATGTGGGAACTGCCGTAACTTGCAGCGTCACCTGTTATGTACCGTGTAAATCAGGTTAGGGATGTTTTTTTACAGTTTTTAATCAAATATGTTGTGTGTATGTTCAACAAGTAAGTTAGTAAGATTTGCGTGGGTAGTTCATTGGAAATCCTAGAAGATATTTGCTTTCTTATCAACTCCCGACAATAACATTACGGAAAACAATTACTTTATTCAGTGCCGATCTAAAATATCGAACAGCTACAGACCCGAGTTTGTAAAGCTACAGACGCGATTTAAGAACTGTCGAAACGTGCAGCGCTACCTGTTACGTAGAGTGTAAATCAGGCGAGGAATGTTTCTTACAGTTTTTAATCAAATATGTGTGTGTATGTTCCATAAGTAAGTTAGTAAGATTCGCGTGGGTAGTTCAATGAAAATCCTAAATATGTTACAAGAAGACATCTGCTTTCTTATCAACCCTTGACAAGAATATTACGGAATACAATTAGTTTATTCAGTGCCGATCGAAAATATCGAACAGCTGCAGACCCGAGTTTGTAAGGCTACAGACACGATTTGGAAACTGCCGAAACGTGCGGCGCTACCTGCTACGTAGAGTGTAAATCAGGCGAGGAATGTTTTTTTTTCAGTCTTTAATCAAATATATTGTGTGTATGTTCAATAAGTAAGTTAGTAAGACTTTCATGGGAAGTTCAATGGAAATCCTTAATATGATACAAGAAGACATCTGCTTTCTTATTAACTCTCGACAATAGCATTACGGAATACAATTAGTTTATTCAATGCCGATCGAAAATATCGAAGAGCTGCCGACCCGAGTTTGTAAAGCTACAGGCGCGATTTAAGAACTGTCGAAACCTGCTACGTAGAGTGTAAATCAGGCGAGGGATGTTCTTTTATAGTTCTTAATCAAATATATTGTGTATGTTAAATAAGTAAGTTAGTAAGTCTTGCGTAGGTAGTTCAATGAAAATCGTAAAAATGCTACAAGAAGACATCTGCTTTCTTATCAACTCTCGACAATAACATTACGGAACACAATTACTTTATTCAGTGCCGATCGAAAATGTCGAGCAGCTACAGACCCGAGTTTGTAAAGCTACAGACGTATTTGAAAACTGCCGAAACGTGCAGCGCTACCTGTTACGTAGAGTGTAAATCAGGCGAGGAATGTTTTTTTTTCAGTTTTTAATCAAATATATTGTGTGTATGTTCAATAAGTAAGTTAGTAAGACTTTCATGGGAAGTTCAATGGAAATCCTTAATATGATACAAGAAGACATCTGCTTTCTTATTAACTCCCGACAATAGCATTACGGAATACAATTAGTTTATTCAATGCCGATCGAAAATTTCGAACAGCTGCAGATGCGAGTTTGTAAAGCTACAGACGCAATTTGGGAACTGCCGAAACGTACAGACGAGGGATGTTTTTTACAGTTAGTTTATTCAGTGCCGATCGAAAATATCGAACAGCTGCAGACCCGAGCTTATTGTACTCTATTAGACATTACACACAAATTGCGCATTTTAAGGAAATTCGATTTCGCCCTGTATACAATATGTATATAAAATTTGATGGTATTAATTCGAAAAACAAGAAAATTCATCTAGGTAACCAATAAATTGAAACTACAATCTTATATTTACCGAATCCAATTTTGTCCAGTCGTCTATTTAACCATCTACAAATCCGATAGATACCTGCATAGAGAATACATTTAGACTGTAACAGACGGTCATGGTGTTTGGGGAAAGATTGCCCGTCGTTTATTGGGCTGTAAACTAGAATAGCGCATATAGAGACGAAAAGAAAACTATTACTTCTCTACTAAATGTGGTAGTAATCGTTTCTCAAGAATTGATATAGAACCAAATCTACTACTAGCATTTTAAATCACTAATTCCTGTTAGAGTGAAGTGATTCTTTTGTTCGTTTTTATCCATCTTTCTGTTTTGCGGTTGTCTGATTCTGTGATGATCAAACTCTGTGAAGAGCAACATTGCTACACAGGCGTATCTCGTACAAGCAACGAACCTTTGTCTAATTTGACACATTTCAGCTCATCCCTACGAAAATAGGGTAGAATTGACATGGGTAAAGAAACACATATGGGGTAGTTTAGTAAAACATACAGATTGGTTGTGTACAAATCAAATGTTCATCAATTTAATTGATGAGAGTCACCCGGCGCATCCGCCATTATTACACTAACTCGTTAATATTTCAATGTTACAACAGTATGTCCCGGATTATCCCGACTTTTATTTCAAAGATAACCAAATGCAACATTCTGAAAGCTAAATGACATCATCCTGAATATAATTGCTTAAGTATCATTGTTGCATCATCCAACATTGAGTTTAATTTGGTGTCGTTACTTGTTAAAATTTCACTCTTATTTTTTTCTTGTAAGACACGCTAATGAATGGTAATTTAAAAAAGCCCGCCTTCTTCCCGTTTCCATAACAACCATTTGTTGATGTCTGTGCATTGCGCGCACAACTTCTGTTGCTTGTCAAAATTTCACTTATTATTTTTTAAAAAACGCGCCAAATGAAGCATAAGGTCAAGAATATCTAATTTTATCAATTATGTCATGTAATCGACAGCTTAGATCTTTTATGTTCGTTTCCAAATAATAAATTGTTTTTTTTTCACAACTACAAACTACAATTGTTTTGTCAAAAAATCAAGGAAACTTCTTAGGCAGCAATTCGAAAATCAAGAATTGAGAGTGAAATTTCAAGGACGCGTCACGTTTATTACGTACATTTCGTTACATGAGAGAGATGCAAGATATATATCATAGAGAGAAAGAGAAAGAGAGGTATACGTTTGAACGCCAGCGGAGTGAAGTAAAAGAGAGCGATGTGTGCACAAAGATACAAAGCCATACAATTAGACAGTTCTGTGAGATGCTCTCTCCCCCTCTCTCCCTCACTCATTCCCGCCTCTTTCTCTCTCATACACACACTCTTACTCTTTTTTAAGGAGTTTCACTTGTATCACGTGTACGGTGCTGCACGTGCAATTTTTTTATTAATTCTCTTACTTTATTCCACTTAATGATAACAACTTTAGATTGCTCAAAAATCTTGAATTACTAATTGGTAAAAAAAATAATTATTCAATATTTGCATAGAGTGCAATTATTTGTTTCAAAAGCATGTTTTTTCCTATTTTTTGACTTTTATTGAAGCATGTTGACGGTAACATGAGCGGATTTTATTACATTAGATATTAGATCAATGTTGTTGTAAGAAAACACAGCTGATTACTTTGAAATTAGTACAAAAGATCCAAATTATGCATGGTTAAGTTTTATAATTAAATTATAATTAGAATTCAAATTAAACTCAAAATTGCAGCATGCATTGTGATAATTGGATTGTTGTACTTTATACAGGGTGATTTACGAAAAGAGGACCCCAAAGAACAATTTAGCAAAATTAGAACCTGATAGCTCATTTGAAAGTGGGTCAAAAACGTTCGATTTGGGCAAGATTGCGATTGCGATGAGCTAAAGACGCAAACAGACAAAAAATGACTCAGAGACCCTTCTCTTCTCCGAGTCATTCTGTCGTTTTGCGTGCTTTGCTCGTTTTTGAAAATTGCCACAATGTCAGAAACGATGGTTTTTGACCAACTTATCAGTGAGATACAAGGTCCTAATTTCGCTAAAATGTTATCTGGAGAGAACCCCTTTAAATCCTTAAAAAAAAACTTAGAACGCTCACCAAATAATGGGACTTGCTATAAAAACTTTTCGTTTCAGGTGAATTACCCTGTAAATGAAATAAATTATTAATGAAATAAAGCTTAGCTTTTAAATTTTTATTCTAAGTTTTCTCTAAATTTCTCTAAACTTAAAAAAAAAAACTGTTGAAATTTCCATTTTCACCTGAACAAGCAAAAAATCCGTAATTCTAGAGAAAATCCCTAGACCTGGTAACACTGCCACCGTCATACTTTCAACTTGCGTACAATCCAAAATTCTTAAAACAGTATACTGCGCATGACACTTTTAGGCGAATCTTTCTTTCTTTCGTTCTTTCTTTCTTTCTTTCTTTCTTTCTTTCTTTCTTTCTTTCTTTCTTTCGTTCTTTCTTTTGTTCTTTCTTTCTTTCTTTCTTTCTTTCTTTCTTTCTTTCTTTCTTTCTTTCTTTCTTTCTTTCTTTCTTTCTTTCTTTCTTTCTTTCTTTCTTTCTTTCTTTCTTTCTTGCTTTCTTTCTTTCTTTCTTGCTTTCTTGCTTTCTTGCTTTCTTGCTTTCTTTTTTTCTTTCTTTCTTTCTTTCTTTCTTTCTTTCTTTCTTTCTTTCTCTCTTTCTTTCTTTTTTTCGTTCTCTTTCTTTCTTTTTTTCGTTCTTTCTTTCATTCCTTCTTTCCTATATTGTTTCTTTTGGGTTTTCTTTCATTCGTTCGTTCTTTCAACAATTATTATTAATACCAAACTATTTAGGTTACTTGATATGATACATGGTACCTACCGAAAACTTTAGCACCTTTAATTAAAAGAATAATTAACAGTAGTGTTAATTAAATATTTAAAACACCCTGTATAAAGAATTAATAATGAACTGGCTTACCCTCAGAGTTGGAATATCGTATCGGTTTTATAATCTTTGAGATTTTATTGACTTTGAGTGAGTGGATTTTATTGCTTTTCCGGAGCCGGCTAGTCAAATATATAAGAATACTACATATAGAATCACCAACTATGATAAAGATAAAATTACATTTGATAGTTGACCGCAATTTGTAAAAGCGATCCTCTCTTCGGTTATAGTAACAAAAATAAAAAAAATAATAAAAATAAATAAAAACGTAATCCTCGTACTATTGAAAAATACATTTCAACATTTACCTAATGTAATATGGAAGAGAGCTTTTTCAAACAGCATTCAAAAAGCCCTTCATACGTAATGGTGGAATTCTTTAATATTCATATATCGTAAAAGCTATTCCATTATCGTTGATAATTCCATGATACGATACGTACATAGAAGAAATTTTAACATGCTCCAAGTTCTTATCGTACAGGTATAACAACGAAAAGAATTCAAACACCTGTTGCTAATTGATATAAAAATTGTAGTAATCTTCTTTTGTTGTTCTATTTGTTATTTGTTTTTGTTTTTTTGATGTGTTTATTTTGTTATTTAAACATCACGGAAATTCGACAAGAATAATTGAGTTCGGTTTCTGCTGTAATTTAGAATTGTAGTCTAACATCACTTGTATCAATGATAGATTGACATTAACAAACCATTCTATTTTGTTATGTCTTCTTAAATCAATAAGAAGCGACATTCAATAGAATGCTATCAGGATACAGGGTCTTTCATCTAGTTATGGAAAGTAACAATAATTTCCCGATAACTGTTTTACTTATTGAAAGAATAAAATAATTAATGAAACATTAGTGACTATTAAATAAGAGATATCAAGCTTAAAAAACGAAGAAAAGCTTAAAACTCTACGTTAACGCACCACTGCTCTACCAACTGAGCTACCAGGACCCTATCAATCTTAATTGTTAGTTATTAATGTATCATTAATAGTTCTATTGTTCCATTCGAATGAAAATAAATTTACAATTAAGATTGGTAGCTTAGTTGGTAGAGCAATGGTGCATTCAGCCAAAGGTCGTGGGTTTGGATCCTACCCAGCGTTCAAAGATCTTGTATAATAAAATAATTGTTATAAGAACTTGAAGAGGAACACCTAGACTATCTAATAGAGATAAAAGCATCCTTCTATAATATTTTAAAATATAGTTAATATTAATTTAAATTGTAATATTGCAAAGCTTCAATGAAAAACAAAAGCTTATTGTATTGGGATAATAATTGTCGGTATTCTCTTCAAAATTTTATTACATCTTTTCAGATTGAAGAAATGTCTGATCTAGATTTTATATGTAATTCAATGACCCGCTCCAATATTCATTGATTTTTTTGTGCAACTGGTAATTAATTTTCCAGAAAGAAATTATTATTTTTGTATAAACTTGACGTTAATTTATTTCAAGAATTATAGAATGACAGTTTGACCTTTAATAAATAGTGTAGAAGTCTAGTTCTCATGTTTATAAACTGCACTTGAGGCGCTGAGCTTGTGTTTTATAAACTAATCTCAAGCACCCACTCATGTTTGGACTCAAGGTCGTGTTCTAGTTATCTTGAGGCGTGCTTGAGAACTCATACGTTTGGCATTGTGTCTGCGCGTGCGCGCCAGAAAAAAAACGTCAAGAGTAACTAGAATTCCCCATATGCTCCATATGCTCTATCCTGACTTTCGACAAAAAGTCTTACTTGAAGCTTTAGCCGACCTTGCCTA
The DNA here is from genome assembly GCA_039776855.1 of Mylabris sibirica. Classification (NCBI taxonomy): domain Eukaryota; kingdom Metazoa; phylum Arthropoda; class Insecta; order Coleoptera; family Meloidae; genus Mylabris; species Mylabris sibirica. The sequence goes on along the minus strand of CM077842.1, from coordinate 9,077,423 downwards.
AGCAAGACTTGAGGCTGAGTCTTATAGAAGGGCCTGGACTGAAGCTTGTATTCTAGCTACCTTAGGACGTGCATGAGCACTCGCTCGATTTATATTGGATTTGCGCATGCGCGCCTCAAATAAATTTGATATTGATTAAAGTAACTAGGATTCCCCCATTTCTCTACGCTCCATATGCTCAATCCTGACATCCACCAAAAACTGTTACTCGAAACTGTAGCTGACTTGCCCAAACAAGACTTGAGGCCGGGTCTTATAGAAGGGCTTAGACTCAATGTTGTATTCTAGCTACCTTATGCCCGTATTTATAAACCAATCTCAGACTCGGCCTCAAATCTAACTTCTACGCAAGAGTTCTGGTTTCTAAGTCTTGTTTCGGGAATTCTCGGCGGAGGTCATTATTGAGTATATGGAGAGTTGACAACTTGGCGAATTCTAGTTACATTTTACAAGGTCAGGTTTTTTCTTTTGGTGCGCATGCTCACCTTCTGCAAAATTCAAGCTCGTCTCAAGGCAGCTACAATCTAATCTTGATTTGGTTACATAGTCTGGCTTCTGGGCCAAGCTCAAGCTCCAAAACGGTCTCAAGATCGGTGTATAACTACGGGAGTGCTTGAGCATTCGCCCGTTTCATATTGTATTTGTGCATGCGCGCGTCAAATAAACTTGATATTGATAAAAGCAACTAGAACTCTCAGTTGAAGCTGGAGCTGACTTTGTTCAAGCAAGACTTGAGGCTGAGTCTTATGCCCGTATTTATAAACCGATCTCAGACTCCAGCTCAAGTCTAACTTCCAAGCACGCGTTTTGGTTTATAAGTCTTGCTTCGGCAATTTTCGGCGGAAGTCAGGATTGAGTATATGGAGGGTTGAGAACTTGGCGAATTCTAGTTACATTTTACATTGCCAAGTTTTTCTTTTTGTGCGCACGCGCACTTTCTGCAAAAGTCAAGCTCGTCTCAAGGCAGCTACAACCCAGTCTTGGCTTGGTTACATATTCTGGCCTCACGGCCAAGCTCAAGCTCCAAGACGGTCTCAAGATCGGTCTATAAATACGGGCATTATAAAAGTTGCATTCTAGCTACCTAGGGGCGTGCTTGAGCACTCGCCCGTTTGATATTGTATTTGCGCATACGCGCCTAAAATAAACTTGATATTGATAAAATTAAGTAAAATTACCCAATTTTCTATGTTTATGCTCAGTCCTGTTCTCCGTTTAGAACTTTTACTGGACGTTGAAGCCGATTTGGCTCAAGCAAGAGTTGAGGCTGAGTTTGAGGTTGGATATAAATGTTCCCCTTCAACTTCTCATAACAATTATTTTATTCTATTAACGGAGAACCTTGCTCAAGATAGACCTGTAATTATTACGCTTCTTAAACATTAGGTGGCGCTTGCTCTCCCACGTTTTCTATATCTATATTATTATCTACATTTACAGGTTACTTTATTTTCTTAGAGAGCATTATGGCGGAATTTATAAATTAACATTTTGAAATGCGTCTTTTGGAGAAAAAATTGATGTTTTTTTGTGAAAACTAAGAGTTCAAAGTTAAACAAAAAAATACAGAAGCTAAATAAAACGTCATTAGATGTGATAAAAAAGTTTAAACAAAATCTGGCATAGAGTTTTCGAGATAAAAAATAAAATAGTGTGAAAATCATATTTTTTTCACTTTTTCTCGAAAACTTCCTACCAGATTTTGTTTAAACTTGGTATAAGTGAAGTTTAATCAAATATTAAGCTATGGTAATTTTTTGAAAATTTTTGAACTCATATTTCGTTTTTCATACAGTAGCGTTCAACCTTAACAGATGAAAAATTTTCTTTTTTCATTTGTTTTCATAGCCAACTGAAAAGCCCTGAATTTAAATAAACTAAAATTAATATTTATAAAAGTTGTAATTTTTTCTAGGTAGTGGTTGATAATAAATAGAAGAAAACATGCAAAAAGGGATGCCTTCGGTGAGAAGTACAAACACAACTTTAGCACCACCGCCTCCACCGCCACCAACAACAACAACAACAACAACAAATAACGAAACAACAAATACAACAATGGAGGCTACATTATCATGCCTATGGATTATAACACCATTAATAGCAACATTTTCATTACTAGTCGTTATTATAGCAATGTTCACAAATCAATGGTTACATACTGAAGAAAAAATGAATAATCCATCATATAATGGTACTGGTGAACGGGATTATTTATCAAAATTAACAATTTCCGGATTATGGATGTTGTGTTTCACCAATCGTAAGTAAAAATTCCCTATTATTATTATTATTATTATTTTGAAAAGAATCAATTTTATGCAATATTACAGGGATGAAAATCTAAATGTATCGATTCCTGTAAAACTTCTATTAGCTGGAAAGCGATTCGAAAAATATATCAAGGATTTATAGAAGGGTGTCTAGAGATCATTTTAGCAAAATTAGAACCTCGTAGTTCATTCGGAAATTGGTGAAAAATTGCTCGTTTCTGACGATGTCGCGTTTTTCAAAATCGATCTAAACACACAAGACGACTAAGAATGACTCGAGAATTCTCCGGACATTATTTTTTTCGTTTTCCTCCATTGCATCATAGAGAAAATGGGAGACGTTTGCCCCCGCTCCCCAAAAAAAAGAGAAAAACAAAAAAATCAAAGCTGGGAGGCTCCCCGAGTCATTCTTACAAGGAAAGTGACACAACTGTCCCTCTCCGATTTTGATAAAACTTTGCATACAGGTAGAGCATCAAAAAATAAGGGATGCATATTTTTTTTAGCTGCCCATATTCACATTAAAGGGATGAAATTGTCTCTTGAAGTTACCTCTAAAAACACATTTTTCGCTACATCTCGATAACCAAGCAACATATCGAATTCAATCAAAAACTGAAATATTCTGCACATCCAGTACTATATTGCTACCCAGCAAACAGCACCCTTCTATCTTGCAGGGGTAAGGGTAGGTACTTTTTTGCTACATTTTTTGGAAATTTAAATTGTTATTTTTAAATTCATAAACTTTATTGAAAAACTAAAGTTACCTGTTTTTGGATTTTTCGATTCATCCCCATTTTAAGGGGCTGCAACCCTCAATATGTAATAATGTACAAGATGCATTATCAGCAATGTTTTTGTAACTAGAGACTAATGTCGTTTAAGGTGCATAACATTGTCAGAAACGATCGTTTTTGGACCAACTTTTAAATGAGCTACAAGGTTCTAATTCTGCTAAAATAATCCTCCTATAAATCCTTGAAATATTTTTCGAATACCTCACCAACTAATGGAGTTTCAAACAAATCGTATACATTTAGATTTTCGTCTCTGTATAAGAAATTGTTTAAAAATATTGACACGATCCTAAACAATTTCCAAAAAACGGATTGACGATGATCTAACCGATTTTTATTCACACAATATAACAAAAAAAAATCGTCCAGAATAATGAGTAGAACGTGATATTTTCAATAATATTAATACCAACTGAGAAGAAAAAAAATTCAACACACATCGTTAATTGAACAATCTCCAATTTCGTGATTCTTCCCCAATAACTTGATATTGATTTATTTTGTTCACTATATAGAAAATGTCTCAATAAATGTGGCGATTTGTGTCGTTATAGAATGCGGACGTGTTCATTCAAAAAAAAATGTGTAATATTGGTGGATGCGCCCGATATTCTATATACTAACATTAATAGAATCATCTGTCACGTGTAAAATACCCCCAACGGTGCAATATAATCAATAAAATTCACACACACAAACACTCATTTATAACGGCAGTCTTTTTGTGTTGTTTATGATAATCAAACTATCGGATATAACGTTATTACTTATTACTAAACAGCGGAATTTGCCCCGATATTGGGGCAACTGACGTCACTGTTCCGAACTATATTGTAAGTAAGCGCTCTATACAGTTACGCTCTATCTCCTTCGTTCTCTCAATGTAGTTTTTTATTGATTTGTTATGATTATAATACTACAATTATTCAACGTAGTTGATAAAGGGAGCGAGTGAGGTCACAAGCAATAAATAAACGGTCCACTGTATTTAATATTTTATAGGCGCAGTATGTGGATTGTAATTGGTGATAGATTATGAGAGTACAACAAAATTGAACATAAATTATCGTGCGACAATCTAAAGGAGTTCCACGATCCTAAGCTTACTTATTACACTACTTTGAATGACGTATAAATATCCCATGGGTAGTGGTTAGGTGCCATATTAGAATGAGTAGGTGTGATTCTAGGTGTTTATCTGTGACGTCATAGTCATTTGTTTTTACCTTCATTCCAGTGAAGTCCTTGTGGGAAATTAATTATGTTCTAGGCAATCTAGATAAGTATTGTTAGTATTATTAGTAGTTTGATTCGATGTAGTACCTATAGGTATAGTGACTGACATAAAACACTTTTTGTGCGGCTGTGTAAAACAGGCTTATGAGGGCGGTTCTTACAATGAGATAGACTCTAAACAGATTATACTTCGGAAAGAAAGATATTCAATACTGGTGCAATTTTGGGTATTTACCTGAATCGAAAAATAATTTCTACAAATTTGTTATAGTGTAAACTCGCTTTAAGATCTCCCATCCACCTAACTTCTTATCCTTGTAACAGACTGCCACGGTCGGCCGCCAATTAAGTATGATTGATAACGTAGTAAATATAAACCGCACCGACCGGCCATTGATTCAACCTTTTCCGCCCGGTGCTCATCCCGAACACTTCTAGCAGTGGCACTTGGCGACACGGAATATACCGATTTCTCTGTGGTTGGTGACGAACGCAATATTATCGTTTTAATCGTTGTTTTATTGTGTACCTGATTCCGCAGTGGCTTTTTGGCGACCGGAATCATACTGTTACTGTTACCCTTATTTTTCTCTGGTCAGCAATATCCAGGCACACTACATTAATTACACCCTAAAGAGAGAAACAGTCTGACTCACATGTGACATTCTCCCTCAAGATACGGTCTTTTTAAAATCTCTGTACGTCCATAGCGCATGCCGGCGATAGTCGCGCGACAATCTAATATAACTTTATTACTCCTAAGTCACGTTATTACTTTCTGTATATGTGTGTGTGTTATAACCGAATTTTGCTTTACATCGAAGAGTTTTCTTCCATCATCCATCCGGTAAATAGAATTTTACTAGTAGCTTTTATCGTATATTTATAGAAACAAGGTATATAAGAACGGATGCGATGTGGGGGGTGGTTTTCCACCTGCCGCCAATCTAATTTCACCACCACTACCGTGTCGTTCAGTTTTTTTTCCGCCCCCCAACATTTCCGCTACTACAATCTCTATCTCTCTCTCTCTCTCTCTCTCTGTGTTCCTTTTTGTACTTCCATTTAAAATCTATATTTGATTTAAGGGATCGAAAATCATTCAATTGTTCAATTTGCACCCCTACTACTTTTGTAAAATTTATATTTGAAAACTCTCTCACACATACACACGCACACATCTGTTTGTTTCCATAATCGTTCGTCTTCATTTCCGCATCATTTTTATATTTGTTGTTGTCATTATTGTTGAAGGGGTGGAATTTTACAATATTTGTTAGATAACGACAATAATAAACCCTCGGAAGTATTAAAAAAAAAACACAAGGGAAAAAATTAATAAAAGAAACATTAAACGAGAAGAATTAACATGCGGTTGGTCTTTTCGTTCTGTATCTACCACCCATCAACTACCCTATTATTATATATATGTATACACAGAACATTTAGGGGGAGAATAAATTAATTTACCATGAAACCGACTTTAATATTTAAATATAACTCGAATCCTGTAGTTTGCTTTTATTTTTTATTTTTATTTTATCTATATCATCCACTTCTCTGTCTTCTATATAGAGATATATACGTTGATAAGGGGTGTGGGGATGATTTAAAATTATAAAGTCACAAAATTATGTATAAAATCTAAGAGGGAGGTCGTCTCTTGTTTGCTCAATTGGTAACATGATCATACTGAATGATGACGGTAAAATGTCTACATCATGTCCTAATTATGCACCAACCCCTAAAGATGAACGTTTCTAATTAATTTTCAGTAACCGTATACTATATATATATAGCTATAGAAAAGGGGGTGTAATAATAAAAGACAACTATATACTTAATTGAAAGATAGAAGATTAATTTGTGTTGGTATGTATATGTGTGTAGATATTCCATTATCAATTTTAATTGATAATATAGAAGAGGTTTTCCCCTGAATTACCCTTTAAATTTCTAATATGATGCCAGTCACTTGTTCCACCCATTATTCATACATAATGTCAAAGTTAACAATGTTGATCGAGGGTAGTTGAATTAAAGTTATGATAGATATTCAAATCAAAATATAATGTTGACTGTTTTGTTATATGTGGTAGGAATAAGGGGTGTGATTATTATAAAACAAACAATTATCTAAGGGTTGATTATACGGCAAGTAGTGGTGGGAATATGAAATGAGCTCGTTTTAAATTGTTGTTGTTGTTGTTGAAAAATACGATGTGATGATAGTTAATGACCTGTCAAGGTACTGTCGTCGTCTATAAAAATTTACCTGTAAAGAAGGGTGGTTGGTGGTGGTGGTGATAAGGGGATGCATTTTCATGATGGCTCTTACTATAACTACAACAAGGAAACGTCACAATATATAAACATGAAATTCTGTAAAGAAATATCTGTCATGAGAGAGCGAGTTGTTTTTTATCAAATTCCACCCTATTTGAATATTTACGATCGTTCGTACAACAATATAACTATCAGTATTAGTATTATTATTATTTTATAACAAACAAAAAAGTGATTTTTTTGTTTATCTATTCGTGTTACAGATATGTCAGTAGAATTTTTATATGATAAATGAATTCTACTTGGTATATACAGAGCTTTTCATGTAAATATGGTCGATTGCAATAAATTCGCTATAACTCTTTCATTTATCAACAGAATAAAATAATCGTTATAGGAACTTAAAGGGGATTACTTAAGCTATCTATTGGGGGTAAAAACGTTCTTCTACCATTTTTGGAAATGGGAAAAATTTACACCAACTCTTAAAAATTAGGCAATATGTCAAAATTCAGTCTCAATTAAGTACGACAATAATGAAGTATTGCTATTTTTAAGAATTTAAAGCCAACTGAATACCAAAAACTAATATTTTTTTTTATGAAAATCAATTTCCATTTGCAAAAAATCAAAAATTTGTGAATATTGCAAAGCTTACAAGATTACAAAATGTGAGAAAGGACTGGAGTCCCCGACTAGTGGTAAATTTACAAATTACATGTCGTTTGGATTAAGTTCACAATTGTCAGTTTTATTACATCTCTTCGAGCTTTTTAAATTTATTACCAGTAAACTTGGGAATCCCATGACCTTGATTTTCCATTTACAATTATTATAAAAATAAATAGCTTCAGTGATCCCTTAAAGTTCTTGTAGCAATTATTACATCTTATAAATAAATTAAAGAGTTATAGCAAGATTATTGCTATCGACCATATTCACATGAAAAGCTCTGTATAATCTGTAATAATACATAGAGTAGCAAAAAAAACAAATGAAATAGATGGAAGTGGAGATGGATGAATACAGTGTTTCGATTAAGTTCACAATTGTCAATATTCCCGTTGAAATTTTATTACATCTCTTCGAGCTCTTTAAATTTATTACCAGTAAATTGGGGAATCTCCTAACTTTGATTTTTCCATCTACAATTGATCCCTTCAAGTTCTCGTAGCAATTATTTCATCTTATAAATAAATGAAAGAGTTATGGCAAGATTATTGCTATGGACCATATTCACATGAAAAGCTCTGTATAATCTGTAATAATACATAGAGTAACAAAAAAAACAAATGAAATAGATGGAAGTGGAGATGGATGAATACAGTGTTTCGATTAAGTTAACAATTGTCAATATTCCCGTTGAAATTTTATTACATCTCTTCGAGCTTTTTAAATTTATTACCATTAAACTGGGAAATTCCATGACCTTGATTTTCCATTTACAAATATTATAAAAATAAATAGCTTCAGTGATCCCTTAAAGTTCTTGTAGCAATTATTACATCTTATAAATAAATTAAAGAGTTATAGCAAGATTATTGCTATCGACCATATTCACATGAAATGCTCTGTATAATCTGTAATAATACATAGAGTAACAAAAAAAACAAATGAAATAGATGGAAGTGGAGATGGATGAATACAGTGTTTCGATTAAGTTCACAATTGTCAATATTCCCGTTGAAATTTTATTACATCTCTTCGAGCTCTTTAAATTTATTACCAGTAAATTGGGGAATCCCCTAACTTTGATTTTTCCATCTACAATTGATCCCTTCAAGTTCTCGTAGCAATTATTTCATCTTATAAATAAATGAAACAGTTATCGCAAGATTATTGCTATGGACCATATTCACATGAAAAGCTCTGTATAATCTATAATAATACATAGAGTAACAAAAAAACACATGAAATAGATGGAAATGGAGATGGATAAATACAATGTTTCGATTAAGATAACAATTGTCAATATTCCCGTTGAAATTTTATTACATCTCTTCGAGCTTTTTAAATTTATTACCATTAAACTGGGAAATTCCATGACCTTGATTTTCCATTTACAAATATTATAAAAATAAATAGCTTCAGTGATCCCTTAAAGTTCTTGTAGCAATTATTACATCTTATAAATAAATTAAAGAGTTATAGCAAGATTATTGCTATCGACCATATTCACATGAAATGCTCTGTATAATCTGTAATAATACATAGAGTAACAAAAAAAACACATGAAATAGATGGAAGTGGAGATGGATAAATACAATGTTTCGATTAAGTTCACAATTGTCAATATTCCCGTTGAAATTTTATTACATCTCTTCGAGCTCTTTAAATTTATTACCAGTAAATTGGGGAATCCCCTAACTTTGATTTTTCCATCTACAATTGATCCCTTCAAGTTCTCGTAGCAATTATTTCATCTTATAAATAAATGAAACAGTTATCGCAAGATTATTGCTATGGACCATATTCACATGAAAAGCTCTGTATAATCTATAATAATACATAGAGCAACAAAAAAACACATGAAATAGATGGAAGTGGAGATGGATAAATACAATGTTTCGATTAAGTTCACAATTGTCAATATTCCCGTTGAAATTTTATTACATCTCTTCGAGCTTTTTAAATTTATTACCATTAAACTGGGAAATTCCATGACCTCGATTTCCCATTTACACTTATTATAAAAATCAATTGCTTAAGTGATCCCTTAAAGTTCTTGTAGCAATTATTTCATCTTATAAATAAATGAAAGAGTTATGGCAAGATTATTGCTATCGACCATATTCACATGAAAAGCTCTGTATAATCTGTAATAATACATAGAGTAACAAAAAAAACAAATGAAATAGATGGAAGTGGAGATGGATGAATACAGTGTTTCGATTAAGTTCACAATTGTCAATATTCCCGTTGAAATTTTATTACATCTCTTTGAGCTTTTTAAATTTATTACCAGTAAACTGAAAAATCCCATAACTTTGATTTTTTTATTTACAATTATTATAAAAATGAATAGCTTAAGAGATCCCTTCAAGTTCTCGTAGCAATTATTTCATTTTATAAATAAATGAAAGAGTTATAGCAAGATTATTGTTATCGACCATATTTACATGAAAACCCCTGTATAGTCTGTAATAATACATAGAGTAACAAAAAAGTACGTGAAATCGATGGCAGTGGAGATGGATAAATACAGTTCAAAAATATCACTTCTATCTATCTTTTCACATCAATTTTCTTACAATCAATTTATATTTTTATCCATCTCTCTATCATTGTTGTGTTGCCTTTCTTTTTTTTTCTACCTTATAGTATTTCAACATATCTTAGAATGAAACAGAGAGATAGAGTTGTACTTTCGTAAATTTTTGATTGTATTATGAAAAGATACAACCAACGAATGGATGTTGAGTTTATTCTGTCAAATGTCCACCAATATCAACCACAATACGAAATAAATCCAATTTCTCATCTCTATATTATTACATTATCGTTTCTAGTTATTCTCCTATTTCGTAAATATCAACTCTGTAATAATAAAACTTACTAGTTGTACAATAAAATAAAGTATAACGATTGATGAAAATTCAATTTCAAATAATTTGTTATTGAAGGGAATTCGAAGGTAGATTGGACATACACAAAAATGGTGGATGCGCCGGGCGACTTTATTAATATTGGTTTGTTTGAACATGCTAAAATCTAAATAAGGGTAGTGTGAGGATTAGAGAAGTGGTTAAAGAGTAAGGCCTCCAATTACCTCAATCAAGTAACTAGCCTGTTTTACTACAGTTGATTTAAATAAAAGACCCAAAGACTTTTGTCATTATAGATTGTGTAAACGATAGCTTAGAAACTTTCAACAGTTGTAAAGAAAATCACATTTTGGTATATTTAACGTGGACGAATTTTCCAATTTTGCTAAATCCATAAGGAAAAATCCTATTGACAATGGAATTAAGTCGGTGCGCCAGGCAAATATTTCTGGTTTTAAGGGGACTTTGGAGAGATTAACCGATTTGGCGTGCGAAAATTGCCAAATTTAAAACATCGACAACTTGCTTGTTTTTTTGAGATATTGTAAAATCTAAACGTGCGTTGGATACAGCATTTCAAGTTGCAAGTCCTGAAGCTTTCCATAAAATAAAAATGTGATAAAATTTTAAATGGCAGAGAAAACTCTTGGACCACGTTTTTTTCGAACATTTTCCTTCATAACTGGCTAAAATATAGCCAATATTATTAATTTTAATCAATTTTCGCCTGAATTCAGATAGAATATTGAAAGAGCTTTCCAGGCATTTAAGAATTTTTCCGAACATTTGTTAGTTTTCCCACAACTGGAGCAACTTTTTTAAAAAAAAAAATTGAACAGTGTTGTTCTGCATAATTATTAAGAAAATTTTTAGAAAGATAATGTAAGGGGGAGAACATGAAGCTCGCTTCAGAGAAAATTTTAGGAATTACAACCCTCTTTTTCATCTGTCATTTACAGTTATTACAATTAATTGATTTGTCTCTTGATTGATATGAAAATGTCGGAAATTTTATCTATTTTTTTAGTCGACCATGTTTGTGGCAGTATACCAGATCTATCGGGCTTATATCAGATCTATCGGTATAACAAAATAACAATAACAACACAAACATGGTCGACTAAAAAATTAATCCTCTTGTCTTGGCGAGTTATGAAGGAAAATGTACGAAAAACAAGCGAATAATCGATGTTTGAAAATTAGCAATTTTCGCACACCGAATCGAATAATAAGTCGATAGCCCCCTTAATAAATTAACTGAAATAATTACTAATTTTCTGCGTGCTTAGCTTGAATTTAAAAGTGCGAGCATGTCCAAAACGAGCTTTTCTTAACCAGCTTCCAAATAAGCTACGATGTTCTAATTTTGCTAAAATGTTCTTTAGGGATCCTCCTATAAATTCTTGGAATATTCTTTGAATTAATTGCCAAATAATGAGAATTACCATAAGAACTCTTAGTTCGACGTGAATAATCTGTAATTTTATGAAAATGGTGGATGCGCCAGGATAGCCAATATTAATAATTTTAATCAATTTTCCGATAAATTTTCCAGGCATTAAAGAGTTTTTCCGATACTGTTGTTAGTTTTCCCACAACTGGAGCAATTTTTTTTAAACAGAGCTGCTTTGCATCATTTTAAAGATAATTTGTAGAAAGATAATGTAACAGGGAGGACATGAAGCTCACCTAAAAGAAAATTTTGGAAATTAGAGATTTTAACAGACACTTTGAACCCCCCTTTTCCACCTGCCATTTACAACTATTAAAATTAATTGATTTGTCTCTTGATTGATATAAAAATGTGGGAAATTTTATCTATTTTTTTAGTCGACCATGTTTGTGGCAGTATACCAGATCTATCAGTACAACCATAACGATAACAACACAAACATGGTCGACTAAAAAATTAATCCTAATGTCTTGACCAGTTATGAAGGAAAAAGTACGAAAAACAAGCGAGTAATTGATGTTTGAAAATTAGCAATTTTCGCACACCGAATCAAATCGATAGCCCCCTGAATAAATTAGCTGAATTATTTACTAATTTTCTGCGTGCTTATCTTGGTTTTAAGCCAGCTTCCAAATAAGCTACGATGTTCTAATTTTGCTAAAATGTTCTCTAGAGATCCTCCTCGAAATTCTTGGAATATTCTTCGCATTAATTGCCAAATAATGCGAAGTGCCATAAGAACTCTTAGTCCGACGTGAATAACTTGTAATTTTATAAAAATGGTGAATGCGCCAGGCAAATATTCCTAGTTTCAATAAATTACCTAGCTGTATTAATTACTAATTTTAATTATTTAAATGATAGTCAGTCTTGCATAATTAAATAATTGAAGTCTTCTTAATATATTGTTGCTATTGCTTTAAGTCAAGTTGATTAATAACTGATGAACATTGCAAAAAAATTGAGTGGCGTTAAAAATGGTGGATGCGCCGGGTAATTATTCTTAGCGGATTGTCACAACACCCTAAAATCTTAACAAATGTGGCACGGGATTCAAAAAAATGGTTGAATAATAAGGCCTACAATTACCACAAGTATGTCATCAGCCTGTTTTTTTGTGCAGATGATCTGAATAAAAACGAAAAAAAAAATGATATTCAATCTAATAGCATTTCAGGTGGATAAACTTTTCAGTTTTCAATGATTTATAAGAAAAAATTCCATTAATCATGAAATTAAACCGTACACATTTATTGCTATTGAAATTAGTAATCGTTAAATTCTCATCATCATTACAAGGGAAATGTGCAATCGAAAGAGTTTTGCAACTTCACAAATAAAAATTGTAGATTGCAGTATAATTTTATAAAAATGGTGGATGCGTCGGTCAAGTATTTTTGGTTTAATGAGATTAAGTTGGTGTAGCTTTAGAGCGCAAATCCAAGGATCGTGGGTTCGGATCCCACATGCTCATCTAAACTTTTTCTAGTTGTTAAAACGGTGATGCGCTTAATTATTCTTAATTAATCATTAACACCATATTAATGAAATAACTGTTTGTTTTTTCTTAGTTATTTTTAATTATAATCAATTTTTCAAAATTTGCTAATCGAAGTCTTCGTGCTATTCAAGTCAAGTAAACTTTTGAGTTTCGTTAAAAATCGTGTTTTGGGTAATTTTACTAATTTTTGTATTTTTTTGAGCTTCTCAAAAGTAAGCCCTCCAATTACTGTTGCTGTTGCTTTAAGTCAAATCGATTAATAACTGATAAATAATGCAAATATTCTAATAGCATTAAAATGGTGGATGCGCCGGGCAAGTTTTTCTAGTTTTATGAGATTAAGTTGGTAGAGCTTTAGAGCGCCTATCCAAGGTTCGTGGGTTCGGATCCCACATGCTGGTCCAAGCTTTTTCTACTTGTTAAAATGGTGATACACTTAATGATTCTTAATTAATCATTATTAATTATAGTTAATTTTTCACAATTTGGTAATCGAAGCCTTCTTACTATTCAAGTCAAGTAGACTCAGGTTTCGCTGAAAAAATGGTGTCCCGGGTACTTTTACTAATTTTTATATTTTTTTGAGCTTCTCAAAAGTAAGCCTTCCAATTACTGTACCTAAATCACTACGTTGTTTTTAATGCAGGTGAACTGATTTGGATACTTTATTAGGTTAAAAATCATCCACTGTGGCAGAAAATCTTGGAAATTATAGGCAAAAAGCCTACTTTACAACAGCATATAAACAGTCATTAAGCATTTAAATTTCTGGTGGACAAATTTTCCAAGGATTTATGAGGAAATATCCCACAGGCAATAGAATTAAATCGTAAATATTTATTGCTACAGCAATAAATATTTACAAACCTTTAATCTTTAAGTTCCCTATCAAAAATATGCAATTCAAACAAGTTTACAAATTTATAAAATTATCGATACTTCTGTTTTTTTTTTTTTTAAAAAAAAATGGCGGATGCGCCGGGCAATTTGGTAATCAATCTTTATTCTCCCTACCATTATTACTATTCGAGTCAAGTCGATCAATCATTGATAGACGAGCTATAAATAGGAATATATCAATTGATGGTGACTCAAACTAAACGACAGAAACTATTATTTATTACCCTCTTTGGATTTCTCTATTATTCTTCTGATTCTCCATTTTTACCGGTTCACATCAAATTTTTTTTTCGTCAGTTTTTTGTTGTTTTATCTATTTAACAAATCACGTAACGTTAGTGTCAGAAATTGCATCTAGTAGAAATTAGAGTTGATAGTTCAAGTCTTGTTGCACCATCTATCTCAGTTAGGTAAGAGATTTATTTTGCCGCAAGGTGAACAAAACCACCACCAACTATTATCATATACCTTTACTATACAACAAATAGATACCAGTTAAATAAAGATGGATCTAACATAGATTATAATTTGAATGTTATAAAGTAGGAAAAGTGTGCTCGCTTTGTGTACCGTTATATCTTTTAATAAATTAAAAGAAACGATGTGAATATAATTTAACCGGTTGACATTGATGTTTGAGCTTTTAACATAATAAATTCGGAAAAACTCACCTTGTTAAAAATGAAAAAAATCTCCAAAGGTAGCAAGTACCTTATATAGCGAATTTTTTTATGTATCTACATACTGAAATATTAAATGCAAAACATTCTTATGATACTGACAATTAATATATTTTAATAACATTGAATCAACTAATAAATTCATTTCCCGATGTTATTTTAATTGAAAAATGCTTTTAATCCACAAACAATAAGAAACACTAATAAAATTTGACTCGTTTGAAGAAGTTTGTTGTTTGTCTAATACGTCTAATCAAGGCCTGCTTGATTTTTTCAAGCGAAATTCTCTAGCAGGCCTTGCGTCTAATATTAACTGTCAAAATTAGTTACCCCCCGCGATATTCAATTTTTTTTCTAATATCAATTGTCAGAACACATAGCCATCTTAGATACGTGTTTTTACTGCTTATACTCAAAAAAAAGATTTTTGCATTTTTCTTGCGATCCAATAAACCGATTTTGATGATTTTTTTTCTGGGTCATAGAGAATGGACTGCTTTACTATTATTTTAATTTTCATCAAAATCTAAGCAAATGTAATATTGAAAAAGATTTTTTTTAACATTTCTTCAGCTCTTATTCCAAAAGTGTTGGCCCTACCAGTCTGGCCAACGAACTCATCCAAGCTATCCCAAAGACCGATTTTTGTACCAATTTTCATTAAGATTGGACTATTTTTACGGCAGTTATCGTGGATATATATATATATATATATATATATATATATATATATATATATATATATATATATATATATATATAAAAATTTTAACGAACGGTGGATATGGGTTCCTGAGGTCCCAAAACGAACTTCTGTGCAAAAATTTTTCGGAAATTCAAAAGTGAGGATCTCGTCATTAGCTAATTTTTTTTAAAAAAATTCGCTAAAAAGGCAAAAGAAAAAAATATTGAAGAGTATCGAAGATGGTCTATTGAATGATAGTTGGGAGTTATATTGGAAATCGTCTCAACGATGTACGAACGAATGAACGAACGAACAACAGTAATATCGTATTATCAAAAAGACTCAACTATAGAATTCCTACACTCTATACATATTGTGTATTGAAGAGTTAAAAGAATTGCAATACACTAAGATATCCATTTACAATCTATTTAAAATGCAACATTAAGCATTTTTCATTTGATACAAGTATTGTTAAAAGTTGTATTATGTGTATAAGACCGGATGCATATATGGTAAATGACCCGGAAGATTGACGCTTTGATGTCAATCTTCCGGAAAGAACGATCCGTGCAACATCAATTATCACCCCATTTGAGACAGATTTATTTTTAAATAAAATTGTAAGCCCACCGTTATTTATTTATATATTTCTATTGAACATGCGCAAAATTGACTCTAATAGTTTAATTCAGGGCATTATTTCTTTCGTTCCGGTTCAATTAATTTTTTATCGGTTCCGGTTTTCGTTCCTGCGGAAATAACGGTTTTTTGGTATTCGGTTTAGTTGCAAGTGATGAATTTTCAAATTTTTAAATGTAAACAATTTATTTCCACCATAAATCTGAATAAAAATATCAATCATAATAATATTTATTATTATTATTATTATTATTATTATTATTATTATTATTATTATTATTATTATTATTATTAATATTAATACTATTATTATTAATTGTACTGATAGATCTAGTACACTGCGAACTAAATCACAATAACAATAACAACACAAACACGGTCTACTTAAAAATTAATTTCCAAACAAACATGGTTGACTAAAAAATTAATTATATACATATTTTCAAATATTTACCATTTTAATAAAATAGTCATAAAGTAGTTACAATTTCCGACACTTTCATATCAATCAACAGACAAATTAATTAATTTCAAAGGTTTATAGGTGAAAAAAGGATTTCAAATTTTTTCGTGAGACTCACTTAATTTTTAAAATTAGATTTTATGCAACTTTCATGTGCTTTCCTCTTACATCAGCTTTCTAAAAAGGAGAGTATGGCTCTTTATTTTTAATATTACGTAATTCATCAATATTGTTTTTTTTTTTTCATTAAATTTTCTTCAGTGATCGGAAAACTGAGAACTTTATCGAGAAAATTCTTAAAGATATGGAAAGCTCTTTCAATTAGCGATCTAAAATCACTTGATAATGATTTAAAATGAATAATATTGGCCAAGTTTTAGCCAGTTATAAAGGAAAATAAACAAAAAAGACAGGGTCCATGAGTTTTTCTGTTATTCAAAATTTTATCACATTTTTTCAAAATAAAAAGCTTTAAAACATGCACCTTGAAATGCTCCATCTAGTCCACGTTTTTTTTTTCATTATCTTAAAAAGCAAGCTAGATATCGATGTTTGAAGTTTGATAAATTTTGCACGCCAAATCGTGGAATAAGTCCGGAATCCCCATGGGTATGCCAGAATCGAGAGCGAAAAATGCTAGTATTTAGTCATCGAAATCTCGCTTGTTTTCTGAGATATCAAAACTTGTTAGTCAGCGTTGGAACGGCCATTTTACGGTGCTCCGATGGAGTTTTTCGTTTTGGAAATTTTTGACAAACTTCTGAGTAATGAGGAAAATTGGAAAAATGTTTGCTTGTTAACTTTTCCCTAAAACTGAACATTTTTCCGAAATAGAAAGCTTTAAAACATGCACCTTGAAATGCTCCATCTAGTCCACGTTTGTTTTTTTATTATCTTAAAAAGCAAGCTAGATATCGATGTTTGAAAATTGAGAATTTTGGCATGCCGAATCGATTAATAAGTCCGGAATCCCCTTAAGAGTATGTTGGAAACGAAAGCAAAAATGCCAATCTTGAATCATCGAAATCTCGCTTGTTTTCTGAGATATCAAAATTCGTTAGTCGGCGTTGGAACGGCAATTTCACCGTGCGTTCGATGGAGTTTTTCATTTAGGAAATTATTGACGATCTTCTGAATAATGAGGAAAATTGGAAAAATGTTTTCTTGTTAACTTTTCCCTAAAACTGATTGAAATTTAGCTAGAATATTATTTATTTTCTATTTTTAGTTCGGAAGTATATAGCAAATTGCAAGCGCTTTCCAAATTTTCAAGAAATTTTCCGATTAACCTGTTAGTTTTTCGGAAAATTGATATAACTTTTTTTATAAAGTTTATTCATGCGCGGAGGTCTGTTGGAGCCCGAAAAATCTAATTTTGGAAAATCTAATTAGTTACGAGAAAAATTTTGAACAATTCGAAGGCTATAATTATCTATTAAGAATAATTATTAACTTCTTGAAAATGTTATTCTCTATGGAAAAACATTGGAAATTTTCGGAAAATCCGTCTCGGTTACAACATACCCTTAAATGTCTTGAAATAATTATTGCTGACTCAGTTCCTTGGCAAGAATGAAAGGGAGACGAAAAGTTGGATTTCGCTTCGGCCAAAATTTAGGTTAATTCCGGTTTTCAGTCTTCGGTTCATTTCCGGTTCGATGCCCTGGTTAAATTAATTATGCGAAATTCTGTCGTTTTACCATACTATTGCGCTAAGGGGCCTCTGGAGACATTACTCGATTCAACGTGCGGAAAATGCCAATTTTTAAACATCAATATCTCGCTTGTTTTTTAAGTAATTGAAAAAAGTTAAGGTGCATTAGATAGACCATTTCAAGGTGTATGTTGGAAAGCTTGTTATTTTGGAAAAATATGAAAATTTTTTGAATGGCTTGAAAAATTTCTTGGACCCTGTTTTTTTCGTACACCTTCCTTCATAACTGGCTTAAACATAGCTAATATTATTGATTTTCAATAATCATCAAGCGAATTTTGATAGCAAATTGAAAGAGCTTTCCAAATCTCTAACAATTTTCACGATAGTTTTGTTAGTTTTCCAATAACTAAAAAAAATGTAAAAAGAAAATCCGACATTGTGGCATAATTTTAAAGATAGAGTTTCGTATTACCTTTGTTAAAAATCCCCTCTTTCACCTATTCTATAGGGTTTTAAAATTAATTAATTAACCTAGACCGAATTTTTGTTTATTGTTATAGCTATTGTGATATAGATGGTTTGATTATTGTTCAACAATTCAATGTTGCCAAATGTCGTTTGCATTAATAAATGAGACCACACCTCCTGCTTCTGTTAAATAAAGTTTGAAAATATCTTTTTTAGATTCATTTCCTTTTGTTAGTTACCCATTCTGTTTATTTTTTTGTTTCACCGATTGATGTTCCTGTCGTGATGCTCTTGCTGCTATAAGCAGGAGGTGTGGTCTCATTTATAAATGTAGGCGACGTCTGAAAACTCTAAATTCTTAAACACAGTATAGAGACAATAATGACCACTCCATCTATCTCTTACACTGCGAACTAATTCTAATAGATCTAAATAGATGAAAAATGGGGTTCAATTTTGCGTAAAGCTCAATTTATTGTCAAAGTCGATCTTAGACTAGCTTCAGGACCATTTTTCTTGCATTAGCTTTCTAAAAAAAAATCATATTGGATTTCTTTAAAATTTGCTTCAGTTATCGGAAAATTAACAAGCCCATCGAGAAAATTCTTGATTATTTGGGCAATCTTTTAATTTTCGATCTAAATTAGTTGGTAATTATTTAAAATCAATAAAATTGGTTAAGTTTAAGCCAGTTATAAAGAAAAGTGTACGAAGAAAGCGTGATCCAAGAGTTTTCTCTGCCATTCAGAATCTTATCATATTTTTCCAAAAAAAAAAAATA
Source organism: Mylabris sibirica (assembly GCA_039776855.1). Taxonomy (NCBI): domain Eukaryota; kingdom Metazoa; phylum Arthropoda; class Insecta; order Coleoptera; family Meloidae; genus Mylabris; species Mylabris sibirica. The sequence continues at coordinate 9,058,053 of CM077842.1, read as the reverse complement.
TTTAGAACATGCATATTGAACTCATCTATCTAACGCACGTTTACTTTTTCTAATATGTTAACAAACAAGCGAAATATCGATGTTTGAAAATTGGCAATTTTCTCACGCTGAATCAAGTAATAACTGAAAACCCATCTTAAAGGTAACGCTCAAGATACCATTAAATTGTCCAATATATCCCCCTCCTTTCTTTGCGAACTTAAAGGACAGTCGATAGGTATCTAACAATAGGATTAAGTGTGCTTTGTCTTCTAAAATTTTGAAATAAGTAAGATGATTGTCGACAATAAGTTGGAATACTAAGAAAAGCAAGACATTTGAAACATCTGTTTTTATTGAAGGACGTGATTGGTTCTTTTGATCTTTCACGTGTCTCGAGACCACACCTGCAGTGTTATTTATGCTTATAATTTAAAATAATTGGGCTAATTTTGGCGCTGTTTTTCGAAAAACGTAAAAAAAAAATTAAATTAAGAAAAGACTAGCGAGGTGGCGCTAACTTTCCTATATCTATCTATCTATGTTTTAATTTATTTTATTTACTATAAAAAGAGATGTGTTAGTTCCGCCAACATAATTTTTTTCACTGTAAAACAACAATTTTTCGACTTATCGGAAAATTTAGTTAATTTTTCAAAAATCTATAAAGTAAGCGAGATGTAGAATCGTATTTAAAATCGAATGAGATTGATTTGATCTCGATATCTTGAGTAATTTTCGAGTTATTTGTGTTCTAGTTCCTTATAGAATAATTGTTTGTTATGTGCCTCACCCTTAAAATTAATTTTTATAGTTGTCCAACATTACAGTGAAAAATGGTGGATGCGCCAAGTGAATTTAAAAACTTCCTCTACAATTTTTATTATTAAAGAAAATTTGTTTATTCTCATGACTATAAACGAGAAATTGTGTTTAGAGAGTCTTAATGACAATACCGGGGGTTGTTTATATATGATTCGTTCGTCTACATTACAACCAACCCCCAACCCCTATGCAAGCCCATAAAATTTCTTTGTTTTTCCATAGTAGTCTTAGTAGTAAAAGATGGGAAACAAACAATAACAAAACAACAACAAAAAAAGTCATAATAATGGAAATGATGAAACTTTTTCTTTAAATTATAAAATATGTAGGAATTGTACCACCCTCTGTTAATATACATACATATTGTATGTGTAGTATCGTTAATTTAAGTTAAATTACCTGAAAAATTCAATTTTACAAGTTGAACTTGCAATAAATACAACCACCTTTGCAGCCGGCAATTGTAGTGACTTGAAAGTTTAATTAAAACGCGCAAATTTATTTTTATTAAATTAAAACTGTAATTCTAGTGATGGTGGTGGTGGTGGTGATAATAAAATCAATGCAACTATTTTAAAATAACACAAAAGGGGGTGGATTATTTGTATTCGTTCTCTATCTCTATTGTATTGTTTCTCTACAAGTTTATGGATGTTTTAATGGTGGATTAAATTCGAACTAAGGGTAGCTGTCGTATCTCTCCCCTTACACCATCACCCCTTCGATGATGATGATAATGACGACGACGCGACGAATTTACACAATCGAATCCTGATTTTAATTAAACTATATGTAATTACAATAGAGGGTCGTATTTTCTAATATTGGAAATTCGATATAATATTTTTAAATTCAGATCATAGATCGTGTGCTCTATATTTGAAAATGGTCGTGTAGTTTTCAAATTGAATACAACTCACGTCTTGTCTACAACACTCTTCACCCTCTCACTCACTCTATCTCTTTCTCTTTCTCTACCATAACACCTTATCGTTCTCTATTCCAAAAAAAAAATATTCTACAGGATGTCCCGCAAGTCGCCTATATCCTAAAGGGTAGAGAGGGAATGAAATTCTAAGACCAACAGTTCTATATAGTACGTTTACTTCGCTAATGTTTTTTTGACTCAAGTTGTAAATACACAATAGATAAAAAAATTTACAATAGTCGACTGGGAGGTGTTATAAACGATAGAGAGAATCGACAAATTCACCACCTGTTTACATATACATTTAGATATGTCTTGTAGCATGAATTCTAAACAATTGAATTTCTAAAAACGGTAACATTTTTTATTCTATATTTTTGGTAAGATTCATGTAATGATTGTTGCATAATATTACACATGTTAACATGAAACATGAATAAATCTTGTTGCATAATATTACATACATTAATATGAAACATGAATAAATCTTGTATATAAATTGTAATAAAAACTATTTTTTACAAGACTTCAAGTAATGTTAATAATGAATATTTTCTATTTGAATCACCAACAGTCAGGCAGATTGTAATGTGATTTCTTTCCACGAAAGGATTTAAGCTTTCTAAATTAAATATAAATTTCAACTATAAAATTTCTATCCAAACAGGTGTATAACGGTACAGTAATTACCCTTGAAAATAGTTGTCCTTATATACCTGCTACAATACACATCTAAATGTCAATTTTTATTAACGACTTAAGTCAAAAAACGTTAGCGGAATAAACGTAATATACCATTTTTTTCACATGACACATAAGTAATTGATTATTAATTAAATTAAGTAGCCAGTCAGATGCTCGCTATGGCGATAAGAGGAGAGGAGGTGGGATGTGGAAAGCGAGCCAGTTAGCAAACTATACGAGCCTCTGGTTTTCTACTTTATTTAATTAATAACTAATTACATGTGTTTGTTTAAAAAAAAAATGGTACATGATTTTTTGCCTTGGAATTTCATCCCCAATTTGCTCCCACAAGAATTTGCGAAACTTACAGGACATCCCTGTATAAAATTCGAGTTGAGGCTAGTGAATTGTGTAGCTAATGAAAATCTTAATCTGTAGAATCAAAATTTTGTTTGAGTGCTACCAATTCGCTTAGAATTGTAGTGCAAACTATTGTTTCGCACAAAGTCCCCCTTGTAATTTACTAAAGATCCTCTGATTGGCTACTTGATTGAATTAATTACTAATTACTTAACAGTGGGATTTGCACGCATTTTCGTGCTCCTGACGTCACTGATCTGAACTAAATTTAATAGAAGCGCTTTCCAGTTACGCTCGATCTCCATTGACCTCACAATCAAGCGTAACACTACAATGATTCAACGTAGTTGATGAAGTGAATAAGCGACGTCACAAGCAATAAACAAGCGGTCTATTGTAGCTGATTTTTACTAGATTTCCATAAGCGCAGCAACTAGGTGAGTTCAAGTATACAAATTACGATTCTTGTACGAATTGAATTGCGTAAGTTTCCAGAATTTTTGAAAATTGTAGAAAATTTTTGGAAAGCTCATTGGTCCTTTCAATCTATTAAAAGAATATGTTCGTAACAGAGTTGACCAAAGATTATATTTTTGTCGGAAAAACTTATTTATTATGCTGTGAAAATGGGTATAATAAAATGGGTGTTATAATAATCAACCATTCTCTGTTTGTGATTTCATTGCAAGGTTGCCACATTTTCTTTCAGATTTAAAAGGTTTACGGTAGTTACCCGTACCAATTCTTCTGGGATTTTCCAAATAATAATTCAAGTAGGACGCAGGACAAACGCTTAAAATTCGGAAAATTCCGCAAAATATGGTGTAGATGACAACCGTAAACCTTATAAATCTAAAATAAAATTTGGCAACCTCGCAATGAAACTGCCAATGGTTGGTTGGTAAAGTGAGTGAGCGCTGTCATAAGCAATAAGCAAGCGGTCTACTGTAGAGGATCTTTGCCTCTCTCTTGCTGGATTTTCATGAGCGCAGAGAGTAGGCCGATTCAATTACTTGGTGAATTAAAAATACACAAATTTTGATTATAGTAAAAATCGAGAGTCACGTATGTCTATGGCGTACGCTGACGATAATCGAGCGACAATATGAAATAAATTTCCGATCATGCTGTTAACTAATTACTTCAGATGAAAAAATATTACACAACTTTTTGTCTTAGAATATCATCTCCAAAAGAATGTGTGGCACCTAGAGGGCATCCTGTATAAAATTCGAGTTGGGGATAGTGAATTGTGTTGCTAGTGAAAAATCTGTTAATCTGTAGAATCGAAATTTCGATTTAATCAAAAATTTGAGAATTTAGTGCAAAAACCAGCTGTAGTTTCGCACAAAGCCTTCCTTGTAATTCACTTCCAAAGGCAATCCTTTTAATTAACTAATTGAGCCTTGTGATTGACTACTTAATTTAATTAATTAATTACTAATTAAATATGCTCCAGGTGGAAAAATATTATTTTTCGTCTTAGAATTTCATCTCTAATCTGCTCCTACAACACACCCTGTATATATCGAGTTAGGGTTTGTGGGGGTGGATTATGTAGCTAGTGAAAAATTTGTTAATCTATAGAATCAAAATTTTGTTTTAATCGAGAATTTGATAAATTTCGTTAGAGTGCTACCAGTTCGGTTAGAATTGTGGTGTAAAGGCTACTTTACCAGCTTTAGTTTCGTACAAATTCCACCTTGTAATTAACTCAACATTCAAAGGCAATCCTTTTAATTAATTAATTGAGTTATATAGGTGTACATGTAGTTCTCTACAAGAACAGAACGTTCGAAGGAAATGCTTGATGTTGTGAGTTTTGATTTGTTAACATTGTTATTGACTGACTAATTTACGGATAGATAAAGTTGTAATGTTGTCAAATTATTTGATGCATGATAGAGAAAAGTATCGGGAGTCGTTTGCTTGTGGCTATTTATTCATTTTTACCTCTCTAAAACGACTTAGGAGTGGTCAGAGAGACAGGTTTTTCTGGTTTTTTTTTTTGTAATAACGACCGCCGACAATACAAATTTCATTAGCAATTCTTCTATTTTGTTTGTTCACTGTGTCGGTTTAATGTTAAATTGTCTGGAACGATTGGTGATCATTGTTTGGTAGGAAAACGAAAACTATAAAAATTGCTACTATACAACTGTTGATTTTCGTATCGACATGGTTGAATTGTATCACTGTTTAAGGGGCCAGAATCCAGTGGCGTAACTAGAAATTTTGCAGCCTCAAATAACTTACACATTCCGAGTTGTTTATTTAAAACTATATAATTCTTATAGCAATAAGTCATATAATTTAGTGAGTCATTGGAAGAATATTTTAAGGGTCTGTAGAACAGTGCCTTAGCAAAGTTGGAACCTCTTAGCTCATTTGGAAGGTGGTTAAAACACACTCTTTTTTGATATAATAATAACTTTATGTATTTGAAGATATTAAGGTAGAACCTGTCTTAAGATAGACTTGCGATTATTACGCTTTTCAAACGATAGGCGGCACTTGGTAGGGTCCGCGAGTCATTCTTAATCGTTTTGTGTCTTTAGTTCGTTTTCGAAAATCACAACCTTGGCCAAAACGAAGGTTTTTTGACCAACTTCCAAATGAGGTACAAAATTCTAATTTTGCTAAAATAATCTTTAGAGAATGTCCTATAAATCCTTGAAATATTTTCGAATCACTGGTAGTTGCCATAAGAACTTTTCGTTTTAGGTGAATCACCCGGTATTAATTGTTGTGCAATGAATACAATTTTTTTAGATAGCAAACTGAAGCAATTTTTTGATTGACTTGTGGTCTTTATGAAAAATTGAGAAAAACGTGGAAATCCGTTTCTAAGAGTTTGGCCATAATTTTAATAATGGGAAAGTGGGCGATTTATTGTTCGCGAAAAATTATCCACTTTTGCCAAACCTGTATTTTGGCATACCAACATTTTTGCCAATTTTTCCAACCTTGAAAGCACCATCTATCTTCTACGCTGCAAACTAAACCTGTCGACGCTTTACACAAATTCGCTTTAGCTTGACACGAACTTCCCGGGAGATTTTCATAAAATCTTTAAAATTGTGAAAAAAATCTACGAATGAAATTTTTTTTGGATTTTCTTTATTTCCCGGAAAACTAACAAACGCATCGGAAAATTTCTTGAAAATTTGGAAAGCTCTTTCAATTTTCTATTAGAATAATTTCATAATTAGTGAAAGTCAATAATTTTTAGTAAGTTATAGCCATATACAGGGTGTTTGGTCTAAGTATGGTGAGTTCTAAGAAACTCCTATAAGTCGACAAGCGATTCGAAAAATATTTTGAGGATTTGTAGAAAAGTCCCTAGGGAACATTTTAGTAAAATTAGAACCTCATAGCTCATATAGAAGTTGGTCAAAAAACGATCGTTTTGGACAATGTCGCAATTTTAAAAACGAACAAAACACACAGAAGAACTAAAAATGACTCTGAAACCTTCCCAACATTGATTTTTTTCGTTTTTCTCTATTGGATTCCAGAGAAAATACGAAATATTTCCACTTGTTCCAGAATAAAATGAAGAAAAACGAAAAAATCAATTTTGGGAGGATCCTAAAGTAATTCTAAGTCGTTTTGCGTGTTTAGTTCGTTTTTGAAAATTGCTACATCATCAGAACCGAGCGGTTTTTGACCAAGTTCCAAATAAGCTACGAGGTTCTAATTTTGCTGAAATATTCTTCAAGGACCCTCCTACAAATTATTAAAATATTTTTCGAATCGCTCGTCGACTTATAGGAGTTTCTTAGAACTCACCATACTTAGACCAAACACCCTGTATGAAGGAAAATATACAAAAAGAACATGCTCCAAAGTTTTCCTCTTTCATTCAAAACTTTACCAAATACTCTCAATAGAAGCACCTTGAGAGTCTCTTTCTAATTCACTTTTACGTTTTCCAATTTCATGAAAAACAAGCGAGATATCGATGCTTGAACATTGACATTTTTCGCACACCGAATAGAGAGATGTCTTGCTGCAGGCTCTTAGATTGTATAGGATTTTCTTTATTTTCGGGGAAAACTAACAAGCGTATCTGAAATTTTTTTAAAGGTTTGGAAAGCTCTTTCAATTTTCTATTAGAATAACCTCATAATTAGTGAAAATCAATGATTTTGGCTAAGTTATAGCCATATTTATATATGGCTATAATAACTTATCCAAAAAATGTTCCAAAATTTACCTCTTCTATTCCGAACTTTACCAATTTTTTTCTACGTAAACACTCTCAATAGAGGCACCTTGAAATTCTCTTTCTAATGCACTTTTAAATTTTCCAATTTCATGAAAAACAAACGAGATACCAATGATTAAAGATTGACATTTTTTCTCTACTGTAGGCTCTTAGATTATATAGGATTTTCTTTATTTCCCGGAAAACTAACAAGCGTATCGAAATTTTTTTTGGAAAATTTGGAAAGTTCTTTCAATTTCCTATTAGAATAACCTCATAATTAGTAAAAATCGATCATTTTGGCTAGGTTATAGCCATATATGAAGAAAAATATACAAAAAAACATGCTACAAAGTTTACTTTTTCAATTCAAAACTTGACCAAATTTTTTCTAAGGAAATACCCTCAATAGAGACACCTTGAAATTCTCTTTCTAATGCACTTTTAAATTTCCCAATTTCGCGAATAACAAACGAGATTTCAATTATTAAAGATTGACATTTTTTGTCTACTGTAGGCTCTTAGATTATATAGGATTTTCTTTATTTCCCGGAAAACTAACAAGCGTATCGAAATTTTTTTTGAAAATTTGGAAAGTTCCTTCAATTTCCTATTAGAATAACTTCATAATTAGTGAAAATCGATCATTTTGGCTAGGTTATAGCCATATATGAAGAAAAATATACAATAAACATGCTACAAAGTTTACCTTTTCAATTCAAAACTAGACAAAAATTTTTCTAAGGAAATACCCTCAATAGAGGCACCTTGAAATTCTCTTTCTAATGCACTTTTAAATTTTCCAATTTCGCGAAAAACCAACGAGATATCAACGATTAAAGATTGACTTTTTTTGGCACATCGAATCCAGAATTGTCTCCTGCAGGCTCTTAGATTCTATATATCTATGCCAAACTTTACAATTTAGATTTTACAAAGAAAATGAAAGAATAAATAGTTCGAAACAGTGTTTGATGAGGTGTTGTATATGTGATTGTATTTCAATTCCCAAGACACGATCTAAGACAGTTTCCGTCAATTCTGTGATTGTGAAAGGAGGGCGAGTTCACGTTCGCGTTCATCTCCCAAGATATTGGACGATTTTTCAATTTCTGATTTTCTGGTTTTTTTTTTCTCTTCTACTTCTTATTTTGTTGTTCGTTATCGAGAAGTCTTTGTATGTTCATTTTATCGGTCAAATCTCAAAGGAACACCACAATGCCAATTTTCTATCAATACTCAACAACAACAACTAGGAAAATTTCCAATAACTTCACAGTTTCCCTGATACTTTAAAGGTGAAGAAATGGGAAAGGAGAGGCAAACTTATACATAACTAGATATGTGTTTTGTTTATGTCAACACCTCTAAAATGACGCTTCATCACGTCTACAACATTGTCACACATATCTCACTTTAGAACATATAAAAATATGTTCCGGTTGTTGTGAAAATTTGAAATATTGCCGGCCGTTGTTGTTTCATTTTCATTATTCTTCTTTCACATCTCTTATTTTCCCTTCTTGGGTTCACATGTTGGCGTTATTTCAAGAATTTCTAAGCACAGTTGTATTCTTTTCATGTTGTTCAACCGAAATACACAACATTAATACTATTTCTTCTCATTTTTTTTGCTTTCCCCCAACAGGGGTGTGATTCTTTTACATTTTATATAAATAGATTATCATCAACGTAAAAAAAAAATGGTTAATGAATTAATGGAATGGAAAATTGAATCAACGCGTTTTTACGCGACTGTGAAAATATAATTCGATTGGTTATCTCTAAGAGTCGTTCCATTTCAATTCACGATTTTTTTTGTGTTTTATTAAAAAAAAAAACCTCTTTTCACAGTCAATAATGTAACTTTATATATTCACACTAGGAAATCTATAGATTTCGGGTATAATAAGACGTAAGCCCTTTACAGTTTGCCCTCTTCCACTCGTTCACCCCTTGAGACTTATCCGGTTTTGTCCCCAACTATACTATCACCTAATAAAATCGGATTCCCGTTACAACCATTCGACATAAAGCCCTAGAGACCATATCACTAACACCACTACCATTACAACTACTGCCACCACCTACCACCACCCCAGTGTTGTTATCATCGTTGTTACGCTAAAATTACCCAACGAAATATTAAAGAGATTGGAATGGGGGGTGTTTTTGTAGAGAAAAACAGGGAACGGATTAAAATTAAAGAGTCTAGTTTAATGGTAATGGTCGACTATTATCGTTAGAAACGATTAACTGTCATCGATGTTTCAAGTTAGTGGTGGTAATTGTGGTAAATTCTAATAAATTACCGCTTTAAGGTAAATGGAAATTTAGTGAAAAATTCTCAATTATTGTCAAGTTTTAAAAAAATCTTGCAAATATACGCAACACAAATAGTAAATAACAATAACTTTGCACAATTTATACCGTACGGTAGCACTGACGTCACTACCTAGTACTATCATACATGTGAGCGGTCCATAGTTACAATCCGATCTCTCTTCGGAATTGTACTAGTACTAACATACATGTGAGCGGTCTGTCTACGGAATTATACGTTCATTTGTTGCGCTTCTAACACTATAACAACCAAGCGGCAATCGTGGCTGATATTTACTTTAGCATTGTAGATTGATTATATGAATAGAAAAAGAAACATACGAAATCAAGTATCTTTTTATTTTAGTTGTAATTGCGATTATAGTAACAATCGAGAGTCATCTATGTCTATGACGTGCGTTGGCGATAGTCGCGCGACTATCTAAAGAAAGTTTATAATCCTAAGCTTAACAATAAAATTTCTGAAAATAATTTTATTTTGTTCAAATGCACGGGAAAAATTTTATAAAATTAGGGTTGTTTCTCTTAAACGACGACAAATCAACCAATCAATATTATCAAAAGAATAATGGTTTGAGTCTCGACCAATCATTTGTGTCCGTCATCGATTTCAATCAACTGAAACTTTATCGTTTAAAATACAATTAATTTCTCATTTCGTTGGCATAAAATTAACAGTAATTAAAGAGATTTTCATCCAACGAAGATTCGATTAAAATGAAATTAAAACTTAAAGGTGATTAAGGTTGATTGTATCAAAATTATAATTTTTTATAAATTTAAACGGATCTCTAGTTCACTTAAGTATAAATAGAGTGGTATTCACTAAGTTTTTAAAGACTAATCGCTATTTACTAAGTTACTATCTCACAATCAGTCGCTTAACCCATTATGACAGTAACCATAACGCCATCTATAAATTGCATGAAATAAGATAGTAGGGCAATAACTTGCGCGATGCTTGTTTGATGTTTGTCTTTTTTCAGTTTTTACAAATAATCGGATTGTAAAGAGTGAGATAGCGAGCTATTTTTAAAGTGACTTTGTTAGTACCTCGATTAAGTGGAGTAACCAGCAGTGGCGGCTTGTGAGTTAAATTAATAAGGGTGCTGCTCCCTGTTAGACACTTGGGTGAAACGTAATCAATCAGCAGAGGGACTTGCACGCTCCAGCGTGTTCATCAGGTGACTGCTCTAAACTAAATTTAATATAGCCGTTGTCTAGTTATATTGCAGCATTACAAACATTCAACATAGTTGATAAAGTAAGTGAGCGACGTCACAAACAATAAACAAGTGGTCTACTGCAGCTGATTTTTGCTCCTCTCTTGCTGGATTTTTATGAGCGCATCGAGTAGGTGTGTTCAAGTAAATGGTAAAATACAAATATACAAATTACGATTATAGAAAGAATCGAGAGTCACGTATGTCTATGGTGTACGCTGACGATAGTCGCGCGGTAATCTAAAATAAATTCCCACTACCGTTGCCAAGTAATCAAGAAAGAAAAGAGGAAGTAAAACAGAGAGGAAAGGCAAGAGAGATAGATAGACTAAGGGAAAAATCGATAGATAAACAGGAGACGAACGAAGAAAGGTAGAAGAGAATGAAGCAAAGAAAGTCTGGATTTAAGAAAAATCGTAGGAGGAAAAGTACGAAACATCAGAGAGCAAGAAATAAAAATAAGAAATACCACTGAATAACAAAGGAACACGGGAGAGAAGGAAATAAAAATGAGAGAAAAAAGAACAGAATAAAGGCAAGAGAGAAATAAATAGAAATAGGTGAGAAAGAAAGAAAACAAGACTGGAGAGAAAGAAATCACACAGGAGAGAAAGTACGGTATAAAGACAAAAAAAAAAACAAGAAATGAAAAAAGAGAGATAGGAGCAAAATAACGAAATAAAGGCAAGAGAGAAAGAAGTACAAGAAAGAAAGAAATAAAGACAAAAAGAAGGAAGGAAGGGAGAGAGGAAAGAAAGAAAGAAAGAAAGAAAGAAAGAAGAAAAGAAAGAAAGAAGGAAATAAAAGAAAGAAAGAAAGAAAGAAAAAAGGAACGACAGAATGAAAAAAGGAAAGAAAGAAAGAAAAAAGGCAAGAAAGAAAGAGAGAAAGAAAGAAGGAAGGAAGGGAAGAAGGAAGGAAGGGAGGAAGGAAAGAAGGAAAGAAAGAAAGAAAGAAAAAAAGAAAGAAAAAAAGAAAGAAAGAAAGAAAGAAGGAAAGGAGGAAAGAAGGAAAGAAGGAAAGAAGGAAAGAAGGAAAGAAAGAAAGAAAGAATAAAAGAAGGAAAAAAGGAAAGAAGGATAGAAGGAAAGAAAAAAAGAGAGAAATAGTAGGAAGAAAGAGAGAGAAAAGTAAAAAAAGGAGGAAAGAAGGAAAGAAAGAAAACAAGTAAGAAAGAAAGAAAGAAAGAAAGAAAGAAAGAACGAAAGAAAAAAACACAGAACGAAAAAAGAAAGAAAGAAAAAAAGAGAAAGAATAAAAGAAAGAAAGAAAGAAAGAAAGAAAGAAAGAAAGAAAAGAAAGAAGGAAAGAACTGCCTCATTTACCTACTATATAGCACGCCACTGTTTATCCTCTCTACTTTTAACTCTCAACAAGCGCAGCATGTGAATTAGTGTTGTTGAAATATTATATGAATAAAAAAAAATAGAAATATACGTAATCAAATATGTTTTTTAACTGTAATTACGATTGCAGTAAGAATCGAGAGTCACGTACGTCCATGGCGTGTACTGGCGATAGTCGTACGACAATCTAAAAAAGGTTCATAATCCTAAGCTTAATCATTACTATGTGTTACTAAAAAATCTTAAGTAAAAATGCTGCAGTTCCCTAGTGCTTATACGCGAGCCGCGACTGGTAACCGGTCTACAAAAAGTTAGTGAATACTATTCATAGAGCAGTATTCTCTAACTTTTTTTAGAATACCACTACTTTCAATAGAGATATCTATTCCATTCTCTACAATTGCATTTTACTCCTATTTCTCTCATTCTGTAGACAAAGTTCTGGCTATTGAAAGGTGACTTTTTATAGATAGAGATCAGTCTCTAAAAATTTATTGAATACTATCCATAGCCTCCTTAGCTGACGATCCGTAATAAATTTAGTGATTATAACCGATTACTTTGCAATGTTAGATGTTGAGGAAGAAAAATTGTGAAAAAACGCATCGATCATGTCTGCGTTTACAATAAGCAATCATTAATTCTTCAGTTGTTCAGTGTACGTCATCATTTTGAATCTAAAAAAAAAATGGTGCGTCTTCGTTGCGACAATTACAACAACATTCAACAAGTCTACCACGTATACAACGCACACATACAAACACTCTAGATACATACATACATAGATTTATCGTATTAAATTTCCTTTAAAAGGACCGGGAGAGGGTCCGGAAAGTTTCACAATGACAAACGGTCCAGTATTTAGGCACAGCCAGAGGGTGAAAGGGATGGTGGTGTTTGACCACTATATGTTCGACACAAAGTTCAAATGTATAATTAGTAGTGATGTTGATGTCGGTGGTGGTGGTGGTGGTGGTGGTGGTGGTGGTGGTGGTGATAAGGGTTCGCCTCAGGGGTGGTTTCGTGATCAATTCGATCACATCATTGTTACATTTCAATTGGGATTTAATCTCAATCGATGTCGCCCCTATAGGAAGCAACAAGACTAAGCAAAATCAAACAGTTAATTGTTTAGAGATCCTGTGGGAAATTGTTTTCCCAATGTTCTTAATAGATTACACAATATTACAGTGGAAAATAAGAAAGAATTCAATTGAATTCTATCAACGGAACAATTAATTTTTAATCAACAATTATTTCTTAATCTTCTATTTTTTTCTCTTGTCTCAATAAGTCCTTATGGAGGTATTTGAATTGATAGTATAAATACTATAATTGCGACGGCTAGTATATTGTGACGTCATAGTTTCCTATCGTTGAGTGAATAATAACATAGAGATGTCTTGTCTGAAATTGTATTCCTATCGTCAGGAGTACTTCGATAGCGTCATCATCTGGTAGTCGGAATACACACAACGCTGGCAGTACTCCAACAGTAGCGCTCTCTAGTGTCAGGAGTACTCTTTTCGATTACACAAAAAGCATGGGCCTTAAATCTCTATGTTGTTATTCACTCAATATACAGAGTGAAACATTGTTAGTTACTTGCTTTAGAGACTAGTACGAAATTTACCTAATTTGTGCTTTTAATAAACTTTATATAAAGTGATCTAATATTTATTATTAAGTCATTCTTGGTTGTTTAACGTATGCAGCTGGTTTTTAAATATCGCAGCTTTGTCTAGAACGCGCGATTTCTAATCAACTTCCAAGAAAGCTACAAGGTTCTAATTTTTTTGAAATGATTTCAAGGGGTTACCTACAAATAGTTGAAATATTTTTCTAATCACTCACCAACTAATAAGAGTCTTATACGAATCGTCCACATTTAATTTTTCAGCCCGGTGTGTATATTAATTGATAAAATTATCGTTTTACCATACTTTGTGCGGGAAATTCAACTTTCCACACTCAGTGCGGTAAAGCTACTTTCAGCACTCAGTTTAACCATCTATAATCCGAAATTGCACTGAGCGAGATTCGAACAAAGCACTAATCTTATGAAGTTTTATCAGAATCTCGGGTGACTTACCACTGCGCCATTCGAAATTTAATTTTTCTACGACATTGCTAGATGTCGCTCTTTTTGATGATCTATACTGCTATCGAAAGTAACCTTTTACAGCACTCAGTGCGGTAAAGTTAATTCTACGCACTCACAGTTTAACCATCTATAATGTTTACATGTACAATTTTGAAAAATCCGAAATTGCATTGACCGGGACTCGAACCCAACACTAAACCGAATGTCGGATGGTTTACCAATGCGCCACTCGAAATCTAATAATTTACATACATTAAATTATCATTATAAGGTACTTTCTTTTAAGCAATGCTTACTGTTGCTATAGCAACTCGATCTTAACGATTTAAATCAATGGTAGGTTGATAATTATAAAAAAAATTATTAATTCGTTTCTAATTACCTTTTTCAGTTATTTATGTCTAGCGAAACACGTTCATACTCGTTCTGCAAAACGACTAATTTTTTGTACTTGTGTTGTAATCTACTATTGTGAAACTCGTGTGATTGAAACACTCGCTAACGCTAGTACACACTCGTTACACGAAGGCCTCGTTTGCATTCCAGTTAGATACTTAAACAATTATTTATTTCTGAAAAATAAATTTCCTTTGCAAAAGAACTAAAAATTTGTGAATATTGAAGAGAAAAAAAACTAGACATTTAAAAAGATGCAATAAAATTTTGAAGGAAATACCAAGATATGTTACCGTAATGCAATAAACCTTTGTCTATAGTTGAGTGTATCTCATCGACAACTGACTTATACTACACCAGCTGCAGCTTTGCTCGCGTAGAAGGATTATCATAAATTTATTTTCCGAAATGAGTTCATTTCGTACACTGTATAAAAAGGGAAAATGTAATATTTTTTTTTTCCTTAAAATAGACAAAATAAAAAAAATAGTATAAAAAGACTCGTGTCAGAAGTTGTATATTGCACTCGTCGTTTAGAAAACTCGGGCTTCGCGGCTCATTTTCTAAACTTGGACACGTGCAATAATTGTCGACTTCTGATACTTCTGACACTATTAATTTACGTTAATTTAGGACTTCCATACAAACTTTCAGCCTTTATTTCATCACCCTACGGGTAGAATTTCCAAAAATTCTAAAACGATTACTTGTTGTTTTGCAATCAAAAGCACAAATAGTAATAATTTTTTATGCTTTTGAATTTAATTACCTCCAGAAATCATCCCCCATGTCACCCGCTTAAGGGTAGGATTTTCGCAAACGATAGATCATCTGTTTATTGTTCTCTATTCAAAAAAATAATAATACTCCTTGGCCTAAACTTTAAAAATGACAGAACTCCCATACAAACCTTTATTCCATATTTCACCTCCTAAAGGATGAAACACATTTTTATTTATGTCCGATCAAAAGCATAAATGTAAAGTTTCATGCTTCTAGCTTAGGAAATGACGGATTTCCATTCAAACTTTCATCCCTTATTTCATCTCCTTAAGGGTAGAATTAATAAAAATGTTTAAGCGATTACTTATTGTTTTTTAATCAAAATCCCAAATAGTAATAAGTTATCCTACCTACCTTGTAAAATGCTATTAGCACCATATATCGACTACTATTACTCAATATTCATAGTAATTGATTTTGAGACTTTTCCCCCCTCTATCCCGCTAAACTGAAATTGATAAATATAACATAGGTACTCAATCTAAAATTAAAATCGGCTTCATTTTTCTAACCAGACTTAAGGAAACCATAAAAATGATACCTATATTGATTTTCAGACTATGTTACGCCATTTCACAAATAAAGGGGTTAATTTTTGAAAAAGCCTGAAACACGTATATACTTATTTACTGACATTTATTTAGCACTTCTGTGAATTTTCGAATAATAAAGAGTATCTAATCTCGTTTAACCATACAATCTTTGGATCCTCAAAATTCATCCCCTAAGGGGATGAATTTTGAAAAATACCTACGTCATGATAGCTATATCTGCATGCCAAAAAATCTATCTTTTCTTGTTTCTCCATACAAACTTTGGATCCTCGTTTCATCCTCTTAGGGGGTGAATTTTGAAAAATCCTTTCTGAGAGGATGTCTACGTCACCGGCATGCCAAAAAAGACTGTCTAATCTCGCCTATCCATACAAACTTTAAACAGCCGTTTCATCCCTTTAGTATGAAAAATGGAAAATCTTTTCTTAGTGGATGCTTACGTCACAATAACTATCTGCATGCCAAATTTCAGCAAAATCCGTTCAGTGGTTTGAGCTGTGTGTTGATACATCAGTCAATTACGGTTGCCTTTTATAACCAGGGTCTTTGGTCTAAGTATGGTGAGTTCTGAGGAACTCCTATTAGTGAAAGAGCGATTCGAAGAATATTTTAAGGATTTATAGGAAAGTCCTTAAAGAACATTTTAGCAAAATTAGAACCTCGTAGCTCATTTGGAAGTTGGCCAAAAACCGCTCGTTTCTGACGATGTAGAGATTTTCAAAAACGAACTAAACACACAAAACGACTTAGAATGACTTTAGGATCCTCCCAAAATTGGGAGGAGGAAATATTTCGTATTTTTTCTGGAATACAATGGAGAAAAACAAAAAAAATCAATGTTGCGAAGGTTTTTGAGTCATTTTTAATCGTTCTGCGTGTTTTGTTCGTTTTTAAAATTTCGATATTGTCCAAAACGATCGTTTTTTGACCAACTTCCAAGTAAGCTACGAGGTTCTAATTTTGCTGAAATGCTCTTTAAGGACCCTCCTACAAATCTTTAAAATATTTTTCGAATCGCTCGTCGACTAGTAGGAGTTTCTTAGAACTCACCATACTTAGACCAAACACCCTGTATATAGAGATTTATTATCATTAGGAGACTCCAATCCTGAAAAACCTGACCTGACCTGTATATCGTTATGATAATAAAAATTCATTATTTATAAGATGACAGCTTTATAAACTTGCTTGAATATTGTATAGTTCCAACTATTATTTCTCCAGTTTACAATGTGGTAATAATAGTATGGTGTTTAGATGGTTCTCTCATTAAATTTGTGTGTGTGTGTGTGTGTGTGTGTGTGTGTGTGTGTGTGTGCGCGCGTGTGTGTGTGTGTGCGCGCGCGTGTGTGCGTGTGTGTGCGTGTGTGTGTGTGTGTGTGCGTGTGTGTGTGTGTGTGCGCGTGTGTGTGTGTGTGTGCGCGTGTGTGTGTGTGTGTGTGTGTGTGTGTGTGTGCGTGTGTGTGTGTGTGTGTGTGTGTGTGTGTGTGTGTGTGTGTGTGTGTGTGTGTGTGTGTGTGTGTGTGTGTGTGTGTGTGTGTAAGTATATGTAGTTTATTAAATTTCACACATTTTCTTCCGTATTTCATGTTGATTGATGCGACAATAAAACAACAAGTGGCCAGTTTTTGTGGCGACCGATAATAGCTGTCATAAAGAACAATAGTAACAACAATAACAACAACAACTAGAGAACAATATAGTTTGAACGTGGCTGATATTAATTTACATTTTATTATGCATTGGTGGCAATAGAATGCCTTTCTATAATCTAAAACTAGAAACTATGCATATACACTTTTCACACCATCACTCTTATTACAGCCACTATACAATCTATTATACAGGGTGACCCGTTAGTCACGCATTTCAGCATAGGGACCAGATAGGCGACGAAATTCTAAGACAAAAAGTCCTGTACGATTTTCTCTCATCTGAAGCACAGGTAATTAGTAATTAATTAAATTAAGAAGCCAATCAGTAACGATAAAAACAGAGCAGGCAGGAGACTTATTAATGAGGCGTGGACAAGGAAAGCGACAGATGTTGACAATAAGAGTGCTCTCACAACGTTAAACAATACTGGTAATCAAAATTAACCATTAATAAATATTATGGCGTTGTGAGAGCTATCTTACTCTCACCATCCACACTCCTCCCCGCTGTCCTTTTCAACACTATTGCAAGCAGTTGATTGGATATTTCATTTAATTAATAACTAATTATCTGTGCGTCAAATGAAAAAATGGTGTAGAACTTTTCGTCTTAGAAATTCCATCCTCTATGTGATCCTTATGCTGAAATGCGCGACTTACGGGACACCCTGTATTGTGTTATTTTCCACTATGTATTCATACTGTAAAATATCTGTGAGCGTATTATTATTGAAACTATCCACGTTATTTTTTTACTACTTTATATATTCAATTTCGTTGGTTTCATCGATGCTCTATCATTTGATAGATCAAAAGAAAACATTGCCATATCGAATTTCAAGATCATCAAACACAATTCGTTCTATTGTATTTTGAAAATTTTTTTAGTGCTTGTATTGTTTTGAGGAATCGTATTGATAAAAGGAAAATTTTTAATGAAACCTACCAGGAAACCGAACAAGACTCTTATTCCACAACTTTAGCATGTCAAACCTATATTGATCACTTTTTTTATTGATTTGTTTAAAAGAACTTATTTACGAATATTATTATCCACTTGTGATTTAACGAGAATACGGCTAAAATACGGTTGATTCAATCTATACGAGTCTTATTGTCGAATTTGTTTTCAATTAGTTGGAAGAATTCGGTAAATATTCGATGAGTGCAAAAATGGTGGATGCGCCGGGCGGCAACATACAAATTCTTGTATTAATTTATTAATTCTGCAAGCAGAAATTGTTGAAATAATTCATGTTATAGTTGTACTTAATTTCGTGTTGTGAAAATTAAAACTAATTAATTAATTAATTAATTTGGTAGCTATTAATAATGCAGGATACAACACAGTATAGAAGTGCATGATGCATTAATTTCGTCGTTTTCTTGAACGGTTACGAGATTAATTTCAGTATTTAACACCAAATCACACTATTAAGGATTGACTCTTTTTTTTCTCTCATTTTATTTAATACCGCTACTAGGAGGGGGAGAGCGGGGCACTTCCCTTGGGGTAAGAAAACAGGGGCGTAAAACCTTCAAGTTTCAGCCAGCATAATGATCATTTGAAACAGGAGGAAATTTAGGCACTTTTAGTCAATTTTAGAGACTTGACTTATAGACAAAATTTTCTAAAACTACCAGTCTTGACTAATTTTTGCTGCAATATTGTAATTTTTTTAGCAATGTTTTAGAGCTTAAGGCTACATTTTGAGACATTATTGTCACAAATAATTTTTTTTGTCAAATTTTGCTATTTGAAAGGTGACTATAGAGTCATGGTTTTGATAAATTTGAGTCGTTAATCAAGTTTTTTTTTTCTAATTTTTCTTTTTAAGCGGTCAAAAGAAGAAGACTAAGTATCAGACACTTTTATATCATTGAAAATCTGTCCATCAATTAATTTTTTAGTCGACCATGTTATTATTGTGATTTAGTCCGCAGTGTACCGATAGATCTGATATAAACCGGATAGATCTGGTATACTGCCACAAACATGGTCGACTAAAAAAATGAAAATATAGACAGATTTTCAAATATTTTCCATTATGATGATATAGATAAGATTTTCAACATTTTCATATCAATCAAGAGACAAATTAATTTATTTTAAATAGTTCTTAGGAATAGGTGAAAAGGGGGGGGGGGTCCCAAGACGTTCCTCTAACGCACTTAATTTTCAAGAAAAAATCCTAATTTATTTAAAATCAATAATATTTGTTAGCCGGTTATGTAGGAAATTGTACGAAAAAAACAGGTTCCAACAGTTTTTTCTGCTAATCAGAATTTTATTACATTTTTCTTTAACGGAAAGCTTGAAATATTCTATGCAACGCACTTTTATTATTCACAATATCTAAAAAAATAAGCAAAATATCGATGTTTGAAAATTGATACACACGCCGAATCGAGCACAATAAGTCAAAAACCACCTTGAGTCATGTTTTAATAAATTTTTCTACTAAGTCGTGAAAATTTTAACAATTTTTGAGGTGAACTGCAGAATTTAATCGATCTTAGAGGTAGATTCTCGACGTTGAATCAAGATTTTTTCTTAAAAGATTTTTCGCAAAAATTTTGTTCTAGAATCCTCAAAAAGAGATAGATTTAGACAATTCTTGTTGAAAGTGAAAGTGAAATTTCAAGAACACGTCACGTTTATTAGACACATTTCGTTACATGAGAGAGATGAAAGATATAACGTAAAGAGATGAAGATAGATAGCTATACATTCCGACGTTACGGGAGTGAAGCAAAAGAGGACACGTATACACAACAATAGAGTAAAAGTGTCAAGAGATGCTCTCTCTCTCTCTCTCTCTTTCTCTCGATGCCTCATACTTTTTCTCTGTCTTTCTTATTTTTTGTTTTTTAAGAAATTTAACTTCTATCGCGTATACGATGCTCCACACGCAATTTTGTTGTTCCAGTTTTTTTCTTTATTTATACCTTATCTTTCTTTATTTTTTTATCTCATATTTTTCCTTCCTCTCCTGTCTTTCTTTCATTCTTTATCTTTCATCCTTCCTTCTCTCTTTTTATCGTTTCTTTCTTTCTTTTCTGACTTTCTCTCTCTATTTCTCTCCAGTTTGTCTTGCATTCATTTTTTCCTGTCTTTCTTTCTTTCTTTCTCTCTCCAACCTTTTACCCCTCTATTGTCACTCTTTCTTTCTTTTCGTCTTCTTGTCTTGTTACTTTCTACATCACCGATCTTTCTTTATCTCCCTTCTATTTGATCTTTATGTTTTCCTGTCTTACTTGCTTCCGTTCTCTTCTGTCCTTTTCCTTTCTTTCTCTCTTTTTTTCTTTGCTCCTTTTTGATAACGTTTTTGGCTTTTTTCTGTGTGACAACATCACCCTCACTTATCTTCACGGTAATGGAGTAAAAGAGAGCAACGTATACACAACGATATAGCAAAAGTGACGAGATACTCTCTCTCTTCTCTCTTTCTCTCTCTCTCTCTCTCTGTGTGTGTTTCTCACACTTTTTCTTTATTGCTCTCTTTTTCTTTATTTATGCTTTATCTTTGTTTATTTTTCATCTCTTATTTTTCCTTCCTCTCCTGTCTTTCTTTCCTTTTCTATTTTTCATCCTTCTTTCTCTCTTTCGGTCATTTCTTTCTTTCTTTTCTGACTTTTTCCTCTATTTCTCTCCTATCTGTCTTGCTTTCGTTTTTCCTTGTCTTTCTTTCTTTTTCTCCCCATCTTTTTACCCCTCTATTGTCACTCTTTTTTCCCTTTTTTCTTCTTATCTTTTTACTTTCTACATCTTATATCTTTCTTTACTTTCCTTCTATTTGATCTTTATGTACTTCTGCCTTCCTTACTTCCCGTCTCTTCTGTCCTTTTTCTTTCTTTCTCTCCATTTTTCTTTTTTTCTTTTTTGATAATATTCTTCGCATATTTCTGCGTGAGAACAGCACCCTCACTAATCCTATTCACAGCAGTGGAGCAAAAGAGAGCGACGTATACACAACGAGGCAAAGCAATAGAATAGGATAGTGACATGCGCTCGCTCTCTCTCTCTCTCTTTCCCCCTCCTCTCTCATACTAAATCTTATTCTTTATTTTTTGAGAAGTTTCACTTCTGATTTTTGCCACAGACACAGACGCAGACTTACCATGTTACGGCACTGACTTTATTACCCTTTAACACTAACAAATCGATTATAACTTACCCCATTTATGTTTCTCTTGTTTCTAATACGGATATTTCTGCAATATTGGATTGTTCCAAAGATGTCATTTTTATAGATAAGTGAAATATTGTACGTTTGTTGAAATATGATATACGTCCGTCTGCGAAGAATTCATAACTAATCCAACGTTCAAACGTTAAATCTGTCTGAATTCGGTTGCTTTGCTTCCTCTTCAAAATCTTCTATTGAAGTCAACTGAAAAGAAAACTGTTTAAAAATATAAAACACATCCGATAGGCACTCGAATCTAGTGAAATTGGTCGAAATCTCTATAAATAAGTAGCAACGTATAGAAACTGTCTGTTGTAGTATAATCTTATTAGATTCTCCCCCTGTAGGTTGTTTTAAAGAAAGAAAGAAAAACGACAGCGGACACAAGATGTGTGTATCCATTTGGAACATATCCGATTTAATGTTGAAAAGAAATATTCTTTAAATTGTTTGATGTCAAAAAATGGTGGATGCGCCCTGTCAATTCTTTTTTCGTTATGTTTTATCGTATTGTTTGCACCGTAGTTTGTCTCTAATTAAAATAGTCTGATTGTATTAAAATTAAAAAGATGCGCTCGAAATAGTCCAGATAGAAGCAATCTTTCTGTGTTAATTAATTGAAATAGACGATTATTAAAGTTTCATTTAAAAATGCTTTTCTGTAAATATTACGATTGCAGAATCAACTAGATATTAAAAATGATGTGAAATTAAATTAATTGAAATTTATTCAAATATACGTACGTTAAAAGTTAGTTTAGCGTGATTTAAGAGTTATTTCTATCATAAGTCCAGAATTTTTGTATAAATAAAACTATAAAAGAATAATTTTTTTGCGAATTTCGTATTTTTAAAATTAAAAAAAATCTCCAAAGGCAGCAAGTACCTTATATAGCGAATTTTTTTTTTATGTATCTACATGCTGAAATATTAAATGCAAAACATTTTTATGATACTAACAATTAATATTATTTTAATTCACAAACAATAAGAAACACTAATAAAATTTCACTCGTTTGAAATTTGTTGTTTGTCTAATATTAACTGTCAAAATTAGTTGCCCTCTGCAATATTCAATTTTTTCTCTAATATCAATTGTCAGAACATATTGCTATCTGAGATATCCGATTCTACTGTTTATACTCAAAAAAGAGATTTTTGCATTTTTCTTGCGAACCAACGAACCGATTTTGATGATTTTTTTTCTGGGTCATAGAAAATGGTCGGCTCTACTGTTATTTTAATTTTCATCAAAATCTAAGCAAATGTAATATTGAAAATGATTTTTTTTAACATTTCTTCAGCTCTTATTCCAAAAGTGTTGGCCCTACCAGTCTGGCCAACGAACTCATCCAAGCTATCCCAAAGACCGATTTTTGTACCAAGTTTCATTCAGATTGGACTATTTTTACGGCAGTTATCGTGGGTATACATATATATATATATATATATATATATATATATATATATATATATATATATATATATATATATATATATATATATATATATATATATATAAATATATATATATATATATATAAAAATTTTAACGAACGGTGGATATGGGTTCCTTAGGTCCCAAAACGAACTTCTGTGCAAAAATTTTTCGGAAATTCAAAAGTGAGGATCTCGTCATTAGCTAATTTTTTTTAAAAAAATTCGCTAAAAACATCGAATATAGGTATAAGAAGACCTGACCTGATGTATTAGAATTGGTAAAAGGTAGAACTAAATAAAATGAAGCGGTGCATGTACAAAGGAAGTCCAACATCTATTACAGGTGGTTCAAACTATGTTTCTCCAAAACCATAGATCTTTCTGCAGTAGAAGTGCAATAGAGTATAGTTTCTCTCTTTCTCTCTTATTTCACTAGTGATACACTCAAAAAAAACTTCGAACAGCCACGATCGCTTAAGCGTACTCAACGTGATCCATCTGTACACTAAACATCCCTATCATCAGGATTATAAGAGCGCAAGCGCACAATGGTTGCATTTAGTTCCCAGCCACTCATTTAGGGCCCTTCAGTAATAAACACTTTTTGTATTTTAGTTACTTAACGACTTGATTTGCCCGCATTTGCATGCCGATGACGTCACTGCTTTGAACTAGGTTTTATGTTAGGGCTCTCCAATTGTACTCGTTCTTCATCGATCTCTCAATTGAGTTATCCGTTTATTTGTTGCAATTGTAACAATATATAATCATTCAATATAGTTGATGAAGTGAGTGAGTGACGTCATAGACAATAAACATGCGGTCTATTGTAGCTGATTTTTTTTTTTACATTTTTCATAGGCGCAGCAAGTCGGTTGGTTCAAGTACTTGGTGAAACACAAACATAAAAATTACGATTACGCTGTTATTTTATACAGGTTGACCCATGAGTCTTGCACAATCTCTTAGGGGCAGATAGGGGCAGGCGTCAGCCTGTTTACTGGCCCGCTTCCCACATCGCACTGTCAAGTTTCTTTCATTCTTTCATTTTTTCGCTGTAGCGAGCACCTGATTGACTAATTAATTTACTTAATAACTAATTACCTGTGCGCCAGGTGAAAAAATAATACAGGACTTTTCGTCTCAAAATTTCATCCCCTATCCGCCTTTAAGAAATTGTGCGAGACTTATGGGTCATCCTGTATATAATTTCAACAAGTCCGCCTTCTTCTATTTTCCATAGCAACTATTTGTTGATGTTGTTACATTGCGCACGCAACTTACGTTACAATCCCAAATTTCATTCTTATAAGTTTTCACAAGACACCCCCAAAATGATTAAAATTCCTTCTTATTTGATAATCTATGAACTTGTTATCAATTCAAAGTCGATTTTTGGTTTAAACAATAGAATAAATAAGAATAGATGTGTCTAGACCTAATTCAAGTTTTCCTTTACTAAATGTAAGACCTGATGTTTTATTGTTTGCATAGGTCCGTTTATTTTGCCTTTATTAAATGAAAATTGATTAGTACAGAGAGGGGGAGGAAGAGAGTGGGGGGGGGAAGTTAAGGCGAAATCGCAAGAGTCTGTATAATTTAACGATTATTCGACAACAAACAGATTGAAACTGATCAGATATATCCAACTTGAATCTGACTGATATAGAGCCAACTAAATTCATTAGCTATACCAAATTAAATTAACAATACCAATTTAATTCTGTTGCTGTGAACATAAACGTGAGATGAATCTTCGCCAATTATGATTCATGATAGATTCGTTGACATATTTACACATCTTATTTTTTCTTTATTTTAATCCTGAATTTTAAACCTTACAAGAAAAACCACTGAAAAGTACAAACCCATAGAGCTATTTACAGGGTAACTATTTTAATTTTCTATAAGCAGAAGAATTTTCATGTTGATATGTTTTAACATGCAATAGAGAATCGCAAAAAACATTAAAAATTGCATGTAATCAGCTATAACTTCAACCCCCCAATAAGGGATGAAAATATTTTATTCATTTTGTGTAGATTCACTTTTTGACCATCTTTTGTTATGAAACTATACAGGCTGTAACTTAATTATCTAAGAATCAGTAAACTATATGTAAAGAAAAAATTGAGCCAATTTGTATTATCAAGTTGAAATCGAAATACCTTTAAATCTTTAAATCACGTGTAGGGCCCGAAAAACTGAGCCAATTTGCATAATATATTATCGGATCGGTATGGTCTTGTTTTCGAGAAAAAAGCTTCAAAAATTTTGACAATAATCTTAGAGCCACTGGAATAAAACAATCTCATGGATAAATTGATTTGTGTTTAATCAACAAACATAATTATTGGGTACGTTGATTGTGGATGTTTTCGGGCTTATCCTCTTTCGTCTTTCAACTTTCATATTTTTGTCTACTTTTTGCGACACGATACAACTCAATTAGTGTATCCAGTGCCGAATGTCGAACAGCTGCAGACCCGAATTTGTTACTTAGACTTGCGTGGATAGTTCGATGGAAATCCGAGATGTGTTTTAATGATACCAGGTGTTTTATTAACTCTCGATAACAACCAGTGACAATCAAGCAATAGTTGCAAGTTTCGTTAATTGTAGCCAACTTTTGTTACTTTTTGACCCTTCAAAATACGTTTATTGTACACTATCCCACATAGGCATCATGTGGTTTGCAGATTTAAAGACAATTTGATTTGACATTGTATATTAGTAAGGTCGATAGAACCCAGTTTTCAAATTAAAATAGGGTTGAAAATTTCTCCAAGATTCCCAAGGCCACTAGAATCAATCAATCCTTTATTATCAAGTCTTAACTATAACATTGTATTTATCCAGCGACCATCAAACAAAGGTTCAAAATTTCTCCAGTTTTCCTTATTTTTTGACCCTTCAAGATATTGTACTCTTTTCCATATATGGAAAATGATGTTTGAGTATTGTTAGTCATTTTAATTACACCCTGTATAATCGAAATTCCTCTCAACTGGAAGATTTGCGAAATCTGAAAATATTAAAAAATTAACTCATACTCATACTTGAGCTCGTTCTAGCCTTAATCGAACCTTAAATGGAGTTAACAGTTGAGTAGGGTTCGTCCATGTATTGGTCCCAAATGTCTGTAAATTCAAGCTTAGCTCCATTTAAAGCGATGTCTTGCTAAGGCGAGCTTAAGTAGGGCAAGAAGTACCAGGCTTTAACCATTAAACATACCGTAGTGGTATTCTCAATGGATACATAGGAGTAAACATTGATCCCGCCCATGCCCCTTCTTTGTCAAATCATATGTTTCATGAATAGCAGACAGAGATACTAAATCCACAAAACACATCTAATTATTGTTAACTTTTAAAATAGAAAGTTTTGAAAGTTCTTTCGTACAAAACAAAAAAGGACTAAGCATGAGTGGTAATATCCGCCATCATTTTTAATTTCTAGACCACCTACGCTCTTTCTGTTTCTTTCTAACTAAGATGTAAGTAGTATAGATGGGCGGGACCAATTTTTCTCTCATGTATCTATTGAGAATACCACTACGGTATATTCTTTGGAAATTTTCATGTGCTAAGCCTCATACAATTCATAAATTTATATTTTTAACTTCCCGCTAAGAAAATTGAAAATTCATGAGTTATCGTTGTCGAAAAATACCGGAAAAAGTGTTTTTAAACATAACCTCAAAATTACTCGACCAATCAAATTTATACTCCTTACAATATTTTTGGAGCTGTAAGAACTGTGTCGAATACCACAAAGCTCGTCAAAATCCGTTGATTCGTTCACGAGTTATCGTTGTGGAAAAATATCAAAAAAAGTGTTTTTTCGTCATAACTTCAAAATTACTCAACCAATCAAATTTATACTCCTTACAATATTTTTGGAGCTGTAAGAACTGTGTCGAATACCACAAAGCTCGTCAAAATCCGTTGATTCGTTCACGAGTTATCGTTGTCGAAAAATATCAAAAAAAGTGTTTTTTCGTCATAACTTCAAAATTACTCGACCAATCAAATTTATACTCCTTACAATATTTTTGGAGCTTTAAGAACTTTGTCGAATACCGCAAAGCTCGTCAAAATCCGTTGATTCGTTCACGAGTTATCGTTGTCGAAAAATATCAAAAAAAGTGTTTTTTCGTCATAACTTCAAAATTACTCGACCAATCAAATTTATACTCCTTACAATATTTTTGGAGCTTTAAGAACTTTGTCGAATACCGCAAAGCTCGTCAAAATCCGTTGATTCGTTCACGAGTTATCGTTGTCGAAAAATATCAAAAAAAGTGTTTTTTCGTCATAACTTCAAAATTACTCAACCAATCAAATATGTGCCCATCACAATAATTTTAGAGCTTTAAAAACTACATCGAATGCCACAAATCTCGTCGAAATCCGTTTACTTGTTCGCGAGATATCGTTGGTCGAAAAATTTCGAAAAAGCGTTTTTTCAACATAACCTCAAAATTCTTTGACCAATCAAATTTGTACTCCTCACAACAATTTTGGAGCTTTAAAAACTTAGCGGGAAGTGTCAGAAATGGCCTGCAGGGTCAACTGCATATCAGATTTTTTTTATCAAAAAATGGTGGATGCGCCGCGCCGGCAACAACAGAACCAAAATTCGATTATTTAAATCTAATGAAAGTTAAATCCATAAATGTTACATTTAGAATGCTTATTTTAATTTATTCACAAGTTGCTGATGGATACGTTCCATTAACGAATTTGTTAATTATTAATATTTAAACAGTAATTTGAAAAAAGAGGTATAACTATGTGTCGGAGATGCTAATGGAAATGCTAAATGAACGGATGCTAATGTATCGGAAACGAGTTATGATTAATAATAACTTGTAGGTATATTTTCAAAATTTACGCTTATTTATTTTTTGTAGCTAATAATAATAATAATAATAATGCATAAAGTTACAAGAAGATCTCTTATCGTCCATTTTAAATAATTCAGTTTTGCTTTCTGTTGTATTAAAAATAAATGTAAAATTATTCGATTCTTATTTATTCTTCACTTATTCCACCCTATTTACAATAAACATAAAAACAACATCTACACAATTAATCAATATATAAATAATTTAAGAAATCTTCTAAAAACTAAAACATCTAATTTATCCATTGAATTATCTCATTCGTCTATATTTTAATTAGATTTCATATTAAGTAAATCAAATTACAACCAACAATTCACGTCTCTTAATACAACGAAAGAAAAGCCAAGAAGAGAATGAGAAATTCTCAGCCTAAATCACATTAAGTTCATGCGAATAATTCACCTTTCAGCTTTATTTTTTTTTTTTGTTCGTGCCACTCGATGAATTTGTCGCACAATAAGACATGACAAAAACTAAAATGAGTGTGTGCGCGTGTGTGTGTGTGTGTGTGTGTGTGTTGCTATACGCACGTTAGAAATTATACTTTTTTGGTGCAAGATATTGAAATTACATAACCAGAGTTCCCGGTGCATCCTGTGTATAGGTAAAACGATGTAAGAACGCCACACCGATAAAATTACACCTGGTTGCGCAATCGACCAAAATACGTCGGACGAGTCCATTTTCAAATTTTCTAGGTTGGAAGCTTTCTTCTATTCTAACACAGGCGTTCGTGGTTGTCCACGTGCTTTTGTTTTGGCAAATTTTAGGTTATTTTTGTGATTTACACATGATCATTTACACAATTGAGCTTTCTTTTTGATAACATTATTATTATTAAAACTAAATTGTCTTAATCAAATATTTTTCCACCCAAAAATGGTTTCTCATTCTGTTTGAATGAGAAATGTTACGCTACTGATCTGTGGTGTGACGTCACGCTTTGCGCATCAATTTGTCACGTGACATGTCATTCTTACAATTAGATCGTTCGATGTTAGAAATTATACTGTTTTCGTGCAAGATATTGAAATTATGTAATAAGCGTTCCCGGTGCATCCGGTGGAGTTCTTCATTTTGGACAAAATTTTGAATTACAATAATATAATACAAAAAATATTAAACTGTGTTGTGTCTTTAATTCTAAGGATTATAAAATTTAAGAATAGCTTGTTTGGAAGCTGATCCATGAGCGGATAGTGCTCGGATCTCGAAAAATCCAACTTTGGAAAATAAAAAAACGGTTTCTTCATTTCTATGTCTGTCTTCCGGCCTAGTTTTTTTACTTTTTGAACTTTCCAAGGCTTCGAGCCGGAACTGAACAAAAAACGGAAAAACCGAAATCTTGTCCGGAACGAAATTCGGAGCTGAACCGAAAACAAAACCGTTTTTTTGAATTCAAGCATACCACCTAACACGATTTTTTTTATCTCCACTTTACTTCCTATAGGTAGTTTATTCTATTCTAAGGAATGCGTGCCCATACTCAAGTTTAAGGGTGATATTGGGGGTTAAAGTTAGCGTTGCAAAACCAGGTTTTTTTTTCATATATCTCAAAGGCTCAATATTTTATAGTGACTTAAAAACTAGTTGAAGAAGGTGTAAACCGTGTTTTTATCTTTTGTTGGGGGTGGAATTTATAGATATTATAGGTCATTTTTTATGTTTCATTGCGATTTTTACCCCATTGTAAAACATTTGAGATTCTTCTGCTAATAAAAAATGACAACATAAAAGTCCTGTTCGAGGATTCGTCTGTATTTAAAATAGTTATCCTATAAATAGTACTTAAGGGTTGTATCTTTAAGGGTGAAATTTAAAAATTTGGAAATTAATCATTTGGAATTGAACCGGAAAAGAAACGTTATATTTACAGGAACGAAAACCGGAACCGAACCGATAATATTGTTTTTAATTGAATCGAAAAAAATAAGGGTTCTAAGTTCTGGACATTGCACCCTTATTTTTCTTTTCACCAAACAGGTTAATAGAATTATAATTTCAAAAAGCCCGCCTTTGTCCCGTTTCCATAGCAACCGTTTATTAGTGGCGTTACATTGCGCGCGCAATTTCTGTTGCATTCCAAAATTTCACTCATAACCTTTCACAAAACGTGCCAAAATTTCAAAAAAATCATCCGAACACTGATTTTCTAATTCGTATAAAAATTAAGCTTTCCTCTATTTACAACATGTAATTTAGTTTTCACCAAACAGGTTAATAGAATTATAATTTCAAAAAGCCTGCCTTTGTCCCGTTTCCATAGCAACCGTTTATTAGTGGCGTTACATTGCGCGCGCAATTTCTGTTGCATTATAAAATTTCACTCATAACCTTTCACAAAACGCGCCAAAATTTCAAAAAAATCATCCGAACACTGATTTTCTAATTCGTATAAAAATTAAGCATTCCTCTATTTACAACATGTAATTTAGTTTTCACCAAACAGGTTAATAGAATTATAATTTCAAAAAGCCTGCCTTTGTCCCGTTTCCATAGCAACCGTTTATTAGTGGCGTTACATTGCGCGCGCAATTTCTGTTGCATTCCAAAATTTCACTCATAATTTCTCACAAAACGCGCCAAATTTCAAAAAAAAACAACTGAACTCTGATTTTTTTTTATTCGCATAAAAATTAAACTTTCCTCTATCTGTGACCATATTATTGTGACTTTATTGTGGAAATGATTTGAAAAGATCTATTGTAGAATTATTTTTTTTGGTATGATGAATTGTTGAACAATAACGAAACTAAAAAGGGGCGATTTCTGCATCTGTATAAGGGATGATTAATAATGGAAAAACTAACGAGAAGATGGGATTCTCACACGTGTTCTCTAGTGATCGATCAACTCGTATAAAATTGAATATTGCGACTTATCCATCGACAGTCATTAAATTAAATAATTTAATGAATTTCCATTTATTACTATTATTATTATTATTATTATTTATTATAGTGAAAATATTGCCAACATAATAAATGAAATGTAAACATACGAATATGAATTAATTTTCAATTCAGATTTAATAAAATTTATTTGTACAACTCACACCCCTTTTCCTGTGCGGTAATTTTCGTTTGTTACAGGGTGTGTTTATACAACATACATAGCTCATGGAAATGACTATCCGTAGAGGAATCTATATGAATGTTAGTAAATTGCTATAAAATTCTCAACTGAATACGCGTTTTTCATTTTCTCGTATCATCCCCTATAATTTTTTTTCTTTGACTACCACCATAAACACCACTACTACCATACATACTACACAAACATATATATTTGTTCTGATTAAAAAATAACTGAAACGTAAAATCTCTGAAAACTTTTATTAACTCCTATTTTGTTATACAGGGTGTCTCACCTCGCTTGGTACCCCTAGCGTTTTTTGGTTATTTATGAAAATATCACAACTAGCTCTCGAGGATTTACAGAGTAACATCCAAAGAATATTTAAGTGAAGAGAACATTGGCGTAGCAAGTTGAGAAAGGTGATAAATCAAAAAAAAATTTTGAAATCTTCACTAGATTGTTTTGTAGATCACTTTGTTAAGATGTTCTGTGAAGCCTGCATATGATCATAACATTTTTTTTTTTAATTATTTTAGAGTTTTTCAAAAAACGTGATAGAAAACTCTTTATTGAGGTAGGTCATCTATTGTTTTGCGTTTTAATCTTTTTCAATGAATTATTTAATGTTTACTATTTGTCTGGAAATCCCATCTGTTAGTGTCGATAGTAAGTGTTTATTTACAAAGTATTTTTTTTCATGAACTTGAAATTGTTTATCATTTGTATCGTTGTTTTTCTTGTCGTTAGAGATAAATGTAATTAATAGTGAAACATCTACTATCTTGTAAGTTATTGTCAAATCGATAATGTAACAAATTATAATGAAATACATACTTCTTTTTAGGAAAGTCTTGAATAAATGGACAGCAGTTCTTCACCAATCAATTTGACTTTAGCACTACCCCTTGTTTGTGTGTGTATGTCTGTGTGTGCGCGCGCACAAGTGTGTGTGTGTGTGTGAGAGAGAGAGAGAGAGAGATATGTTGGTAGTTTTCATTTATCTATTTTTTTCATAATAAACAATAGTCCTTCTCAACGAATTATTAGTATGTTTCATTTATCAAAATTAATGCAAACCAAGTCATTTTAAATAATATTTGACAATAACAAACCAGGTACTACTTTATCTGTAAAATGTGAAGGCACATTTTTTTATTATTATTCTTTAATTTCACTATTAATTACATTTATCTCTAACGACAAGAAAAACAACGATACAAATGATAAACAATTTCAAGTTCATGAAAAAAATACTTTGTAAATAAACACTTACTATCGACACTAACAGATGGGATTTCCAGACAAATAGTAAACATTAAATAATTCATTGAAAAAGATTAAAACGCAAGACAATAGATGACCTACCTCAATAAGGGGTTTTCTACCACGTTTTTTGAAAAACTCTAAAATAATTAAAAAAAAAAATGTTATGATCATATGCAGGCTTCACAGAACATCTTAACAAAGCGATCTACAAAACAATCTAGTGAAGATTTCAAAATTTTTTTTTGATTTATCACCTTTCTCAACTTGCTACGCCAATGTTCTCTTCACTTAAATATTCTTTGGATGTTACTCTGTAAATCCTCGAGAGCTAGTTGTGATATTTTCATAAATAACCAAAAAACGCTAGGGGTACCAAGCGAGGTGAGACACCCTGTATAATTGAGTTTCACCAACTACAAATACAGGGTGTAATCGAAATACCTGACAATCATATTTAGAATTCGAAAAATTGAACCGATTTTTATAATATATTAGGGGGTTGGTAGGGTTCTGTTTTCGAGAAAAAAGGGGTTGAAAATTTCACAAATTTTTACAGCCACTGGAAAACAACAATCTATTAGCTTCCATATTTTTGTCATTTCTTTTTGTGGGACCATGCAAAACAATTAGTGTAATAAGTACGATCGGAAATGTCGACAAGTTGCAGACCCGAATTTGTGAAGCTGCCAACGAGATACGGGAACTGCCGAAACGTGTATCGTTCCCTGCTATGTAGAGTGTAGTTTTGTGTGGAACCGAGGGGGGGGGGGGTACATATTGAACAATTTCTTAGTGATTTATGTACAGTAGAATCCCGCTATAACGAGATGTCAACGAACAAAGAAAATTGCTCGTTATAAGCAAACCCTCGCTGTAAAAAACAAACTGTGTTCATACATATTTGCACTGACCACAAAAATATCTCGTTATAGTCGAAATGTTGTTATAGCCGACCTTTTAGTCAAATGTGTATGGTCAATAAGTAAGTTAGTAAGATGCCCATTGGCAGTTCAATGGAAATTCTTGATATATTATCTGACACCTTATTTCTTATCGACTCTCGATAATAACATTGCGGTAGGTTACTAAAAAACAGTGACCGTCAAACAATGGTTCAAAATTTGTCCAATTTTCGTGAAAAAAAATTTTTCTTCGACGCTTTAAAATACGCTTATTGCTTTCTATTCCACATAGGGATAATGAGTTTTGGATATTGTCAGGGATTTCGATTACACCCTGTATATCGGATGTCTCAATGGGGTAGTAGTCTAGTCTACAGAAATTATAAATATATGAAAATATTTGTGTTGTTATCTGTATTTTTTTTGTTTTTTCTCTTGTTTTTTTTTTTAAATAAGCAGGATATAATGATGAATCAGTCGTGTAATTAGAGATGGGCGTATTCGATGATTATGTGGGTGATTTACCGGGCGAACGAGGCTCACTTTACCAACCAAGCAGAAACAATGCTGCTATAATAACAACAACAACAACAATAACAAAGCATTACCATCGTGTCTACAATAAATAAATAACAACAACGACGATCTATTTACCAGCTGTCAATATTTGCTTGAAAAATTGTTGTCATTAAAAGAGTAGAAGAGAAAAAAATTAAAGTATGTGGCGTAGTCGTAGTATAATTAAGAAATTTCTTGATGTTAATAAAATATTAACGGATACGAAGATGTCCAATATTGAGAAGAAGAAACCAATTTTCTTTACGAAAAGTTTGGAATTGGAAAATAAATATTTTCGTAAGAGAACGATTAAAGATATAGAAATGTTGAAGCTTTTTAAGTTGATGTCTTCGAAAACAACAACAACAACAACAACAACGTAAAATTGTTATTTAAAACCGTCAAGTTTTGTTTAAATAAATTGTAATTTCACTGATTTAATCAATGATTTAGTCAATAAACTTGATAATTAAATTATACTCCATCTACAAAGATTTGTCAACTTACGTACATATGTACAATTTCAGAAGCAAGGTGGGATGCGCGAAGGCGGGGCTTAAGCAGCCTATCGGAGATATTCGGTCGGCACCGAAGTTGAAAACACCGTCCTGAAAATATAAGACACTTGTGTCATAAACACGTGTAAACTTCCCACTCCGCAGTGTGAACTCTATGTCGTTGCCAGAATTATGACAATATTTTTAAATCGGGTAGTAAACATCAACACGATCTCAGTTTGGTCTATTTAGATAATCTGTGCGCACCGTATTCTACGATACTTCGAGTTACAATTCCGATCTGTAGTTATAGCTCAGCAATTCTCTACATTTTTCTAACCGCGTGCCAGTAAATTACAAAAAAAAAAATCTGGAATGCGGTTGACCCGGCAGGACATTCCTGAAACTTTCCGCTAAGTTTTTAAAGCTCCAAAATTATTGTGAAGAGTACAAATTTGGTTGGTCAAAGAATTTTGAGGTTATGTTGAAAAAACGCTTTTTCGAATTTTTTCGACAACGATATCTCGCGAACAAATCAACGGATTTTGACGAGTTTTGTGGCATTCGACGCAGTTTTTAAAGCTCTAAAATTATTGTGAGGGTACATATTTGGTTGGTTGAGTAATTTTGAAGTTATGTTGAAAAAACACTTTTTTTGATATTTGTCGACAACGATAACTTGTGAAAGAATCAACGGATTTTGACGAGCTTTTCGGTATTCGACACAGTTTTTGAAGCTCCAAAAATATTGTTAGAAGTATAAATTTGATTGCTTGAGTAATTTTGAGGTTATGTTTAAAAAAACACTTTTTTCGATATTTTTCGACAACTATTGAACGAAGCAACCGATTTTGATCGTTCAAACGGCATTCGACGTCATTAGTTAAGGTTAAGAGCTGATTAGATTATGAAATCGTTCGGTACAGCAGCTTATTAGTTATTTTGAAAAAACATGATTTTAACAAAAGAATTTTTTTTGGTAATTTCTCAAAACCTATCGCGCCGAATCAGTTCAAATTTACACGAAATCTAAGCTTGGTGAAACTCTTTCGAATGCCGTAAAGAGCGTTTCGATCCGTCAAGCCATTCAAAAGTTATGAGCTGCTTACATACTCTCTCTCTCACACACACACATACAGCCATACAGACACCCTCGCAAAAATAGTCAAAATAGCTTCCTAGGGTCCCAAAACGTCGAGATCTGCTGAAAATTCAATTTTCGAAAATCGGGGTAAAACCAATAACTCCCCAAAATTTTGAAAATTTTCAATTTTCTTAGCGGGAAGTTAAAAACAGAAGTTGTGTTTGTGTAAGTAGCCTATTGGAGGTAGAACTGCTTTTCTGAAAATTACTTAATATTGAAGAAAATTTTGAAAATTTCGAGTGGTCAAACATAGAAAATAACAATTTATTACTTTTCAAAAATTATTTTTTAGCAAAATAAAATTTGTTAGCAGCTAAGTAGGTACTAAATTTTAAGCTGCCCATGTGAAAATTTTGCAACAGATTGGAGGTCTAGAGTAAAAGTGCTATATTGAAACGCGAAACTTCACGATAATTCACATTAGAGTTGCAATCTGTCGTTATAACGACTAAAGATAATTTACCTCTTTATAGTTCAGCGGTTCTCAACATTTTTCTAACCAGGCGCCGGTAAATTGCATGAAAAAATTGAATTTATATTTTTTGTAGGTTAGAAAATTCTTATTTCTTCAAAATAGGTAGTTAGCCTAAAGGAAGTGGAATTGCTTTTCAAAAATTTCGGGAAATTGAAGAATTTGACGGTAACTTTTGAAAATTAAACAATATTGAAGAAAATTTTGAAAATTGCTAGTCAGTCAAACACATCATTTTTCTTTTTGCAAAATAAAATTTGTTAACTGTTAGGTGCTGAATTTTAAGCTACACATCTGAAAATTTTATAATAGTTGGAAGTCTAAACTAAAAGTGCTACAATATTCGAAATTTTGTATTAAAATAAAAAAAAAAGTTCTTCGAAATAAGGCAAAATTTCTCAAAAAAACGTCAAACTCTTAGTCCAACAGTGCTATTTTTTTTAAGTTAAGCTTCTTTTGGCACGTTTTTAAAAAATTATTAGTGAAATTTTGGAATGCAACCTGTCCCCCGCCACACCTGTTAAACTTCTGAACTTGTACTATAAAAACTGTTGTTACGATCTTAAATTCAGTGAATTCTAAATTACACAAAAGGAGATATTTTAAAAAAAGGAAGTTTTGGCTAAGAATGCTAATTTTTCAAAATTTTGTAATAAAATCAATTAGTGTTCAGAAATTTTGCAAAAAGGCAAAATTTTTCATGAAAATACTAAAATTTCAGTTCGAAAGTACTAATTTTTGAAGGTTTTGATTAAGTTTTTAAAAAAAAAGTAGAGTAATGATCAAAATAAAGTAAGACTTCTTATCAAGACGTTGAAAATAGTAAAAATTTTGAAATTTTGGACTAAAAGTGCTAAATTTCCGAAATTCTGTATTAGGACCATAATAAACACTTAAAGTGAAGCAATTTTTCGAAATTTTATGTTGAAATTATACTAAGCAAGTAGATTATAATCTTAAAATTTTAGATAAACAGTGCTAATTTTATAGTAAATATTTTGTTCATAAAACTGAACTGCACTGCACTTAACTGTAATGACATAAAAAGAAATACTAAAAAAAAGACAGTAAGAAGCAAATTTAATACTACAATCAAAAAAAGCAATGAAAACTTCCCGAAATATGGTAAAATTTCTCGGGAAAATCTCAAAAATTTAGACCAACAACGGTATTTTTGAAAAAAAAAATGATCCTGATCGTATGGAAAGGGTGAATATTTTCTAAATAAAACAAAAATTAACATTAAAATTTTCAAGTTTTGGATCAAAAGTGCTAAATTCTTTGAAATTCAGTATGAGGACCATACTTAAATTAAAACAAAATACCTCATAAGAATCTTAAAGTTTTGAATGAAGTGATAAATTTTTCAAAATTTTCTTAGAATCAAATAAACTGATACGTAACTATTCTTTGAAATGAGTCGAAATTTAAACTAAAAGTGCTGTTTTTATTTAAACTTTGATTAGTGAGACATTTTTGAAATAAAACAGAACTTCCCACTGAATTTTAAAATTTTGGATCAGCGGTGCCAAATTTTTTTGAAATTCAATATGTGGACTATACTACATCCTTAAATTAAAACAAAGTGTGTCCTAAAAACCTTGAAGTTTTGAATTAAGTAATAAATTTTTCAAAATTTGGTTACAATCAAATAAACTAATAACCATTCTTTAAAATGAGTCGAAATGTCTCTTAAAAATCATAAAACTTTAAACTAAAAGTGCTATTTTTATTTAAACTTTGATTAGGATTCTGTTAAGCAGTGAGAGTTTTTCGAAAAAAAGGAAAAATCTTGAAATTTTGCTCTAAGGGTGTTAAATTAATCGAAATTTTGTATTGGGATCATATGAGGCAATTAGGTTGTATTATAACCTTAAGATTTTAAATTAAATGTACTGATTTTGTACTTACAATTAGTGCACTTAGTTTCAAATTACACGCAAATAAAAATTAAAAAAATAAACCTAAGAAGAAAATAAAGCACGAAAATCTTGAAATCTTGGGCCAAGAGTGCTACATTCTTCGAAATTTAGTATCAAAATCTTATAGTGCAGTCTTCAAATAAAACCAAATTTGGAATAGTTTTTAGCACTTTTACTAATACAAATCTCAAGAAAAAAAATCACAAATTAAAAATTTTCGAAATTCTCACCTTATTTGATAAGGCGTTAAAACACAGGATGTCAAAAAAAGCATTGCTGATCTAAAATTTCAAACAATTGTGTTAGCACCCTTCCAGCATTGAAACATTTTAAGAATCACAATTTCTTGAAACAGTCCTTAAACTTTTTGATAGCCTATTCCTTTTTTTTTTAAAAAAATGCATTGCATAGGTACCGTTTGAGAAACACTGCTCTACACACAGTTTATTTAATAAACTGTATAGTCGATCTAGCCGTACCTTGTCGCCTCGGCTTGATCATTGTGCTTATTTTAAAAATCGCATGCTGAAGTTAAAGCAGGCTAAAGCAAAATTTGTTACGAAAATCTTGAAATCTTGAGCCAAGAGTGCTACATTCTTCGAAATTTAGTATCAAAATCTTATAGTGCAGGCTCCAAATAAAACCAAATTTGGTATAGTTTTTAGAACTTTTACTAATACAAATCTCCAGAAAAAAATCACAATTAAAAATTTTCGAAATTCTCACCTTACTTGATAAGGCCTTAAAACACAGGATGTCCAAAAAAGCACTGCTGATCTAAAATTTCAAACAATTTTGTTAGCACCCTTCAAGCATTGAAACAATTTAAGAATCACAATTTCTTGAAACAGTCCTCAAACTTTTTCATAGCCTATTTCTATAAAAAAAGCATTGCTTAGGTACCATTTGAGAAACACTGCTCTACACACAGTTTATTTAATAAACTGTATAGTCGATCTAGCCGTACTTTGTCGCCTCGGCTTGATCATTGTGCTTATTTTCAAAATCGCATGCTGAAGTTGAAGCAGGCTAAAGCAAAATTTGTTACGAAAATCTTGAAATCTTGAGCCAAGAGTGCTACATTCTTCGAAATTTAGTATCAAAATCTTATAGTGCAGGCTCCAAATAAAACCAAATTTGGTATAGTTTTTAGAACTTTTACTAATACAAATCTCCAGAAAAAAATCACAATTAAAAATTTTCGAAATTCTCACCTTATTTGATAAGGCGTTAAAACACAGGATGTCAAAAAAAGCATTGCTGATCTAAAATTTCAAACAATTGTGTTAGCACCCTTCCAGCATTGAAACATTTTAAGAATCACAATTTCTTGAAACAGTCCTTAAACTTTTTGATAGCCTATTCCTTTTTTTTTAAAAAAAATGCATTGCATAGGTACCGTTTGAGAAACACTGCTCTACACACAGTTTATTTAATAAACTGTATAGTCGATCTAGCCGTACCTTGTCGCCTCGGCTTGATCATTGTGCTTATTTTAAAAATCGCATGCTGAAGTTAAAGCAGGCTAAAGCAAAATTTGTTACGAAAATCTTGAAATCTTGAGCCAAGAGTGCTACATTCTTCGAAATTTAGTATCAAAATCTTATAGTGCAGGCTCCAAATAAAACCAAATTTGGTATAGTTTTTAGAACTTTTACTAATACAAATCTCCAGAAAAAAATCACAATTAAAAATTTTCGAAATTCTCACCTTACTTGATAAGGCCTTAAAACACAGGATGTCAAAAAAAGCATTGCTGATCTAAAATTTCAAACAATTGTGTTAGCACCCTTCCAGCATTGAAACATTTTAAGAATCACAATTTCTTGGAACAGTCCTCAAACTTTTTGATAGCCTATTCCTTTTTTTTAAAAAAAAAGCATTGCATAGGTACCGTTTGAGAAACACTGCTTTACACACGGCTTGTTTAATAAACTGTATAGTCGATCTAGCCGTACTTTGTCGCCTCGGCTTGATCATTGTACTTATTTTAAAGCAGACGAGATCTAGTCCAGCACCGTTCATATCTAAAGGAATTTGTATTTAGACACGAAAAATTCTAATCTATTTGAAATTCCATTGAAAATAACACCAAATAGAAACCTGGTAGATATCCAGGTAGTTTCTAAAAGTTTGTCGACCTTCTTTAGTCTTTTGTACAAACACAGGCGAACAAAAGGGGTTCCGAAAATTATACACACACACGATCATTGTTGTATTTTTCGAAGAAAACATGGTTCTTCATTATTATTATTATTTTTTTTTGAAAAACACAATCAGCCAACTGGGTATGTGTGTGTGATAATGATGTGTGTTTGCAATATGGATGGAAAAAGGAGCAGCTGTTGGAGATTCACAACTGCACCCAAAATAAAAGCTGTAAATTCTTTTGAATTTGATGGAATATTATTGTTAATTATTATCAATGAAATTCAATCGATCTTTACAGAAATAAGAATTAAAAATTTATCAAGTGAAAAATTTCTCATATTTCACACATATCAAATTTATCTTTCGGTTATTGTTTCTTGTTTAAAATCACCACAATCACCTGTCGGTATTATTTGATTTCTTTCGCTGATTCTCAGCTACAATCCCAACAATTTAGACTGAATCATCATCATCATTATCATCATCATCATCAAGTTGATGTTTTATAAATGCCGGTAGCCGTTCATCTACTAGACACTTTTCTTCTAACTAATTGTAAGTGCCGATGGTCATCATTGTCGTTAGTGTGGTGGTAGTAAAAGTTCACCTGGCCTGTTTAACAGCAGCTGCAATAACGGCACTCGATCTTTCTCTCATTTTATTTATTTGCAACGTTTTTTCTCCTTGGCTTGTTTATTATTAAAATTTCTGTAGGTACAACAATTAGAAGTTTTTATGAGAAAAATAATTGAGTTTTCTTCTACTATTTTTTTTTTTTCTAATATCGAATTCAAGCTAATTCTGTCGTCGATATTGATTAGTTATTGTTACAATAGTGCAGTCCATTATTAATAA
The DNA here is from genome assembly GCA_039776855.1 of Mylabris sibirica. Classification (NCBI taxonomy): domain Eukaryota; kingdom Metazoa; phylum Arthropoda; class Insecta; order Coleoptera; family Meloidae; genus Mylabris; species Mylabris sibirica. The sequence continues at coordinate 9,017,279 of CM077842.1, read as the reverse complement.
ATGTTGAAAATTGCTTCCTAGTCGTTATAATTATAGAATGTCAACACTACTACTCCAAGATATACCGGGTGTCCGCTCTAAATATGGACAATTTGAACGAAACTCATGGTAGTTGGTGGGCGATTCGGATAATACTTTGAGGATTTATAGGGTGGACCCCAGAGAACATTTCAGTAAAATTAGAACCTCGTAGCTCATTTGGAAGTTGGTCGAAAAACGCTCGTTTCTGACGATGTAGCGATTTTCAAAAACGAGCTAAATACGTAAATGCACTTAGAATGACTCTAGGATTCTTCTAAAATTGATTTTTTCTGTTTTTCTCCATTTTAACCTGGAACAGGTAAAAATATTTTATATTTTCTCTTTAATACAATGGAGAGAAACAAAAAAAATCAATGTTGGAAGGGACTCCGAGTCGTTCTTAGTCGTTTTGCATGTTTAGTCCGTTTTTAAAAATTTGCGATATTGTCCAAAACGATCATTTTTTGACCAACTTAGAAATGAGCTACGTGGTTCTAATTTTGTTAAAATGTGCTTTGGGGTCCACCCTACAAATCCTCAAAGTATTAATCGAATCGCCCACCAACTACTAGGAGTTTCGTTCAAATTATCCATATTTAAAGCGGACACGTGGTAGATAGATATACTAAATGACTACTTGATAATACTCGACCATAATCACCGGTAATTATTGTTAAAAAGATGAAAAATTAATGGGTGTGGAATTGGAAATATTTCAAACTTTCTAAACCTAGCATCGGATAAGAAAAGAATACATCTATAGATTATAGTGGAGCGATAGTGAACCGAACAGCATGACTCTCAGATAGAGCAACTAGACATCAAAGTATTTATAACACATACACTCCATCTATCTAGTTTTGTGTCAACTTGTCTTCGTGATACGGCACAGCAATGAGTGTCATGTCAGAGTGGGTTCAGTTGTTACATATAGAGTAGACAAGTGGACCAAATCGATTATACAACGCTATTTTACCTCTCAGTTGTTGATGCCTTTGGTTACGTACCGTCGTAGCTTGGTTCGACTGCTTGTATTCTCATTGAAAAGTACATGACACAAAATTTGGTAGTAAAGTATGAACCAAGCTACGACCTTAAGTATATAACAACTGGACAACTGAGTGGTGAAATTGCGTTCTACACCCTGTAGATTATTATAGTAATAATCCCTCCGCATTGCTACAGGCATTATCCTTGATTATTTCTTATTCACGCCAAGTTGTTTGAAAGATATTAGACAAACCGTATAGCACTCACATCATGTTGTGTTTTAGCTGTCTTAACTTCATGTTCAAGATCAAGTTGGTCGATTTAACCTGTCTTTCTCACTTTGGAGTATGAGTCATGTCGACCAAATTAAATATACATGGTGTATTTCACCACCTCTCAGTTGGCTATGTCTTTGGGTACGTAGCGTCGTAGCTTGGTTCTATTGCTTCTGTTTCTCATCGAAAAATACATCAACGACAATCAAATTCAGTAATAAAGTATGAACCAAGTTACGACCCTATATTTATAACGAAGGCATGACCAACTGAGTGGTAAAATAGCCTTTCACGACCTGTAGATTATTATGCCTCATCTTTTTCGTATCATTTGTTAGTTTTAAACTTTACAATCCCTTTTTTTATTTTACATCACTATTTTCGATTTTTCCATATTCACGCCAAGTTGTTAAAAAAAAATAGACGAACTGTATCGTACTCACACACTTTTACGTTTTCATTGTCTTCACTTCGAGTCCAAGATCAAGTTAGTCGACTTAATTTATCTTTCTCGCTCTGGAGTAATTTCGTCACCTTTGCCCTTGCGGTAGAGTTAAGTTGTCCTAACGTGTCTAAGCTACCTATAAATGATGAAATATCCTACAATCTGTAGATTGTTATCCTAATAATTCCTCATCTTTTCCGCATTATTTATTGTTTTAAAACATTACAAGCTCTTTTTTTCTAGAGGCACAATCTGTGATTATGTCATATTCACGTCAAGTTGTTTAAAAGAAAATAGACACACTGTATCGCGATTACGCACTGTTGTGTTTTTAATGTCTTAACTTGTAGTTGGTCGACTGAACTTATCTCTCTGGTTCTAAAGTGTAAGTTGTGTCACCTTTGCCCTCTAAGTGGAGTCAAGTTGTCAAATGCGTCTAGACTGGTTATAAACATCCCATAAATTATTATATTAATAATTCTTCTGTTTTGCATTGTTCGTTAGTTTAAAAAATTACCAGCTCTTTATATGGGCATGATCTTTGATTATATCTTGTTCACGCCAAGTTGTTAGAAATAAAATAGACAAACTGTATCAGACTCACACGCTATTGTGTTTTATCTGCCTTAATTTCGAACCCAAGATCAACTTGGTCGACTTAACCGATCTTTGTCTCTCTAGAATATGAGTTTGTCACCTTTGCCCTCGCGGTGGAGTTAAGTTGCCAAGTTGTTTAAAAAAAATTCACATACTTTTGTTTTTAATGTCTTAACTTGGTATACAAGATCAAGTTGGGCGATTTAACCTGTCCTTCTCGCTTTAGAGCATGAGTTTTATCACATTTGCATTGACTAAGGAGTGAAGTTGACCGAATGCGTCTAGACTGACTGTAAGTGGTAAAGTCTCGTTTTACAGCCTGTAATTATAATAACAATTCCCCCACTTTTCCGCATTGTTCGTTAGTCTTAAGCATTACAAGCTTTTTTTTTATTCTACAAACATTATCTTTGATATTGTCTTAATCAAGCCAAGTTGCTTAGAGGTAAATAGACAAGCTATATCACGCTCACACACTGTTGTGTTTTAACTGTCTTAACTTCGAGTTTGGTCGACTTGACCGGTCTTTCTTGCTCTGAAATATGAGTTTGCAGCCTTTGCGCTTGAGGTGGAGTAAAGTTGCCCGAATGCGCCTAGCCTGACTATAAATTGTGAAATCTCGTTCTACATCCTGTTGATTATTCTAATAATAATCCCACAACTTTTCCGCATCGTTCGTTAGTTTTAAAGCTCTTTTTCTTCTACAACACTCTTAGTCACGCCAAGTTGTTAAAAAAAATTGACAAACTATAAAGCGCTCACACACTTTTGTTTTTTATGTCTTAACTTGGTATTCAAGATCAAGTTGGTCGATTTAACTTGTCATTCTCGCTCTGGAGCATGAGTTTTGTTGTCACCTTTGCCTTGTCTAAGGAGTTAAGTTGTCCAAATGCGTGTAAACTGACTATAAATCAATGTTAAAATGTCGTGAGAACTAATTCTAACTTTATTTAATAATAATATTAATAATAATGTTGGTAATTGAATATGATAATCAAGTTGGTTGGTGTGAATTGACCACAAATTCTTAGATTTTTATTCAATTTATTTTCAAATTACAATTGCGAATAGATAAATAAATAAATACACAAATAAATAATAATAATAATGTTAATGTACGAAGACAAAGAAATAGATTAAATTCATGATCGAATTTTTGATTGCCAAAAGGGTCATTGTATAAAATCTACAATTCAAAGTTTCCAATTATTTATTTATTTATTTATTTATTTATTTATTTATTTAATTTTATCGACACAAAGTTAATAGAAAAACTATTGCAAATAGATCAAATTCCTATTTGATGGCCTTCGAACAAATCAATCAATTATCTAATTGGTTTAATTAAAAAGTATAATTAGCTAGAGAAAGTGGTTTTGCACCCTTTTTTTTCGTATCAACCGGTGTTTTTCTTTGGTTTCTATATTTAAAAGAAATTCTATTCCATTCCAGTATTTAATCTTTAATGCTAAAGCAATCGCGCAAATTCACCGTTACATTAATTAACAACATTGATTATAATAGTTGTACGACAAAGAAGACTCAATATCTTGCGAGTTTCCCGCAGAAAAAATTGATATTTTTGAAATTCATTCAAAATTTAGCAAATAAAAATTTGATTTATTTCCATTAAAAGTAACAAGGATGAATTTGGTCTCTTTGTAAAATAACAGTTGTTCTTTTGCTTATTTCGTGTTGTTTTATGTTGAAATTCAGGAAAATTTTCTGTATAAACTAACAATAAAGAAATTATTAAATTTTGTTAATCTACAGGTGTGTTTATTGGACACGATTGGTTTAATTGTTTGCAATTTTCTTCTAAATTTTATACCGTTTTACAGTTTTAAATACGTCCATATATTTTGTTAAATTACAAAGTAACGTAGATCGAAAGAGAGATGTGGTCAAGTACATTGAACTACTCTCACAACACAACAACATCATCATCATCATCATCATCATCGATGCGCGTATTTTAATCAGTTATACGTAAATTAGATGTGAACAGGATGTGATTTGTTCGTATTGAATAGCAATAAAAAACGTTAATTTAAATGAAAGAAGTTTCGTTTAGATAGAGGAAAACACGAATTTTGATGTTTCATCGAAATTTCTAATCGATTGTCATAATATCACAACCAGAAAATGTTGTCGATTTGATAAAAATTGTATAAACGATACTAGGATTTTTAATTATCACAATTCTACAATATACTCGATCTAAACGAATTCACACAACTTGACTCTCAATCAAAAACGCAGCTGATTTAGTCACCGTGACCCCGTTTTCTTAGAACCACTGGAATAAAACAACCTCAACGATAAATAATACAAAAACCCTCGGCTGATATCAATAAACGTTCAATATTCAATTGCGAGTGCAACGGGAGCGCTTATTGTGGGCTTATTATTTTTGACTGAAAATGACCGAAGTAAGCTTGAGTTCTCGGTGATTAAGTTTTACAACTACACCTAAATAAATGAATCAAATAGAGACGCACAATTGAATAAAAGATAGGTTTTTATACCATTGTCAAAGGTCACTGTCATCTGTAAATACTGTAAGGGACTCATCTATGGCATTCAATTATCATGGACCAAAATATAGTGCATTTATGTATTCAATTGCGAGTGCAACGGGAGCATTTCTTTATTATTATTTTTATATGACCATATAAAACAATTAGTGTATTAAATGCCGGTCGAAAAAGTCGAACAGCTGCAGACCCGATTTGTGAAGCTGCAGAATGGGTAGTACCCTTCGAATAATTTTTGTGTTGTATGATCAATAAGTAGATTAGTATTATTGTCATAATATCACAACCAGAAAATGTTGTCGATTTGATAAAAATTGTATAAACGATACTAGATTTTTAATTATCACAATTCTACAATATACTAGATCTAAACGAATTCACACAACTTGACTTTCAACCAAAAAACAGCTGATTTAGTCACCATGACCTATTTTTCTTATAACCAATGGAATAAAACAATCTCAAAGATAAATAATACAAAAACCCTCGGCTGATATCAATAAACGTTCAATATTCAAAATTGCGAGTACAACGGGAGCGCTTATTGTGGGCTTATTATTTTTTGTAGAACGATACGAAAGAATTATGGTACACACCACAATGACTGATAATGATCGAGGTAAGCTTGAGTTCTTGGTGATTAAGTTTTACAACTACACCTCAATAAATGAATCAAATAGAGACGCACAACTGAATAAAAGATAGGTTTTTATACCATTGTCAAAGGTCACTGTCATCTGTAAATACTGTAATAAATCATACTTACAGACTTGGATAAACAAGCGTAACCATAAGCTACTACTTGGTGCTCATCTGAGGCATTCAATTATCATAGACCAAAAGATAGTGCATTTATGTATTCAATTGCGAGTGCAACGGGAACATTGATTATAATAGACCAAAATATAGTGTATTCAATTGCGAGTGCAACGGGAGCGTTGAGTTATAATTTTTTGTATGACATATAGAAAAATTAGTGTATTAAGTGCCGGTCGAAAAAGTCGAACAGCTGCAGACCCGATTTGTGAAGCTGCGAATAATTTTTGTGTTGTATGATCAATAAGTAGATTAGTATTATTGTCATAATATCACAACCAGAAAATGTTGTCGATTTAATAAAAATTGTATAAACGATACTAGATTTTTAAATATCACAATTCTACATTATACTAGATCTAAACGAATTCACACAACTTGACTTTCAACCAAAAAACAGCTGATTTAGTCACCATGACCTATTTCTCTTAGAACCACTGGAATAAAACAATCTCAAAGATAAATAATACAAAAACCCTCGGCTGATATCAATAAACGTTCAATATTCAATTGCGAGTGCAACGGGAGCGCTAATTATTTTTTGTAGGACGATACGAAAGAATTACGGTACGCACCACAATGACTGAAAATGATCGAGGTAAGCTTGAGTTCTTGGTGATTAAGTTTTACAACTACACCTCAATAAATGAATCAAATAGAGACGCACAATTGAGTAAAAGATAGGTCTGTCACCCGGAAATACTGTAATAAATCATACTTGCAGACTTGGATAAACAAGAGTAACGAAAAGGTGCTCATCTGAGACAATAAATTATCATAGACCAAAATATAGTGTATTTATATATTCAATTGCGAGTGCAACGGGAGTGTTGTTTTTATTATTTATTATATGACCATATAAAACAATTAGTGTATTAAGTGGCGGTCGAAAGAGTCGAACAGCTGCAGACCCGATTTGTGAAGTTGCAGAGTGGCTAGTACCTTTCGAAAAAATTTTGTAGTGTTTTTATAGTATTAAACCGGCGATTATTGAAAATTTGACCAATTTTGAGATTGTCCACGATTTTAATTACACCCTGTACAGGATATCCCGTAAGTCGCACATTTCCTCCTAAGGGGCAGATAGGGGATGAAATTCTGTATATTTTTTCCATCTGAAAATTAGTTATAAATCAAATCACGTAGCCAATCAAGTTCTACCTATAAAGAAAGGGGACCTCTCTTGGCGGTGGGACGTGGGAAGTGGACCAATTAGAAGGCAGGCGCGACAGTCGTTCAAACAAATAGAACACCTGATTGGCTACTTAATTTAATCAATTACTAATTATCTGTGCGTCAAATGAACAAAAAACGGTACCGGACTTTTCGTCTTAGAATGTCATTATTTATCTGACCCTTAGAAGCAAATGCGCGACTTACGGGACACCCTGTATATTAATCATTAATATAAAATTAGAGATAGAGTGATGTAATTGTGTTCAAAGAACACCGGAACTGGGTAGTGTCTAGATGATTGTTCGATGAAAAGGGCTCGCCGGATAATTATCGTTTGATGCTACCTGAAATTTACGAATCCGAATTTTTTTTTTGATCATGCAGAGACAAGATGAACGGTGTACTGATGCAGAAAAAGTCTTGTCCTTGTGTGCGTCTTTGTGTGTGTGTGTGTGTGTGTGTACACTACATTCGTCCCGTTTCTTTCGTATTTTAAGTTTTCAGGGGGTTTTGAGACAAGAAAAGAAATCTGACCCTCATTCAAACAAGTAAGCAAAACCAACCAACCAGTCCTGTTGGTCTCTTTGCTTTTGTTCAACGATTTCTTTTTTTTTTTTTTGTTTGTGTCTTGTTTTGTTGTCAAAAGGAGATGTTAGGCCTGGTTCTTCCCTTCTTGCAACTGCGACACTAAAGCTTTTGTATCCGGTGTTCCCTTTCGTTCTGCATCCTTGTCCGTTTTTATTATTTTTATTGAATATTCAATGTTTAAAAATACAACTATCTTTATCTATAGTTTTGTTTGATTTGTTCAATCAGATGGAATTGCTTTGAGACGGAGATATTAGTTGTTTTCCCAAGTATTCCCAACCATTCACCATCACCCGTTAATCTCTGTGTGTGTGTTTTTGTGTGTAAGTGTAAAGAAAAGCGACTTCATAATCCGGCTTGTTTATTAGTTCTAACGTAGATCTAGAGGAGTAACGCCAAAATTTCGAATTTTTAACGGATAATTAACACTTCTAGGGCAACGGCGGATTTAAGCATGTTCTTGATGGGCTACAGACCAGGACCCTATTGAATCAAATGGTCTCCTTGGTGGTGTTATGGGCCAAAGTTAAATCCTTTTCGATTTATTGCCCGAGAATGGCCAATCATCGATAATCTCGACAGCATTGGAAAGGGCATTCCAGGATCCATTCAAAAACTGTTTTTTGGGGGAAATTTTGACGAAGTTCTTAGTTACAAAGGAAGCTCTTAGAGCATGTGTGTGTGTGTTTTTTAGATTGACCCCCATAACTTAAGCAATGTTAGCAATGAATTTTAGGTATACCGCCCTGTTGCTCTAACAGTAGACGATTCAAGGATTTATAGGAGAGTCTCTGGAGATCATTTTAGAAAAAAATAGAATTTCGTAGCTTATTTGGAAATTGGTCAAAAAACGTTTATTTTTGGACAAGGTCACGATTTTTAAAAACGAGTTGAAGACTCGAAACGACTAAGAATGACTCGGGGACCCTTCCCACATTGATTTTTTTTTGTTTTATATTCTACAAAAAAATGCTATCACAGAATAAAATTTTAAAAAAACACAATGTTGGGACTACCATCGAGTCATTTTTAATCGTTTTGCGCCTTTATCTCGTTTTTGACCAACTTCCAAATGAGCTAGAAGGTTCTAATTTTGTTAAAATGATCTTCAGCTACCTTCCAATAAGTCTGAAATATTTTTAGAATCGCTTGTCAGATAATAAGAGTTCCCATAAGAATTTTTCGTCTCACTTGACACCCTGTATATACACAAACGAGAGCAAATTTAAAAAGTTTTCTAAATTTTTAAGAAATTTTCCGATCTACTTGTTAGTGGAAAATAAACAATTAAAACGTAGAAATTTAATTACATGATTTTTGGTAGATTTTACTCATAAAAAATGTTTGACAGCTTATTTTTTCATGGGGAAAACCTCAATAACATGCTTGAAAATTATTCAGAAAAATTGGAAGATTTTTCAAACATTTAAGAAGTGATTTTGACCCATTAAAAGTGATTCTTTTGCAATAGTTTATAAAGAATTTTATTTTATTGTAATACATAATATCATTGTAGTTGGGAAATTTTTGAAAATTCTTGAAAAATCCATTCTAAAAGCAGACCAATCTAGTTCGTAGGGTACTCACCGAGCTTGTATTTATTTATTTTATTTCTAAGAATACCCCTTTTTCTTCGTTTTCATTTTATCTAACCCAAATTTGGGTAAACTGGGTAGGTCGCAGAACGGGTGTAATCGAACTGGGCCAACTATAATCCGACGCTTGTTACGAAGGACATAACTACGTCAACTGTAGAAGTCACCACTTTTAATCCATCACCCATCAAAACCCTTTCTTAGGGCCATCTTTAGGCTGCTCAGGACCCCATATACTATTTTCAGGTTTTAGAATTTTCAAACTAATTGGTCAACAAACATATACCTACAGGATGTTTTTTAATGGTGGTCAATTCTTGTAAAACTCTTATTAGTTGAGGGGCGAGTCAAAAAATTGTCCAAGGATTTGTAGGGGGGTCCCTGGAGACCACTTTAGCAAAATTAGAGTCTCGTAGCTCATTTGTGAGTTTGTCAAAAAACGCTCGTTTTGTTTCGATTTTCAAAGATGAACTAAACGCGTAAAACAATCAAGAATGACTCGAAGACCCTCGCAACATTGATTTTTTCTTTGGTTTTCCCCATTGCATTCCAGAATAAAATCGAGAAAAACGAAAAACATCAATATTGGCAGATTCCTTGAGTCATTTTTAGTCATTTTACGTGTTTAATTACTTTTTGAAAATAGCTACATCGTCAAAAATGAGCAATTTTTGACCAATTTAAAAAATAGCTACAAGGTTCTAATTTCGTTAAAATAATCTCCAGGGGACCCCTTACAAGTCCTTGAAACATTTTTGAAATTGCTCCTCAGCTATTTGGAAAATTGAAATGGTGCTTTTTATCGATAACAATTAGTAAGAGAATGAAGAGATCAACTAAGGGTTCAATCAGGGGCGCCCCTAGAAGTTTGGACGCCCATATGCAAGAGTTGTTTTGGCCGTCCTTTCAATCACCAAAAAAAAACACGGCATTTTTTTTATAATATTATTATGGACAATAAAAAGCCCAATAATACGTAATAGTAGAAAATAAGGTCAATTTTGGCCGCCCGTATTTCTTGCACACCTTGCACATCTCACCAAGACGCCCCTGGGTTCAACCCCGCTGTGAACGCACTTGGCTCAGTTATACCGTGTGATTTACTTTGAAACTTTCACGATACTGTATTCAATTAGTTGGCGCAGTTCTGCACCGTCGTTCAAAGCAGTTAGCCCAGGGTCCCCAAATTTTACGGTCCGCTCCTGATCTTGGGGTCTTTTTTTGTCCTTTATACCCGATTCTCTACAAACACTTATACAACGTAACTATACATACAGGTAAATTCCATTTCAAGAGACACATGGGAGAAACATTGGTCCCGCCCATGTCCCTTCTTTGTCAAAATTACATGTTTCATGAATAACAGACAGAAATACCAAATCCACAAACCAGGTCTGGGTTTTGTTATCTTTTAAAATAGAAAGTTTTCAAGGTTCTTTCGTACAAAATTGCTGTGTTTGGTCAAAGCACTGGGTGGTAAAAAGCGCCATATTTTTTCATTTATAGACATCCCACGATCTCTCTGTCTCTTTCTAACTAAAATGTAAGTAGTTTAGATAGGCGTGGCCAAAGTTTCTCCAATGTTTCTAGCGGCCAGGGAAGATACTGTATGTGTATGGAAAAAAATTATTCTAACAAAAAAGTTTAGCAACCTTGCAAGCAAAATAGCCTGACAGCCGATAAAATAGATAACATACACCGCATAATGACTATGACCGCACCATCTATCTAGCACATTGTGAGTTAAACTTACACAAATCCGGTTTTCCCAGAGGATTTTCAATTTTTCTAAACTAAAATATGTGTAGTTTAAATAGGCGTGGCCAAAGTTTCTCCAATGTTTCTAGCGGCCAGGGAACATACGGTATACAGGGTGTGTCGATTCTAAATATGGTCGATACTACAAAACTCCTATTAGTTAACGAGCGATTCGAAAAACCTTTAAGAATTTGTAGGGAATCATTTTAGCAAAAAATAGAACCTCGTAGCTCATTTGGAAATTCATCAAAAAACCATTTTCAAAACCTTGCTATACACTAAAAATGACGTGGGAGTGACTCGATTTTTTTCATTTTTCTTCAATGAATTTTGGGAAATGTTGCAATATTTAACTTTTTCGTGAAATGCAATGGAGTAAAAACGAAAAAAATCAACGTTGAAAAAATGTTGAGAGGCTCTTCAAGTCATCCTTAGTTTTTACGTGTTTGGCTCGTTTTTGAAAATTATAATCTTATCTAAAACGAGCATTTTTGAGCAATCAGTTATGTAGCTGATTTTCCCACTATAGTCATGTGTGGTATCAAATTAAAGCTCATGAAAAGCAGAATAAAATGTTGCAAAATTCATCAATCTATGTTTAATAGTTTTTAAAATACAGCAATTTAAAGGAACAAAAACGTTGTGAAATTTAGTACTTTTTTCGTTCTTTGAAAATTGATAACTTAAAAACTATAAGTCCAAAAAATCTGAAATTTGGTATTTTTATTTTTTTTTTTTTGATAGTAAGAACAATTCCACAAAGAATCATAAAGATCTCAGGTGAGGTTCAGACCATTGGTTGATTTGATGTGGAATGACCCTATACAAGGTCGTAATTTTGCCAAAATGATCTCCAAAGATTCCTTAGAAATTCTTAAAATATTTTACGAATCGTTTGTCAACTAAATGAAAGTTTTCATAGTATCGACCATACTTAGAATCGACACACTGTATAGACAGGTGGGTGTTTTTATATTCTCTCTTTTCGTGTCAAAATCTGATTTACAATTGGTGACATTTTTGCTTTTTGTTATATCATAAATCAACTGGACGTCATAAATTTTACTCTATTCTTATATATATGTATATAGGTAGTGTGTGTTTTTGTGTTATAAAGACATACTTCACTGACATGTCACAAGATTGTGTTGAAAATTAAAAATTTAGAACACGAAACGGATGAAGAAGAGACGACGACGAGTACATAAAAGAAGCCACAAAATATCTTCAGAAGGATGTAAAGTATCAAATTTTTCAATAGAATCCTCGTAAATACGATCATCGATAATTTGACTAAACATAAAGAACATGAATCGAGAAATTACTCAACAATATTGTCGTTAATCGTTTATCATTGTTGCATGTAGTATTTTATTAAACATTTGTAGCTCGTGCCTGGATTGTGTTTAACATAAATATTAAATAGGAATAACGGTGTATTTCGAATATTATCATCACTGATATATCACCGGAAGTAAACTTATTTATATATAGACAACATTGCATTGTGTTGATTGTTTATTTATTTGTTTTTAAATAGCAACAAATTCGTCTAACTACTACATACAGGGTGTTTAATCTAACAATAAGTATGGTGAGTTGTAAGAAACTCCTATTAATCGACAAGCGATTCGAAAAATATTTTGAGGATTTGTAGAAGAATCCCTAGGAAACATTTTAGCAAAATTAGAACCTCGTAGCTCATTTGAAAGTTGGTCAAAAAACGATCATTTTGGACAATGTTGCAATTTTAAACAACGAACAAAACACGCAGAACGTCTAAAAATGACTCAGAGACCTTCCCAACATTGATTTTTTTCGTTTTTCTCCATTGTATTCCAGAGAAAATACGAAATATTTTCACCTGTTCCAAAATAAAATAGAGAAAAACGAAAAAAATTAATTTTGGGAGGATTCTAAAGTCATTTTGCGTGTTTAGTTCGTTTTTGAAAATCGCTACATCGTCAGAAACGAGCGGTTTTTGACAAACTTCCAAATGAGCTACAAGGTTCTAATTTTGCTGAAATGTTCTCTAAGGACCCTTCTACAAATCCTTAAAATATTTTTTGAATCGCTCATCGACTAATGGGACTTTCTTAGAATTCTCCATACTTAGACCAAATACCCTGTATAAGGTATGACATTCGTTTGCTAATTCTGTATGATTATTAATTATGAATGATAATAAGGCGAACTTGACGTCAAATCTACATCTTTTTTCTCTTCAATCATTTCAAATTGATAAAGAATTCCATTTTGTTATTGATGCCGTTAGATGGCAAAGATTTGACCTCACACCTTCATCAACATATCTCTCTCCTTCTCGTCAACAAAATTCTGTATTTACGATGAGCATATTTTTCTTCACCACATTTACAAGTGGACGTGTTTTACAAATCTATCAAAACGGGGTGAAATAAGAAGCATTGGGATTTATTAAATGGGAGCCCCACCTTATTTCCACATCAAGAGACGAGACACACACACACACACACATATCCACGTACAGCATGTACTATCAGTCGTTTTATTAATAATTTTTATAACTGTCGAAGGAGAGGCACTCACTCACTCACTCACACACACAAATACATACACACATCTGTACAGTAATAATGCCATTGAACTGTATAGCTATACACATATATGTACAATTTTTTGTTTATTAACAGGGACGGATTTACGTGTTTTTTGATCGTATGCCAGGCACTTGTGCCAATAAGTGAGAATGATTGTGCCTTGGAAAAATCGCAGAAAATTCAGGACGGGTTTACCGAGAATTTTCAAAAAAAAAAAAAATGACCCAAATTGAACTGAACAAAATTTGAAATAATTAGGTTTAATTAGTGAAAATAGTACATTGGATTTCCTCGCTTTTTAAAAAATTATACAAAAAATCTTGGAACGAAATTTGGGACGTTTTCAATAATTTTCCGGAAAACTAGCAACGCTATCGGAAAACAACATGGAAATTTGGAAAACGCTTTCAATTTGCTATTAATTGCCAGACAATAATTACCAAATAATTAATATTAGCCAATTTATGGCCAGTTATAGGGGAAAATATAGAAAAAAAACATGCTCCAAGATTTTGGTCTGTAACTAAAAATTTTCACAATATTTTTTAAAAAAAGAAAATATCCTCGAACGCACCGATAAATGACCGTTCGAACGCTGTATTATGAATTTCAGTAACTCAAAAAAACTGCGAGTTATCGATGATTAAAGTTTGGCATTTTCCGGAAGCCCTTGAGAAAATATTACATTTAAGGACGACTTGAACAACTTCAATTAAGCCTAATGAATAGTTAAAAATAATCGTTTCTATGACTTGTTTGTTCGTTTAAAATTCAACGAAATTTTGGAACAAAACATTTGAACGTCGATAGACTCTAAACGCCTACTTATACCCAGTTTACCGTATAATCCGGCACTGTCCATTACTATTATTATTTATTGTTAAAGTGTCATGTTGTAATTGGTGAAAATAACATAAAATGTTGGATTATTTTTCCGGTTTTTCCAATGAAAATTGCAAGAATTTCGTCGAATTTTCCCATAAATAAGTTTGTACAAAAAAATCTTACAATTAGAATGAAATTCGTGACGTTTCAATTAATTTTCCGGAAAACTAGCAATCCTATCAGTAAAAGTCTTGGAGATTTCGAAAACGCTTTCAATTTGCTATCTATTACTCGAAAATAATCACCATATAATTAATATTAGCCAAGTTATGGTCATTTATAAGGGAATGTATAAGGTGTTCCATCTAAATATGGTTGGTTCTATGAAACTCCTATTAGTCGACGAGCCATTTGAAAAATATTTTAAGGATTTGTAGGAGAGTCCCTAGAGAACATTTTAGCAAATTTAGAACCTCGTAGCTCATTTGGAAATTGGCCAAAAAACGCTCGTTTCTGACGATGCTACGATTTTGAAAAAAGAACTTAACACGCAAAAGGACTTCGAATGACTCTAGGATGCTCCAAAAATTGATTTTTTTTTGCTCCATTTTATTCTGCAACAGGTGGGAATATTTCACATTTTTTCTAGAATGTAATCGGAAAAAACAAAAAAAATCACGGTTGGGGGGTGTTCGAGTCATTTTTAAACGACCTAAGTTCTTGAAAATCACAACTACGTCCAAAAGGATCATATTTGACTAACGTACAAATGAGCTACAAGGCTCAAATTTTGCTAAAATGTTCTCTAGAGATCCCCCTACAAATCCTTAGAATATTTTTCGAATCGCCCGTCGACTAATGGGAGTTTCATAAAATCAACCATATTTAGATCGGACACCCTGTATAAAAAACAAGCTCCAATATTTTGGTCTGTAATTCAGAATTTGCCAAAAAAATTTAAAAAAGAAAAATTGCCTCAAATGCACTGAGAAATGGCCCTTCTAATTAATTAATTAGCGAGCTATTGATGATTATTAAATTGGAATTTTTCGGCTACCGAATTAAAAAAAGATTTAATGCAAAGGGACCCTTGAGAAAATAATGCAATTAGGGAAGATTTCACCAAGTTCACTTAAGCCTAATGAACAGTTAAAAATAATCATTGCTATGATTTATTCGTTAAAATTTAACAGACGTTGGTGAAACCGACAATTATTCAACGAAATTTTGTTAAAAAATATTTGAACGTCAATGAGCACCATGCGCCCACTTATACCCAGCTTACTGTACAATCCAGCACTATTTATTACCATTATTATTATTATTGATTTAAAAGAGGAATTTAGGCTGAAAGGGCGAGCTATTGATGATTAAAAAATGTAATGCGGGGGGCCCTTGACAAAATTATGCACTTAGGGAAGATTTCACCAACTTCAGTTAACCCTAATGAACAGTTAAAGATAATCATTGCTATGATTTATTCGTTAAAATTCAACAGACGTTGGTGAAACCGACCCTTATTCAACGAAATTTTGGAAAAAAATATACGAACGTCAATGAGCACTAAGCGCCCACTTATACCCAGCTTACTGTATAATCCAACACTATTTATTTACATTATTGTTATTATTATTGATTTTATTTAGGCTGAAAGGGCGAGCTATTGATGATTAAAAGATGTAATGCGGGGGGACCCTTGAGAAAATAATGCAATTAGGGAAGATTTCACCAAGTTCAGTTAAGCGTAATGAACAGTTAAAAATACTCATTGCTATGATTTATTCGTTAAAATTTAACAGAGGTTGGTGAAATCGGCCTTTATTCCACGAAATTTTGGTAAAAAATATTTGAACGTCAATGAGCACTAAGCGCCCACTTATACCCAGCTTACTGTATAATCCAGCACTATTTATTACCATTATTGTTATTATTATTGATTGTAAAAGAGGTATTTAGGCTGAAAAGGCGAGCTATTGATTAAAAAATATAATGCGGAGGGGGGGGGGTTGAGAAAATAATGCACTTAGGGATTATTTCACCAACTTCACTTAAGCCTAATGAATCAACAGTTAAAAATAATCATTGCTATATGATTTATTCGTTAAAATTTAACAGACGTTGGTGAAACCGACCTTAATTCAACGAAATTTTGGTAAAAAATATTCGAACGTCAATGAGCACTAAGCGCCCACTTATACCCAGTTTACTGTATAATCCGACATTGTCTATTGCTATTATTATTATTATTATTATTATTAATATTGATTGTAAAAGAGCTATTTAGGATGAAAAGTTGTTAATGAAATTGAATTAATGATGGAAAAAATATATAAACGTCAATCTAATCTAGTGTGCGTGTAATCAATAGAAATACACATAATTGCGACAATTGTCCGTGAATAAGTGCTTCAAAAAAATTAATAATAATAATAATAATAATAATAATAATCGTAATAATAATAATGATAATATTGAACGGTGAGCGTATATTAGAACTAATAGGCAATTTACCGGCGAGAAAGTGCACCGTTAATCTGACCGTAAATGGTGAAATAAGCGAGAGAATAGCTGCGAATTATTTCAACCCCTTTGTCTTCTTCTTCTTAATTTACCGTTGCCACATAATGTTGTTGAAACTGCGGCTTGCAGGCCGGGACAAGTGCAATTTGATTTCGATAAAAAAACAATAATGCTTGTAAACAAATTTGCACAAATCACGACCTATTCGACACAGTTGTTTGTTGTTGTTGTTGTTGTTTTTTTTTGAGGGTGTAAGAGGGATAATTAGTAGAATTTTGCGTTGTATATCGCACCCTCAATAGGCCGGGACTAGTGCAATATTTCTGTAATAGAAAATGAAAAAATATTGTCACGCATCACGGACTACTGAAAATGCGATTTGTTGCGAACGCGTTAGACTACCCTTATTTTCATCCCTGAAAATTTCTAATAATTATTGTTAAGGGAGCAAAGCTAGCGAGCGAGATATCCACGTGTTTCGTGTGTCATTGTATGTTGCGCATTTCTGCCGGGTCAACAAAAAATTAACAGAATGATTCACTGTAGTTTTGTAAAAAATGATCAACCCACAACGGTGTCGTCGGGGTCAAATGTTGCACTCTCTACTCTACTAAAACTACAATAATCACACCAACACTATTAGCACTCGAATCTCGAATTTTTTTGATGTAAATTTTAGGAAATTTCAAATATTATATAGCAAAATTTCACATACCAATCGAGAATTAATCCACAAAGCTTCACTTAAAAACTGTACACATATTATATGCCTTTGGGCTATCAACTAGAAGACCCATCAGCGGCGATTTTAGAACGAAGACTGAACGATTCTGGTGCCAGTCCGCCGTCTAAATACCGAAAACTTCAAGCATCTGTCGCTGTTGGTCTGGCTGTGTTGTTGTTGTTGTTATTGTTGTTATTATTATTATTATCGGTCGGCCTGGATATAAATGGTGGGGCTCCTTTTGTTTGATTATACAACAACTTACGGGTTGCCTAAAAACTACCATTTTCTTAATGTCAACCAACCACCTTTATTATTATTATTCTATCTACAGGTAATCCATCTTTGAGCCTATAATAATAATAAGAACTAAAGAGTGAGAGAAGGCGGAGGGGAGCCAGACCCAAAGACCATCAGGTAAACGTTGTTGGGTTGTATTTAAGTTAAGCAACAACAGCTGGACCAGATTTCACAAAAATTCAACGGTTTTCTTCCGGCCGTTTTGTACCATCTTACATCCTAAATATACACAAAACAACAACAGCAACAGATCTAAAATTTTGATTCTAATGCAAATTATTTTTTTTTTTTTTGGTCCTACTTGCAAGTAAAATCATTCCAACCCCTCAAGTTCAAGTTCAGCCTGCTTGCTGGTTTTCTATTTCGCGCTTGAATTATAATTATATTGAATTGTAAGGGTTAATTTCATATGAATCATCCCCTCTATACATATAGATGTTTACCGTCACCCTTCTAGTATTTTCTAGAGTTCGTTTTTCGATTGATTGGAATTGTGTATGTTCGTATATAGTCCATCTGCTTGATAGCTTTGGACATACGTCGCCATTTCCGGTGCCCATCATAATACCATCATCATCATCATCATCATCGGCAGGTGTTTAGCTAGCATCTCTTTTGTTTTTATTACATCTCATATATCGGATACTATCTATCTTTGTTGTTGTTTTTTTTTTAAAGAAAATCAACCGGTGGTGGTGGTGTTAGTGGCGGTGGTGGTGGTAGTGGCGGCGCGTGGCATTCCAACATCTATAATTTATATTTAATGATTATTTGTACGGTTTTCGAGCCAGCCTACCATATGCCTTCGTCTTATTGGTAACAATTTTCGTGTTGTGTTGTTCAACAACAACAACAACAAGGTGTCTTGATCGGGTTGATAATGTGGTGTTGTTGGATTTTTTGGAAAGAACAGCTGTTAGTTTGGTGAAACTACAACAATAATCAAACTACCACAAAACACCCTTCTAAAGATCGTATAAAATATCAAATATTGCAATAATTGCAAGCCTGTAAGATGACTTAAGTGATTGACTAAAGTAATAAAATTAGTCCACAATAGTACATAATTAGACAGGGGTACTGTAATATGTAAATTTTATAAATTCGACAGAAGCTTCTATCAAATGTTTACTACTAAATCTATTTTATTACATTAGTCAATCTCTTAAGTCACTTTAGAGACTATACACTTAAATTTATGTGTGTAAAATTTAATTTATTGTCCTCTATTTTTCTACATCATTTCTTAAATTCGAATAATACACAAATAAAACCCGTTTTTCTCTACTTTAAATTTATCCTTGAGCCTCCCCAACTTTCGGGTAGTAATTAAGGAAACAAGAACGGAAAATCAACAAGTCGATAATAACAAGAACAACAATTGACTAAAGTAATAAAATTAGTCCACAATAGTACATAATTAGACAGGGGTACTGTAATAAATTTCATAAATTCGTCACTATTATAAATAACCAGATATGGGTGTCTCTTGAAGTTTCTATCAAATGTTTACTACTAAATCTATTTTATTACATTAGTCAATCTCTAAAGTCACTTTAAAGACTATACATTTAAATTTAATTTGTGTAAAATTTAATTTACTGCCATCTATTTTTCTACAACACTTCTTAAATTCGAATAATACACAAATAAAATCCGTTTTTCTCTACTCTAGATTTATCCTTGAGCCACCCCAATTTTCGGGTAGTAATTAAGGAAACATAAAAAAAACGGGAAATCAACAAGTCGATAATAATAAGAACAACGTGTCTAATAAACTCAGGTGTCGGATAATTTAAATTTTCAAGATATGTGATCAATATAGACAGGGTATACCCGATAACAATTATTACGATTGATTGTATACTTTCATGTTATCTCTCAATAAAGACCAGTGTTGAATAAAGATAGATTGGTGATGAATATAAGCGAGATAGATGGAGATTATTCGACATGTGTGCACATTTAAACATACACACACACACACACATATTTACAAATACATTGAAGTTGTCTCGGTACACCTGGAGGATAAGAGCAGCTGGTCCCGGTTTTTGTGTTAAACAGCCGGCACGCGGACCCCAAACATTACAACCTAACAAAAGAAAATCACCCAACGAACCCACCTTGTCCTTAAACGCGGATTCGTATTGGCGCTTCAAATCTACCTTAAGTATATATCTATAGATGTTTTTTTAGCATCATTATTATTATTATTATTATTATTTTGTATTATAAAGAAGAAAAACTTGAGGAGTATGTGTGTGTGTGTGTCGATTGATAGACAGCTGTCGGGTATTTGCAGCACGACCCGTTTCTTCCCATCGATTTCTTCACTATTTTCGCTTATTTATTTATTTAATAAATTGCATAATTCACAATATAGTCCGTTTATAATAATTAAGCCGGCTTGACTATAAGCGACAATTACTGGCATCTAAATTACAACTAGGATAGTTAAATTGGATAATCAGAGGGTCAGTTTTTGGACTAATTCCAATTCTGGACTGACTCTATCCGATAGTTTTATTAACAACATCTCTATTGCTTTGTATGAATATAAATCATCTGTTAAGCGCCCTCCCTCCCCCCTACACACGACGATAAATCTTTTCTTGTGATTTTCCGTGAGAAAAATTGATTCAATCCCTTTAGAAAGCCGCTGGCACTTGCTTTTAGAGTTGCACAGCCGGTGAAAAGTAGCCGATGTACCTTACAACACCACATAAACACCGATTTATCTGAACAGTTTAGGCTGTACAGATAAATCGATTGTATTTGACTGTATATGGCTTGACCGATAAAACTGCACAGTTTTCTACCATACACACTACGGGAAATCGGAAAGAAACTGTTCAGATTTATCGTATCAATTTATCGTTAAGTATATGGGGAGCTTAAGCGATAAATCCATACGACATATCTATCGATTTCCATACAATACAATAGGTACTCGTTGAGGAAAATCGGTTTACCCCGTTTGATAGGCAACTGACACTACACCCATACTAATGTAAATTTTAGAGTTATTCAGCCAGTGAAAAAGGGGCCAATATTCCTCACAGCGCCATACATACGTCGATTTATCTGAACAGTTTAGGCTGTGCAGATAAATCTAATCGTTTTTCGATCGTATCTGATTGTATATGACTTGACCGATAAAACTGCACAGTTTTCTACCATACATACTACGGAAAATTCAAAGAAAACAACTGTACAGATTTATCGATAAATCGATACTTCATATCTATAGAGTTCTTTTCTTTCGATTTCTACCATCAGATCTGAATGTCTGAATACCCCGTACGCCATTTATGAAATGATATTCGTTTAGGAAAATCGGTATACTTCGTTTAATAGACAACTGACACTACGCCTATACTAAAATTTAGAGTCATTCAGCCGGTGAAAAGTGGCCAATATTCCTCACAACGCCACACATACATCGATTTATCTGAACAGTTTAGGCTGTGCAGATTAATCTAATCGTTTTTCGATCGTATCTATAGCTTCACCAATAAAACTGCACAGTTTTCTACCATACTATGGTAAATTGGAAAAAACAACAGTTCAGATTTATCGTTGAGTGTAAGGGGCGCTTAAGCGATAAATCGATACGACATATCTGTAGAGTTCTTTTCTTTCGATTTCTACTAAATCTTAAAGTATCTGTCTTTGCCATTCCATTCTGATTTATTTGAACAACTTAAACAATGCAGATAAATCTGATCGATTGTATCTAACTTGACCGATAAAACTTCACAGTTTTCGAGTATACACGACACGGAAAATCGAAAAAAAGAAGAATTGTACAGCTTCAACGTATCGATTTATCGTTGTGTGTATGGGGGGCTTGAGCGATAAATCTATACGATACATCTGTACAGTTCGTTTCATTCAATTTTCCAGATTCGGTGTGAATACAGCCTTTGTCGATATTCCTTGAGAAACATCGATTCAATCTGTTTAATAGGCAGCTGACACTTGCTAAATTTGAAAACATCTGTCCTTGTCATACCTGTTGTTCAACCGATATTCCTCAGAACGCCACACATACACACATCTGTCTGTATATGGCTTAACTGATAAAACTGTACAGTTTTCGCCACACGCTTAAGTGTATCTGTACAGTTTAAACTGTGCAGATAAATCTAATCGTATTTCGATTGTATCAGTTTGTATCTGGCTTGATCGATAAAACTGTACAGTTTTTTTTTACCATGCACACAGCGGAAAATCGGAGGTATAAAAAAATTTACCTATGTATGTTCCTATTACGGATTTATCATTGTGCATATGGGGGAGGGCTTTAAACTTGTATGTTAACTAACCATAAAGTGCCTGAAGGGTGCACATTTATTGGAGGACCTTTTGAATCACTAATCAACAATAAAGTGACTAAACTGTTAATGGACAATTTAATAGCATCCGTCCGTCTCGTTTTAGCTACACTTTCTCACTCTGATAACGATTGATAATAAAATTCAGGTGTGTGTATGTGTATGTATGTACACGATAGTCTCCCATCCGGTTGATGAATTTAACAAATAATAACAATAAACGAGGCTAAAGTTCAAGGTGGGAATCGGCGGTTCGTACCCCAATACGTATAAAAAACGGCACATCTTTGAATAAAAGAAAAAATTTCATTCCATCGTCTTGAATCGTGTGTATTTTTTCCAGGCCAGGTGGCCCATCGAACAAAGCTACGAACCGTCTATTGTCCTTTCTACTTACTTTAACTACATTGAATAAAAAAAATAATAATGATAATAAGAGAATAAGCCCAAGACCCTACCGTTTCCTGTATTCTCGTATACACCACGTAAAGGGTGCCCTTTATTATTATTATTATTATTATTATTATTATTAATTGAATTTCTTCGATTTTTTTTTCTTTTGCTAAGAAATCCCTACCACAATTGAAATTCACTTCGTGCAACAATCAGAATTAATTACATTTGAATATAATTATGAAAGTTTAAATTTGGGGTTGGTTATACGTATATATAATATACAGGGTGTAATCAAAATCACTGGCAATATTCAAATCTCACTATCCCTATATGGAATAGAATGCAATAAACATATTTTGAACGTTCGAAGATTGAACTTTTTTATTAAAATTGAACAAATTTTGAACCATTGTTTGATGGTCGCTGGTTAAATACTAATAACCTACCGTAATTTTGTTGTCGATAGTTGATAAGAAAGCAGTTGGGTAACAGTATAACACATCTAGGATTTCCATTGAACTACCCATGCAAAAATAATGGTCTGCAACTGTTCGCGATTTCCGACCGGCAATGAATACATTGATTGTTTTATATGGTGTCATAAAAAATATACACAAATATGAAAGTTAATACACAAACTATAAAAATGAAGTAATACGAAAGTCACTACAGAAATTGTTCAAAATGTACCCACCCCCGGTTCTACACAAAACTACATTCTATATATAAGAGGGAATGATGCACGTTTCGGCAGTTGTCGAATCTTGTTTGCAGCTTCGAAATTCGGGTCTGCAACTGTTCGACATTTCCGACCGGCACTAAATATACTGATTGTTTCATATGACGTCATAAAAATAAACAAAAATATGAAAGTTAATAGATAAATTGCAAGTCTTACTAATTGTAAGTTCCTTTTTGAACACGCTAAAACACCACAAAAATTGTTCGAAATGCCTTCTTCGCCTGTTCTACACAAGACTGCACCCTACGTATGAGTAAAGAACACTGCACGTTTCGGTAGATCCCAAATCGCGCCTGTAGCTTTACGAATTCGAGTCGACAACTGTTCGAAATTTCCTACCGGCACTGAATAAATTAATTCTTTTGCACAATCAAAGTCACTTGACTTGTACTTTTGTCGTAATTGAGCACAGAACGTTGATTGATATCAACCGAGTGGTATTTTGTTGATAATTGATAATAAAGCAGGTATCACATCTCGGATATCCATTGAACTACCCACTCAAGTCTTACCTATTTTTTTAATATAAGCACAACACGTTTTATTGGAAACTATTAATAATGTTGCACGTTTTCAGTGGCTCTAAGAATGTTGGTGAAATTATCAACCCCTTATACAAATTGACTCAATTTTTCAGGATCTATACGTGGCTTGAAGATTATCAAGAATTTAAATTACACCCTGTATATGGAATATAACGGTCGATCTTTGTCTTCGCCCTACTTGCTCCCTTCGATGCTGTATAAATTTTCGAATTCGATACGTAAACAGGGTGAAATTCGTGGTATTTGTGTGTAAATTTAAGCAAATTTTAGATTTGTGTATGGAAAAATATTGATCTAATTTAATTTAAGGGTTGTATTACACACCCTTCATCATTGTCTTTCAACTCTTATCGTTGGTAATTTGCACTTTTCAAATTAGGGGTGTGGGAAGATGAAAGCGAATCAACTTTTGCACATTCAACCCTTTATAGGTATACATTCATATAGAGAGTAGAAGAAATCATTAATTGACTTCAAATTAAATTAAGGGCGCCTACATTTGATTTACTTATATTGTATAATTAATAAATTTGACATAAAGAGAGATAGAGAGAGATAGAGATAGATGGATATAATTATAAGTGTATGAGAATCACGTAGTTTGGTAATAGCTACCACCCTGATTTCTATGTGCTTATAGTCGTATAAAGGGTGGTGGTAAATTTTCTTTATACAAGCTAGAGAGGGATGGATATAGAACGGATAACTAGAATTGGGTTGGATATTTATTACCTTTATACTACAGTACGTATGTGCATACATATATACACACATACACACTACTACATACAATTTATAGATGAAGATAGAGATAGACATACATTTATTATCAAGAGAAAATGGGGATTATTTCCGCAATAAAGACCATAGAGGATCATTCGTATAAATATGTGATTTATTGGAACATTTAAGAGTTAGCCTGACTAATAATCGCACACCATCTATTACTAGTGGGATTTTCTATAATATACTAAAAATTAGAAAAGAAAAAATACACCCTTAATACGGCCTTATAATAATCATAGAGCAATAATTGTCTAGATTCTAGATAAGAGAATTCGATCCGAATCCGGCCCTGTCTACAATCTCTCTATCTCTCTTTTACGCTAAAGTCAAACTCACACTAGAATTAATATTCAAGTCCGGACACCCTCCACTATCCACCCGTTTACACTACCACCACCACCACCACTACCACTACCACCACTCAATAAAATCATGATACAATTAAAGTTGAACGTGAACTGGATTAGAGCCGTTGAAAATTGTCGATACTGGTGGAGCTTTAGGAAAGCTTTCGAAAATGATCATAACAGGACCGTGTTTAGGAAATTCACTAAACTTTATTCTCGTTAACAATAAATGATGAAAATCGGGGCTTTAATTTATAATAGGATTAAAATATTTTTGTTCTTGTCAGTTATTCGTATCTATCGACTTATGGATTAACTTTGAAAAATCAACCTGTATAGTTGGGGGGTGGTTTAGTGATGATGATGATGATGATGATGGCGGTGACAGTGGTATTAGATCGATTTCCGGATTTCCAGTTTTCCAGGGATCCACATCCATGCTTTTGGGCAAACTTAATTTAATCCATCTATACTTGTCTCTATTTTTATTGGTTCAGTGGCGATGAAGATGATGATGATGATGATGATGATGGTGACAGTGGTATTGGATCGATTTTCGGATTTTCGAATTTCTAGGGACGAGAGAGGTGAAGAAGACCAGTTTCGGGCAATTATAGATGGATCATTTTAAATTTGCCCGAATCAGTGCTTTCAAGCAAGGTTTTCGGAAAAGTCCACTTAACCAATTGTGTCTATTCGACTTTTTCCTGATGTATTACTGGTAGAGTAAGAGAGAGAGATACATTCTATTGCACTTTTACTGTATGCAAGATCTACTGCACATTCATGGTTTTGTGTAAACTAAATTTGATCCATCTATACTTATCTCTATTTTAATTGATTGGGTGATAACGATGATGATGGTGATGGTGGTAATCAATTTTCTTAGTTCTAGGATGGCGAGAGGTGAAAGAGACCGGTTTCAGGTAGAAATTATAGATGGATCAAGCTAAGTTTACCCATGTCAGCTCATCCAAGTAAAGTTGTTGCAGTAGTCCGCTTAATCGATGTATTACTATTAGAGTAAGAGAGAGAGAGGGGGGAAAAGGGAGAGAAAACACTCTATTGCAATTCTATTGTAGACAAACTCATCTTGCGCATTCATGGTTTTTGTGTAAACTTAATTTGATCCATCTATTCGATTTTTTTCTAATGTATTACCAGTAGAGTAAAAGAGAGAGAATATACTCTACTGCACTTCTACAGTAAGCAAAATCTACTGGACATCCATAGTTTTGGGCAAACTTAATTTGATCCATCCATCCATACTTGTCTTTGTTTTTATTGGTTTAGTGATGATGATGATGATCATGATATTGGTATTAGATTGATTGATTTACAGATTTTTCAGGATAGGAGAGGTGAAAGAGACCGGTTTCAGGCACAAATTATAAACGGATCAAATTAAGTTTGAACTAATCATCGTATCCAAGCAAGCTTTTCGGGGTAGTCCGTTTAAACGATCGTATCTATTCGATTTTTTTCTAATGTATCAGCAGTGGAGTAAGAGATAAAATTTACTCTATTGCACTTCCATTGTAGGCAAGATCTATTGTACATCTATGGTTTTTGACAAACATAATTTGATCCATCTATTTTTGTCTCTATTTTTATTGGTTTGGTGATGATGATGATGATGATGATGATAGTGTGATGGTGGTATCAGAACTATTTCTGGATTTTCAGATGTTCACAAATTCGGAAAGTAAAAGTGACCGGTTTCGGGCACAAATGGATCAAATTAAGTTTGCTCCGATCGGCGCATCCAAGCAAGGTTTTCAAAGTAGTTTGTTTAAATGATCGATTTTTTTTTTCATGTATTATCAATAGAATAATAGAGAGAGGTGATGATGATGTTAGTGATAATGGTATTAGATCGATTTTCGGATTTTCATAGTTGGGAGAGGTGAAAGTGACCGATTTCGGGCACAAATTATAGATGAATCAAGCCAAGTTTTCCCGAATCGGCTTATCCAAGCGAGCTTTACTATTACACTTCTACTGCAATGAACATCTACTTGTGCAATTATGGTTTTGTGTAAACTTAATTTGATCCATCTATACTTGTCTCTATTTTTATTGGTTCAGTGACGATGATGATGGTGATGGTGGTATTAGATCGATTTATGGATTTTTAGCTTTTCAGGAATGTGAAAGTAAAAGTGACCGGTTTCGGGCACAAATGGATCAAATTAAGTTTGCCCCGATCGGCTCATCCAAGCAAGGTTTTCAGAGTAGTTTGTTTAAATAATCGTGTGTATCGATTTTTTTATGTATTATCATTAGAGTAATAGAGAGAGATGATGATGATGTTAGTGATAATGGTATTAGATCGATTTTCGGATTTTCATAGTTGGGAGAGGTGAAAGTGACCGATTTCGGGCACAAATTATAGATGGATCAAGCAAAGTTTTCCCAAATCGGCTTATCCAAGCGAGCTTTACTATTACACTTCTACTGCAATCAACATCTACTTGTGCAATTATGGTTTTTGTGTAAACTTAATTTGATCCATCTATACTTGTCACTATTTTTATTGTATTTTCGATAAATTTTTTTCTGGTAAAATTTGTATCACGTACATACACTTTTTTGTCTTTCTGTCGTTTTAAGTGAATTAACGACACAAAATAGCTATGGTACGAATGGAATTGCTTGTTGTTAACGTGATTAAGAACAGGGATCTAATAGAGAGAATTGTTGTGGTTCTCCACCAGAGCATCTATCTTTGTTTATTATAGGACAACGAAACGTTAAAATGGACTTTACAAATATGCCCATCTATCTCACTCACACTAATTTCTATAGTTAAAGACAAGTAGCGAAATGTAGTATTTCAGCTGAAAAGGAGATGCTGAAAGATTAATTAGTGTTTTCATTGGTGTTTTAGTTGTGGTTACTTGTTGTTATTGTTGTTGTTGTTATTGTTTCTATTTTCTATTCATTTTATTTACTTAATCTTACCCATGTCTAAGTTGATAAAACAAAAAATAATTTTTTTGTTCATCATCATCACCATCAACTCCATTAATGATACATTTACTGAAACGGTAAAGCTCTACATTTTTTAAACGCTTTCCTGTTTATACGTTTCCTGTAAAAAAATCTCTGATAATTAAAATACGCTCATACAATTTCTGTTTTATCAAATCTGTACTTTTCTTTCTATATTTGCAACCGTTATTATTATTATTATTATTATTATTATTATTATTATTATTATTATTATTATTATTGTTTGCATCACTGTTGTTGAATGATAATTGTTTGAAAATTCATTCTATACGTTCTAGAAATTATATTCCATCAACGGAAAATATACGAGATTATTTCTTCATAACTTTCAGCACACACATAAATATGAAAAAGGCTGAAAATAATAATTCTAGTTTAGACTGAAAGAAAGTTGCTTAATGATGCCCGTACGTCCTTGGAATATACCAAGATTGGTTTAGAATAGACGTGTTTATTGCTGAATACCAAAAAGCTTTTTTTTGTTGTTGTTTTATTTCCAATTTTCAGAGCTTTTATGTAAGAATTTCTAATTTAATAATCTTGTATAACAATTAAATTTCTTGATTATGAATTGATAAACATTAAATTAAGGCATTAAGGAAAGGCGGTTTTGATTTACAACTCGATTCGGCGTGTGAAATTTATCAATTTTCAAACATTGATATTTCGCTTATTTTTTAAGATATTGAAAATAATAAAAGTGCATTGGATAGAGCATTTCAAGGTGCATAATGTGCTGGAAGTTTCCATTAAAAAAAAATGTGATAAAATTCTGAATGGCAGAGAAAACTGTTGAATCCTGTTTTTTTCGTACATTTTCTTTCATAATTGGCTAAAACTTAGCCAATATTATTGATGTATATAGGATGTTCAGTAAGTCGCGCCCTTGCTTCTTAGGGGCAGATAGACGATGAAATTCTAAGACGAATACTCCTGTACCACATTCTTATCTGACGCACAAGTAATTAGTTATTAATTAAATTAAGTAGCCAATCAGGTGTTCCCTTGGCTTGAATGGTTGTCGTGAGAGCCTACTAACTGGTCCGCTTCGCACATCGCACTATCAACACTCTTTCCTTCTCTCTTTTTAAAGCTAAAGCAAGCACCTGATTGGCTACTTTTAATTTAATTAATAACCAATTAACTGTGCGCGAGATAAAACGTCTATCTGCTCTTGAAAAGCAAGGGCGCGACTTATGGGACATCCTGTATGTAGTTGTTTGTTGGAAATTGCGACATTATCGAAAAAATCGATTTTTTGACTGTTGAAAAAACAATATTCTTTTATTTTAATCTCGTAACAAAAATGAATGGACAGAATAAACAAACAAACTTCTCAAGGTTTTTGTAATCAGTCGTGTAGTGAGAATGCTTGACTGTAAAATAAGCAAATAAATTATGTTATCGTAGCTTATTTGTTTTTAAAAGAAAAGAAACGAAAATAAGGATCTTTAAGGCCGATCCACACACGAAGATATATCTCATAAGACGGTCTTAATAAGACCGTCTTATAAGATATATCTCATGTCTCATGTAGCATACAGACACTGAGATATGTCTGTAGTAGTATTGGACCAATCAGTATTCAGTTAACGATGGCTTGTGGACAGTGGGGGGTAAAGGGTAACACTAAAAATTCAACACTTTCTATACCCTCCCCATTTAAAAGCAAAACATAGAAAAAAAAAGCTAATAAGTAGCTAAAACCATAAATTTACTACTTGTTTGTTTGTCTATGGTTGAAACGAGCTGATTTTTTTTCTATTTCATCGTATTTGGAAAGAAAATCCATTGTGATTAGATAACCAAAGTTTTATTTCCCAAAAATCAGTGGCGTAAATATAAATTTTTGGCCCTTACTCAACAATGTTCTACGGCCCCCGGGAGGATTTATTGCGTTTAAAACAGATCCTATAAAATATGCTATTAAATTGGTGTCTTTTTTTTCACTTGTCGACTTAGGTACACTTTGGTATACTTTGATCTTGATCTTATTCGATCTACTGCTAAATCCTTTTATTCAGTTCGTAAATCCAATGATAAGAATTTTGTTTTTGGACATAATAGGCACATAAATTGATACTTATCATAACTAAGGTGATTATCATGATTTCATGAAATAAGTACAATTTAAATATTGACAGTCTTGATATTAGTGATATTGGTCATAAAATAATAAGCAATTGAAACAAATTAACATATTACAGCAAATTAATCGGGAGTTTGAATAAAAAATTTGAAAATTGACTACAAAAAAAAAATTACATATGTTTTTGCATGGCAATAGAGCAATGGAAATTTTCTGCATTCACTGCAACTTTGATTCTATAAGAAGGGTTATACAACCAATTCCTGAAAACACATCTTTAAAATCGCCAATTAAATTTACAATAATATTTGGCTATTAATTTGACTACTTTGTGGAAGGTCACAACGAAACCATCATGTGGATTTTGGTCTCACATACATGTCTGTGGTCTGCCGTCCGGGACGGCAGACCACATACATGTATTAGTACCACTTGAGACCTATTGAGATCAGCATCCACACACAAAGATATATCTGTTGAGACCGTCTGTTAAGACATATGTCTGTGTAAAATCCTACTAGGTCTTACAGACATGTATGTGAGACCTGATGATACAACATGATACTTACTAAGACCAGCATCCACACACGAAGATATATCTCATTAGACGGTCTTATAAGACCGTCTTATAAGATATATCTCCGTGTGTGGATCGGCCTTTAGTTAGTTAGACAATTATTTGGATCAAAATAATAAAATAAAATAATTGTTTGTTCTCAACCAATGTATTTAAAAACTTTAATAAACGTGGAACTAGTTTCGGCAGACTGCCATCATCAGCCACTTAGCTGCAAATGCACATTATGATTGTTTTTTATAAAATATCTATACAATCAATTTTTTACTTACTCAATTACAAATGATGAAAATTGCGCAAATTAACATAGAAAGATTATACAATATCAACAATAAATTTTTGGTCATTATATATAAGAAAACATTACCATCTTATGGATTTTTCACAACGATTACAATGATGGTCACGATATCACAAACAACCATTAGTACTTATTAAAATTTTTTTTGAAGATTTTTTGAAACTTATATACAGTCACACTGCCGAGATCCCTGAAGATTCCGACAATGCGACTATACCAAGGGCGTTGTAATATTTAATTAATTTAATTTACAATACAAAAACAAAGACAAAACACATGTTGCAAATTTAAAGACTGAAGGTCGTGTTGAGAATGACTAGCAAAAATTTTTTTAAAATGAATGGAGAGAATAGGTGGATTTTGATAATTTGATACGCATGGCAGTTGTAATTAATGCGTATTTTTAAATATTATTGAGTGTTTTAAAAAGTGGTTCAAAATTTAAATCAGTCTGTTCATTTAGAATATTACTGTTACGATGTTTGTATATTTCTAAAGCCTCTAATAATTTCATTTTGAACCCTTTTTTACATTTGTGAAGTAATTTAACATTATTTATATCAATTTCGTGATTTTCTTTTATGATGTGTTGGAAGACAGATGAGGTGTTTGTTTTTTGATGTTCTTTAATTCTAATTGATATTTTCCTCCCTGTTTCACCTATATATGTTTTATCACAGTTTTTACATTTGATCATATATACACCACTCTCATCCATGATATTTTGACTTTTTTTGTTTAAGATTGAATATAAGTTGTTATTAGTTTTAAATGCTGGTTCGATATTATATTTATTTAATATTTTTTTGAGACCATAGGCGTAGTTGTTATACGTAAATTTTCTGTAATTAACAATAGTGTTTTCATCGCTTCTACGATATAAAGGTTCTTTTTTAATGTTGTGTTTATTAATTAATTTATCAATTGTTTTTGTGTCATATCCGTTATCTGTTGCTAATTGTTTAATGATGTTTATTTCCCCGTTGAATTCATCTCTATCCAAATCCATTCTGAACAATCTGTTTATTAGGCTTCTAAATGCAGCCATTTTGTGTTGTGGTGGATGGTAAGAATCTGATGGTATTAGTGCGCTGCATTTAGTTGGTTTTCTGTAAATATTAAATTTAAATTTATCCTGTGCTTTAATGATTTTTATATCTAAAAAATTTAATTCATTGTTATTTTCTATTTCTATTGTAAATTTAATATTGTTGTTAATGTTGTTTAAGAAAATATGAAAGTCATTGAGGGTTTTGATGTCACTATTCCATAGTACTATAGTGTCATCAACATATCTTTTGTATAATATTATGTGTTTGTTAAATGGATTGTTATCGTTCAGAATGAAATTGTTTTCAAGATAATCAAGGAACATATCTGCCATCATACCGGAGATGGGGTTTCCCATAGGGAGTCCTTCATCTATAATACCATCAGATTCTTACCATCCACCACAACACAAAATGGCTGCATTTAGAAGCCTAATAAACAGATTGTTCAGAATGGATTTGGATAGAGATGAATTCAACGGGGAAATAAACATCATTAAACAATTAGCAACAGATAACGGATATGACACAAAAACAATTGATAAATTAATTAATAAACACAACATTAAAAAAGAACCTTTATATCGTAGAAGCGATGAAAACACTATTGTTAATTACAGAAAATTTACGTATAACAACTACGCCTATGGTCTCAAAAAAATATTAAATAAATATAATATCGAACCAGCATTTAAAACTAATAACAACTTATATTCAATCTTAAACAAAAAAAGTCAAAATATCATGGATGAGAGTGGTGTATATATGATCAAATGTAAAAACTGTGATAAAACATATATAGGTGAAACAGGGAGGAAAATATCAATTAGAATTAAAGAACATCAAAAAACAAACACCTCATCTGTCTTCCAACACATCATAAAAGAAAATCACGAAATTGATATAAATAATGTTAAATTACTTCACAAATGTAAAAAAGGGTTCAAAATGAAATTATTAGAGGCTTTAGAAATATACAAACATCGTAACAGTAATATTCTAAATGAACAGACTGATTTAAATTTTGAACCACTTTTTAAAACACTCAATAATATTTAAAAATACGCATTAATTACAACTGCCATGCGTATCAAATTATCAAAATCCACCTATTCTCTCCATTCATTTTAAAAAAATTTTTGCTAGTCATTCTCAACACGACCTTCAGTCTTTAAATTTGCAACATGTGTTTTGTCTTTGTTTTTGTATTGTAAATTAAATTAATTAAATATTACAACGCCCTTGGTATAGTCGCATTGTCGGAATCTTCAGGGATCTCGGCAGTGTGACTGTATATAAGTTTCAAAAAATCTTCAAAAAAAATTTTAATAAGTACTAATGGTTGTTTGTGATATCGTGACCATCATTGTAATCGTTGTGAAAAATCCATAAGATGGTAATGTTTTCTTATATATAATGACCAAAAATTTATTGTTGATATTGTATAATCTTTCTATGTTAATTTGCGCAATTTTCATCATTTGTAATTGAGTAAGTAAAAAATTGATTGTATAGATATTTTATAAAAAACAATCATAATGTGCATTTGCAGCTAAGTGGCTGATGATGGCAGTCTGCCGAAACTAGTTCCACGTTTATTAAAGTTTTTAAATACATTGGTTGAGAACAAACAATTATTTTATTTTATTATTTTGATTGTATTATACCAATGATGGATTCCCATCCTATTAATTATTTGGATATTGTAAACAAATGGCGTCTTCTTTGTGAATAAAATAAATGACAATTTATTAGATGAAACATTGCTTTTATTTTAAACGCTCTAACCGCCTGTATTTCCAATATTATGGTCGAATTTCAGTGAATCAAAATATAAACGTGATATTTAAAAATTTTGAAAAAATTACCTGAGCTTAGTATTAGTCTAAGCATTACTTATACCAAATTTTAATCAAATCTGTCGTTAAGTTTTTGAAAAAAAATGAAAAAACCATGTTTTTTTTTGCACTATTTTAATTTTTATCTCGAAAATGAGACGACAGATTTTATTTAAATTTTTTATCATATCCCAGTTAGTTTTATTTAACTTCTAAATTTTTGTGGATGACGCTGAATTTTCCTTTTTTGCATCAAAAAATAATAAATGTCGAAATAGGTGTATTTAATATTAATTTACGCTTGAAACCATGTGTAAGGCATGAAAATTGATATAATAGTATATTATACAACGAGTCTATAATGAATGCTATTATTACCGAGAATGAAGTTTATAACACAAGCGAGCGGAGCGAGCGAGTGTTGTAATCATTCGAGGTTATAATTAGCATTCATTATAAGCGAGTTGTATAATATACTTTATCTACGACTTATTTCTACATGTACAGGTATTGGTAGTGAACAAGAATACTTACCTTCTTTATCATTTTCGATTCTAAAATTGCACAAAAAATTGACACTTATTTACAACTGTTTGTTGAAACTGTTATTTATTTTTTGTCGTTACCATGGTTTTTTACATTTAATAGAAACTATTATCTAGTACTAAAATCGTCTTCTTTACCACTTTCCATTGTAAATACAACGAATATTCTCACAACTAAGTATTTGTTCGAAATTTCATAAAAATTAAATGTCATTTTATTCAAAATTGCATGAAAACGCCCACTTTAGGCCTACTTGTTGAAACTATTGTTAATTATTTTTGTCGTTACCATGGTTTGTTTACATTTGACGGAAATTATAATTAAAATACTATTTTCTGATTGGTTGATGAGAGGGATATTCATTTACTTTATCTCCCTAGGGATATAAAGTAGGTCATTATATTACAAAAACCACAAATATAATGATCACTTTATATATAAGTCGTAGATAAACGAAGTTATTTAACGTAAACATCAAAAAAACGCCTATTTAAAAATTTTAATTTATATATTCCGCCATATTGCTCTCAAAGAAAATAAAGCAATCTGTAAATGTCGATAAAAATATAGATATAAAAGACGTGGTGGAACAAGCGCCATCTAACGAGTGCGGTTCCGGGTGTTTCTCAACCTTGAATAACTGAATTTCTACCTTTTAACCAACTTTCCAATGAGCTACAAGGCCCTAATTTTGCTAGAATATTCTCTAGGGACCTCCTGACTAAACATTTGTCATAATAATGAGTTGTCATGAGAACTTTTCGTTTTATATGAATCATCCGGTATTATTGAACTTTAATATTTTGA
The DNA here is from genome assembly GCA_039776855.1 of Mylabris sibirica. Classification (NCBI taxonomy): domain Eukaryota; kingdom Metazoa; phylum Arthropoda; class Insecta; order Coleoptera; family Meloidae; genus Mylabris; species Mylabris sibirica. The sequence goes on along the minus strand of CM077842.1, from coordinate 8,982,155 downwards.
ACTGGAAGAGTAAGTTGACAACCTCAATGATGCAGGAATTAAGGTCGCTGTCATATCACCAAGAAGCATTAATACTTCAAAAATCTACACATTTCATATCTTTTTAGTGTTGTCAAAGTTTCTCCATCGATATTTGATGAATGATTTCTTAGCTCTATAGTCAGAGACGGCTTTGATATGTTATGTACCTTTGTGTTGTGAATTATTTACGCCCCTTACTAGTTTATAATTTTATTATTATCTTATATTTTTCTATATTTTCGGTCACTTCTTTTGTCTTCTTAGATCAACTCTTTCATAAATTGGTGTCCCTTTAGATTGGCACTCTTGTGCAGTGCACAATATACACATATGGATGACCATGCTTTTGTTATGTTAGTGTGATATTCTAGTTTTACTCATAATTTGACATTTATCGATATATTTTTCTAGTAGACGAACAAAGCTACGGTTAATTCCGGTCGCCACCAGCCACAGCAGAATCAGACGGTCCGTATTACGCTACGGTGGATGGTTCCGGTTGCTACTGTGAAACTAGTGGTACAACTAATTATTTCGAGTCGCTAAAAGCCACTGCCGAAAGCGGTAACACAATACAATACTGCGGATTATTCCGGGTCGCCAAAGAGCCACTGCCAGAAAGGTCTGGAGTTCAGATCAGGCCAGAAAGGAAAGTCAAATGGAAGTGTCCCTCTACAGCCGGTGGTCGACTTATATTGTCTTCCTTATCAACCATTACTCGGAATCTTGTGCACTAGCGAGTTCTCCTACTGTGCAGACGCGCTCTTGACCTTTGTGTTTCAGTCTTTCACTTGTCTGTAGTTACAGCTCTGGGCGTTTTGTTACAGAATTTTATAGCAAATTAACAGTAACACCAACTCCCAGCAAATTCTCTAAATTTCAAAACTCCATTTTTATTGTAATAAAAGGGCACAAAAAGGCAAAATAGTATACAAAACTCGTTTTTACTCATAATTTGACATTTATCGATATATTTTTCTAGTAGACGAACAAAGCTACGATTAATTCCGGTCGCCACCAGCCACAGCAGAATCAGACGGTCCGTATTATGGTACGGTACGGTGGATGGTTCCGGTTGCTACTGTGAAACTAGTGGTACAACTAATTATTTCGAGTCGCTAAAAGCCACTGTCGGAAGCGGTAATACAATACAGTACAGCGGATTATTCCGGGTCGCCAAAGAGCCACTGCCAGAGAGGTCTGGAGTTCGGATCAGGCCAAGAAGGAAAGTCAAGTGGAAGTGTCCCTGTACAGCCGGTGGTCGACTTATATTGTCTTCCTTATCACCCATTACTCGGAATTTTGTGCACTAGCGAGTTCTTCTACTGTGCAGACGCGCTCTTGACCTTTGTGTTTCAGTCTTTCACTTGTCTGTAGTTACAGCTCTGGGCGTTTTGTTACAGAATTTTATAGCAAATTAACAGTAACACCAACTCCCAGCAAATTCCCTAAATTTTAAAATTCCATTTTTTGTGAAAACAGAGCACAAATAATATACAAAACTCGTGCAATAATTGTCGACTTGTGACACTTGTGTTTTAATATACTGTTATCGAGAATTTTACAATACATCAATAATAAAATTGTTCGAGTCTGTCTTATTCTTCCTAAACTACAGATTTTCAGTTATTCTTCTATGAAAACTTATATCATTTGAAATAGTATCTCAACTTTAATAGAATTTCTTATAATTTATTTAAATCTCTCTCTAAAATTCAATAGAACGATTCTATTAAGTGTAACTTGAAGAATTTCAGAAATAGTCAAATCATTATTCATGTTTCTCAACTTGAAAAATCTACATTAATCGTTAGTACATAATCGACATGTTAATTTATGCATCAAAGTTTTGAAAAATACAAGGATTACGGTTCATTTTCTCTTAGCGAATTGTGTAACATTAATATTTTCTGGCAAGTTTCTAAAAACTTGCCACTTTGCACTTAGTTAAACATAATTTACACTCCGTTCTATAAGCTTTCGAATTCCATTCATAATTTCAATCTCGAAAATTTAATAAATAATGTGAATATTTTTATAAATTATTTTCCGACAAATTCACAAATTTTCCACAAATACTTAATCGTAATTCGTATCATTTAAAAACAAATAATGCTGTTTTATTAGAACTATCCGTTATTAGTACGAAAATTTATCGACAATAAAAGAAATTCGTTCATTTTATAATAAATTTTTGAACCATAAGAAAGTAATAGACTCGGTTCCCTTTTGTGGTCGAATAGAACAATACGGGAGCTTTCTAAAAGCTTTCCAAAAAAAAAGTGCAATTTCTCATATGCGGTGTTATGGCCAAGTCTCATTTAAAATACGATAGTCTAAGATTTTTATTATGTTGAAGAATTTGATCGGGCATTGCACTACGATTTTTATGTCAAATCTCAAATGCGTCACGATATTTATGCTCAATATGAAAATGCATTTTTAGAGTGACTCGTTTCATAAATTATTGTCAAATTATTGAAGTTTTATGTCACATTTTTTCAATCAATTCGTCGATAGGTTGATTTTAATCAATTGTTGTGTACAGGGTGTAATTGAAATGCCCATATTTTCAAGGGCGCTCAATGCGAAAATTGTCAATTTTCAATCATCGATATCTCGCTTGTTTTTCAAAATATTGGAAAAAGTAAACATGCGTTATATATAGCATTTCAAAATACATCTCTTGTCGGTTTTTATTTCCGAAAACTTTGATAAAATTCTGAATGACAGAAGAAAGTCTTCGAACATGTTCTTTTTCTATATTTTCTTTCATAAAAGGCTATAACATAGGCTATATTATTAATTTACAATAACTATAAGGTTTATTAGATAGAAAATTGAAAGAGCTTTCCAAATCTTCAAAAAAAATTCCGATAAGTTTGCTAGTTTTCCGGGAAATTAACAAAATCCAAAATATCTCCATTCATGGATTTTTCATAGATAGATAGATAGGTATGATACCTTGTCGGAAAGCTGATGTAAGTGGAATGCCCAGGAGAAAAATTGAAAATCCTTTGGGAAAACCGGATTTGTGTAAGTTGGGCAGTTTAACTCACAATGTGCTAGATAGATGGTGCGGTCATAGTCATTATACGGTGTATGTTATCTGTTTTATCGGCTGCCAGGCTATTTTGCTTGCAAGGTTGCTAAACTTTTTTTGTTAGAATAATTTTTTTCCATACACATATACAGGGTGTACCACGGTATTTATTCTGACAGTTGGGTATGCTTTTCATGTGTAGTATCGTAGGTTTGTTCGGCTGTTTGTCGGTAATACAGATTAATGTAGCAAATAATAAATAATACAATGCATTCACATTTTGACGATAACAAATGATAACAATAATTTATTACAAATGAAACAAACAACACAGATTTTTTTACTGCATTCTGATTTAAACGTCGATTGAAAGATGCATCAACAAATGTCAAATCTCTTTAATTTACGAAAGGAATCTACATTACCGACAAACGAACGAACAAAGTACGAACCTACGTAAAAAATACATGGCCAACTTCTTCTTTCTTTCAATTTTCTTCTGGCTACAATGCTCTTTTTAATTAACGCTTGTGTTTTCCAATATGTTAAAAAACAAAAGAAAAAAAGGCTAAAATTAACCAAAATTGTTTGATGATTGCTGGTTAAGTACCAACCTACTGTAATGTTATTAGTGACTGCTGATAATAATGCAAATATAAGTCTACACATCTCGGATTTGCATGTCACTAAACTACACAAGACTTATTGACCTACTTATTGCAAATAAACGATACACATTTTATTATAAACTTTTGCCGTTCTATTCCAGTAGTTCTAAAAATGTTTGCAAAATTTTCAATATTAAGTAATTTCCATATTTTTGTCATTTTTTTTTGAAACTATTAGTGTATTCAGTGCGGTCGGAAATGTCGACAAGTTGCAGACCCGAATTTGTAAAGCTGCAAACGAAATACGGGAACTGCCGAAACGTACACCGTTCACTGCTATGTAGAGTGTAGTTGTGTGTGGAACCGGGGGTGGGTACATTTTGAACAAGTTAGACGTGCGTGGACAGTTCAACAGAAATTCTTGATGTGTTATCTGACACCTTCTTTCTTATCAATTCTTGACAACAACATTGCGGTGGGTTAGTAAAAAAAACAGCGACCATCAAACAATGGTTCAAAATTTGTCCAATTTTAGTAAACATTTTTTTCTTCGACCATTCAAAATATGATTATTGCACTCTATTCCACATTAGAATATTGTCAGGGATTTCGATTACACGCTGTATATCGACGAAAATTTACAAATAAAATAAAAATTTGGAGGCCACTATACCAAAATATATAAATTATAGCCGAGAGTAAAACCATAGAAAATAGAAAAATAATTCGTTTGTCTTTAGAAAACACGAAGTTAGAATTATGACTCTTAATAGGTGGCAGCATCTCCCGAGCAAATTTTTCGATTACAAATCTCTCACAAGGCTGAAATCTCTATGTTATTGTTCACTCGACGGCCGTGTGTTATACAAATCTGGTCAGTTTTTCGGGCCCTACACGTGATCCTTAGGCAATTCTTAATATTAGGTGTCATCATCTCCCTAGCAATTTTTTCGATTACAAATCTCTCACAAGGCTGAAATCTCTATATTATTATTCACTCAACGGCCGAGTGTTATACAAATCTGGTCAGTTTTTCGGGCCCTACACGTGATCCTTAGGGAATTCTTAATATTAGGTGTCAGCAGCTCCCTAGCAATTTTTTCGATTACAAATCTCTCACAAGGCTGAAATCTCTATGTTATTGCTCACTAAACGGCCGAGTGTTATACAAATCTGGTCAGTTTTTCGGGCCCTACACGTGATCCTTAGGCAATTCTTAATATTAGGTGTCATCATCTCCCTAGCAATTTTTTCGATTACAAATCTCTCACAAGGCTGAAATCTCTATATTATTATTCACTCAACGGCCGAGTGTTATACAAATCTGGTCAGTTTTTCGGGCCCTACACGTGATCCTTAGGGAATTCTTAATATTAGGTGTCAGCAGCTCCCTAGCAATTTTTTCGATTACAAATCTCTCACAAGGCTGAAATCTCTATGTTATTGCTCACTAAACGGCCGAGTGTTATACAAATCTGGTCAGTTTTTCGGGCCCTACACGTGATCCTTAGGCAATTCTTAATATTAGGTGTCAGCAGCTTCCTAGCAATTTTTTCGATTACAAATCTCTCACAAGGCTGAAATCTCAATGTTATTGTTCACTAAACGGTCGAGTGTTATACAAATCTGGTCAGTTTTTCGGGCCCTACACGTGATCCTTAGGGAATTCTTAATATTAGGTGTCAGCAGCTCCCTAGCAATTTTTTCGATTACAAATCTCTCACAAGGCTGAAATATCTATGTTATTGTTCACTAAACGGCCGAGTGTTATACAAATCTGGTCAGTTTTTCGGGCCCTACACGTGATCCTTAGGGAATTCTTAATATTAGGTGTCAGCAGCTCCCTAGCAATTTTTTCGATTACAAATCTCTCACAAGGCTGAAATCTCTATGTTATTGTTCACTAAACGGCCGAATGTTATACAAATCTGGTCAGTTTTTCGGACCCTACACGTGATCCTTAGGGAATTCAATTACAGTCTGTATGTCTGCAAAGTTGACAACCAATAATTCAAAACGTTGTCAAAAATACGATAAAGTTGCGCGTCCGCTATGGGAAATATTAGAAAAATAGTAACGGAATTGTAATTGATATTTTTTTCACCCCTGTTGTCAAATCAAACAACAATTGTACACTTGTTACGATTGCGGGTAGAAAAAGCCATTACAAAAACCCAGAGATAAATCTCGGAATGAAGAGGGAACGCTGTCGACGACGACGACGGCAACGATGCTGACGCACACATACGGCGCCCATCCAACCACATAGTAGCGTAGTGGTCAAACTTGGACGATTTCTATAATAAATTTCTCATCCGTTTTGTGGACGGGCGCGCGATTACAACAATAAATACAACCTGTCAGATAGTTTAACGGAAATTCTTCACCCTCAACATTATGTTGGCGTATTTTTTTTTCTTTCAACCATCCCCCTCAGAGTATTCTCATATGTTTGCAAATTGTACACATGATAGTCGACAAGTTCTCTCTTTTATTCCATTATCGTTATCAATTAGATAAAGCCATTTTATGTCCAGTATCATACGATTTAAACACCGTTTCAAACGAGATAAAACACAATAGAGGGATGGTTAATGTTGTACCTATATATAAAGGGGTGTAATTTAATGTAAAGGGCGTTGCTGTTTAATATTCACAGTCCGAATTCAGTATGAGAGACGACGATGATTCTACTAGTGCTGCTGTTGCTGCTACTACGCACTTTTCAGTCTTATTAGTATCACGACTGTCAGGACATTTAAATGCAAAACTTGTTTGGAAAAACTGGGGTAATTTCAGCTGTAACTTTTCTTAATTCATCCACTTCCACCACCCCTCCATCAAGCTTCTTGTTTGCTATTTTTACCCACCCGATTGTTGTTCTGTTCTGTTTCGTTGGTTGTTAATTAAAATTTAAGCTAGATGAAGGTGGAGAAAATCAAACATGAAAGGATAAACTCATATGAAAAATTGATGTCTATATCCTAAGCGAACGTGATGTTAAGTTTTACAACAAAACGTGCAACAGATTAACTTTATTGTACACTATGGTACCTATAGAAAGTTTGTTCTATCAACTTTATAATGTTCATTTTTAATTTGGCAAACGAGAACGCTTTAGGGGACGATTTTAGTCATATTACGCAGTAGAGACGCAACAAGGGTGGTACAAGCGGTGCGAAATCAGCCCCAGGTTAGTCGGAAAAAAATTAATATTTAATGAAGGGCAGGAGCGGACTAGAGCTAAATTTATAGATTGACGCCCTGTTTACGTAACGTTAGCATCCAATTCATGAACTACAATTCCGCAAACGCTTGATATGTGCAGCGTATGCGTAATACCGATGCTTACTCGAAACTTGAGTATTTTTGAGATTAGAAGTTCATTTCGTAAAATATACGTGTAGTTTTAAGTGTCAACAAACTTTTAAGGTTATGGTGAAAGACACAATCCACCACTCTGATTGGCTACCGCTTAGCTCACTCCCGCAACGTTCACGTAGAAGATGAAGCATCACCAACTTTTGCGCAAACAGGGACGATAACGGAAACGTTGCGTGATACTATAAATATGACCATGACAATGGATCTATTTATTTTATGCCACAGACAAAAAGATAACGTTACGTAGAAAAACTATAAGAATGAAGTACCTAATACAAAAAAACATTATAAGAGCTGTTCAAAATACTCTCCCCTCTCCTCTCTTCCACATAAAGGTGCACTTTATGTTGTAGGGAACACTGCACATTGGACAGTTCACGGATCGGATCTGCAGCTACACTAATTCGAGTCTGCAGCTGTTTGACAGCAATTTTTAGTCATCGATTTTTCTCTTGTTTTCTAAGATATTCAAACACCGTAACCAGCGTTGAGTTGGTAGTTTCACGGTGCACCCGACAATGTTTTCCATTTTGGAAAATTTTTACTAAATTCTAAAGTGCAGAGGAACATTTTGGTGTATGTCAAATATTTTCTAACCTCGCCCTATCTACAACTTTAAGAATTAAAAATCGAAAGGGAACTTGTTTGAAAACTTATTCATGAGCAGAGAGTAAACGGTTATTGTTATTGAAAAAAATAGAGAAAATTTTCTAAATTTTCCATTCTCCAAAATTGGATTTTTAGGGATATGTTTTCCCTTTGCTCTTGATAAGCTTTCAAACAAGCTGTCGTATGATCTTTTATCTTGAAAGTTGTAGACAGGACGTTGTTGGAAAATTTTTGACATATTCCAAAATTTTCCTTTGCACTTTAGAGTTTAATAAGAAAAAAAATCAAAAATGGAAAATTTCCTCAGATGCACCGTGAGATTCTGGATTCAACAACAGTGTTTGAATATCTCGGAAAACAAGCGAGGAATCGTTGATTAAAAATTGGCTTTTTCGGGCCCCGAATGAAAAGTTGAGACTATTGCGGGCCCTTAAGCCTTTTTTACAAAAAGGACAAATGTTTCAAACACGATTTTTCACTTGTTTTTTAAGATGTTGAAACGCGCAACAGAGCTTTAGAAAGATTCTTTCAAAGTCCATCATAGAGTTGCTTCAGTTTTGGAAAATTTTGAAGAAATTTTGAATTACAGAGGAAAATCTTTGACCATGTTTTTTTTATATTTTTCCCCATAACTAAGTCTATATTAAATAGTGCGAAATTAAAATTCAACTATGCGCAGCAAAATGAAAGGGCTTTCCAAGTTATCGAGAAATTTTCCGATATATTTGTTGGTTTTCCTGAAAATCTATAAAAACGAAAAATTTGTTTTAAGGACCTCAATACAATTTTCAAAAAGGAAAAACCAAGTGACACCTTGCTTACTAGCTTATCCAAAGGGCATATGGGAGACATAGACAAAAAATCAATTTTTTGAAAATTTAATAAGTTTTTCCAAAAATATTTCACTTGTTATTTTCATTGATTAAAATTAATTATCTTTCAACAAAATTGATAAATGACCATCGCAATGATAATTCTACTGGTAGAGAATTTTTTTCTCATTTTCCTGAGGAAAATTGAAAGAAAATAATGGCTGTTAGTTCGCCAGATACAGAATAGATGGCGTCGACTGTGTAAAAATTGCGAGACTGCCGAGTCGTGTTTTTAAAACAGTTTGTTTGATAAAACGACAAATGTATTGCCATAACTTTAAGCTAATTAGCCGGGCCCTCAAATAGTGTTAGACTAGGTCTCCCAAAGTTGACGGTCCGCTCCTGATAAAAGGAACAGCAAAAAATGTTCACCTATTAAAAACAATTATTTTGCAACAAAATTGATAATGATGATGATTTAACAGCCTTGGTAATGATAACTCTAATGGTAGAGAAAAACTTGTTCATTTTCCTCAGGAAAATTGAAACAAAATAATGGCTGTTAGTTCGCCAGATACAGAATAGATAGCGTCGACTGTGTAAAAATTGCGAGACTACCGAGTCGTGTTTTTAAATCAGTTTTTTGATAAAACAACGAATATGTTGCTATAACTAACCCAAATTTGAGCTAATTGATCGGGAACTTGAAGAAGTGTTAGCCCAGGGCTCCCAAAATTGACGGTCCGCTCCTGATGAAAGGGGCAGCAAAAAAAATTTTCACCTATTAAAAACAATTATCTTGCAACAAGATTTATAAAGTTTATAGATAATTGCAATGATAACTCTAATGGTAGATAAGAACTTGTTCATTTTTCTAAGGACAATTGAAATAAAATAATGGCTGTTGTTAGTTCGCCAGATACAGAATAGATGGCGTCGACCTTGTAGAAATTGCGAGACTGCCGAGTCGTGTTTTTAAAACAGTTTTTTGATAAAACGACAAATGTGTTGCTATAACTAACCCAAATTTGAGGTAATTGGCTAGGCCCTTAAACAGTGTTAGCCTAGGGCTTCCAATCTTGACGGTCCGCTCCTGATAAGAGGGGCAGCAAAAAGATTTTCACCTATTAAAAGTAATTATCTTGCAACAAGATTGATAAAGTTTATAAATAATTGCAATGATAACTCTAATGGTAGATAAAAACTTGTTCATTTTTCTGGGGAAAATTGAAATAAAATGATAGCTGTTAACTCATCAGATGATACAGAATAGATGGCGTCGACTGTGTATAAATTGCGAGACTACCGAGTCGTGTTTTTAAATCAGTTTTTTGATAAAACGACGAATGTGTTGCTATAACTAACCCAAATTTGAGCTAATTGGCTAGGCCCTCAAACAGTGTTAGCCTAGGGCTTCCAATCTTGACGGTCCGCTCCTGATAAAAGGGACAGTAAAAAGATTTTCACCTATTAAAAGTAATTATCTTGCAACAAGATTGATAAAGTTTATAGATAATTGCAATGATAACTGTAATGGTAGATAAGAACTTGTTCATTTCCCTGAGGGAAATTGAAAGAAAATAATGGCTGTTAGTTCGCCAGATACAGAATAGATGGCGTCGACTTTGTAGAAATTGCAAGACTGCCGAGTCGTGTTTTTAAAACAGTTTTTTGATAAAGCGACGAATTTTTTGCTATAACTAACCCAAATTTGAGCTAATTGACCAGGAACTTGAAGAAGTGTTAGCCTAGGGCTCCCAAAATTGACGGTCCGCTCCTGATGAAAGGGGCAGCAAAAAAATTTTCACCTATTAAAAACAATTATCTTGCAACAAGATTGATAAAGTTTGTAGCCGATTACTGATTACAATGATAACTCTAATGCTAGATAAGAACTTGTTCATTTTTTTGATAAAAATTGAAACAAAATAATGACTGTTAGTTCGCCAGATACAGAATAGATGGCGTCGACCTTGTAGAAATTGCGAGACTGCCGAGTCGTGTTTTTAAAACAGTTTTTTGATAAAACGACGAATGTATTGCCATAACTAACCCTTTGAGCGAATTGGCTAGGCCCTTAAACAGTGTTAACCTAGGGCTCCCAAACTTGACGATCCGCTCCTGATAAAAGGGGCAGCAAAAAATTTGTGCTAGTAATGGAAATTTTCTATTTCTTTCAACTAAATCGTGTATCTATAGTAATGATGTAATGAACTTATAGTGAAGTGTTTGAGAGACTAGTAAAAGTGTCTATTAACTTATACACGAACTTACACACACACCTTGTAAAGTTACTTGATAATTTAGCTTTAAAGTAGACGACTATAAGGGAAAGTTTTTAATTAACAATTCAAGTTTTCGTTAATAATTGCCAACGTTTCGCAATATTATCAGCCGAAACTGAAGTTTTGAAATGATGATTAATCTCAATTTTCAAACCACCGCCTTAACAACAACTAAATCGAACGTATATAGATATAAATAAAAAAAAAAAAATGAAATCTCCAACTAACAGTAGAAGAAGACGATGAGCTATTTGTAGGAGGGTTGGTGTGCGGGGCAAAATGGGCGACATAATAATTCACTTTAGAAGATAAATAACGGCACACTTCCACTACACTATACCTATATATATATACTATACTATATACTAAAGGGTAGTAGTAACTTTTATGTTCTCGAACGTAATAATTTGTCGAAACTAAAAGTTCACGATTTTTCGCCTAGTCGCCAACTCTATTCCACAACTAACGCCACTCGAATTGCTATATTTTACGAATAAAATTGCCGACCAATTTCACAAAGATTTATAGTTACCTCTATTCGGAATTTTTTAGCTTGTTTACAAGATTTTCAAGACATATAAAATCTAATTCTACTACAATTTCACAATATATTTATATTAATATTTTCCAGACAATTTGATGGGAAGATTACAAGTTATTCTCATCATTTTCGTGATTTTCTTTTGAAAATCGAACAAATAAATGAGGCGTACGAGGTTTGTTAACATTTTCATTTGGTACATCCACCATTTTTAAACGATAATCTGACAAAATCGTCCAGTTTTGTGTGATGCGGCATTTTAAATGGCGCATCCACCATTTTTCGTTTAAATTCTACACATCTACAAGGTGAGCTTTGGATTCTGGATGGACCCTCTTTCGATTAAATATAAATTCATAACTGATTGTGAGATTAAAGAGGAGCTTGATAGCTCCGTTGGTTAGAGTATTTGTGCGCTATCCCACCCAAGGTCCAAACTTTTCTTGTTTTTTTTTTTAACGGTGATTAAGCTAAATAATTTTTAATTAATGCTCATTAATATTTAATTAACAATAAAATTGTTGTAATTCATAATTTAGAGCAATTATTATTTCTACCCGGCGCATCCACCATTTTTACATAAGGACACGCGTCTCTCAAATAAAATGGCTAATTTAAGCCTGCAACTTATTTAATATTGGATCAAATAACAGTCTTCTTGAATTACCGATGATTCAAGTTATATTACCGTAATTTATCAGCAATTATTGGTAATTTTACCAGGCGCATCCACCATTTTTTACATCAAATTTGATCAACTCATATCTCTCCAATTTTAACAAAATGTACAGCGATTAGTTGACTTAGTTTACTTAGAAATCGATCAAGTAGACCGTCTTCTTTAATTACCGACAATTGAAGAAAAAAAATGACTTTTTTGTGGGCATATACAGGGTGTTTGGTGTAAGTATGGTGAGTTCTAAGAAACTCCTATTAGTCCACGAGCGAATCGAAAAATATTTTAAGGATTTGTAGGAGGGTCCTTAGAGAACATGTCAGCCAAATTAGAGCGTCGTAGATCATTTAAAAGTTGGTCAAAAACGCTCACTTCGGACGATGTAGTGATTTTCAAAAACGAACTAAACACGCAAAACGACTTAGAATGACTTTAGGATCCTCCCAAAATTAATTTTTTTCGTTTTTCTCCATTTTATTCTGGAACAGGTGGAAATATTTCGTATTTTCTCTGAAATACAATGGAGAAAAACGAAAAAAATCAATGTTGGGAAGGTCTCTGAGTCATTTTTAGTCGTTCTGCGGGTTTTGTTCGTTTTTTGAAATTGCGAAATAGTCCAAAACAATCGTTTTTTGACCAACTTTGAAATGAGCTACGGGGTTCTAATTGTGCTAAAATGTTCCCTAGGGACTCTTCTACAAATCCTCAAAATATTTTTCGAATCGCTCGTCGACTAATAGGTGTTTCTTAGAACTCACCATACTTAGACCAAACAGCCTGTATAATGAAAATTAAGCCCGGCGCATCCACCATTTTACACCTAAAATTTGTTAACTTTCACTAAAACTGTTGGAACTCAAATATAGTTGAGATAATAATAATTAATAATTAAAATCCACTAGAATCATTGATTTTAATACTCTTCTAACAATAAATAGTATCTAATACAACGAGTCTATAATAAGTGCTATTATGGTAGTGTTGTAATAAATCGAGGTAATAATAGCACATATTATAGCGAGTTGTATACTATACTTTATCTAGGACTGATTTCTAAGTGTACAGATACTGTTGGTGTACAAAAATATTTGAGTTTTTCATCACTTTTTGATTATAAAATCGCACAAAAAAGCACACTTATTACGACTCTCTGTTTAAATTGTCGTTTTTTAAGCAGTGTTAAGGCTTAATATTTCTTAATCAAAGCTCATTAATCTTAAATTAACAATGAAATTGTTGTAATTCGTAATTTACAGCAATTATTGGTATTTCTACCCGGCACATCCACCATTATTTTTACATTACGACACGCATCTCTCAAATGGCTAATTTTTGTAATAATTAGTCCAGCGACTTACTTAAGATAATAATAATTAATAATTCAAATCCACTAGAATCATTGATTTTAATACTCTGCTAATAATAAATAGTGCTATTATGGTAGTGTTGTAATAAATCGAGGTAATAATAGCACATATTATAGCGAGTTGTATACTATACTTTATCTAGGACTGATTTCTAAGTGTACAGATACTGGTGGTGTATAAGAATATTTACTTCTCCATCTCTCCATCATTTTCGATTATAAAATCGCACAAAAAACGCACACTTATTACAACTGTCTGTTAAAATTGTCGTTTTATTTTTTCTCGTTACTATTTTTAAACTACAATCTGGCAAAATCGTCCAGTTTCATCAATATTTTCGATTGTCTTCCTTATAAGTTTTGTGTGATGCGGCATTTTATATGGCGCATCCACCATTTTTAATTTAAGCCCCAAACGTCTACAAGGTGAGCTAAGATGATAGCTTAAAGAACAATTGAACGAATTTATACAGTTTGTTTTTATTATGGCACCCGAGATATTTTCGTTGTTCTATCAACCCCCGTCATACAGGGTAGTACTACCACCCTGTTTTCTTATTTTAAGTGAAATGGTATATCTTTATTGAATTCTTATACATTGATGATACTTTACATGAAATTGTAAATTTTACAATGTTTGATTGAAAACTTCATATCTTTGAAACTACTGAAGTTGAAAGGTTGAAATTTAGAAATCAAGTAGTACAGATAATGTAGTTTCTATCAAAGTTTACAGCATTTCATTATCTTTGAGCGTTTAGCTGAAATACATTTTTCTTACAAGAAATTTTTCAAACTATATCTTCCTTATTTTAAATTAAACATTACATTTGTCTTTAAGTTGCTTTATAAAGAAAAGATTATAAATTGAAAAGTAATAGATAATATTCTCTTTACCTATCTCCGATAATTTTTCAGTTAATCAAAATGTTTAAGTTCTTCTAACTTTCCCCCAGTAAGAAAATTAAATACATCTAGTCACCTATACCGTATTAATTCGCCTGTAATGGGAAACATAGAAGGCTTAGCAAAACAATTATCAATTCAATTGTCACAATTAACATCAAAATAATTAATTACCTATTTGTAATGAAAAAGAATGTAAAAAATTATTAATTAAGAAAATCAAGATTTATTGATCATTTTTTTTGCATGTAGAATGTGCTGAAGTTGTAGATTAAACGTATGGAATATTCAATATTAAGTGTCATTTGTGACACTTGTCATTTTTTTAAGCCTTTATGCATTTCATTATAAGCGAATCAATTTGGGATAGGCGACTAGATTACGGCAAACAATTGGCGAGAGAAATATCAGGGTATTATGCCTTTGGGAACAGGTTCTTAACGGAGAAACGGACGGCCACTCGGGCACCACTCACTGAATACAGTGAGATAAGAAAAAGACGGCACAAACGGATTTATTTATAATATTTACAAAAAAAAAATAAACAAGAATTCTAATATCGAGGACAGTTGATTTCGGTCGCCACCAGCCACAGCCGGAAGTGGTAATACAATACAATACAGCGGAATATTCCGGGTCGCCAAGCGCCACTGCCGGAATCGGTAGTTCTCTGGGTCGGCAAAGAGCCACTGTCAGAGAGGTCTGGCAGTGATCCTCCATTAAGAATCTTGCGCACTAGCGAATTTTCCTACTCTGCAGGCGCGCGCTTGGCCACAGTATTTCAGTTGTCTGTAGGTGTCCGATCTGGACGCATCGTTACCAATTAAATAAATGAAAAATTATCAACGATAGAGAATCCTAATACTGTTCGATCCAATTTTTTTTTTCTATTTAAAAATGTGAAGAAACATACGATTGTTTATTTAAAACAGAATTCAAATTAATAGAATCAATATCGTGTATTTAACGAAAGGAACACATCCTGTTTAAATTGTTTACAGTTCCAATGAAGACAGACTACGTAATTAACGAGCAAATGTAGATAGAAATTGTCGTCTTATCCTCAAACATATCGCCGACAGCTTAAACAGATCAAGTTGTAGTTGTTTGAAATAAATTAAAAATTTTCTACATATTATATTCTACATAAAATATGATTCAATTTGAATTATAGTTTGTAAAATTAGAAAACAGATTTTCATTTTTAATGATTATACCACCACCATTCATTGTTAAAATTGAACAAAATTTATGCACACTAATTCAGAGTTATACAGTTTGAATTCAATTAGAGCGCTCTAATTTATATAAAGTTCAGTTGAACTTTCTGACATATCTGCGATTCTTACATGAACCTTCAATTTTCTGTAGATAACAAATAGTAGGTTATCAAATTTTCAATCTATTTACGTTTCAAAAATTGAGATTAAAGAAGACCACCTCCAATGTTTCGAGTTTTACGCACCAACTAAATTTATGATTTTAGAGAATTTTAAACTTTTAGAATGTTCATTAAAATCTGTTTAATTGTAAGTTTAAGAAATCAAAGAATCATTAGAATTAATGACGAATTCTGGATTCAATCAATTAAAGTGATTAAATTATATAAAATCTCAATGATACGATAGTGGAGGCCTTGAAATTTTCCAAATAAACCAAATTTATCAAATTTATTGATTTTTATTTTCAAACACCAATGCCTCAATTGGGATAAAATTAATAACGACAAGATTTGGATCTTTTCAAGAATCGTATTTAACAATTCATTCTTATGATCTCCTAAGAATAAAATATTTTTATATGCTTACGTGTCATAAAATAACATTATACAGGGTGTAATTGAAATCCCTGACAATCTTCAAATCACATATAAAGCTCGATTTTTATAATATATTAGTTGTAAATATAGATCGCTCACATGTATGATAGTACTAGACAGTGACGTCAGTGCTACCGTACTATATAAATAGCCCGAAGCTAATTAATAACCTTCGAACAAAAAAAAAGGGGCTTTTCAAACCGGCGCATCCACCATTTTACAAAAAAAAAACCTTCAACTAAATCTTTAAAATCTTAGAAATCTTCAGAATAATGAAAATATTCATTAGATGAATCGATTTTAATAATTAAGCTTCGGACCATAAAACTTCTCTAATTTGTCGCACCACCATCTTCAGCGCATTCCTTGAACGTATATGAAGCGCCAGTTAAAAGTTAGAAGTAAACCTACAATGGACCGCTTGTTTACTGTACGTGACGCCGCTTTCTTACTCTTTTAACTACGTTGAATGACTATAATATTACATGCGCAACCAATACACATAAAAAGATTGAGTTGTAAATGTAGATCGCTCACATGTATGATAGTACTAGGCAGTGACGTCAATGCTACCGTACAGTATAGCCTGAAGCTAATTAATAACCTTCGAACAAATAAAGGGACTTTTAAAACGGGCGCATCCACCATTTTTACATCAAATTTGATCTACCGATATCTCCGAAACTAAATAGTCAATTTTAACAAAATTTGCAATGATTAACCCAGCAACTTACTTGGAATTCCATCAAGTAATCCATCTTTCTTAATTACGGATAATTAAAAGAAAATAGCATTTTTTTGCGCACGATTAACGAAATTTAAGCCCGGCGCATCCACCATTTTACAAAAACTTCAGCTAAACCTTTAAAATTTTAGAAATCTTCAAGATAATGATAATATTCATTAGAATAATTGATTTTAGTAACTAAGCTTAGGACCATGAACCTTCTTTAAATTGTCGCACGACCATCTTCAGCGCACCCCAAGGACATATTGTTTATTGTAATTGATGCCGTTTTCTCACTTTTTTAACTACCTTCAATGACTAATAGTACTACATGCGCAACCAATAATTATATAAAGATTGACTTGTAAATGTAGATCGCTCACTTGTATGATAGTACTAGGCAGTGACGTCAGTGCTACCAAAGCTAATTAATGATTTTCTAACAAAAAAAAAAGTTTTTAACCCGGCGCATCCGCCATTTTTCCATACATATTTTAACGACAAATAATGCTAAAATATTTATTATCTTCGAATTATTCTTTATAATTACAAAAAAAAGACAGTTGTATTCTACAAATAAACTGATGGTTAATTAACACCATTGTTGAAGTTGAAGGAATCATAAAATGCAATTAAATTCGAATTGTTTCCAACGTTTTGTTCCTGTTGTTGCGCATTGTTTTAATTAGTGAAGTTTTTAGATTTTGATGCAACACAACAACAATAATGATGTGAACCAAAGAACAACACAAATACAATTGACTTAGTTAAGGGTTGTTTTTATCATCATCATCAACAAAAACAACAACGTTCTCGTTTTTTTTTTTTTTTTTTAATTGAAAACTTTTCTAATAATTGTCCGCTTAATTGTTACTCGCCTTTCAATTTAACAACATCGTAATAATGATAATAAAACGAGTCTTTTTTGTTGTCGCTTGGATAAAATCTCTAATTATTGTCTTTCTTTTTTCTTCTGTTCCATGTTATTACAGCTGGTGAAACTCTATACGATTGTAACAAGATTGATTATTTTTCTAAAGAGGAATACAGTCCAGATCCGAGCGATTCAACAATGGCAATACCGTGTAAGTTTCTACAAATTTTCTTAATTAATACAAAAATTAATTAAAATTTTTTTTGCTTCCAGATACTGTAACACGATCTGTATTCTTCTTCTTAGCTGCCACATTTCTATTATGCAGCGGTTATTGTTGCTGTCTATTAGGCCAATGTGTTCGTCAACGTTCTTTATACACTTTTATATCTGGAGTAATTTTTATTGTTACAGGTCAGTATTTCAACGGGAATACAGAACGAAAAAAAAAATAAAAATAAAGACTAGGGGTGGGAAAAACTAACCGTCCATTTTTCATATTTATAACGTTAATAAAAATGCATATACGGCTTTTTGTGTTCGTTGAAATTTATCATGTGCACAATCCTTGAAGGTGAAGGGTGGTAGACTTGTATACTACTGGATAGTAGATATGTGATTTGGTTCCATTTTTTTTTCTTGCTTTCCATCCACCTACAACTACTACCACCCTTCATCTTTACTCTCTTATACGGTGTGATAAATTCGTCCCGCAACACGAACGAATTGGGTTGAATTTTTCGGTGGTGGATTCCCCACACTGACTGACTATACAGTCTCTCATTTTTTGTGTGTTTATGTGTAAGAGAGTAGAATAGGGTGAAAAAGTCTGACATGTTTGGAGCTTAAATATAAAGTCGTACATCAAAAAAGTTTATAATGATGGTAATGGTAGACAGAGATGTGGAATGTTGATGATATAAATTTCATACACAACATTTCACTATTTCTCACTCATTTTTGATTATTACCTCGATATAAATCTGTCTTCTTTTAACAACAATAATAAAGTGTTGTATTAAAAGTGTTGACGGTAATCTGTAAATAATTCGCTGCTTTTTTTTCCCAAAATGACTTTTCAAGGGAAAATGTGTCAGTTTAATATGAGGGTGATAAATGATGAAAAATGTAGTAAAGATTGGATTTTGTTGATGTAAAAATGGCTCATTAACATTTACATTTATCATATAGTCAGGCTATTTATACGGTCAAACAAATACAATTCAGCTCATGTGATTGTAGAAATTCGATAATTTTTTCCTTTAATTGAGCCAATTCGCCACCCTCTCTTGCATTTTCCACCCACTAGGATTTGTTTCTTTGCTCTTGTCAGTGTAATTTTTTAAACTTGCATCGTTGAGTCAATAATAACAGAGATATCAGCCTTATGGGAGATTTGTAATGCAAAAATTTGCTCGGCAGATGCTGGCATCTATTTGTTAAGAGTCAGAATTCTAACTCTGTTCTTTAAGAAAACGAATTCTTTTTCTATTTTAAACTAATGGTTTTAATCTCGGCTATAATTTAAGAGTCTTGGTAATAGTAACCAAAAATTTTTGTACTCTTTCGTTTGTAGATTCTTTTCGTTATATTTATTGTGATGTTGAGTGTATTAACGCTTATGATTTGTTTTGTTTTTTTTTTGAGAGAGAGAGATGGTTCTTTTCTGAAGTTATATTCCCATCACCAGGAGGACTTCGATAGTGTCGTCGTCTGATGGTCGGAATACTTACAACGCTGGGAGTACTTCGATAGTAACACTGTCTGGTGTAGGGCGTACCTTTTCCACAAAATATCATGGGCCTTAAATCTGTTAGTTATTATTCACTCAACGCTTGTATTCTTATTATTCAAGTTTTGAATCATAAAAAAATACGAGATCTTGTAGTCATTGTCGTAGCTAAGGTCATAAGCGTTCAGGGCTCGATTTTAATTTTACGCCCCCAAAAACGTTGCTTCGAATTTCTGCTGAGCTTTCAGGAAATTTCGATCAGAGGCGGTTCAAGTGTATTTATCGACAATATACACTGTAGTGATTAATTTTTCTCTCTTTCTTTACGTTTCTCTTATTTTTCTTTTTTTTGTCTCCCATCGTTCTTTGTTTCTTTACTTCTCTACTATCTTTCTTTCTCTATTTTCTTCCCTCTTTCGTTCTTTTGTGCTTTCTATCCCTCCTTCTTGCCTTTCTTCCCATTTTTATGCTGTCTTTCTTTTACGCATACCTTTCCTTCTTTCTTTGTTTTTTCTATTCTATCTATATTTCTTTTTTCTCTCTCAGCCCCATCCTTGCTTTTCATTTTTTTGTCCTGTCTTTCTTTCTCTCCTGTCTTTGTTTATTTCTTGTTTTTTCCTTGCTTTTTTTGTCTGCCCTCGTTCTTTGTTTCTTTCCTTCTCTGCTATCTTTTTTCTCTATTTCCTTTCCTATTTCATTCTTTTGTGCTTTCTATTTTTTTCTTCTGATTTTTCCTCGTTTTCTCTCCTATCTTATTTTTTCCCTTTCTCCTGTTTTGTCTTTTTTCTAGTACTTCAACCTAACCCTTTTGTTTTTTTCTTTCCTTCTTCTATCCTCTACATTCTGTCTTTTTTCCAGTCTGTTTTTTTTTATTTCTTGCTTTCTTTCTGTCTCTTATCAATGGCCGTCCAATTTTTATCTCCTGCTTTTTGTCATTCTTTTCTGTCTTTTTATCCTTTTCACCTGCCTTCATTTCATCCTTTTATTATCTTGTCTCTACTTCTATCCTGTTTTTCTTTCTTTCTTTTTCATCTGTCTTTGTTTCTTTTCTGTCTTTCTATCCCTCTTTCTTGCCCTTCTTCCCTTTTTTGAAGCTATCTTTCTTTCACGCATGTCTTTCCTTCTCTCTTTGCTTTTTCTCATTTAACTATATTTCTTTTTCCTCCTTCAGCCCCTTTCTTTCTTTTCATTTTTTTATGTCCTGTCTTTCTATATTTTATTTCTTAAGATTCCTTCATTATTTCTGTCTTTCTTTCTCCTGTCTTTGTATATATCTTGATTTTTGGAAATTTTCACTCATTTCTTCCCCTACTAAATCTTACCTTAGCAGGATCTTGCCTTAAATCGACCTAAGCGTCAATTTACAGACATTTGGATATGTGTAAGCCTACTGTTAGTTCGATTTAACCCAGGATCCTGTTAAGGCGAGCTTAAGTATGGGAACAACAAAAGGGTCTTGGACACTAGCAGATTTTCGTTACTGAATTGTCGACTTTAATTCCAGCTTTAAGCATATTTTCGTCCTAAATCATTAGTTTTTTTGGTGTTTTTTTGATCTACTCAGAGGCGACTCGTGTACAGACTTTGTGGAACTAGTCCCCCTGTTTTCCTCTCAATATTTATCAGTAGCATATACTGCAATGATTGGTTTTTCTTTCTCTTTTTCTCTCTTGTCTTTCTTTTTTTCTTCTGTTTTTCACTTCTCTTTGGTTGTTTTTTTTTCCTAGTGTCTTCCTTACGGAAGAATGAGCAAAGATAGGTTTCTCTTCCTTTCCTTCCCTCTTTTTTCTTGTTTACTTCCTCTCCTTTTTTCCTTTCACATCTGTCTATCTTTTGCTACCTTATCACTATTTCTTTCCTATCGTTGTCTTCTATCCTTCTTTCTTCTGTTCTGTTCCTTTCTTTACTCTTTTATATTCTCTTCTTTTCTCTTTTATATTTTGTCTTCCTTTCTGTTCTGCTTTCTGCATTCTTAAATGATGATTTATGCATATGGAAGCAGCACCCCAGTTAATTTAAGTCACGTGCCTCCACTGGATTTACTATAAATAGCTTTAAAAAAACTCCAATCCCATCCGATATATTGTAATGAATTGTTTTAAGCTTAAATTCTGATTGTATTTTTTTTGTTTTGTTTTGTTTTAGGTTTGGTGATGTTGTTCGGCCTTATAATGTATATTTCAATATTTAAAGCCGAAATCGGTAGTAAATTACGTCCAAAATCCCAATTACAACCACCCATATTTGTATACTGGTATGGTTATTCATTTCTTTTATATGTTAGTGGTTTAATAACAACACAACTGACTGGTATATGTTCAATATTTCTATTTATATATAAAATACAATACGAATGGTATCGTAAACATATTGATGATATGAAACATGGTAAGATAAACCAATCACGCACATCGATATCAACAACAACAACATCATCATCAACAGTACTACCACAACAGACGACAACAACAACATCAACAATATTTCATCCATGTCGAAGACATCCGTTTGCTTATATAAATTCGAATAGTAGCACCATTCATTTACCGCGAAATTATCCAACATCGCTATTACCACCGCCGATTATCCAACAAAAACGGTATTTCTTCAGTAAAGAACCGATCCAGGAATCACCGTGCAGCATCCATCGACCAATGGCTAATTCATTGAATAATCTATCGAATTTTTACGATTTCCCACCACCGCCGACGATAAGTTATCAATTCGATAATAATTTAAACGATGATGTTGTTGGTGATGTTGATGATGATGATAACGATGAGAAAAATCACCAATTTCCACGTGATTTAACATTGAATACATTATCGACAACGGCGGATGTTAATTGTGATGATTTTAACAATACGATCAACACATTTGATGATTATACAACGGCGAATGTACAACACGAATTCGTTACATTCGATTTAGATCAGGCACCGATACGGGGCCAAACTAATATTTCGACAATCGGTGGTGGTGCTATTAATAATAGTGCCAATTTGAATTGCCGCAAGACTTACGAGAGTGATACATTACGACGAACTACGCCAGTTTGAGACTTTCCATTTATAAAAAAAACACAATTAAATAAAGTGTAAATAAAAACGTGTGATATCTCTCCCTTCTTTTTAATCAAAAATCATTATCAAAAATTTGCTAATTTTCGATGATAAATCACAAAAGTGGCGGCGTTTATTTTTTCCGTTGTTATTGTCGTTTAATTTGGTGCCTTTAAAAATTTATAATTTCAATTTTTCTTCCTCTTCTGTCCATCTAAAGCTAAGTTCATACACAACTACTTTTGCTGCGCTGTAGCATAAAAAACTATGCAACTATACCGCCCTGTTGATATAAAAGTAGATAATTTGTATCAAACTCTTATTAATTAGCGAGCGATTCGAAAAAAAATTCAAGGAGTTATAGGAAGGTGTCTAGAGATCATTTTAGCAAAATTAGAACCACGTAGCTCTTTTGGAAGTTGGTCAAAAACGAGCTAAACACACAAAACAACTGAGGATGACTCGAATACCCTCCCAACATTTTGAAAAACAAAAGAAACAATGTTAAAAGGACCTCCGAGTCATTCTTAGACGTTTAACGTGAATAACTCGTTTTTGAATAAAACATCCCCAAAAGCAAGCGATTTTTGAACAACTTAAAAATGAGCTACGAGGTTCTAATTTTGCATAAAATGATTTATAAGCAGCCTCCTATAACTCAGTGAAATATTTTTCGAATCTCTCGCCAACTAATAAGAGTTTCCACATGAATTGTCTACTTTTAAAGTAACATAGCGGTATATCTCGAATGGTTTATTTACAAATTCGTGTTAAGAGTCCTGGTATAAGGCACTGACGTCATCACTCTCTGTAGCGAGTGTAACATGTTGCTCTATTTATAACTCTTGCATTTTTTAGAGGTAGCTGCAGTATAAAAACTTGCGTACTGCACGCTACTTTGGGGATATGTGTGGACACAGCCGCAACTCTAAAATTGCGCAGCAAAAAGAGCTGTGTGTGCACATAGCTTAACGCCACTACGAATATAAAATACTAAAAGGAACAAATCAAATCTAAAAGTTATAAACATATCTTGTATTTTAATTGTAGTATTTTTAATATTTTCTATCATCCAAATAAACTATATTTGTTAAATTATTATGTACCCGAAAATTAGTTATAAATTTTCTAATTATTGTAAATAAACAAATAAAAATGTGCCATAATTGTTGATCTTGTATAAATAAAAAAATAATTAATAAACAATTGTAACCGATTGTAAATCTTGTTTTTTTGTCTCCAAATGTTAGTAAATAAAACTCTGAAACAATAAAAACAGATCAATTATTATTAAACAGTTATTTTCTTAATACCTCCCCCATCTATTATTATTATTATTACTTAATGGATTTTAGGATTTTTCATAATTTGGTATTTGTAAAGAATTATAAATATTTATTACCAAATCGCATTTATTCACTCAGTGATGTTTTTCTGTCATGTGGAATTTATAAATTATTTATAAGATTTGTAATTAAGTTTCATTAATTAATCAATTAATTGTAAAATTGTAGATAAAAATATAAAATATTTAATAACAAAAGTTGATTACTTAAGGCCATTTTCACGTCGACACGCAATTTACTTAAAACATTCATACAAACACTCAGTTTTATCGAAATTAAAAAAAAAGAAACGGCAATTTTTAAACAAACACAAAACTAAACCACCACCAGTTTTTTTTCCTTATAATAAAATTGTATATAAAAGCTGCATTTCAAGAATTTTCAATAATTATTATCAATAATAATAATAGACAAATACTGCTTTAAATATAAAATTAATATTAATAATAGTTAATGATAAGATAATAATAATGATAATGAATTAAAAATAGTAGTAATAATGATACAAGTACAGTATTTCGTGTATTTTAGCTGCAATGGTCCCCAATGAAGATTTCTTATTATAATACTTGAAAACGATAAGTACTCGAATTGAATTTAAATTAAAATGAACGATAATTGAAAAACGAAATACTGAACATGTCGATATGGCATTGAATTTTTGTTCTATAATTGTAAAAACATCTGTGTTTTTTTTTTATATAAAAATTTAGGCATCTCCATCATCATCTTCAGCTAGAGCTAATGGAGCACGAAGGAATAAATCACCAACTTCCAAACTTGTTTTAATCTAAAACAAACAAAAAAATAATTGATTTCCATGATAGAAACAGTAATCTCATTATATTTACAATGAAGCATGTTAAATAATAATAATAATAATGAAATAAATTAAAATACGTGCTTCATTGTAATTGTTAGTGTGAAACAAACAAGACTACACCAATTGTGAAATTGTGATTAGTTGCCTATATGTTGTTTAAAATAATAATTAAATAATTAGTTAATTATTTTTTTTTATTCGTATATTTAGGAAAATTGAAGATTTCTAACCTCAAGGAGTGGTGCCGGTCCATCCGTGACACTTTCTATTACTACAAAAGCAACAAAAATAAACAGAATACAAAAAAAAAAATAAGCAAACAGACAGTGCAAATTAATATTTACAAAACAACTACAGTGGAACTTTATTATAATGAGACTCGATTTACATTCATTTAGGGCCGATTTCACCAACGTCTGTTAAGTTTTAACGAACAAATAAGTCATAGGAACGATATTTATATTATAATCCTAGCGACGATTGTTTTTAACTGTTCATTAAACTTAAGTGAAATTGATGAGATCGTCTCTTAGAAATTCAAAAGGACTTTCAATGAATTTTAATAATTCACACTTTTAAGAACAACATGGTAACATTTTTTCAAGGGTGTATCTTAAATGGTGTTTTTATTTATCTCAAGGTATGAAATTTATTCATTTAAAACAATGAAATCAATATTTCTACTTTTCGTCACGTTTTATTCAAGGAATTTTTCAAATTTGTTGCATTTATAAATCGAATACAAATTATCCGATCGCCTTGAATCTTGTATGAACGTGTTTAATATTTGTTCCTTCATACAATGACCCGCTAATTTTTTCGATTAGATAGAAAATGCCAATTTGGGATGCAAAAAAGTATCAGATTTTTAAGAGGAAGCTGGAGTCAGGACTCGGTTCGGTGTCCGAAAAAATGACAATCGATTTCCTGCTTGTTTTCTAAGATATTCAAATGCTGTAGTTGAATTGGGGGTTTCACGGTGCATCCGACTAAATTTTTCATTTTGGAAAATTTTCACTAAATTCTAAAATGCAAAGGAAAAAAGTCAGAGTACTTTTTTGTTTTTGATTGTCGACACTCTAAAGGCTGTAATCACTGCAACAGTGGGAGAACATTTTTTTTTTTTTTGAGACTCGTTGCTGTATAATGGATATTAATGTAAGAAAAAATTACTGTACATACACACATATATCCTCAAACTTTGAAAACATCTGATGCAATACTTTTCTTCCAATCAATTCCCAAAAATCACCCCTATTTTTGGCTATCACACTAATGGTGCCCTTAAATCAAACAATAGAGAATATGCAGATGGCCATACTATTGATTTGATTACGTATGACCGTAGCTTGGTTCAGTCGTTTTTTTCTTCATTGAAAAATGACAAATGTAGTAAAATATGAACCTAGCTACGACTACTTACAACAAAGACATGGCCAACTGCGGGGTGAAACAGCATTATACGCCCCCTTCTAAACTTTGGCCATTACTTCTAAACTTATTTAAAAAAAGTGGAGGAAATGAAGCAGATAAATCTGTTTATGCATAATAAATTCTGCACATGATAACGCATTAAAAGCTTAGAAAATTGTTGTTATATTTGTTGTTTTAAAATTTGTTTTCAACTCATTATAAACAAGTTCGACTGTAACCAATAGAAATTAAAACAAAGAAGCAAAGCACTCACTATTCTCTTGTAAATTATTTGTTTCAATTGCTGATGTTGTTATTGTTGTTGCTGTTGCTGCTGCTGCAACAGTTGTTGCTGTATTCATTGTTGTTGTTGTTGTTGTTGTTACTGTTGTACCAATAGCTGATGATGTATTCTCTTGATTACTCACAATTGTTGTTACAGTTTTTGTAACAGTAATACCGCTTAAATTACGTCTATTATTTAAATCCTCACCTGAACCAAGATAATCCTTAACACTATCAATTGTTATATCACCAACACTACTTGATACAGTTGTATTATGTAAATTCTCATCACCATTTTCACGTACTTCCTCTATCTGTATTATTAATTAATAAAGAAATTTTTCAATAAAAATAATAATCAATAACAAACCTTATCATTATCCGTATTACCATTAACTAATGATACTTGTTGTTGTGATTGTTGTTGTTGTTGTTGTTGATCTAATTGTTGTTCATTACTTTCATCATGTTCAGAACCAGCATTTGATGTTGTATCATCACGTACACCAACAGGTAATGATAGATAACAACGTGCATTTGTTACACAAGATGATGCTAATGATATTCTTTGTAATTCAGATGATGAATGCAAATATAGAGCTTCAGCATTCTTTGTGAATACCAACGAAGAAATTCCACTAAAATTCATTATTATTATTATTTAATAAAAATTAATTTTTAATTAAATTACTTGATATCTTCACGTTTGATTGCTGCAGCATTTAATTGTCTCTTCAAATCTGGTATACTTAAAACTAAACAATCACCTAAATTCGTTAAACATAACAAATCAATTTCTTTATGTTCTAATTGTTGTTGTTGTTGCTGTTGTTGTTGTTGTGGTGATTGTGGCTGTTGTGATTGTTCTTGTATTGGACATGAAAAAATACCAAATGCCATCCGTCTTATACGTGCACCTTCATGTGCTGTTAATTTATATTTACAAAATGCTTTAACTGATGGTAATGTGAATATTTTAAATTGTTCTTCAGATGCTATAATAACACGATGTGATTGTTGTGTATCAGGTAATGGTGCAACACCTTTTTCAACTTCTAATGGTTCCGGTAATGGTTTATTTGAACCATCTAATACAGCAATACCGATAACTGGTGCACGATGTTTTAATTGTATTTCTTTTGCTATTTGACATATTACATCGTCTTGTTCACGTTTAGCACCAGATGGTACCGATATTGTGAATGTATAAACTGTACCATTATTTGTACCTGCCCATAATGTTGGATTTGTATTTTGTACTAAAATTATAATAATTTTAATAATAAAATAAATTACATAAGGTATTATAATTGGAACCTTGATCCAATTCTCATTTATTACCATTAATTAAAAAAGTCCTTGCAAAATATAAACAACGTACAAATGAACTCATAGAATCATCAACTGGACGTGCTTCAATCTGTCGTTCTACAGGTTTAGCTTCTAAAATATTTACATTATCATCTTTACGTTGTTGTGGTGATTCTGGTGTTGTTGTAGCTGTTGTTGTTGTTGTCCGGCGTGTTGATCGACCTTTCCTCAAACGTCTAAACGATTCACGTAGTGATTTCTTAAAGGATTTCCTACGTGAAATCGGTGTATCTCCAGCTCCACTTAAATCTAATCAATTCTTATTTATTATAAAATAATCACAATTAAAATAACACAAATAATTACCATGAGGATTTAATGTACATTTCACCATAACCGGTTTATTTTTAATATAATCGAATAATGCTAAACCGTGTGCAGTACCGGCAGCAACAAGGCCCCAATCAGCTTGTAAAACACATGCTGTTATAGCTGCTGGTGGATGTATTTGCAAGATTGTTGTTGCTTGAAAACCACGTGGTTGTATTAATTCAATTTTTTTCGGTGCTAATTCATTATGTCCTTTCCATACAAAATTATCACGATCATTAACAATATTCATGGTTGTTAATTTCATTTCATTTTGTAAAATTTCCGTATCAAATTTTGCTATAATTATATGTCCAGCTGTACCAGCAACAATCAATATACCACTTAATGGACATAATACAACTTTTTTAACAGCTAAACGTGGATCATCTGAATATGGATCGAATATACCAATTTTACGAAATGGTGGCCATTCTTCTTCATCTGCATCATCCGGATCAGGAGATGGTGCTATTAAAAAAATTTCGTTAATTAAATCAATTAAATCAAATAATTAATGATTAATTACCATCTAAATCATCGCCAGTAAAGAATTGAGATGTACTAAATTTATAAATTAATGTTAAATTAACAGAACCAGCATCCCAGAATTTTACACTACCATCTTCATGGCCTGTTAATAATAATTCACGACGTGGTTGTGTACCTTTTGCACATAATAAATTACCACCATCTATTGGCCATGGACGAATTGAATATAAATGATTTGTTTGCGCTTTACCAGCATCTTTCAATTGCTCCCATAATTCTTCTGGGACACCTATTATTTATACACACCCCGAAAATATCGAAAAAAAATCATTTGAATTATTTTAAGAAAAAATTTGAAATTTTACCAGAAACATGTTGGCTACAAGTTATAGCTGATGCGTGCAATGAATTCAAATATGGTAAATTCATCATTTTCCATTCTTTATTTTGTAAATCAATCACGACTAATTCTTCCTCAGCTAAAACAACTAAAGCTTCCGGTTCTGGCTTTGTTGTTAAGATTGTACCATTTGTTGTTTCATCACCATTTTCAGATGGTTGGTCGACTTTTGTATCGATTATTAAGAAATCAATCACCTAGATGACAAAAAAATACTTGTCAAAACCAAAAATAAGCATTTTTTGCAAAAAAAAAAAACACGAACACATAAACGATGCAGGGTGTAATTCCCGTTTACAATTTTCCCCAAATGAAATAAAATTAAAAAACATCCCTTTAAAGGGGAAGATCATTAAAAGCTAGTTTTTTCTCCACTATTTAAGCTCGCCTTAGCAAGATCTTGGCTTAAATCAAACCAATAGTAGGCTTACACACATTTGGGTGGAAGTCCGTTCATGTACCTGTTCAAATGTCTGCTAATGCACGCTTAAGTCGATTTAAGGCAGGGTCTTATAAGGCGACCTTAATAAATAGAGGTAAGAAAAGAAGTAGTTTTCGACTGAATACCGGGTGAGCCACGTAAGACGAAAAGTTTTTATGGTAACTCCCTGCCATTATTTGGAGAGTGATTCGAAAAATATTTCAAAGATTTATAGGAAGTGCCCCAGAGAACATTTTAATAAAATTAGAACCTTGTAGCTCATTTGGAAGTTGGTCAAAAAACGTTCGTTTTCGGCAAGGCCGGGATTCTTAAAAACTAGCTAAAGACTCAAAACAACTAATAATGACTCAGAGATCCTACCAACATTGATTTTTTTTCGTTCTTTTCCATTTCATTCTAGAAAAAATGCGAAACATTCCCACCTATTCCAGAAGAAAATTAGGAAAAACGACAAAAATCAACCGTAGATGGATAATCGAGTCAGTTAAGCAATAAGTCGCCAGAAACGAGCATTTTTGACCAACTTCTAAATGAGCTACGGGGTTCTAATTGTGCTAAAATGATTTTCAGATACCCTCATATAAATCCTTGAAATATTTTGTCAAATCGCTCGCCAAATAATGGAAGTAGCCATAAGAACTTTTCGTCTTTCATGACTCACCCGGTATATTCAAAAAGGGTAAAGTTGGATGATTTTAAGTGTATATGATTAAGGATTGTCGTTTTATTGATCTATAGGGCACAAACACACGAAAATCATGCAATTTATCCAATATTTGATATCTGTTGGGGATAAAAATACATTTCTCCCTTAAATTCCTTGAATAATAAAGGGAGTTTCACCCTCGATACGTCTATTTATAGAACACAAAAAGAAACACGAAAAATCTACAAAAATCATGCAAATCATCACACAATTTTTGTACCTCGTTTCCGTAATTTTCATCCTCTGTATCGGAATTTTGATTTGTTTTCTAAGCACACAAAAAAGTATTTATTTCATTCTTTATTTTCTTGCTATTTGCTTTTTTGAAATTATACTCTTTTGGCGCGTTTTTTCGAAAAATGCCGAGTGAAATTTTAACTTGCAATGGAAGTTGCGTGCGCAATGTAAAGACAACAAATCAAGCCGTTCAAACACATGGTCACCATAGAAACAAAGAGAACGCGGAGTTTTTGAAAATTTGAAAATTTTAGCTTTAGAGTAATTTCATTTTGAGTTTTTCTTTAATTTTTACGTTCCATTTGGCTTTCGCCTCGCCTGATAACCTTCAGGACTTGTACCATAAAAACGGTCATTACAATCATTGTTTGGTGAGACCTACAATCGTACTCGTGCTCGCAAAAGTTCAGTTTCTAGACTTGTGATACGAGTAATTATTTAGTGACGCCAAAAAAGTATAACTTATACCAAATTGCTGTTATAAATTTTACCCAATTCGTATTGAGCTCCTATAACGGACGATTCGAAAACTATTTTAGAAGAGCCCATAAAGAACATTTTAGCAAAATTAAAACCACGTAGCTCATTTAGAAGTTGGTCAAAAAAAAACTCGATTTTGACGATGATGCAATTTTCAAAAACGAGTAATACATGTTAAACTACTTAGAATCACTCTCAACATTTTCTTAAGTTTATTCTGGAATAAGTGGGAATGTTTCGTTTTTTAGAATACAATGGAGAAAAACGAAAAAAATCAATGTTGGGGGGAGGGGTCTCCGAGTCATCCTTCGAAAATTACGACATTGTTCAAAACGATCGTTTTTTTGAACAACTTCCAAATGAGCTACGCGGTTCTAATTTTGCTAAAATGTTCCCCAGGGACTCTTCTACAAATACGTAAAATATTTTTGGCAACCAATAGGAATTTCATACGAATTGGGTACATTTACAGCAATAAACTAATTTATTTTTTTTAAATTTGTTTCTCAGTAGATTAACAATAAATAAAATACGTACCTTACTAGTAAAATCGAAACAAACGTGTTGTTCATCATGTATAACAGAAACTGTATATTTATCACTATGATTAGCACGTTGTAAACCACCAGAGAAGACAATTAATGATTTATTATTTAAATGTTTACGTAAAATTTTCGGTATTGATCTACATGGAAATGGACCATATGTTGTTATTGGATCTTGTATTGGTTTCTCATTTTGTTCTATATCCCATATCATATAACTACCATCATTATGTGAACTTATAAATAATTTACCATCATCATACCAACATAATGATTCTAATTGTTGATTTGATATAAATGTTTTTATTGCTGTATTATCTTGACGATTCCATAAAACAATTAAACCACGATTATAACCGATTAATATATGATTTGGTTGATTTGGTTGTTCATGGATAGCTTCAACAGCACCTGGATTCAATTTATAATCTTGTGGTACACTAGAATTTTCATTTAATAATTTTTTTAAAAACAAATTCTTATCATTAAAATAAATAATCATACTTTTGCATTACAACATCTTGATAGATAATATCCGGTGTCATTGTGAATGTTATTAAATCTAATAAATAAATATTACCACCTTCTGTACCTAATAAAAGGTATTTTCCATTGCTTTCACAACATATCGTTGAGATTTTCTTTAATTTCCCTTCTAATGATTGTTGTTTGATTTCAATTAAACTACTCTTATTAATCTCCCATAGATGTAATGAATTATCATCGCATAATGTTACTAATCTACCTTGATTTATTAAAAATACAATTTGTATTATTGCTAATGGTTGTTGATGTTGACCATAAAATTCACAACCAGGACGACCAAATACTTTAACAGCCCCAGTAGCTGTACCAATACATAATAAACGTAATTGTGGATCCCATGCTAATGCTGTTGGTTTATGTGGAAAACCATGCTGGAGTGTCTAAACGACAAACAAAATAAAGAACCGTTATGATTAGTCATCATCAGTTTTATCTATATGGAATAATCATCAGATTATTCGATTTTCATGATGATAATAATAATCCGAAAAACGACAATCGATACTTGTTTATTAATTGATAAAAATTGATAAGAATTGTTAAAAAATATGTTGAAATTATTGGAATTAAATTTCTATTGTTTACATAACAAAAAATAAAAACACCAATATTTAATTAAATTATTACGATTAAAACCTTGATTTTTACATTCATACAACTTTATCAAATTCCTAACATTACCAAACTCATTTTTTAATTCACCTCTCTCTTTAGATTTATGTAAAACTAGAACTATGGAAATCTCGAATTACTGTACATTTATGTATATATGTATAAAAAAAAAAAAAATAGCGGATTTAGAACAAGTCGACTGTGATCATTGTTGATTGTCTTTTGTTTGAATCTAACATTAAAGTAGGCTATATTAACCTAATTTAATTTTTTGTAATTTTCTTATGAAATTTTTTTTAAAAAATTACACAATTTCTAGTTTATTTAACATCAGATAATAATGATAATAATAATAATAATAATAGCACCTGTAACGTTCACCTATCCCTAGAATTGATTACAAATTGTTTGTATTTGATGATAAGATAACAAAATATACAAAGATTACAACAATTTTTTCGTTTAATTACATTTATAATAAATCATAAGGGTGCAACTTACCCTCCTGTACGAAAATAGCTCTTTTTGTAATTTCTGTCGTTCAGCTGTTGGATGTGGTCCTTTTGCTTTTATAAACTTGAACATTGTCGGTATCTACCCTTGTATAAATCGAAAATTAATCAAATTAAACAATAATAATAACCTTCATTTAATTATTTATAAATAAACATAGAATGCTTAAATAATAATAATAATAATAACAATAAAACAATCCCTGACATATGTCATAATTTACACCCCTACTACTACGATTTTTCTTTTCAAAAAAAAAACAAACATCAAAACACCTCTGGCCAACGCCTGCTAACTTCATTGTGAATTTTTCGAAATACAATAATTACCTGTATTTTTTCTTTCTCCTATTTTTGTTCTAATACAATTAAAATTACACAATAACGGAAATTTTCACACAAATTATTTAAAAATCAAAGGCACGAGGAAAAAATTCGTAATTTTCTCTCTATCTAACCGTATACTAACGCACCATTTACACGTAGCTGATCGTTGAGTCACTGACCGGCTTAAAATGAAAAGTAGGCGGAGATTTAGTGTTTTTTTTCATTAACCCCCACTATTCTGGTACCAATATGAAAACAAAAAAATCACTAATATCATTTCATTGTAAAAAAAAATACAATTAATCTATTAGTAAATTATTGCAACTAAAACAATAATTTAAAGTTGTGGAATTGTTGAAAGTTTCAACAATTGTCGAATATCGCATCTGTGGTGTTAATGTATCGTCGATTGTTTGTGTTGATAGCCAATGGGAGAATCTTGTCGATTCGGCTGAAGTTAGTTGCGAATCATTTTCAAATATTGGCGCCTAAAATTTTAAAAATTAATAATTGATAAACAATAGATAATAAAATTATAATACTCGACATAAATTGCATAAATTATTACTAGAATCGATTGCTAATTTATCACCAGTTTTTAGAATTGTTGTAATAGTGGCAGGATAATTGTTTTGTAAATCACCAACGAATTTCATCATCAAATTCTGTACGGAACTATAAGGATTTTTGTGGATTTTCTTAAAAATTACCGTCTCTAAATTATTGAAATTGTTATAAAATACCAATTCTTTCATATCGAATTGGCGTAAAGGTCGTAATATTTTAATATCATCCCTGGAATCACAAATACCCTAAAACTCAATTATCTCGATTTTCTATAAGGAATTAAACGAATCAACGATATACTGACTGCATCTAGAGGCACTTGTGAACCACGTCCTAAGGAAACATCGCTCAATAATTGTGCGGCAACATCTAGAGATGTATCTGGAAGGAAAACAAATCGACATTGTAGCTTCCTGGCAATTTCCACATAGAAATTTCTAATAGTAATTTGAAGATAATCCAATTTCTTGGTCAAATTCTTCTGTTTCTCCACAAATAAATCCAATTGTTGTCCATCGTTGGCATTCAATTGTAACTGTTTCAGATCCGTTGTAATTTCATTATTATTTTCGATTATTTGCGTGATTTTTGCAAAATTTACAGGAAAATTAAATCGTCGAACTTCATTTTCCACATTTTCCAATAATTCATATCGATCATCTAACGGTAATTCTGTATTATCTACAAAAATATCAAAAATTTGTTACTATTGTTGTTTAAGGTTTTAAAAGTCTAACTTTCTAGGTAGAAAACTATGGGTTCAAAGCGTAACTTCTTATGAGTGTTCAACTCTAATCCTGTTCGTAAAAAATGCAATAAACTTGTGGTAGGATGACCGCCTTTATACACAATCAATACACGATCATTTGGTCGAATTAATTTCAATTTTCCTATAGTTGATTTGAATTTATGTGTTGCACCCTGTAGAAAACATATTCTACAATATTTATCTTTTGAACGTAATAGAATACATGGTGTATTTTCACGGCATTTATTACATTTCTCTGATCTATAATAAAATTAATAAAAGTGAGGTTATGTTAAGACTTTATGAAAATTATAAAAATTCTTTACAATGATGATTTTTCTTTGATGGACATCAATTTTAATGCTGTCGTTTCATTGAAATTATCGTCGCCATCACCTAAACTGCACATTTTATGATTATTTTATATGAAAAATTAAATGAACATAACCTCAATTATTTGGTCATGTGTCAATGAAACAAAAGAGGTTTGTCGCAGAGTCGCAGCTAAAGCCTCATTTACACCGATGTGGGTGGCGCATACGAAGTAAATAAATGAACTAATGATATTTTGATGGATTATTAGTAAAAATCTCAATTTAATTCCATTCGGATATTATTAATAAGAGAAGTATGAGCAAAAATCAAGTAAAATGAATTGGAATGTATGCGCTCTACGTTTTATTGTAATATAAAACAAGCCTTATATTCGATACATTAGAACTACTTTTTTGAAGTAGCTCGTTTTGAAATACTATTAATCATAGACTATTAATGACTATTATTTTTAAGTAGGACGCTGTTGCCAAGCTGATTGATAAAATGATGCAGGGGCGGGCCGTTAAATTTGGAGGCTCAGGGCTCACACTGATCTGGGTACTACCTAACCGAATTTGCATAGGTTTAGGTTAGTTGTAGTAACACATTCGCCAATTTGTTGCAAAATGATTATTTTTAATAGGTTAAAATACCACCGTGTATTATTGAAATCATTTTCCGATTTTTCTAGAAAATATTGAAGCATTTCCTTATTTGATTTTTATCTCATGCATGAGCTTTCAAATCAAGCACTGTACAATGGCTTATCTTTAAGATTGTACAAAAAGTCATTGGGCCAAATTTTTTTCTTCTCGATGGGAGAAAAAATATATAAAAAAAAGCTAAATAGCGCATATTGTGTGGACAAACGGAGTGTATACTGGTACTGCACTGAACATAATTTAATATTTTCTCTTATTTTGAATTTGAATTCTTTTTATTTTTATTTTTTTCGATACAAACGTACGGGGCTCTGGGCTGCAACCCATAAGGATCATGCCTAAGTCCGCCTCTGAGATAAAGCAACGCAAATGCTTGAAAGCAGGCCCCTTCCACTTATATTGGTGGGGGGTTCTACAGCTCACGTATTTATGGACAATTCCATCCAGGGGGCGCTTGAGAAGTTTTGCTTTCTCGATTGTGGCGACGCGTAGAGGCAGAAACTAGAACTAGGTGTAAAATAATAGTTTATGTTAACGGAGAAAGATGTCGCTAAGTAAAATTCAAAAATCAACGGTGTTGGCAACTTATGAGTTTTCCCCTAACATAAGAAATAACATACAAAAAGGGTTTTTTTTGCAGGAATCTTACTCAAATTAAAAAATCTCAATATTAGACAGAGGAAAAACTACATTTTCGACGTACTTGTATTTTACAAAATTTTATTTTAGACGGCTGTAGTTGAAATTTAGGGTATTTTAAGATCGCGTTTAGGGGAAAAAATTAAATGTTGGCATTAGTAGCAATTTAGTCCTATGTTTAGTCATCGAAAATTGCTTGAATTTGACAGTTTTCAGCATCTTCATCTAACTTATTTCTTTATTGTTAATTTTATTTGGTTTTTCAAATCTAAGAACCCGTAAGTATTATAAAAATGATTTTATATATTAAAAAAATATTTAATATTACCGTTTCAAATGAAATTTTTTTAAATTTAGATGTATGTGAGCTGTGCCGAGATCCCGGGAATGAAGTCCCATTGTATTATTTTTCCAAGATCATAGCAAAGTGGGTAAATTTTCACAACAGTATATTAGGTAATTGTATATACTGGGTACTGGGGTTCTCACGTTTTATATGGAGCGATTCATTTCATATGGATCAAGTCGAATGAAAATGAACATCAGCACGTTCATCATTTACGTACATACGTATGTATGTATACATAGTTGATTTATTTAGAATACCTACTTTTATTTGCTTTCACTTGTTAATTCAATTCAAATTTTTTAGTTTAAATATATTTATATTTAATTTATCTTGTCTTGTGTATTAATAGTACCTTTAATTGATTTCAATATATGTAAATACAATCAAAATAAGATTTAAATTTCCCGCATTTTTTTCATTAAGTTATCCTAGTTTTAAACCACAAGCTACAGCGCCGCCTGGATGGAATTGTACATAAACGGTGGAATATTTGACGTCAGGAAGTGGGGGGTCTATCTAGTCTATGCTTGAAAGACTGCATGTTGGCAACGTTGCTATCTACTGCATACCATAGTTACCTGCTAGGATACTAGACGCAAATGAACTACCTTAGTTATGATATTTGGCGGCTTTTTTAAAAGTGGCACGTTTTATTAATTCTGTAAAATTTAAATGAATCATCAATGTCTGGATTTTCCTTACCTTAATTTGAAATTAGATTCAAAATTTGTTTACAGATAATGTAGTAGCGAGAATTTTACTATAAATGGAACAAAAAAATCCGATAATTTCAAGTTTATTTTTAAACTAATGATGTCGCTATATAATTATAAAGAAAGTTATTTTTTGTAAAAGAAAAAGAAAGAAAGGACCAATAAAAAACCGTTACGTAAATGGTGTTGTTTTTAAATAAAAGTAAAATGAAACGGAAATTAGGTCAATGTATAAAGATGACTTAGAAATCTTGACAAAACTTGAGAAAGGTAAAAGTTCGTATTTGTATAAAAATATAGCAACTTTATCTGTACATAACTGTTTCGTTTTCTCTTTATTTATCGTCTGTAACTAAAAATATACAAGATTCAATAATAAGACGGAAATTTACACAATTTCTCCTTCGTTATTTACAAAATTTTTAAAAAGACCGCCTCATCTTATATCCTACTATCTCATTTTGATCTATGTATATCGTCTATTTTTATCGCGCTCTTCTATCAAATTATCGGTGGCAAAAGGCACATTTTACACATCGTAAATATAGACGTAATTACGATTTGTTAAATCTACAAATTATATAATTTTTAAATAGCAATAAATACCAATTAATCAATCATGTTAAGGTTAAAATTCAATTTATCAACAATATTTTATTGATAAAAATAATTGCGTTGTTATTAGAAGAAAAAGTGGGTTACTAGATTTTCGATTTTTTTTGGCGTTTTTCTTTTGTTGACCATTATAATTATTATAGGCTACTTTGTTCCTGTATGAAAGCATTGTTTCTTTGCCTTGATAAAAATAATAAAAGACGAAAAAAAAAAACGATAACAATGGGTATATGTGTCGAATTAACTGTTTCTTTATCAAATCGATAAGTTTCAACACAATAATAGCTTGAGAAAAAAATGATAATTGTTATAATAAAAATTTGTTTTGTTTCTATAAACAGTATTTACGCTTTAGGATTTTTTTGTTTTGACGTGTCTTATTAATAATTGAATTAATTCGTCATTAAATAGATAAACTATTGGAAAAGGAATTATTGAATATTTGATAAATAGTCTATTGATAATTTAGGAAAAGACACGTCATGATTTAGTCTTAATTATCGGCAAGTATACTGGTTTTATTATATAAATAAACGAGGAGAAATCGAAAGAAATGCGCAGTCTTTTATACGACTTTCACCAAATGTTAATCCACACATCATTCTATTCTATTCCTTCATCATCTCAACACTTGTAAAAATTCAATTTTAAAATTTTTAAAATCACCGCCCTTTCACCCTTCAATTGTTGTAACTCTAAACACATCATGTACAGTGTTACCACACTCAAATAGATAAGGCCGATATTTTTTTTAATTTTTTTTTTGGAATTTTAATCAATTTGTCAGGAAGACGCGTGTGATTCAGTTTTTCGTAGAAACGTGCGTGCGGATTAAATGTTAAAAATGGAAATTTTAACAAATACAACGCTCTTATTAACAATTTCAATCGGTTTTTGTGGATTTTTATTGTTTTATATTTTGAAACTTATAAGAAACGAACAGGCGGCTAGGGACACCACCAGTAAGTTGAATTGTTTCAGATTTTCATTTGTTTTTTTACACGTTTGTTAATTTTACATAGAACACATTTAATTTTATTAAAATTTTTAATTATAATTAGTGATAAAGTTGGAAAATTGTGCGAAAATCTAATGTTAGCAAATAGGTTAGATAATTTTTGGTAAAATTTTGAATTTTTTAAAGTTAATTTTGAAAGAAAAAATTGAGGTTATTTTCATTATATTACTATCTTTTTTTAACATATCCGTATAATTATAATATGACAAAGATAGTGAGATATAAGTTTTGTTAATTATGAATTTTTGGAAAAATTTCCAGGTAAGAAAATAACGGAAAAGAATGAACAAAAGAAAATACAAAGTGGTGGGGGTAGTACTAGCAATAAAAATAAAAAGAAACAAATTGATAAACATTCACAACATACAAAGCAAAGTCAGTGGTTGTTAACAACGTTAAAAGGCCATACTGAACAAGTTTTGAATATTGATATATCAACAAATGGGAAATATTTAGCTTCATGTAGTGAAGGTAATATAATCAACAATTCAATTATTCATTTATTTTAAATTTAACATACCTCTATATTCTTTTTCCCAATTATTTGATAAAGAAAAAAATGAATGATAACGGTGTAATTTTTGTGATATCATACGTGTGTTTCATAGTGTTGTTAATTGTTGTTTTAAAATTGTACAGATTCCGTGGATAACTGCGATAATACATCAACATCATCAACAACAACAACAGAGATAACAACGACGTCGACAACGACGACAACAACAACAACAACAACACAAGGGAAGATAATTGAAACGAAAGATAAGAGAACGAAAATAAAACGTAGACGTCGTCGCAAAAAACGTACAAATAAAACAATAATAACAACAACAACAACAATAAAGGTTGATGATAATTGTAACGATAAAATACAGACAATGCTTCCGTTAAAAGAATACACAATATTCAATAATTATCTATTGAAATCTGGTTATAATCCAGATAATGATTTAGTTAAATTATTTGAACGTTATTTATTAACAGAACATGAACAATCTAAAATGGGTTATCCTGTATTTATATCAGATCATGTGAGATTTTATTATCACTATGTAAACAGTCACGATAATCAACTGCCACAACAACAATTACAACAAAAATTAGATGTAAATGCCAAAATTTTTGTACCACAATTTGTGAATGATAATGATGATGATAGCGGACGTAGTTCCGGTAATTCAAGTGATACAGAATCATCATCAATTGTTACAAATACCAGTGCCTATACGAATAATAATAGTATAAATAATATACATAAAT
Source organism: Mylabris sibirica (assembly GCA_039776855.1). NCBI lineage: Eukaryota > Metazoa > Arthropoda > Insecta > Coleoptera > Meloidae > Mylabris > Mylabris sibirica. The sequence goes on along the minus strand of CM077842.1, from coordinate 8,941,958 downwards.
GTGTACGTTGTTCATCGATATTTTCAATTTATAATAATGATATTTATATTGCTAATAATTCTTGTTATTATCATTATGGTAAATTGATTACAATTACATCAGATAATAATCAACGTTATAGTTGTTGTTATAATTATAAAAATACACAAGGATGTACAAGACAACAATTTCATGTATTTAATGGTTATAATTATGGTTGGAATGGACCATTTTATGATTATTTTACAATAACAAAAACAATAAATTTAAATAAAATCAATATATATGGTATAGATTGTGAGATGTGTTATACAACACAAGGTTTAGAAGTAACAAAATTAACAATTGTTAATTTAGATGGTACAATAATATATAATACATTAATAAAACCATGTAATAAGATATTAGATTATAATACACGTTATTCTGGTATAACACCAATTATGTTACAAGAGAATCATGATCATATCAGAACATTAAAACAAGTACAAAATGATTTACAATTATTAATAAATCAAAATACAATTATTATAGGACATGGTTTAGAGAATGATTTACGTTGTTTAAAATTTGTACATAAACGTTGTATTGATACAGCAAAATTATTTCCACATGGTTACGGTTTACCAGCTAGGCATAGTTTAAAAACATTAGTTAATAAATATTTGAAACGTACAATACAGAATCATATTGGACATGATAGTTATGAGGATGCTTGTGCATGTATTGAATTAGTTTTATGGAAAATACGTAAAGATCTACAAAAGGAACGATTATCATCATAAACAAATCGTATTATTATTATTATTATACATTGCTTTTAATTTATTATCACGCATTCATTTTTTTTTTTAATCATTTAACAATTAGAAATAAGTATACCTAGTAATAAGTTTTAAAATGATGATAGTAATAAGAATATGATGTGATAAATTATAAGAATCTCAGATGTTCCTTTGTAATTTGTAAATATTTTTTTAAATGGAAAAAAGACAAAATTACCCCTTAAAAAGAAAGTTATTACGTAATAATAAGATATACGTAGGCTGTGTTTTTTCTGTTTTAATTTCTGTGCTTTTTTTTTGTAAATAAATCTGAAGAAATCGATTAATTTTTTTTTTTCTCTTTGATTGATCTCTCCTTTAGATCGAACGGTATTATTGTGGGATATACGTGATTTAATTCAAGATAATCGCCATTATCGTTCTGTACGTGTTAATATTGAGTTCGATTATGCTACATACGTACGTTGGAGTCCTGATAGTAAAGCATTCCTTATACATAAACACAATGAGAATACAATTGAAGTGTATAAGATTGAGAAAAAGAATAATCAAATTGGGCATGCTACAAAAATTACAACATTTCCTAAAGTATCTTTAATTAATTAATTAATTAACAAGATTAATTAATATTGTTTTTTATAGATCCATGATGTGGATGTGATTGGTTTTAATATTGCTACAAATGGAAAATTTATCTTAACTTGTTCGAATCGTACTGATTTGATTCTATTGAATTTAAAAGGTGATATTTTATGTCGTTTAGATACATATTTAATGACAACAATATGTGCAAAAATATCACCATGTAGCCGATTTGTTGTTGCTGGTGGTTTTGCACCAGATGTTAAAGTATGGGAAATATCATTTACAAATTATAATAATATCGATGATATTATTGGTGAATTTAAAGATGCTAAACGTGTCTTTGATTTAACTGGACATCGATCTGGTGTTTATGATATTTGTTTCGATTCAAATTCTACACATATTGCTACAATATCCAAAGATGGTACATGGAGATTGTTTAATATTAATGGTAAGTTGATCTATGAACGTATTTCTTAGTATACTTCATTTATTATTTCTTATGGGAATAATCTATAATCCTCTTATACCTACTATTAGAAAGTTGATGCTTTTGAAATTAACTTGTATTGTTATCTAGTGGTCATTTCCTGTTTTATTTTGAGGGTTGAAATCTATGTTATTTATCCCTTTACGGGTAATTAAGTTTATCTACCTGTTATGGCTAATTTGAAATAAATTGATAGATTTTCGAGTTTCGTGAAATTTTGAGGATTTTAAATTTTTACCTAAGCCGATAATTGAAGACGTTCCTTTTTTCTTGTTAAAATAAGTCTTATTGTGCAAATTTTAAGGCATTTCTATTTATTTTAAAAATTTGAAGGTCTGAGGTAGACTTTTCATTGAAATTAGTCATTGTAAATAAGTTTCTTGGTAAACAGGGTGTATAGTTGTCGACTGAAAATAGTGAATCTTGTAAGAAAAATCTAATTTACGTTTAGGCGTAAGATTCATTTTTTTCAGTCGACAACTATACAATGATATTTCACCTCGCTGTTGGTCAGGCCATTGCTATATGGAGTCGTAGCTTGGTTCATTTTTTACCACATTTGACATTTTTTCAACGAAAAAACCAGCATCTGAACCAAGCTATGGCGCTACGTAAATAGCGTTGTATGTCAAGTATTAATTATAAATAATTAAAAATTCAATAAAAAATAAAATTGTTTTCTAGAGATAGGTGTTAAAATTTCATTAATTATCTACAAATTGTTTTTAAAAAATACTCCGTTGTAGACAGGTAATAAATCAAATTATAAGGCATTTTAGTTGTTTGCAGTTCATTTATGATCGATCGTTGAACTCGCTTTATTTACGTTTTTGTTTTGTTTTTGTTATTATTATTATCATTGATAAGACTTGTTATTTATCAGATTTTCGTCTTTTTTATAGTTGATTACAAAAGAGGTGAAGATCCTCATTTGATAATATCAGGCACATATGAACAAACATCAAATACACCATTAATTGCCTTATCACCGGATGCTCAAGTTTTAGCAATTGCTAATAGTAATTCATTATATTTTTATAATTTAATAAATGGTAGTTTAGATCATGTAATTCATGATATTTTTATCGGTAAGTTTATTAATTAAAATAAATATTTTGTAATTATTATTTTTTTTATTTTTTTTAAAGGTAATATTACATCAATTCTATTCGACTCGTCTGGTAAATATTTATTTATTAGTGGTGATAAACATATAAAAATATTTCATAATATAACTGGTTATCGTTGTCAAATACAAATGGCTAAAGAGAAATTGAAACAATTACAACGCCAACAACAGGCAGCAATGAAAGAACGTTTGGAACAATTGGTTAAAGATTGCCAAAATCGTATTGCTGCAATTCTTGGAAATTAATTAAATTAAACAAACACACACATACATGCACACAAATATTAATTAAATAATAATAATTACGATTCTTATTACTATTATTAGTATTCCTTCCATTATGGCAGTTTATTATTATTGGTTAAATACTAGACATACGTTATATTAAATTATTTATAATAATTGTTATTGTTGTTGTTTCGAACTTCAATAACAACAGGACTAGGACTAGTTCGTACAGTTGTCGGTGATGAACTAGTACTGTTAAAACGTTTCGTTATCGATTTGATCTCTTTCGATTCAATCGTTTCTGTTAAATTACGATTATTCGGTATTGTTTTCTTTGTATAACTTGTTATTGTATTTGTTACTATCGGTTGATATGGATCGTTATTATGCGTTGTTGTATGATACATTTCTGAATAATCAGTATTTGAAGCACCACTATTACTAGGAATTATCGATTGATGTTGATGCGGATGTAGATGATGGTCTTTTAAACGTGTCGGTGTTTCATTAATATCGTTCTCTTGTAATGTTTGATACAATTCCGGCGCTCGATCTTGGAGACCTTTCAAAAATATCCGTTTTCTTCGATCTGGTTGTTGTTGATCGATCGTTTCGTTCAGATCGCGCTGACTACGGCTCAAAATCGATATTAAGCCGGGACTTTTCAAATCCAGACCGTTATTGATGCGTTTTAGATTGTCGGATTGGTGGATGTTGAAGCTTTGACTGCGTGATAGATTTGAACGGTATGTACGTGCCGGTTTTGCTGGCGGTTCACTTTTCAATATCGATGGTGGTGGTGGTGGTGGTGTTGAGATTGTATTAATAATCGACACATTTATTGTATTATCATTGTTATCAGTAGATTTCTCTAGACGTGTTGGTGTTTCATATTTGTAATATTTCGGATGTTGGTGTGGACGTCTTGGTAATGTTTGGGAATAACGTTGATTTTGATCGTTTGTATTTTTGTTTACTAAACCAGTGGTGGATTTACTGAAACGGCCCAAAGTACTCTGTGATCTGGTAATTAACAAAAAAAAACACACATCATTTATGCTGAATATAACTGAATTAGAGAGTGAGTCAAGACCAGTGGCGGCTCTTAGGCTGAATTAGTGGGGGTGCTGCACTCATGCAGACACATGCTAACAACGGCATCAAGAAAGAAAAAAAGAAGAGCAGTAGAGAAGAGAAAGGAAGAGAAAAGAGAAACTAAACTAGGAGAGAGAGAGAGAGAGTGAGAAAGAAGGATAAGGAGGAGGAGGTAAGGAAAAAGACAAAATGTAAAAAGAAAGGATGACAAGAGATAAAGAATGACGTGCAAAAGATTACGGTGGGGGGGGGGACAAGAGAGAGGAAGACAAGGTGATAAAAAACGAGATAAGAGAAAAAAGGACAGGGGTGAAGAAATGAAAAGAAAAACAGGAGAGAATGAGAGTAAGACTGAAGACAAAGAAAGGCATAAGAGAAACGGAAAAAAGACGATAGGTGAGAAGAAAAATAACAGAAAAGAAAGAAAGAAATGAAGAAGAAAAGATGGTAATGAAAAGAGACAAAATACAATGAGAAAAAAAGGCAGTAGAGAAAGAAAGCGAGAAATACATGAGTTAGAAAAAAAATAGTGAGACTATGAGGTGGGGGTTAGAGAAGGAGGAAAGAAAAATAGAAAATGCAAAGGATGGGTGATGTCAGAAACAAAGGGTGACAAGAGAGAGAAAAAATACAGAGGAAAGGAAAAAGAAAAACATAAGTGAAAGACAAAAGACAAAGATAGTTAAAAAATAAAAAAGAGGAAGGAAAGGTGATAAAAAAACGAGAGACAAGAGAGAAAGGATAGGGGCTAAAAAATGAAAGATTACAGGAGAGAAAGAGAAAGAGAGAAAAGAAAAACAGGGAAGAATGAGAGAAATATTGAAGACAAAGAAAGGCATAAGAGAAAGGAAAGAAAAGGAGGCGACAGGTGAGAAGAAAAAAACAAAAAAAATGAAGAAAAAAAGAAAAGATGGCAATAGTCATGACAAAAGACAAGACCCAAAGAGAAAGAGAAAAGGCAGTAGAGAAAGAAAGAAAGAAATACATGGTAGAGAGAGGGAGAGAGAGAGAAGGACGAAAGAAACATTGAAAATGCAAAGAAGAATGGGTGATGAAAGATAGAAAGAAAGGGTGACAAGGGAAAGAAAAAAGACAGACAGAAAAATATAGAGGACATAGAAAGAAAAAAGAAAAACATGAGTGAAAGACTGAAGACAAAGAACGAAAAAACATATAAGAGAGAAAGAGAAGGTGATAAAAAACGAGAGATAAGAGGAAAAAGGACAGGAACTAACAAATGAAAAGATTCCAGGAGAGAAAAGAAAAACAGGCGAGCATGAGAGTAAGACTGAAGACAAAGAAAGGCATAAGAGAAAGGGAAAAAAATAGACGATAGATGAGAAGAAAAATAACAGAAAAGAAAGAAAGAAATAAAGAAGAAAAGATGGTAATGAAAAGAGACAAAACACAACGAGAAAAGAAGGCAGTAGAGAAAGAATGAGAGAAATACATGAGAGAGAAAAAAGATGGTGAGACAATGAGGGAAAAGGGGTAGAGAAGGAGGAAATAAAAATAGAAAATGGAAAGGATGGGTGATGAACGAAAAAAAGGGTGACAAGACAAAGAGAAAATACAGAGGAAAGGGAAAGAAAGAAGAAAAATATGAGTGAAAGACAAAAGACAAAGATGGTTAAAACATAAGAGAGAAAGAGGAAGGAAAGGTGATAGAAAAACGAGACAAGAAAGAAAGGATAGGAGCTAAAAAATGAAAGATTACAGGAGAGAAAGAGAAAGAGAGAACAGAAAAACAGGGGAGAATGAGAGAAAGACTGAAGACAAAGAAAGGCATAAGAGAAAGGAAAAAAAAGAGACGATAGGACGAGAGAGAGAGAGAGAGGACGAAAGAAAAATAGAATATGCCAAGAAGAATAGGTGATGAAAGATAGAAAGAAAGGGTGACAAGAGAGAGAGGAAATACAGAGGAGAAAAAAGAAAAACATGAGTGAAAGACTGAAGACAAAGAACGAAAAAACATAAGAGAGGAAGACCAGGTGATAGAAAAAACGAGAGATATGAGGAAGAAAAGGACAAGGGCGTATTCAACGTAGGGATATTGAGGTTTGCGTATTTAAAGGCAATTCGATTTCACCTTGTATAGAAAATCATACCTGTAATCGTTATCGATAATCTTCCTGGGTTTAACACCATCATATTTATTCTCACGACCATAAATACTACCAGCAAACGGATCCTCACCCAGATAATATCGTTGTACTGGTTGTTGTTGGTGATGATAACGATTTATATGATTATCATCAATTACATGACCTTTCTGATATGAAGGACTAGATGATCGTTTACTACTATTACCATTACGTTGTTTGGCATTTTTACGTTCAGAACTAGCTGAACGTATCTTACCAACCAATTTTCGTATCGATTGACCTAATTTATAATTAATTAATTAAACAAATTATAAAAAAATTATAATTATTTACCTATAATATTGCCACTTTTTTGTTTTGTTTGTGTCGATGTTGTTGTTGTAATTGGTGCAAATCTTGTTGTTTTCTTATCATTCGTTTTATTTTGTACTATTTGTTGTTTAATAGGTGGTGTTGGATTTCTTGGTGGTGAATAATCTGGGGGTGGTTCCGGTTGTTGGCGTTGACGTTGTTTACGTTGTGGTGGTATCGGTGTTGTTATTATAATTCTCTCATCATTATCATAATCCGGTATTGGGCTGTGTTGTCGTTGAATTGTTGTTGTTGTTGGTGGTGGTGGTGGTGTTGATGACCATTGACTTATCCCTTTATAATTCGCTGTTGTTGTTGTTGTTTGTTGTACAGTTGTTGGTTGATATTCCGGCTGTCGAATCGGACTCGGCGTACGTCTGATTGGTGACGATTTAATTGTAACGTTAAAGAAACTTGTTTTTGGTGGTAATTGTTTCTTGTTTGTTATATCGACTGTATCATGATCATCATCATCATAATTATCGTTAGATGATCGTGATTCACTACCAAAATGATGTTCTAACCATTTTGATGTTTCAACTTTACGTGCCTCTTCTTCCTGATCGAAATCTAATGGTTTCCGTGTTAGAACATCGGTACGGTCTAATGGTGTTGTTGTTGTAGGTGTTGTTAATAACATGTTTGTATTATACCGACGTTGTTGTTGTTGTTGTTGTTGTTTCTTTAAACGTTGTGAAAATCGATCAAAATCAGTTTCATCAATACCATTATGTTTCAAATCATCATCACCATAACGTTCCATCTCAGTTGTTTCTGTTTTATATTTCATCTCATGTCCAATCTTCTTACCATCACTTATATAATCAACATCCTCTTGTTCGCGCACTTTAAACAATCTCTGATGGTTCTCTTTATGTGTATCTATAATTTCTTGATTATTTAATTCATCTGGTAGTTCATCATCGTAGATTTCTTCGTGTTCAGTTGTACGTTGAGATTCTGTAACGATTTTACCATCAGGTCGGACAGAGCTTGATTCTTTCAAATTCTCCGTATCGATCACTTTATTCGATTTGATTGTATCGCGTATCAATCGTGGACCAGTTGAGACAATCCTTCTACCATCATTATCGACAGTTGTTAACACTTTACGTAGATCGTCACGGCCTGAATGGACAGCGGCGAGGAAATCCTGCAAGAAAACCACATTTTTTTTTATTCAAAAGAAACTCGAGATTATCACATTCTAATTATAGCTAGATAGGTCATGGTTGAATTGGGTAAGATTTAGCAGGAATTTCGGTTACTTTAAACAAGTGGTTATGCGTTAGGAGAAAGGCCGATTTGGTGAAGGTTCGTGCCTTGATCGGCTATTGAAGTCGTTTGTTATACTAGAGAAATTGCGTATTTTTTTTTTTTTTTGGTGATTATAGAAATGAAGATTTGTTGTTGGGCCACTTACTTGTTTGATTCTATCGTTAATAACAATCCGGTACGTGTTTAAACGTTAAAAATTGCCTTTCTCTTTTGTTCTTAAATTTTATAAAACACATCACCACGAAGGACGTTGCACTTTTTTATCAAATAAATCACCAATTAATCCATTAATAAAAAAAACCACAAAGAATTGATAATTGGTTTAATTAAGAATTGTAACAATTAATTGAAAAATCCACCTGTTGCTTAGTCTTTATCCGGTGGCTGGTTCGTTGAATGTTGAGAAAGAAGTTTAAGAGACACTGTCTTTTCTCTACACTTGCAAAGCAACTATATACAACATGAACAACAACAAACTAGTCGACCCCGGTCGTTGTCGACAAGCCTCTAATAAAATATTACACCACGAATAATAAATAACAACAACAACAAACCAATAAGATGAAGAGAAACAGAAAGAGAATATTAAACGAAATCAACAAACAACAACGAAAAAAAAAAGAAATTGTATAAACGTGATTTCGTTTTTAAACTAATACGATTCTGTTGACCTATCAGGATTTCCAGAGGTGTGTGAATGTGTAATATAGAAGAAGATGATCAATTTAATCGAACCTATTCACCAGTAATCGCAATCGAGATCTCGATCTTGATTATTTAATAAAAGAAGAAAAAACTCCCAAGTGTCCCCCTCCGATTTTGATGGAATTGACAAGTAAACCACCCAAGATCGAAACTCCCAATTTCGATCATTTTTGTCTTACAGATAGTTCATTCCCTTAGTCAAGTTTAAGGGAGATGTTGGAAGTTGAACTGTCATCTACAATTTTTTTTTCAAATATCTCTAGAATGGCTGTAGTTATTTATCTAACTAGAGTGGAAACGAGGCCTTTGTGAAACAAGTGCTTCAATTGTACGAGTTTCACAAATGCTGTTTCCATTCGAGTTAGATACTCATTTTCTCTACAATTGAATAGAAACTCAAAAATTACGTTATATGACACATGTTCTATGTATTAAAAATTTGTCAGCGTGCGGAAAAGTGGTAATTTCTACTCTAGTGCAGAAAATTGACAGTTTTCTGTACAAATGTAGAAAAAATATTTTTATTTTGTTCGAAAACTAGATGATAGAGATTCACTATATGGCTAAAGGGTTGTAAGGGGGGAATTAGCAATGTTGTAACAGTTAAAGGGTTAATAAAGTCATTATAAAGAGAATTAATAATTGTAAGAATCTGCACAAATTTATACCCTTATCACAGGTTGTAAGGGGTGATTGGTTTAAGATTCATATAATTTGTATTTGTCAAAATAATAAACGTAGTCAAAATTCATCCCTTAATGAAGAGCCCTTATAAATTGTTTATAGGGTAAGTGCTTTAAGTACACTTCTAGTGGATGAAATCACTCCGAAGATAATGCTGTTGGTTCCACTCAGTTATTTCATCTGCAAGTATATGAAACTAACAGACCTAAGCTTTAAGGTGTAGTTTCAGTCCTAGAAGAACATATCTCAGTCTCTTCGAAATCGGAGAGGGACATCTGTGAATGTTTCCTGGTAAGAAGCGCCTATTACGAACCTAAACTAGAAATGCTTTTACGCCAATAAAAAAAAAACATGCATCTCTTAGTTTTTAGTGAAGAAGAACATTTGTCAGTCGTTTCTAAATTGAAGAGGGACACCTGGGAATGTTTCATTGTAAAATGTGCCAATAAGGAGCCTAAACTTTGAGGTGTAGTTTTATCCTCTGTAAGTGTTTCTGCACCGATAAAAACCATGAATCGGTATATTTCAATGAAGAAGAACATATCTCAGTCTTATCGAAATCAGAGCGGGACACCTAGGAATGTTTCCTAGTAAAATGCCCCTAGTATCAGCCTAAACTTTGAGATGTAGTTTTACCCTCTAGAAATGTTTCTGCACCGATAAAAACATTAATCTCTTAGATTTCAATGAAGGAGAACATATCTCAGCATCATCGAAATCGAAGAGGGACACCTGTGAATGTTTCCTAGTAAGAAGCCCCTATTACGAACCTAAAGTTTGAGGTTGTAGTTTCACCCCCTAGAACTGCTTTTCCGCCGATAAAAAAAACGTGCATCCCTTAGTTTTTAACGCAGAAGAACGTACATATGTCAGTCTTTTCTAAATCGAAGAGGGACACCCGGGAATGTTTCATTGTAAAATGCACCTATAACAAGCCTAAACTTTGAGGTGTAGTGTTTGTGCACCGATAAAGAAACATGAATCTTTTATATTTAAATGAAGAAGAATACTTGTCAGTCTTTTCTAAATCGAAGAGGGACACCTAGGAATGATTCCTTGCAAGTTATCCTAATTTCGATCTTCATTATTGAACAATTCTTAACGGAAAAAAGCGGATATTTGAAGCACGATTTTTTTGCTTATTTTTGAAGATGTAGAAACGCACGACGGATCATTGAAAACAGCATTTCAAGGTGCATCACGGCATAGGTTTTCTTTTGGGAAATTTTGATAAAATTCAAAATTACAGAGGAAAATCTTGGGGCATGCATTTTTTGCCTCTTTCCCTCATAACTCAGGCTACATTAACTAGTTTGCAATAAATAATAGATTGTCGATAGTAAATTTTAAAGAATTTTCCAAATTTTCTAGAATTTTTCCGATCGGCTTGTTAGTTTTCCGGAAAATTGTGAAAAACAGAAAAATTGTATTCACTGAATATTTGTACAATTTTGAAGATATAAAACTGGACGGTAGGTTATTTAAAAGCTCACACAAGGGCGAAGCACGACGAATAAGTGGAAAATTTAATTTTTGAAAATAAAATGAGTTTTCCTGAAAATTCTCCAGTTTTTATTTTTACCTATTAAAAATAATTAAAACTGCCGAGAAAATTTAATTTTAAAAAAGACTCCTTAGTTTGCAAGCTACCAGGACCTCGGGGTGGATGTTTTCTAAATCCGCCCTTAATCTCAATCCTGATCCTCATCCAGATTGAGATTGCCCACAAGAATGTGCAGTAAAACAACAGTGAATCACTAAATAGAACTGCTTTAGAATGCCTTTTCTATTTAACACACAATTCTTTAAGTTGACCATTTTTGAAATTCTAGAAAAGAATCAAGATTTGGACTTATGCAGAATCGTCAAAATAGAAACAAAGATTGAAATCTAGACGCTTAAAGGATCATGCAAATTGAATGGAAACCCAAACCTCGACTAGTGAATAATTCAATTTTTCCTACCATTTATAATTATCTCCATTAAAATTACACGTACAGAACACGTTTACATTGTCCATATAAACCTGTCTAGTACGACCATTTCAAGATTTTGAAATCAGAAGACATTCTTTATGAAAATACAGATAGAGATGGAGATATAAATCAATATCCTTATTTGCTTAGAATTTTCAACATTACTAATACCACTAATGTACTACCAGTTTCAGAAAAAAGTGACCGATTTTTTAGCGCTCGCTTCGTGTGAGTCAGGCTGTATCTCTCGTGAGAGTTCCAAATTTGTAAAACCACCCTCTTAACAGAAAATATTTGTATATTTAAATAAATATCCACCCCTTTTTTTGGTTGAATCTAGTCCTTAAAAAATTCTAAGCTGTGCAAATTTTTAAAAGTCTGCTTCACATTGGCCTATAAGTAGTGGTTACGTTTTTCAGATACTGATAGTACAATGAATTAAAACACATATTTACCTCATCGGTAATATCCCCGTAATGTTGTACATCTTCAGTTTCTTTAATTTCTTCGATCTCTTCATGGGACACGATACGTTTCTCTTGCACCTCACGTACTACACCATCAGGATTTGGTACACTTATCCATTTCTCTTTATTATCAATAATACTATTATCACTAATTTCGATTTTCTTTTGTTTATCACTACCACTATTATCAATATTATCATTCTTATTATTATTATCATTATCACCGTCACCAAGTTTACGTAATTCACTTTGATGATGTTCTTGTGTTTCAGTATCTTCAGTTGTATTAGTTGTTACTAATGGTCCACTATCTTCAATAATTTTCCCATCTTCTAATACAACTTGACGTTTAACACGTGTTTCTATCTGTTTTGTATTCGTTACTTCTGTCTTTTTCTTACTAATCCATTCTTCTATTATTGATTAATTAATAAAAATTAATTAAAATTTGATATAAATAATAATTTTGATAAAATATACCTTCTTTGGTTGTGGCTATGGTCTCACCATCATTACACACCTGTATATAACAAAATTTAGATGGTTTTAATAAGATTTTCGTACTGTATATGATTCTTTTATTATTGATTTGATAATCGTGTTGACCCTTAGGTAAAGGGTCAGTCCAGAAGATTATCACCACCATTCAATAATAAAAACAACAACAACAACAACGCCCGGTATAAGATCAATTAAATTAATAGATAAACAAATGAAGGACGTTGTAGTACTATCATTATTATTATTATTATCATCTATTATTAGAACTAATTATGTTTTTTTTATGTTGTTAATTTGTATGTCTGTAGCGTTCTAGATTTTGTTAAAGAATAGCGCTTTTTTGTTTATAATTTTTTTAAATCTATTGTTAATTTTTCTTTTAAATTGTTGATAGTGGTGGTGGTGGTGGTGGTGGAAATTCTCACGCACTATTGTATATTATTATTATTATTTTACACTTGCACTTTCTCTCTTTTTCTACCATTATTTTTATTATTATTATTATTACTAATTAAACAACATTGAAGTAAATGTCTGTAATAACGGATACAAATAAAACTAGAATTATACAATTTTCGTTATTATAAGTTAGAATTAAATTATTTATTCCACTATCACTATTCGCTTGTTATATTATGATTGTATTGGCGGCAGTGGCGGCGACTGTGGTGGCGGTGCAATTACCACAATAACCTTATACATGACGTTTTGGTTGTTGTTGTTGTTGTTGTTGTTAGTTTTTTTTTAACTATTATTATTGTTTTGTTGTTCATTATACGTTTGTGTTTTGTTTGTTTCTATGTATAGATTACATCATATACAGTTTCTGTATTGTTTCACCTGTATTTGTTCCCGTCCTAGTTGGTTGGACTTGATTTGTTTTGTTATGTTAATGCCGCACCTTTTTACATTAAACTATTAAATGATAGTGAAATAGTAATTACCTGTATTAGTAGTAAAAAGAGAGAGAATGAATCAAGTGCAATCAATGGATGCAAAATCGGAGAATTCGTTTATTCGTTAAGGGGAGTTTGGATCTGTTACTCGAGTCGGCGTCCGAAAATTGCCAATTTTCAAACATCGATATCTCGCTTGTTTTTTTGAGATATTGTAAAATTAAACATGCGTTGGATAGAGTATTTGTATTTGTATTGAAGTAAAAAGAGAGAGAATGAATCAAGTGCAATCAATGGATGCAAATCGGAGAATTCGTTTATTCGTTAAGGGGACTTTGGACCTGTTACTCGAGTCGGCGTGCGAAAATTGCCAATTTTCAAACATCGATATCTCGCTTGTTTTTTTTTCAGATATTCTAAAATTAAACATGCGTTGGATAGAGTATTTGTATTTGTATTGAAGTAAAAAGAGAGAGAATGAATCAAGTGCAATCAATGGATGCAAATCGGAGAATTCGTTTATTCGTTAAGGGGAGTTTGGATCTGTTACTCGAGTCGGCGTCCGAAAATTGCCAATTTTCAAACATGGATATCTCGCTTGTTTTTTTGAGATATTGTAAAATTAAACATGCGTTGGATAGAGTATTTGTATTGAAGTAAAAAGAGAGAGAATGAATCAAGTGCAATCAATGGATGCAAAATCGGAGAATTCGTTTATTCGTTAAGGGGAGTTTGGACCTGTTACTCGAGTCGGCGTGCGAAAATTGCCAATTTTCAAACATGGATATCTTGCTTGTTTTTTTGAGATATTGTAAAATTAAACATGCGTTGGATAGAGTATTTGTATTGAAGTAAAAAGAGAGAGAATGAATCAAGTGCAATCAATGGATGTAAAATCGGCGAATTCGTTTATTCGTTAAGGGGACCTTGGACATGTTAATCGGTCGGCGTGCAAAAATTGCCAATTTTCAAACATCGATATCTCGCTTGTTTTTTTTGAGATATTGTAAAATTAAACGTGCGTTGGATAGAGCATTTCAAGGTGCATATCTTGAAGCGTTCCATAAAAGAAAAAATATTATAAAATTTTGAATGATACGGAAAATACTTGAACCCTGTTTTTTCCATAACCGGCGAAGAAATAGTCAATATTATTGATTTTAAATATCTATCAAGTGATTTAGATAGAAAATTAAAAGAGCTTTCCAGATCTTCAAGAATTATCCCGATACGTTTGTTAGTTTTCCCACAAGTAGAGCAACTTTGAAAAAAATTTGAGCAGTGATTCTGTGCATAATTTTAAAGATAGAGAATCATACTGTTGTTTTTAGAAAAATGATGCAAGGGGGGACGACATAAAGCTCGCTTAAAATTTTTTTTAAAATTAAGTGAGTTAGAGGGACCCCTTGGACCCCTTTTTACCTATTCCTAAGAACTATTAAAATTCTTGAATATCTGTAAATTTCTTTCAATTTGCTATCTAAATTCACGTCATAATTATACTTAAAATCAATAATATTGGCTATATTATAGCCAGTTATGAAGGAAAATGTACGAAACAAACAGGGTCCAAGTGTTTTCTCTGCCATTCAGAATTTTATAACATTTTTCTTTAATAGAAAGCTTCAGGACATGCACCTTGAAATGCTCTAACCAACACGCGTTTACTTTTCACAAAATCTCAAAAAACAAGCGAGATATCAATGTTTGAAAATTGGCAATTTTCGTACGCTGAATCGCGTAATATGTCTAAAGTCCCCTTAATGCCGTACCATTATACATTAAACTAATAAATGATAATGAAATAGTAATTACCTGTACAAAAAAAAGGAGAGAGAGAGAGAGAGAGAATTAATCAAGGGCATCAATGGATGCAATTTGCGAATTCGTTTATTCGTCGAACATCAAGGCAGGGCCGGCCTTAGCCAGTCTAGCGAGCTATTACAAAAATATTCCAAGGGTTTGTAAAGGGGCCCCAGAGAACATTTAAGCAAAATTAGGGCGTTGTAACTCATAGGGAAGTTGGTCGAAAAACGATTTATTCCAACAATATCGCGACTTCTGCCAACCAACTATACGCTTAAACCGACTAAGAATGTCACATAGATTATCGTAAAATTGATTTTTCTTGTTAATCTCATTTGTATACTAGAAAAATTGAAAAAAAAACCGTCCTGGAGATGGACCGTTGGAAAAAATGAATGAATGTAGTGTGAGTAACCTTCTTTGTTGTTTACTAATTTTAACTTGATAGGGTAAGATTGCTTATGTTAATTCAGTGTTTATTGCTCTAATTCTGATTTCCTTCATAGTACAAAAAAAAGTAAAAACGTAGCCTTATTTGTTACTAATGTTCAAAATGTCAAGGATTTTCTTGAAAAATAAAACACAATCTTCCCCCATCGAGTTAAAAATAGTAAAATTAGGTAAATGATCTCGTCATTCATAAGGATGTCGGAAAATCAGTGATTAAAAACGAATAAAAACTATTGTCGGAACCAATTTCCCGATGAGCTTCAAAGCCCTAATTTTGCTTAAATGTTCTTTAGGGACCCCTACAAATCTGTGAAATATTTTTCGAATCGCTTGCTAAATAATGGAAGTTGCCATAAGAACTTTTCGCTGGATCTGAATAGCCCTGTATACTCTGAGGTTGGAAACCCTGTAAGTATATGTCATATATTAGCAGCGGGATTTGCACGCTCCAGCGTGCTCGTCACGTGACTGCTCTAAACTAAATTTATTATAACCGCTGTCTAATCGCGTTCCATCTCCATCGACTTCTCAATGAAATTATACGTCTATTTTATGAGCGCATCGAGTAGGTGGGTTCAAGTACTTGGTGAATTACAAAAATTACGATTATTGTAAGAATCGAGAATCACGTATGTCTACGGCGTGTGCTGGCGATAGTCGGGCGACAATCTAAAATAAATTTCCAGCAGCGTTGTCAAGTCATATAGATATACCTACATATTACTCTAATATCAAATAGTAATAGGCCCCTAAAAAATTTGCCCTTAGGAATTGCCTATCGATAGGTACGCCACTGTACTGAAATTACCGAAAAATTATTTTAGAAAAATATACAAGGTATTTGGTCTAAGTTTGGTGAGCTCTATGAAACTTGCACTAGTCGACGAGCGATTCGAAAAATACTTTGAGGATTTGTAGAAGAGTCCCTAGGGAACATTTCAGCAAAATTAGAACCTCGTAGCTCATTTGGAAGTTGGTCAAAAACCTCTCATTTCTGACGATGTTGCGATTTTCAAAAACGAACTAAACACGCAAAACGACTTAGAATGACTTTAGGATCCTCGCAAAATTAATTTTTTTCGTTTTTCTTCATTTTATTCTGGAACAGATGGAAACATTTCGTATTTTCTCTGGAATACAATAGAGAAGAACGAAAAAAATCAATGTTGGGAAGGTCTCTGAGTCATTTTTAATCGTTCTGCGTGTTTTGTTCGTTTTTTTAAAATTGCCACATTGTCCAAAACGATCGTTTTTGATAAACTTTGAAATGAGCTACGAGGTTCTAATTTTGCTAAAATGTTCCCTATGGACTCTTCTACAAATCCTCAAAATATTTTTCGAATCGCTCGTCTACTAATAGGAGTTTCTTAGAACTTACCATACTTAGACCAAACACCCTGTAGATGGATCAGCCTAAGTTTGCTCAAGTCGGAGCATCCGAACAAAGTTTTCGGTGTAGTCTGCTTAACCGATCGTGTCAATTCGTTTTTTAAAATGTAGTATCAGTGGAGAGAGAAAGAGAGTACACTCTGCTGTAGGCAAAATTAACTGCGTATCCATATGCTTTGGGACACACTTACATTGATCCATCTATATGTGCTTGATTCTTTACTTATAAGAGGAAGAGGACTTTTAAAATTCTCTTATCTAAATTTTCCAAATAATGTTGTAGTACTTAGTTTTGGAATTCATCCAGCGAGAAATTAGAAAGTTCGTATTGCGGTTTGGCGATGAAATCATCTAAAAACTGTTTGAATTTTCAATCTTTTTTCCACCATTAATAACAAAATAAATCAATTAACTGATAAATAATTAGTAGGAAAACTACAAGAAGAATTACAAAATTATTGAAATTTCGTAATTTATTTTCTCAATGAAATTCTTCAAATAATTAATCAATAACGCTCTAATTATGGAATAATTCAAAATGTCCCTTAAATTCCGCGTATTATTTTTTAAAAATTGCTACTAATTAGGTAAAAAACAACAAATTTTTCAGGATGATCAATTGATAATAATTAGTTTTAAAACAGACAATTTTACGAATAGCAAACAAATATGCGTTTCGAGCTTGATTGCTCATTGAAATCACCTGAAAATTTCAACCAAAATTCTTATAAATAACCCAACGAACACTGCGCTTCTTGCTCTAATTACGCGTTGCAACTATCGAAAAATGTGTAAAGTAATTAACAGATAATTTCAAAAAATTCTGGTTGTAAATTGCATCAAAATTGCGAAAAAATAAATAAATAAAAGACGCACATAACGGATGATTCATGTTAGACGATAAGTTCTTATATGGCAACTCACATTATTTGGAGAAGATTTAAGAAAAATTAGGACCTTGTAGCTTATTTGGAAGTTGGTCAAAAAACGCTTTTTTCCGACAATGTCGTTATTATCATTAACCAGAGATACCCGTCAAACGATTAAGAATGAGTTAAAGATCCTCTTGAAATAGTTTTTATTCGTTTGTCATCACTGGAGTTTTGCGAAAATGGGAACACTGATTTTGCGACATCCCTATGAATGATTAGGTTATTTATACCTATTTTTACCTCGATGGGAGAAGATTGTTTATGATGATTAAGTGTTTTTTTTTAAGAAAATCCTTGAATTCGGAGACATTAGAAAGAAATAAGAAAGACTACATGACTTTTATTATTTTTACAAGGAAATCAGAATGAGGGCAATAACACAGAATTAACATAAACAATCTTACCCCATCAAGTTAAAAATATTAAAAATCAGTGAAGATTACTCACACTAGATGCATTGACTTTTTCCACGGCCGATCTCCATCATGTTTTTTTTTTCAATTTTTCAAGGATACAAATGTTAAAAACGGGCAAAAATCAATTTTATGAGACTCTACGAGTCAGTCTTAGTCGATTTATGCGCGTAGTTGTTTGGTGGAAATTGCGACATTGTCGACATCAAGCGGTTTTTGACTAACTTTCCAATTAGCTACAAGGCCCTAATTTCGCTAGAATTATATTTGGCTGTCTATACAAAAATATTACAGTGACTGACTCAAATAATATTACAAAGATTTGTAAAGTAGTTCCTGTGGAACATCTTAACAAAATTAGAATCTTTGACATTGTGTCAAATATTTAACAATGTATGGTGCAACCCACGGATAGCCCATGCATTTAGAAGTCGGTCAAAATACGCACGTTTTATACATTTTCAAGAGCAAGCTATAATGTAAAATGACTGACAATGATCCGAAAATTTTTCCAACATGGGTTTTTTCCGTTTTTCTCCACTGCAGTTTAGAAAAAAATCAAAACATTTTACGAGGCTCTCTGAGTCAGTCTTAGTCGCTTTATGTGTGTAGTGGGTTGGCGGAAATTGGGAACAACTTCCCAATGAGCTACAAGGCCCTAATTTTGCTTAAAAGTCACTCGCCAAGTGTGAATCACCCAGTATAATTCTTTAATAATGATTAATTATTTACCAATTGGAGTCCTTCCGGTGGGCCAGCCTCGAAATGCCGCACATTAGCCACCCGATGGTCAGCAATCGGCGGTGGTAAATTCTCAATATTCGCCATATTTCTACAACATAACAACACACAATAAAAGAATAAATTAACATTGTTTATAATTGTTGAATTTGATTAAAAATCATTGAAAACGGACGACATCAACGTTTATGGAAAATGATGACGCATATTTCGACCATGTTCTATCCATTTATTATAATATTATGTTGTAGCCTTGACGTATTTTCTTCAATAGCCATATTACGAATTTTTTTATGTTGTTTGAAGTTGTTACGTGTTATGTTTATTTAATGATTTCAACAATGAGAGACGAAATAACTGAGAGAAAAATTATCAAAAAAGACGGCTGTTTACGAGACAAAAATCAAACGCCTTGACCGCTTCCAGGATAATTCAATTAGTTCTTGTTCTGGTAAAAAAGTGGGCGATATTATAGAGAAAAAGAAAGTTTTCCAAATTTTCGATAATTCTTTCGAATACAAAAAAATTACATAATATCAATCATACATCATCGCTTATTTTTATCAACCATCTGCACGTCTATCTCTGTTTTGTTTTGTTATAATCGTTAAAATTGAAGGTTGGTCTTGTTGTATATCAACCATGCCTTTTATAGTCAGTCTTATTGAAATCAACTATACCAACGAAATTCAACTGTTCATTCCATCTTCAAATCCAAATTAATTAATTTATTAATTAATATAGAAAGAGGATATTAGAAAATGTACAAAAACAATACACTGGTTATTGTAATTATGGAAAGTTACGGAGATTTTAACGCTCAATCAAGCAATAAACTCGTAATAATTATCCGGTATTACAAAAATAAAACTTACGTTTATTTTTCTGAACAAATCACATCGATAATCACTATAGTTATAATTATAAATTAATTGATTAATTATGAACGATAATTAAACAAATTGGAGTATACGTATTCTTTGCGGAGATTACAGATCAACACGCACAACCTCACCTTGTATCATTATTATTATTAAGTCTTGTTGTCTTAAGTCATCGATTGAGTTTTTCAGCGGCTTGGGAAAGAGAGGGGGCTCCTACTTTACTTAACTTTACAGATACATTTGATGAAAATAGATTGAATTTTTCCGCCGTTCGTATTATTGGTAGGTATGTTGTTGTGTGTAGGCGTTGCCACCGGTTTCGTGAATTTTTTTTGGCCAGCTTTTAGAAGGATTTCCAGTAAATTAAACATAAGGCTATTGTTATAAAAACAGCGAGAACGAGAGAGAGAGAGCGCAAGATTTATTACAGAAATAAACAATTATATAACATTTAATTAAATTCAATTAATTAGAAAACAGTAATGCCAACATTATTCTTTCTTCTTTCGATGTTCGATACTTGTAGATAAATTGCGCAATTTCATATAAATAAATAGCAAATTTAACAAATTAACAATGTAGGTACTGACACAAACAATACAAAAATCGTATAATTTAAAATATAAAATATACGCAAAATAAACAGATGCAAAATTCGATAAAATAACGAAGAATAATGATAATTTAGTTATAAATATCGAATTTGTTTGAGACAAGGTTGCCAACAAACTATAAAACAATATACCAACCAAACTATTTGGTTTATAAAACACTGATTGTTTCGATACCAAACCAAAACCTTTACCATACCTAAAAAAAAAACAATAATTAATAAATTTTAATTAGTAATTAATAGAAAATTTTACTCAGATTTGAACGCTTTTGTACAACTCATATGTTCGCTGATATCGCACATTGCCTCATAATTCTTATCATTCTCAATATTTAATTCGATAATATACGCATAGATCGATAAACCTAAACCAATTAGACAAAATAGCGTAATTGCCGGTGTTAAATAAGTCGTTGAAACCATTTTAAATTAATTTTTTTAATTTGCGAATTTTTACTAGACAAAACACTTATAACCTTTAAACTTTTACGTTAATTGTAGCGCATACAACTGTCAAATCATGATAGCGCATCCACCATTACGGCACGATTAACGATATTAAGCTTATAAAGATTGCTAGTTACCTATGTTGCAACATTGTTTGTTTGAAAACGTGATGTAACTCGGTGTGACGTATGAATTCTGGCTTTCCACCAAAATTAAGTATACTTTGTCTTCGTCTCACCAAAATTAAACAGATTCTGTCTTTAACTTTTATTGTAGTACGTTAGCAATAGTGTTAAATTTTTATAAAAAATAAAATTATAAATTTGACAATAAATTCTTAAAAAAGAATCTATTAGAAAGAATATCCAAAAATAGAACAAAGAAAAAACAAAAACATAAGAATATTAGATTTTTCGGGGATTTACCGAATTTTGTCTGTCATTTAAACAAAATGCGTGACTAGGCATTGAGTAATTTGAGGCATCTGCTGGCTAATGAAGTACACAAAATGACTGAATTAAATCTATTTTAAAATCATGGAAACTGTGCATTTTTGTTATATTTATGTCGTATCTCTTGTATATAGGTTAAGTCATATTTAATGCTCTTATTAAAATAAAGAATTTATAAATTGAATATTTGCCGGATACGTTATATGTATTCTAATTTTAAAAGATTAGCGCATGCGCATTACTTTGTTTCACGCTCATAGGCATTGCCTATGAGTAAGAAAGAGATATAATATTAAACACAGTCACTACATACATATAGTAGTGCAAGGCCCGCCATTTTTGGGTTAGGATTTACCGGAACATTTGATTTCGAAACTATGAGTTGGTGACATTGACAAGTTGAATTTAAAATCGAGATATTTTATTTCATGACAGATTGTTAAATACAGTCAATAATACCGCAGTCAGATTATTATTTAAAAAAATAGATCCAGTATATTTACACACCAATTTTTGTACTGAATTGAAGCTTTTTGCAAAAATTAATACTGACGTACTCGATTTAACAAATATGTATGTACTGAATTCAGTACAAGTGTACCAGAACGGCAACACTGTAACCTTTAAACTCTTACGTTAATTGTAGCACATACAACTGTGAATTATGATAGCGCATCCACCATTTTTACAGCTCACTACTTTTCGATTTATCACTAATTTATAATTTATCAGCTAGATTTGTAACTTTTCTGTAAAATTTGCCGTAGTTGTAAATATAATAAAATATAATACTAGTTATGTAGACTTAAATAAAGTCAAATTTTGTTTGTAGAGTGGGCTATAAATGGACGTCTATTTATTATTATCCGTCGTTTGTGTATTATTAAAACTATTGGTAATAATTATCCAAGTTAGAGTGTGTTTTTGGGAATTTTCATTAGTATTTGTGATTTGTTTTATTCGTTTTAGGATTTTTTTGAATTTTATTTCGATTATCTAAAGTTGGCTAACATGTTTTTATTGCCAATTAATTGTGTGTGTTTACTGTTAGATGTCGCCAGTGGATCGCGACATTTTACATTGTGTGTATTGACTGGTGGCGGTGTCGTGTCCCTTAAAAAAAATAATTATTTTTTTTTTGTAAATAATTCTAATTAATTTCACTCAATCAGTGTTAAATAGAAATTGATAATTTCATTTATTAGAAATAGACAATTTTAACACAGATTTTATTTTGGATCTTATCTTCAAAAAAAAGAAGGAAACTAGTGATAATAACGACACGATAACAAGTGTGTGTGAGTGTATTTTGTATATGTGTGTGTAGACATTACACTACATGGTATATAGAGAGAAGTTGCATTATTTTGTGTATATGTGCTTGTCTGTGTGTGGGTCTACTGCTATTACTACTACTACTATTACTACTACTGATGGTTTTTCACTAACTAGTTTCTCCTTTTTACCTTGTGTTGTTCTACGTGTATGTGTTTCTTATTACAACTTTTGTTTATTCTTTTTTTAGTGTTTTATTTTGATAAGACAATAGACGGCGATGTTTGATCATTGTGATAAGATCATCAGTTACGGTTATCAACACCATCAACATCAATATTATCAATGGTCATATTTATTTGTGATAATGAT
The DNA here is from genome assembly GCA_039776855.1 of Mylabris sibirica. Lineage (NCBI taxonomy): Eukaryota > Metazoa > Arthropoda > Insecta > Coleoptera > Meloidae > Mylabris > Mylabris sibirica. The sequence goes on along the minus strand of CM077842.1, from coordinate 8,918,930 downwards.
ATGAAGTATAAGATACGATTTCCGGTTGTCTACATTTTATTATTAATTCAACATAAAGTAAATGAAATAGAAGAAGAAGAAGAAGAATAAAAGTTTCATTTTATTGATGAAATGTGGTTATGTAGTTGAATATTGTCGAATTAGTTATTAATATTTAAATTTTCTGTCTGTTTTTTAATAATGTGCCAGTGGTATTGGCAACAACAACAACAATACCAACAACAATTACAACAACAAACCACCATCTATAGCCATGTTGTTGAATTTTACAATAAACAAACAAATTCTATTGATAATAAATCAATTAATTGATTTAAAATTATATGATGGACGTCGAAGTGAAACAAAGAAATCGACGCCGAAGACGCGCCCAGCGTATGCAAGCACAACGGGAAACAGCTAAATTAACAACAACAACAACAGCTGGTAACGTTGGTGGTAATGGTGGTAATACTGTTGTTGTAACATCAACAATATCAACAACAACAACAAATACTGGTATTAATACAACAAATACAACAGGAACAACTACAACAACAACAAAAGATCACCAACATCATCATCATCATAATATTAATAATAATAACAACAATAATAATAATAATAATAGACATCACCATCACCACCATCATCATCATCATCAACATTGTAGATCACCACCGAATGATAGTTGTGATGATGACGATGATGAACATCAAATTATACGTGAGAAACCACAACGGCCACCGATACGACGAAAGAAAATCAAAGAGCCATTAGTTGAAGAGGATATTGTTGAAGGATTCTCTATTTTACAATTTCGATCATATGAGGATTTAGAGGTTAGTTATTCATTTGTTTTAATAACAAAAAACAAAATTGACAGTATTTATAACTAGATTTAATTTTTTTTCTCTCAATTATAATCAGTTTTTTTTTTAAATAAATAGTATTAGATTTATTAATAATTGTCAAAATTCTATTATATTAATCAATTTTCAGATTAATTAATATTAATTAAGTGGAAAAATATAAACAAAAGTATAAAAGGACAGAATCCTAACAAATGACTGTCTATAATTTGACAGATTCACACAACGAACTAGATCAAACTTTTAAATATATTAGGAAATAGAGTTTAAATGCGTTTATAATTATGAAATTATAATTTCGATCATTTATACAACACAAATCATTTATTTATAATTTGTTTCAATGATGCACGAAAAATGAATAAAATCGAAATAAATATATTCAAAAAAATAAACAAAAAATAGGTTTTTTGAACAAATGAATGTCACAATTAACAGATAGATTCATGACTAACTAGAATCAATTTATTTTTGTTCAATTATAATAAAAAAAAGAGTTGAAAGTTTTTTAACTTTACAATTTTGATTAATTGTAATATAAATCAATTATAATTCGTTTTAATTATACGTGAAATAATATAAATAAAATAATAAAAAGATTTTTGAACAAATGCATAACTAGAATTGACAGATTCTCAACTCACTAGATTTCACTTTTTACGCAGATATAGAGGAGAAAAAAAATGGGTTTATTACTGTGATAATTTTGTAAATTTTATAAATTACATAAATTTTAGGTTTAATTAATTTTAATTTGTTATGGTGAAATGAAATAATATAAATAAAGTGTAAGTTTTTTGAACAAACAAATATCACAATTGACAGATTCATGGCTAACTTGAATTAATTTATTTTTGTTCAAATACAATAAAAAAAAACGAGGTTGAAAGTCTTAATTATGAACATTTTACAATTTTGATAATTACAAGAGAAAACAAATTAAATCCGTTTTAATTATAATTGAAATAATATAAATAAAATAATAAAAACATGATTTTTGAACAAATGCATATCTACAATTGACAGATTCTCAACTAACTTGATTTCAATTTTTTTCGCGGATATTAGAGAAAGAATAAAAAAAATGGTGTAGTACTTTGATAATTTTGTAAATTTTACAAATTACATCAATTTTAGGGTTAATTAATATTAATTTGTTATGGTGAAATGAAATAATATGAATGAAATGTAAATTTTTTGAACAAACAAATATCACAATTGACAGATTAATTGAATTAATTTATTTTTGTTCATAGAAAATCAAAAAAAGGTTTGAAGTATTTGTAATAATGAAAATTTAACAATTTCGATAATTAATTTCAACATAAATTACAATTTTTTTTTAATTATACGTGAAATAATATAAATAAAATAGTTAAAAGGTAGAATTTTTGAACAAATGAGCATCTACAGTTGACAGATTTTCAACTAACTAGATTTAAATTGTTTCACTCTTGATGCAATTAAAGATAAAAATGTAGTAGAGGGTTGAATACTTTGATAATTTTGAAATTTTATAAATTCCACCCTCGAATTTTAGTATTAATTAATATTAATTTGTTGTAATTAGTTAAAATCGTATAGATAAAAATATAATTAAATTAAACAAATGAATATCAATTACAGTTGACAGGTAGATTCATGACTAACTAGAATCAACTTTTTTCTTCTAATATAATTATAAAAAAAATAGGGGTTGAAAGTGTTTGTAATTATGAAAATTTTACAATTTCAATAATTACATTCATGACAAATCAAATTATCATTTGTTTTTTAATAATAATACACGAAATAAAATAATGAAAGTGATATTTTTGAACAATTGAATATAAACAGTTGACAGATTTACTAACTAGATTTAAATTTTTGCGACCCTTAATATAATCAAAGAAGAAAAAATGTATTAATTGGTATTAAATATTTCAACAATTTTCGGATTTAATTTGTTTTAAAAAAGACTGCAAATACCTGTAAATTCTTTACAAATTACAATTGGCTTTGATTTTATTCATTTATTATTCAATTAATAATAAAATTTAAGGGTTGTTTGTTGTATTTTACGTTACGTATGTAATATGGAGGGAGGTTTAATGGGCATTTATTAAAACAAGAAGGAATCCAGCCTCACTGACCTTGGAATCTTGCGCGATATCAGCAAGAGCGACAAGTCACATTACAGTAGTATAAAAGCCATTGACCTTTTATTATCGTTATTATTACTACTATTATACAATAAAATAATAATTAGAATAACAATAATGATATATTTTTTTTGTTTTTGTTTCAGTTGGTATTAAAAATATCAAGTAAAGAAAATATAAAACGTTTATCAGATATTGAACGACCAAAATTAGAACCAAAAACAGCACATATAACACATTATAACTCTGTACATAATAATCATGTAAGTATATATTTTTTTACTATTAATTTTATTCTATGATAATTGATAAATATTTGTTTGATTTTTATTTTTTTTAAGACATTATCATCATTAACACAAGATCCGGCAACTAGTGATGATAGTGGACGTGCCTCTGAACGTTTAACATCATCATCGATGGCACCACGAGATGCTGACAGTTCTAGGGATCGTTTAAGTGATGTAAGTCTTTCGTGTTTTTTTTTTGTACAATAATATACAGGGTGAGCTAAAAAAAGGATGGCCTACTAAATGGAATGGTAAATTTTTTATTACATTTTTAGATTCTTTGGTTAAATCGAAGAGGACTTTGATAACATGACCCATGTTCTAGCGCTGAAAGTTTTTCAGATATTTCAACTAGTGAAATTTTAAAATTTGCAGTGTTTCATTGAAAAATTCATATTTTTGAAGCTATAGCATTTGAAGTGTTGAAACTTGGATCTTTGAGTAGTAAAAGAGATGTTCTTTTCGCCAATTTAAACAGAATTCATTATCTTTCAGTATTTAGCTGAAATAAAATTTTCTTTCACGCAATTTTCAAACTTCAAAGTCTTGCTTTTTTTTAAAATGGAACACCATATTTTTTTATATGGTTGGGTAGAGAAAAAAAACTGTATGGAGTTGTATTAGCATTCCCTATACCAATTTTTGATAGTTTTTCAGTTGTTTAAAACTTTCAACTTCGTTTAATTTTCTATCCTGAAAAAAAAAGTAAAACATAGAAGGCTTAGCAAAACAACTTTCAATTCCATTGTCACAATTAAAATGAAAATAATTAAGAATTAATTAATTAATTTTAGACTATCTCAAGGAAGAAAAATGATAATTAATGAAATCAATATTTGTTAAATTAATTTTTTGTGCATGTAAACTGTGCTAAAGTTGTAAAAAAAAAACATGTAAAATATTTAATATTAACCTCATTTGTAATATTTTGTTATTTTGCTAAGCCTTCTGTACATTTTATTGTAGTTGAATTAATTTGGCATAGGCGACTAGACGTATTACTTTTTCTTTCAAGGGAAGTGATTGAACGAAATCGAAAATTTTGAATAACTGAAAATTTATCAAAGATAGGTATAGCAAATGTTAATACAGTTTGATCCAGATATTTTTTCTCTATCCATCCCTATAAATAAAAATATGGTATTACCTTTAAAATAAGCAAGATATTATAGTTTGAAAATTGCCTGAAAGAAAAATTTATTTTAGCCACACGCTGAAAGATAATTAAATGCTCTACAATTCGATGGAAAGTACGTTTTTTGTACGATTAGATTTATAAATTTCAACATTTTAACTGCAATAGTTTCCATGTTATAAATTTTTTATTTAAACACTGCAAAATTAAAAATTTCATGACAAGTCAAAATATCTGAAAAACTTTCAGCGTTATAGACCATAAGTCATATTAACAAAGTCACTTTTGATTTAACCAAAGAATCTAAAAATGTAATAAAAAATACACTATTCCATTTAAAATAAGAGAGTAGGATGCACTACCCCTAATAACGGGGGTTGTTAGAACAATGAAAATAATTGCTAAATGTAGTACAAGTGGCAAAACGGCCATATACTAAATTTCATATAATTCCATCAATTAGAACTTGTTATACTTTTAGTAGGCCATACTTTTGGCTCACCCTATATTGAAATATTATTATTAATAATATTATTTTATTTAAAAATAATAGGCCAGTAGTAGATGCAGCTCAGGAAAAGGATATATCGTAAGATCTCTTTTTTTTTTTGTATTATTTCTATGGTAATATCTATTAATGTCGTGTTTTTTTTTCACTTCTGTTAATAGTGTGATAGCGAGGGTGAAGATGATAAGGTAAGTCTTGATTCTGTTAGTTCTTAACAACGTTCAAGAGATGTCGTTATTAATATGGTGTTTCTATTTATATAAATATTGTACTCCTACAGTGATTATAAATGTTTCTATTAATATTTATAGAAAATTGCAGTATGTGGTGATTTTTTGTTGTTAATTTGTTTATTAAAATACAAATAGAATGGGTCATTTATCTATTTTTATGACTATTTTTTTTTTTAGTTCTATTGTTTGTATGAATGGGAGTGAGAGAGAAAGATGGAAATATCTTCAGGGAAAGAATGATTTCGTAATCATGTCGCATCGTAAAAGTAAATTTCCAACCACGTTTCAGTCATTTGTAGAAAACCCATCTATGTATACATATATATATAGAATGTTTGTCTATCTTCTTTCTTATTTTGTGTAACAATCATCCCCTTTTTATTTTATTTTATTTTTTTCCCTTTTCGTGTCCATTAAAATTTATTGGAATTACATATGTATGTGTGTTTAGGGTATATAATAATAATAAATAACTAAAAGACGAACGAAAATATCGACTTGTGAAAGTTTTTTTTTGTATGTTCTTATCACAGTTTTCTCATGTCAAACGTTTTGATTTGTAACACTAAAAAAAAGTGTCAAAAAATGGTGGATGCGCCGGGTTTACACTACCACTAATTGTAGCTCAACTACTATTTATTTATTTAGAAGAAAAAAAAACTATAAAATTCTTAATTGTTGTTAATTTTAGTTGTCCTGTTCAGGTGGTGGAAACTGTCTTTTTGCCTGGGATTTTCAATAGCGCATGCGTAATCAAGTAAAAACACCCACATATACATATAAATTTATAGTCAACTATATCTATATATAATACATATACAAATTTATTTAAAGAACAGACACATACACATATATGTCTATATACGTATGTATATATAGACATATACACATGTAAGAGTCCAAGTTGGCTAAGGTCGGTTTGTTTCGTTTTTGTTCCTTTCCGCATCATCATTATCCTCTTTCTTTCTATCTCTTCCCCTTTTTAAGTTTAACACGCCGCCAACTAAACTTAGTATGAGGTGGATTGCCGTCTTGGTTAGTGAAAGATTTGTTAAGTTTTCCGTGATTTCCACCAATATCACAAAAAAATAATAATATTAAAAGTTTCCTAATTAAAAATTACAATTATTATTATTATTATTAAAAAAAAATGTTATTAATACATAATGGTAAAATAAGAATTGTAATAAAAATTAAAATAATGTTTCCTCAGGTGTATAAATATATAAAAAAATTATAAATTGCATTTGTAGTGAGGCAAATTGACGAGTAGTTATCTTATTAATTACGAGAAAAAAAAGGAATGTTTTGTGTAATTAAATTGCAATTATTTTTGTTATTAATTGATATAAATTTAAATTTAATACAAATAAAAATAGTGCCGCCACAATTGCGATCATAGTGAAAATTCAAGATAATGAGGATGGCGGTGGCGGTGGTGTTGGTGGCGGTGGTGTTAGTGGTAGTATTAGTGGTAATGATCTTGTTAGTAATGTTGATGGTAGTGAAAAAACAACAACAACAACACAAGAAGGGGGGAGGGATATTATTAAAGAAAATAATGAATTTAATCATAATGAAACAGATCAAGATAGTGTTGATATTGCATTAATTTCACCGTCTGATGAAAAAATGACTGTTCAGGTTATTATTATTATTAATTTATGAGAGTAGGTACTATAAAAAAAATATGTCTTCTCCCTGTGTCTGTGTGGCCCTTTTTTTCTTTTTTTTTTTTTGAAATGTGTGAAGAGCACCGTGCAACGACTAGTCAGTGGTTGTTACGCTTGTATGTTATCAGAGTTTTCAGTAGGATTGTGGAGGGTTGTGATGTTTTTAATATAAGTAGTGGGGGTGAAAAGAATCGATAACGGAATGATTCTGAGATTCTATAGTTTGAAATATTCACTTCCGTATTCTGTTGCTTCTTTCTATATCTTTCTCTATCATTTACATATAATTTATATTTATGTATGTTATATATACATATTTAATTATATTAATTACAACATCATCGTTATCAATAATAGATGAAGATGGGGAAATTTAAGAGATTGCATTTGTGATGATAGAGAAAGGATGTGAGAAATAGATAATGAATGATGGAGTAATTAAGCTTGGGGTGTAGATAATTGAAGAAGAAAAGACGTACTGTATTTAATTAACCTTAGAGACACCATATTAAATTAAACAACAAATAAATGATGATGCTATTTGGGGGTAATTTTAACAGATTAAATCGAATGTTGTTCTTTCTTTCCCTGCTTTTTTTTAAATTGTACCTCATATCAATTACTTTGTTTACATTTAAATAAATAAAAAAACAACAACATTTAATTGAAATAGTCTCCCCGTTGGGGATTATCGATTGCGGCGCGTTTTTAATTGCGCGCCGACTTTTAAATATTTTAAGAAGTAGACAAAAATGAGATATATTATTTATTTTATTTTCAATAGGGTTCTGATGCTAGTTCGGTGATATTTGCATCAACACCAGCATCAAGGAAACGTGAATTTCCTGGTTGTTTACCACCTAGTTTACCATTAAGTAATGGTACAAGTAATTCACCAGTACCAGCTCCAACACCACCCAATTTACCTGTACCATCACCAGCACCAGCACAACAACCACCAATACATCCTGCAGCAGCAATTGCATCAGCTGCTGTATCATCATCATCAGCATCATCATCATTACCACCAATATCAACAAATGTATCAAATGGTGGTAATCCATCATTACCATTATCATGTAATAATGGTACAACACCATCAACAGTTGGTTGTGTTGTTCCTGCTGTTGTTACTGGTGGTGGTGGTGCAATTACAACAGGTACAGGACCTAATACAGCTATTGCTATTGCACCACAACAACCACCACCAAATAGTGTTCCATCAATTAGTGTACCAATGACTGTAATACCATCAGGAATGACACCAGCAACTGCACCAATTGCTGTAGCAACACATCAACACCATCATCAGCATCATCATCAACATCATCATCATCATTCAAGTGTATCAGTAGCTAATAGTAATGGTAATGGTGATATTTTACGATCAACTGAAAGTCCAGCTGTTGCAACATCAGCTAATTTACCAATTGTAGCTGTACCAAGTACTAGTAATGGTCCAGCAGCATATCATCATACATCTTCACTCTATCAACCACAATCTCAACAACAACAACAACAGCCACAACAAATATCACAACAAGAACAACAACTGTCTTCACAACAACAACCGCCGCCGCCACCACCACCGCCTCAACCACTTTATGCTCCATATGCTGTACATAATACATATACAGCTCCACCACAACCGCCGCGACCACCACCACCACCACCACCTTCTACAGTTAGTAGAGAAAATACAATGATACGACCTCCATCGCCACGTGGACATAGTCCTAATCGCGAAAGAGATAGTTATAGGTATTCAATTAAATGAAATCAAATAAATATCAAACTTATATCACTTTTAATTACAGCAGTAACGTGAGCAGCTTAAGCCGTGGAGGTAGTGTCACACCATTAAACCTACCGCCTCCGTCATCAACTACCACAGTGTCTTCTAGTCTAGCCCTCAATAATAATATTAGTAATAATAGTAGTAGTAATAATAATAATAATAATAGTAGTAGTAGTAGTAATAATAATAATACTAACAATAATAACAGTAGTAGTAATAGTAATAATACTAATAACAGTAATAATAATAATAATAAAATATGGACAACGATACATAGTGGTGGAAATAGTAGTTCAAATAATTCTCGACCTACACCACCATTACATTCAACATTTCCACCACCATCAGTATTTACAACACCATTACCACCATCATCAGTAGTAGTATCATCAAATCCACAACAATCATCAACAACAATAACTGGTACAAATGCCAGTCCATTATCATCAAATGTTGTTCAATCAACAGTACCACAACAATCACAACCACCATCAATTCAACAAGCTCCAGTACCACCTACAGCTAATCCAAATCCATTTTCAGCTGAAAGTTTATTTCAAACAAGTAATAATATAGTAAATTTTTTATATTATTTTTTAATAATTAAATTATGTTTGAATAGATCAAGCTGATATGTTACGACGTGAATTAGATAATAGATTTTTGGCATCATCACAAGATCGAAGTGGTTTAGCGGCTGCTGCTGCTGCTGCTGTAACAACACCATATTGTCGTACTGAGATGCATCAACATCAACATCATCATACACATGTACATCAACATCATACAACAACATTATTACCACCACCAACGGCTTCATCTCTTTTCCCATCACCTTTGGTATAATATTTCTATACATTTATCTTATTTATTTATTTATTTATTTTAATTATCCATTTAATTACCTGCAAATTTTCATTTTGTTTTTAAACAAAAAATTATAAAGTCTGTACCTGTGGATCGATTAATTGGACGAAGACCTAATAGTAGTGTAAGTATTATTTTTGTTAACATATTCAAGTTTGTATTTTTATTGTGATGTGATTTTGCCAGCAAAATTTGCAGGTGATTCATGTGTTACAAAAAAATACATAATCATTTCAATGATATTTGATATATTTTAATTTTTTTTTTATATAGTTTAAGGATATACCGAAGTTGAGTAACAGTATGGAAACATCACCATTTTATCATCGTCAAAATTTAGCAATGGCAACATATCCGAGTGCAGCAGCCGCTGCTGCAGCTGCTGCTGCTTATCATCATCCATCAGCTGCACCACCACCACCACCTAGTTTATTACATCCAGGATTAACAGCACCAACACCAGGAGGTCCAACACCATTTGTACCACCTAGTCATTTACCAACATTTCAACCAAAGGTAATTTTTTTTTTTATAATTTATTAATTATTTATTTAATTAATATAACTTATTTTCAACTGTTGCTTTTTATTTGTTTCTTTTTAATAATTTCATTAATATTATTAGCTTGCGCTTCTAACTCATAATGCTTTGTTTTGTTTTTGTTTTTGTTTTATGTCTGCAGTCGTTGTTGCCACCAGAAACCAAACCTAAAACTTTATTAATGGTGAGTTTCTATAAAAACTTGTTCTTTTATTTAATTGCTTGTTTTTCTATTGCTACCAATGTAACTATAATGGTTTCTTTTATTGTTATTTTATTTATTTATTTATTTTTTTTTTTGTTACAGAAAACTGGTAAATGGAATGCAATGCACGTTCGTGTTGCATGGGAGATTTACCATCATCAACAAAAGAGTGGTGAAGCTAAAGGTGGTGGTGCATTAGCTGCTGTTGCTGCTGCTGCAGCAGCAGCAGCTTCAGCAAATTCATCAAAAAGTGATTTATTAAGACCACCATCTCATCTATTCTCACCAAGTGTTCATACAACAAATAATCGTTCAGCACATGATTTAACATCATTTCAATTAACAGCAGCACATCGTTCAACTAGTTTCGATCAACCACCACCACCACCGGCACCACATCATCCTAGTTCGTTATTTACACCACCACCAAATCATTTAAGTAAGTTAATTATTAATTAATTATGTTGATTATTAATCACAAAATTTCTATATTTAAAGGTAAATCATCATTTGTTAGTGGAAGTACTTTATCACCATTTAGTCGATATGGTAGTAGTTTTGGTCCATCAGCTACAACATCACCATTTGCTGTATCACCATTTGCTGCAGCAGCAGCTGCTGCAGCCAGTATACGTGATTTAAATTTAGCAGCAGCAGCAGCAGCAGCTGGTGGACCATTTACAGATCCATGGCGTAGTTTACAAAGGACTATACCAACATTTCCACCGCCACCACCAACATTATCTAGTTTAGGACCACCACCACCAGCACCATGGACAATAAAACCAGATCCAATATTAGAACAACATCAACGTGAACGTGAACAACGTGATCGTGAAGAACGTGAACGTTTACGTCGTGAACGTGAAGAAAGGGAACGTCGTGAACGTGAAGAGAAACAACGACGAATTGAACAACAAGAACGGGAACGTCGTGAAAAAGAACGACGTGAATTAGAACGTCGTGAAATGGAACGTGAACAACGTGAACGTGAACAAAGAGAACGTGAACGTATATTACATCATCAACAAAGATTAGATAATATGGTTAAATTAACAGCGAATTCAATGCGTGAACGTTCACCTTTACGTAATGGTGGCGGTAATAATAATAATAATAATAATAATAATAATGGTAATAATCAAACAACACAAGATTTGGTTGTTGGCAATCATGAAACAATACGTATAAAAGAGGAGCCACGTAATATTTCATCAACGAAAGATGATGATTTACGTTATCATCATCCACATCACCATCATCATCATCATCATCATCATCCATCACCACATCATCAACATCAACCACCTCCACAATTACCACCACATACAACAACAACAACCAATCATCATCCGTATTTAAGACATCCATCAACATTACAACCACCACCAACATTAGATCGTACACGTTTATTACCACATAGTTTATCATCACATTATCCTGGACCATCATCAACTGGATGGCCACCACCACCACCACCACCATCATCATCAACAGCAACAGATGCATTTTATGCATCATTACGTTATAATCCTTTAGCTGATGTTATACGTGCTGAAGAAGAACGTAAATTATTTAATAATAGTGGTAGTAATAGTAGTAATAATAATGGTAGTAGTAATAATAGTAATGGAAGTGGTGGTAGTAATGGTGGTGGTGGTAGTGGTTCAACACCAACAATTGGTATTAATTATTCAGTAAATTCATCAATAATACCACCACCAGTAACAACACAATTACGAACTAAAGATCCAGCTAGTTTAATGCATTTACGACCAGGACCTGGTCCAGGTCCACCACCACCACCACCAACAACATTACAACAACAACAATTACCATCATCAACAACACCATCTAGTGTTAATAAATTAAATACAACACCACCAAATGAAATGTTATACAAAAAAGACGAGCCACGATAGCAATAGGCAACTATTTTTATTTAAGTAAAAAAGCCATTTTTTTTTAATTTATGATTTATTTATTTAATTATTTTTTTTGGAAATTAGAAAGTGTGGGCAAATTCTAAACAAGAAAAAAGAAACGATACAGGGTGGTCCTATTTCTGGTATGTTTGTTATAAATTAATCTATCTCTGTTATTCACATGATCTCATCAACATAGACAATGTGTATTAAGTGATATAATTTATTTGATTTTATTTTTTTTAAAAAAGTGTTGGGCCTAGTGGTTATATACATATAAAACATGAGGGAAAAGTAATAATAATAATAATAATAATGATAAATGAAAGGAAAGGAACATTTTTTGATTGTTCCTTGAAATATTTTTACAGTGATTTTATAATTAATGTGTAGGATTTCAAAATAATTATAATTAAACAAAAAAAACACATCTATGTAGAGGCAAAAACAACAATTAGGGAATAATTGCTTTATTGTAAAAGTGATCAATATTTACTATTACTACTATTATTATTATTAGTTATTTATTATGTAATTTATTTTTTATTTATTTCAAGACTGACATGTTTTCTTATTGTAATCATGTAAAACAGACACTTTATTAGTTTGAAAGTTTGAAAAACAATAGCAGCAATCATTACAATATTAAAAATACACGTATGAATATGTTATTTGAATGAAAAACAAGAGACAGAAATTATTGATATTAACAAACGATAGTGTGCCACTGAATTTCGAATTGTTTCCCGTACCTTAATTAGGATTATTTCTAATTGCTTGTTTTCTTTTAAAAAGTGCCAAAATTATCTTGAAACTTGTTTTGTATATCGGATAAAAAGACAATTTTATTGTTTCTTATTATTTTTTTTTTTTTTGATTGTACATAGTGTAAATGTGGACCAACCAATATTTATTTATTATTAATTATTTTTTACCTAATTTATGTATATGTCCCTTTTTTGTTTTAACTTGTATATTTAATATTGTGTATGTATCTTTTGATCATATGTAGATATTTCGTGGCACATAATTGCTTTAATTATTAATTTAATTAATGATGATCGTGACACGAGGTAATTTGTATTATATTTAAATAGGTAATTTTTTAAAAAAAAGATAACTCGTAATAAGAGTACCAAAAGTCGCGTGTAGATATATCAAGCTTTATCTTATCAACAATAAATTGACGAAGGGATAATTTATTAGTATCCCTTGCTATAAATATTGATAAATATTTAAAAAAAAAGATACTGTTGCCCCCCTCTGATAAAGGTTTTTCTATAGGCTGTTTTTGCCCTCGCCCTTGTGCGTCCTTACTACTACTACTAAATGATTAAAAAAAAAATTGAAATCAACACATATTTGTAGATAATTTATATATTATTGTGCGCTATTTAAATGTTTCTAGGTTTTTTTTCCAAGAAAAAATTGCAAAAGATACAATTTTTTATGTGTGTGATTCTAAAAGGATCAAGTGATTGTATAAAAATAATTATAACAAGAAAAAAATAAGAAATCAAACTTATTTGTATTCTTTCATCCAATTCGCAAGTTAATTTATTTTTAAAAAATGATATTGTCATATACAAAAATTTCAACGATACACTTGTACAATTTCAACTATCAACATCAATATTACTTAACACATCATCGAAACCATCATTGAAAATATCACAAGTTTCATCAATACTCATATTACTATTATAACTGTTATTGTTCTCATTAATTTCAGATGTACAACTAGTTGATGGTTGAACTAAGTATCTGGTTATATCACTGTTTGTTTTTTGTTTAATATCAACGAATTTCTCTTCAACTAATCCTAATTGATGTAATACACTGTGTTTATCTTGTAATTTATTCCAAATTGGTGTATCTGCAGTTCCTGATGCTAATAGATAACGTACAATCACTAATTCAGTTTGACCGATACGGTGGGCTCGACTTTCAGCTTGTGTTAATATCTAAAATCATAAAAAATAAATTCGAATATAATTTCAATAATCAAATCAAGAATTTGGTAATTTATACAGGGTGTTTGTTTTAAATTTGGTCGATACTTATAAAAAATTTCTATTGAGCGATTCAAATCATACAGGGCATTTCACGTAAATGTGATCAATATCAATAATTAATTAATTAAGCTTTCATTTAATTATGGAACAAAATAATTGGAATTTGAAGCGGAGCACCTAGACTATCAATTGGAGGTGAAAACACTTTTCTACGATTTTTGGAATTGGGATGTCAACCTTTGAAAATTACATTAAAAATTTAAAGGGACGATTTCACCAACTTCAATTAACCCTAATGAACAGATAAAAACAATCCATTGTATGATTATAAAAACCGTTTTTATGACTTATTTGTTTGTTAAAATTTAACAGACGTTAATGAAATCGACCCTAACTTTAGTTAAGCCTAATGAACAGTTAAAAACAATCGTTTTTATGTTATTTGTTCGTTAAAATTTAACAGACGTTGGTGAAATCGACCCTGAGTCAAATATAAAAATGATATTTTCCTTTTGAAAGGCGAATTTCCTTTCATGAAAAAAAATTCAGAAATTGTTAGTAACGGAAAACTTCAATGAATGTCGATAAAAAATGTGGGCCAAGGATTGGTGGAGAGCGATTCGAAAAATATTTCATGGATCCATAGGGGGTCTCCAGAAAGCAATATAGCAAAATTAGAACCTTGTAGGTCATTTGGAATTTAGTCAAAAAACTATAGTTTCTGACAATGTGGCAATTTTCAAAAAACGAGTAAAGCGGGCAAAATAACTAAGAATGACTCGTAGACCCTCTCAACATTGATTTTTTTCGTTTTTCTTAATTTTATTCTAGAACAGGTGGAGATGTTTCGCATGTTTTTGTAGAATGCAATGGAGAAAAAGTAAAAAAATCAACTTTGGGAGGGTCTCCGAGTCATTCTTAGTCGTTTTGCGTCTTTTTCTCGGTTTTGAAAATCGCAGCCTTGTTCAATACGATGGTTTTTTGACCCATTTCCAAATGAGCTACGAGGTTCTAATTTTGCTAAAATGTTTTTTGGTGAGTTGCCATAAGAACTTTTCGTCCGACGTGAATCACCCCTCTTAAGTTCTTATAACAATTATTTTATTGTGCTAATAATTGAAAGAGTTATAACGAAATTATTGCTATTGGGCATATTTAGGTGAAAAAGTCCTGTATTTTAGGGATTTGCAGAGAACACTGCAAAAGTAGGACCCCGTAGCTCATCGACTAACAAGTAAACCTATCGAACTTTAAATTCCCGATTTTGATAATTTTTGGTATATAAGTAGTTTATTCTATTCTAAGGGATGCGTCTTTTGTCATTTGTGCCCATACTCAAGTTTAAAGGAGATATTGGGGGTTGATGTTACCCCTGCAAAATCAGTTTTTTTCCAAACAGCTCTCGAAAGGTTGAATATTTTTTAGCGGGACAAAAACTAAAAGATAGAGATTCATTAAGGCTATTGAAAAATGAGAACCGCGCTTTCATTCCTTGTCGGGGGTTGAAGTTATAGATGATTATATGTCATTTTTTATGTTTTTTCGCAATTTTCTACCCTATGGTAAAACATATCATCATGAAAATTATTGTGCGGATACAAAACTAAAATATAAAAAGTACCTGTCCGAGAATTTTTTTGTATTCAAGATACTCACCTCATAAACAGCTTATAGGGGCTGTATATTAAGGGGTGAAGTCTCACTATGTATATTATTTGTCAAAATTCAAATTATATGCATCTTAAAGACCTTTAAAAGATCTTTTAAATGATGTATAATTAACCACCCTTTACAACCCCTTATTGAATTATAATATAATAATTTTAAGTTCGATAAGTTTACTTGTAAGAATAACTTGGGCATCCTTCCAACATTGGTTTTTTTCCATTTTCCTCCACTGCATTCTGAAAAAAAAAAACATTTCCACTTGTTCCCGAATACAATGGAGAAAAACGTTCGGAAGACCCTCGAGCCTACTTTTTTTACGCGTGCAGCAATTTTTTGAAAATCGCAATATTGACACACGATTTTTTTTAAACCAACTTTCAGATGAGCTACAGGGTTTTAATTTTGATAAAGATGTTCCCCAAGAACATCCTAGTGTTTTATAAGAATCGAGCACAGTTTAAAAAAAAAAACACCTGATATGTAAGGACTTACACTTGGATTCCAATGTAATTCAGCGAATATAACTAATTTAGCTGCAGTTAATGTTATACCAGCATTAGCTGCAGTTATCGACAATACAGCCACTCTACATTTATCATTGTATTGAAATTGATCAACTAGACTTTTACGTGTATCGGATGGTGTACTGCCATCAATACGTATATGATGAATGTTACGTTTACGTATTAAATCACATATAGAATCCAACATGATTTGATGATGGGCGAATACTAAAAATTTCTCATCATTCTCCAATACTTGCAGTATATAAGAACTTGAAACAATTGAAAAATTAGATTTCTATTGTTTAAAACAAAAAAATAAATTTACCAAACTGATGGTACTTTAATTTTCGCCGTTTCAGAAAAGAACGTCAACAAAATTGTATGCTGATGACGTGTTGTAGTTTCATTCATATAACTCTCATATAATGACTCTAATAATTTCCGTTCATTCTCACTGATTTTATTCAAATTCACATCTAAATAGACAATTTCATGTTGTTTCTTTGGTAATGTTTTCAAAACATCATCTTTAGTGCGTCTTATCATAAATTTACGATTTAATAAAATTTCCAATTCTTTTAAATTCGACCGTCCACTACTATCCCAACCGAAATTCGTCTGTTTACCATCACAATAACGACGACTATAATCAATGAATGTACCAAAAAAATGTCCATCAATCATTGATAATTGTGTAAATAATTCATTGGGACGTGATAATACCGGTGTACCACTTAATAATATACAACGTTTTGATCTACGTGCCAATTCTAATGCTGTCTTTGTACATTTAGCTTTGAAATTTTTGAAAACATGCGACTCATCAACTATAAATACACCAAAATGGCGTTCTTCAAATTTCTTTGGATGTCTCGATAAGAAATCATGACTAACAATCAAAATATCACAATCACCAATATAATCACGATGTGATGTGATATACATGATTTTCATTAATGGAATAGATGGTAGATATGTTTGTATAGTCTCCTCCCATATATTTCTAAAAAATTCAAACTAAAACGATTGATTTCTCATTGTGATAATCATTAATTACTTCATTGATGCTGTTGTGGTGATTAAAACAGGCCAATCTTTCTTGTAATAATTAGCAACACCTAATGCTTGAAATGTTTTACCTAAACCCATATCATCACCAATTAAATAACGACCTTTCTTATCAATACCATAACGTATACCGTCCAATTGGAAAGGCATTAATGAATTGTACAATTCCGGTTCTAAACGGCTTAAATCGATCGTTGACAGATCGTTTAATTTTTGCGTTAAGCAATTAACAACATAATTTGGTAATTTCTCAATCATTATATTTGGACGTAATTGTTGTAATTTCGTTATCAATAAATTGTGATCGTTGATATCAAAATCCCATTTCTTCGCATGGACATCTAGAATTTTTCTTACTTATAACTAATTATAAACAATTATAACTTAAACAACTAAATCACCATAATTTCTAGATGGTATTGTCTTGAAAATCTCTAAAACTTGTTCGTTAAACACGGTCAAATCGACTTGAAAACGTTGTTCTGTTAGTAGAACACACTGTCCTGTTATTGTTTGATTATTATAAAAATTTGAAATTGGTTTTGCTATTACAGAAGGTTTTTCATATGGTTTCTGTAATGCTTTCGGACTTTTCTGTCGGAATTTAAATTGATTATTATTTGGCGATAATATTGTTGTTGTTGTTGTTATTGTTTGGAGGTTAAGTTTTTTTAAACGTAATTTCTCTAAAGCCTCACGACGTTTCCGTTCAATCTCCTCTGGTGTACACTGCATCTTTAGATAAAAATTTATAGATTATAACAATATTAAATTAAAAAAATTAAGCAATAAAAACGTTAACAAAAATAATTAATATAGTAGGGACTTTGTCTGTCAAACAATGACAGGAAGTGTCGGCAACCTTAATTAACGGTAGAATAAGCTAGGTAGTAATTCCACTCAATCTTGTGACCAACTGTAGTTACTGCGCAAGCACAGTGCGCAACAAGAAATCATTTGGAATAATTTCACTAATTTAAAAAAATATTTGTTTCGCCTTGCAGAAGATATTATTGAAAACTGAATAAAAGTGCACATACACAAAAAAAACCACTTACAGAAACGTATAACTTAAACTTACCTTATTGTTAAACTGGGAGAACTCATACCTTCTGTAACAGAATTTAAATCAAAAACAATTCAAATACATATTTGTTTTTCGAGTACAAAACTCTATAATCTAAGTTTTTATAGGTTAGTTGTCAAATGTGTCAAGATTCAAAACTTTTAGGCTGTTGTAAACTTGGCTGCAAGAGAATAACCAATAGGAAGCTATTATTTGAGCGCGCAAGATTCAAACCACTTCTCGTAGCTTAAAAATAAACTATATCTGTTTTTTTTTGTAATAAGAATTTTTTTTAATTGAGATAGCTTTATTTACATGAGGATTTTTTCTCGGAATTTATAGTGTTGATATACTTGATAAGATCAATAATACGATTGGAATAGCCCCATTCATTATCATACCATGCGATTAATTTCATAAAGCAATCATTCAATGCAAGACTGGCTTTTGCATCGAATATTGCCGATCTTGGATCACCGATAATATCACTAGATACAATTTCATCTTCTGTATAGCCTAAAATATTATTTAAAGGTCCATCTGCGGCTTCCTGTATTTTCGTTTTAACCTCATCGAAAGTGGACGGTTGACTTAAAAGTACCGTTAAATCAACTAAAGATCCGGTAACAACTGGTACACGTACTGACGTACCAGTTATTTTACCCTCCAAATCTGGTATTATCTTACTGATAGCTTCTGCAGCACCAGTTGTTGTTGGTATGATATTTTGGAAGGCGGTACGGCCTAAGCGCAGCTTCTTTTTTGGTCCATCAAGGACGTTTTGTGAAGCCGTTACAGCGTGAATGGTTGTCATCAAACCGAACTATAAGCAATTTAAGTTGATTAAATAATGATTGTGGACATTGAAAGTACCTCAATTTTGAAACATTCATGAACTACATCGACCAAAGGTGCTAGACAGTTGGTCGTACAGGATGCATTCGAGATAACTGTCATGTCCGGCTCGTAACACTCGTGATTAACACCCATAACGAACATTGGACAATCTGGTGATGGGGCTGAAATTATCACATTTTTGATATCATCGCGCAAAAATTGGGAAGCTGCCTCCATAGTCCGATTCTTTCCGCTACATTCGACAACATAATCGACGTCTTTCCATGGGATTTTCGATGGATCTTTCTCTTGATACAAATCAATAGAATTACCTAATTGGAAACATATTAATTGATTGATTTTCGGTGTTAATTAGGTGAAATACCGTCGATTTTGATTGAATTTTCACACATTGCGATATTATTAGGGAAGCGACCGTGAGTCGAGTCGTATTTCAATAAATACAACACACTTTCGGGAGGTAGAAACGGATCATTGATTGCCACAATTTGGGGCTTATTATTTTTACCGCAACTCTGTAATTAAAATGTTAAAAATCAATTAATTATTTAATTAATTAATTAGAAGGACTTTGTTTGATTTTTTTAACGTAGCCCGCAAGACCATACGACCAATTCTACCAAAACCATTCAATGCAACTTTAATGGCTTCTGAAGACATTTTTGCGAGAAATTTTTTCGAAATATTTTTGAAAAAAATTGACAAGACTAGACCTACTATTTTCAAAATTTTTCAAAAATTTCTCCAACGCCTACAAGTTATGCAACTAATAATACTTACAGTTCAGTAATTTTGTTATTTTAACGTTGGTTATTGTTTTTCCCCTGAATTGTCAGCCATTTTAACGCCGTGAAGCCGCTAATTTCCCCATTGATTCCTGTGTGATTTTCCACAAGTTTTCAGTAATTTTCATTGGAAATTTATACAAAATTCTTCTAATTTTCTATTGACATCTATTAATTACCAAAAAAAAACGTTATAATGGGCGAAGATAAAGGTGCGTAATTAAAAGTTTGGTTATGCTCTATTTACGTTGCTAACATTTTTTTAATTATTATTTTAGATAAAAGTAATGATCGTGAACGGAGTAGGGAGCGTGATCGTGATCGGGATAAAGATAGAAGACGGCGGTCACGATCACGGGAACACCGTCGCCGGTCCAAATCGAGGAGTCGGGATCGTCGCCGAAAAAGTCGTTCATCATCAACGTAACACAATTCTTTTCTAAATCTTCCATTTTTTTACTTAATTTATTTTATTCTAAATTAATAGGAGTCGTCATAAGAGCCATTCACGTCGCCGTAAACCTTCTTTATATTGGGATGTACCACCACCAGGTTTTGAACATATAACACCATTACAATATAAAGCAATGCAAGCAGCTGGACAAATACCAGCAAATATTGTTGCTGATACACCACAAGCAGCTGTACCAGTTGTTGGTTCAACAATAACACGACAAGCACGCCGTTTATATGTTGGTAATATACCATTTGGTGTTACAGAAGAGGAAATGATGGAATTTTTCAATCAACAAATGCATTTAAGTGGTTTAGCACAAGCTGCTGGTAATCCTGTATTAGCATGTCAGATTAATTTAGATAAGAATTTTGCATTCTTGGAATTTCGTTCAATTGATGAAACAACACAGGCAATGGCATTCGATGGGATCAATTTTAAAGGTTTCTTTCATTATTATTACTTACCTTAAAATAGGATACTTCAAGATGAATGGGGTGGTTTTAGAATTTTTTTTTAACTAAAAAAGCATTTTAAACTCGCATATTGGATTGTTGTTTTGTATTTTGTGCATTATTTTTATAATTTGGAAGTTTGTCAAGAGAATATGCTTCATGTTTTGATTTTATAATCTTTAAGGGGCCTTCGTATATACATGGTCTTTTTTTTCAAACAGCGAAACTCCTAGTAGTTGGCGGGCGATTCGAAAAGTATTTCAATAATTTGTAGAGCAGGCCTTGGAGATCATTTTAGCAAAATTAGAACCTGGTAGCTCATTTGGAAGTTGGTTAAAAGATTAACTGATCTGTGTACTTGTGGATCCTTCCAACAGCGATTTGATTCGTTTTTCTCCATTACATTCTAGAGAAAATTCGAAAT
Source organism: Mylabris sibirica (assembly GCA_039776855.1). NCBI lineage: Eukaryota > Metazoa > Arthropoda > Insecta > Coleoptera > Meloidae > Mylabris > Mylabris sibirica. The sequence goes on along the minus strand of CM077842.1, from coordinate 8,897,465 downwards.
ATTTCCACCGGATCCAGAATAAAATCGAGACAAATGCAAAAAATCAATGTTAAAAGGATCTACGAGTCATTTTAGCTGATTTGCTCGTTTCGAAAACTGCGACAGTTGTCAGAAACGAGCGGTTTTGATCAACTTCCAAATGAGCTACGAGGTTTTCATTTCGATGAAATGTTCTCTAAGGACCCTCCTACAAATCCTAAAAGTAGGAGTTTCACAGAATCGACCATATTTAGATGAAACACCTTGTATAGGTTTCATTTTTTTTTTAATTTTGAAGTAATAAAACATTTTGTTTATAAAGAAATCAATTACACTTTATAAATAATCAAAGAACTTATCTACGAGGTACGTTTTAAGCCCTTGGCTAACACTTTGCTCAAAAGTGTAGGGATATACAGGATGTTTCATTTCAAAAGCATAGAATCACTCATCTTGAGATACCCTGTATATTTGTTTATTATTCTTATTATTGATAATATTGTTCAATTAACAGGTCAAAGTTTGAAAATTCGTCGTCCACACGATTATCAACCAATGCCTGGTATGGCTGAAAGTAGTATTAGTGTACCAGCTGGTGTTATCAGTACAGTTGTACCAGATTCACCACATAAAATCTTTATTGGAGGTCTACCAAATTATTTGAATGAAGATCAGGTATGTTTATTGAATTATAAATCAACACAGAAACAAAAAGAATCCTCAAAAAAAAAACATGTAATTTTCTTTCCTTATTATTATTTTTTGAGGGTTACAATTATTTGACAAAAACAAAGATTTCTCCCTCTCTTTTTAATAGAATTTTTAGCGTCGTCCACCTGGACAATTTATAATTGAAAATATTATTTCAGAGTCAGTCAGTCAGTTTATATTGATTTGTTTATTGAATTTTTCAGCAAAGGTTCTTATGTCACAGGTTTTCAGGGTTTTCTTTTTTAGCAATAAAAAAAATTATAATAACAATAATAAAGACGGTAATAAGAATGTTAATAATAAAAACGATTTTATTGAAAGTGATGAAACGAGCAAAAGGGATTTTTCAGGGTCTTTTCTTTGTAGGAAATTTCCAGGTTTTTTTCTAGATCGGAAAACTTTCCTGGATATTTCAACGTATTTCAGGTACAATAACACAAAAAAAATTATTAATTAAAAAATGAAAGTTACAAGTTAGAAACGATTTTATTGAAAGTGATGAAACGAGCAAAAGGGATATTTCAGGGTGTTTTTTTTGTAGGAAATTTCCAGGTTTTTTCTAGATTTTCCTGGATATTTTAATATATTTCAGGTACAATAACGCAAAAAAAATAATAATTATAAGGGAAAGTTGCAAGTATTCATCTACTAGTTAATTACAGGTGATTTTCAGATACCTACTTTCTAAAAAAAAAAGATTTCGAGCTTTTTTATGGGCCGACAGCACACAAAAATTCCCATTTTTTTTCTTTCAGTTTCTTGATCAATGATTATAATTTTTTTTTGTTTAATTGTAAATTAATTTTATAAATAAGTTCTTGTGCAACTTTTTCTCATGTACCTTTTGCTTTGTTTGCCCTATAGCTAGGGTTGCCATCGCGGTCCTTCTAATGATAATGATGAAAAATTATGTAAACACGAGAAAAAATCAACACAATAAAAACGGCTAGTTGTTGTTCTTGTATGTGATGTGTTGGAAAATATCAGGCAAGTGTTCAAATTATACACAATCCAAACAAACAAATTTTTCTAATTAAAAAAAATTACTAATTATTGATTATTTAGAAAATCGTTTTTTCAATTTCAATTAAAAAAAAATTATTGTAAATTGTTAGACAAAATCTGACTGGCTTCGTTTTGTGTTATTGTTATGTACTCTGGGGGGGTTTTAGGGGGATGATTTGTAAGTTGTCCCTGTTTATTTTTATTTTCTCTTAATCAATTCATATATTTTTTTATTGTTGTTGTAATTTAAAAGCCATAATTTGAATATTTAACAAAATTGAAAATCATTGAAATTTTTTTAGGTGAAAGAATTATTAATGTCGTTCGGACAATTGCGTGCATTTAATTTAGTGAAAGATACAGCATTTGGTTTAAGTAAAGGGTATGCTTTTGCTGAATATATCGACATTACAATGACCGATCAAGTAAGTTTTCTATTTTTTTTCTTTCTAAATTTAGACAAATTACAATTTTTTGATAGGCAATAGCCGGTTTAAATGGCATGCAATTAGGTGATAAACGTTTAATTGTACAACGTGCTAGTGTTGGTGCAAAGAATGCACAAGTATTACCAGCTGTACAAATTCAAGTACCTGGTTTAAGTTTAGTTGGTGCTAGTGGACCACCAACAGAAGTTTTATGTTTATTAAATATGGTAACACCAGATGAATTAAAAGATGAAGAAGAATATGAAGATATATTAGAAGATATTAAAGATGAATGTAATAAATATGGTGTTGTTAGAAGTATAGAAATACCAAGACCTATTGATGGTGTTGAAGTTCCTGGATGTGGAAAAGTAATACTTTTATACAGGGTGAAATTGAATTGCCTATGAAATTATTTTGTGGCACAATTAAACAGTTTGGACAGGTGCCCACATGCAATTATTTAGTTTTTCTCGATTGCTCGAATAACTTTCATTAGTTTCGATCACATCATGCTTACATGCAACTATTTAGTTGCACAATTAAACAATTTGTGTCGTTTGTTATATAAAGAAATATTTTGTCGGAGAATCGTTTAGTTGCATACTGAGCACAGAAAAGCACTTCTTGCATTCAGATATTTGCAAAACTGCATGTGAGCGCCTGGCCTAAACATGCTGGTGTTATTATAACACATCTCGGATTTCCATTACATTGAGCTACTCAAATTTAAGTAACCTGTAGATGGATCAAGTTAAACAAACTCGACGTTTCTAAATAAGGTTTCCTGAGTAGTTGGCTTAACCGATTGTGATGATTCGAATGCATTACCATTGGCCTGAGAGAGAGAGAGAGGGAACTTTTCTAGAAAATAAGGCCATACCGACCCCATAATGCAGGGTCGGATACACAGTTCTTATTATTTGGCGTGCGATTAGAAGAATATTTAAACGAGGTTGTCTAGAGAACATTTTAGCAAAATTAGAACCTTGCAGCAGTTTAAGGCGCAAAACGACTAAAAATGACTGAGACATTGATTTTTTTCGTTTTTCTCCATTGCATTTCTAGAAAATTAAGTAAATAAAAAAAAACAATGTTGGGAGAATCTTAGTCACTCAAAATCGTTTTGCGTGTTTGGTTCATTTCTGAAAATTGCAACATGTTTCCAAATGAGCGTTTTTCGGCTAACTTAAAATTGGGCTACGAGGTTCTAATTTTGCTAAAATGTCCTCTAAGGTTCCTTCTATTAAGTTTTGAAATATTTTTCGAATCGCTCGCCAAATGATGCGAATTGCCGTAAGAACATTTCGTCCATCGCGAATCACTCTGTATATTATAGATACAAATCGGCTCAGTTTTTCGGGCTTTATATGTGGTTTAAAAGCAATTCAAGTTCACCTATAATGTTTTTATAAATATTAATTCAATTCTGTTATTTCTTCCAGGTATTTGTTGAGTTCAATTCAGTTTTAGATTGTCAGAAGGCACAACAAACACTGACTGGACGTAAATTTAACAGTCGTGTTGTTGTAACTTCATATTTTGATCCAGATAAGTATCACCGACGAGAATTTTAATTATATTTTTTTTTCTTTTAAAATAATACAACCCAAATAAATTAGATAGGTTCTCTGGAATAAATTAATAATACAATCGGATTATTGTAATATTCTTTTTTTTCTGTTCTTGTGAAAATACAGTAGAAAATAATTAGTTTTTTCTCTCCATTGTTGATGAATTTACCAATTAATATCAATCCTTCTTCATTTAGGCTCCAATTGCTAATTCTTTACCACTATAATTTAATGGATCAAACAGAAATACATTATTGATAGTTACTTCTTTATGTGATACAGCTTTTATGATTTCTTGAGCAATTATACCACCTAATATTGCATTAACTGGTGCAACTTGTCCGAATATCAAATTAAATAAATTTTCAACATTTGGTAAATTTGTAATTTTATATAATTCGATAATTTCATTAGAGATTGTTTTCAACATATCAAGATCGTGTTGTCGTTTCTCCACATCTGGATTACGATCGAATTTTTTACGGAATTCAATCAAACCTGTAAACAAAATATGCACATGTGTAATGCTTTCTCTAATACAGTTTTTTTTTTTAATTGGTTAATTCATATGAAACTCCTACTAGTTGGTGAGCGATTCGAAAAATGTTTCAAGTATTTGTAGGGGGAGGGCTTAGTGACCATTTTATAGGAAAATTAGAACCTCGTAGCTCATTTCAAAGTTGTTTAAAAAACACTCGTTTCTGATAGTGCCGCGATTTTCAAAAACGAGCAAAGCACGCAAAATACTAAGAATGACTCGTAGAACCTTGCACAAGTGTTTTTTTTGTTTTACTCCATTTTATTCGAGAAAAGATGAAATGTTTCTCATTTTCTTTAGAATGCACTGAAGAAAAACGAGAAAAATCACTGTTGGGGGAGGTCTACAAGTTATTCTAATTTTTGAAAATTGCGAAATTATCCAAAATAAGCGTGTTTTGACCAACTGCTTAATAAGCTACGAGATTCTAATTTGCTAAAATGTTCTCTCCCCCCTCCGAGCTCATTTCCATGAAATATTTTTCGACTCGCCCGCCAACTAGTGGGGGTTTGATAAGAATTAACCACTTAAAAAAACACCCTATTTACAGGCTGGGCGAGAAGTACCTTTACATGTTTTTATCTAACTATAAAACTCTTGGGGTGGGTTGCGCCATCCATTGTCAAATATTTAACACAGTGTCAAAGCCTTAACAACGTATTTAAATTACATGTGTTGCTAAGGCAAATAGTTGACACAGTGTTAAAGCCTTAGCAACGTATTTAAATTCCATACGTTGCTAAGGCTTTGACACTGTGTCAAATATTTGACAATGAATGGTGCAACCCACGGTTAGACATGTATTTTTTTAGTGTGGGAAAGACGTGGTCTACTGCCTTCAGCCAAGTGTTTTAGCTGTTGAGAATCGTGAAATGGTGACTCCAGAATACAATGACACATCTGAGAAAAACGCCACCCTCATGGGGGAAGAAAACATTCTCGATGCACCGCATTAGTCGACTAAATGCAGTTGACCAAATACTTATCACACTAAAAAAAGTACTGTTTTTGTATTCATAAAATAATTATTTATATGTCCAACTGTACGCTATTAATATGTGAAGGCACTTCTCACCCACCCTGTAGAAACTTTATGAAACTTACTTAACATACAAACGAATAGATTATTAGGTCTTGTTGATTTCTTAATTGATGATATATCTTGTTTTGTATTCGGTAAAATCAATACTTTATTTATCGATGGATAATTAATATTACCTTTCACTTTAACTGTGATTTTTTCACCATCTCCACCATGCTTACGTTTACCTTTTAATTGTATACGATCCCTACAAATTCAATCATTTAGGATTATTAAATTTTCATCTTCAATTAAGGCTGTCGTCCACTACTTTTTACGAAAAACGAGAAAGTTTTGAGACATGATTTCTCGTTTCTTATTTAAGATCTAGTAGCGCGCGATAGTGTTATCGAAAGAGCTTTTTAAGGCGTAAGGGAAGGGCGATTCTGTTTTAGAATATTTTGAGAAAATTCTGAATTACAGACAATTGACTAAAAGCATGTTTTTTTTCACAGCTTGCCTTATCTTGATTATTTTTTTCATGAAAATTTAAATATAAATAAGAAATTTAAAGGGCTTTCCAAATGTTCAAGAAATTTTCCGAACGGCTTGTTAGTTTGGCCTGAATTTTAATAAAAAACGTGCAAGTTTATGCAGTACCGTCTTATACAGTTTTAAGGATGGACAAGCAGATGACTGCTTGTTCGAAAGCTTATCCATGTGAGGAGTACGTGACGTCGGTGAAAAATTCGATTTATGAAAAGCTCATCTTATCAAATAAGCCAGAAACCCTGCATCAAACTTTCCCTTTTTTCGTAAAAAGTAATGGACCGCAATCTTAATAAGGTGATACATACTCGAAATAATCGTGCTCTTGAAAATCAACAACTGAGAAACCAAACATACCGAACGTATCACCATAAATAAATTTAACATTATTATCACGACAAATTTGATCTAATTTCAAAATTGTATCAAATCTAACACCAGTAGCAACGATAATTGTGAAATTCTCAAAGAATTTCGATTGTTTCGATGATAATGGTGTTGTATCAGCTATTATTTTAACTAAAGGATTTAGAGCTTGAGTTTTAACTAAAACTTCTTCAGCAATCTATAAAAATAGACATAAATCAATACAAAAATGTTGAAAATTAATCGCACAGTTCAACCTTATTTCCAAGTTTACTTGTATGACTCAAAAGGAAATTACTGATAAGATCCTCTTCAGTTACATCATTATGATCGAGTATTGTTAATGAATTGATACCGGACAATAGGATATTTTTAGCAATTTCAGCGCCTAAACCACGAATTCCAATCAATAGTACATCAGCAGCTCTTAATCTATAACGAAATTTTAAGGTTATATTATTAACCGACCGGTAATTTGATAATACTCACTTTTCTTGAGACTCAATGCCCCATAAACGGATTTGTCGATCGTACAATTCTGCTTCCACCTCAGATAATTGTTTATCTTCCATTTTATCGTTGATTTAATTTAATTTTAATTAACAGACGCTACACTACACAGATATTTTAAATCTTAACGATTATGTATTGGTAGCACTGATGTACTGCAGCGCCACTAGTCGGAGAGATCTAATAGAGAAGGGTAACTTTCCAGGGCACAAAAATTGCTACAATCAGAGGCGTAGCAAGGGAATCGCTAATGTGTGGAAGTCTACAAGTGTTATTAATGACAATACCGAATGCATTTCTTAGTTGACATCTTTGCTATTAATCACCAATTATCTGGCAAATTTGCATTGACTTAGGGTCGGGATTTCAGGTTGTTTTAATATCAAATTTTGTGATTACGTTTGTTAGGAAGACGATTCAAGCACTTATTCCAACCGGATTAAGAGAATTTTCGAGTTTCGGTCGCTATCTTGAAACATTCTTGTACCAAATCATTATCTGAAGGGAGACTAATTTGCTACTTTCAATCGAAATTTACTGTGAATTCTTGACTTTTAGTCGAGAGTCTTACGAAATGTCTGTTCTCAAGACTTGGTTTATTATCCGTTACTTAAGCTCGCCTTAACATGACTTTGCCTTAAATCGACCTTAGCGTGGATTTACAGACATTCGGTTGGAGATTTGTACATGAATGAGTGCCTACCTAAATTTGTGTAAACTTACAGTTAGCTCGATTTGAGACGAGCTTAAGTAAAGGTGTAAACCGAGTTTAAATCAACAAATGTCTAAATCGAGGAAATATTACAATAGTTGATTATTATCAATTATTGCAATATTATTATCAATAAATTTTAATTAAAACTGTCCAAAATTGCCAGTATTAGTAAGCGCAATGAAATGACTGACATCTAGCGGATAACAATCGTATTAGTCTAATGAGAGTGGAGGAAACAGTGGCGCTCTCTAACGTTTCTGATGCTCTCTGACATTTCAGGATCTCGCCAATAATACAAAGTTTGAGGGTGCCACATTTGATTTGGCCCCGGGTTCAAACTTGCCTTACTACGGTACTAGCCATAATTATCGAGTAATTAAACAAAATTAAAAATTACGTGTTGGAATACGCAAAAATTTATGTTCATTATTAAAATATTCATTTTCTTATTGTTAATTAAATAGCTTCATAATTATGGGCGTTTTTAAAGTAGAGGTGTAAGAAGAGACTATAGAGAAGGTTCACTTTAATGGTAAGGTTCAACTATCCACCGATAGATGGTAGTAAATACTTTGATTTGCAATAAAACGATTTATTTAAACTTTTTAAACAAAAAAATACAACAATAAATTAATAAAAATAAATAAAATTAATATTATTGGGTTGTTTGTGTTACAAATACACCCAAAATAGTTTATGCAAGCAATAAGGTAAGGGTTTTGTTTTTATTATTATTATATTCTTATAATTTAATAATTTTTAAACTGTTCTAGATAGTGTATTAAGTGTAATTTGTTCCCACATTACGTAATCTACTAATTAATAATAAAATTCCACATCAAATACAATCACAACCTCGTATATTGCTATTAAATTTTGAATTTTTATAATAATTTGAATGTGTGTTGTATAGAGATGAGAGTGGTCCATTTAAAGTGACTAGATACAGGGAAATTAGCACCGCTTATTCATTATTATTATTATCATTATTAATATTAAACTGATGTAGTAATCTGTTCAATAACTTGAACATTTCGTATAATTGGTCGTCGACAAGATCCACTACAATGTTCCCATCTAGCCAAACCTTCCGGATAACTTTTACTAGGTCTTAAACTGTTCCGTGTTGGCGTTTTTGATGGTGTTATCCGTATATAGTCATGATGGTATTGGTGGTGTTTACCATTATAATCATTAAAATGATGTGGTGAACGATCAATATTCGCTGCATAACTTAAGCTCTTCGGTAAATATTGAACTTTATGATGGTGGTGTTGATGATGATATTGTGGTTGTCGTTGGTGGTAATGGTGGTGGTGTTGTCGAAATGAATGTTGTCGATGTAGATCCAATCGATCACTATAACTGCCACCAAATAGCCGTTCATAATGATTACTGCTAGTTGTTGTGCTGTTTTGATGCGAGAAATTATATGGCTGTTGTAGTTGTTGTTGTTGTTGTTGTTGTAAATCAACTGGACAGATATTATTGAAGGCTAAATGACACGAACATTCTGTTGGTAAATTCGATAAATGATTTGTTGTTGTTGTTGTTGTTGTTTGTAAATGATCTTTACGTCTACCAACTAAGAACATTAAACTAGCACCAATAATTGTACTAACAAAACTAAAATAATAACCCCCTTTCGGATAGGTTTGGTTAATATAACCAGTTATTGGTATACCAATTAGTACAGGAATCGATTTAGCACCTTGGATAAAACTCCAAGCTTTTGTAAAATGACGGCCACGGACACGTTCCAATGCGAACATTTTCAACGAATATGTGTAACCACCCAAACACGTACCGTATAACCATACGAACAACACATAACCATGATAGCCTTGTACGGCACTTAAAGCTAATAAAGAAACACCTAAAATTGCCATTAATTAACTGTATGTTGTTTTAAATATTAGGTTGTTGCATATGAAATGTCGTATTCCGGTTTGAAGTCAAGTTTGGTGCGATTTTAATGTTAAAAACCGCCACGAGAGGGCCACAGTTTGGACGGTATCACTTCAGTGCTAGTGTTTAGGTACAACTCTGACCGTTCCCATTGATTTATAGGCCCCATCATCGCCGTAAGTATGATATTCCTAGCTACCAATTTCCATCAGGCACCTTGGTTTGGTGGAGGCCACCTAGAAGGTCTCTAATAACAGGACCTGAGCTGTTTTTGGGGCGTCACTCCCATTTCCCCTATTGTAACAGAACAAGTGGTCGCTACGCCCTTACCCTAATCCCTAGGGTAAGTATATCCAACATTTCATGTGCAACAACCTAACAGTTTTTATTAGTCATTCAAAAAAAGTACCTATTCCAACCATTGCAGCTTGGCACAAGTATTGTCGGGATATCAAACATTGCGAACTGGGCCGTACTGTTATCAAACCGAAACCAACACAACCCAATGCTGAAGCGAAACCCATAAATGTCTGCAATAGTACTAAAGCACTATCTTCTAAGCCTTCTAAATAGCCTTGATAGACCAAATAGAAGACTGGTGCATAGATGCCTAAAGCACCAGCTGCTGAAGCTATCATCATTACTCTTAAACCGCGACTTTTCAACGGTGTCAAATCGAACATTGGTGGTTTCTTTGCGTTAACGTGTGTCTTCTTCTCTTTCATTTTCTTCCTTTGATTCTTCAAGTGCATTATAGCTCGACGCTGTGGATGATACAAATTCGCCGAACGATAAACTATCGGTAGAAAGAAAGCTAACGATAACAGACCGGTAATCGCTTGCAATCCCAACCGCCATCCTAATTTCCTGTAAAACATCAATTTTTTTAATTAATTAATTAATTAATTATAATCGAAATTGTAATTAACTTACCCGACTGCTTCTTTATACAGTACGGAGAATAATGCGATGCCGATACCGGCGCCAGTTTGGGCGACCATCTCGACAAATTCGCGACGTTTCTTGAAATAATGACCCAACATTAAACCGGATGTTTCACGTACAATTCCAGTGCCTAAACCTAAGACCAGACCATAACTCAATAATGCCTGATGGAACTGGATGGCGAACGATGTGAAGAGGCATGCTAGTGCTGTTATTAGGCCACCAAAAGCGGCGGCTAATCGGGTAGATTTGCGCCTGCACACGGCCACAATTAAAGGCGCCATCAAAAACGAGATGCATAAACATAGGGCGCCCAACCAGGCTTCAATTAAAATTACACATTTTTAACAAATCAATTAATAACGCGGCTAAGAATAGATTAATCCAGTGTTTCTCAACTTTATTCAAGGCTTGCATCGGTAATCTAACAGAAAAAGCACACGAATTTGTAGGTATTTGTTGTTGAGAAACACTGGTCTAGGCTCTATATTTTGGAAGTAAAATGGCTATTTGAAAATTTTGGGCTCTTATAATAGTTATTTTTATTACAAGGATCGTAACTTCAATCATTATGGTACTAGTCGTGAAGTTTATCGGGCAAAGTAATGGTTGTGTCCGATATTACGACTCATATTATAATGATTGGCGTTACGATTCAAGTGATATTTAAAATTAAGAAAAAAACTCAAAAGAGTCATTGTTTTTGAGTTTGACATTTAAAAAATTAAATGGTAAACATTTATTTTACCGCTGGATTTTAGTGATTTAACTTATTATGGTACTCAGTCCGATAAAGTGACTCTTTATAGTGCTCAAATTTACCTATATAATGTTACTTGAGTACAAGCTAGCACATGTAGCTAGCACATTAGATTGCCTTTGTAATTTGTTAAAAGGTACTGACCTGTAAAGTGCACTAGGGGAAATATGGGAAAAGTCAGAAGTGTAGACTAAAAGGGCTACATTTTTTTAAAAATTAAATAAACTTAGCGAGGTTTTCGAAATAAGGAAAAATTTCTAATAAAAATCTTAAAATTTTACGTGAAAAGTGCTATTTTTATCTTAATTTTGATTAGGATCAAATTAAGTAATTGGCGAGTTTTTCTAAAAAGACTTCAAATTTTGGACCAAAAGTGCTAAATTTTATTATAAAATCACTTAAAGTAGTGAAAGCTCTTTGAAATGAGGAAAATTTTTTCATAAATATCTTGAAATTTTACGTGAAAAGTGCTATTTTTTCACTAAATTTTGATTAGGATCATATCTAAAATAATCTTTACGTTTTGGACCAAAAGTGCTAAATTTTATTATAAAATCAGATAAAGTATTGAGAACTCTTTGAAATGAGGAAAAGATTCTGATAAAAATCTTGAAATCTGATGACATATGTGCTATTTGTTTTTAATTAAGATTATATCAAATAGTTCGTGAGTTTTTCAAGAAAAAGTCTTCAAATTTTTGACCCAAAGTGCTAAATTTTGTTATAATATCAGATAAACTAATGAGAACTTTGAAATGAGGAAAACTTTCTCATAAAAATCTTAAAATTTTACTTCAAAAGTGTTATTTTTTTATTTAATTTTGATTAAGATTATATTAAGTAGTGATTTTGGACCTAAAGGGCTAAATTTTATAATAAAATCAGATCATATTGAGAGCTCTTTAAAATGGGAAAAAATTCCCATAAAAAAATCTTGAAATCCTACATTAAAAGTGTTATTTTTTTCTTAATTTTGATTAATTGGTGAGTTTTTCTAAAAAAATCTCCAAATTTTGGACCAAAAGTGCTAAATTTTGTTATAAAATCATATAAAGTAGTGCTCTTTGAAATGAGGAAAAATTTCGCATAAAATCTTCAAAACTTTTGTCAAAAGTGCTATTTTTTCTTAATTTTCATTAGAATCATGTCATGTAATTGGTGATTTTTTCTAAAAAAATCTTTAAATTTTGGACTAAAAGTGTTAAATTTTGTTATAAAATCACATAAAGTAGTGCTCTTTGAAATGAGGAAAACTTTCTCATAAAAATCTTGAAATTTTACGTTAAAAGTGCTATTTGTTTAAATAAATTTGATTAGGGTCATATTAACTAGTGATTTTCTAAAAAAATCTCGAAATTTTGGACCAAAAGTTCTAAATTTTGTTATAAAATCATATAAAGTAGTGCTCTTTGAAATGAGGAAGAATTTCTCATAAAATCTTCAAAACTTTTGTCAAAAGTGCTATTTTTTCTTAATTTTCATTAGAATCATGTCAAGTAATTGGTTATTTTTTCTAAAAAATTAAGTAGTGCTCTTTGAAATGAGGAAAACTTTCTCATAAAAATTTTAAAATGTTACGTGAAAAGTGCTATTTATTAAAATAAATTTGATTAGGATCATATTAACTAGTGGTTTTCTAAAAAAAATCTTCAAATTTTGGACCAAAAGTGCTAAATTTTATTATAAAATCAGATAAAGTATTGAAAGCTCTTTGAAATGAGGAAAAAATTCTCATAAGGCATCTTAAAATTTTACGTGAAAAGTGCAATTTTTTTAAATAAATTTGATCAATGTCATATTAACTAGTGATTTTCTTAAAAAATCTTCAAATTTTGGACCAAAAGTACTAAATTTTATTATAAAATCAGATAAAGTATTGAGAGCTCTTTGAAATGAGGAAAAAATTCTCATAAGACATCTTAAAATACTACATCAAAAGTGCTATTTTTTTCATAATTTTGATTAGGATCAAATCAAGGAGTTAGTGCCTTCTTCTAGAAAAAAATCTCCAAATTTTGGATCAAAAGTGTTAAATTTTGTATTAAAATCGTATAAACCTGTGACTCCTTCGAAATAAATCAAACCTGTACATAAAGACTTAGACTTAGAATTTTGGACCAAGAGTGCTACATTGTTTAAAATTTTGTATTAAAATCTTATAAGACAGTGTTAGGTATTCGAAAAAAACAATAATTTTTTGTTACCTTATAACGTCTTATAAGACACTTTAACACTTTATTTAGCACCTCATCCATCATCCAGAAATTCTAATAGCCACAACTCTTTTTGGATCAGTGTTTCTCAAAATTTTTTGCAAAGAGCTCGAACGGAATTGATTACTTGATAGTTTTTTGGATCGGCAAATTCTCATTGTCATTAAATTTTTATTGGGATAGTTTGATAAACACTAAACTAACCTGTTGCCATCACGTAGAGTTCTTTATCGTCTTGATTCTTGCGTATTAAAAATTTCATCGTATACAAATATAGAAGACCGAACGCTAATTGAAAGCCGGATGTTAATAAATGTGCTAGAAATGCCGCCCCACACACCAACCAACCCCAACCACCTTCCGGATAGTAATGTTGTTTAATCGTGGCTGTATCCATGTCGCGTCGTCTCAATGCTGGTATATTACGATGTAATGAATGTAATTCACGATCACAAATCACCGGAAATGAATCTTCATCGTCTAATGGCCGTGGTGGTAATGGTGTACTACTGCTACGATCTGGAATCCAACAAAAAAAAAAAAACGACAATAAATTGATGAATATAACAATGATATATATAAGCGGCAACAATACGATAAAATCCCACAGGATAATGGAATCCTTCTGGATCAATTCTAGGAACTACAAACTCATTAAATAACAAGAGCATAATAAATAAACGTGAATAGTATGTGTGTGCACTGATGAATTCAAATCCCTAACCAAGGACAATTAGTATTAGTGACCGACCTAAGATTCGGTTTCGGTCTCGATTTCGGCTAGCTTCGGTCGAAAAATCTAGTTTCGGACAAAAATAAGCCGAAATTTAGTGTTCGTGAATTCTCGCGCTTCGTTCGGGTGAGTTTGTGCTCATGACCGCCAATCGAATTGAGGTTATGTGTTCTTTCTTACATAACTACTTCAATTGTTGCTTTCTTTAAACAAACTAGATCTCAACATACAATAGAAATTTAGACATTGTTTAACTAAGTTTTGGTTTCGGCCAGAACTGAGACCGAAGCCGAAGATTCGCTTTCAGTTTCGGCTGTAGGTCCTGCTTCGGTCGCATACTAATTAGTATTCAGCAATGACAGCTTCATCATTAACCTGTCGCTCTTACAATTGATTGATCAACGAACTAGATCTTCTTTTATCTTGTTGAAAAGTCCAATGGAATTGTAATTTACCACCCCGAATTGGACGAATCTATCACCGTACACAACAACAGGAAAAAGCTTCGAACTTCACCCATATAAATCTACCTGACAGTCTGCCACCCTCTCGAACAGATTTAGAGGGTAGTTGGAGACGTGCACGTTTTCAAAATAGATTAATTAATCGATTATTGATAATCATTAAGGGTTGATTTATTGTTCATATCGAATATGGTAAGATTTATGGTTGTGTTGTTCAGTGGCGATAAATAGGGTTGTTTTTCAAATTTTAACCCAACAGTTATACTGCTAATTGAACACGGAAAATCGTGGGAAAACTCCAAACTCCAGATCGAAATACTTTTTACTAATTTTCACGGATAATTTCGTTGAAAATTCCCAGTTGGATCATTTTTCTTTCGTCTTCTTCTCGTTCAAATTAACGTGAGTTTATTGTTGCTGTGGTGATTTCAGGTAGCGTGAAATTATTCAACTACGTTACCTAGTTACAAAGTGGCTAAATTTAGGTACCTGTGATTCTTAAACATTCAAAGTCAACAGAATGTTTTGGTTTTTATTCAGGTCAAACACTCAAATTTTGCTGTTTAATTACAATATTAATCGACTAATTAATCAGAAATTTGATTGAGTTGTGTTTTATTTTATAAAATAATTACGAATGATTCTAGCATGAATGTACAGTGGCGAGCATATAAAAGATTTCACTTTTGTGACGTTATGTAAAACCGGTTTTTAGGAGCGGTTGTGACAATGTAACAGAATTTTATCAAGTCAGACTCACAGAATCGATAAATACAGAGTTGCTGCTGTAAATATGCCAAATTCGTATGCGATTCGAATAATACTTCAGACACTGGCTTTTGGTAACGCTGAAGATACCGATTCCCAGTGGCTCTTTGGCGACTGGAATATTACCGTTACGATTGTTGTATTGTATTCTGCTGTGGCTCTTTGGCGACCGGAATATTACCGATTCCTTCGTGGCTGGTGGTGACCGGAAACATACCGTTATCGTTACTCTCCGCCTGATCAGCTGTGGCTGTTGGCGACAGGAAAACATGCAAAATATTTCCACCTGTTTCAGACTAAAATGGAGAAAAACGAAAAAAAATCACTGTTAAGACCAACTGTTTTTGACCAACTTAGAAATGATCTACGAGGTTCTAATTTTGCTAAAATGTTCTCCAGGTATTTTGGCATATTTACAGCAGAAACCCTGTATTTTCTAAAAATTTGGTATGACAGAAACTCGTTCTAACACTTCCTACCTACCCACCTTCTTACTCTCATGAGAGAAACAGCCTGATTCACACGAACCGAAAAACTTGATATTCCTCGTTCAAAACTTTGCCACTTTTATATGCTTGTCACTGTACACTGGTAGTCAAAATAAAGACTCAGACTTGAATGAGAGTATCACGTATTTTCGTTAGTGTGAATCAGGGTAAGACGATGGGTAGGTAGGAGGTGTTACATTAAGTAAATACCCAAAATGGCACCAGTAATTCCACCCCTTTCTTCTGTTAGTATATATATTTCTTCTCAAATTCTCACCTGTTAAAATTCTGGTATATTATGATAAGTGCCTCCATAAGCCTGTTTTACACAGCCGTACAAGATGTGGTCTCTTTTTTATGCCCGCCTCTGTACAATAAATTTTATCTGTCAATTAATTTCAAATCTATCATTATCGTGTAAAACTATTGAAAATTCCATAGATAATTATAATGAATGATTAATGTATTTTTATAAGTTTGATTTATAAATAATTTCACAATTTTTTTTTTTTAATTTTATTGCTACGCATTTATCTTCTCCAATTCCGGACCTTTCAATTTATACAACAAACAACAACAAATAGAGAACAACAATCTAACAACAACTTTGGTGGCCTCACCTATTCAAATTTAGAAATAGAGAAATCAATGTTGTTTTTTTCTTCGTTTCTTTAGTCTATTCATTCATAGAAGCCTTAAGGGGCCTTTTGATTTATTACTCGATTTTCAAACATCGATATCTCGCTTATTTTTTAAGATATTGAAAAAAGTAAACGTGCGTTGGATAGAGCATTTTAAGGTGCATGTCTTGAAGCTTTCTATTAAAGAAAAATGTGATAAACTTTTGAATAGCAAAGAAAACTGTTGGACCCTATTTTTTTCATACATTTTCCTTTATAACTGGCTAAATTGACTAATTTTCTCCAGTTATCAGAAAACTAACAAATCTATCTGGAAAATTCTTAAAGATTTGGAAAGCTCTTTTAATCTGCTATCTAAATTCACCGGATAATTAATTAAAATCAATAATATTGGTTATATTTTAGCCAATTAAGAAGGAAAATGAACGAAAAAAAAAACAGGGTCCAAGAGTTTTCTCTGTAATTCACAATTTTATCATATTTTTCTTTAATGGAAAGCTTCCGGACATGCACCTTGAAGTGCTCTATCCAACGCACTTTTATTTTTCACAATATCTTAAAAAATAAGCGAGATATCGATGTTTGAAAATTGATAAAAACGCTGAATCGAGTAATATGTCCAAAGGCCCCTTAAGCTGTTCTATTAGACAATTTAGTTAATTTATGATTATTGATTTCTATTATAATTCCGTAGCAAACAACATTATTATTATTATTATTATTATTATTATTATTATTATTATTATTATTATTATTATTATTATTATTATTATTATTATTATTATTATTATTATTATTATTATTATTATTATTATTATTATTATTATTATTATTATTATTATTATTATTATTATTTTATTATTGTTGATAAAGAAATTCGATATTCAATTCTAGAACCACCCCTATCGTTCTGATCATCCCCTGTCTTCTATTCAGTACAAAGTGACATAATTCAATTTTTATATTTATGTAACACGATACAAGAGAAGAATTTCATCGTTACTAGTTGCCGTAAGGTCTAAAATTGTATTATAAGAGGTCAATTCAATTATTTTAAACAATAATTGAGAATTAGCTTTCGGCAATAGACGGTAATTGTAGAAATGTTGGCAAAATATTTTCTGTTAAAGTATCTATCTAACAACAATACAGATCGAGATTGTGACTCGTTCAGAATAAGGTTAATAATCTACTTAATTCCCGGAAAAAAGAGCCAAAGTTTCTCTGAAAGCAGAGACCATTTAACAACCATGTAAACGATACAGATCAAGTTGGTGATTTGTTGAGAATACCGCTGATAATAATCTTCTTAATTGCCGGTAGATATGAGTTTTTGAGCTTTTATTCGTAAAGTAGCTTGGAATAATTGATTAATTGATATAAAAGAAGTCGAGTAGGAGAAATTAAAATTCGGTATAATTCGCCCTATTATTGTTGTCTCCAATAGAAATTGGAATAAATTAGAACTTTGATGTTGATTCTTGTAAATTTATTCAATTTTAATCAAAATTATGACATTTAATTGTGATGTTTTTTAAATTGAAGATCAAGATCGAGATAGTTCTCCATTTGGAACACTAGTTCTGAATTACCCCAGAAATTCTTACAATAAAAGACATCAAACTATAATTTACAAGTAGAGATAGGGATCGAGATCGAAATTTGTACAGAATATTAAAATTTTGCTCAAGAATTAGAATAAATCGAATATAGAATAATGCTTATTGTTATCAATTGTGCTTTGATTCCATTATTCTGATTATTGTTTCTGAAAAAAATTTCAGCAATATTTTCAGAGATCTTAAGGATTGTGAATTTTGGTTACGCATATTATTTTTGGATAGGTATTCAACTTATATTGAATTTAAAAGCATTAAAAAGACTTTTCAAATGATTTATAGACTATTACCCCTTACAACCCTTTAATTAATTTTAATCTTATACATCTATGGGAAAATATAAAGTTATTAATTTTATTTAATTGATTCAAAAATATCATTTTAATTAACCATTAACCATTCAAACTTCTAGCAACAACTATCTCGATCTCGATCTTTAATCCGACAAATCTTTATTTTTATCTACATTATTTATCTATTTTACTGTAGCATATGTTTAAACCGGTAGAAAATATTAAATAGAAACAGTACAAAATCATCCCTCTCCTTTCCGCAGTCATTTTCTCACTTATGTTAGATAGAGATCGAGCAAATTAAGGCGGGGTATTGTTCCACCTTCTAATACTCATTTAACTCCATTGAACAGACAGAGAAAAATGTATATTGTTTCTCTTTAAGCTGAGACAAGGATAGTAAGTGGAAACATAGCGATTTTCATAAGTTAGACAAGACAAATAAATACATGAGATGGAATGATGAAAGTGGGGAAATAGATATACCGGCAGAAAATTTTGAATAGAAACATTACAGAATCATTTCTCTCCTTTCCACAGTCATTTTCTCACTTATGTTAGAAAGAGATCGAGCAAATTAAGGCGGGGTATTGTTCCACCTCTTAATACTCATTTAACTCCATTGAACAGACGGAGAAAAATGAGTACTGTTTCTCTTTAAGTTGAGTTAATGAGAAAAGGATAGCAAGTGGAAACATAGCGATTTTCATAAGTTAGACAAGACAAATAAATACATGAGATGGAATGATGAAAGTGGGAGATAGATATACCGGCAGAACATTTTGAATAAAAACATTACAGAATCATTTCTCTCCTTTCCACAGTCATTTTCTCACTTATGTTAGAAAGAGATCGAGCAAATTAAGGCGGGGTATTGTTCCACCTCTTAATACTCATTTAACTCCATTGAACAGACGGAGAAAAATGAGTACTGTTTCTCTTTAAGTTGAGTTAATGAGAAAAGGATAGCAAGTGGAAACATAGCGATTTTCATAAGTTAGACAAGACAAATAAATACATGAGATGGAATGATGAAAGTGGGAGATAGATATACCGGCAGCACATTTTGGATAGAAACATTACAGAATCATTTCTCTCCTTTCCACAGTCATTTTCTCACTTATGTTAGAAAGAGATCGAGCAAATTAAGGCGGGGTATTGTTCCACCTCTTAATACTCATTTAACTCCATTGAACAGACGGAGAAAAATGTCTACTGTTTCTCTTTAAGTTAAGTTGATGAGACAAGGATAGCAAGTGGAAACTTTGCGATTTTCCATAAGTTAGACAAGACAAATAAATACATGGGATGGAATGATGAAAGCGGAAGATAGATATATATATATATATATATATACTTTTTCTAACATGTGTTAGAAAGAGGTCGAGCGAATTAAGGCGGAGTATTGTTCCACCTCTTAATACTCATTTAACTCCATTGAACAGACGGAGAAAAATGTCTACTGTTTCTTTTTAAGTTAAGTTGATGAGACAAGGATAGCAAGTGGAAACTTTGCGATTTTCATAAGTTAGACAAGACAAATAAAGACATGAGATGGAATGATGAAAGTGAGAGATAGGTATACATATACTTTGCTATGTTTCTATCCAATTCTGCAGAGCTGTATACTTTGCTAATGTTTCTATCAATTTCTATCGACTTGTATAACTTTAATTAATTCGCATAATTCGCTAAAATACGAGTTTAATTCTTGTGAAATCAAGATTGAGGTATGGATTTGTTGAGAATATCATCACAACTGTAACTTGTGTAGTGAAAAACCAAAAACTTGGCAATATGATACGCTCTGTCTACTTTCGTATTTTCCATTTTCCATTTTTCTTGTTCTTAACAGATAAAAAAAGATGAAAAAAACTAAAGTGTAGAAGAAAACGTAAAAGAAGTTGATTTCTATGGAATTCTTCAAGCTTTCATCAATATCTCTGTTACGATTCCACGAAATAAACTCACATTTGTGCTTAAAACCGTAAAAGAAACGACTGAAGATAATGTAAAGATTCTCGATTTCTTTTCCTTTATATAACGATTTTGTTATAGAAATCATAATTTTAAACAGTACAAAAATATAATTTGTATCTTCTTTCATAGTTTTTAACATATTCATGAAACTGAAAGAAGAAAAAATATTCGGATTTTCCACAATAATCCTGTCATACGTGCACGATCAATATAAACGTTTATTTGATAGAAAATGGAAAATTTTCACATTCACCCCCAGTGAAAATTGTTGAGCAACCATACACAGCAGGGATTGACTGAAATTGGCCCAATTCCTCTGTAACGACTGCCTGAAAATGGACCTTGTTATACATACATCAATCATTAAATAGGATCGTATTTTGGGCTTTGATTGATTGATTATTTAAATTTTTGATTTTTGCCACAGTATCTAGAAAGTTGTAATTTTTTTCACCCCTATATATACAGTAGGTATAACAAAACTAATCTCTTATTCGTCGATGATTTATGGTTGAGAAGATTATACAGGTTGCATTTCATGTTCTGTACACAATCCATTCTCTGTTACAGATCATTGGCGATATTCCCATGATGATATACGGTTGGTCAGTTTATTAATTTTTTTCCTCCCGTATCTTCTTTTTTTTTTACTTTTTTGTTTGTGTATACTGCCCGTTGATTCTTCCATACAACTTCTAATAATGAAGACGAATCAATACTGTCGACATTCTCTCGTCCTCCCCTAATTCCCGTTGTGTCAAATTATGGAGAATGTAGAAAATTCGGTAAATATTTTCATTACAAAACGAGATAATACCGTAGTGGTATTCTCAATAGATACATGGGAGAAACATTGGTCCCGCCCATCTCCTTTATTTGTCAAATGACATATGAAAGAAATTCAGGAAAGGGAAAAGAAAAAGAACGGCAGTGAAAACACAGAGTGTAGAAGAGAGAAGAAGAAAGCAGGCAGGAGAGAAGAAGAGAAAAACGACAGAAGAGAAAGAAAGAAGAAAATCTAGGAAAGAAAAAAGACTGAATAGAAAATGAAAAGAAAGAAGCAGTTACAAGAAAGAAAGAAAGGCAGTAGAGAAAGAAAGATAGAAAGACAGGAGATAAACAAAAGAGGAAGTGTGGAAGGCAAAAGAAAAGTAAAATGAGAGGAACATGGAATCGAGAGAGAAAGAAAAAAAGAAATAAGAGATAAAAAAAAGAAGGGGCGACAAGATAGAAAGAAAGGCATTCGAGAAAGAATAAAAAATAAGAAATACAGGAGAGAGAAAAAGAGAAGGAAAGAAAGAAAGACTGGATATATTAAAAAAAAACAGATAAAGAAAAATATAGGTAGAAGAGAAAGACTGTATACCGTGGTGGTGTTCTCATTAGATACATAGGAGAAGCATTGGTCCCGCCCATGTCCCTTCTTTGTCAAATGACATATGAAAGAAATTCAGGAAAGGGAAAAGAAAAAGAACGGCAGTGAAAGCAGGGCGTGTAGAAGAGAGAAGAAGAGAAAAACGACAGAAGAGAAAAAAAGAAGAAAATATATGAAAGAAAAAAGATTGAATAAAAAATGAAAAAAAAGAAGCAGTGACAAGAAAGAAAGAAAGAAAGGCAGTAGAGAAAGAAAGATAGAAAGACAGGAGATAAACAAAAGAGAAAGAGAGGAAGGCAAAAGAAAAGGAAAAATTAGAGGAACATGGAATCGAAAGAGAAAGAAAAAAAAGAAACGAGAGATAAAAATAAAAGAAGGGACGACAAGATAGAAAGAAAGGCATTAGAGAAAGAATAAAAAATACAGGAGAGAGAAAACGAAAGGAGATAAAAGAGAAAGAAAGAAAGAAAGACTGGATATTTAAAAAAAAAAACAGATGAAGAGAAATAAAGGTAGAAGAGAAAGACTGTATACCGTAGTGTCTCTGTCTCTTTCTTACTAAGATGTAAGTAGTATAGATGGGCGGGACCAATGTTTCTCCTATGTATCTATTCAAAATGCCACTGCTGTATATCAAAATTATTGTCTCAAGAGTCTTGTGGAGATGTTTGAAAATTTATCAATTTTCATCGATATTTCGCTTATTTTTTGAGATATTGTGAAAAATAAAAGTGTGTCGGATAGAGAATTTCAAGGTGCATGTCCTGAAGCTTTCTATTAATTTTTTTTCTTATAAAATTCTGAATAACAGAGTAAACTGTTGGACCCTGTTTTTTTCGTACATTTTCCTTTATAACAGGCTAAAATTTTGCCAATATTCTTAATTTTCAATATTTATCAGGTGAATTTAGATAGAAAATTTCAGGAGCTTTCCAAATATTTAAGAATTTTCCCGATATGTTTGTTCGTTTTCCGATAACTGGGCTAAATTTAAAAAAAATTCGAACACATAACATTTTTTTAATTTCTCTTAAATTTGCTCCACTTATCGGAAAACTAACAAACGTATCAGGAAAATTCTCAAATATATGGAAAGCTCTTTTAATTTTCTATCTAAATTCACCTGATAAATATTGAAAATTAAAAATATTGGCTAAGTTTTAGCTAGTTAAGAAGGAAAATGTACGAAAAAACAGGGCCCAAGAACCTCCTTTGCCATTCAGAATCTTATCAAATTTTTCTTTAATAGAAAGCTTCAAGGCGTAAATTTTGAAATAATCTATCTAACGCATGTTTAGTTTTCACAATATCTTAAAAAACAAGCGAGATATCGATGTTTGAAAATTGTCAATTTTCGCACGCCGAATCGAGTAATATGTCCAAAGTCCCCTTAAAAACCTACTAGATTTCACTAAAAACAAAAGCAATTATTAAAAAATACAAGAATAAATTTTATCTGATTCTATTAGAGAAAAATTGGAAAAGTTACCTCTTCTATAGGCGTTTTCAAAGTTTTATCCAGTGAAAAACACCTAAACAAGATTAAAAATGATGTACAATCACCCTTACGGAAAATCGTTATGTTTCCGCCATTCGACTGGAGAAAAATTAGAATTTTCCAACGACAACAGCAACAACAACAAGAAAATTCCAGTCTCCATTTTTATATCAATGCTAATAAAAGGCTGTTATAGGAAACGTGCCCAACACAGAAACACATAAAAGATGGAAAGAAAATCAACATTAAGGGCTGAATTGGTAGAATAAACCGAACGCACTGAACCGATTATGAAGCCACGATAGGGGTTGGTTTGTCATTGGGGCGTAAATATTTTTTTTAATTAACAGAAAGTGGCGTTTCTTTCTAAATTTTAAACTTTACTCAGTCTAGATGTTGATTAAAGATTGTAATAATGTGCGAATTTACATAATTTTGTCACACCAACCCTGTTAATAAACAAATAACTATGTAGAGTCGAGTGCGGAAAAGTTTTAACGGTGAAGATTGTATGGTGTAAATCAGGCTTTTAATTGAAGGGAAAAACATTCTATCAAGGCAAAGAAGGAGACGATTTATTGATGTACAGTGGCGATTAAAAAAAAGAGACCCAGTCTTGAGCGGCAATTTCACATATTTTCGTTATTGTGAGTCAGGTTGTTCTCTCGCGAGCGTAAGAAGGTGGGTAGGTATCTTTCTATTCAGGTACATACCAAAAATCGCATCAGTAACTCCACCCCCTTCTTCTGATTGAATACCTGTTTCCCAAAGTCCGACCAGTTAAGATTTTGTTACATTGTGATGACCGCCCTTAAAAGCCTATTTTACACAACCGCACAAGAGGTGGTCTCATTTTTTTTTAATTGCCACTATATCTGAATATATAAAACATCACACCCCCTATAGCTGATCAGGTAAGTTGCCATCCTCTATTTATTTATTATTCAACTTAAATAGATAAAGTAATAAAGCAGGTTCTATTCATCCCAAATACCAACAATGGTAGAAGAACGGTTCAATCTATGTAAAACAGGCCAAAATTTTCACCAATGATAGTTAAAACTTTTCCGCACTCGACTGTCGCTCCATCTATTTCAGCCTCAGTCGCATATGGGTTGATTGGATCCAAATAGCCGGACTATACTTGGATTTTATCGTTTAGCAATCAATCTTGGCTTATTTTTGTCGCAATATCCGTGTTTTTTTTTTTTGTTTAATAACTTCTCTCTGATTCCTTTTCGGTTGATTATCAACGGAAATCTTATCGTCTATAACGATAGAAAACCTGTAATTATATCGTCAGTTACAGTCTTAAATCTTGACACGAATCGTTTAAAAATTTCGTCATCATTATCATCATCATCAAATTGTCAGTCAATGTTTGTATCTAACGGTTCCAATTACGTAATAAGTTATTACTAATAACTGACAATATTCTGGATCAGGGCCGTCTTAAGGATATGTGCCGCCCTCAGGCAAATATTTTTATATAGCTCCTCTGCTCCTCTCTCTTGAGTGACTATTAAAATACTATGTCACTTGTTATTTCACCAAAAATACAACAACAAAAACAATACGGATTTCCAAAATCCAGGTCCGGCGCTATATTTTGTAGGGTACTGTGTACAGTTATGCAGAGTTATCCACGTTCGGAGAAAAGTCCTTGTGGCAACTCTTATTATTTGGCGAGCGATTAAGAATAATAATAATAATAATGATCTTTAGAGAGTTATTTGGAGATCATTTTAGCAAAATTAGAACCTCATAGCTCATTTGGAAGTAGATCAAAAAAAAAACCTTTTTTCTGATGATGTCTCTAATTTCAAAAACGAGCTAAACACGAAAAACGAGTAAGAATGACTCACAGATCCTTTCAACATTGATTTTTTTCGTTTTTCTCCATTGTATTCCAAAATAAAATAGAGAAAAACGAAAAAAATCACTTTTTGGAAGATTCTAGAGTCATTATAAGTCGTTTTACGTGTTTAGTTTGTTTTTGAAAATCGCTACATCGTGAGAAACGAGCGTTTTTTGACCAACTTCCAAACGAGCTACGAGGTTCTAATTTTGCTGAAATGTTCTCTAAAGATCCTCCTACAAAGCCCAATAAGAGTTTCATAGAATCGACCATATTTAGATCAAACATCTTGTTTATGTACACATATGTATAGGGGCCCCGATGACAAATCCTGCGCAGGCCCTAAAATTTACAGTTGTCTCCTAGTTAGCAAAATTTATTAGAAATCAATGATTTATAACGAAAATATTTGCGGTTTTAGTGAAGGGCCGCCATCAAACAGTAGGTACCTGAGTTACCTGAGGGCTAGCGACGGCCCTGTCCTAGATTTATATTTTATTCAAGTGGATGGGGATTTTCTCAATTTTTTTGAGACTTTTACAATTTTCGATTATAGCCCTTAGAAGTCCTTAGAGACAGGGGATTCAAATAAACAAATCAAATAATGGGATTTTTGCGGTTGAAAACACACAATTGACACAATAACAACAACAACATATCAAAGAAAAGCTTCAAATTATTTATTTTTTCCTGAACGGCATAGAAGGGGCTTGAAATATAACTCTTAATTCACTTTAACGAGCATTATCAATTCAAATTTAATCAGAAATCAGTGTGTATCAGCGCTCAGGTTAGTCCCTTTCATAATTCGGTTAGTTCGTGATGTGGACCTTTAATAATAAGCCATTATTGACGATATAGTGGGTGAGATAGATAGAGAGAAAGAAAGAGAGAAAGAGACAGTGAGGGGTGATTTTGCCTCAATAAATCTCGTATAGAATGCCTCCAGTGAACCGACAAGGGCAGAATTTACACCACATCTAGTCCAACTTGACTCATAACTTAATAACGATACAGATTAAGATGATGCTGTTGATTTATACAACACAAATAAATTAATACTTTTTGTTTTGTCGACGATTGTAACAAATCAATACGTTACAAATTTAAATTGTTTGATTTTAATTAAATTCACATCTTCTGTTACGGTATTCAGTTTAATTTCTGCTTGACGAAAAACTAAAACTCATCCAATGTGTTGTGGTTTTATAAATTTTAATTAAATTTGAAACGTTCCATGAATCAATAGTAAGCACTAAAAGTTTAGATGTTCGTTTACAAATAAAGCTCTCTATTAAGTACAATTGCAATAAATTTCTACAGTTTCAGTTGAATATTTGTAGATTCTATAGAAATATCGATCTCAATTTTGATCTTTCTCACCGGCAATAAAATTCGAAATAAGGATGACTGATTTGGGCTTCGAACCGTTATTTTTTGTTCCGGTTTTTGTTCCTTCAGTTCACTTCCAAATGATTAATTTTCAAACTTTTAAATTTCACCCTAAAAAGTACGACCCCTAAGAGTTATTTACAGGGTAACTTTTTTGAATACAGCAAAAATCCTTAAATAGGTGCTTTATTTTGTAATTTTCTCTTAGCAGAAGAATTTTCATAGTGATACGTTTTACCATGGGGAAGAAAATCGAAAAAAAACCTTAACAAATTGCATATAATCATCTATAACTTCAACCCTCAACAAGGGATGAAAACGCAATTTATACCTTTCATTAGCCCTAGTCAATTTATATCAACTACTTTTTAAACCAATAAAAAATACTGAGCTTTTACAGAGATATTAAAAAAAAATACACTAAATTTGCAGGGGTAATTTTAACTCCCAATATCTCCCTTAACTATAAGCAAAAAAGACAAAATACACAATGCTTAGAATCCAATGAACTACCCCTATTTAACAAAAAACATCGAAATTCAATTCCGTTTCGAAGTCCTGGTTATAACTAAAGCAAAGAGTGTAAGTTCGCTTTAAAAATTTGTGCTATTGTCGCTCTGCAAACGCACGCCAGTTGCACGATAAATATTTCTGTCTTTGTTCAAATACTGGCATTTTAATAATGTCTTCTCCGTTTTGTGTTCCCCACCGGTAGATTTGACTTGAAATTGGTTTGGTTGTAAACATGGTACAAGATAAGAAGTAAGGTGACCTTCGGCAGGGATGTGCGAAGGCGGAGCTCAAGCAACCTATCGGATATTTTCGGTTGGCACCGAAGTTGAAAGCGCCATCCTGAAAATATAAGACATTTGTCTCTTAAACACGAGTAGACTTCCTACTTCGCAATGTGAACTCTATGGCGCTGGCAGAATTATGACGATGTTTTTAAATTGGGTAGTAGACATCAACAAGATCTCAGTTGGGTCGATTTAGACGATCTGCGCTCCAAAAGCCACCTTGCTTCTCATCTTGTACCATGTCTATACAATGCACCACAGCTGCTAGAGCGTCGCGCTAACTTTGGTCCTAGTATAAGGCGGTGACGTCATCACTCGCTGTAGAGAGTCAAAAGTTATGCTCTGGTTATAACTTACAAAAAAAAATTAACGTTTAAAAGCCTCGTAACAGCAATAGTGGTAATGGCAGCAATAAAAATAAATCTTATTTAAGTTCGATTGTTGAAATGGAAACGATGAAAGTTTCCTGTACGTAAACACGTGGAGTCGTTTAAGGGCAATTTGCAGAGATGCATCGATTCGGCGTGCGAAATTTATCAATTTTCAAACAACAATATATCGGTTATTTTTTAAGATATTGTGAAATTTAGACGTGCGTTGGATAGAGCATTTCAAGGTGCATGTTCTGAAGCTTTCCATTAAAGGAAAATGTGATAAAATTCGGAATGATAGAGGAAACTGTTGGACCAAGTTTTTTTGTACATTTTCCTTCATAATTGGCTAAAAATTGGTCAATATGATTGATTTTAAATATCTATTGAATGATTTAGATGGAAAATGAGTATATCTTTCCAAATCTTCAAGAATTTTCCCGATATGTTTGTTAGTTTTCCCAATTTTGAAGAAAATTAAATGAACTTTGATCCGTAATATAGGGCACAATTTTAAAGATAGAATAATTCACTCTTGTTTTTAGAAAGATATTGTAAGGGCGGAGGGGATAAAGCTCGGGTTTAGGAAAATTTTGAAAATTACGTGATTTATTGGGAAATTTGGAATCCCATTTTCACCTGTTATTTATAGCTATTAAAATTAATTAATTTGACCGATAATTAGTATCAAAATATAGGAAAGTCCATTTTCTTTCACGACCATATCATAATAATGAAAAATATTTGAAAATCTGTCCGTAGGTAATTTTCTTAATCAAGCATGTTTGTGCTTGAAAAATAACCGATATATCGTTGTTTGAAAATTGATAAATTTCGCACGCCGAATCGATGTATCTCTGCAAATTGCCCTTAATCTGAACAAAAAAAAAAAAAAAAACACCCAACAAAGTCGCCAAATAACAAAAGGCGACAACAATAATAAAAGAGGGTTTGTATGACAAAAACATCATCAATGATCAAGAATGAACTGATCCTAACGATAGAATAATGGTTTTAACTATAGATAGTTTGGGGAAAAAAGAGGGCGAATTTAGGAGGGGTGGTTTCAATTGAACCAAGGTGGTATAAATCCGGGAATAGTGACCACTATACTGTAGAGAATTGTTGGTATTCCGGGCTTTTGGTTTGAATATTGCCTGGAATTTATATACAAAAATATTAATAATTCATTATTAATTCTAGTTTTTGATAGATAATTAATATTTATCGATAATTTCGAATTAATTTATTAAATTCATGCAATTTAACCATAATTTATGTTGATTAAAGTTTGCATGTTTATTTTTTTTTTGTTAATTATTGTTTAAAATCATAGAAAGGCAATAGTACAGGACCGGCTTTTTTGATCTTCTCCTATATAAAAATTCAAACAATTCCACATGGTTGAGCGTAAAATTCGTTCGTTATATCAAGATTTCGATGATTAAACATTTTATACACATAAAAGAAGACATTCCTGAAATGTAATCAATAGTGGCACGATTTCATAGATTAGTTTTGAAATATCTCTTGATGATTTCTTTACAATTCCAACCATAAATGTGAGTTTATTTCGCAGAATCGAAATGGTGATATTGATGAAGTATTGAAGAAGGAATCACACAAAGATGCGTTTTTTCTAGTCTTCTCTTATACATTTAATTTTTTTTTTTTTAATCTTTTAAGGACAAGAAGAAACGAAATCAATGGAAAATACGACAGAGCGTATCAAATTGCCAACGTTTTGGTTTTTCACTTACACAAGTTACAGTTGTGATGATATTCTCAACAAATCCCTACCTCAATCTTGATTATTTCATGAGAATTAAACTCGCATTTTTAGCGAATTTTCGTTATATAAACAAACTCTACCGTACCGAAGATCAATAAAATCGATAGAGATCGAGATTGAGACAGTTTTTCCTTCAAATTTGAATGGTTTGTTATTAATTTGTTGTATTTGAAATGTTATTTTTGTATTAAATAAATACAATTATTAATTGTATATAAGGGAGTGAAATAGGGTTGAAAGTTAATTTTTGAAGCTAGAAGCATGAAACTTTATATTTATGCTTTTGATCAGAAATAAATGAATATGTACGTGTTTCAGTGTTTTTTGAATTGACACCCTTAAGGAGGTGAAATAGGGGTTGAAAGTTTATAGGGAAATCCGTTATTTCCGAAGCTAGAAGCATGAAACTTTATATTCATGCTTTTGATCAGAAATAAATAAATACGTATTTTAGCGTGTTTTTTTTTTAAATTACACCCCTAAGAGGGTGTATTATCATTTAGATTTTAAATAGAAAACTATAAACACATGATCTATTGATTTCGGAAATTATACCCATGAGAGGGTAAAATGGGGGATGATTTTGGAAATTAATTGAAGTGAAAAGCAAGAAACGTTATTACGATTATTATTAATAATTTAATAGGTCATTTGGATTCCTTTAAAGTCAATATAAGTTGAATATCCAAAAATAATATGCGTAACTAAAATTCACCCGTAAACTTACAACCCTTAAAATCTAATTACGGGGTGAGTTCCTGTCAGCATACGAATTTTCATGGTAGTATGTTTCATCACAGTGAAAAAAAATGTAAAAAATTCTTAAAAAACCGTATATTAATCTTTAATTTCAATCCCTCAAGCGAAATAAAAAATTGAGTCATATCATACGATAGTCTTAACAAATTCCTATTTTCTAATTTTTTAATCACTGTGAAATATTGACTCACTTTTGAGATATTTGATAAAAAGACTGATTTACAGGGTTAAATTCAACCCCCCATTTTTGTTTTAAGCTTCAATACGGGCAAAAATTGCAAAACACACATCACTTAGAATAAAATGAGCTATTCACATACCTACTGAAAATTATCAAAATCGGGTGATTTATTTGGCTGTTTTCAGAATCAATTAGAACCGTTTTGAAGTCTCTTTGATCAATTAGTAATCTCTGAAAATTTTGCTGAATTTTTTTTCAGAAACAATAATCAGATAATGGAATCAAAGTACAATTGATAACAATAACGATTATTCGATTATTCTAATTCCTGAGCAAAAATTTAATATTCTGTACAAATTTCGATCTCGATCCCTATCTCTACTTGTAAATTATAATTTGATGACTTTTATTATAAGAATTTCTGGAGTAATTCTGTTGGACAATTCACAATCGATACGATATATTTTCAAAAATATTGTTCCAAATCGAGAACTATCTCGATGTTGATCTTCAAGATCGAGATTTATTAATTTATTAACATCACAATTTAATTTTGATTAAAATTGAATAAATTTACCAGAATCAACATCAAAGTGTGCAGAAATTTCAAATTCATCCCCTAATTCTGATGATTTATCCCAATTTCTATTGGAGACAACAATAATAGGGCGAATTATACCGAATTTTAATTTCTCCTACTCGACTTCTTTTATATCAATTAATCAATTATTTCAAGCTACTTTACGAATAAAAGCTCAAAAGTTCATATCTACCGGCAATTAAGAAGATTATTATCAGCGGTATTCTCAACAAATCACCAACTTGATCTGTATCGTTACATGTTTGGATGGATGGATGGATGGATGGATATATTTAATTAGTTTTTCTTACAAGTTTTATCACAAACTCTGCTTTCAGTCAAGCTTTGGCTTTTTTTCGGTAATTAAGCAGATTATCGACGGTATTCTCAACAAATTACAATCTCGATCTGTATTGTTGTTATATAGATACTTTAGCAAAACTTTAACTTTAACACCTAGAATTAGTAGACTACAACCTTGGTCTCAAGTTCAGATTAAGATACAGACTCATTGAGAATACAGCATTAAGGCTATTTGGAAGCGGGACTCGTTTTATTGTCTGAAAAAGTGACAATTTTCAATCATCGATTTCTCGGTTATTTTTTGAGATATTGAAACTTTGTGACCAGCATTGAATTGGGCATTTCACCTTGCATCCGATAGATTTTTCCATTTTGAAAAATTTTCACTAAATTTCAAAGTGCAGAGGAAAATGTCGGAGCATGTCAAAAAAATTTAATACAACGTATTATCTACAATTTTAAAGATAAAAAATTGTACAGCAACTTATTTAAAAGCTTATTCATGTGCAAAAAGCATATAGAGGCCCAAAAATCAAATTTTTGGAAATCAAAAAAGTTATTGAACAAAAATTAAAAAAATTTTCCCAACTTTTTCATTTTCTCTCAATAGCTTTTTGAGTTTTCAAAAATTGGATTTTTGGGATTCCATATGCTCTTCGACCATAAATAAGCTTTCAAATAAGCTGCTGTACGATCTTTTAGCTTTAAAATTAAAAGATAATGCGTTTTAATGATTTTTTTTGATATGCCACTTCAAACGCAATATTTTCAGAAATGAAAAAGAAAGTTGAAATTTGAAGCCTGTCCTGCAATGCAGTTGACTTTTGTCTATTTATTTATGCAAAATTTGAATAAATTATTTTTACTTTACAAGAAGTTATGTCACCCAACTTAACACTACTTTTTCGGACAAAAATCCGGATATTTGGAAAATTTAATCTGTTTTCCATGGAAAATCGGCTGTCCCCCCATGAAGAATAAAATTTGTGATCGATTGAGGTATTTTGGGGGTCCATATCTCTACGCGTTTACAAATGACACGACCCAAAAGTTCGCTTATGGAATCTCCATGTAATTGTAAGATTTCAAAATCAAGCTCGCGAATCCCCTTAAACAAACAGACAACGAATGGATGGTTGTGAATTTATTATAATTCATAATAATTGTAGAACAAACAGTAACAAGACTAACAACAATCAACAGAACAAAAGTTATTATTAATCATGTTACAACACTCGAAAACAGATGCCAATTAAAAACTAAGACACCGACATTTATTTAATGTAATTAGTTGAATGTTTATAGGGTGTCTACGGTTGTTGGAAGGGAGGAAAACAGGAAAAGCTACAACTTACAACAGTGTAATTTTCAAAATAGTCACCTAGTATAAATGGATTTTAATTATTGTTGTTGTTGTTGTTGTTGTAAATTCGCTTTGATTTGAAATTTTAATTAGCCCCCAAGACTAATTTATTAAATGTTAATTTATATTTCGGCGACAGATGTTCGTTAGGTCCTTTGTTGCATTGATATGAGAAACAGCCGACATCTACACAGATATGCGTACGTTTCTACAGGGTGTCCCGTAAGTCTTGCCCTTACTTCGTAGGGGCAGATAGAGGATGAAATTCTAAAACGAAAAGTCCTATACCACATTCTTATCTGACGCACAGGTAATTAGTTATTAATTAAATTAAGTAGCCAATCAGGTGCTGTCTTAGTTTAAACGGTTGTTGCGCCAGCCTACTAACTGGTCCGTTTCCCACATCGTACCGACTCAAGACTCTTTCCTTCTCTCTCTTTAAAACTAAACCAAACATATGATTGGCTATTTAATTTAATTAATAACTAGTTTCCTGTATGTCAAATAAATAAATGGTACAGGACTCTTCGTCCTACAATTTCGTCCTCTATCTACGGGACACCCTGTATGTCTATCATATGTGCCAGATTCCAATAAATTAGCATAGAATTTGAAGAAGAACAAGAAGAAGAAGAAGAAGAAGAAGAAAAAGAAATAGAAGACAACAACAATCTGATAATAATAATAATGATGATAAAAACAAGTTGATGTAATCGTGAACAAGTTGTTAAATTTCAATATTGCAGTGTGCACTATAAGCGCAATGGGCGCTTTTAAAGTTGAGAGTTTTTTAATTTGAAACTCTTTCCATCGTTTTTCTCTCACCCTTCATCATCGTCTGTCTTTTCAAAGCCGCTTTCAACGACTGTATATCTACTCTGATGTCTTGTGAATTTCAATCAGATGGGAAGTTTATAAAGACTAGATGATAAATATGGAAAACATCCCTTCAAATAACTGTTCAGACCTTGTATGCATCTATGCTCAAATACGATCCGTTAGAAAAAAAAAGTAGAAACGAAAAAAATCAACCCTCTTTCGGTAAACCTAGACGATTACTTTAAAGAGTCTAAAGGGTTGCAATCTTTGATCTTTATTAAATAGAAATATTAGTCATTAAAACTACAATAAAGTATAGAGATTTAGATGGTTATAGTGTTATTTTAGTGAAATTATACTAGAAAGTTTTCGCCGAACACCGATACGTTATAAACTCTCCGTTACAGTGTATAAGAAGTAAAATAATATCGTATAACCAATGAAAAATTGTCGGTATAAGCCACGTGACTTCACGCACACGGCTACCGATCAGCTGATCGATGATCTCAATGTATGTCAATTGTCATTATAACGGCTCAAATCTTTCACGTAAAACAAAAATGTCTTTAATAATCGGTACCGTACAGTTTAAGCCTTAAGACTATAAAGTAACGTTACGTTATAAATTCTCCGTTACAGCTAATAAGACCCATAATCATAACTGGCATTTTAGAGAGTTTTCGCCCATCATCGTTACGTTATAAACTATCCGTTAGAGCTTGTAAGATCTAACAATAAAATTATATCGTGTAATATGTATTTTTACGATATATTTCAGAAATAATAGAACCAATGAAATCATACCGATCAGCTGTTTGTATTATTAGTAGATTTAATCTCAATACATGTCATTTAACATTATAACAGCTTAAACCTCTAACGTAAAGCGAAAACGAATTTCCGTTATAATCCGTATACCGTACAGTTTAAGGCTACAACATAACGTATCGGTGATTGACGGAAACTTTACTGTATAGGGTGTATAACGGTATTTCACCTCTCAGTTGGTGATGTTCTCGTTACGTAGCGTCGTAGCTTGCTTCAGCCGCTTGAAAACTACATGAAAAGATGTCAAATCTAGTAAAATCTGAATCAAGTTGCGGGGCTACGTAACCAAAAGCATGGCCAACTGTGAGGTGAATTACTGTTTTACAACTTGTATTTACAATAATAAACTTGTATATATCAATAATAAAATAATTGTTACAAAACCTTGAAGGGATCAATGATAAGAACGGGGAATCCCCAATTTATTGGTAATCAATTAAAAGAGCAAGAAAAGATGTAATAAAATGGTGAAGGAAATACTTATGATTGTTAATAAGACATATTTTAAGCTTGATGTAACTAAGAGAGTACTGAGACCTATTATATTCAACCCCTTAACGCACTTGCTCGAATTAATTCGAGCGATTGTTGAAGGCAACACACTCAATTGTTGAACTAGTGCAATATTTTAATCTTGATAAGAGAGTATTGGCTACCCACCATAGTTCACCTCTTAAAGCACTTGCTGGAACTATCTCGAATATGCTAAATACCCAAAATGCACTCGCTCTAGTCAATTCGAGCGATTCTTGAAAGCAACACCCACAATTGTTAAGCCAGTGTAATATTTTAATCTTGATAAGAGAGTATTGGCTACCCACCATAGTTCACCCCTTAACGTACTTGCTCGAACTATCTCAAATGTGTTAAACACACAAAATGCACTCGCTCGTATTATTTCAAGCGATTGTTAACACACTCAATTGTTGAAGCAGTGCAATATTTTAATCTTGATAAGAGAGTATTGGCTACCCACCATAGTTCACCTCTTAAAGCACTTGCTCAAACTATCTCGAATATGCCAAATAACCAAAAAGCACTCGCTCGTATTAATTCGAGCGATTTTTGCAGACAACACACTCAATAGTTGATCTAGTGCAATATTTTAAACTTCATAAGACAATATTGGCTAGCCACCATAGTTCACCCCTTAACGTACTTGCTCGAATTATCTCAAATGCACTAAACGACCAAAATACACTCGCTATAGTTAATTCGAGCGATTGTTGAAGGTTACACTCACAGTTGTTAAGCCAGTGTAATATTTTAATACTGATTGGAGAGTATATTGGCTACTTACCATAGTTCACCCCTTAACGCACTTGCTCGAAATAAAAAACAGCACTCGCTCGAGTTAAATCGAGCGAAAAATTGCTTTTTTGCCGCTATTTAAAAAATATTTGTGCGTTAAGGGGTTAACCCCCGGATACCATCAATGAAGGAAACGTTCCACAATAATCACCCCCAATTTTCCCTTTAACCTTCAACTTTGAAAAACCGATTCCCAACTCGAATAGGTATCATAAAACTTGAAACTTTTCCATTTAGGCGACCACCACCACCACCACCCCCACCATCCCCTTCCTCTATAAATTCTATAATATTATTGTTCCACAACGACAATTTTTCTTCTATATACACAGCCAAGTAGCTGTAAATAAGTTGTTAACAATATTGCTGTCGCAGAAATAAGGGCGAGAAACGTTAAAACAAAAACTGTTTTAGAACAGTCAAGGGATGGGGGATGAAAAAAAAAACACAACGAAACGATCTGGTGATGATGGATTTATCGAAGACAATTTCCCACCACTATCACCCTTACACTTGGCAAATTTCGAGACAATTAGAAACGAATTAAACACAAAACGAGATGGAGACAATAAGGACAATAATGATAAGGGTGGGATCTTTGACGGAATGCATTGTGTTTGAGAGACGGACAAGAATGAGAAAAGAACGAGCATTTTGTTTTGTATTATGTCATGATCAGGGGAAATTAGAAGAAGAAAATGAGGGAAAATGAAAGTGGAATGTCATGATTAGAACGGATATGTTTTGTGTTTTTAATGAACATTTTTTCGCTTGTAATCTGTATAATAATAATCAATACAGAACCGGCTCTAACCCTAATTACCGCCCTGTATCATTAATATAATTTGTAAAAGGAATTACGATGTGTACATATCTATAATAATAACAAGTGACCGACCAAAGATTCGGCTTCGGCCAGTTTCGGCTAAGAAAGTCACGAAACTCAATGTTCGTGAATTGTCGAGCTTCGTTCGGGTGACTTCGTGCCGTGTCAAGTTGAGGTTATGTGTTTTTCCTTATACACTTTAGTTGTTGTTTTGTTTATTTGATTAAACACTACAATAGATTTCAGCATAGAAAAAATTAGAATCCTGTGTGGGATCCGAATCCACAACCTTTGGTTTTGTACCACTGCTCTACTAACTGAGCTAACAGGACACGCACCAATCTTACTTGTTTATAAATACTTTAAACTGAACGAACATGCGCAACGTGTTCGTTCAATTTAAGATATAATAAGCAACTAGGATTGATGCGTGTCCTGTTAGCTCAGATGGTAGAGAAATGGTGGATAAAACCAAAAATTCTGGTTTGGATCCCACAATGAATTCCAAATTTTGCTTAGTTTCTATAAGATGATAATAAGGGTTTTATTCAAATATTTATCAATATTCGGATTAATTAGAATATTAATTATTTGAGGTGATGGATCAGCCTGTATGTAGAAAATTTATCAATTAATGAATGTTCCAATCAATCCAAATAATTATAGATATTTGAATAAAGCCCTTGTCAGCTTGTCATCTTATAAAAACTAGTGACCGACCGAAGATTTGGTTTCGGCTGATTTCAATTAAGAAATCTAGTTTCGGTTTCGGTCAAAAATCAACCGAAACTCAGTCTTCGGGAATTGTCGCGCTTCGTTCGGGTGAGTTCGTGCCGTATCAATTTATGAGGTTATGTATTTTTCCTTACATACTTTAATTGTTGTTATTATTTGATTTAACACTACACTAGATTACAGCATACAATAGAAATTTTGACATGTCTGGACAAGTTTCGGTTTCGGCTGAAACTGAGCCCGAGACCGACATTTTGGTTTCGGCTGTAAATCCTGTTTCGGTCGGACACTAATAACAATTAAAAAAAACTTGAAATCCAAATCTACAGTCTTTGGTTTTATACACCACTGCTCTACCAACTGAGCTAACAGGACACGCACCAAACTGAACGAACATGTGCGACGCATGACACAATGGCGATGAGCACGTGTTCGTTCAATTTAAGATATAATAAGTAACTAGGTTTGGTGCTTGTCCTGTTAGCTCAGATGGTAGAGCAGTGGTTTGGATCCCACACTGAATTCCAAATTAGAATATTCATTAATAATTATAATTATTTAAGGTGGTGAATCAGTCTGTATGTGGGAAATTTATCAGTGAACAATCAACCCCCACATTGTTGTTTGTTTGTCAAGTTATATTTGTTTTGAATTTACCCTGTTGTTATTGTTATAAATTCACCCTTGTTTTGACACATCATCATCGTAGTAGCAGTAGAGACTTGATAATTAATATAAATGAATTCAGGTAGGATTCATACCTGTCTCGCCCGTTTTTCTTACCCCTTTTCACAACCCTTAAATCAACTCGATTTAATTAATTCTTGTAAATACTCTCAAGGGTGCTTTTCCGTTCTTCTTCTTCTTCTTGTTGTTATTATTGTTATCATTATTTTTATTCAACCATCCTTATTGGATGAATAAAAAATGTATTTATTAAGATGGGGGATTAAAATTCTTCAACTGTATAATAAAGAGCAATATAACCACCAAACTACCACCATTATCAACCGGAATGGCAGCAGTAATAAAAATGTAAATTTGATGTTGTTGGAATAATATTAAGAAAGTTGTAATTTTATTCGTCTTTTTAGCACCTGAATTGGCAATTTTCGGCCAAAATAATTGGCCCTCCATCGAACACGAACCATTGTAATTTTGTAGTCTACCCATCAAATCCACCACCCTTCACTTAATTTTTAAGCACTTCTAATTAACAACCCTATAAAAATTCAATATCTGTTTAAAAAAGAACACCAAATTTAATTGCAACTAATCATAAATCTTCTGTATTTAATTAGGGTGTAATTCATTACGATATGAAAATTTAAGGGTGGTAAATTTTTCGATTCATAGATTACACATTTTATTATTAATAATAATTTATTACGCTTTAGTTAAATTGGTGTTAGTAGTTGTTTATAATTTATATTGCTTTATTATTCTGAAATTCCACCTACACCCTAATTAAAGTTAGCTGGACTGTAGTTTCAATAAGGGTAGTAAAAGGGAGTTTGCTTTTATTTAGTAATCTCCTGTAAAATTGTCGAAATTTCCATGGAAATTCGATAGATTTTCACACATTCTTCGCCCATCCATCTCTCTGTGTTATTTTCACCCTTGTACGGTAATCTTCAAAATAGCAACGAAGGGGTGAGAAAAATTACATTCTTTCAATCTTTGAAATTTAATTAAAATCTTAATTTATTATCGTAAATCTTATTATATTATATTGATTTATTTTTATTAAATAACAAATAAGAAATTTAGGGTGAATAGATGGGGGGCAGGGGTGGGAAACATAAACGTCAATAACCAATCGACTTAGATTAATGATAACGTTCTTTTGTTTATGTTTACTCTTCAATGTTTTTTTTTTAACAAGACGTCAACATCGACATAGGGTGGAAAAACCACAAAACAACAACAACAACGGTATTCTACAATAGAGTCTCCATCCGTATCTCCAATTCTATTTCGAGATAATTTAAGTCGATTAGAAATACACCCGAGCTATGCGAATTTGGTTGACTTGACTTTATTAGAAGTGACAGTTCAGAATATTTTTTGATTGATTGCTAAAACTGTCCGATAAATCGAAACGAATTTTATGCCCGTATTTATAAACGAACTTTAGGCCCAGCCTCATGACTGGCTTGAGCAAGCACCGCTTCAATCTCAAGTACGAGTTCGTACTTCGGCAATTCTCGGCGGAAGTCAGAATTGAGTATATGGAGAAGTTGGGGAATTTTTGTTAATTTCGAAGGTATCGCGTTTACTCTTCTAGTGCGCTGGCGGAAATGGCAGACGAGCGAGTGCTCAAGCACGCCTTTAAGTGACCTTGAATCTAAGGTTCTTGAGATTGGTTTATAATGCAGAAACGAGTCGCGCACTCTTACTTGAGTACGGTTTATGAATACATGGATTAGTTGCCCTAATTCCGGTGCTAAAGTTCTGGGACCGGTCCTGTTCGGAAAGCACCTGTTTTCGACATGCAATATCGCTTGCCTATTTTTGTTTTTTCTTCTTATTTTCCATCACCAAGCAGTATGTGGAAGTTTTCCCTTCTACCAATAATCAATTTACAATGTAATTTTAAATCGTTTGCTTGACATTTCAATTCTTCCACTGGATCGTTCAGTATTCCAAATTCGTTTAAATTTTCCCATCAAGAAATTTATTTTTCATTTAAACAAAACACAAAGAAGAAAAAGAAGAAGAAAAACCGGAGAGAAGAACAACGCCAGTTTTCAAGTATATACGTGTGCTATCATCAGAATATTAAAGACAACTTTAAAATGATCAATATTTTTTCAATTAGTAGATTAGTAGGGTGAGAAAAGGTGGGTAGAGGGGAAGAGAGAGACTGGTGGAAATTTTCATCTACAGCGACGTCTAGTGTAGTAAAAATTCAATTCCATAACGGCATTATGAAAATACTCCAACATTGTGTACGATCGTAAAGTTCAACAGAATCCAACAAGTCGTTCAAGTTTCATCAACTTTACTAAAAACAGAGACCGTCCACTTTTATGATTATTAAGAAAATATTCATTAATGGTTAAAATTACGTTATTTTCATTGCTCACATATTGTACCAAAAATAAATTTCGTAATTTTTCCCCTGGAAGAGATCGTGA
The DNA here is from genome assembly GCA_039776855.1 of Mylabris sibirica. Taxonomy (NCBI): domain Eukaryota; kingdom Metazoa; phylum Arthropoda; class Insecta; order Coleoptera; family Meloidae; genus Mylabris; species Mylabris sibirica. The sequence goes on along the minus strand of CM077842.1, from coordinate 8,857,329 downwards.
CGCCGTAACATAGCATGCAATGCAACAATAAGCTTAGATTCAGTCTCAAGTCTTGTTAGGGCAAAGTCGGCTCCAATCTCAAGTACAAATTCAGTTTTATAATCCGTACTTTGTGAATTTTCAGAGGATGTCAGCATTGAGTAAATGGAAGATAGAGAGCTTGGGGAATTCTAGTTACTTTTATTTTTGGAGCACACGAGCAAGTGCTCAAGCACGGCTCAAGTTAGCTAGAACACAACTTGGAGTCCAAACATCTGTCGGTTCTTCAGGTTGGTTTATAAAACCCAAGCGGGTCGCGTACTCATACTCAAGCATAGGTAGCATCTCAAGTACCGTTTATAAATACAGGCAGAAATCCTTTGAAAATATGGAAATGCTTGAAATAAGTCTCAAGTTTTGCTCGGGCAGACTCGGCTCCAACCTCAAGTACAAATTCTGTTTTAAAATCCGTACTTCGTGAATTTTTGGCGATATCAAAATTGAGTAAATGGAAGATAGAGAACCTGGGGAATTCTAGTTACTTATATTTTTGTAGCGCTCGAGGATATATGTACAATGTCAAACGGGCGAGTGCTCAAGCACGCCTCAAGTTAGAACACAACCTTGAGTTCAAGCATCTGTCGGTTCTTAAAGTTGATTTATAAAACCCAAGCGGGTTGCGTACTCATGCTCAAGCATCTTTAGCGCCTCATGTACCGTTTATAAATACAGGCAGAAATCTTTTGAAAATATGAAAATATTTGAAATGGTGTATAAGAATAATGCCCGTATTTGGTAGATATAGCCTCAAATCTTGCTCGGTCAAGTTCGGCTCCAGCCTCAAGTACGAAATCTGTTTTTTTTTTAACTCGTACTTCCTGAATTCTCGGCGGAAGTCAATATTGAGCATATGGAGGGTAGAGTATTTGGGTAATTCTAGTTACTTTTGTTTGTGTCATGTTTTTATTCAAGCACGAATGCGGACTAAAAGTGCTTACATTTCCAATTTTTTTTACGATTCAACAGCAAAATTAAAAATCCAAGCTTGAGTTCGAGAATTTTATAGGAAAAGTGTCTAAAACTGTCAAAATCGTTTCGGTTTCTCAATTCAGTATTTTTATTATTATCATTTATTATTTTAATTGAGGGTTTTCGAAGTTAAGCTCTCGAAACTGAAGCACTGCTCTTTGTTACGCCTCTGTGTAACGTTCAGTAAAAGCCCCTTTACATTATCCGATTATACATCCGATTTTTTGTTCCGAGCAAAACAAATAAGAAATTTGTATCTTTACACCATTCGATTTCTTATCTGAGTCGTTACATCCGAGATATCTCATCCGATTTTTTCATAATAGAACGGTCTCTAATTTCATCCGACTTTTCATCCGATTTGCCAAAAAGTATCATGCGCAGTATAATGTGTTCACTCTTATAGTGTAAAGATTAAAATATCCGGGATTCCAGATGAATTCGGATATTAAATCGGATACAAAACTCGTACAATATAAAGGGGCTTCAACTGTATACGGAAGGAAGCTTTAATGTTTATCTGAAAATTAACACAATACCTTTATTGCATCCTGAATAGCTGCTCAATGATGTTGTCCTAGTCGGTAGACTGGCCAAACGGCCACGACAATGCGGACAGGAATCATTGCTGTTCTGTTCGGTGCGTGCCCAGCGCGCCGCCACCGGAGGCGGTAATGGTGGTGGCGGTGGTGACGGACTTGCTGACGGACTTGACCAACTAGGCTGCTCTAGAATAGCCGTGGCGGAATTCTTCGATACCATCTATAAGAAAGAATTTTTTGTGATTTAGATTTATTGAATTACGATCGTTTGAAATCATCATTTCAGGTCATTTTAACAAGATCTAGTCGGACTTACTGGATGGTCTTCATTGAATCTTATCGGATTATTACAGACGATAAAGTTGATAAGAAGCTTTGAAGGTGGAACTCGATCTGATTCACTAATATTACATTGTATATAACGATATGTTCTAATAGAGTTTGAGTTGACTGTAGCTTTGATTAATGATTAGAGGACTTTGTAATTTACTACTGACATTGACTAGTTACAGATTATCAACAAAATGGGAAACATTACAAATTAATCTTGATCCTTATGATTAGATTCAATACAATTTTTCCACAGTTTAATTTAGTAATTATCAATGCCTTTAATCCCTCTAAAGTTGACGTCTTTTCAGGGATGTTTTGAGCATTTTTGAGGCGTTGAGCACCACTCATCAAATCCTGGTGAGAAAAGAGACAGCACAACGAATGAACAAAAGTTTTTTTAAAAATAACAAAAAACCATGTAGGGTATGATTCCGGTCACCAATAGCCACAGTGAAATCGTACGGATGATAACGGTGTGATTCCGGTCACCATTAGCCACAACAGAATCGGACGGATAATACAAAACGATAACAACGATAATATTCCGGTCGGCAAGAGCCACTACGGAATTAGTAATACGATAGCAACGGCAATATTCCGGTCACCAAGAACCACTGCAGAATGAAAAATGAGAGAGATATAGTGTATGTATACATATACCTGTCTCCTTTGCTCCACTGTCGTGGCGTCGGAATGTATTTTTTTTTCTCTACATTATATCTTTCTTCTCTCTCATGTAACGTAATGTGTCTAATAAAGGTGACGTGTCCTTGAAATTTCATTCTCAATTCTCGTCCAATTATCGCTTATACAATCGCCACCTAAGAAGTTTCACTTCAAAAAGCATTTAACCATCACACCCTTAAAATATAATTTGTCCAAGAGCTAGGGCCTCTCGTAGCTAAGACCTTGGGCCCTGATCCAACTGCTCTCTGCCTTAAAACGTCTCTGACTATCTTACATTCCTTCGAGTTGGTTACGTTTAAAACATATTTATTTGATTTAATAAGCTTTAAATAATTCTATCATGAATTGTAATGAAGCACACACGGCGGATATTAAAGCTAAAGATGTTACGGAATTAAGATAAAGCACTTGTCAAATTTCATTATGAAAATAGGAAAAAACTGCTTGATTAATTTCCGGATTAGTACACAACTGAAAGGATAACTTTTCCGTTAGTTTCATTATAATCAAGCACCATCAACAAGTCTTGAAAGTTTTATAAAGTTTCAAGTGTATTTCTTTTCTTGCTGGTAATCGCAGAGTTTAGAGAGTGTTTCACTCAGTTAGATATAGGAAAAAATGTAACTATACTTTGATAGAAATCTGTGAAACAGAAGTTTCAAATATACTTTTTGAATGTTAATATACGTTATATGAATGTGGCCTGGTTCTTTCTCCTACTTAAGCTCGCCTTGGTAAAACCTTGGCTTAAATCGAGATAACGATTGGTTTACCCACATTTGTGTGGAGGTTCGTTAATATACTCAATTAAGTGGACGCTCAAGTCAAGGTCTTGATAAGGTAAGCTTAAATACGGGGAAAAAACAGGCCTGTAGCGGATAATCAATGACGTATCAAGAGATAATGAGTCACCAGAGTTTCCATAAATAAAAAAGGATATTTCTGAGTACTGTCTGTTTTGCCATCATTTCCGTACTCATCATTTGTTTGTTAAGCAGGAATTCTAAAGTCCGGGGGACGGTTGATTCCGGTCGCCACCAGCCACAGCAGAATCGCGGTGCAGTGGATAGTTCCGGTCGCCAGAGAGCCACTACCGGAATCGGTAAGACAATACAATACAATACAATGGGCTATTTCGGGTCGCAAATAGCCACTGCCAGAGAGGTCTGGAGTTCGGATCAGGCCGTACGGGAATTGGAAGTAAATTTGCTCAAAAGTTGATGATTTAGGATAAAAACTTTTCGAAATCTAGCCTAAAAACCTAACAATTTATTATGAAAGGCGAAGAAAAAGAAGCAAATGAATAGAAAATTTGTAACAAGAATCTGTCAAAATTTAGTCTAGTCTTAAACAATATAAATAACTAATTTTGGATAAATCGTTTCGATAAAACGGACAACTTTTAGAGTTATTCTGAATCTCACTACTTTTGCCAGTGGCGTAGCGAGGGAGCAGATGGGGACAAATGCCCCGGGTTCTAAACGGCGACATACGTATAAATGGTGAAAATAGGGAGTATAGGGGCGGCTTTTAATAGTTTGCTCGACAGTGTTGAAAATCCTTGTTACGCCTCTGACTCAAGAATTAGTTAAAACTAAGGAAGCTTGAAATGGAGCTTTATTAAATGAACCAATGTGTATAGAAGATGTTTAAGATACTAATGCGGATTAATTTGAATAGGCGAACATGACAAGTATTTCAATATAACAAATAAATATCTCCACCTTCTCGATGGAAATAAAAGCGTCGATATTTCTCCGCATACAGGGTGTAATCGAATTGCCTACCAATGTACACATCACGTATAGGGCCTGAAAAACTCACCCGATTTGTATAATGTTGTTCTTACGAGTTCTGTTTATTTTAAATAAGTTGTTCAGTAAGACTAGTGTAGTTTATCAATTTAGTGCCATGTAAATCCGAGTTGTATTATACATTTGCTTTCTTATCAATACTCGACAATTAAATAGGTTAGAATTTATTCAACGAGCATGAAACAATGGTTCAAATTTTGACCTTTAAAAGCATCTTTATTGTACTCTGTCCCATACAGAGATGGTGATGTTTAAGTATTGTAAGGCAATTTAATTACACCCTGTATACGTAAACGTAGCTACTAAATTATCAATAATTTTTGAACTGATGATATTTTATCGTGTAGAAGCAATCTTTCTAATAGATATAAATGTTCACTCGAGAATTCGTTCATAATTTATTGTAATCGTACGGATATTACAGTACTATCATTAGAAGTTTAAAATGGTTACAATTCACGATAATATTGCATTGATCCTCTTTCACATTTCGCTAAGCTCAGTGGCGTAACTAGACACCCGCGCGCGCCCGCAATACGGGGGCCCAGACCCTCCAAGGGCCCAACTTTTATTTATTTTAAGAAAAAAACATCTACAAGGGCCCAAATTAAAATCTTGCGGGGGGGGGCAAAATTTCAAGTTACGCTACTGGCTAAGCTAAAACTGTAACAGATTCATCATATTAATAATATTCAATGCTAAACTCATTAAATATTATTAAGATTATTATTATTATTACGTAACTAATTTTACTACACTACGATCGAAGAAGATTTGAGTTAAGTTGTGTAAGGAGACAGTAATGGTCGTTTTCATCGAATCCAAGCCTTGGGAACTAAGCATTGGCCCAAACCTTGTGCCTAGCCTGGTCCAATGCTCAATCTCATCACATCCAAGCCTTGCTAACTAAGCATTGGCCCAAGCCTTGTGCCTAGCCTGGTCCAATGCTCAATCTCATCACACCCAAGCCTTGGGAACTAAGCATTACCCCGGCGCCACACTCTTTACCCATTTGTATACACCAATAGTGTTTTTCAATGTGTGGTCGGCGTAAATCGATCTACCGCCCACGATGTCTCCATTGCCTCGACGTTATAATAAAATAACTACTCCAATATCAGCCAATGTTTAAAAAAATGGCTGGGCCAAGAGTATGGCGCCGGGTTTAGTAAAAGCTTTGTCCCAATACAGGCAAAATGGTCAATTTGATTGCACCCAACCTTGGAAAACTAAGCAACGTTGATTTTCTGTTTCTTGAGGCTAGGACAACGTAATTTTTTTGTTTTCCGAGGTTTGGACAAACGTTGATTTTTTGTTCCCCGAGGCTTGGGCGAAAATCGACTTTTTATTTATCAAAGTTTGGGCCAACGTCGATTTTTCGTTTCCTAAAACTTGGCCCACGACCATCATCAAAGGCTTGGGCCAACCCCACTCCAATGCTCAACCAAGGCTTGTGCCAAACCCTAGCAAAGCTCGTTCCAACCCTTGACTTTTGGTTTTATGTCAGATTTGTAATGGAATCATCAAAAATATGACAACATTTAGTTAATTTTAATTGATAATCAAGCTAAATAATCACATTTTTTTGCTCTTTTAAGCAACATTAAGAGAGTCATTTCACTCAAAAAAATTTTTGACATAATTTTGGAAAACTGACAGATAATCCTCCTCTTAGCTCTTTTCCGTTGCCTTCTTACCGCCTTGAGAGGATTAGCGGGGGTGTAATCACGCTGTTGACAACAAAAACAATAATAATAAAGCGAGAAAATCTGCGAACCCTTAAAGGCACAATTAACGTCTGCAATGTTGACTCTCCAGTGTTCTGGTTAGTGTACAATCATCAACAAGACGATTAGATCAAAAATTCGAATTATAGAAATTCTTTGATTTAATTTTTTTTTTTTTTGTATTTTGTTTATCGTACAATTCGACTTAAATCAGACAGTAGAAAGATGGGATGAAAATCGCATAATTTACTCGTATTAAATTTTCTGGAACAAATCTAACTGTCAACTAGTTGAATTATAGACATGATTATATGTGTCATTTGGCGACTGGGGAAATTTTGGAATTTTCACAAAGATCGATACATATACAGTATTAGTCATTTCAGCTAGATACATAGGAGAAACATTGGTCCCGCTCAACTATACTACTCACATATTAGTTAGAATGAGAAAGAGACAGAGAGAGCGTAGGTGGTCTAGAAATTAAAAATTATGGGCGATAGTGCCATCCTTCCTTAGTACTTTGGCCAAACAAAACAATTTCTTGAAACTTTCTATTTTAAAAAGATAACAATAACCAGATATACAGTATTAGGCCCTAGCGCTAGAAACATTGGAGAAACATTGGACCCGCCCATTTATAATACTTACATATTAGTTAGAAAGAGACTGAGAGAAGGTGGGATGTTTAGAAATGAAAACATATGGCGCTTTTTTCCACCCACTCTTAATGCTTTGACCAAACAAAACAATTTCTTTTGTACGAAAGAGCCTTGAAAACTGTCATTTTTAAAAAGATAACATTAACCAGATGCTTAAAGGAATTTGACATCTCTTTCTATTATTCATGAAACATGTGTTTTGACAAAGAAGTGACATGGGCGGGACCAATGTTTGTAGCGCTAGAGCCTAATACTGTATGTGTTTTGTGGATTTTTTATCTCTGTCTGTTATTCATGAAACATGTGTTTTGACAAAGAAGGGACATAGGCGGGACCAATGTTTCTCCAATGTTTCTAGCACTAGGGCCTAATACTGTATGTGTTTTGTGGACTTGGTATCTCTGTCTGTTATTCATGAAACATGTGATTTGACAATGAAGGGACATGGGCGGGACCAATGTTTCTCCCATGTATCTATCTGAAATGACCAATATTGTATACTACTACAAACCTTATGCTGGACTAATTTAGTATCTATAATCTAAGCACTGAGACGGATTTGACAAGGAAGGGACATGGGTGGGACCAATGTTTCTCCCATGTATCTATCTGAAATGACCAATACCATAGACAAGTATAGACCTCCCACTCTTATACCCCCACTACTCCTAGTTGACTAGGGATGTATCCAGGTGGCGCTAGCAATGGTCCTGCCAATATGGCGTTGGTCCTGTCAATATGGCATCGAAGCTGCCAATATGGCGGCACTTCCAATTTTAGTTATTTTAGAGGGAAATTCAAATTTACTTCTTATATACGCCTATGTTTAGTATAGCTGCGTTTTAAAAACCAAGGAAAAATTAAATAAAAACAGATGTTTAAAATTTTAAACAATATATTAAAGTAATTGAATATTCATTATACGTAGTTAATTTTCAAGAAATCATTACATAAACCACACATTCAGATAAATAGAAAAGTTGTAACTTTACAAATAATGCACTGAAATCACAATCACACACAATGCATTTAATCACAAATCATATTTTCCCTGATATAAAAAAATTCACTTGAAATAATTGAGAAAAACACCTTAGAAAAACGCAAAATTTGAAGTCTTTTTTCCATTTTCAATGTAAAATAATGAGGATTACCTCTAAACACATGATTTATTTATGTCTAGTTCTGATTTTATCATAACAATAACATAAACAAGAGACAAGACAGGAAACTAAATCATCTTAGGCGCCCTCTGGAAACATAGCTAGAACTAAATCATTAAATAAGGATAGCGCTACAAACAGTGGCGTAACAACACTCTCTTTAGCCACCGCGTCGCACAGGGTAGTGTTGACGCAGAAAAAAATGAATAAAAAGAGGTAAAAGAAGAAATATGTTGTATTTTGTCAACAATAGAGTCGCAAAAAATGTTTTTGGGGTAATTGAGAATTTGTTATTAAGGCTCTTGGACAAGATTCAAAATTTGTTGTTACGCTACTGACTAAAAGCCGATGCCAGCGCACTCTGGTTATCTCCCCAGTCAAGACAACCTTGAGAGGAGTACCCCTTCCATATCAGTTGGACCCCCCTGACCAATACTGTATATTACTACCAACCATATGCTGGACTAATTTAGTATCTATATCTAAGCACCAAGAGGGGGTTGTAAGAATTAACCACAATTTATAGGGTGAGATTTTAATTGAATAATCCCAAGAGGACCACTGTAAATATCACCAACAACAGAGGGGTGTAATCATATTAAAATTTTTAGTGTTTATCAATTTACAGCGTGTGGTGGTGATGGTGATGGTTGTGGTACAGGTGCTATCGTATTTCCCCATATAACGAGAATATTTCCACGCCATTTCATTGATGGAATGGAAATGGAATGTTTTTATCCCTCTATTTTAAATCAATTGCCATATGTGGAGTAGTATGTGTGGAAAGTTTTATGATTCTTTAGAGGATTTGTTCAGTTTACCGGTACAATTGAAGTCATTTAACACCACTAAATTTGTCATCTAATCAATCAATCAATCAATCGATCCATCTCTCAATCAATCAATCAATCAAGAATGTTACGAGATTCTTCAATAATTTATCAAGGGTTTTTTGTTCATTAAGACAACGTCACACTTTTAATTAGTATTTGTTTCAATAAAGAAGACATTGTTTGAGTTAAATATGTAACGTTCTATAAGATACTTGAAAGACTAGTTCTAGTATAAATACGGCTTTATCACAATTCCTAGACGTTTCCAATGATAACAAGTGTCTAATTCAACTATAACAATGGTAGATATTTTATACAGGGCGAAACTGAATTGCCTTTATTACAATGGTTGATGTTGTTTACAGGGCGAAACTGAATTACCTTTATTACAATGGTTGATGTTGTATACAGGACGAAACTGAATTGCTATTATATGAATTTATAAGACATGAAAAACTAAGTAAAATAAACAAGGGGACATTCACGTAAGATTCGAATAATCTTTAAATAGTTTAAGCTATAGTCCATGGAGAATATTTTATCAAAATTAGTACCTTTTAGCTCATTTTTGACAAGTTTATGATTTTCAAAAACGAACTACACATGTAAAACGACCAAGAATGACTCAAAGACTCTCCCAACATTAAGTTTATTGTTTTTTCCATTACTTTTTCTAGAAATATGTGAAATATTCCTATCTGTTCCAGAATAAAACGGAGAACAATGGAAAAAATCAATGTTGGAAGGAGTCTCGAGTCATTCTTGGCCGGTTTACGTGTACAGCTAGTTTTCAAAAATCATGACATTGTCAGAAAGGAGTGTATTTCCATATAAGCTACAAGGTTCTAATTTTGTTAAAATGATCTACATCAACTATCTTTCAAGACCATGAAATATTTCTCGGGTCGCTCACCAATTAAGAGGAGTTTCTATAATAATTATGTATACAGTCTTACGTGAATAACCCGGGATTAAGGGGTTTGTATCGTCTCATTCTTGAGAAAAAAAAGGGGATTAGAAGTTTGTAATGAAATATGTTGTATTTATATCAAAGATGTGTTATACTAAAACTTATTTTCTTATCAAATTCGAACATTTTTTTATCCAGCGACCATCAAACAATAGTTGCACTTTTGGCTAGTTTTATTCCTTTTTTTTAATTATTCTTAACCCTTCGAAATCCTTTTATTTGACTCTATTCCAAGGGATAGTGACGATTTCGCATTTAAAGGCAATTCGATTTCACTCTGTATATGAGATGATACATTTTTATTAGGGTTGAAAGGCTCTTAATGAAAATTAGCCTTGAATTTTTTTCTAGTTTTATTCCTTTTTTTTAATTATTCTTAACCCTTTGAAATCCTTTTATTTGACTCTATTCCAAGGGATAGTAACGATTTCGCATTTAAAGGCAATTCGATTTCACTCTGTATATGAGACGATACATTTTTCTTACGGTTGAGAGGCTCTTGAACGTTTTGATGATAAAATAGCGCTAAATAAATAGTTTCAGATAATTATACAAAATTGAATTCTACATAGATATCCAGGGACGGCTTAAAACACGGTCGAACCCGGCGTCCGCTTGGCACCATTTCTTCATGGGCTCTCCAAAGAAAAAAACTAGAGATGTAACAGAAATGTCATAGCAGAAACAGAATCAGAATCAGAAACAGATTTTTTGAAATTTATTACAACGGAAACAGATCAGAAACGGAAACGGAAAAAGAATCTAAAAATGTTAAAAAAAAGTTTGTTACAATCTAATAAGAATACAATTATGGTGCAGGCACTTTTATTTTATTCATTGGTACCAAAAAATTTACCAAATCTTATAAACATGGATCGTGGTACATAATAATAATAATAATAATAATAATAATAAGAACTACGACTTTTTGACGAGTCAACATAAACAATATCCGTTTAAAAATGTCCGAAAACGGAATCGGAAACAGAGCTCCAAAATCATGCGCTGCTGCTGCTGCTGCTGGTTCACGTGTTTCAGCGCTACTAATCACTCACAACTGTTGCCAACTGTTGGCAATACCAATTCGTTGAATGAAACCCCCTGCCTGACTGCTGACTTGCAACGGTAGAGTATTTTAGTCAGCACTACCCTCCAAGTCAGCGGACGACGATCAGCTGTTTTCTTACAAAAAGATGTGGTAGAATACACAAATATTACATCCCTACCACACAGATCTGTTGTGATAATGTTCAACAAATGCTCGATTGTTACAACTAAGCAATCAACAGCGTTTTTATTACTAACAACAACCTGTTTTATACGCTAACTGTTCGTTGAATCGCTCAATATCTCCGAAAACAAGTAAATAAGCATCGATGATTGGCATTTTTTCGGACACTGAATCGAGAGTTGACTATTGCAAGCCCTTAATATTCTTATCAATTATGGTTTATCTTTTTTTGTATGAAGATTCCATATAAGGCAAAATGTTTTATTCTATTCAACTATAGATAGCTTTTTTTACTTGTTTTTTTTTAGTTTGCTTAAGATGAAAGACTCAATTAAAATCTCAATTATTTTTCTTTGATAAAAGGAAAAAGAAATTGCTTTGATAATTATGAATCACCCTTCTTAAAGCAATGACAAAATCGCTCTTCAGCTGCTATTATTATTATTATTATTACAGTGAAACTTCCCATGAGCGGACACCCTTTGTTCCGCAGAAAATGTCCGCTCAAAGGAAGTGCCCGCTCATTAGAGAACATCCATAGAAACAAATGATACCTGCTAAAAAAATTTTTTAACTTTCCGCTAAGAAAATTGAAAATTTTCAAAATTTCGGGAAGTTATTGGTTTTACCCTGATTTTCGAAAATTGAATTTTCAACAGATCTCGACGTTTTGGGACCCTAGGAAGCTATTTTGACTATTTTTGCGAGGGTGCCTGTATGGCTGTGTGCGTGCGTGTGTGTGTGTGTGTGTGTGTGTGTGTGTGTGTGTGTGTGTGTGTGTGTGCGTGCGCGCGCGCGTGTGTGTGTGTGTGTGCGTGTGCGTGCGTGCGTGCGTGCGTGCGCGAAGACTATGTAAGCAGCTCATAACTTTTGAACGGATTGACTTATTGAAACGCTCTTTACGGCATTCGAAAGGGTTCCATCAAACTTAGATTTCGTGTAAGTTTGAACCGATTCGGCCCGATAGATTTTGAGAAATTCCAAAAAAACCGAAAAATTTCTTTTGTTAAAATCATGTTTTTTTCAAAATAACTATTAAGCTGCTGTACCGATCAATTCCATAATTTAATCAGCTCTTAACCTTAACTAATGACGTCGAAATGCCGTTTGAACGATCAAAATCGGTTGATTCGTTCACGAGTTATCGTTGTCGAAAAATATCGGAAAAAGTGTTTTTTCAATATAACCTCAAAATTACTTAACAAATCAAATTTGTACCTCTCACAATAATAATCGACACATTATCTACGCTCAAGTATTTAATGGATCAAAGATAAGTACTTTCCTGTCCGTATAAGAGAGACAGTCAAGCCTAAATAATAATCGAATGACTGTCCGTGTCCGTTCAAGAGAGTGTCCGTTTAAGAGAGATCGATTTATTAATAAATCCCTATAGACAATTTCGGGACCGATAAATGTGTCCGCATAAAGGAAGTGCCCGCTCAAAAGAGGTGTCTGTTAGTAGAAGTTTCACTGTATTAAAATTATTATGTATGGAGGTGCATCCAGCTCTTGATGCACCGTTTCTGAATTTCATGGTGGTTTACTATCTGAAATGCAACCAACATATTTAAAGTGACCATTAGTGCTTGAATGCAAAGTAAGGAAATTCCTTCATTAGGTAACAACACTGACATATGTGTAGAAATAGAGACGAATGTCAAAGAGAATGCATATGTAAGTACCTAAATATATGAGACAGATAAAGATAGATACATAAATAAATAGATATCTACATGGTGTGCTGGAGGTGGTGAAATCCGCAATGCTGTATCGTTATATGCAAATTTATTTATGGCAAATTGAAAGAGAGAAAGACAGAAATTTACTCTCAATCAATGCAATTTTAGATCGTTTATTGATCTATAAACGCATCTAAAACAGTACATTTATAACCGAGATTAGCAGAATTTATTTCAGGATTTCGAACGGTTATTTTTTCCGGTTTATCTTAATGCAAAAATAACAGTTTTTTTACGATAGAGCGCGGTGTCTCTCTTTTTAATGATCTATACTGCTATAGAAAGCAACCTTTTACCCTCACTCAGTGCGGGAATTCAACTTTCCACACTCAGTGTGATAAAGTTACTTTCCGCACTCACAGTTTAACATCTACATTTACATGTAAAATTTTGAAAATATCCAAAGTTGAACTGACCGGGATTCGAATCGTGCATTAAACCTATGACGTTTGATTAGAATCTCGGGTGGCTTACCACTGCGCCATTCGAAATTTAATTTACATACATTAAATTATCATTATTACGTACTTTTTTTTGAAGAAATCTTTACTGTTATTATAGCAAGTCGATTTTCACAATTTAAATCAATGGTAGGTTGATAATTATAAAAAAAATATTAATTCGTTTTTAACTACTTTTTTCAGTTATTTATGTCTATTTTGCACTCCTAGGAGCTATTTACAGGGTAATTATTAGCGAATTTTTTTTAAAAAAAATTAGCTTATGACGAGATCCTCACTTTTGAATTTCCGAAAAATTTTTGCGCAGAAGTTCGTTTTGGGACCTCAGGAACCCATATCCACCGTTCGTTAAAATTTTTATATATACAGGGTGTATTATAAAAAAGGCCCCAAGCCATAACTCCATTATTTTTAAAGATATGACAAAACTACTTGGAACAAAGTTGCACAGTTCATTATCATCTATGTTTTGGGATAGATTTCAAATCAATGCTGCTTCCCGTTTCACCGGAAGTGGCATCAACTTCAATTTATTAAATGCAACACCCTGTTTTTTTTATTATTTCTGGATACCTCGTTAAATTGTCTTTGAAAAAGTTCCGAGGCATCATATGTCTAAAGCCAATATTTAGTGAGATATTCGTCAATAAATGTAGGCACTTTTTATATGCCAACAAGCACTAGTTATAGATAAATTTATTAAAGTAGGCTATGGAAAGAATAGAAAATGCTACTTTAATAAGTACATTAATTGACGAATATCTCACTAACGATTGGTTTTAGGCATATGATGGCTCAGAGCTTTTTCAAAGACAATTTAACGAGGTATCCAGAAATAATAAAATATACAGGGTGTTCCATTTAATAAATTGAAGTTGATGCCACTTCCGGTGAAACGGGAAGCAGCATTGATTTGAAATCTATCCCAAAACATAGATGATAATAAACTGTGCAACTTTGTTTCAAGAAGTTTTGTCATATCTTTAAAAATAATGGAGTTATGGCTTGGGGCCTTTTTTATAATACACCCTGTATAGTATATATATATGTATGTATATCCACGATAACTGCCGTAAAAATACACCAATCTTAATGAAACTTGGTACAAAAATCGGTCTTTGGAATAGCTTGGATGAGTTCGTTGGCCACACTGGTAGGGCCAACACTTTTGGAATAAGAGCTGAAGAAATGTTAAAAAAAATCATTTTCAATATTACATTTGCTTAGATTTTGATGAAAATTAAAATAACAGTAGAGCCGACCATTCTCTATGACCCAGAAAAAATATCATCAAAATCGGTTCATTGGATCGCAAGAAAAATGCAAAAATCTCTTTTTTGAGTATTAACAGTAAAATCGAATATCTCAGGTGGCTATGTGTTCTGACAATTGATATTAGAAAAAAAAATGAATATCGCAGGGGGTAACTAATTTTGACAGTTAATATTAGACGCAAGGCCTGCTAGAGAATTTCGCTTGAAAAAATCAAGCAGGCCTTGATTAGACGTATTAGACAAACAACAAACTTCTTCAAACGAGTGAAATTTTATTAGTGTTTCTTATTGTTTGTGGATTAAAAGTATTTTTCAATAAAAATCATAAAAATTAAAATAACATCGGGAAATGAATTTATTAGTTGATTCAATGTTATTAAAATATATTAATTAATTGTCAGTATCATAAGAATGTTTTGCAATTAATATTTCAGTATGTAGATACATAAAAAAATTCGCTACATAAGGTACTTGCTGCCTTTGGAGATCTTTTTTAAATACAGAAAACCCTCAAGCAGGTAACTTTAGTAGAAAATCCCCCCCAAAAACGTCAAAAATGGCATATAATCATCCATTACTTCCACCCCTCAATAAGAGATGAAAACGCGGCTTACACCTTTGGTAGCCCTAGCAAATCTCTATCGTGTAGTTTATAAACTACTAAAAAATATTGAGCCATTCATGAGATATTTGGAAAGAAACTGATTTTGCAGAGGTAACTTCAACCCCCCTTAAGCTTCAGTATGGGTAGGAAAGACAAAACAGGCCTTCTTTGAAATACAATGAACTATCTATAAATTAAAAAACATCGAAATCGGGACTTGACTTGCAAGTTTGTGTTAAGTGTTCTGAAATATTACTGACGCACTTCCGGGACAGGCAGCAAAGAGCAGATGAAAAGGAATAGAAGAAAAAGATCTTATTAAATGGTATGTTTGAACTGAAAAAGGTGTTTTTGCTTACGGTTCAGCTCCAAATATCCTTCCTTTTTGGTTTTAGCTTCAATTCCGGTTCGAAGCGCTGATTTATACTTTTAAAATTGTTCAAAAACAATAAAGAATGCAAACAACAAAAATTAAGTGACGCCACTATTTCGTACAACTGTCTCCATTGTCGCTAGATGGCGGCGATTCATTAGATGTTCAACTATTAGATGGTGCTAAAATGGAGAGGTATAGTGATGTCATCATACAATTAATAACAAAAACAATATTACGATTTATTTCAGTCATGTTTCATGTTGAGCCGACTCTGATTCCAACATGGCAGTGGAAAATTATTATTTAAAATGTGTCATAATCATAATAGAGATAACGAATATGTATTCTAGTTATATATGTAGTTATAAACAACACTATCTTGATCTTCTGTAGTAACAACAACAACAACAACAACAACATTACCATAACTGGCAACTATGAATTATCACAAAAACAAATCATTACAATTGATAGATTTTGGTAATTTATTAAAGATTCAAATCTATGATAGTTCCAATATGTTATCTAATATTATGCAGCAAATAAATATGTATGTGTATTATACAGAATGTCCAAACATGATCTGAACCATAACGAACAAAATTCTATAGTATTTTATAATTTTACAAGACAAATTATTGGAGATTCCTTAGAGCATATTTCAGCAAAATTAGAAGCTCATAGTTCATTTCAAAGTCAGGATTTTCAAAAACTAGTCAAACACGTAAAATGACTAAGAATGACTTAAACACTCTCTCAAATGAAAAAAGTCAATGTTGAGAAGATCCTCGAGTCAGTCTTAGTCGTTTTACGTGCATAGCTAATTTTTAAAAATCACGTCACTGTCTAAAACGAGCGTTATTTACCAACTTCCAAATGATCTACGTGGTTCTAATTTCGCCAAAATGATTTCCAAGGACTACCTTACAAATTCTTGAACTATTATAACGTAAAATGACTAAGAATGACTTAAACACTCTCTCAAATGAAAAAAGTCAATGTTGAGAAGATCCTCATCGAGTCAGTCTTATTCGTTTTACGTGCATAGCTAATTTTTAAAAATCACGGCACTGTCTAAAACGAGCGTTTTTTGACCAATTTCCAAATGATCTACGTGGTTCTAATTTCGCCAAAATGATTTCCAAGGACTACCTTACAAATTCTTGAACTATTATAACGTAAAATGACTAAGAATGACTTAAAGACCCTCTCAAATGAAAAAAGTCAATGTTGAGAAGATCCTCGAGTCAGTCTTATTCGTTTTACGTGCATAGCTAATTTTTAAAAATCGCGACACTGTCTAAGACGAGCGTTTTTTGACCAACTTCCAAATGATCTACGTGGTTCGAATTTCGCCAAAATTATTTCCAAGAACTACCCTACAAATTCTTAAAGTATTATACGAATCACTTACCAACTAATAGAAGTTTCGTAAGAATTGGCCACATTTAAAACAAGCACCCGGTATTTTTACAGAAGAAACTCTTTACATTGTCCGAGTTTTATATCCGATTTTATATCCAAATTCATCTCGAATCGCAGATATTTTCATCTTCTGATGCTAAACGACACTGTCATGCTTTCAACTTGCATAAAACCTCAAATTCTCAAAACAGTATGCTGTGCATGACACTTTTTGGTGAGTCAGACGAAAAGTCGGATGAAATATCTCGGATATGGTGACTCGGATAAGAAATCGAATGGTGTGAAGATACAAAGTTGTTTTATTTACTCGAAACATAAAATCGGATAATATAATGTGGACTATAAGTGTGTAGATTCGTTCGGACGGCCTGTATATTACCAGCATTAGAAGAAGAAAAAATGACAGGTCAAGATTATGATTAAGAGAAATATGTGGCCGCGGGATGAATAAGCACAAAACAATGAATTAGAATAAAAACTAACAAAAAAAAGAGCAAACAAAAACAATGTAGACAAGATGATGTTCGTAACGGGAGACTAGATGGATATTCTTATTATTCTTTTTATTATTATTATTATTATTATTATTATTATTATCCACGATAATAATAATAATAGTGACGTGAATAGTGGAGATGATGATGGCACGAAATTCTTGGATTATCTTTGGTTTTTATTTTTATTTTTTTGTTGTTGTCCCCTGTTTTGCCTCTTCCTTGGTTCTATTACTTATTGTAAAAAAGTTTTGACATTGCAAGACACTCAATGCCGGAAAGTGCAAGACAGTTAAGTATTATAATAATAGTATTGTTATTGTTATAGAATAAAACATTTAAAAAAATAAAAGAAGCAGACAAAATAATCCTAAGACACAACTTTATTCTCGTTCAGGTGGATGAACCTGAAGTCAGTGGTGTAACTATCGATAACCAAGATGCCTAAGGACCGTTTATTTTAAGTGCCTATTACTATTTGATTTTTAAGCATTATATCTACATGAATTTTCATTTGGGACTATCTAATTCTTATGATAACTCCTATTAATTGACGAGTGATTAGAAAAATATTTGAAATATTTGTAAGAGGGTCCCTGGAGATCATCTTAGCAAAATTTGAACCTTGTAGCGCATTTGGAAGTCGGTCAAAAAACGATTATTTCAGACAATATCGCTATTTTTGCCAATCACCTGCACGCGTAAAATGACTAAGAATGCCTGGAAGACTTTGTCAACATTTCCACCTGTTTCACAATATAATGGAAGGATTATGAAGTGATTCTAAGTCATTTTATGTGTTTAGCTAGCTTTTGAAAATCATAAGATCGTCGGAAATTAGTTTTTTTTTGACCGACTTACAAATGAGCTACAAGGTTCAAGTTTTGCTAAAATAATCCTTTGGCACTTCCTCCTATAAATATTTCATAAATCGCTTACTAATTAATAGGATTTGAGATAGGAACTAGATAGTCCCTATACAAGATATCCAGCTTGGGACAAGTTTTTTTTTCTACCAAGATAATAGAACGACTTGAATAATATCTTAGGAACTTATAGAATAGTCTCTGGAGAATATTTTAGCAAAATTAGAACCTTGTATCTCATTTGGAAGTCGGTCAAAAAACGATCATTTCAGACAATATCGCTATTTTTGCCAATCAACTACACGCGTAAAATGACTAAGAATGCCTGGAAGACTTTGTCAACATGTCCAACTGTTTCACAATAAAATGTAGAAAACGGAAATGATACAATGTTGGAAGGATCCTGAAGTCATTCTAAGTCATTTTATGTGTCTAGCTAGTTTTTGAAAATCGTAAGATGGTCGGAAATTAGTTTTTTTTGACCGACTTACAAATGAGCTACAAGGTTCAAGTTTTGCTAAAATAATCCTTTGGCACTTCCTCCTATAAATATTTCATAAATCGCTTACTAATTAATAGGATTTGAGATAGGAACTAGATAGTCCCTATACAAGATATCCAGCTTGGTACAAGTTTTTTTTTCTACCAAGATAATAGAACGACTTGAATAATATCTTAGGAACTTATAGAATAGTCTCTGGAGAATATTTTAGCAAAATTAGAACCTTGTATCTCATTTGGAAGTCGGTCAAAAAACGATCATTTCAGACAATATCGCTATTTTTGCCAATCAACTACACGCGTAAAATGACTAAGAATGCCTGGAAGACTTTGTCAACATGTCCAACTGTTTCACAATAAAATGTAGAAAACGGAAATGATACAATGTTGGAAGGATCCTGAAGTCATTCTAAGTCATTTTATGTGTCTAGCTAGTTTTTGAAAATCGCAAGATCGCCGGAAATTAGGTTTTTTTTGACCGACTTACAAATGAGCTACGAGGTTCAAGTTTTCCTAAAATAATCCTTTGGCACTTCTTCCTGTAAATATTTTGCGAATCGCTTGCCAATTTATAGGAGTTGAGATAAGAACTAGATAGTCCCTATACAAGATATCCGGCTTGGTACAAGATTTTTTTTTACCAAGATAATCGAACGACTTGAATAATATCTTAGTAACTTATAGAATAGTCCCTGGAGAATATTTTAGCAAAATTAGAACCTTGTATCTCATTTGGAAATCGGTCAAAAAGCGATCATTTCAGACAATATCGTTATTTTTGCCAATCAACTACACGCGTAAAATGACTAAGAATGCCTGGAAAACTTTGTCAACATTTCCACCTGTTTCACAATAAAATGTAGAAAACGGAAATGATACAATGTTGGAAGGATCCTGAAGTCATTCTGAGTCATTTTATGTGTTTAGCTAGTTTTTGAAAATCGCAAGATCGTCGGAAATTAGTTTTTTTTGACCGACTTACAAATGAGCTACAAGGTTCAAGTTTTCCTAAAATAATCCTTTGGCACTTCTTCCTGTAAATATTTCGCGGATCGCTTGCCAATTTATAGGAGTTGAGATAAGAACTAGATAGTCCCTATACAAGATATCCAGTCCTGAAGTCATTCTAAGTCATTTTATGTGCTTAGCTAGTTTTTGAAAATCGCAAAATCGTCAGAAATTAGGTTTTTTTTTGACCGACTTACAAATGAGCTACAAGATTCAAGTTTTGCTAAAATAATCCTTTGGCACTTCCTCCTATAAATAATTCACGAAACG
Organism: Mylabris sibirica; assembly: GCA_039776855.1. Taxonomy (NCBI): domain Eukaryota; kingdom Metazoa; phylum Arthropoda; class Insecta; order Coleoptera; family Meloidae; genus Mylabris; species Mylabris sibirica. Next base: position 8,837,338 of record CM077842.1, on the reverse strand, counting down.
CTTGCCAATTAATAGGAGTTGCGATAAGAACTAGACAGTCCCTATACAAGATATCTAGTTTAGTACAAGTTTTTTTTTCTCCCAAGATAATAGAACGACTTGAATAATATTTTAAGAACCTATAGAATAGTCCCTGGAGAACATTTTAGCAAAGTTAGAACCTTGTAGCTCATTAATAAGTCGGTCAAAACACATCCGTTTTACACAATTTCGCGATTTTCAAAAATTAGCTAAACTCATAAAATGACTAAAATTGATTCGAAGACTTTTTTTGTTTTTCTCAATAGTATTTAAGAAAATATTTGAAAAATTCACACTTTTTCCAGAATAGAAATAGAGAAAATCGAAATAAAAATCAATGTTCGAGTCATTTCAAGTCATTTTATGTGTAGTTAGTTTCTGAAAATCGTGACATCATCAGAAATAACCGTTCTTTAACCAATTTCCAAATGAGCTACGTGGTTCTTATTTTGCTCCAATTTTCTAAAGGGATTATCCTACAAATCCTTAAAATATTTTGGACGATTGAACAGAAACTGTTAATTGTCTCAGCAATGCAAACAACAAGAAGACAATTCGTTTGTGATCGGTCCTTCAGCGGGCGGAAAAGTGCTTGTCTGCCTTAGTGCATAAAATTAACTGTTTTAGTTATAATTTTCTGAATTAAAGAGTAATTCTTTAATTTCTATTCAATTGTAAAAATAAATATTCCATATTCGAATGGAAACGCGTCTTTGCGAAACTCACCCTTATTTCACAAAGACGCACTTTGCACCCGTATATCGAAAACTTCTATTTCGAAACACTCGCTAAATGAGTTACCACAAGAACCAGAACAACCCTGTATGAATAACTAATTTTAGGTTTTGCCAAAGGACCCAAAATTTCTAGCTGCGCCACTGTCTGATAAAAATTAACTTCAAAATACCCAGTTCTATTTGTTCTTCACTATAATTATAAACCTCTCTACTACGACCAGTTCAAAATAAATTTGATTTATAACAGTTGTATAAAAATGATCACCGTTAGTTTAAGACAACACTTAAAATTTAGATTTTCGTTCGTTATAAACGGACATTCGTTATATTTGCAAGTTGATGATTTTTACAGTTAAAATTGTCAGGTATTTTTGATGAAATTATTATGCGTTTTGTATGAAGTGTAACTGTATAACTGTAACATTGCAGCAAATGTTGAATTTTATTTAATTAACTGTAAAATTCTACTTTCTACTAGATGTATCTAGATCTAGACACACAAAGACAAGGGGAAGATAATTGAGCCTAAAAGGGTGGTTATTAGTCTTTCTAGACTATTATAGACACTATCTTTGACTTGAATAATAACTAAAATAATACGATAAATTACAAGTTTAATTTAGAATGCTTTTATGTTGATTGATCGTGTTAAAATTGATATAAATGCTCGTTATAAGTGAACTTTTTTATTAAGACTAAACTGTAATCTATTTAATTAGTCGTAAATCCTTTACAATGTCACTGTGGTGCGAAGCTTAAAGATTAATCCACATCAGAATTTAAAATTGTCGTATCTGTAGAAAAATGAGTTTGTTCCAAGATGCAAGCACAAAAATTGGAAACGGTTTGAAAAATCGGAAACTGCCATGCGCATGCGTTTATGTCCAATATGAATTGTTGAAATAGAAATGCGCATGCGCCAAATACATTCGGTTTCTTCAAATGGTGTCACTTGGAACGAAACTAACAACATTATCCGATTTTACATCCGATTTTTTGTTCCGAGCAAATCAAACAAGAAATTTTTGTCTTTACAACATTCGATTTCTCATTCAAGCCGTTACATCCGAGAAATTTCATCCGATTTTTTTCAGAATAGAACGGTCTCTAATTTCATCCGACTTTTCGTCTGAGACCCTAAAAAGTTTACTGTTTTGAGAATTTGAGATTGTAGGCAAGTTGAAAGTATGATGGTGACATAGTTCTTTGGTGATGTCGTGTCGTTTAGTATCAGCTTGCCTGCGATTCGAGATAAATTCGGATATAAAATCGAATACAAAAATCGGATACAAAAGTCGGACAATGTAAAGTGACTTTTTGTTACTTGGAACTACTAATTATTTGGAAACGCAGTCGCGTCACAAAAGGTTTTTTACAGGTGTTACGGCTTATAGAGAGAATTTTTCTTTTTCTCACACCTTAACCATTTTGAGTCCAGTATACAGGCTGTTTTCTTTTAAAAGTGCTATTCTTATAAAACTTTTATTAGTTGGCGAGCAATTCAAAAAATATTTCAAAGATTTGTAGATAAAGCTTTCGAGACCATTTTAGCAAAAATTAGAACTTCGTAGCTTACTTTAAAGTTGGCCAATGTCGCAAGAAAAGAGTGAAGCACGCAAAATAATTAAGAATAATGACTCGTTGACCATTCGAAGAGTGATTTTTGTTCGTTTTTCTCTATTGAATTCTAGAGAAAATGCGAAACATTTGCACCTGTTCCTGAAAAAAATGGGAGAAAACGAAAAAAATCATTATTGGTAGTGTCTGTGAGTAATTCTTAGCCGTTTTTCGTGCTTTTCTCGTTTTTTTGAAATTTGCTAAGTTCTCCAAAACGAGCGTTTTTTCGAATAGAAAAATCGGATACAAAAGTCGGTCAATGTAAAGTGACTTTTAGTTACTTGAAACTACTAATTATTTGGAAACTCAGTAGCGCCACAGAAGGTTTTTTTACAGATGTTGAGGCATATAGAGTGAATTGTTCTTAACCTTAACCATTTTGAGTCCAGTATACAGGGTGTTTTCTTTTAAAAGTGCTATTCTTATAAAACTTTTATTAGTTGGCGAGCAATTCAAAAAATATTTCAAAGATTTGTAGATAAAGCTTTCGAGACCATTTTAGCAAAAATTAGAACCTGGTAGCTTACTTTAAAGTTGACCAATGTCGCAAGAAAAGAGTGAAGCACGCAAAATAATTAAGAATAATGACTCATTGACCATTCGAAGAGTGATTTTTATTCGTTTTTCTCTATTGAATTCTAGAGAAAATGCGAAACATTTCCACCTGTTCCAGAATAAAATGGGAGAAAACGAAAAAAATCATTATTGGTAGTGTCTGCGAGTAATTCTTAGCCGTTTTTCGTGCTTTTCTCGTTTTTTTGAAATTTGCAAAGTTCTCCAAAACGAGCGTTTTTCGAATCGAAAAATCGGATACAAAAGTCGGACAATGTAAAGTGACTTTTAGTTACTTGGAACTACTAATTATTTGGAAACGCAGTAGCGCCACAGAAGGTTTTTTTACAGATGTTGAGGCATATAGAGTGAATTGTTCTTAACCTTAACCATTTTGAGTCCAGTATACAGGGTGTTTTCTTTTAAAAGTGTTATCTTATAAAACTTTCATTAGTTGGCGAGCAATTCAAAAAATATTTCAAAGATTTGTAGATAAAGCTTTCGAGACCATTTTAGCAAAAATTAGAACCTGGTAGCTTACTTTAAAGTTGACCAATGTCGCAAGAAAAGAGTGAAGCACGCAAAATAATTAAGAATAATGACTCATTGACCATTCGAAGAGTTATTTTTGTTCGTTTTTCTCTATTACATTCTAGAGCAAATGCGAAACATTTCCACCTGTTCCAAAATAAAATGGGAGAAGACTAAAAAAATCATTATTGGTAGTGACTGCGAGTAATTCTTAGCCGTTTTGCGTACTTTGCTCGTTTTTGAAAATTGCAAAATTCTCCAAAACGAGCGTTTTTTACCAACTTACAAATGAGCTACAAGGTTCTAATTATGCTAAAATCTTCTCTAAGGAGCCTCCTATACATTCTTGATTAATTTTTGAAATTTCTCGCCAACTAATATGAGTTTCATAAGACTTATAGGCTGGAACAAACCTATTATTTGTCATAAAATTGTTATTTAAAAGTAAACGAACATCTTCGCTATAAATAGCCAATTTAATTAAGTCTAATCTTTTTGTAATAAGCCCTTAGAAAAGGGTTGACTTATCCATTAGTCCTGAACGTTTTTTTGTTTCACCATAATTAATTATAAGAGATATTAAAATTTTGTTTTTGGTTAAAGCACCATTATCTTTATCATTAATAATTCTGCTATAACAAATCATCATAATGTCCATTATTGAGATGTTCTTGTTTTCTGTTTTTCTGGTTATACACACAACTTCATCAATCTTTCTTCTTCTTCTTCTTCTTCGTTTTCTATACTTTTCAGACTACAAAGCTTCAGTTTCGTACAATTTACACACGAGTCACGTGTATGTTTCAGAGCAATTTTTTCCCTGAAAACTGTGATGAATTATCGAGTCGGTGGTAACCAACCAACCGGCCAATGTGAAATAAATTATCTGATTTCATGAATAAAAATCTAACGTATATTGAGAACGAGTGAATTCCCCAGTTGGTAATACTGCGTTCGAGTATGTAAACTCGATTCTGTACAAAATTCGTTTGTTTTTTTGTTGTTGCTCCATTCCACCCATAGAGTTGTTCGCACGCTATATTCAAAGATAATTTGTCCAAAGCTTCTCGTTTTAATTGAACCGTTACTAATGTTTTCGGCCATTTCGTTCATTTGTTGTTGTATTAGATGGAAGAAGAAGAAAAAAATTGGACGAAATAAATTCCAACAATTCCAGTCAACATTTTATGTTCTTGTACAAGTTTTGGTTAATATTGTGATTTTTTTCTCCCGTTTTCGCTTTGGTCTTTCAGTAGAGCTTTCGCCGGTTGAACTCTACTTTGTTATTTATGACAAGATTTACGTCGATGTTGCAATATTTCATTTCAAACATTCCTGAAAATTTGTAGACCACTCTATCTGCTTTTTTTATTTTTTTCAATAAATCGCTAAAGGGAAGAGAATTAGCAGTTGTGCCTTCAAGGCGCCACCAAGCAGCCTGAGACTCAGAAACAATAGTAAGATGTTCTATAAGTTGTTCCAAATTTTTTGTAATTAAAACCTAAATTTTTGGAAAAATTTTGCTTTACTTCCTTCGTTTTCCAAAATTTGATTTTTTGAACTTCTCCTGTAATTTTCCTATGATTAACCCTTCAAACATGGTATCGTTCAATTCTTTATCCTTAAGACTTGTACAAAAAATCTTGGCATGACATTTTGACATTTTCCAAAAAACTAACAAGTCTATCTGACATGAGATATTTTTATAGATTTCCAAAACGCTTTAAATTTGCTATTTATTGCCCGACAATCGTTGCCAAATAAACAATATTGCATAAGATATGGGTAAATGAAAAAAAAAACATACTTCAAAATAATCCTCTATAATTCGAAATTTCGGCAAAATCTTCCTAAAATAAGATCTGAATTGTTGGGATACTTTAGCGTAACTTCTTTAATTTCCTAAAATTGGATTCTTTCAGTTAGTATTCTAAAATCCCGATGAATAGTCTTTCAAACATACTACCGTACAATTGTAGAAAAAAATTGGCAGGAAATTTTAAACCCTTTCCGAAAAACTAACAAGCCTATCATAAAATTTCATGGAGATTTCTAAAGCCCCTTGAATTTGCTATACAAGGTGTTTGGTCTAAGTATGGTGAAGAGACCTTCCCAACATTGATTTTTGTTGTTTTTCTCCATTGTATTTCAGAGAAAATACGAAATATTTCCACCTGTTACAGAATAAAATGGAGAAAAACGAAAAAAATAAATTTTGGGAGGATCCTAAAGTCATTCTAAGTCGTTTTGCGTGTTTAGTTCGTTTTTGAAAATCACTACATCGTCAGAAATGAGCGTTTTTGATCAACTTTCAAATGAGCTATGACGCTCTAATTTTGCTGACATGTTCTTTAAGGACCCTCCTACAAATTCTTGAAATATTTTTCGAATCGCTCGTCGACTATGAGAAGTTTCTTAAAACTCACCATAGTTAGACCAAACACTCTGTATATTGCCCAAAAATCATTGCCAAATAAGCAATAATGACAAAGATATGGCCAGTTATACGGCTAAATAGAAAAGAAGCGTACTCCAGGATGATACAATGTTGGAAGGATCCTGAAGTCATTCTGAGTCATTTTATGTGTTTAGCTAGTTTTTGAAAATCGCAAGATCGTCGGAAATTAGTTTTTTTTGACCGACTTACAAATAAGCTACGAGGTTCAAGTTTTCCTAAAATAGTCCTTTGGCACTTCTTCCTGTAAATATTTCACGAATCGCTTGCTAATTAATAGGAGTTGCGATAAGAACTAGATAGTCCCTATACAAGATATCCAGTCCTGAAGTCATTCTAAGTCATTTTATGTGCTTAGCTAGTTTTTGAAAATCGCAAAATCGTCAGAAATTAGTTTTTTTTTGACCGACTTACAAATGAGCTACAAGATTCAAGTTTTGCTAAAATAATCCTTTGGCACTTCCTCCTATAAATAATTCACGAAACGCTTGCCAATTAATAGGAGTTGCGATAAGAACTAGACAGTCCCTATACAAGATATCTAGCTTAGTACAAGTTTTTTTTTCTCCCAAGATAATAGAACGACTTGAATAATATTTTAAGAACCTATAGAATAGTCCCTGGAGAACATTTTAGCAAAGTTAGAACCTTGTAGCTCATTAATAAGTCGGTCAAAACACATCCGTTTTACACAATTTCGCGATTTTCAAAAATTAGCTAAACTCATAAAATGACTAAAATTGATTCGAAGACTTTTTTTGTTTTTTAAAAGTGCTATTCTTATAAAACTTTTATTAGTTGGCGAGCAATTCAAAAAATATTTTAAAGATTTGTAGATAAAGCTTTCGAGACCATTTTAGCAAAAATTAGAACTTCGTAGCTTACTTTAAAGTTGGCCAATGTCGCAAGAAAAGAGTGAAGCACGCAAAATAATTAAGAATAATGACTCGTTGACCATTTGAAGAGTGATTTTTGTTCGTTTTTCTCTATTGAATTCTAGAGAAAATGCGAAACATTTGCACCTGTTCCTGAAAAAAATGGGAGAAAACGAAAAAAATCATTATTGGTAGTGTCTGTGAGTAATTCTTAGCCGTTTTTCGTGCTTTTCTCGTTTTTTTGAAATTTGCTAAGTTCTCCAAAACGAGCGTTTTTTCGAATAGAAAAATCGGATACAAAAGTCGGTCAATGTAAAGTGACTTTTAGTTACTTGAAACTACTAATTATTTGGAAACTCAGTAGCGCCACAGAAGGTTTTTTTACAGATGTTGAGGCATATAGAGTGAATTGTTCTTAACCTTAACCATTTTGAGTCCAGTATACAGGGTGTTTTCTTTTAAAAGTGCTATTCTTATAAAACTTTTATTAGTTGGCGAGCAATTCAAAAAATATTTCAAAGATTTGTAGATAGAGCTTTCGAGACCATTTTAGCAAAAATTAGAACCTCGTATATATTGCCCAAAAATCATTGCCAAATAAGCAATAATGACAAAGATATGGCCAGTTATACGGCTAAATAGAAAAGAAGCGTACTCCAGGATTTTCCTCTGTGATTTAGAATTTGGCCCAAATATTACTAAAAGAACATCCTTAATTTTCAAAAATTGGATTTTTTGACCCTTTCCTTTAATTTCCCCATAAATAACCTTTCAAACAAGATATCGTACGATTTTTCCTCTTCTAAATTGTACAAGAATCTAGGCATGAAATTTTTAACGTTTTCCGAAAAACTAACAAGCCTATCGGACAATTTCTTGGAAATCTTCAAATCGCTTTCAATTTACTATCAATTGCTCGATAGTCATTGCCAAATAAACAATAATGATTAAGATATGGCCAGTTATAGGGGTAAGTAAAAAGAGAATACTCCAAGATTTTTCTCTGTAATTCAGAACTTCAGCAAAATTTTTCAAAACGAACAATGCTCTCAGATGCATCGTGAAATACCCGTTCCGTGGCTGGTTCAGGCGTTTCATTATCTCAGAAAACTAGGAAGCTATCAAACTTTTAAAACAAGATATCGTACAACTCGTTATCTTTCTAATTATACAAATAATCTTGGCGTGAATTTTTTGGCGTTTCAGGACATTTCTTGAAGATTTCTAAAGTGCTTGCAATTTTTGTATCTACTGCCCAAAAAACATTGCCAAAGAAGCAATATTGGCTAAGATATGGCCAATTATATGGGTAAATGTAAAAAAAAAAACGAGATACAAAATTTACCTCTGTAATTCAGAACTTCGCTAAAATTTTCTAAAACCAAAAATACTGTTAGCTGCATCGTGAAATATCCGTTCCAAGGCCGGTTCGTGCGTTTCAATATCGCAGAAAACAAAAGAGATATCGATGATCAAAAATTGGCACTTTTCGGACATCGAATCGATAAAGATGTAATGCGGGTCCTTAAGGCTTAAAGTGACATTTCTACTACTAAATGCAAGATTTGCATACAAATTGATAACTTGAAAACTCTAAATTAGCAGCTAAAATCCAAAGAAAGGTTCTTAAATAGGCTAAAACTAGCTAAATCAGGGTATTTTGAAATAAAAGTCCCAAATTAGCTACTAAGAATATATTGATTTGACGCATTTTAGGTACTTTTTTCAGGTAAAAATATAAAAAATCAGAAAAATTCCATCTTGAAATGTGAAATTCATGACATATCTACTATTAAATGCGAAATTTAGAGACAAATCGAAGATTTTCAGCGCTAAAACGTCAAAATTGGGCGAAAATTCAAAAAAAAGGTTCTAAAAGTAGCTAAATCGACGTATTTTGACATAAAAATCCTAAATTAGCCACTAAACAGGCAATTTGACACTAATCTAGTTATTTTTACAGCTGAAAGTGCAAAAAAGGCAAGCAATTTTCATGTTAAATGTAAGATTTAGAGCTAAATCGATGGTAACGCTGCAAGCATGCAATTATTTGGAGATTCGATAAGAAAGTAGAATTAAAATATCTTGATAACGACTAAAGATATCAAGATAGTAGATGTCTCATTCGATTTTAAATACAATTCTACATCTCGACTACCTGATAGCTTTTTGAATAATCGACTAAATTTTCCGATAATTCGAGAAAGCCAAATTTTGCGCTGAAAAAGTAGTGCTGGCGAAACTGAAATATTTCTTTTTATAATTAATAAAATGGAATGGAAGGTATATAGGTAGATAGAGGAAAATTGAGGCTACAATTGTGGTTTATATCCGTTTAAATTTTCTTTTCCGTTTTTCGGAAAACAGCATCCCAAGTGGGCTATTATTTAGAAGTTATAAATCAGAATAAACCATAAAAAACGGGTTTTCTATTCAACACAATCGTCCACATTAATAAGTGCACAGTAGGTTAAAAGATCTACAATTATGTAAGTAAGACAACTGGATGTCTGTCGTAAGAAAATTAGGCCACTAGATCCTTAATATAGCCACTTTGGGGGCGCATTATCGAACGTACATGCTCTATATACAGCGTGTTTGATCTAAATATGGTCGATTCTATAAAACTCCTATTTTAAGGATTTGTAGAAGGGTCCCTAGAGAACATTTAAGCAAAATTAGAACCCCGTAGCTCATTTTGAAGGTAGTTCAAAAACGCTCATTTCTAACGATGTCTTGATTTTCAAAAACGGGCTAAACACACAAAACGACTTAGGAATCCTATCAGCATTGTTTTTTTTTTTGTTTGTTTTTTCTATTATATTTTGGAGCGGAGAATGTCTCCCATTTTTTCTAGGAGGCAAAAAATATTTTTCGTAGGGTCTTCAGGTCATTCTTGATCGTTTTGAGTGTTTAGCTCGTTTTTGAAAATGGCAACATCATCAGAAACGAGCAATTTTTGATCAACTACGTAATGAGCTACGAGACAAAATTTTGCTAAAATATTCACTACAAATGCTTGAAATATTTTTTAAATCCCTCGACTAATAGTAATTTTATAGAATCGACCATCCTGTAGTTGCGGGTGCAACGGGAGCGTTGATTGTTGTAATTTTGTAGAATCGACCATATTTAGATCGAACACCCTGTATATACGTCAACCTATATTTAAACATTTTTTCTGATTTATATCGTGCGGGGGGGAGAGGGATTTTTTAGAAGCTTTCAGGCGTACAAATTTAAAAACTATCTAGCTGACATCCGAGTTGATTTGTTATCATCGTCTAATATCTAACCGGAGTTTTTCACCCCTCCCCCTCCTCTCACCATTTATTTCGTTAGTTTCAAATAAAGACAGTTGTTGTATCTAAGCATTTCATCTAGAAAAATATGAATTTCGACACTATCTTGATTGGTATTATTCAGTTTCTATTACAGAGAGCTACCAACTGATAAAAATTTAATATTAAAACATCTAGTTTTATAGCAGCAACAGATCTTAGCTCATCTTTAATTCAACACATGTTTGAAGGGAATGCAGTCGATGACTATACCACTACCAACAACACGATAATCTACCCCCATAGGAATAGTATACTTCAATAAATTCCACCACACCAATAATTATGAATAAAATAAAACAAAAAAAAAAAAAAACGGATGGGGAAAATAACAGAACTGAAAAATATCAAGTTAATTAAATTTGAGATCTTAATTAAAATTTTTAAAACAGATACAGTTAAATGATTACAATAATAGTAACAACAACAACATGCCGTTCGATCATTAGCAATATCATTTTCCAGAACGATCATTAGTAAAACGATCATCGTCATTATTATCGTCATTAAATAACGGGGCTCATTTAAATTCACGTCATTGCCCAAAAATTCCGTATTTTAAACATACGTTTGTTCGAATTCTAGTGCAATCATCCGTAATTATCATAATTTGAAAACCATGAGAATTGCAAGAATGAACAATCTACAATCTCCATCTCTATCTCTATCAAGGTGAAGTTTTGTTATAGAATACAGGGCTTTTTCTTTTTTTGTTCTAGCTTTCGCTCCCGCAGAAATAACGTGTGTTTTTTTGATCAATTTTTAAATTCCACCATTAAATAGCTATTTACAGGGTGAGTATTTTGAATGCAGAAAAACCCTCAAACAACCAACTTTTATTTTATAATTTTCTATTAGCAGAAGAATTTTCAGAGTGATATACTTTATCATAAGAAATTGCATATAATCGTCTATAATTTCAACCCCCAACAAGGGACGGAAACGCAGCTCACACCTCCTAATAGTCCTAGCGAATCTATATTAAGTAGTTTTCAAACCACTAAGAAATATTGAGCATTTACAGAGATATTTCAAAAAAGTCTGATTTTTTGGGGTAACTTTAACCCCCAATATTTTTCTTAAACTTTAACATAAATACTAACGACAAAATACGCATTCTTTAGAATAGAATGAACTACCCTCTATACCAAAAAACATCGAAGGTTTACTTGAAAATTAGTCTAAAGTGAAGTATTGCTGACGCAACTTGGGGACAGGCAGGAAAGAGGAGATTAAAAGGAGAAAATATCGTTTTTTCCGGTTTTCGGTTCAGTTCCGGTTCGAAGCCCTGATAGAATATACCGATATTCATCGACAATTAGTGAGTATATAATTAACGTCCATTACGCTTCGATTGACATCAAAACGACCCTTATATAAGTTCATTTACAACATCCCCCAACTATTTCGCTCAATTAAACTTAAAATTATTATTATCTATTTAATAAAAAGAAAAACAATGGAAAAGTGTAACAGGGGTTGTAAATTTCAAAAAAACTGGAATAATACAGGAATTATCTGCGATGTATTTAATGTTAGCAGATGAGTTTCAGCAGTGGCCGGGGATAAGTGAATATTTAATCCTGTGGGATTTCAATGTGTTAGTTGGTAACCACAACACACATACAAAAAGCGGGTCGAATTTCCATTTTCTTTTTTAGCCGCCTACAAGAGCGAGAGACAATTGAATTAAAGAAACAACAAAAAGTGTTTTAAAATTGTACAACTTTGGAAATATTGTTGAAGCATTATACAAAACAGATCGATTCTCTAGGTACAGCTAGGTGCATGGAAAAGATGACGATTCTTGAATGATAAATGATAAATACCAATTTTTTTAGTTGTGTAAATCAAGCTTTCTCCATCTTTAAAGAAAGAGAGTGGGGTCATGTAAGGCTCTGTAAATAAGCAATTCCCACCAACTATTTCTGGTTAAATATCATTCTTTCCCAATTCTGACCTGCTAGACATTATAAACACCTCCCTTGTTAGCCTGACTTACACAGCCTAACAACTATCGTCACCTTATCTATGCACCTAGTTGTACACAGTGGCGATTAAAAAAAAAGAGACCGAGTCTTGAGCGTGTAACCCCACCCGCTTCTTCTAATTGAATATATTTCTTCCCAAATTATGATCTGTTAAGATTCTGTTACATTGTAATCAACGCCCTCATAAGTCTGTTTTACACAGCCGCACAAGAGGTGGTCCCTTTTTCTTAATCGCCACTGTACTAGTGTGTTATATCCATAACACACTAATGTGGAGGAGCGGGCCTGATATGTATATTAAAAATGTACCCATTTCAATGGCCAGTGCTGTATATTTCAGCAACCTTTTCAATCCTATAATCCGACTTTATCGGCGGATTCTTGTCTAAATCAAATATTTAAACGCTGCTTATTTTTACGGATTATTAAAAGTTGATAAAGTTTCAGTTTAATTAATCGCTTACAAAGATTTAGAAATTCGGTTCGTTTGCAGGCGAGTTTCTGAAACTTTTACTAAAGTTCGTTCAATACCATCGGAAAATCGGCTTTATTTGTAGTTTTACAGCTGTTATAGAAAACTGAAAATTAGAACAATGTGGTTTGTCATACATGCTTTGAAAGTTTCGATTAAAATAAGAAATAAATTAATGGAATTTTCAGGCGATTACATAAAATTTTAAAACAAAACATCCAATGATTTATATCAAACACCTGAAATTATTCTATTTTAAAATAAATACAGATGAGAGTGCTCTGAATGTTTTTTTTTTTTGTTTTGTAAGATAATCCACGATGAATTATCGACGAATTTCAGTAGCGCTGTGATTAATCAACTGAAGTTTCTTTAGTTATTATTTTTTTCTATCTAACACTCTTAACAAAGTAAAGTTAAGCGTTTAGAAGACCGATCAAAAAATTAATAAAAAGACAGTTTAAAAAAATAGTTGTAAAAAGAGTCCGCTTTTTAAGCAATTTTAGAATCGAAAATGATGAAGGTAAATATTCTTAAACACCACCAATTACAGTACAGAACTCGCTATAATGTGTGCTATTATTACCTCGAATGATTACCTTCACTCTCGGTAATAATAGCACACATTATGGCGAGTTATGTACTGTAATTTATCTACGATAGTGGCGTACAAGAATATTTACATTCTTTACGATTTTCGATTCTAAAATAGCACAAAAAACGGACACTTTAGAACTATTTGTTAAAATAGTTCTAGTTTGTCGTTACCATGATTTTTTACATTAGACAGAATGATTCAAATACTATTTTTATTTATTTATTTTTCAACTGGCAACTGAACACTGAACGTTGATATCAGCTAACTGCATTTGTTGATTAAACACAATTATTTATCGTTAAGATTGTTGTATTCTAGTGGCTCTCAAAAGTTTGGCGAAATGTTCAACCCCTTTTTTTCTCGAAAACGGAGCCCTACCGACTCCCTAATATATTATAAAAATTGTATACATGGTTTGAAGATTGTTAGGGATTTCGATTACACCCTGTATAAATAAACTTATAATCGATCTACAACAAAATAGTCAACTTCATTTTGCCGAACTGTCATTTCAATTGAGTCGAGTTGGATTAAATGTGGTATAATTTGACACGTACACAGTTCGATTGGACGGATACTTGGATGCGGTTAATTGACTTATAATTGAATTAGTTACAATCAGTTTTTTTTCCTTCTGAATCTAATCAAAAATTTCTAATCGTTTATTTTTATTATGGACAATTATTACGGTACCTGTGTGTCCATATTAGGTAATCTAATAGAAGTATAACGAATTGATTTTTAATGGAATCTTCTAAAAAATTTGAACCAATTTTGTTGTTAAAATGATTAGATAACATTGGAAAGATTCTCTAAAAATTGGTCCCAGCAGGAATTGTTTAGTGAACACATCAACTATAAATCTCCTGCTGACTTTTATTATATTGATAAAATAATCGTGTTAGAATTTTAAAGTTATTTTTATTGTTTATTTTTATTGGGGGCGTCGGACTGTAAAATTCACCGATAATGAAATTCGATAGGTATATTTGATTTTTTAATAATAATAACAACAATATTTATAATAATAGTGGATGTAATCTTGATTTATCATCAACATGACTTATGTGTATCGTTAAACCTGTAATTATTATTATTATAAAGGAGAATAATTTGAGAGAATAATGGTGGGGACGTATAAACGATTTTTTTGACTTGTTTTTCTTATCATCTTTCTCTTAAAAAGAAAAACAGAAAACAAATTAAATCCATTTTTTTCACAAATCCACCCCTAGATTATCGATTATTTATATTTTCCACTCTTCTTCAGCCAAATAAAGAAACAAATAAGGCGAATAATTGGCGTCCGCAGCATAAACGTTAACGTAAATCCACAATCAAAACCCACATGTGCACAGTAATTCAATCTTACTGACTTTATCGTGTTTAAAGTTAACGCTCTTTTATGAATTTTAGTGAATTTTCTGAATCTCTGCGTAACATCAACGTTAACGTTATGTTAATGTTGCATGTTAAGGAATATAGTAGGTGGATAAATGAGAAGAAATCAAAGATTTTCCTGTAGCGTACACGTTAAAGTTAGCGCTAATTATTATTATTATTATTATTATTAGTATTATTATAAAGAGGATGAATTTGAGATAATAAAGGTTTTTCCAACTTGTTCTTCATATCATCTTTCTCTGAAACGAAGAAACAAAAAAAAAGAAGCAGAAAACAAATTAAATCCATTTTTACACAAATCCACCCCATTTTCGACTTATTCTCGATTATTTATGTTTTCCCCCCTCAGTATTTCTTAAGGGAAAATAAAGAAACAAACGGGGTGAATAAGTGACATCCGCAGTTTGAACGTTAACGTAAATCCTCAAGTAAACACCGCATGCTCGTAGCAATTTAACCGTATTGAGTTTGTCGTGTTTAAAGTTAACGTTAGTTTATGAATATTTTTATAAGTTTTACTGAATATCTGTGTAAAATTAACGTTAACGTTATGTCTAACGAATATAGGTGGATAAATGTGGAGAAATCAAAGATTTTCCTGTAACATTTAAGTTAGCGCTATATTATTATTATTATTATTATAAAGAATAATTTGGGAGAATAATGATGGATACATATAAAAATGAATAAGCGGCTTTTTTAACTTGTTTTTCTTATCTTTCTCTTAAACGAAGAAAAAGAACATACAGAAAACAAATTAAATCCATTTTTACGCAAATCCACCCCTATTTCCGACTCATTCTCGATTATTTATGTTTTCCACCCTTTTTATTTCTTCAGCGAAATAAACAAACAAGGCGAATAATTGGCATCCGCAACATACACGTTAACGTGAATACCCAATCAAAACCCGCATGCGCAGAGCAATTCAATATTATTGACTTAGAGTTAACGTTAATTTATGAATTTTTGCGAGTTTTCTAAATATCTGCGTGACATTGACGTTAACGTTATATCTAACGAATATGGGTGGATAAATATGGAGAAATTAAAGATTTTCCTGTAGCGTACACGTTAAAGTTAGTGCTAAATTATTATAAACAATTTGGGAGAATAATGGTGGGTACAAATAAAAATGAATAAACGGCTTTTTTTAACTTGTTCTTCTTATCATATTTCTCTTAAACAAAAAAAAAAAACCAGAGAACAATTTAAACTTAATCCACTAGCATTTCCGACATATTCTCGATTATTTATGTTCCTGCCCCGTATTTCTTCAACGAAATAAAGAAACAGATGAGGCGAATCAGTGGCATCCGCAGCATAGACGTTAACGTAAATTTCCAATTAAAATCCACATACGCATAGCAATCCAATTGTATTGACGTTTGTTTGAAATTACCGCTAATTTATGAATTCTAGTGAGTTTGATGAATATCTGTGTAACATTATGTCTAACGGATATAGGTGGATAAATCAAAAATTCTCCTGTAACGTAAAAGTTAAAGTTAGCGTTAATTAAGCGTCACAACTAAATTGCAGGTTGGAAAAATCCTCTTCTATTGTTTGAAAATACGAATAGTTTTACGGAAATTATGAATCATCCGCAACATTCATTAATTTTGTGTTTACACCTCACAGTTGGCCATGCCTTTGGTTACGTAGGTCTGCTTAAAAATTGTCAAATGTCGTAATGTATGAACCAAGCTACGACTCCATATAGCAAAGACATGGCCAACTGTGAGGCCTAAACACGGTTGTGTACTCTACAAGTAATATTTAACGTTGCAGTATCATCAATACAGAATGTAAAATTAGCGATAATAATTAGATTTTACTGTTGGATAAGTTTATACAATTAACAATTACTTATAATCGAAATTAATTGACTAACAATAAGTATTGATTGTAGCGTAAACTATGTTAGTTATGCTGAAAAAACAGTGGCGACTCGAGACTTAATTGGATGCAACTGCTGCCCTCACGTAGAGACAGAATTGAAACTGTGTGAGCGCAAACATATGCGCATGCGTAGAATAATCAACCAATGGTAGGTACTACAGTTTTTTCATTGGGTATAAATGAGAAACTAATACGTTTACATTAACGTAAATTTGAATTGCGGAAAATCTTTCTATTGATTAGAATGAATTTAATTTAAAATCAGATTAATTTCGTTAATTAATTTTAAATGCATCGGTGAATTTAATTTTGTGATACGAATAGGTTTTTGAATTAAATATGTTAGGATTACGTTGAAATCATTAAATTTCAATATGAGGTTAAATTTTCTTTACATTATCCGATTTTAGAAAGAAATTTGTGTCTTTATACCATCCGATTTCTTATCCGAGTCGTTTCATCCGAGATATTTCACCCGATTCTTTCAGAATTGAACGATCTCTAAGTTCATCCGAATTTTCGTCCAATTTCCTAAAAAGTGATTTGTGTCTTTAAACCATTCGATTTCTTATCCGAGTCCTTACATCCTAGATATTTCATCCGATTTTTTTTCGAATAAAACGGTCTTTAATTTCATCCGACTTTTCGTCCGAGGCCTTAAAAAGTGTCATGCGCAGTTTACTGTTTTCAGAGTTAGTGGTTGTACGCCAGTTGAAAGCATGACGGTGGCATGGTTCTTTGTTGCTGTCGTGTCGTTTAGTATCACCTTGTCTCACTTGTGTGTTGCATTCTGTTGTCTGTTAGCGCCTGCGTACACATGCAACTCACTCTGATAATGTAAAGATTAAAATATGTGGCATTCGAGATATAAAATCGGATATAAAATCGAATAGATAAATTGGATACAAAAGTCGGACAATGTAGAGGGGTTTTAAGATTATGGGTAATAAAACGTTTCTTTTACTTTCGTCGTCTTTTTGGAGAAAACAATTTGTTACGAAATAAAAACTTGCCCAAAATCCATCTAATTAAGAGCGTATTTTTTATATTTTGAAAAAATTACGTTTTTTTTTATGTGCTTTAGAAGAAAAAAAAATGTAATAAACTCAGATGAATGAATAGTTTTTACCATTTTCATTGTAACTGATAACAATAGACGGAAATTATGGGAAATTTCCAGCGACATGGACAATTCATTAGTCTTGTTAAAATTTCAGTTCATTATAAAAGCAAAAAAATTAGAATTTGTAGTTTCATACAGGCAAACAGAAAACTGTTTGAATTAGTAGTACAAAAATGGATAATTTACGATTTTCCCTACTTGTGCTGCAACCATTATGTCCTAATAATAATTCATAAATTCTGTAATCTAAGCAAGTTTTGCAGACGGAAAAAAGCATAAATAGAGTCGGGATTAGAGGTGAATCAATAGATCTGTGCACAATACATGGAAATAATTAACAATGAACCAAAATGAACAGTCTAAACAGTCATCGATTCTGGTTTTCATCTACGACAATCTCAATAAAATAATTGATTTTTATGTTTTGAAACTGTGACAGAACTACAATAACACCACTCCACCCACAAGATTATCAATAAAAATCAACAATTTGTTCGATTTTAACACGTTCGTGTAGAAAAAGACGAAATGGGTCAATTCTAGGCGGATTCGACGATTATTTTTCCAAGCATCAGATGATTTGTGAAACGTTGCCTAATAATAATGGTAAAAATCAGGGCCGGCTCTAGGACAAGAATATAAACATACAGGGTTTTTCATGTAAATATGGCACATGGCAGAAAATACCCTATAACTCTCTCATTTATTAATAGAATCAAATAATTTTTACAAGAACTTGAAGGAAAGATGTAATAAGAAAGATGAAGGAAAAATGTAATAAAATTTGAAGGACTAGTTTTATGTTTTAATGGTCCATTTCCGAAGAATAACACAAATTAAAAATAAAGTGAACAAGATAGATAAAAAGAAAGAATTGAATAATAAACAGGTGTCCCTATTTGTGTATCGAATTCACAAAATTGGGTAGTTCTTCAATTTTATTACTTTTTTACTCGCTCTTTTAAATTTATGGTTCCTAGAAAAAGGAAATCCCTGGCTTAGATTCTCAAAACAGATCACTAACCAATTCTAATATTCATTAATTTAAAAAAGCAAGAAAAGATGTAATAAAATTTAAAGGACTAATTTTATTTATCAATGGACAATTTCCGAAGAATAACACAAATAAAAAATAAACTGAACAAGATAGAGAAAGGGTATCAAATTGACAAATTGGGAAACTCTTCAATTTTATTACATCTCTTCTTGTTTTTTTTTTTTTTTAAATTAATGATTCCTAGAAAAAGGGATCCCCTGGTCTAGCTTCTCAAAATAGGCCAGTCACCCCTCCCAATATTCACAAATACTTGATTTTTTTTTCTTGTAAAAGAACATTAATAATTTCAAAATGAAAATATTATTTTTGTATCTAGTTGACTTTGAATTCTTAAAAAAATGTAGAAGGGCGCCTTCACTTCTAATAGGTAACCTAAGTATTCCCCTTCAGTTCTTGTAAAAGGTATTTGATATGGTCGATTCTATGAAACTCCTATCAGTTGACGGGAAATTCGGAAGACCGTTCGAGGATTTGTAGATGACGACTATTTAAGCAAAATTAGAGCCTCGTAGCTCATTAGGATGTTGGTCAAAAAGTTCTCATTTCTGGTGTCGCAATTTTCAAAAAAGAGCTAAACACGTAAAACGACTAAGAATGACTCGAAGACCCTCTCAATGCATTCTGGAACAGGCTTGAGTGCTTCCTATTTTTCGCAGAATACAATGAAAAAAAAATGAGAGGGTGCTGTTTGTTGGGTGGTAATATGGTACTGCCGAATATTTCAGTTTTTGATTAAATTCGATGTCTTGCTTGGTTCTCGAGATATAGCGAAAAATGTGTTTTGAGGGGGTAACTTCAAGAAGCAATTTCACCCCCTTAATGTGAATAAGGCCAGAAAAAAAATTGGCATGCTTTATTTTTTGATGCTCTACATGTATAAAAAGTTTTATCAGAATCGGAGAGGGACTTTCCCTGTAAGAATGACTCGAAGACCCTCTCAACATTGACTTTTTTCATTTTTTTTTTCCAATGCATTCTGGAACAGGTGGAAATGCTTGCCATTTTTCGTAAAATGAGAGAGTTTTCGAGTCATTCTTAGTCGTTTTAGATATTTATCTCATTTTTGAAAATCATGATCTCGTCCAAAACGATCGTTTCTACCGACTTCAAAATGAGCTACGAGGTTCTGATTTTGCTAAAATGTTATCTAGGGAGCCTCCTATAATTGAAATATTTTTCGAATCGCTCGCCAACTAATAGGATTTCCATAAGTTTTGACCGCTTTTAAAAAACACTCTGTATAGCGAAAAAGACTGTAAATTAATTTTTTTTATTAAGAAACGAAGTCACAAAAATCACACGCTATAGCTCTGTACAAGTTTTAGACGAAAAATTGGCGACCCTTCTCATTAGTCGCCGTGGGAAAATGCTTTTACAGTAGCGCCGGTCCTGGTAATAATACGAAAAAACGGAAAAAATGTTGGCAATAGCAGTCCGACTAACAGCTCGCAAGAATTACGAGAATCGAGACAATTTACAAAAAAAAAAAAAATCAAATAAAAACGAAACAACGACCATGTGTTGAATTGAGTTGAGTTGAACTGTTGACGGTAAAACTATTGAGAAAAAAAATATAAATATAATTTATAAAAATAGTTTAAAATTTATAGGCCCACTTCTGTTATGCTGTTCGCTCTATTAATGATCATCAAATCGATATAATTAATCTGTTTCTTTTACAATAAAATCACAAATATTTTGACAATTTTTTTGTAAATTTACCTATCCAGGTGGAAGTTTCGTATGGGAAACACGTGTATTTATTGTGAAAAAATTTACAAATAAGTTTCCCTTGGACGATAACAAATGCGCGGCGTGCATTCGAAATGAGAGAATATCGTGATAAAATCGACGAATTTGAAATGTGGTTGTAATAGAAATTTACGCTAATTATTTCCGGATATAACGTAGTGGGTACATTTAAAATTCTTCAAACATCAACAATAATATCCGAATAAATTATATTAAAGGTTATTTATTTATGTGAAAATATGATTTCGTGTGATTTATTGATGGTAAAGACGCTAAAATTCGGGGGCGCCTGTTGAATCACAGCGCGCTCAATTGATCCACACACACACGGATCGGCGGCCGCTATATCCGAATTCACCCTATTTTCTATACAATTACCTTATCAATAAAGAAAAAACACCACAATTACACTACCATATCACTATTGTTAATGATAAATAGGTATATTTTTTCGAAATTTTACTAATAACCGACTTTCTTCCATTTTTTCCGTGTTGTATCTTCAATATTTTATTGTAATAATTATTTTTTGAATTACGCGTCCCGGATTAATAACGATAGAGCGGAGGCGGTGGTGGTGGTGATAATACACCGCCGTCACTGTTGGTACTGACGCTATAGTAGAACGGCGGCGAGATGCGTCGCTATCCATCGCGGCGAAGAGGTTGTGTCTTATCCCCCACTATCACAGAGCCACCAACCCCGTTGCCACCACTATGTCGATGATGATGGTGGTGGTGGTGGTGGTGGTGGTACTATTCCATTCATAATTACACAATCAGTTTTTCCCGGCTCCACTCTTCTGTTGTTGTGAACGTGTGAAAAAATCAATCAAAGGGGTGGCAGCCGCTGTTTGCCACCGATAATTTATCATTCAACAATTAATTAACCAAACACCAACTGAATAGTTGTGTTCACCAAACTATTATTAATTTTAATATTGAATGATCAAAAAAATTGACAGGGTGACATATTGGCCGTTTTGTAGAAAACAATATGGAGCAAGTTTATCACCACTACCACCACCACTGCCACCGCCACCCCTACACACTTTATTGGCCTCATCATTGTTGACGGTAGTCTTGTTCCAGCACCTTATCAACCCTAAAGCACACAAGAATAGTTCCACAACGTTTTACGGCTGGCTCTAATTGCATTAATGCCACCCCAATGACGCTGTTTCTCTTCATTGTTATCTCATGAAAATTTCGTGAATTCCGAATCCAATAACACATACGTATTTTATTCAACTTGATACCTCTTATAAACATACATATCGTAAAATGTACACCACCGGCACTACTATAAACACCCTTATCTTTATATATTTTACGTATAATAAGGGTGGTTGTATTATGTATATGGTATATACAGTGAACACAACATAAACACAACTGATTTATGATTTCTATTTTACATCTTCTGTGGTAATTTATGATTATTTTTTTCTTCTTTTTTCCCTACGTTCGTTCTGTCTTTCTGCGATTTTCCCTTATTTCACAGTGTCATATAATCGAATTCGCACTATACAAAGATTGAATTGTATATACAGGATGAAATCGAATTACCTTTAAATCCGCAAACCTTACTATCCCTATTTGTAATAGAGTACCGGTGAGTCACGTAAGACGAAAAGTTTTTATAGCAACTTCCACTATTTGAAGGGTAATTCAAATTTGAACTTCGTAGATTATTTGGAAGAAAAATGAAAAAAATCAACGTTGGAAGGATCCTGGAGTCATTCTTAGTCATTTTGCGTGTTTAGTTAGTTTTTTTTAAAATTGCGAAATTTTTAGAAACGAGCATTTTTTGGCCAACTTCCCAATGAGCTATGAGGTTCTGATTTTGCTAAAATTATCTTCAGCTACCCTCATATAAATCCTTGAAATATTTTTCGAAACGCTTGTCAAATAATGCGAGTTGCCATAAGAACCATTCGTCTTCCTTGACTCACTCGATAGTTTGAAGGGTTAAAAATAAAAATGGCTAAAATTAACCAAAATTGTAACTATTGTTTGATGGTCGCTGGTTAAAAACTAACCTACCGTAATGTTGTTGTCAAGAGTCGATAAGCAAGCAGATGGGTGCTGGTATAACACCTCTATGATTTCCATTGAACTATCCACGCAATTCTTAGACTATTTTCTTACACACTAGCAAAAATCGAAGCCGCAGATCAACTTTTCTATCATATTCCTATAGAGATGTAAAAACTATAAAAATAAAGTAATACAAAAGACACTCACCCTGTTCCACACAAAGCTGCACCTTACGTAGGAGGGAAGACTACACGTTTCAGCAGTTCCAAAATCCCGTCTGTAGCTTCTCAAATTCGAGTCTGCAACTGTTTGACATTTACGACCAGCTCTAAATACACTGTCTTGTATGGTGACAAGAAAAAAAAACAAAAATGCAACAATTAATAGACAAAAGATAAGAGAATAAGCCCTTAATTATCTAGAATCAACGTTCCCGTTGCACTCACAAATGCATCCTGAATGTTCATTGATTTTAGCCATTACGTTTGTTGATAATAAAGCAGGTGTCATTAAAACACATCCCAGTAGCTCTAAAAATTTTGACAAAATTTTCAACACCTTTTTTCTCGATAATGAGTCATACCAACCCCTAATATACCCGAATCGACTCAATTTTTCAGGCCCTACATGTAGTTTAAAGATTTAAAGGCAAATCGATTTCACCCTGTATAAACAATGGAGGGAATATTATAGGGGTAGATTTCCAAAGAATATAAATATACAGATAACGGAAGAAAATCATCAAATCACCTTCTGGAACTGATTGTTGAAACGTTCAAACCCCTTAAAGTTTAATTACACACATTTGTTTATGATAGCGATTAAGAAACTGTTTGACAAATTTCTAATTGTGGTTTCACCCCCCCCCCCCCCTAGTCCACCCCTCGACTTACCTGTTCTACATTTTCATTATCACAGAAAGTTTTCCTCTCTAATAAAGCTACTCATCCCTAATAAAAATTAAGATACAGATCAAGTTGAATCTGGTATACACTTACAATGCAGATAATAGACGCATTTTTGTGCGTTTGTCTGCGTAAATATAGGAGATGATTTTCCCGAAAGGAAATGGCCTCTTTTATTTTCATCTACAAAATGGCCGGAAAGATTTAGCGATATTTAAAAGCTTTCTAAGTGCATTATCCAGTTTTATACAGATGGAAATATAGCGTTTTTCTTTGATGAACATTTCATTCTAAATCCGTTACGTTATATAAATAGCGTTAACGTTAACGTTAACGCTTTAAAGACAGAAACACTGGTGCACTTTTACATTAAAGGATTGTTATCTCCTTCAAGAGGATCTCGACAATAAAATGATTCTCTCGAATGGAATATAGTGTATTACCGTATCAAACAGTGGCGGCTCGTAACTCGAGTTTGTAGGGGTGTAATAGTGCTTTTTTTACCATGAGCATGCGCTCAGATATGTGCGCATGCGTAGAGGAACGCGTTACTAGAACTATAAAATATACAATTGTGAAACTCCTATTAGTTGAATTTATAGCTGAAGACTGGAAATAGTAAACATGACTTAGATTTTATGTTCACTATTTACAGCCATCAACTATACACCAATTTATAGTTTCTTCACAAATAAGATGAAGTTGGGAATGATTGATCATAGCATTTTGTACAAAAAAAAAAACAGAGGTTGCTATTTACGCACTCTATATACGAATTGCTCCTGTTATCAACTGAAATATCTTATAGAATTATTGATAAATTAACAAAATAGAATATCACCAGGCTGATGTGAGCGTTAAATTATGTAAATTTTACGCAAATTTATAATTAAGGAAATCGTCTAATATTTAGTTAGTTATTTGCGTTATTTGCATCAATTATACTGAATGTTGTTGAACATTTAGGCATTGTAAGCTGGAAATGCAACATTTCCAGTTTTCACACTGAAAAGGTTAAATTCCCCCTCCCCCGCCCCTACCTTCTCTCTCCTGTCTTTATTGTTTCTTGTCGATATTCTAAGCATATGTGTATATGGAGCAGCATCCTGCTAATTCAAGTGACGAGCCGCCACTGCATATAACTATGTAGATCTAGAAAAATTCAGCAAATAATTTTTGTATTGTTGGCGACTCAAAATAGTGGAATAACGATTAAGAACATACTTTTATGAGGAATGTGGAGGTTTGACTTGTAATTGCCACTACGACCCCCAGTGGCGTAGCTAGCATTTAAAGGAAAGAGCCGCGGGGACAAAATTCAATTTACAAAGTTAATAGTAGGTATATAAGGTTTGAAAATGGAATAATAAATAGTATAGTATATAACTCACTATAATGAGTGCTATTATTAGCGAGAATGAAAGTTACAACACGAGAGAACGGAACGAACGAACGTTGTAATCATTCGAGGTAATAAGAAGCACACATTACAGCGAGTTGTATATTATACTTTATCTACGACTTATTTCTAAGTGTACAGGTACCTACTGGTAGTGTACAAGAATATTTACCTTCTTCAACATTTTGATTCCAAAATCGCACAAAAAAACGCTCACTTTAGGCCTATTTGTTGAAACTGTTGTTTTATTTATTTATTTATTTATAATCCGTCAACCGATCGTGTCTATTTGAGAAACACATTTAAATGCATTATAGAGGGGGGGGATCACTTTATCGCGCTTCTACTGTAGCCAAGTTTCACTTCTTATTTTGATGTTTTTAATACGAATTGCCGTATTGGTATAGAAATGTAAGTTTCTATTTAAACAGTACCTGACTGTACTGAAAATGTATTCATTTTTGGTATAATTTACACAAGGGAAATTTTAATTGTTGGTTCGAACTGATTGTTGTTATAATTTCGAATTATTAATAAGCCGATTTGTAACAGTTGAATTATCGATGAAATGATGATAATGTTTTTTTTTTTACTCTGTTCTCTATTATTATCATCATCAACATCATTATAACCGTGTAGAATTTGTTAATTTTTTTTTCTTCTTCTACATCATAAAGATGATGTTGTAAAATCGTATTTTATGCTACTAATTCTACTTGTCATGTACCTGGTAGGGAAATACATAATTAACTTGGTATTAATTGAGACCCGATAAATTATTCATTAAGTCTATATAGCTTTACAAATTTAGACTTAACAAATAATTATAGTACCTACAACAATCTTAATAATAATAATAACAACAAAATTGGATTGAGATTGGTTTTTTTCGTGCGGTTAATATTCGAATTTTTCAATTATTCAACCCGTATAGATTACAAATTCACTGTTATTACAAGAATCGTTTCAAAATATTATAGCCACAATCGGCTCATTCTTTGTACGCTTTATTGTTGAAATTTCGAAGCCTTCCACCACTAAAATGACTGCTATTATACAAGGAAAATTGCTTTGTATTGGAATAATTCCGGCATTTTAACGTTGGTATACATAAAACTATACGATTGTTATTGTTTTCAAGATAATCGATTTTAATAATCCGGTTAAGGCTGTGGTGGACCACTACTTTTTATGAATGTTTGATACACGATTTCTAGCTTATTTTTTAAAAATGTAGAAGTTCTCGAAAGCTTTACGGAAAGAGCCTTTCATGATGCAGGAGGTAGACAATTCTGTTTTAGAAAATTTTGAGGAAATTCTGAATTACAAACAATTATCTCGATGCATGTTTTTTTTCACAATTTCCCCCACAGCTCAATCTATGTTGATTATTTTTAATGAAAATTTAATTATGTATCAAAAATTCCAATGTCTTTCCAAATCACCAAGAAAATTCGCGATGGGCCTGTTATTTTTCGGAAATTCGAATAAAAACGGGCATGCTTACGCAGTACTTTTTTTGCACAATTTTAAAGATGGACAAGCGGATGACTGCTTATTCGAAAGCTTATCCATGAGAAACGTGATAAATGTAAAAAATTCAGTTTTTGAAAATTTTCGAAAAGCACATTTGTTATATTTATTTCCCTGTGAAAATTGGAAGTAAAAGGTTTTTAGGACTTCATCAATCATAAAATACGATGTGTTATCTACATTCTTCCGGGTTAATTCACAAAAACTAATCTCTGCTGGAGTAACCAAATATTCACCATTTGTGGTTTTACTGCAAGGTTGTCACATTTTCTTTCAGATCTATAAGGCTTACGGTTATCTGAATAATAATCCAAGCGAAACGCAGGACAAACGCCTAAAATTCGGAAAAATCCTGTAAAAATTACTAGGGATGACAAACCTAGGCCACCTAGGCCTACTAAATCTCAAAGAAAATATGGCAACCTCGCAGGAGAATCACAATGGGTGAAATTTTTGGTAATTACAAACTTTAACAGAGATTAGTTTAGGTGAATTACCGCGTAACAATGAAGATATAAACAGGGCTTCGAACCGGAACTGAACCGAAAACCGAAATTTAGCATACCACTTAATACGATCTTTATTTTTTCTTTCTATCTCGTCTTTTTTCCCTGCTCTGGAAATGCGTCAGCAATAGATACTTCAGGACACTTAACATGAACTTGCGAGTAAACCACCCGAAGTCAAAACTCTCAATTTCGATGTGCTTTTTTTTTGGTATAAAGGTAGTTCTTTCTATTCTGAGGAATCCTCATACTCAAGTTTCATAGAGATATTGCCGTTAATGTTACCCCTGTAAATTCAGCTTTTTTTTAAATATTTCTGTAAAAGCTCAATATTTTTCAGTGATTGAAAAACTAGTTGTTATAGATTCACTTAGGGCTACATTTTAATCCCTTATTAGGGGTTGAAGCTAGAGATGATTATATGCCATTTTTTGTTTGTTTTTTTCGATTTTCTACCCCATGCTCAAACATATCACCATGAAAATTCTGTAGAAAGAAAATTACAAAAATATAAGTTGCCAGTTTGGAGGGTTTTCTGTATTTAAAATAGTTAATCTGAAAAAAACTCTTAGGGGTTGTACCTTCTAGGGTGAAATTTAAAAAAATGATCATTTAGAACTGAACCGAAAACCGAAAAAAACCGTTATTTTTGCAAGAACTAAAATCGGAACAAAAAAAAAACGGTTCAAAGCCCTGGATATAACAATACCAAAAATCCTTTTAATTCCAATTTTCACAGGGAAATAAATAAGTTTTCTCGCAAAAATATTATCTTTGGACAGCTTTGATACTAAGCAATTATTTTCAATAGATAAGATAACAAATGGAGCTTTCCTAAAATTTTCCAAAATTGTATTTTTTACCGACGTTATGTTTCCCTCATATGGATAAGCTTTCGAACAGTAATCTTTAAAATTGTGCAAAAAATATAATGTATAAGAGTGTCCGTTTTTATTATAATTTCGGAAAACTAACAAACCGATCGGAAAATTTCTTGGATATTTAGAAAGCCCTTAGAATTTGTTATATCTAATTAAATTTTCGTTAAAAAATAATCAACATAGGCTAAGTTATGGAGGAAATCGTTAAAAAAACTCATGCTCCTAGATAATTGTTTGTAATTCAGAATTTCCTCAAAATTTTCCAAAACAGAATTGTCCTTCCCCTACACCTTAAAACGCCCTTTCCATAATGCTATCTCCCGTTTCTACACTTTAAAAAACAAGCGAGAAATCATGTATCAAACATATTCCTTTTTTGAAAAAGTAGTAATCCACAGCATTAAATTATCAATGGAAGAATTTGGAGAGAAAAAAAATCATCAAATCAACAAGGCGACTTTTTCAACAACAACGCACGTATAAAAGAAATTGTAACCGACTCAATTCCCAATTCTGTCCATAAGTCCTGTGGGAATAAACACAAGAGAGACTTTGCAACAATTGGGCGGATTATTCGTATCGTTTGTATCGGTGGCTGTATCAAAGACGTGTCTTGCACACAGAAATTATTTTGTAAATAAAAAGAAAATAAAAAGTTTCTAGATAAAAATAAAAATTGTGTTTTTTAGCGAATTTTTTTAAAAAAAATTAGCTAATGACGAGATCCTCACTTTTGAATTTCCGAAAAATTTTTGCACAGAAGTTCGTTTTGGGACCTAAGGAACCCATATCCACCGTTCGTTAAAATTTTTATATATATATATATATATATATATTTATATATATATATATTTATATATATATATATGTATACCCACGATAACTGCCGTAAAAATAGTCCAATCTGAATGAAACTTGGTACAAAAATCGGTCTTTGTGATAGCTTGGATGAGTTCGTTGGCCAGACTGGTAGGGCCAACACTTTTGGAATAAGAGCTGAAGAAATGTTAAAAAAAATCATTTTCAATATTACATTTGCTTAGATTTTGATGAAAATTAAAATAACAGTAGAGCTGACCATTCTCTATGACCCAGAAAAAAAATCATCAAAATCGGTTCGTTGGTTCGCAAGAAAAATGCAAAAATCTCTTTTTTGAGTATAAGCAGTAAAATCGATTATCTCAGGTGGCTATATGTTCTCTGACTATTGATATTAGAAAAAAAATTGAATATCGCGGGGGGGCAACTAATTTTGACAGTTAATATTAGACGCAAGGCCTGCTAGAGAATTTCGCTTGAAAAAATCAAGCAGGCCTTGATTAGACGTATTAGACAAACAACAAACTTCATTATTATTTTTTTTTTTTAGTGTTTCTTATTGTTTGTGGATTAAAAGTATTTTTCAATAAAAATCATAAATATTAAAATAACATCGGGAAATGAATTTATTAGTTGATTCAATGTTATTAAAATATAATAAATGTCAGTATCATAAGAATGTTTTGCAATTAATATTTCAGTATGTAGATACATAAAAAAATTCGCTATATAAGGTACTTGCTGCCTTTGGAGATTTTTTTTTGTATGTATGTATATTTATTTAAACTAGAAAAAGGAAAAAATTCGGTATGAAAAATGATAAGTTGATAACAGCGTCAAGTTTCTCTACAGGAAATTTGTAACTTGTCACACAAAACGTAAAGGAGAGATTTGTTGAATTTAACTGGAGCAGCAAAAACGAATGTAATACAAATGTTTTATTCAACAATTTCATGTATTTTTTCTCTTCCTTCTAGTTATAATAAATATTTCGTGAAAATATATAACAATAATAAATTGCAATAATAAATAAATAATATAAATATATCATATAACACTTACATTTTCTATTATAATAAATTTCATTAAATTGTCTCACCCATCATTTGCGTTATCTCACACATATTGAAATCTTTAGACAAATATTCATCAACAATTTCCACCGAGTTTACTGAATTTTCAAAATTTTTATTATTATTGTTAATATCCAGGATTTCATTGAAATTATTCCCAGTTGTATTACAAATAATAACCGATATATCATTATTTTGAACCGTCTCCTTTTCATCGACAATTTTTTCGTTGATTTTGAGATAATGTTGAATGAGATCGACCATATCCGTTCGATCCATAGATTTTGCAATCACTAAAGCCAACAGCACTTTAAACTAAAATTATTTTAATAATTTTACTCTAATATAAATTGGAGTAAATCAAATTACTCGAGGATTTGTTGGAAGATTCATGGTTCTAGCGACTTTTTGTAATTGACGATACGACATTTTTGCATAAGGATTTACGGATTTTTTTCGGTTAATTCGACGATCACTAACATAAAGTTGGGACATTTTATGTTTATTTTTTGTTAAACATACACGTACAACACAGAAACACAAATGACTCAAATTTGGGATTATTTTAAATCAATTTTTGGGATAAGGGAAATCAAATTGAAGAATATCAATAGAAAAAAATCTTGTTTATTTTGATTCTTTAAAAGAATATTGTGTATCAGAAACGATAATATAATCACAGAAGAGAAATATTAATATACAACCACCTTTAAAATGATTTTTAAAACTTTTACAAATATTTACAATAAACAAGCAAAAAAAAACACTAAATAAAAAATACTGTAAATAGTGAGTTTTAAATATGATTCTTATAGTTAAGTGTAATATATTTAAAATATTATATAAAAATCGTTATATTAATATATAATCTCTCAAAATTGTCACGTAAAAAATCGATTATCAAAAAAAGAAAAAGCACAAGGCACTTAATTATTTTTTTGTTGCTTAATTTTCTATTGTTTATAAAAATAACCTTTTGGCACCTACCTCATTTTTTTTGTTAATTGTTTAACCAACAGGAACCCATTGACTTTTTCTATGTTCAGCATCAACAGCTGCCTTAACTTGTGCACAAACATGTGCAACATTAGCACCAGCTGATACAACAGCTGTAACTAAATGTCGATATTCAGCTTCTAATTTATGTCCATGTTCAAACATTTCTTTAGCAGCTTTTTCTGATAATTTATCTAAACTATAACGTACAGCATCTTTTTTAACTTCACGTATTTGTTTTGTTGTTTTAAATTTAATTAATAAAACAACAGGAAATATACGATGCCTATGTAAACGTTCAACACTACCAGCAGCAACATCTAACATACAATGTAAACGTGCACGTGATACTTGACGTACAGCTGCTACAGTTACACATTCCCAACAACTACCACGACGACGATATTCAACTAGATGACCATCAGCTAATTCACGATCTAATTGAGCTTGTGAACAACGACGTGTCTCAGCTGGTGCCCTACCAAATTCATCCGGAAAATCACTAACCTACAAATAATCAATTAATATTTTTTTAGAAAATACGATTAACAAAGCAATAATTTTTACCAATTTATCAACAACACATTCAGCTAATGGTCCTAAAACTAAAACAGGACGAAATTCTGGTCGTGTTAAACGTTCAACACGTTGATAAGCTGGCGGTGGTGCTGGTTCTTCATGTAATGAACCACCATCTGAATACCAACCAGGACCGGCTAAACTACAAAAACTTGCTAATTCTTTTGAATGACGTTGATGTTTCTTACGACGGAAAAAACTACGACGTGGTGGTAATACACCTGATGATATTGAACGATTACTATTTGTTGTTGTTGTTGTTGATGATGATGTTGTTGTTGATGTTGTTTGATCAGGATCAGCACCACGTCTTAATAATAATTCTTCTTCAACTTTATATTTACTTGGTATTATACCACATTGTTGACGACGTCCTTCACCATCTAAACGCCATGCACGCCATTGTCCTGGTACACCATTAAACATTGTATTATCAACATATAAAACATCATCTTTAGCAAATGATAATTGTGGTGGTTCAGTTAATTCATTACCAGGACGATCGAAACCACAACGAACATATAAGCTATCACCTGGTTTATCTTTAATCTCATTATAACCTTCAATAATTAAGAATTGAATTAATTGAAAATAAATTAAGGACTGTAGACTATAACCTTTCACGAAAAGGGGGAATGTTTGATACCCAACAATTCGAAGTTGTCATTTTCTTTCATATCTGTTGGTCACTCCAACAGAGATTAGTTTATGTGACTTAACGCGTAATATTGCAGATATAAAAAGGGCTTCTAACCGGAACTGATGAGTCGAAAACCGAAAACCGGAAAAACTAAAATTCTGGCCGTAACGAAATCTGCGCTGAATTGAAAACAAAAACCGGTTATTGTAAGGTTCAAGCAAACCACTTAACACGATATTTTTCTCTTTTTGTCTCCTCTTTCCTTCCTTCTGAGGAAATGCGTCAACAATAGGTACTTCAGAGCACTTAACACGAACTTGCAAGTAAACCACCTTAAGGGAAAACTTTCGATTTCGATGTTTTTCATGCTGTTTTGGAGACTGTGTATTTTTTCGTTCGTGCTTAGTCAGGTTTAAGGAAGATATTGAGGGTTAAGGTTACCCCTATAAAATCAAACATTTTTCAAAGATCTCTATAAAGGCTTGAAACTTCTTAGTGGCTTAAAAACTAGTTGAAGTAGATTCGTTAGGGTTATCAAAAGATGTAAGTCGGGTTTTCATTCCTTATTGAAGATTGACGTTATAGATGATTATATGCCATTTCTAATGTTTTTTTGCGATTTTCTACCCCATAGTAAAACGTACCACCATAAAATTCTTCTGCTTAAAAAATATTACCAAAAAATTAAAGTTGCCTGTTTAAGGGAGTTTTCTGTATGTAAAATAGTTGACCAGTAAATAACTCTTAGGGCTTGTACCTTTTAGGGAGAAATTCAAAAACTGATCATTTGGAACTGAACCAAAAAAAAAAAAGCAGAAACGAAACCCGGAACCGAACCGATGTTATCTTATAAACTTTGGGAAGTTTTCTCAGAAATTTCCTATTACTTTAAACTCATCCTGTACATCTTTTTAAAAAAAAAAAACTGAGAAATAGTGCATCAAAGATTCCCTTTTTTCGTAAAAAAGTAATAGTCCCTTAATATAAAAAGTACAACTTACGATCGATACGATAATGTGCTAATACAGTAACTTTATCAGCTGGTTTTGCTAATTCATATGCTGCTTCTTCAGCTGTTGCATTCCTTAAATCACTACCATTATATTCTAAAATTTGATCACCAGTTCTTAAACCAGCATGATATGCTAATGAATCTGGTTGTACTGAATGAATAAATATACCAGCAGCATTACCACCAACCAATGATATACCCAAATTTGATGTTTTTAATGTTTCTATATATAAATAACGTGGTTCATCATCATCTCTATAATACATTAAATTAATTAAATTAACCAAAAAAAAAAAAAATTGAAATAAACCTAGAATTTGTATTTTGTCTTTGCAAAGTACCAGTTTGTTGTCCACTACGTATAAGACTATTTGGTGGTGGTAAACTTGAAATACTAACAGGATGTGATTTACGGACTTCTTTTGGGGAATTACATGGTGTAACTTCACCATCACCATCATCACCATTTGAACTCGTATCAGTACAAGAACCTGATCCACCTAATTCGTGATATTCTATAATTATCAATCAATTTTAATTATATTAAATTTGATTAAAATAAATAATAATTACTTACTATCAGGACTATATTGTACTAACATTGTAATAGAATTACCACATTGTCTTAAAACATTAGCTGCTAAATTATATGTAGCATTTCTCATATTAATACCACAAACTTCTAATAATTGATCACCAATTTGTAAACCAACTCTACTAGCTAAACTATTATCATTAACTGTTGATACAAATATACCACCACTTTCTGGACAATTAATTTGTATACCTAATGGTTCATTTGATTTATCAATATGTACACGTCTTAATTCACCTGGTAATGGTTTATATTGTCCACTACTTATCCATGAACAATATTCTTTATTACCACTATTAATAACTGTATTTGGATTATTTGTTGTATTTGTTGTTGTTGTATTATTTGTATTAGCTTCACCAGGACTTAATACTTCAACATGAAATATTGGCATTGGACTACCACGTTCTGAACTACGTTCAATACTTCCTGTACTAACTTTTGATGTAACACTAGGATTTGATGGTATACGTATACGTTGATTTTCACGTTTACGTGGAAATGTACCAATTTCTAATAAATCAGGTTCACGATATGCTGGTGATTGTTGACCAGTTTTACGATTTATTATTATATTATTTGTTGAACTACCATCAACAGATGGACTATGTTGATGTAAATGATGATGATGATGATGATTATGATTATGATATAATGGTGGTTCAAAACTAAAACTATCACGTAAATGATGTTCATTATTATTATTATTATTATTTGTTGTTGTATTCGATGATGTTGATGTTAATGTTGTTGATGGTGGTGGTGATGTATATGGATGATGATGTGGTGGAAATTGTAAACGTGGCCCACCACTACCCCACAATTGACTATGTATACGTGTATGTGATGGTGGTGGTATTATTGATGTTGTTGTACCATCACCACCACCACCACCACTATTACCACTATTATCACGATCACAATCAAATAGGTATTTGGTTAAATTCGGTTTATATTTTTTATAATAAATATCTTTTTCTATATAACGATGTACAGGATAATCTAAACTATTATCAGATGTTAAATTAGTACTTAAACGATTTGATGATGATGGTGGTAAACGTAATTTCTCAAAAGAATCACCAATATTACTAAAATGATGTCCATTATTAACAACATTACTACTATTACCACCACTATTATTATTATTACTATTCATATTATTATTAGTTGTTGTTGTTGTAGTACTACTAGTACTATCAATACTTTTATAAACTGAATGACGATTCGTTGTTGTTGTTGTATTTGATGTTGCAACAGATACTAATGATAATGGTACTGGTGTTGAATTACGATAACAATCATTAGTTGATTCTTTTAATAAACTTAATGCTGGACGTTCTTTTTTACGTACAACAACAGTACTACCAATAACTGGTTGTAATAAGGCAGCTGCTCTAGCTTTTGGCCATGTACCACCATTTTTTTCTTGTTCTTTTATACCACTATTACGTTTCGTACGTTTTACTGTACCAATATTAATATTATTATTATTAGTATTATTATTATTACCACCACGATAACTATCTAATACTAAATCTAATTCAGCTATTGCTTGTTCTGGACCACAACTTAATTCTAATGGACTTGGTGAACTATTACGATTATATTTCTTTTTATCATTATCTTTTGTATGTCGTCTACCACGCATAAAATCAATTTTTTCTTTTAACCATGCACTACTATTTTTCTCTTGTTGATTACCAACAACTAAATAATCATGTTCATCAGTTTGTGAACTACGATTTTCACGTTTATGTCGACGTACTGGTGTAAAAACATTTGGACATTCAGGATGGCTAATTTTTAATGCTGTTACAGTAATAACATCAACAGAATCATCATTTAATACACGCATTGCTTCATGAATACTCTCAATTTCATCCATTGATTTCTCGTTTATCTATAAATTAATTAAGAGACAATTATATACTACTGATAACAATGGTAATAATCGCCATTTAATATGATCACAAACTAGGTAGCAAGGCAAAATTAACTACAAATAATGAACAACCATAAAGAATAGTGCAATTCTAATAAAGCAGGTGAAATAAAAGGATCATACAGTAGTGAAAAAAAGTGTAAAAATCCATGTTTTTCCTCAATTATTAAAAAACAAAAATAGATAAAACCAAAACTTATCATTTCACATATTTACTGTGGTATCATTTCATGGATAAGTATCATTTGATTCTTATTGATACTATGTGAAATAAGGGTGATTTTTAAAAACTGTATTGGAAAAATAAAAATTCGTTTCCAAATTTATGTGAAGCGTTAAGTGAATGTTTTTTGGCATGGAATTGTTTTGAATGATATTTGTGACATATGTTCCTGAAAACAACAGGAGATTGAATATACAAGGTTGCTCTTTTAAATATGCGAAATTCGTATGAAACTTCTATTAATTGGACAAGCGATTCGAAAAATATTTCAAGGATTTATAAGATGTCTAGAGATCATTTTAACAAAAATAGAACCTCATAGCTCATTTCGAAGTTGGTCAAAAAACGCTCGTTACTGACGATGTAATATTTTTTTTTTAAAAAAAACAAAGCACGCAAAACGTTTAAGAATGACTCGTAGACCCTTCCAACAGTGTTCTTTGTTCGTTTTTCTTCATTTTATTCCGGAACAGGTGGAAATGTTTTTCATTTTCTCGAAAATGCAATGGAGAAAAACAAGAAAAAAATCACTGTTGGAAGGGTTTACGAACCATTGTTTTTTTTTGCGTGTTTTGCTCGTTTATGAAAATTGCAACATTTGTAGAAATGAAAGTTTTTTGGACCAACTTCAAAATGAGCTACGAGGTTCTAATTTTGCTAAAATATTCTCTAGGGAGCTTATTATAAATGGTTGAAATATTTAAAACAGCAACTCTGCACAGGGTCTTCTTTTTTTTAAGATGGTACATTCGAGCAAAGCTCCTAGTCGTTTGCAAACGATTTGAAAATTTTGAGATCATTTTAGCAAAATTAGAACCTCGTAGTTCATTTGGAAGTTGGTCAAAAAACTCGTTTCTGACGATGTCGCAATTTTCAAAAACGAGCAACAACTAAGACCCTCTCAACAGTGTTCTTTTTTTTGTTTTTCTCCATTTTATTCTGGAATAGGTGGAAATGTTTTGCATTTTGCAATGAAGTGAAACGAAAGAAATCGATGTTGAGAGGGTCTTCGAGTCATTCATATTGTTAGTCATTTTGCGTGCTTTGCTCGTTTTTGAAAATTGCGACATTGTCCAAAACTTCGAAATGAGCTACGAGGTTCTAATTTTGATAAGATCTAAAGAGCCTCCTCTACAAATAATTGAAATATTTTTCGAATTGCTTGATAACTGATAACTACTAGGAGTTCAGCTCGAATTGATCATCTTTAAAAAAGACCCTGTTTTCAAACAAATTATCATGCAGTGTGAAAAACTTCTTGTTTTACAGTAAATTTTGGACTTGAGTGAAGCTGGATTATCACAAATAAAAGTGGCAGAAGAATTGGAAAGATCTCTAACATAAGTGTAAGTTGTTTATTTTTGAAGATTGACATTTAAAATTATAAAAATAAGAGGTCTGGAACGCCAAAGGAGATCAAAGAGGCAACTAAAAGGGTAGTTTTATGAGAAATTTCCAAGAAAGACATCTCTTTCATAAAATCATGTGAACGATTCGACATAAACGGTAATTTCACAGTTAGTTAGAAAATCATTAGCAAATGAATATGAGCACAAGCTTGCACATCTTTCGTTTGCAGAACAATTTGTTCAGAAGCCAGAAAATGAACCCACATGATTTTCAGTAATGAAATTCATTATGAATGATCCTAATGGACTCTGTCAGACATTATCTACGAAAATACAGAAAGATACTGCCAAAAAGAACCGGAGTAGTTCAAATACAACATTAAATCGGAAGTTGTATTCATGAATGGTAGGTTTAAGGCTTTTAATGTGCTTGAATTTTAAATTGTTGAAAACAAAAATTTAATTTATTTTTCATCAATTCTTATTCCTGGAACTACTAGGACTTAATCCCGTGCTTTAATTTTATGATTAATGTGGTACCCTGCACTGAACCCTGACTTAAGCCGGTAGAGCATCTTTGGGAATGCTTAGCCGAAAGGTCTAACACAAAAAACTATGAGAGATAAGAACTGTTAATGAACCAAAACAGAGAATCTTAACGTTTTGAAGTAATATCACGAACAACACACTTATTAGTCTTGTTAAAAGTATGTCTCGTTGTATTCATACTGTAATTATGCTTGATGGGGGAACAATTAGGTATTAAATTAATTTAATTTTTACGATTTAAAATTAATTCAAATCACAAAAACTTCAAGTACTAGAAAATCCTTATACCTTTTCTCAATACAGTTTTTAAAAATTCACCCTTATCTCTCACCTACCATTACTTAAAATCAAACGATACTTATTTTTATACTTTTTTCCACTACTGTAGTTACAAAATTTCTTCAAAAAAGCTTAATTAAAATCTAGCCCAGTAATCATATTAGACAACATCTGTTGTACTTTTTCTTCTATAACACTTACTCTAAGAATTCGATCACCAACAGAAAGACTTTTATCCCTTGCAGCTAAACTACCATCACTAATACGACTAATATAAACACCCATATTTAATGTTAAACCATGACAACCTGGTACTAATCTAGCTGTATGTACCCATTTTGTTACTTGTGTTGGTAATATAGGTGGTGGACTTGGGAAACGTCTACGTTTTCTACTAATTATCATTCTTGTTATTGGTAAACTAGCACGTATTGCTTCTAATACCATACGTCTTGATACTGTACTACAATCAACATCATTAACACGTTGTATACGATCATTTGGACGTAATTTTCCATCAGCAATTGAACCTTCAGCAACAGCAGCAACATAAACACTACCATCACCAGGAAAATGTGGATCATCACGACCACCAACTAATTCTAAACCTAAATCAGATATTGTTGTTGTTGTTGATGATGTTGTTGTTAAACCATCATATGTTAATTCAATTTCTAAAATTTCTAAACTATCATCATAACTATTATTATTATTATTATTACTAGTATTTGTATGATGATGATTATTATTATTGTTATTAAATGTATGTTCATCATCACGATCAACCATATGAGCTTCTAACATTTCTTTTAATGCTTTAACTTCTTTTAATAATTCATTACGTTGTTTTTTAATAGCATCAGATTCACGTAATGATTCAGCTAATTCAGATACAGCACGATCACGTTCTTTACGCATATTATCACATAATGTACGTATACTTTCACGTTCTTGTACAATTTTATCACGTTCAGAAAATGCCCAATCACGTCTACCTTTTGATACTTCAGCTTCTTGTATAGCTTCAGATAATTCACTTTGTGCTTTATCTAAACTTTTACGTAATGATTCTAATTCTTGATTTGCTTGATCTAAATTATCTAAACGTTGTCGTTGATTTATTGAACGTACATCATTTTGTAATGAATCTTTACGTCCTATATTAATATCATTATGTACAATATTACCTAAACTATCTAATAAACGTGATCTTGTTTGTTCACGTCTACGATTATCATCATTACATACACTACCTAAATCACCAAATTTTTCACGTAATTCATTACATTCTTTTATTGCTTTGTCACGTTCATATAATGCACTAGCTATTTCACGACGTAATGATTCTAATTGATAACTAATTGCTTGTTTTTCACCAGCTAATTCTTGATTATCAGCATCTAATAATTTACCTTTTTTTAATGCTTGTGCTAAATCCTCACTTAATTTCTCCATTTCTTTATGTACTTGATCTCTTTCACTCATTACTAATGTATATTCAGCTAATGTTGCATTACGATCTTCTGTTAAACGTTTTACATCTTTATTTGCTTTGATTTTAATTGCTAACATTTGTTTCTCAGCCTCTTCATATTGTTGAAGGATCTTTTGATTTGCTTTATATAATTTCACAACTTGCTGCTTTAAACTAGCAATCTCTCTTTGCTGTTTAAAAAAAATACAAACAAAATTATAAACAATAACTAGAACAAAATTAATAATAAAACTTACAGCATCCTTCCTTTCCTGATCCATCAACTCTAATTGTTTAGCTAAACGATTATTCTCATCTTTTGCTAATTCTAATTTGGATAATGTTTGATTTGATGATATATATAATGTATCAGTATTATTATTATTTGTTAAATATCCAGATGTTGTTGTGGTTGTTGTTGTAGTTGTTGATGCAGTTGTATTACCATCTTTATCACGATAATTATCTAATTCATTTCGTAAACGTTGATTCTCCTGTTCTAAACGTTGTTTATCTGATAATAATTCAGCATATTTTGTGCGTAATGTTGCTGAATCTTGTGATGTTACCTCTAATTGATTCATTGCTGCCCTATGTTGTTCCCGATAATAATCCAAATCCTACAATAACAGCCCCACAACATACAACAACAACAAATATAAGGTTATGTTGCAGTTCAATATTATAATATTTATTACTAATATTATTATTGATGATAATAAATTAATAATAATGGTATTGATAATAATAATTATTAATTTATAGATAAAAGTTGTTTTACGGTAAATACGGGGATTTTTCTGGATTCTTGTAACTCGGTCAAATTTTGACAGAATTAACAAGCAAAACAAAAACGAATCGAATCTGTCAAAAATTCTTTGTTTCCCCGATAGCCTACTTTGTTTTTTTATTTATTTTTTTCGAAATGTGATTTAAGAAAAATTTCAAAAATAAAATCCAACTTACGTTTAAAGCGTGATCACATCGTCTCCGTGAACTGGTCAATTCGTTGTTTGTTTTCTCATATTGTTGTTTTAAACTATCATAATCTCGGGATGTGTTTAATGTGAAATTTCGGGGCAAAGTTCCTTTAATTTTTCGATAGATTTTTCAATGGAGGGACAAAATAGAAAGATTAATAAGCTTTAACAATCAATTTTCAATAAATTTACTTACCATTACTTCCACTACCATCACTATTTGACGCCATTACTTTACATTAAATAATATGAAAACAAAGAGAATATTTTCTTTTAATTGAATATCAATCTTATGAAAAATCTAGAATTATGCCAAGTTTTATTTATAAACATAGCTAAATCTTATGGAAATCGTTCCGTTATTATTATAAT
Source organism: Mylabris sibirica (assembly GCA_039776855.1). Lineage (NCBI taxonomy): Eukaryota > Metazoa > Arthropoda > Insecta > Coleoptera > Meloidae > Mylabris > Mylabris sibirica. Next base: position 8,796,762 of record CM077842.1, on the reverse strand, counting down.
AATAATAATAAAATGCGGATAATTCGGCCGTTACAATTTGCACAATTTAATTATTTAGAAAGCTGACATCACATCCTTAATTATCACTTGTTCTGTACTAATTACTTTCGAGGATTTTCGTTATTTATAAATAGACAAAGGAAAAAAATTGTAGAAAAACACCAAAAACAAAAATAAAATGAAAAGAATTAGAAATCTCTAACAGTATTCTTACAACTTTCATTCACTGTGTTTTTTTTTGTCATTATTTTTATCGCTCAATTCTAAATAATTTTGAAACAATTCTAACCTCTACTACATCAAATATCTATAATTATAATTAATTCTAATTGTTATTTGAATTAAATTAACGTTTTTTAATTAAGAAAAATTGAAAAAAACCGTACCTAATTCAAGAAAAATCACAAACTACCTGACAAGCGACCTCCATCTTTACAAACAAAATGTCAACTAAATGACAACTTTAGGGATTTTCATTTACGTTGGTAGTAATAAAGTTAAAAACACACTAGATTACCACAACTAAAGCCGGATTCACACCGGTTAAATAGCAATAAAATTACGCTTATTTTTGAATAATTTATTTAAAATATTAAGAATCGACAATATTAATTCTTCTTGAATTACAAGAATTGTCATTTAATTCAATTAATGAACTTCGCCAATTATCGATCAATTTCCCTTCTTCATTTTCTAATTCTTTACAACGATCAGCTACAATTAATCACATATTAATTATTTGAAAACAATTGAAATTGTAAAAGAATTCACCTTCTAATTGTCGCTCTAATTCTTCTTTAGTATTAAACGATTGAAAATATGAATTACAGACATTCTTAAAGATAAAATCAACTTCTTCGCGTGTATTTAAAAAGTACAATTTTTGTTTTCTTATTGAGAATTCATTAATTAACGCTGACATGCCTTTGGCTGCTGTAAAATCAGCACCTGAAAATTTATTAATTATAATTAATAATCGTATATCATTTATTTTCGATATTTTACCGAGAATATATCGACAATCGATAACAATTGGTAAATTCTTAGAATTAACACCAGTTCTAGCTATGCTAGTTTTAATAAAATCAACAGCCGGGAAATAGAGACTATTACCGGGTGTTATTCGAATATAATCAATCTTATTAGCACTCTAAAATTGTGGAAAAATTGTTTAAAATTGTTAAAATTGTCCACCTTGTATATAGGGTGTAAAATAGTATTTCACCTCACAGTTGGCCATGTCTTTTGTTACTTTAACGTCGTAGCTTTCTTCGATCACACCATAATACCAAAGCCTGCTTGATTTTTCAGATTGTGCATTTTTGAAGAGAAACTTCTTAGGCGGCGACTCGATAATTGGAAGAGAATTGAGAGTAAAATTTCAAGGACGCGTCACGTTACGCCACCATCCATTTAATGTAACGGTAAGCAGCATTTTTAAATATTTTTTTTATGAAAACTGTACATTCAAATTCGACCAAAAAAATTCATGAGCTACATAAAACTAATTCGGGTGTGGCAAAAATAATTTAAATAAGATCTGTCGAACTATTTTTGAAATAAAAAAATAAAATAATGCAAAAAATAGGGTTTTTTGTGTTTTTGCATTTTTTTAAAAAACTACACATCAGATCCTTTTTAAATTTGATTTAAGTGAAGTTTAGACTAACACTAAGTTTTGGTATTTTTTTGAAAATTTTTGAATCTGCTGTTTTTTTTAAATCCAATAGAGTTCAATCTTGAATAAAATCCTTAAGCTTCGAAGGACACGCCACGTTTATTAGTCACATTTCGTTACATGAGACAGAAGAAAGATATAACATAGAGACGTAGAGAGAAGGAGAAAAGAGCTATATAGTGGAGCAAGAAAGAGCGACGGATAAACAACAATACCAAGCTATAGAATAAGATAGTGTCGTGAAATATGCGTTCTCTCTCTCGCTCTCTCTCTCTCTCTCTCTCTCTCTCTCTCTTTCTCTTCAAATCTCCCACTCTACCCCTTTCTCTCTTTAAATCTCTCTCTTTTTCTCTCTAAATCTCTTTCTCTCTCTCTCATACACACACACCTACGGTGTTACCCGTGCACTTGATTTTCAAATCGCTTAAAAAGAAAGCTTTCGAGACAATGCCAATTTAGGCCGCTTTGGCGCTAGTTACCACAGGATGAAAATGGATAGATAATCTTTCCATCTCTATTTTACGGTCATAACTTATGACAGTTCAACCATACAGTATGAGTAAGATAGAGATGAAAATATTTCTATTCCTGCGGTTGTAACTAGCGCCAATGCGGTCAAAATTGGCGTTTTTTAAAAAGCAACAATTCAGATCAAATGCTTAGGCCTGTCACTGTAAAAAATCAAGTAGGCTTTTAAAAAAAAAACTTGAACAAATGGCAAATGTATTAAAGTATGAACCAAGTTACGACGTCACATAACCGAAGACATGGCCAACTGCGTTATATAATATTTACTTGAATATTATCAATGTAGACTGTTGGTCTTACTGATGGATATAATAAAAAGATAATATTAATACCAACACCAACAAGAATTCCATATTCGACACCAATTATTAAACAACAAATAAATGTAGCACATGCTGCAATTAAATCTTTTTTACTAGAACGCCACATTGGTTTAATAATTTCATATTCAATCATAAAAATTACAGCACTTATAATAACTGCAGCTAATGATGCTTTTGGTATATATGTAAAATATGGTGTTAAAAATGTTAATGCTAATAATACCATTATACCAGTAAAGATACCACCAAATGGTGTTTGTACACCACTAGCATGATTAACAGCTGAACGTGAAAATGATCCAGTAATTGGCATTGATGATACAAATGAACCAAATATATTACATAATGATAATGTTAATAATTCTTGTGTAGCATCAATCATCTCACCACTAGCTATAATAAAATTAAAATTTAATTTGATTTAATTTTGGGTCGATTTCACCAACGTCAGTTAAATTTTAATGAACAAATAAATCATAGAAACAAAATTTATAATCATAATCATAGCAACAATTGTTTTTAAGATGGTCTGCTACCTACGATTACTACGTTTCTCGAACGTTAGATGGCGCGTTGAACCACAATGCCTTGTTATGTACTAATTTATCCATATTTACAGATTACTTTATTTTCTTAGAGATGAAGACGGAGAAATTTTGTTTGTATCAATTTTCATCGGTGATTCCACACATTAAATACACCTATTTCGTTGTTTCGTCTTTTTTTTGAAAACCATAAGTTCAAAATCAACCAAACAAATACAAAAGCTAAACAAGACTTTATCAGATGTGATAAAAAAAATTAAACAGAATCTGCTGTAAGGTTTTCGAGATACATTGGAAAAATCATATTTTTTGACGTTTTTTCAATTTTTTTCCAAAAACTACACATCAGATTTTTTTAAAATTCAGTACAAATGAAGTTTAGACTAATATTAAGCTCTGATAATTTTTTGAAAATTTTTGAACTTACAGTTTTTTTTTCACACAATTGCATTCATTAGACTTAACTAACGTTGGTGAAATCGTCTCTTAGATATAATTACCGAATGCTTTAGCTATTGCAACATTGCCCAATACAGCTATTATCGGTACTAGAATTATAGAAGTACCAAGATCTGATAACATTACATTAAATGTGATTGTTTGATTATTGATTGTTGTATGGAATGGTGGTGGTTTAATATCTGGTAAACCTGGACGTACAGTTCCTGTTAAATAGAATGGTGTTTTTATACCATAATATTCATAACTGTATGCTATCATTGAACATATGATAACAATGAAAGCATTTCTTGATGTTGATATTAACCATAATGTATGATTTATAATCCGTTGATTTCTTGTCGGTTTCTTATCTTTATTGTGTACTTTATAGTCTTTTAATTTCTACAATAAGAATTCAAAAAAATAAATATTTGAATCTCTCTATTAAGGTTGAACTCTAGTTAGATGGCGCTGAAAATAGTTTGAACAAGAACCTCTAACTTATGAATATTACAGATTTCTTACTTTCTGATAGATCTAAGCAATAAAAATGTAGAACCAATAAACTGTTGCTACAGAATAGTTAACAATTGTTTTTTATTCCGCGCCGTAACAGATCATAGAGGGCGGAAGCGAGGAGATCTTTGCGTTGTTTTAAAAAAGTTAGAAAACTGTTCACTCATAATCGAGGACGGCGCCGTTCATTTAATGTAACAGTAAGACAGCATTTTTAAATAATTTTTTTATAAAAACTGTACGTTCAAATTCGACCAAAAAAATTCAGGAGCTAAATAAAACTAATTCGGATGTGTTAAAGTAATTTAAATAAGATCTGTCGAACCATTTTTGAAATAAAAAATAAAATAGTGCAAAAAATTGAGTTTTTTCGTGTTTTTGCAATTTTTTGAAAAAACTACACATCAGATTCTTTTTAAATTTGACTTCAGTGAAGCTTAGACTAATACTAAGCTCTGGTATTTTTTTGGAAATTTTTAAATGTACCGTTTCTTTTAAATCCAATAGAGTTCAATCTTAAATAAAATCTTTTAACTTACCCGTAATGCCATCAATACACAAATACAAATAGTACCTAATAAACAATCAGCAAATTTAGTTTGTTGTATATTTTGGATGACTTTGGTGATTGTATCCAAAAAACCAACAGTTTGTATTTTTAAACCTAATAAACTTTTCAATTGTGATGACATTATTATAACTGATGTTGCTGATGTAAAACCAACAGTAACAGGTATTGATATAAAATCAATTAATACACCTAAATGTAATATTGCCATTAATAATTGTATTAAACCAGATAAAAAACATAATAATATAGCATAATCTGTATTTTTATTAATTATCTGTTGATAAGTCATTAATGCCATTAATGCTGTTGGACCAATTGTTATATCTTTACAACTACCAAATATTGTATAAACAAAACAACCGATAAAAGCCGAATATAGGCCATACTGTAAAAAATAATAATAATAATTGCAAATCAAGGTAAATAATTCAAGGCTCTATTATTATAACTCTATTATATGCTTCAATGATTTAATGAAAAAAATTATTATAAATTAAAAATAAAATTCTCCAAGTTTTGTTCCATAAACTTTTTATTATAAAATGACTAGAATTTCGTATATTTCGGGAATTTAGATTTAGACCCAAGAATTTTTCTCTAATTTACATCTATAACAACATTTAGACAACAAAAAAAATGTTTTAATACCTATTAAAGCACCTTGTTAAGGTTTTATAATAACTAGTATTATTTATTTTTTAAAGTTGGTAGTTGGAAATTTGCCACTTAAATTTAAATGACAGCTGTCAAATAGCGTTGAAAAAAGTCTAATTATTTTCAATTTAAATTGTTGTTAATATTATTTTATTGTGTTTTATTTGCAATAATTAACGATTTTATTTAAAAAAAAATATATGGCAATGTTATTAGCCCTTATTTTTCAACAAAATAATAAATTGTCTACTTGATTTTTCAGCTTAAAGCTGTCTATCAGGCCTGTACATTTTTGAAAAATTCCATAACAAGCAAATTTTTAAGAAAATGCCAATTTTGGCCGCATTGGCGCTAGTTACCATCGCATGAAAGGAAATAGCTCGTATTTCCATCTCTAGTTTACTGACATAATAATGACAGTTTAACCACAGAGTATGAGTGAGACAGAGATGGAAATACTTGTTATTTCTTTTCTTGCTGTGATAACTAGCGCCAATGCGACCAAAATTGTCATTTTCTTAAAACCAGCAATTTAGGTCAAATACACAGACCTGTTGAGCTGAAAATTCAAGCAGGCGTTGGTATAGAAAATCAAGTGGCTGGAGGAATAGAAGAACAATTGAAATATGAATTGCATTTCTAGTTGTCATGTTAGCGATACCAACCCCTACAAAATTCCCTAAATTTCATGAATTTCATTTCTAAAACAAAGTGCAAGGGGTGCAAAATAGAAACAATAGTATAAGAAATTCGTTCTAAAAGCAAAGAATACATACTCCATAGAAGCTCAGATCTCGGGGTTTTGTGGTTATCAAACTTTTAGTACCTACCCTGACTCACGAAGGGCGACACTTGTTCAATGTCGGTCGGTCGTCGACACTGTTGCCGACGACGTAGGAAGAAAATCTACTAAATGGTCACGTGATACCCACTAGAAATCCATTTAGTTTATTTTGAAGTCAATATTCCTTTTCTACATCCAAATATGTCCATTATAAATATAAGATAAAAAATTATATAGGTAAATATCTCCAAAAGTTATATTTAATTAGACAAATCAACAAAAAATATTCGAAAAAAAAATCTACCAATTTTCTACTTTTCTACCAGATTTTCTACTAATCTACTAGACGGAGATTTATCCACAAGACGGGTCGAAATTCCACCAGATCTAATAGAAATTCGCCTGAATCGGCAACCGTGGCCATGAGTTCGGTTGATAAAATCGTCGTGCTTAGCATGTGCTTACCGACATTGAACAAGTGTCGCCCTTCGTGAGTCAGGGTAGGTACTAAAAGTTTGATAACCACAAAACTCCGAGATCTGAGCTTCTATGTAGTATGTATTCTTTGCTAAAAGTCATAATTTATAAAATTCGTTCTTTATAAAACTCCCAGCTTTGTGTAATAAAATAAAACTTATGGAACTTGTTAGTTAATATACTATTTTATGGGATATCTAATACTTTAAGGGTCGATTTCACCAACGTCTGTTAAATTTTAACGAACAAATAACTCATAGAAACGATTATTTTAATCATATCAACGATTGTTTTTAACTGTTCAATAGGCTTAACTAAAGTTGATGAAATCGGCTATTAGAATTTTATTTTTAATTTATAATTGAATAAAATTTTTGGCCTTTGAAAAAAATATATATTAATTTAAAATACCTGCGGTTCTAAACCAGCTAATGTAGCATAAGCTAGAGCTTGTGGCATCACTGTTAAACCAACCGTTATACCAGCTATCATATCACTGATAAACTTTTGAGAATTATATTTCGGTGCCCAAGACAGAATTGGAATCCTTTGTAATAGGAAGCGTTTCATATATTGCCAACGTGGCATTTTCGAGCTAGAAAAAAAGCTTCAGTCAGTTAATTAATTTTTAATAACTATTATTATCTATCTGTAGAAATACGAAGATTAAATACTAAACTTTAGTTAATTAACTATAATTTGATTTATTTCTAGATTAAATTTAACTCTCAGTTAATTAATAACACCCTCACTACATTAATTGATTAGCAATGACAAGTTATACCGTAACAATATTATTGAATTGACTGGGGTTCCAATTTGAAGGGCACCCATATCTCTGCCACTGGCCTAAATTGTCACAATGAAATGGGGCCCCAAAATCTATTTTGCCTAAGGCCCTCAAAATTCTTAACGCGGTCACTGATTCATTACAAATGCTAGTTAATCATCTATAAAAATACGAATTAACACACAATAATAGACTTCACTTAGGGACAATTTCACCAACTTCAGTTAAGCGTAATGAGCAGTTAAAAACAATCATTATTATTATTATATAAATCGCCTCTATGACTTATTTGTTCGTTAAAATTTAACTGATGTTGGTGAAACCGATCTTTAATTAACTATGTTTTGATTTGTCGATCGACTAAATTTAACACTCAATTGTCGGTTAAATAGAAGTATCTTCAAGTTCTTAGTTAATTAGTTTTTGAACCTGTAGAAATAAACGAAACAAAATCAGTTAATTTATCAAGGTTTGATTTATCTATCGATTAAATTTAACTGTTCTTGTGTTTCATAATAATACGCATTAAAAACTATACGATAAATGGCAGCTAGTGGCACACAACTTTCAGTTAAATTTATTTCTAAACTGTTATCGATTATACTTATTGTTAATTCTAATTATCAATAATCCACAGTAATTATTTTTGTTTGTTCAAAATAACCGTTAGTTATCTGTCTAATTTCAGTTAATTGTAATTTTTGAATTAAAATTATTTCATATTTACAATATAATTCGTTATATTTACAATAATACGTATTATTGATAGATTTAAGATCGATTTCACTAACGTCTGTTTAATTTTAACGAACAAATAAGTCATAGAAACAATTTTTATAATAGCAAATATTGTTTTTAAAGGTTCGTTAGGCTTATCTAATGTTGGTGAAATCGTCCCATAGGAATGTATTTATGCAAATCATTGAATAGACTGTAATTGAAATCTCTTTAAGCTTGTTTCTCAGGTGTAGGGCCTGAAAAACTGAGAGGAGAAAGGTATAAGAAAGGAATTAAAAATTTAGTCAAGATTTTCAGAGTTACTGAAATCGAGCAACGTTATCGATACTTTGAAAAGTTTTATTTTTATGTTTAATAAGTAAGTCAGTAAGAATTGTGTAGTTTGATGCCATGGAAATCCGAGATGTGTGATAGTAACATCTACTTTCTTATCAACTCTCGACAATAACATTATTGTGAGTTAGTACCTAACCAGTGACCATCAAACAATAGTTGCAGTTTCATTCAATTTTAGTAAAAAAAATTGATTCTTCAGAATAGATTGGACTATATCCCATACAGTGATAGTGAGGTTTTCATATTTAAAAGGGCTTTAACTACACCCTGTATATAAGTATTAATAAAAAATAACCGTTATCATGGATAGATATCTTTCGGTTAAATGGGAACGCTATTTACAATTATTGCATTTTGCAAACGTTAGATGGCGCTGAAAATAGCTTGCTACTACAGTCACTAAATATACACAGTACCGCAATTGTATGGGCCAATGTGTTAGAGAGAGAAAGCACTTTTTTTCCAAAATGGCGGCATTTGTAATAATATGTCATACTATTGGCTATACTCAATAATCTGTCATAAAGTCAGATATCTTGATTTTAAATTCTACTTCTCAATGTTACCAACTTATAGTTTAAAATTCAAATGTCCCCATAAATTTTTATCCAAAATGGCGGTCATTTGCGGTACTGTATATATTTAGTGACTGTACTTGCTCCACAGAACGTTACATAGAGATATGGCGAAATTTTTAAAAATTCTAAAATGTGCTTTTTTAGAGAAACAACTGATGTTATTGCCAAATTATTTTCTTTATATCAATTTTCATCGGTGATTCGATGATTTCTAGCTTTTATTAATTAACATTGAATACACTTATTTCGTTTCTTCATCTCCTCATATTGTTTTTTTTTTTGTGAAAACTGTAAGTTCAAAGTCAACCAAAAAAATACAAGAGCTAATTAAAGCTTCATCAAATATGATTAAAAAAAATTAAACAAAATCTAGTTAACGGATCTTAAGATAAAAAATAAAATAGTTCAAAAATCATGTTTTCTTTTTGTTCATTCATTTTTTTTCAAAAATACATATCAGATTTTGTTTAAACTCAGTATAGATAAAGCTTAGACAAATATTAAGCTCTGGTAGTTTTTTTAAAAAAAAATTGAACTTACAGTTATTTAAAAATCCAGATAATTGTACTTCCAACTATCAGTACTTTTAACAGTTGTAACAGTTTTAACAGTCAGTTAAAAACGTAATCCCTAATTAACTTTTTCAGGACGATTTCATCAACTTCAGTTAAGCCTAATGAACATTTAAAAACGATAGTTGCTATGATTATAAAGATTGTTTCTATGAATAATTTTGTTCGTTAAAATTTAACAGACGTTAGTGAAATCGACCCTTCATGTTTTTTCTTTTAATCAATGACAGTCAATATCGATTGATAATTGGACTTTTTAACTCTAGTTTAATAATCTAATGTTAAAAAATATATTTAAGTCTGTGATGCTGAAACTTAGTCAATTAAAATTATTTCTTGTATTCGGTTTTAAGAACGGTTTTGTTTATAATTCCATAGTTAATTAAATAATTGATTAATTAATTAACTAAATGGAGTTTAAATAATCTTAACAATAAAAGAAGTAAGAGTTTGTTTGGAATTTCATCTTAAAGTAGATTAACTGGAGAAATTCACAATTCAAACTTTCTCCATTTGTTCTCGTTAGTTTTTCGTTTTATTATTATTATTATTATTATTATTATTATTATTTTCATAGTTAAATTAAAAAAATGATTCTTACCAATACTTCAATGGAGTAACAAAACAATAATAAAAACACAATTATTCCAATAGTAACAATTTCAATTTAAATAAATGAAAACATGTGCACATTCGTATGTGATCGTTTATTATTAAATCCCCACTTTCTATAATAACCCCACCAATATTTTCACTATTATTATTATTACAATTTATTTAAAAAAAATAGCACAAATTATAAATTCAAATTTGGCGCCTATTTGTATTAGCGGTACCGACGCCATCTAGCATCGAAGTAAGCGGTTGCCACCTATTATATTATTAATTAATATTGCCGGAATAGTCATTAATATTAATAATAACTATTATTATTATTAATATTACTATTATTATAACTTATTGTTACTATTAAAAATGATTACGAAAGTGTCCATGAATATTTGCACTATTAGAAAAATTTATCAAATTTTTTTCGTTAAATATTTTTAAATAATCAAAATCATGCTTCATTTCACAGTAAGAACGGGAACAAGGTTATAATAATTGAAAAATTCAATTATAATTAATTACAAAAAGTACTTACTTTTTTCTTCTTGTTTTAAATGAAAACAGCGACATCTATTGTATTAATTATGAACGAATTTCATTGATTATTGTCAACCTTACTGATGTTTGTTTATTTGTTGATAATTTTAAAATAAAAACTTACACATTTTCAAGTCATTTATTAATTATTAATTAAATATAAACAATTAATTAGTTATGTTGATAATTAATTGATAACTATAGAAAACAGCACACTTTGATTAAAATAGGAATTTTTGACAGATTTTTTGGCTGTCAAAAATACTGTCAATAGTATTCAATTGTTTCTTACCTGAGAATATTAATTAAATTTAAATAAATTGTTAATTATTCTTATCATAAATTTGTATCATCTGTTGATTTATTATTATTATCAATATCTCGATCAATTAAAATATTTGATAGTTGTTTTTTATTGACACCTAAAAATTGAGAGCTACATTTAACAAATATCTACGCTGGTATAGAAGATATCGATAAAATAGCAGGACCGTATTTAAAAAAATTTTAGCCTTTTTTTTTTCTAATATTTACCGTTTAAAAATTCCTGTAATTCTTGATCATTTTGAATGAATTTTATTGTTTTACAACTATTTTCAAGTTTATTTTTGATAGATTCTCGACATTCTTGAAATATTACTTTTTTGTCGAATTTACCCATATCGTTAATAAAGGCGACCATACACTGTAATATAAGCGTTTTCATTTATCATTATTATTTTAAATATTATTGTTATATTACTTGAATAGCTGTAAAATCGATTTTTTCAACATAGCAACAATCAATTACAATTATCTCATTGTTGTTGTCACTTTTTATAATTTTTTCACGTATGTACTGAGCGCTTGGAAACAAAATGGCCGATGTTGTTGGTGTTATTTTAACATATTTAAATGTATCTGTCTGAAATTTGAAAATTTTACTATTTTATTAAATAGGTTATAAATGGCGGATACCTTGATTAGTTCAGTTCGTATTTTAGGTCTTGCTGTATTATATAAAATAAAGATTATATCAACACATACACCAATCAAAATACCGATTTCAATTGTCAAAAGAAGACAACTAATTAACGTAATAAAAAATGGTAATAAATCGATTCCTACAAAAATAATTAATTCAATTGAGGAAATATTTAAATAATTAATTAATTACTATTAATATTCCATAATAGTTTCATTATTGTTATTTCTACCATAAAGATGACAGCGCAAATAATAACAGCAGCCAGTACCGGTTTCGGTATAAATGAGAAATATGGCGTCAAAAATTTCAATGATAAAACCACCATTATTGTCGTATAAACGCCAGCTAATGGTGTCTTCACACCGCTAGCATTACTGACAGCGGCACGTGAGAATGACGCATTCACTGGATAAGAATTCAAAAATGAACCAATCAAATTACAGATACCGACAGCGATCATCTCTTGGGATGCATGAACAATTTTACCATCGGCTATAACAAATCAAAAATTCCACAATTTTTTGTTGTGAAAATGAAAATTAAAAACCTGTTTATACATACCGAAGGCTTTAGCGATTGCAACATTCCCCAAGATGGCGATGAATGGGACTATAATAATTCCAGTATTTAATTCTTTTAGCATATCGAATGTGGTAGTGTTGGTGGAATTTGGTTGAAATGGTAGAATTACAGTTGGTAGACCTGCTGGAACTTCAGCTATAATTCACAATAAATTCGAGGTTATTTTGTGGAATTAACGTTAAAATGGTGGTGATTACAGGTTAAAGAAAATGGCCGTAAATTGTTTTTATCACAGATAAAAGCGATAATTGAACAAATGATAACAACAAAAGCATTCCGAGCTACGGAAATAAACCAAATTATTTTCTTTATTGTTGACGGCTGATCTGCCATTTTGTTATTATCAAATAATGGTGGACTACCCAAATCTTTCAATTTCTATAATAAAATTAATTAATTAATAATTGAATTAAATTATTATTTACACTTACTCTCATTGATAATAAGATGATACAACATGATAAGCCTAGAATTGTATCCCATTTTTGTATTTTGGTAATGTGCTGGAAAACATTTTTCCAAATTCCAACAAAATTCTCAGCTTTAAAATTCAAACCTAACAAATTTTTGATTTGTGATGAAGCTATAGTGATAGCACCAGCTGATGTAAAAGCTGTCACCACTGGAATTGATACGAAATCAACCATAAAACCTAATAACAATTTTAATTATAACCCAACTTTTTTCTTGCTTATCTAATAAATTTTACCTAAATGTAAAAATCCACAAATTAATTCAATAATTCCTGATAAAAAACATAAAAAAATTGCACCATTTACATTACTAAAAGTCAAATTTTGTGTAAATGAGAATGTTAATAATGATAACAATGCAGTTGGAGCTATATTTAGTTGTGGTACAGTACCGAAAGCTGCATATATCAATCCGCCGCATAGTGACGAATACAGGCCGTACTGTAACAGATAGAGGATCAAGTGAGTGTTGAGCTTAACAAAAAAATACATGAAATTATACATGGTGTCTCATAATAAATGAATTATTGCCAAAATTGATAACAACAATAAGACGCTCTGTATAATTCTTAAAAATGTATTACGAGAAAACGTAACCATAACAAAAAAAGCGGAATTATATCTAAGTCTAATGAACAGAGGCGTCCTGATAAGGTGTAAAAGGTGTGCAAGAAATACGGGTAGCCCAATTTTTAGGGCGGCCAAAATTGATCAACACCTTTTGTAAGCAGACTGCCAAAATTCTGGAGACGCCCCTGCTTATGACAGGGGATGTTAGTCTTCGAATACATTAACAACATTTAGACGCTCTGTATACTTTTAATAAAAGTAAAAAGAAAAAAAGAATCAGTGGCGGCTCGTGACATAAATTAGGGGAGTGCTACTTCGGCTGCTTCCATGCGAGATGCATTTGTAGAATGTCATCAAGATAGAAAGACTAAAGATGGAGTGGAGGGGCTTAGAGATAGAGAGAGAAGGGTTAGAGGGAGTGGTAGAGAGAAGGCTGGTAAAGAGCGAGAGAGAGAGAGAGAGAATGGATTAAGGCCACAGAAACCGAAATAGAAAGATGATGAAAGACGAGAAAGAAAGAAAAACAAAAGAAAGTAGGAAAACGAGAATAAATTAAAATAAAGCAAGAGAGGGGGGAGACAAGCAGGGGAAAAGAAAGATACTAAAGCAAAAAGCAATAAAGGACAGGAGACAAAAAAAGAAAGAAACACAAGAGAAACGGATACAAAGAGGAAAACTAATCATTGCAGTGTACACTGTTCATAAAAAAAAGAAACAAGGGGGCGCTGCAGTTCCACAGAGCTTATACACGAACCACCACTGGACATAATTATACAGAACGTTTCATTCAACCTGAACAATTAACGAAATTGATGAGAATATGAAAAATCTTAATTTTCTAATACACTAACAATGAAACGTTCTGTAAAAAAAGAGTGTCCCATAATTAGAGATCTTAGTTCTCTTATAAACCTACAATAATGAGACGCCCTATACAGGGTGTATATCGCCCTTTCACCTCGCAGTTAGCCATGCCTCTGTTAAATTATGTCGTAACTTGGCTCATACTTTAGTAGATTAGACGTTTGTTAATGAAAGAACAAATAGCTGAACCAAGCTACGGTCCTACGTAATCAAAGCCATGGCCAACTGCAATATGAAATAGGATTGTAGATTGTACTATCAGTTTCACAAGAAAATGACATCTTTTTGTGGGGCTGTGTACAACAGGCTTTTAAGGGCGGTCGTGATAAAGCTAACAGAATTTTCACAGATTAGGATTTATAAAGTGAGATATTTAATCAGAGGAAGGGGGTAAGGAGGATATTGGTGTCATTTTCTGTTAAATATGGTGGAAACTTATTCTAACACTTGTTACCTTACTTGTTAACATAACAAGAGAAAAAGACCAATTTACTCTAACTGAAAAACGTAACATTTCCCGCTCAAGAGATGGTCACTTTTTTGTTAAATTGATGGTTACTGGTTTTCTGTTAAACGGGTAGCTTTAAAGATTTTATAAGATAAAAAATCATTCTAATTCCTGTTATCTTTTCTTATCCACACAAGAGAAACAGCCCGACTCACACGAACTGAAAAACATGATATTCCTGCTCAAGAGTCGGTCACTTTTTTGTGGAACTGACAGTATAAATTGTATAATTTTTTATAAATACCAACAATATTATTATTGTAGCAAGTAGCAACAATAAACTATTTTAATTGTTTGGTACACGGAATTATACAGAGTGTTCCATAACGAATGAACTACAATTTTCAGAATTTTCAAAAAATTTCACAAATTATTAGACTTAAAATGAGACATCTTGACATCTTAAACTAGTACAGAACACATACACTATGTTCCACTTAAAATAGAAAGTTGTGGATAAAATTTTATCTAGTCCACCGATTGTGGAACGTTCTGTACAAGACGACCTTTTTTTCGTTCATGGTATTTCCCCAACTACACACACACACACACACGTGATTTTTTTCGTTGTATTGTTGAATAATATCATTATTTATTTTAAAAACAAATTTACAAAACAATCTTGATCTACTTACTTGAGGACTCAGGCCGGCTAATGAAGCGTATGCTATACTTTGTGGTATCAATGTAAGGCCGATTGTAATACCGGCAACTAAATCAGCAATTCCTGTATCGATTCGATAGTTTTTCGACCAATCTAGCACTGGAAAAGTCCGTTCCAATAAATTTCCAACACTCAATTTCAACATTTTCTTTCGGTTAATTTTAACAAACTGAAGAACAGGACATGATTTTATTAATTTCTTTTTTTTTGGTGGACAACACCTTTTTTTTACACACTGAGCGCTCTACAAAATTACAAAATAACGACTTCCTATTATTATTATTATTGTTATTTTTTGTTGTTTAATTCTCAAAACTAAACGACAAAAAGTGCAAATTTTAATTATAAAATACCTGTTAATATTATTAGCCTTGATTTTAACTTTTAAAACAAACACACGACCACATTATTATCAATAATTTTTCTTGATAAGAATAATTACCATATTGTTAAAATTGAAATCGCATTTGATAAACCAGGTCGCACAACTTTCGGCAATCAACAACTCTATTCATATAATGGTTCGGACTATATTAACAACAATCACAAATTCTCTAAAACCATCTCTTTTTATATACACGGTGCAATTCAATTATTGTCGATATAATTAAATAGTCAAGGTTAAGGTGAAATTACAGGTAAATCTTTATACAACAATTCATGATAATGTGGGGAAAAAGTTCATCTTCCACTTGATTGATTTATTTTATTTATATTCATTAATTTTTCACGGTAACTTCTAATAAAAATGATTAGTTTTTCTTTTATTTTAGTTTATTTATTAGTAGTATTTAATTAAACAACTTGTTGAATTTTTCCGGGTTTTTTCGAATTCGAATCGAATTGGCGGGAGTTACCTTGACAACTATAACAGCAACCATTTTGACGTTTCTCGCGCAGCCTACTATACGTTATTTCACCTCGTAGTTGGCCATGTCTTTCGTTACTTAGGATTATAGCTTGCTTTTTTATTGAAAAATATCAAATGTAGTAACGTATGAATCAAGCTACGACGCTACGTAATCAAAATCATACTCTATGGTTGCTATTTGTGGTATTAGTTATGTTGTGTACAGAATATGAATTGCAATTGGCCATTAATTTGGTTACGTAAGACCGTAACTACTCTAACAAATATCAAATCTCATAAAATATTAATGGGCTCGGATTTAAGCAGAAGCTTATCGGCAGCTTAGCCCCTACATACTTTCAATTAGCCCACTTACAAATAAGCCCTCTCTGTTTCTAAAGTAGGGTTTCCACTGTGGGTACCACACGACCTGTGCGAATTTTAGCCCACCCAAAGTCTAACATAAGTCCGCTCCTGAGTATGGACTAAGCTTTGATCCTATGTAAGCAAAGACATGGCTAACTGTGAGGTGAAATATAACGTTGCAGGGCCGTAGTCAGAAAACTATTCCAGGTGGGGCGCTTTTTTAAATTTGTTCTTGTAAATTCAGTGCAATTATCTATGTAACACCTATATTTACAGATTGACAACTACCGAAAATTGCATTAATATAAAAAAAACTATAGAACTACTTCAATCGAAGGTCTTAAATGTTTCTTTTTATGATTTTATTAGTCAAGAAATGTCATAAATTAAAAAGTATAATACCTGCACTTCCTGCATAATTGATTGATAAGTGATTTTTGATAAGCAATAATGAATAGTGATATTTAATGTAGACTGTGATAATCACTCAAGAATCTCTATTTGAACCTCTTTGAAAGTATCACATCAGTCTCGTTCATTTCTTATGAAATACCGAATGAAAATCAAATAGATTAGATGATGAAATGACATAAAATCGATGTTATTGTGTACTTTTCTTATTATTGATATATTAGCAGCGATCGTTCTAATTAAAGGTATAACCTTCAAGTCTCTTGATAATTGTAAACATTGTTTTTAAACTTATTAATGTAGTACAATTTAAAAAAAAATACATCTTTAAGCAATGAGAAAATTTCTCGATTTTTTGATCGCACGGTACTCAACAATTTCAAATTTGGCGGTTTTTCGACCAAAATCCCCAAATTTTGATATGTAACTAAAAATACATTACACAGCGTTGCCGGATGTTGTATTTATCAGCAAATCAAAATTTTACTTCTGTTATTATTACTTTACAATAGATTATATTCATCAAGCATATTTGTTTCTAAAAATTGTATGGTTGAGAGTATGAGCAATTATTAAAACAAAGCTAAATATTTAATTTTTAATAAATATTAATGTGTATATTGTGTTGCATAACTTTAAATATTGTTCAAATGAATAGCGGCATAATTTAGTCGAATATAGATAGTCTATTTGGTTCTAGATAGGTTAAAATGTCGATTATTTTTTGAATTTCTGTTAGAATCAGTTATTGGGTGTATAATTGATCAAAAATTTGTGTGATTGTAGCGTGATCTAGTAGTGATCATATGTTAGATTTGGCAACATTGTTTATACGCTCTCTATAAATTTCTTTAGTAACTAAATTGCTTTTACTGCAGCAAGTGTCTTCTATCGTCCGTAACCTTTTTTTTATTTTTTTCCTCAACTAAATATAACATACATTTAATTAATATTGACAGAATAAATATTACGTAAAACAAAAATTTATTCTTATCAACAAAATAAATCCCGATGATTTGCTCATGATAATAATGAAATCATCATATAAAAAGTCGTGTTGTATTTGTTGGTTAGAGTTTTGACACATTACAAGTAAGTTATCGGGTCGTTTATTATTGCAATTAGAAGGAACGAGATAGGGAAATTAACGTAACACACAACAGATAAAGAGAGAGCGAGAGAGGAAGAAAAATTATTAAAAATCCTCAAAATAATTTAAAAAATCTCTTCTATTTTCCTTTATTTTAATTTTGTATATGTACACTAGTACTACTACTATTGCAGAATATAATTTTATTTTTCGTATATGTGTGCGTGTATGTATACTTGTATATGTACGTATATCTATTTGATGTGTGTGTATGTATTGGTTGAAAAGAGGAAGAAATAAAATCTAAAACCGATTCAAACTGGCGACGTCCGACAGTGATAGCAAGTCAAATATGGCTTCTTCAGCCCGTATAATACAAACGAATTCCGCATGGTTTCAAAAGAAAATCAATTTAAGACCACAACATCGGGGTGTACATCTAGTTACAGAAGAAATATTAAGACAAGTACCGGAATTATCACAGTTTGCTATGGGATTATGTCATGTACAAAGTAAGTTGATTATAAAAATAACAAGAGAAATAAAAAATAAATGAAGAACACTGACAAAAAAACAAACAAAAACAAAACAACATCAAAGTTTACTTGATTAATAGTTTTATTTATTTAATAATTTTCTTTTAGTATTACACACAAGTGCCAGTTTGGCATTAAATGAAAGTTGGGATCCGGATGTACGGGACGATATGGAGATGATGTTGAATAAAATTGTTCCTGAAGGTTTACCATACAGACATTCCTGTGAAGGACCAGACGATATGGTAATTTGTTAATAAACACAGTCAACTGTGGATATTCAATTGTTACTCTCTTTAAAAAAAGACGTATGTCGTTACTTGTTACTTACTTTATTAAAAATATTTGAGGTTATGTTTTTTTGGGCGAGCAATTGAATATTATTATTTTTGTGTAATTTGTGTTAATTAAAAGTTTTGTGTTTTGTAGCCGGCACATGTGAAGGCTTGTTTTCTTGGTTCATCATTAACAATACCAATAACAGAAGGTAAATTAAATTTGGGCACATGGCAAGGTGTATGGTTATGTGAACATAGGGACCATGCTGGTTCACGTAAATTATTAATAACATTAAATGGTTGTTTACGTGATGCTACATGTACACCATTGTCACCAGTCAGTCCAATGGCTAGTACAAGTAGTTAGGGAAAACACTCGGGTCATTCATTATCAAAACATTGAATGACTCGAGTTATTAAAACACACAATCCTTACCCATTCACACCCCCCCCCCCTATTCATCAGAATAATTAAAATAACAATAATAATATTAGTAATAATATTGGGAGAATAATAGAGATGTACCATCATCACTTCAATAGATAGAGAAATGCGATCGGAAATGAACGAATAAAAGAGTTTCAATTTGATGATTAACCAATAATAAAGGAGAAAAAACAAACAAGATATAACTACAACAAGCTACAATTAACTACAATACAGTTATAGTGTGACGCACAGACTATTTAAAAAAAAAAAACAAAAAAAAAGTATTGAAATACTTTCGACAATATGTACATAGTTGTACATTGTATATTAAATAATAATAATATTAATTAAGGATAAAGAAAGAACCTAATAATAATAATATCCTTGTTTTCGGGTTTGTATAGGAATTTATATTTAAACAACCACTAACACAAAATAATTGTATAAAGGTGCGGTTTCTGTTGTTGTTTTAGGTGCTGTGCGTTTATTAATTTTCTTATTATTATCGATTGATTGATTTTTTTAAAATAATAACGCATTATGTTTCAAAAAAAATTACATATAATATAGGGGAATTCATAATAGAGATATTATGTTATGATAAAATGGCAGAAATATAACAAAAAGAAATCCAATAATTGCCTTATAAATAATTAGAAAAATGTTTAATAGATTTTTATGTAATACTTAAAACACACTAAAATTGATTTAGTGTGTAAATTGTTTGTATTTCTGTTGTTTCTTTCTTGAGAAAGTTAAAGTGGCGTATCATTAACAAAAACTAGAAAATACAATTTTTATCCAACACTGAGGCCATAACTAAAGCGGTTTTAAATCAATAAAATACCTTATAACACACTAGTGTGTTTTATCTATAACACACTAGTGCATTATAGAAATTTGCATTCTTATTTTTTACTATAGGGCATGCTGTGACTATAGCCACAGTATAGGAGTTGAGTGAATAATATCATAAAAGTTTTATGGATTTGTGATCGAAAATTTTGCTCGGGAGATGCTGACATCTATTTGTTAAGAATCATAATTCTAATTGTATTTTTTTAAGAAAACGATAAATGGTTTTACTCCTAACTCTAGTTTATGTGTTTTCTATATTGACCTCCACATTGTACTATTTTGTTTTTAGATTTTCTTCAATATACCGTGTGATTCACCCAAAAAAAGAAAAGTTCTTATGGCATCTCCCATTGTTTGTCGAGTGATTCAAAAAATAATTCAAGAATTTGTAAAGAGAAGTCCCAGAGTACATTTTAGCAAAATTAGAGCCTTGTAGTTCATTTAGAAAATGGTCTAAAATACGTTCGTTTTGGATAAGGTCGTAATTTTCGAAAACGAGCTAAATACGTAAAACGATTAATTTTAAGAATGACTCGGAGACCCTCCCAACATTGATTTTTTTCGTTTTTCTTCATTGCATTTTAAAATAAATGCAAAACATTCTCTTTTATTCCAGAATAAAATTAAGAAGTTTTTGAATATCGTCAAAAACCAACGTTTTTTATCAACTTTCAAATGATCTACAAGGTTCTACTTTTGCTAAGATGATCTTCAGCTATCTTCCTATTAATCCATGAAATATTTCTCGAATCGATCGCCAAATAATAGGAGTTGCCATAAGAACTTTTCGTTTTAGGTGAATCACCCGGTATGTATTGGGCTGTAATAAATACAATTATTATGTTGAGTGAATTAACGCTTGTTGTTTTGATGGAGAGAGAGAGAGAGAGAGAGAAAATATGGCCCTCTCTTAGCCAATAAATGTAGTTACAATTAGTGATGGTTATTGTCTGAAATTGTATTACCCAACACCGGGAGTAGGTCGATAGTGTCGCCGTCTGGTGGTCGGAATACTCACAACGTTAGGTGTATACAGTAAATTCCGTTTCAATAGAGACATGGAAGAAACATTGGTCCCGCCCATGTCCCATCTTTGTCAAAATCACATGTTTCATGAATAACAGACAGGAATAGCAAATCCACAAACCAGATCTGGTTATTGTTATCTTTTAAAATAGAAAGTTTTCAAAGTTCTTCCGTACAAAAGAAATTGCTGTTTAATCAAAGGACTAAGGGTTGGGGATAATTTCCGCCATAATTTTTAATTTCTAGACAACCTTCGCTCTTGCTCTCTCTCTGTCTCTTTCTAACTAATATGTAAGTAGTTTAAATAGGCGTGGCCAAAGTTTCTCCAATGTTCCTAGCTCTAGGTCCCAATCTGTATAATTTTTTCGATTACACAAAAAGCATGCGCCTGAAATCTCTGTGTTATGTTATCATTCACTCAACACTATAGGATTAAAATAGTAACTTTCCAATCAATTTTTTTTTTCTAATTTTTATTTAACCCTCAAACGATATCATGGGTTAAAATAGTTTTGTGTTCGGTGTTGGATAAAATTTTCTATACAACTCTTGTGTTAAGGGACAAATAAAACGCTCGATAAAATTCCTACATTATTTTCTCTCGTGTCTCATTTGCCTCATAACACATTTGTTGTATAAATAACCATAATTATATTGGAATAAATATAAGAATTTTAACATCAATGCCACTGTTGTGATAATATTCAGTATGTCCCAGTTTATTGGAACATTCTGTATATGTATCATTAAACTTTTTATTGTTATTAATATTATTATTATTATTGTTTTGTTTTTATTGAATTGTTTGTTGTTGATTGTGTGCTACACAATAGAAGCACCAAAAATTTTCTCAACTCTTTGACAATAATTGTTACAAATTTTCATCGTAAATTATCTTTATTTTGATTTCCCCTGTCTTTATCTATTTATCTTTGTTTTTGATAAAGTTTTATTTACAAAAACCAAAAGCTAAAACAATAAAGTCCATCTATATATTTGTGTAATAATTAAAAAAAACAACAAAAACTTAAATATTACGGGTTGTAAATAATTGTGTGTTGTATAAAGGTAAAAACAAAAACAACAAGAAAAACGGACTGATGCTGTCTGTCTTCCTCCCTTTTAGCAATATCTTCATGTATTATTTTTAATTTTTTTATAATTATGATCTATTTAATTTGTTTTTATTGATTTTATGAAAATTTGATCGATAAACAACGACCTGAATTGTAAAATTAAGTTAATTCTGTTTTTAGAATACAAAGATGATAATTTCAAAAAATTAAAAACGTATCCTAAAATGTACGATAAAATAACAGGGTACGATAAATGTGCGCTTTTTTTTTAAAGAAAAACCACAAAGTTGTTATAATAGGGTATGTTTCTTCATAAAAGAGACTATCCTATAGTTATTTTGTTTTTTTAGATCGACCGAATCAAAATAGATCCAAATGTTAATCGATTTTCTTTCCAACACTGCATGTAGTTTATTGTTATAGGATCACTTTTTTTGATAAAATGGGGCTTTTATGTAGTTTAAATAATTCTAGATTTAGATCAACAAAACATTCCATTTTTTGGTTTCGATTTTTTCTATTTTATTAAAATCAGGTCGTATTGATTTGTTAACAATGAGACCGATTATTATTTACTTGAAACAATAACAGAATTTTTTTTTATTTTTTAATTGCAAAATTATTTTTTTTCTTTGGTTAATTCTTGCAAGACTACTAGTTAATCAAATGATAAGAAAAACAAATTGATAAGGAGAAAACCAAGAAAATGTCTCACTAGTGTTATAGTTAGATTGAATCACGAAAAATTTGCAAATTGTTGATAACATATTGTTTGAATTTTTAGGTAATTTATGAATGAGATGAATCATTTTTTTTTTGATTAGAAAATCTTTAAAATAGCAGCGGATTGTAAAGAAATTTTTATATATTTGATGAGGAGTATTTGATTGATTCTCAATTATTAGCAATAATTTTTTGGCAATTTATTTAATTTCCAAATCAGCTCCCTAAAAATATCTCCTCATCAAATTGTCACAATATTAGAATATGTTATATTTTGTAGAAATTTAGTAAAAATACAGTATTCGAAATATCCAGAAATGATGCAATAATTCCTAATTATCATTATTATAATTCATGTATTATTTGATTGCAGTGTTCTATATACAGGATGTCCGATCTAAATATGGTCGAATCTAAGGAACTCCTATTAGGGGACGGGCGATTGAACAAATATTACAAGGATTTGTAGGAGAGTCCCTAGAGAACATTTTAGCAAAATTAGTACCTTGTAGCTCACTTGGAATTTGGTCAAAAATGATCGTTTTGGACATTTTCCTGATTTCCAAGAACAAACTAACACGCAAAACGACTAAGAATGACTCGAAGACCTTCCCAACATTGATTTTTTCGTTTTTTTCCCATTGTATTCCAGAGAAAATACGAAATATTTCCACCTGTTCCAGAATAAAATGGCGAAAAACGAAAAAAATCATTTTTGGCAGGATCCTAGAGTCATTCTAAGTCGTTTTGCGTGTTTATTTCGTTTTTGAAAATCGCTACATTGTCAGAAACGAGAGTTTTTTGACCAACTTCCAAATCCTTAAAATATTTTTCGAATGGCTCGTCGACTAATAGGAGTTTTATAGAATCAACCATATTATATCGGACACCTTGTATATTTATATCCATCCGTCCTTTGCGAATGTAAATTTTCGTATAAAATTTAAGCGAAGTACTGTATTTTTGCTTAAAATTGGTTTTGTCCTCAATTTTCCTAGTAATG
This sequence comes from Mylabris sibirica, assembly GCA_039776855.1. Classification (NCBI taxonomy): domain Eukaryota; kingdom Metazoa; phylum Arthropoda; class Insecta; order Coleoptera; family Meloidae; genus Mylabris; species Mylabris sibirica. Next base: position 8,772,810 of record CM077842.1, on the reverse strand, counting down.
TGAAGAAAAAAAAATGAAAATGAAAACACATGGTTGGGTTTGTATAAAAAAATAGTTCACTGCCACTTAAAAATGTTCGCAAAACCAAAAAAAAAAAATGAGAAAAACTTGTAAATATTTGTTTCATTTTTAAGTTGTTTCGTTGTTGTTTCGGAAATTTTCCTTTTTCGACTGATTAGTTTTTGATTTTTGCTCACAGATTTATTAAAGAAATAAATTAAGAAAAATAATCGTAGATAATATTTAGCTAATTAAGACGAAAAAAAGATTAATAAATAAAGAGGAAATGATTGCATATCATATTGTTTGTGTTTATTATTTTTGAAGGAAAAAGAAATCCGTCAAAGATCATCTTTTGCCTATTGGAATTAATTTAAAATTATATTTAAAAAAAAATCTGTGAGTAAATAAAAATAAAACTGATCTAATGTACGTACTGAGTACCAATTTGAGGGTGCAGAAGATTTTAAAATCTGATAAAACAAATTAATTTAAAGAGAATTAAATGATGATGATAATAGATCGGCTGTATTTAACAGTCGATCATATATGCATTCTATAATATTGTACCTAGACGCATAATTTGCATAAATAAATAAAAATATTAATATTCACAAAAAAATGTATTAAATCTCATCTTTTTTTTAATGTTAAAAAACTACAATACCATAATTAGAATATAATTAATTCTCTTCACTTTCAATCTTATGCGGACCCTTATCGAGTTTATCTTTAACCGTCTGATAAGTACCGCGCATCTCATCTAATGCTTTACCTAATCCACTTTTGATTTGATTAAATTCTTGTGTTACTAACGACAATTTCCCCAGCAAATAATTTAAATTATCATCAACTTCAGTGATACGGCTCGTTATTGTACCAACCTACAATTCAAGCTGATTAGAATACAACAAAATTATTTCAACGCCAAATTCACCTTTCCTTTCATATTATCCATGACGTTCAGTGATCCATTAACGTAGAAATTGGTTTGATTTTGTAATTTATTCAACGTATCCGTACTAGCACTCATCTGTTGATGCATTATGCCAATCTGGCGCCAAACTTGTGCGATTTCTTGACCAATCTTTGCTGTTAGATTCGTTAAAGCACCATTCTCATCGTCCATCATTGCCATTTCAAACGTATCAAACCTTTTAACAAATCATGAAACAATTACTCAAATCTTGGAATGATATATACATTATTAAAAACACACCATCTATCATCTTTATTCAATCAATTGCAAAAAGGATGTTTTGTCTCTTTTTGTATGGTTGTTTGATGAAAAGTCGATTGTAACACTTACCTTTCACTGATAGCAGAATCGACATCTTTTGCATTAGCTTTGATTGCTTGTTGCATTTCAGCAATAATTTGATGTACACCGTATTCAACACGACGTTTTGTATCCAAGACACTATCAGCTGTTTGAATCATCACTTGTTCGACTTTACTTAAACTGTCAATGTCTGTATGAAGTTCTTTAAAATTATCTTGAATTTTCTTCGATAACACATCAAAATTAATCAATAAATGATTGATAAATTTAATTGTTTCATTGTGTTTCTCACTAATATCACCCTCTAATTTTTCTAATAATTCAGTATTATCATTATTATTATTATTATTGTTGTTGTTATTGGTGTTGTTTTTAAGTAGTTCTTGTATTTGTTTATTATTCGATAATTCTAAATTTGTTAATCGTGCAAAATTTATATCGGTTAGATTTCGTAACGAATCCAAATCATTCTTTCCTGGTAGCTTATTTAAATTGTTCGTTACAGTTTGAACATCGGCTAGAATTTGTTCAATTATCGCTTTCTGTTTGTCTAAAGCTGAAAATTTACAAAATAAATATGTAATAAAGGATTATCAAGATTATTATTTGCAGTAAAAAAAGGAAGAAGAAAAACAAGAGAAAATGACATAATGAAAGGTAAAGGGAAAGAAAGAATATTTAAGACATGAGAACACGGAAGAAAAATAGGAGGGAGAGAAAAAGAAGGAAAGGATGAGAAGAAAAAAAGAGAAAATTAAAAGGCTGAAGATAAAAGAGGAAGAAAGAATGAAAGGCACTAGAGAAAAGAGAAAGAAAGAGTAAAAGGCAGTAGAGAAAAGAGAAAGAAAGAATGAAAGGCAGAATAGAAAAGAGAACGAAAGAATAAAGGCAGAAGAGAAAAGAGAATGAAAGGCAGAAAAGAAAAGAGAAAGAATGAATGAAAGGCAGAAGAGAAAAGAGAAAGAAAGAATGGAAGGCGGAAAAGAAAAGAGAAAGAAACTAGAAAGGTACAAGAGAGAAGAGAAGAAAAGAATGAAAGGCAGCAGCGAAAAGAGAAAGAAGGAATGAAAGGCAGATGAAAAAGAGAACGATAGAATGAAAGGCCGAAAAGAAAAGAGAAAGAAGGAATGGAAAGCAGAAGAGAAAAGAGAAAGGAAGAATGAAAGGCGGAAAAGAAAATAGAAAGAAACAATGAAAGGCAGAAGAGAGAAGAAAAACAAAGGCAGGAGAGATAAAAGACAAAAGATAATAGAAAAAAAGAACAAAAGCATGATATTCAAACGTAGACAAAACATTAAACACAGGAAACAAAGAAATATGGAAGAGAGAAGAAGTGAGAAAGAAAAGAAGCAAGAAATAAATGATTGTTATTTACGACTTAATTCAAAAAACGTTGTATTTTCTAACAGACTACGGATTGATTTCACCAATGTCTGTTAAATATTAACGAATAAATAAGTAATAGAAACAATTATTATACTTTAGCAGCGGGATTTGCCCGCATATGCGCGCAGGTGACGTTACTGCTCCGAGCTGTCTTATATGTTAACGCTCTCCAATCGCACTCGATCTCCATCAACGTCTCAGTGGAGTCATTCATTTATTTATTGCGATTGTAACACTATAATCATTTAACGAAGTTGATGAAGTGAGTGAGCGATAGCGACGTCACAAACAATAAAGGTGGTCTACTGTAGCTGATTTTTACCGCCTCTTGCCATATCTTCATAAGCGCAGCGAGTAGGTGGGTTGAAGTACTTGGTAAAAATCGATAGTCGCTTATGTCTATGCTATGACGTACGCTGACGATAATCGCGCGACAATTTAAAATAAGTTCACGATCCTGTTGCCAAGCTATAATCATAACAACGATTGCTTTTAACCGTTGGTGAAATCGACCCTGTATAATTATTTGACAAATTTTGAATGAAAAGGGGGGGTGCTGCAGTTCCGCAGTGCTTATAATCAGTCCACTGATTGTTTGCTTACCTTGTCTGAAGCTCGTATGCCAATCATTTTGTTCCTTATAGATGTCCATGCCAATATTTGGTATTCTATTATCATATTCAGCTAATTTATTCTCATATTTTGCTAATAATTGTTCACTTGTACTTAATTGTCGTTTAACTTTATCTAAATTGTCATTTGATCTATTATTTATTTCTTTCATATTGTTTAGATTATCTTGTTGCATCCTCTTCAAATCATTCTCCATTAATTTAACAGTTTTCGAAACATTTTCGATTTTATCAATGATATCTTTTTGGAATTTATCTAAATCTTTCTTAGTTACAGCATCCGGTTTTGTGGGTGGATTAATAGACACTGCTGTTGCTGTACTTATAGCTTTATTAATATCATTTGTATTATTTTTATTAAATTCTTTTAATAGTTGTATAATATCATTTTTTAATACATCAACAATTGTTGGTAAATTCTTTTGTATATCTTCAACAATATCGTAAGTTTTTTGTAATTGTATACGTTCACGTTCATCTTTTTGCATTAATATTGTTTCAACAGTTGCTAAACGTGAATCTAAACGATTTATTGTACCTTTAAATGGTTCTAATAATTTTATACGTTTATCAATTGATATCATGCCCTTTTTTAATTGTTCACCCAAGACACGTTCACGATATTCATGTCGTTCTAATTTATCATCAGTTGTACGTACAACATTAACAACTTGTAGGATTGCATCACGAATATCTTCATTGCTATCAACAAATACACATAGAAAAATTATTGAAATTCGTTACGAATTGTGCGCTAAACCGGCCTTAGCTTTCTAAATTTAATTTTCGAGCTTACTTTCGAGGATGTCAAACGCGTGATAAATCATTGGAAAAGACATTTCGAGACGCATACAATGGCGTCTTTTGTTTTGGAAAGTGTAGAGAGAATTTTGAATTACACAGGAAAAAAGTCTGTTGTTTTAATAACATAGAGATTTCAGCCTTATGGGAGATTTGTAATCAAAAATTTTACTCGGGAGATGCTGCCATCTATTTGTTAAGAGTTCTAATTCTAACTCCGTGTTTGTTTTTTAAGAAAAACGAATTCTTTTTCAATTTTAAACTAAAAGTTTTACTCTCGGTTATAATTCATGTATTTTGGTATAGTGACCTCGAAATTGTACTTTTGTTTTTAGATTTTCTTCGATTTGCTTATTGATCTGTAATATAATACAATGTTGAGAGTGAATTAACGCTTATGATTTGTTTTTAATTTTTGAAAGAGAGAAATTATTGCCCTCTCATAGGCAATAGATGTACTCATTGATGGTTCTGGTCTGAAATTATACTCTAATCGCTTAGAGTACTTCGATAGTGTCGCCGTCTGGTGGTCGGAATACTCACAGCGCTGGTTGTACATTGGCAGTTACGCTGATGTCAAGAGTACTTTTTTCGATTACACATTACACAAAAAAGAATAGGCCTGAAATCTCGTATGTTAATATTCAATCAAGTCTCAGAAAATTAAGAAAAGTCTAAAATTTTCACGTCCAAAATTTTTGCACAAATTTAAACATGAAGAATCAAACGATATCTCGTTTTAAAGCTCATGCATAGAGCCAGGGAAAATGGCCAGTTATTAAAACTAAATGAATTATCGCAAGATTTTGCATAGATAATGTTTGATAATTGAGATTTTTTACAAATTATAATTTTTTATTAATGTTTAATTGAATATTTTCTCTTCACACATACCGGAGGTACAACACTACTTCATAACGCAGTTAGCCATGCCTTCGGTTACGTTAAATCAGCGGAGATTTTTTACAAATTATCATTTTTTATTAATGTTTAATTGAATATTTTCTCTTCACACATACCGGAGGTACAACACTACTTCATAACGCAGTTAGCCATGCCTTCGGTTACGTTAAATCAGCGGTTCTCAAACCATGAAACTGTTGAAAGGCTAATAATTTGGAAATCAAATTGAAAAGAAGTGTTAGTGCTAGTGCTAACTTATACCCCTTTGAATTTAATCAAAAAATCTAAAAATGCAATAGAATTATATAGTTTCATATAAAATAAGAAAGTAGGCTGTACGAACTTGTATAACTTTTAATTGGCCATAATCGTGAATCACCCTATATATAGTTTTTGATTTGGGAAGAACGCCAAGAGAAATAAATTTTAAAGAATTATATCGAAAATTATTCAACTTGATGGCATAATAGATACAGTGAGCTTGATCTTTTCCTTCGAAATTTGAAGATAGTCTCCTTAATTAGATTTGATTTGATCATCCCCACATTGTATTCAGCACAAAAAAAAAAGAAATCTGTGCTGTATAGAATTACAAACATTCTCCCCTAATTTGTTTGTATCCAATTCACTTTTCCGACTGTACCAGATGCGAAATAGTTCACTAATACAACACATTCACAGATGCTGTTTGTTGACTCCAAAAATATAAATAAACCAAGTTCGTTTACCCTGTTTTTGTTATAGTAGAGACGAAACATCAAATACAAGCCATAATAATTGTAAATGTTATGAAGCTCACTAATAGAGAACGCACATAAAAACACCAAAAAAAGAAGCATTCAAATAGAACACAGAATCTTTTGATTTCCGTTTTTCTTGCGTTACTATTACTATTAAAATATCTTCGAAGTAAATCGGGGGTAATGCAAAAACAGTAGCGTAACTAGGCACCCGCGCGTGACCGCAATGCGGGGGGCCCAGACCCTCCAAGGGCCCAACTTTTATTTATTTTAAGGAAAAGTATAACTTCCAAGCAAATACTAAAATAATCTTTTATACAAGGGCCCCAACTAAAATCCTGCGGGGGCCCAATTACGCTACTGTGCAAAAAAATCCACAGATTTTAACTTTCAACATGCATAATCTTTGATTTGTGTAATCGTAAACAAACAAAAATAATGAAGCATTTATGAATTGTATTTAAAAAAAAAAATACTCTAATCAGAACAGAACAAGTACTCACGTTACAGTTTGGCGCAGACCTAATGATCCTGTTGTTATCAACAATGTGATAAAAACCAACAATACAGGTGGTGTCATCCTGTATATTTCCTTCTTCTATATGCTCGATATATATTTCCTGAGAATTGTTTAAATTAAAAAAAAAAATTACTTAAAAATTAATAGAAAATTTACAAACGAACGATTTCAATTGAATAAATTTCATTTTGCATTTTGTGATAAAATTTTGTTATATCAATTATTTACATAAAAATTTTATAAATGAACTTTTGAACTTTTTCCAAGAAATTCAACTTTCAATTTAAAATCAAAAATAATAAACAAATAATAATCGATAAAATATATTAATTTTAATTGAATCATCAACGACATATCAAGATTTAATTAGGAAATAAAACAATAAACTAATTGACTTAATTTTAAACATACTGGCGCCTTGTTAATTATCAATTAATTCATCATTATTTAAACAATAAAAACTTGAATTATTACTCACTGTATTTGTTGGTTTCTCTTAAATGAAGGGCACAAGAAGACTGTTACAGTTTTTAATTATTACAAGATTCAAAAATAGTATCTAGTAACGCACCCTTATTTTTTTAAATATAGATTTCACATCACGCCATCTAGTGCATAGTAGCTATAATAATCATTGATAAAATGACGAAATATTTGGTGATTAACACAATATAATTACAATAGATGGCGCAAAATTGCGTTAGAGAGAGAGAAAGCAAATTTTAACCAGAAAAATGGCGACATATGTGCGTACACCGACAGCCTGACTGTCGTAATCTGTTATAAATTATAAAGTCAGATATCTTGATTATAAATTCAACTTGTCAATGTCACCAACTTTCAGTTCCAAATTCATATGTTCCAGTAAATTTTAACCCAAAAATGGCGTACCTTACGCTACTGTATGTATTTAGTTGACCAGTTACATAATCTTTGAATTCAAAGTTGGCTATGATCAAAGCACAATTGTTAATTGACCGATTATACATTCATAATTAAGCTTCCATAGGCAACTTTGAGTTTTAACAACAATTCATTGATTGAATCAAAAGTTACTAGATACAAACATTTATAATTAATAGATTATAATTATTAATCATATCCAATATTTGTTCAGTATTCACATGATCCTGGCGTCTATCCAAACATTTCTAAAATAATTTCATAATAATAATAATGTTTTAAAAATAAACAATAACCGCGTGACTTTCAATTATCTCCCGCCCAAAATCACGTGCTGTATTTAGAAAAATTAATGAAATCATCCACCAGATGTCGCTATAAATCAATATGGCGCTGGTCTTGATTCAGGTGGTGTTGGTATAATAAGAGGTGAATTGAATGAAAGGGAATCGAATTTTTTTTATTCAACATCATTATTATTAGATATAGTCAAGTGTCAGTGAATTTTAAATGTAATTTCTAATTGTCAATTAATTATTGATGAATTATCATTGATTATTTCCAGTTATTAATTAATTGTGTTTATATTAGAATTAACTCATGTGACACATACAATCTTTGGTTATTGAATGGTTAGAAAATGATGATTTGGTAGAGAGATATTGATAATAATTGAATTCATTATTATAATAATACAGATTCTGTATTGATTGTTATCTGTAATTATTTTTTTTGTTTCGATTATATAATGCACTCATTGTGGTTAACTGGACGTTTGATATCACGTGCATTGTACAATGGTTTAACAAATTTATCAACAGCTACAGATCCAAATATACAAAATAAACCAGAATCATATTTAATATCAGCTGTTAGTGGTTATTCGAAACCAAGAAGGCATATACAACGTTTAATTAATGGACAATTTGGTGATGATGCATGGTTTATAGCTAAACATAAAATTGCCGATGTTGTTGGTTAGTATAAAAAAACAAACTATTTCTTATACCTTTATAATTTCACTACTAATTAATATTAATTAGTAAATAAGGATATAGTAAACATATTCATTTAGATGTGTTTATAATTAACGTATACGTATATTTGAATTGACCTTTGTACTGACAATGACGTTATTCGGGTAAGATGAATGATAAACTTTAATAATATTTACAAAATAAATTGATAGATTCTTGAGAAAAAATAATGTAAATCAATAACCATGAATTGGTTTACATAATCGTAAATAATACATCTACAATAACGAAATCAAATCATCAAATTGATTATTTGATTTGTTTAAAAATACTAAAATTGAATTCTTATCAATCGAAATCGATAATAAAATGAGGCAAATTAAGGGAGGAAAAGAACCACAGCCCACTTGATCCAATTAATACACAGGGTCTTTTTTAAAAGTGGTCAAATTCTACTAGTTGGAGATGCGAGGAGAAAATTTTTTGAAAGATTTGTAGAGGCATGAGGGTTGAGACCGTATTCGCAAAATTAGAACCTCGTAGCTCATTTCGAAATTGATCAAAAAAACGAGCAAAGCAAGCAAAACGACTAAAAATGACTCGAAGACCCTCCTAATAGTGATTTATATTCGCTTTTCTCCATTGCTTTTAGAGAAAATGCCAAACATTTTCACCTCTTCAAGAATAAAGTGGAGAGTCTTCGAGTCATTCTTAGCCGTTTTGTTTGCTTTGCTAGTTTTCGAAAATTATGACATTGTCAGAATCAAAATCGATAACAAAATTAGACAAATTATTGAAAGAAAAGAACACAGCTCACTTGATAGGTCAATCCTTATGAAACTCCTACTAGTTTGAGATGCGATTCGAAAAATATTTCAAAGATTTGTAGGGGGATGAAGGCTGGAGACCATTTTAGCAAAATTAGAACCTTGTAGCTCATTTCGAAGTTTGTCCAAAAAACCCTCGTTTCTGATAATGTCGCGTGAAATGACTAAAATGGCTCGAGGATCCTCCCAACACTGTTTTATTTTTCTTTGTTTTCTCCATTTTATTCGGGAACGGGTGCAAATGTTCCACATTTTCTCTAGGATGCCTTTGAAAAAAAAAGCGAAAAAAATACTGCCGGGGAGGCGTACGATCATTCTTGTTCGCTTTGTGGCCTTTGCTCGTTTTTGAAAATTGTGACATTGTTGTCCAAAACGAGCGTTTCCAACCAACTTGCAAATGAGCTACGAGGTTCTAATTGTGCCTTGATAGATCAGTCAATTACGGTTGCCTTTTCACAATTTCACAATTAAATCATCAAACTTTATGATTTCTTTCCTTTTAAATTTATTAAAATGTTTAAAAAGTCTCCAAATAGAAATGTTTTAGAAGAATTTGGCAACTGTTTTTTTTTTTGTCTAAATACAAAACCCACTTTAATTTTAGTTTTGATAATTGTGAGTTTTTTTGGTATATTGCCAATTAAATTGCTATGATCATAATATGGATAAACTTTGTTATAATCATTTATATAAGTATTTCTTTAATTCGAATGTCTCAATGAATATAGGTACGCTGAATAACAAATTAATTTAATTAATTGTAAATACAGATAATGTCGATCAACGATCAATTTTTTCCGTTGATAAAAATAACCTACTTTTAATAAATGATGATTTTAATTCGAAGATTTGTGATGAAATTCAATGAAATCTTCGAGATTCGAATAACAAAAAAAAAGGAAGTTCTTTAAAGTATGGCTGAGATTTAACGTTAGGTACTTGATAAAAAAACAATTGTAAGTTCAAAAATTTTCAAAAAATTATCAGAGCTTAATATTAGCCTAAACTTCATTTATATCAAATTTAAGAAAGATCTAGAAGGTAGTTTTGAAAAAAAGTGCAAAAATATCAAGGAGTATACCAGATTCTTTAATTTTAATTTTAATTTTTTCTATCACATTTGATAAAGTTTTGTTAAGCTTCTGTATTTTTTTGTTTGACTTCACAAAAGACGAAACAGGTGTACTTAATAAGTAGAATCAGCGATGAAAATTGATATAAGCAAAAAATTTTGACATCAACATCAATTTTTTCTCCAAAAAAACGCATTTTAAAGTTATAATTTAAAAATTTTGCCATATTGATCTCGAAGAAAATAAAGTAATCTGTAAATATGGATAAATATACATAAAAAAGACGCGCTATCTAACGTTTGAACAACGTAGTAATCGTAGGTAGTGGACCATCTTAATTAATTATGATAATGATAACAATATGTAGAGTTAGAGACAATTGTTATTCCCCCAACAAAAAAAAAACCTACTTGATTTCAAAATTTTCCTGGTACATTTCGATAAATAGGAATTTACTCCAACGTTATCAATTGTTTGTTGTCTGTACCTGTAAACATTAAAATTTATTTAAAACAACACAAATTTGTTGATTTTAATTGTTTAAATCTTTAAAATAAAACAAATTTTAAACAATTCTAGTTTGCAATGAATGGTATGAAACAATCGACGAAAAAGTATTTGTTTTCAGGAAATCTAAGGGGACTTTGGACCTATTACTCGATTCGATGTGCGAAAATTACCAATTTTCAAACATGGATTACTCGCTTGTTTTTTGAGATATTGTGAAAAGTAAACGTGCGTTGGATAAAAAAGTTCAAGTTGCATGTTCTGAAGCTTTCTATTTAAGAAAAATGTGATGAAATTCTCAATGACAGAGAAAATTTTGTACCCTGTTTTATTCGTAAATTTTCTTTCATAACTGTCTAAAACTTAGCGAATATTATTGATTTTTAATATATATAACATAACTGGAGCAAATTGAAAAATAATTTTAAAGATAGAGAATCACGTTTACTTTTCACAATATCTCAAAAAACAAGCGAGATATGTCAATGTTTGAAAATTGGCAATTTTCGCACGCCGAATCGAGTAATAGGTCCAAGGTCTCCTTAACAGTGCAATTTTTTATTTAATAGGAAAAAAAAATAGTTGGAAACAATTGTTTATCGAAAACAGCCTACTAGATAATATATTTTTTCAACCATATAATGTGGAAATTATATGTTTTTTTCTGATAAATTTTGTTGAAAATTACAAAATTTATCTCTATTTCCGTTTTAAATTGACAATAATTGTGTAATTTTGCAAATAATTTATAAAATTAGGCAATTATTTTATTTATTTATTTACCTACTTGATTACAATTTATTTAGAATGATGGTGGTAATTTTGAAAATATTCCACAATATTCATTTATTTTACAGGTGTTGCTGATGGTGTGGGTGGTTGGCGTGATTATGGCATAGATCCTGGTGAATTTTCATTACATTTAATGAAAACATGTGAACGTTTAATTAAATTAGGCAAATTTACACCAACTAATCCATCTGAATTATTAGCAAGAAGTTATTGTGAATTGTTGCATAATAAAAAGACTATTTTAGGTAAGAATTGTACGGTACGTAATTTTAAGACATTTTTTTTGTTGTTATTGTTTTGTTTCTTTATTTGTATTTCTACTTAATTATTTATTTGATATAATAATTATTGTAGTAAGATAATTAATTAATTGTTTATTAATTAACAGGTAGTAGTACAGCATGTGTTGTTATATTGAATCGTGAAAATAATCGTCTATATACATCAAATATTGGTGATAGTGGTTTTATAGTTGTACGTAAAGGTAAAATAATACGTCGTAGTGAAGAACAACAACATTATTTTAATACACCATTTCAATTATCATTACCACCACCTGGTTATCATGCTGATGTATTATCAGATCAACCAGATTCAGCACAAACTGATAATTTTCCTGTACAAGATGGTGATGTTATATTAGTTGCAACAGATGGTGTATTTGATAATTTACCGCAAAATTTATTAGTTGAACAATTATCAAAAGTAAATCAAACAAAAAACACCCTCTATTATTTTTAATAATAATTTTAATATTATTTATAGGTACAGGGTGAACGTTGTGTTAATCGTCTACAATTAGTTGCAAATTCTATTGCTAGTTTAGCAAAGAAACTATCATTAGATGAGAATTTTATATCACCGTTTGCTGAAAGTGCTTTTGCTAACGGTATCAATACAATAGGTGAATTATTAATTGATTTATAATCAAAAATAAAAATAAACTAATTTTAATTTGTTTTAAAGGTGGGAAACCTGATGATATCACCGTACTTCTTGCAACTGTTGCTATATAGAATACTTAATTAAAACACACACATAAAAAAGAAGCCTTATACGTATACTACTGTGTTCTATTTTGCGATTTCACGTGGTATTATCAAAACAATAAATTACGATCGTCGTTAGGTAATTAAATTAAATTATCGTATTATCGGAGAAGAAACATTAATTTAATTACCTGTTTACGTTTAAAATAATTTCATCGAGAGAAAATAGCAGCTTTAATATTCATTGCTATAGTTGATTATTTAAATAGCAACAATTAGGATAAATATACACAAAGATGTGCTATTTAATTAGTTCCTTGTGTTAATTTAACAATTAATTTATTATTATGATAGGATGCATTAATTAAATTACACTTGAAATTATTCTGTTCAAGTTGATGGTATTTAGTGATGAATTGAGCCAAAATTTGTTTTATTTCTAGAGTGAAATTCTCTAATTAGTCCCATTTTATTAGTTATTTTAGAATCGAACCTAATATTTAGGTTGATTTTGCTGTATTTTTATTCGTTTTGTTTTGTTAACAAATAAATAGAAATTGCGAATTTTTTTTTTCAAAATTTTTTATTAACCTTTATTTCTTTTCTTTTTTCTTTATTTAACAAAAGAACCTGTACAAATTGTATTTTATAAATACTGGTATTAATTTTGATTGTTTTGTGGTTGATTATTATCAGCACCACCCCAATCGAAACCACCAGGGCGATCTTCTGGTGCTGGTTGTACGTAATCGTAATCAGGTTCAGCATTCAACAATAATCTTCTACAAAAAAAAAGCAGGCAAAATTAGTGATATTAATTCTAATAATTACAGGGTGATTCACGTTGTTAAATATTTCAAGGATTTGTAGGCAGGTCCTTAGAGAAATTTGAGCGAATTTAGAACCGTGTAGCTTATTTGGAAGTTGGTCAAAAAACGCTCGATTTGGACAAGGTCGCGATTTTAAAAAACTCCGAGAGCCTCCCAACATTTTTGGGTTTTCCATTGCATTCTAGAAATAATACGAAACATTCCCACCTATTCTAGAATAAAATTAAGAAAAACGAAAAAAATCAACGTTGAGAGGATTCTAGAGTGATTCTAAGTCGTTTTGTGTGTTTAGATTATTTTTGAAAACCACAACATCGTCAGAAACAAGCGTTTCTTGATAACTTCCAAAATGAGCTACGAGGTTCTTGTTTTACTATAAATCTTTAAAATACAGTGTTGCTGCTGTAAATATTCCAAATTCGTATGAAACTCCTGTTGGCAGGTGATTCGAATAATTTTCAATTGAATCCCTGAAGAACGTTTTAGCAAAATTAGAACCTTGTAGCTCAACTCGAAGTTAGTCAAAAAAACAATCGTTCTGGACAATGTCGAAATTTCTAAAAATGAGCAAAGCACGCAAAACGACATAAAGTGATTAGAGAATTCTCCCTTTTACGCATTTTATTCTGGAACAGGTGGAAATATTTCGCATGTTTTCTACAATGCACTGTTGGAAGGGTCTACAAATCATTCTTAATTCTTAGTCCCACATTGTCCAAAATGATGGTTTTTTGACCAGCTTCCCAGTGAGCTACAAGGAGCTAATTTTGCTAAAATATTCTACAGGTATTCCCCTAAAAATTCTTAAAGTATTATTCGAATAGCCTGCCAACTACTAAGAGTTTCATATAAATTTGGCATATTTACAGCAGCAACCCTGTACAGAGTTATTCATGTACGGCGAAAATTCTTATGACAACTTCCATTATTTTGCGAGGGATCTGAAAAAAAATGAAGGATTTTTCAGGAGTTGTTTAGAGATCATTTTAGTAAAATTAGAGCCTCGTAGCTCATTTGGAAGTTGGTCGAAAAAGGCTCGTTTCTGACGCAATTTTAAAAAAAAATTACTCTAAGACCTTCCTAACATTGACTTTTTTTGTTTTTCTCCATTTTATTTGAGAACAGGTGGAAATGTTCCACATCTTCTCTAAAATGTAGAGGAGAAAAACGAAAAAAATCACCGTTGGGAGGGTAAACGAATCATTCTTGGTAGTTTCGCGTGCTTTGAAAATTGCGAAGTTGTCCAAAACGAGCGTTTTTTGAACGACTACCAAATTAACTACGAAGTTCTAATTTGATCATCAATCGCTGGCCAAATAATGGAAGTTGCCATAAGAACTTGTATAGCTCTGTATTTTTCTGATTGCTCGCTATAAAAACTTTTCATCTGAGATGAATCACCCTGTATATCCGATTTTGATCTTACAACAAGGACGGTGTTTTCAATATTTTAAAACCGCCTCTTTGGTTTGGAAAAACATCTTCAATAAAATAATAAATATGTCCGACTGCTATACCCATTAAATCAACATAGACAGCATTGCCTAACAATACGGAAAAACCTAATAAAACCCATGGTAAATATGGTGCCTATATTAAATTCAAAATTAATAAAAATGTATGTGATTGATGAAATATAATAAATTACTTGGAAATTTAAGAGTCCAAAGAAATTCATACGAACATAAGGATTACGTCTTGACCATACATAAACTAACATTATTGTAAAAGCTTGACCTAAAAATAGTAAATTTACAAAAAATGCAAATATCTAGAAATGGTAATTAAGGTTGAAATTTATCTAAAAATTGATGATTATTTTTTAATTATTGTAAAAAGGATACAATCATACAGATGCCACCAAATAGAAACATCATAACGAAATCAGCAGTACGATTACGAAACGAACCCTCTTCTAACATTCTACAATATTTATATGTAAATATCATATTAAAAAAGAAATTGAAACCAAACGTTCCAAAGAATAGAAATGTTGTTATCAAACGCCATAATTGGCCTTGTTTTATTATTAATATTGGATTAAAATATAATTGAAATGGTGATGTTAATTCTAATTGCTATAAAGAATCAAATTAAGTTAATATAAATGAATAAATTCAAAATCTAAAACATTTACCACAGCTATTGTTGTGATAACACAGGCTGTTGTATATGCCCTTGTCACAGGGGGCATATTTAAATATTCGTTCCATAATGTTTGATAAGCCATTCTTTAATCACATTAATAATTGATAAAACATCATAAAATATCCCATTGTTTTATGTTTTTAACACACTTTTTCATTTATTAAAAACAAATTAACATAGAAAAATTAGCCACATCAGAGTAATACGAAGTTTTTTAACAAACGTCAAAATTTTGACAAAAACCAATTAACCAATCCGATACGAGAACGTTTCAATTTACAACAATACAATTACGAAATAATTACAAAAAAAAAGCGTATATCATAGAATAAAATAAGATTTTTCTACACTCATATACACTGATAATTAATTATAAATTTTAGTTATTATTTTAAATTAAATTAAAAAAAGTTTGTACTAGAGCTATAATTATCCAAAACTGACTAGAAAAGTGACAGCTGTCAAGTTACACTGTGGCTGTCAATTTTACCACGTCTACCAACCTTGAATAATTTAAATTTCTAGTTTTATGTTTATTATAAAACATTTTAATTAGTCGCAGTGATATGAGTGTGAATAATACAGATGTATAATACATTAAAACAGAAAATAGGGATTTGTATTTTTTTCTTATTTTTTATAAGAAATTTCAACATTTTATTTGCTTGTGCCTGTATCTGATCAGCAATCAGATGAAAAAGTATGGTTATGTTAGTATAAACTTCAAGTCTTTGACAGCTACACAAAAGTAAAATGAAAATTTTAAGATTAAATACTAACATTTTATTCATTTGTGTAATGCTGATCACTGTTCAAACACACAGATTACTGATCAGTGATCAGTAATCTGTCAACAATGAACGTATCATGTAACCCTGCTATATATCCTAATGTGATATGTGATATGCAATGTAATATCTGCTCCCGCCAATTTTTCAATAAAATACGGCAAAAAATACTGTTATAAAACGGTATAATATACACGTACTAGTGGTGTTAATTTATGGTATTTTTTGTACAATACGTGTGTATTATACCGTTTTATAACAGTATTTTTTGCCGTATTTTATTGAAAAATTGGCGGGAGCAGACACCACATTGGATATCATATTACTTAGGCTATCCGGATTATATAATACGTTCATTGTTAGCCAATTACTTATCAGTGATCTGCTATATGTGTTTGATCATTAGGGCTGGGCAGAAAATCGATTAACAAATTATGAATCGATTTGAATCGATTGTTTTTAAATCGATGTTAGCCTTTTCAAAATAATCGAAAATCGAAAATCGATTTTTGAGCTTGGGTAACATGTCGATTAATGAAATTAAAATCAATTTGAATCAATTATTTTCAAATAATCTAATATTTGTTGCTGTTTTATAGCTATTTATGTTTATTTTGTTTTCTACCGTCAAATAATAAACTCCGAAGAAAAATCAAGTGCTTCATATGAAAATATTTAGAATAGATCTATAATCGATTGTTCTAAAATCGATTATTTATTCGATTATTCTATTAGATCGATTTTTAACTTTAAATCGATTTGCATGTTGAATTGAGAATCGATTCTGAAATCTTAAAATTTCCCAGCCCTATTGATCATCAGTGATCAGTGATCAGACACATACTCAAACGAATAAAATGTTGTTAATTTAACTTGAAATTGAGAAAAAATACAAATTCTTATTTAAAGTTTTGATTTCACTTTTTCTAGCTGTCAGAGAGGTAAAAATTATATCAACAAAGCCTAATTTTTTTCAATGCTGTATTAAACTCGGAATTAAACCTTTAATACACACAATATTTATTGTATTATACAGCTGTATTTTACAACTGTATTATACACACTCACATCACTACGCACAGTAAATTTATAACAATTATAACAATATTGCACAATATGTGTAACTTGTCTATGATGTGTAATATACTCTATTTTATCTATGACGTGTAATATACTGTCATAAAAGTATAAATATCAGCCACACAACATAAAAATCTATAGTTGAAATTTAGTATTATTTAGAGATAGAGATAAGTGTTTTCGAAAGTACAATGAGTAGTTGTGTTTGTAATAAATATGATTCTGAATATCGTTTTAGTACTTTATTTTATAAATATCGTACATATAGATTAACAAATTTTAATTGTTTAATAAATGAAGGAAAAGAAGATATAATCAGATTGGTTAATTTTGAAACAGGAAGACCTGGATTAATGTTTATGATTGATTTTGAGAATAACAATGAAATTGGTACATATATAAAATTAACAAATTCATATTGTTTAGCAGCAAAAACCGAAAATCAAGAGACTATCAATGAATTCTTGAATGAATTAAATTTAAAAATACCTGTTATCTATAGTGAAATAGCAGGATGCCGGATAATTGGTCGTTTATGTGTTGGTAATAAACATGGATTAGTTGTTACTGATAAAATTACAGAATTAGAATTGGAACATTTACGTACAAATCTACCAGATGGTATTAAAATTAATTATGTAGAAGAACGTTTATCAGCTTTAGGCAATGTTGTAGTTTGTAATGATAAAGTGGCATTAATACATGAAGATATTGATAAAGTATTATCATTGATTATTATTATTTTTATTAAATGTATACATAGATAATTAATAATATAATTCTAGGAAACTGAGGAGATTATCCGTGACACTTTAAATGTTGAAGTTTTTCGTCATAAAATTGGGAATCAAGCTCTTGTTGGTTCATATTGTGTTCTAAATAGTTCTGGCGGTTACGTTCATTCAAAAACTACAACAAATGATATTGAAGAATTATCAGAATTATTAGAATTACCAATTGTGGTAAAGTTTTCATTTTTATTTTTAACAATTATACCAGATAAGTCACGTAAGACGAAAAGTTCTTATGGTAATTCCCATTTATTGGCTAGTGATTCGAAAAATATTTCGAGAATTTGTAGGGCGGTCCCTCGAGATCATTTTACCAAAATTAGAACCTCGTAGTTCATTTGGAAATTGGTCAAAGAACGCTCAATGTCACGATTCTTAAAAACTAAGCACGCAAAACGACCTATTATTAGAATGACTCTAAGATCCTACCAACATTGATTTTTTTTTTTCGTTTTTCTCTAGAACCAACTTTCAAATGAGCTACGAGGATCTAATTTTGCTAAAATTGTCTCTGGGAAGCCCCCTACAAATTCTTACAATAATTTTCGAATCACTCGCCAAATAATGGGAGTGGCCATAGGAACTTTTTGTCTTGCGTGACTAACCCGGTATAGTAAGCAAATATTTGTAAGCTGCAATGCGACTATTATATGAAAATATTAATAATTAATTAATAGACATTAGTCTTATGTCTTATCACCGCTATACAACTATAATAAAAGTTTGGACTCCTGTGTGGGATCTTAATTGTATAGAGCTAAATTGCTCTAAATTTCTCTTAATTAATTAATACATATTTTCACTAAATAATCCCATCGAAGTTCACAAATATTGGTCTAGCTGGTTATAAATTTAAACACTTCATACATTTGATGAGCAAGAGACGATATTGACTTATCGTTCTATCCGATTAAATATAAATTTACAACTACGGGCCCCTGTTAGCTCAATTGGTAGAGTAGTGGTGTATAAAACCAAAGGTCGTGGGTTTGGATCCCATACAGGAGGCCAAACTTTTATTCTTAGTTGTTATACGATGATAAGGCTAAATATCTCTTTAATTAATTAGAATTCATTAATATTTTCATTTAATTATACAGGGTTATTCACGCCGGACGAAAAGTTATTCTGGCAACTCCCATTTTTTGACATGCGATTTTTAAGGATCTGTAGGAGATTACCTAGAGATTGTTTGAGCTAAAGTTGAACCTCATAATTCATTTGATAGTAAGTCAAAAACTGCTCGTTTTAGGCATGTTCGCGATTCTCGAAAACCAAATAAGTATGAAAAACGACTGATTGTAGGAATGACTCGGAGACTTTCCCAAAAATGTTTTTCTTGGTTTTCTTCATTGCATTCTAGAAAAAAAAACACAACTGGAAATATATCTACCTGTTCCAGAACAAAATGGAGAAAAACGAAAAAAAAAATCAATGTTGGGAGGATCCTCGAGTCATTCTAAATCATTTTATGTGCTTAGTTCGTTTTTGAAAATCGCAGCATCGTCAGAAACGAGCGTTTTTTACCATCTTTCACGAGTTTCTTGCTAACATGATTTCCATGGACTATCCAATAAATTCTTGAAATAATTTTTAAATCACTTGACAAATAAATGGAGTTGTCATAAGAATTTTTCGTTCGACGTGAATAACCCTGTATAGTAATGATTTTTTTTTAAAATATAGGCTGGTACGATAAATAATGGTAAAGATACAGTTGGTACAGGAATGGCAGTTAATGATTATTGTGGCATAACAGGAACAAATTGTCGGCCACATGAATTGGTGGCGTCTGAGAATATTTTCGGTTTCAGCTGCCCCTCTTATATTCGAACACGACCGTGGAGGGAATACTAAAAAAACCCAATTTATTTCCATTTTCTGACTTTGTCGAGTTAACTCTGGATGAAAAATGAACTGTCTTCAAAAAATTACCATACCTTATTTGACTAAACTTCACTTACACCAAGTTTAAATAACTTTGATCTCCGAAGGTCATTTAAGAAATGTAAAATGAAAAATTATAAGTATGCAAAATATTCAAATAAATTCATTATAAATTGTTGAGGCTTGGATTTTAAATATTTTCCAAATATTTATCAGATAATAATAAGAAACCTACTCAAAATCAAGTGAAAAATTTCAAAAACTTCATTACTTTGATAAATATAGGTCAAATCTACTCCTGTGTTCATTTTTAAAACTACGAAGAAAGCGACAAGATAATTTTTACCTGCCTTTGTCTTGTACAAAGTATTAAAAAAGGATGACCGCACAACATGTAAGGAGCCATAAATCATTATCTCAAGACATAATATATTTCCATATTGACATCTTTGTCTAACTGCTAAAATTTATAATATGGTACTTCTTTCAAGTGACACTCAGTGCGGTAAAGTTACTTTCCACACTCACAGTTTATTTTGCTCTTTTTTGACACTTGTATCATAATTTATGATTCATAAATAAATATTTTAATCTAAAATTTCAAAATTTTATCAACTTTTTCACTGCCATCCAGTCATAAAATTTGAATTTTTTTAACTTTGCTTTTGCTTATATAATGTCATAAATATGTTTAGCCGCTTCCTTTATATTCAAAAATGTCAAAAAATGTAGTGAAATCTGAACTAAGCTACGACATTGGTGGAAGAAAACGTTTTTGACCAACTTCCTAATGAGCTACAAGGCCCTAATTTCGCTAAAATGTTCTCCGAAGATCCCTCTTTACAAATCCTTGAAATATTTTTCGAATCACTCTCAAAATAATGAGAGTTGCCATAAGAACTTTTCGTTTAATCTGAATGACCCGGTATAAATAGATAATTATAAGTGAGTTCTTCTAAGAAGATTCTTTCGGCTGGATGCGCAGTAGACCATTGGTGAGTGGGGGTAGAAAAAAGCACGTGTAAGTAAACGTCAAACAACAAGTTAGAAATTCCAGTGGCGTTCCTTATTATGAAAGATTTTAAGTTACGATTTTATTCTATTTTTCTATCTATTTTTGTTTAAATTGCTGATTTATTTGATACTTTAGTTATGAATTTATTGTGCTGTATTTGTTATAATGTTTTCTATACATTTATAATGTATGTATAATTGCGACAAGTAAATGTGTGCCTTGTGCCACCACTGTAAAAATTTTCCATCTAGTCAACGAAAATTGCCGAGCGTACTTCGTAACCTGCGCCGAAAAAATCTTCTTAGAAGAACTCACTTATAATAATATAATTCTAGGAAATTTAGGAGATTATCGGTGATACTATAAAGCCCCTCAATTTTTAAACGTCGATATCTCGCTTGTTTTTTAAGATATTAAAAAAAATAAACGTGCTTTAGATAAAGCATTTCAAGGTGCACGATCTAAAGTTTCTTATCTTGGAAAAATGTGATAAAATTCTGAATGGCAGAGAAAACTTTTAGAAACTGTTTTTGGGTACATTTTCCTTCATAACTGGCTAAAACTTATGCAATATTATTGACTTTCAGTATGTATCAGGTGAATTTAGATAACAAATTGAAAGAACTTCAAGAACTTACTAAATATTTGACTTAAAAGTTAGAGTTATTCTTGGACCTTGCTTGTGTGTTTAGCCAATTCGTTAAATACGAAGTGTTTTACTTTACATGGATTTAATCCTGAAAGTCACCAAATAATGGGAGTTGCCATAAGAACTTTTTGTCTTACGTGACTCAGGCGACTATCTGATCTGAAGATTGTTTTAACAAAATGAGAACTTTGTAGTTCATTTGGAAGTTGATGGAAAATTAGCTCGCTTTGGGATCGCGATTTTCAAGAACGACTGAGACCTTCCGAAAATTTCCGTTTTTCTCCATTTTGTTCTGGATTATAAAATGCAAGAAATTTTCAATTGTTCCAGAATAAAATGGAGGATCTTCGACTCATTTTAATTCGTTTTACGTGTTCATTTTTGAAGATCGCGACGTCATTAGAAACAAGCGTTTTCTGAATTTCTGACCCAATTCCAAATGAGCTACGAGGTTCTAAAATTCCTTGAAATATTTTTCGAATCGTACGCCAAATAATGGGGAGTTGCCATAAGAACTTTATGTCAGGCGTGAATAATCCTGTATATTATTCCCTCAACGTACACGCATTATTGAACGTGTATAAGAAGGTTATGTAATCATTAAACATTCATGTTGTTTTTTTCTTTAATTTTCCTTTTTCGTTTATATAAAATTTGATGCCTGTAGGTGTTTGTTTTGTCACAATGGATGATTAATGTTCTCGCTATATAATCAAGGACAAATGCACACAGGAAAGCACGTAAGAAATTTTTTATTAATTAACAAATTTCGTGATGGAAATAATTATTAAATAGATATTCATATAGATACAGGGCCGGCTCGTGTACTAGTACTACAGATTTTCAGCACCTACTCTATTATGGTCCGACAGACCCTGTAACGAATTGTTTTTCTTTCTTCTTCATCACCTTTCTTCTTCTCTATCTTTACTGTCTCTCTTTTTCATCTCCTTTTATTCTTTCTTCTTCTCTCTTTCTATCTTTTTCTAAAAACCTTCAATTTTTCTCTCCCGTCTTTCCCTTTTATTCAGTTTTTTTCTCTCCATCTTTCTTTCTTATATATCCAATCTTCTCTTCAGTCATTGTTTCTTTCTCTCTTTCACTTCTCTCGTTTACCGTCATTCTAAGTTTGTCTCAAGTCTCTTTATCCTTCTTTATCTTCTCTCGAAGCGAAGGCTTTTATCTTTGTTCTCTCTCTTTAGACATTCATTTATTATCTCTCTCTCTCTCTCGTCCTTCTCTCTCTCTCTCTCTTGTCTCAAAAGGCCAAAGCTGTTTTTTTGATCTCTTGCTATTCTCCCTATTTTACTGTCTTTCTTCCGTTGTCTCCCGTTTTTCATTCTCTTATCTCTTCTAACTTTTTTCACCTTTCTTTTCTTTATTTATTGCTCTCTTGTTATTCTTCCTTTCCCTTCCAGCTTCCTTATCTTTCAATATTTACCTTACGTCTCTCTTTCTTTATCTTTTGTCCTTTTCCCCTGTCAATTTTTTTATTTTTAAATTCTCACTCGTCTTTTTCTTTCTTTTCTCTCTCTTGTCTTTTTAACTTCCTGGTTTTGTATCTGTCTCTCATTTCTTTTATCCTTGAAGATGTTCTGTACATGTCTCCTATGATTGACTCGCAGTTGATTATGCATTTGGGTACGTAGATTTGTAGGTCAGGTCAGGTCAGGTCAGTTTGTCTAAAGTCTCTTGATCTTTCTTATTCTTCTCCCCTATCCTTCTTTCTTTCGCTTTTATCTTTGTTCTCTCTCTTTAGACATTCATTTATTATCTCTCTCTCTCGTCCTTTTTCTTTTTCTCTCTCTTGTCTCAAAAGACCAAAGCTTTCTTTTTTGATCTCTTGCTATTCTCTCGATTTTACTGTCTTTCTTCCGTTGTCTGCTGTTTGTCTTTCTCTTATTTTTTTTAACTTTCTTTTCCTTATTTATTGCTCTCTTGTTCTTCCTTTCCCTTACAGCTTCCTAATCTTTCAATCTTTATCTTACGTCTCTCTTTCTTTACCTTTTGTCCTTCTTTTCTTCTCCCATGTCAATTTTTATATTTTTACATTCTCACTCGTCTTTTTTTTCTTTTCTCTCTCTTGTCTTTTTACCTTCCTGGTTTTGTATCAGTCTCTCTGATGTTCTATACATATGTCTCCTATGATAGCCTCGCAGTTGGCCATGCATCTGAGTACATAGATTTGTCAAATGTCTATGAATCAAGCTGTAGCCTATGTACCCAATTGCATTGTACACTCTGTATAATGGATAACAATCGAATCCGTTTCGTTATTAATAAATATTGTTAACGATATTAAATAGATTGATAAAAATTTTGTAATTATAAATGATTACGTAAATGTTTATCTGTATTTTAGAGGGTATACAATATTTATCAATCTATCTCTGTCTGTTATTGTTGATTTATTAATTATAAAAGCCTCTTATTTCCTCTTAACATTTGATTTTACAAAATTAATACATTTATATTGTGTTTTACTACTATTATTATTATTGTTGTGTTGTTGTCATTCTCTCTTGTTGTATTTAATTTAAATTCATATCTATCTCTATTTAATTCATTTAGTACATTTCAGGGCTATAGATGTTCTGCCGTCGATTAAGGCACACACATTTAATTCAGATGTTGAATAGCCAGCAGAACAGTAGCACGGTTCTACTTTAACGTTAAATTTTATTATTCTTAACTATAAAATATAGAAGTTTGTTTGTTTGTTTGGGGAAAATTGGCGAATTTCGGAACAATACAAGGTAAAAATTTGATTATTCCTCTTCGAATTTTTGTAAGAAACTCTCCAAGATATCCCTAATTTCCAAACCAGAATCGAATCTATCCTTGTTGCAACGTAATTAATGATAATTAATAGTGTGTTTTTAATGTTTTTATAATTAAAAAAAAAATTGTAGGCTTCTAAATTGTTGGTCTTTTTATTTTTGTTGCAAACAATGGGCAATATTTTCGCTTGGTTAATTGGTGGTGGTAATAATAATGGACGTACTGATGATCCTGATCCTGTAACAAAATTAACAAGTCGTGATGTTTATTTGATACAAAATTCATGGATACCAATTAGGAAGCAATTAACAAAAGTTGGTGTTGATTTATTATTGGCAATATTTGAGAAATATCCAGAAGAAAAAGATTTTTTCCCATTTAAAAATGTGCCAAATGATCAATTAGCAAATGATAAAAAATTCCATGCTCATTGTAATCGTGTGATGCACAATGTTGATGCAATCGTTGAAAATATTACAGATGTTGATCTATTGATAGAAGTTTTAAATAAAATCGGTGAAAGTCATCGAAAACATCATGTACCACCGAAATCATTTTGGGTATTTTATTACATTTATTCTCGTCCATCTTTTTATACAGGGTTATTCACGTCGGATGAAAAGTTTTTAGAGTAACTCCTATTATTTGTCAAGTGATACATAAAATACCGGGTGTCCGCTCTAAATATGGACAATTTGAACGAAACTCCTAGTAGTTGGTGGGCGGTTCGAATAATACTTTGAGGATTTATAGGGTGGACCCCAGAGAACATTTCAGCAAAATTAGAAGCTCGTAGCTCATTTGGAAGTTAGTCAAAAACGCTCGTTTCTGACGATGTAGCGATTTTCAAAAACGAGCTAAACACGTAAATCGACTTAGAATGACTCTAGGATTCTTCTAAAATTGATTTTTTCCGTTTTGCTCCATTTTAACCTTGGAAGAGGTGAAAATATTTTATATTTTCTCTGGAATACAATGGAGAAAAACAAAAAAAAATGAATGTCGGGAAGGACTCCGAGTCATTCTTAGTCGTTTTGCATTTTTTGACCAACTTAGAATTGCTCTGTGGAGACTCCCTTATAAAACATTGAAATATGTTCCGAATCGCCCACCAATTACTAGGAGTTTCGTTCAAATTGTCCATATTTAGAGCGGACACGTGGTATATCAAGGATTTATGAGGTTTTAGCCAAACTAGAACCTCATAGCTCATTTGGAAGTTGACCAAAAAACGCTCGATTTTTCAAAAAAACAAAACAATTAAACACGCAAAATGATTTATTGTTAGAATGACTCAAGGATTCTCCCAACATTGATTTTTTCGTTTTTCTCCTGGTACAAGTGAAAATTTTTCGCATTTTTTCTAGATTAGGTACAATGGAGAAAAACGAAAAAAATCAATGTTGGGAGGGTCTCTAAGTCATTCTCAATCATGACCGTGTCCAAAACTGAGGTGTTTTTTTTGGATCAACTTCCAAATGAGTTCGAGGTTCTAATTTTGCTAAAACGATCTTTGAAATTTGTTTCGAATCACTTATCGAATAATGCGAGTTGACATGAGATTCTTTCGTCCGAAGCGAATAACCCTGTATAGACTTTTTCACATAAATATGGTGAATGGCACTAGATTCGCTACAGATCACCGAGCTCAAAAGGTTCGCCACAACTGGCCTAGGTGTTTCCCTTCAAGTTCTGGTAAAAATTATTTGATTCTAATAATAAATGAAGACTTATACCAAGATTATTGCTATTGACCATATTTACATGAAAATGGCTGTAGATATTTTTTTTTTAATATTTTCTTTCAGCATGTGAAGGATGTGATGCTTGATATGTTTAAGAAAACCATGAATAAAGAAACAGTGGACGCTTGGGATCGTGCACTGGATGTTGCCTTTAGTGTTGTTGGCAAACATCTTCAATGATTTGTGGAAATTATGATAGGCCGGTTGTTCGTCACATACACGATTCTGTTCAATATACCTATATGAATATACTTAAAATCAGAATTAAGTGCGATTGTGTAGAACAATAATTGTAGATTTCTTATTGTTGGTGTATTCTTGCTTTTTTCTTCTTCTACAGAATGACTCATAAGTCCCGTACAATCTCTTAGAAGCAGATAGGGGATGAAATTCTGAGACGAAAAGTCCTGTATCATTTTTTCATCTGACACACAGGTAATTAGTTATTAATTAAATTAAGTAGCTCGCTATAGCGAAAAAAAGAGAGTAGGAAAGAGTCTTGACATTGGGAAGCGGACCAATCAGAAGGCTAGCGCGACAACCATTCAAACTAAGAGAGCACCTGATTGGCTACTTACTTTTCGTCTTAAAATTTCATCCCCTATCTACGCCTAAGAGATTGTGCGAGACTTATGGGCCATCCTGTATATTTTAACATATGCACATTAATTTTATTTTTTTAACCGTTTGTTATTTTAACAAATATAATTTTTATTAAAACACTAAAAAGAACAATAAATATTTGCAGAGTAATTATTGATTGTTGGTGTTTTTTTTTATAAATATTTTAAAAATATACAGGATGTTTCACCAGCATAGACTACATTCAGGACCGTCTTAATTAGCTTGATTACCCTCGGGTTAAAAAAATTTTGGCACCCCCATCAATAATCTTGTTATTATTAGAAGTTGTAATTGGTGGAAGTTTATGAAATTTTTGGTCGTGGGCGACTTCCTTCTTTCTGTTTTTATTTTCTGACTGTATCGTTCCTTTCTTTCTCTCCCTTCTGTGTTTCGTTCTCCTTTTAATGCTTCTCCGGCTTTTTTCTTCTTCTGATTTTCGTTCTTTTCTTCCTTCCTCCTTTCTTTGTTTATTTTTCTCTTCTGTTCTAACCTTGATGACTTCTTCCTTTTTTTAAGTCTCTCTCCTGCTTTTCTCTCATGTTTTTTTTTTAATGTTCTTTCTTTCTTTCCTTTATTCCTTCACCGTCTTCCTTTTTTCCTTTTCTTCCACCTACCTTTCGTTCTAACTTTGTTGGATGCCTTCTTTCTTTGTAACTTTGTTGTTTATATCCTGTCTTTCATTCTTTCTGTCCTTCTCTTCTGTCCTTCTCGTTTTGTTTATTTCGTCCACTCTTTTCTTTTTCCTTTATTTCTCTACTATCTTTGCATCAGTAACCCCAGCCCCCTCTTCTGATTGAATATCTTTTTCTCCCAATTCTAATGTTACATTGTAATAACCGCCCGCATAAGCCTGATTTACACAGCTGCACAAAAGGTAGTCTCTTCTTTTTGATCGCCACTGTACTTTAATTGGTACTCAGAGTTTAAAGTTGAGTCTTGTCGTTACGAGTCAGTTTCAGTCATAGAAAATTTGTAGAAAGTATAATTCTATTCAGGTAAATACCCAAAATGGTGTCAGTAACCCCACCCTCTTCTTCCGATTGCATATTTTTTTCCCCAAATTCTAATCTGTTGCATTGTAATGACCGTCCGCATCAGCCTGATTTACGCAGCTGCACAAGATGTGACCTCTTTTAATTAGTACTGGGAATTTAGAGTTATAAGCAAACTTACATTTTAAAAAGGTCTCGTTATAACAGAAAACTCGCTCATTATCGAAGAACAATTTCACCAAACTTCTGCACGGATCACAAAAATATCTCATTATAGCTGGATTCTATTGGAACATGGTATACTCTATGCTGTAGGCGAGATGTACCGCGCATACACGGTTTAGGTCAAACTTATTTTGATCTATCTATATCTGTAACGGTACAGTTAAGTTGGCTCTGTGCAAATAGACGAAATATACGTTTATAAAAAATTGTAATTCGACGAAAATAAGCTAAAAATTTAACTATTTTATTTATTACATTACGTGGATCATATTTGTGTCGTTTTTGGTATAAAAACAATTACAAAACCTATTGATAAAAAAGTGATACAACAAAATAAACATAATGGTACATAAATATTATATTGATCATATAAAACTTGGAAGATTTTCGTTATAATTAATGCAAACATTGAATGCAACATTATTGATAGATGTGTAAAGACTTTCCTTGAATTCGTTGGAAAAAGATCAGCAATAAGATAATTTGGTATATTACCTAAGCCAAAAGAGTGGAAAATATTAAAAAATACCATAATCAACAGGGAGATATAATTGAAGTAACGATTAAACTCGAATAGAATTATTAGAATTTCCAACAATAGAAATATTGTAGTTGTTATACAGGATATGATTAAAATTAATTTTTTATTGTATTTCGGTATAATGTGGATTGCGAAAATGTTAGTAAATAAATAGACAATAATGTAGACTATTGCACAGAATTCAGCGTACGGACATTGGGTTGCTTTGAAGAAGATCTGCGTGTAAATTATCGTCGGTGGCATGCCTGAGAATTGTTGAAAAAACACCAATACAATGAAAACAATACCATTCCACCTCACTCTAACATCCTCCCACACTTTCAACCAATTCAAATCATCACTCTTACTATTGATCTTGTATTGTATCCTAACAATCTCATCATCAACATTTGATTGTACATTTAGGAATTTTATCAATTTCTTTGCATCATTCAAACGTCCAGTTCTGATCAATTGTTGTGGTGTTGTTGGTAAGAAAATCATTAAAAACAGTACAATTATTGCAATAATTGTTGCAAATAAATTGAATTTATATAATTCAATAAATGGTCCAATTGTAAAACTTAAAACAATACCAAAATTTATATAAATTGGTATTTGTTTTATTAATCGAATAGCTAGTTGTTCTTCACAAATCTCTTGGATGTAATTCTTTAATTGTCCAATACCATAACCGTTACCTAAACCAACAAATAAACGACTTAATAATAACCAATAGATATCTTTAGCTTGCCACATTATTATCCAACCGATTACCATTAAAATAGCACTAGTGATTATTGAATATTTCGTTTCAAAATGTTGTTGATGAAATGATGAGAATGGTGTGATTATTGTATTGCCGATCATTAATGCACCAGCAATCACTGCACTCTGATCGATTGTTATCGGTATTATTGATGATGATTGTAGTAATTTTGGGTATGTTGGTGATGGCCAGCCTAACATCATACCAAATGGGATACACAACATCGATGCTGTGGAGAAGAAATAGAATTAAAATCGATACACTCTTGATCTTATTGTTAGAACCAATCTACAGGGTGAAATCAAATTGCTTTAAATCTTTAAACAACGTAAACGTAAACTGCGCAGATTTGTATAAGTATATTAAGCGGTCGGTATGGCTCTATTTTCTTTAAAAAAGGGGTTGAGTAAGTCAAGCATAATGAATAGCCCTTAGCTGATATCAATCAACGTTTAGTGCGTATAGTTGAGTGCAACGGGAACGTCG
Source organism: Mylabris sibirica (assembly GCA_039776855.1). Lineage (NCBI taxonomy): Eukaryota > Metazoa > Arthropoda > Insecta > Coleoptera > Meloidae > Mylabris > Mylabris sibirica. The sequence goes on along the minus strand of CM077842.1, from coordinate 8,743,148 downwards.
ATTATGGATGATTACAGGTTTATTATTTTAAGTCTATTAACTGACTGAAAACTTATACGGAAATCTACATTTTTGAAGATAGAAGCATGAAACTTTATATTTATGCTTTTGATTAGATATAAATAAATACGTGTTTCAGTATTTTTTTTAAATTACATCCTTAAGGAGGTTAAATAGGGGTTAAGAGTTTGTATGGAACTCCGTCATTTTTTGAAGCTAGAAGCATAAAACTTTATATTTATACTTTCGATCAGAAATAAAAACGTGTTCCAGTGTTTTTTTAAATTACACCCCCAAGAGGGTGAAATGTGGGTTAAAAGCTTATAGAAAAATGTGTCATTTTTAAAGCTAGAAATATGACTTTATGCTTTTCATAAGAAATAAATAAATACGTATTCCAGTGTCTTTTTAAATTACACCCTTAAGGGGGATGAAATAGAGAATAAAGGTTTATTTGGGAGTTCTGTCATTGGTGAAAATAAAAACAAGAAATATCATTATTCAAGTTTTAAAATAGAAAAAACGATTGATCTATCAGTTTTGAAAATCTCACCCTTTAGAGGGGTGAAATGGGGATTAGTTCTTTTTAGTTGAAAGCATGAGACGTTATTACTATTTGGGCTTTTGATTACAAAACAATAAGTAGGTATAAGTGAATTATTGTAAGAAGATTTTTTCGGCGCAGGTTACGAAGTACGCTCGACAATTTTCGTTGACTAGATGGAAAAATTTTACAGTGGTGGCACAAGGCACATTTACTTGTCGCAATTATACATACATTATAAATGTATAGAAAACATTATAACAAATACAGCACAATAAATTCATAACTAAAGTATCAAATAAATCAGCAATTTAAACAAAAATAGATAGAAAAATTGAATAAAATCGTAACTTAGAATCTTTCATAATAAGAAACGCCACTGGAATTTCTAACTTGTTGTTTAACGTTTACTTACACGTGCTTTTTTCTACCCCCACTCACCAATGGTCTACTGTGCATCCAGCCAAAAGAATCTTCTTAGAATAATTCACTTATAATCGCTTTAGCATTTTTTGAAAATTCTACCCCTAAGGAGTGAAGTATTTCATGAAAATTTATATTTATGCTTTTGATAAGAAATAAATAAATTTTTCCAGCCTTTTTTAAAATTCAACCTTTACGGGGGTTAAATAGGGAGTTCTGTCATTTTAGAAGTTAAAACCAGAGAATATTATTATTTAGGTTTTTAAATAGAAAAGATAAAACACATAATTTATTGTTTTCGAAAATCCTACCCTTAAGCGGGTGAAATGGGGGATGATTTTGGAAGTAAATTGAAGTTAAAAGCAAAAAACGTTATTACCATTTGCACTTTTGATTACAAAACAATAAGTTTTAGCATTTTTGGAGAGTGAAATAGAGGATGAAAGTTTGTATGAAGTCCTAAATTAAAATGTATTTACGATATCCTTGTATACCTATACGCCATGGGCAACAGCTAATGTATTATAAAAATCGGCTCAATTTTTCGGACTCTACACGTGGTTTGAAGATTGTAAGGAATTTAGATTATACCCTGTATAAAGGTTTTTATTTTTTATAATCGATGGGTGAAATTATCAGGTAACAATTATATTTTTATGACCTCTCTTTTTTTTAATTTATTGATAAGAAACAGATATTAAAATAAAGTAAAAGCGACCTACCATAACTAAGAACCAGTAGCAAACATTAATTTATAACAACTTGCGTTGGAGAATATCAGTTTATCAATTCTTATTATAAAACAATACAGTACAATTCCCCTACAGTGATTATTTTCTTTATTTTATTGCTAAAGTATGAAAATATAAAAAGTGGTGATTATTGTGAATTGTAATTCATTACGAATAGATTGTCGACCGCGTGACTAGACTTCATACAAAATATATATTTTTTTTCCACGCTAATAAATCTACATAGGTCAATGCAGAATTTATAACCAGTTTCAAATGGAAGTCTTTACAGGTTTTTTTTTTGTTGGCAGATTTCAGTTTTACAGTTAAATTCAAACGTGTTCTAATTTTACTTACCACATACTGATGGAAAGACTTGCCAAACACGTATTTTATCAACATGTGAATCTCTCCTCATATTATCTTCACTTATATCAAATACAAAAGTGTATTCTTTTTTATCATTTAAATTTTCTATTCTTTTCAGCATTATCTCTGGTGTTTTATTAATCTCCATTATTTACCAGTTAATTATTTATCTATTTAATTACTAATTAAAGAAATAAAAACGACTTAATACCGTACACAAATAACCAAACAATAAATTGTATTTATACCAACTTAGTTTGAACTGTAAGTAAACAATAATAATAATAAACGTTGCAAAAAATCTAATGGCAAACAAATTGAAATGTAGTTTTTTAATGATGTCCGCATCTGATTCAAATTAAAAACAATTGTCCTCGATAGACAATTATAATTTTCCAATTCGGTTGTATCATGCATGCACTACACATCATATTATTGTTGAGAATTTTGACAAAATTTTCAACAAAAAAATCGATTATCTGCAAACACATGCTGTTATCAATAATTATAATTATCAGTAATATTTTTATGTATGTTGTGGTAATACAAACACAACAGTTGGAAAAATGTTTGCAAAATTTTCTTCATTTTTATTCTGATAAAATTCCACTTTCATTTATGTAATAATAACATTCCTCAAATATTTTAATGTAATACAAATTTAATAATACAAATTGACTGTAAATCAAGCAATAATACTAGAAAATAAATAAAATGTAATTAACGATAATAATAATAATAATAGTAATTAAGAGAAAGAAAAGAAACACACTAATAAATGCAAACAATTAAAAGCCCATAAATCTCCTTATTAAGGGGCCTATGGAGATATTATTTGATTCGACGTGCAAAAAATTGATAATTTTCAAACATCGATATTTCGCTTATTTTTAAAGATGTTGAAAAAATTAAAAGTGCATTAGGTAGAGAATTTCAAGATGTATGTTTCAAAACTTTTTATTTTAGAAAAATGTGATAAAATTCTGAGAAAATGAGAGAAAACTCTTGGGTCCTATTTCTTTCGTACATTTTTCTTTATAACTGTTTTAAATTTAGCCAAATATTATTGATTTGCAATACTTAAATTAAATTAAATTCAGGTGAATTTAGATAGAAAATTGAAAGAGCTGTCCAGATCTTCCAGAATTTTCCCGACAGGCTTATCAGTTTTCTTATAATTGAAGAAAATTTAACAAAAATGCCAACATTGATGCCTTGCATAATTTTAAAGATAGATAATCATATTCTTGTTTTCAGAAAGCTGATGTAAGAGAAAATGATCCTAAAGCTAGGTTAAAATCCAATTTTGAAAATAAGATGAGTTTCACTAAAACTTTGAACCCCCCCCCCCAATTCATCTATCATTAAGACCTCTAAAATTAATTAATTTACTTCAAAATTGGTAGCATTGTAAATGGAAAATATTTTGAAAATCTTTCGATAAACCCGTCTCAAATTACGGGATTTGTGTTTATTGTTATTAATTCGCGGTGTACCGAAAAGAGTGTGGTCATAATTGTCTCTGTACTATGTTTAAGAAGTCAACGTTGCCAGGCGTCGTTTGCATTTAAAAATGAGACCACGCCTCCTGCTTCCATTGAATATATTAGCGGCTGATGTAAGCAGGAGACGTGGTTTCCATTTTGTACGTAAATGTCGTCTGGCAACATTGAATTCTTAGACATAGTACACAAACAATAATGACCACACCACCTATTTAATACACTGCGAACTAATCTGATGATTAGTAACAATAAACAGGCATTTAGCGAGTGATTTCCAAAATATTTTCCACTTTTAATGATATAGTCGTGAAGTACATAAAATTTCCGATATTTTCAAAATTTTTAAGAAACTCACTTAAATTTCAAAGTTGGATTTCAAGCGAGCTTCATGAATATACATCAGCTTTCTAAAAACGAAAGTATGATTCTCTACTTTTAAAATTATGCAACGAATCAATGTTGGATTCTTTCCAAATTTTCTTCAGTTATCGGAAAACTAAAGATTTAGAAAGCTACTTCAATTTTCAATCTAAATTCACCTGATTGTTAAAAATTAATAATATAAGTTTCAGCTAATATGGTGGAAAATGTACGAAAAACAGGGTGCAAAAGTTTTCATTGCCATTCATAATTTTCTCACATTTTCCCAAAAATAAAATGTTTTAACACATATACCTTGAAATGCGCAATGTAACGCACGTTTACTTTTTCAAATATCTTAAAAAAACAATCGAAGTATCGATGTTTGAAAATCATCGATTTGCGCACACCGAATTTGTCGTGTGAGCCATTAGAAAAAAAAAAAGAAACACACTAATAAATGCAAACAATTAAAAGCCCATAAATCTCCTTATTAATTAATGCATACTCTTTTCTATTAATAAAGAAAAATTAAAATCTAGTAATTGTCCACAATTTCGTATTACAGTCTTGTCCGACTGACACCAACGTTTCATTGTCCAACCATACTAATCGTGTTATTTGACTTTGAGCATGGGCATCTATAAAATAACAAAAAAAAAAACAAGCGCAATTAATTAATTAATTAATTGTTGTATGCAACAATTAAAATTCATTACTTTTAATAATAATATGTTTTGATGGCTTCTCAACAGACCATACAATTATATTCGTATCTAAACTACCACTTGCTACAAGCAATGAATCCGGCGACCATGCAACACAATTCACACGTGCATTATGGAAACCCCACTCCTGATTTGTGGCCAACTGAAACAATCATTTGATACACATTACGATTTGAACAATAGATACTGCTTTCGATATCACAAATAGTACTCAAAAATGGGCTTTTATCTTTCAAACGTATGGCGTAACTTGACACAATTAATATAATAGATCTGATCAAGAATTGAGCTCGAATCTCCATAAGAAAGTAGAATGCATATTTCTCGAAAACGGTAAAAGATACCGAAGTGGTAAATGTCTTATTCGATTTTAAATGCAATTTTACATCTCTGTAGGTAGATTGATTTTTGGAAAATTGACTGTATTTTCCGAAAAACCGAAAAAAACACACTTTGTACTGAAGTAAGTGTGTCAACGGAATATAAATATCTCTTTGTACAAGTTAATAAAATGAAATTTAATTTATTTGAATAAATAGACGAAACTTGACTTTACAATTAGAGTTAAGTAGATTTTCCATTTTCTTTTCCGTTTTTCGGGAAAATTACAACCAAAAGAACTAATTTTTAAAAAATTACACTTCTTAATAATCAATAAGAAGCGAGTATTCTATTCAACACACAAATACAATCATACGTTAGTTATCATTCTAAGCCTCATTTTTTTCCCTACTTAAGCTTCCCTTAACAAAACCTTGACTCAATTCGACCTAAGCGTGGATTTACAGACATTATTAACTCGAATTAAGTCAAGGTATTGCTAAGACGAACTTAAGTAGGGAAAGAAAAATTGGACCTAGGCATGGATCAACCTACCCTACTGTGTATATTCGTTTTTTAAGTATTACCAGTAAGGAGAGAAGAGGGGGGGGAGAGAATATATCTACTGCCCATCTATGGTTTTAGGCAAGCTTAGTTTAATCCATCTATACAATCATACGTTAGTTATCATTCTAATTGCATGGTAGGTTTTTGTTCGCCTACTTAAACTTGTCTTAGAAAAACCTTGGCTTACTGCGACTTAAGCGTGGATTTACCGACATTTGGATGGACAACTGTACATTAACCATCTCCCACCTAAATGTGTGTAAATCTTTCTTTAATTCGATTTAAGCCAAGGTCTTGCTAAGACCTTGGCCTGAACTTAAGTTACCCTTAACAACTGTATCAAGCTACGTCTTACGCTCCTGTTTAATCGTTTTTACAATAATACTTACATTCTGTAATTAATTCCACGTTAACATTGTAAATATATATTTGATTAGTAATTAATTGAATTATTGTTAATTAAATTAAATTATTTACCTGATATTCGGGTACATTATATAATACAACTTTTCTATGTGCATCACAACCAACTAAATATTGATAATTTGGTGAATATGCAACATCAGTAACAGCACCTAAATGTTCTAATTCTTTAATTAATAATAATTCTTTATTATTATTATTTAATTCATATATATGTATTTTATTATCAATTGTACCACCAATAGCTATATGTCCATTATTTGAACAACTAACACTTGATGGTTCATAATTAATTTTGATATTATTCAATTTAGTATTATCTTTAATTATTGTTATCTCATTAACACTAGCTGTTATTATAATATTTTCTTCTTTTAATATATCCATACCACGTGGTTGAGAACTCAATTTAACATCTTGCGGCTTATATGTATTACCTAATTAATATTATTTATAGTATAAGAAAAAAATTATATAGGGTGAGGCAAGAGGATTGGCCTACTAAATGTAGGGTAGTGCACCCTACTCTCTTATTTTAAATTGAATGGTATATTGTTTATTGCATTTTTGAATTCTTTGGTAAAATCGAAGGGGACTTTGATAATATTACCTATAGTTAAGCGCTGAAGGTTTTTTTTTGATTTTGCAGTTTAAATAAGAAATTCATAATAAAGAAACTTTTTTCAGACCAATCTCAAGCTTGGCCTCAAGTCTTGCTTAGCTAAGTACGCCTTGGAAGTCGTACTCTAGCAAAAACAGCGCTGATTTGAAATGCATTAGTAGGTCATCCTTTTGGCTCATCCTGTATATTACTATTTAATAAATCAAACCTTCAATATCGATCTGTTTTACTGAATCATCAATACCACATGTATAAAGTATACCATTATGGGCTCTCATACCATTAATTTGATTACCATGACCTATACCATCGATACGATCATTTTCACCAGTTTGTGCATTCCATCTTGTCACATAACCATCATGAGAACCAGTAAAGATTGTATTATTATCTTCACTTAATGTCATTACTGTTATCGGTTTATTATGTCCTTTAACAATACGTAATGGTTTCGTTGGATCATTAACATCTAAATAATTTATAAAACCACTCAATGATACAGTTAAAAGATATTGATTTTGCCATAAACAAGAAACCTATTATCAAATTTTATAAAATTATTTGTTACTGGGTAAAAAAAATAATAATTGTATAATACTTGTTGGTCTTCAACAGTTGTCCCTAATACGAATTCAGAGACAATTTGTCTTGTTTCAACATCCCATAATTTTGCTGTTTTATCGCCACTAGCTGTTAATAATTGTTTACCATCAGGACTCCAACTAACACCATAAACACCACCATTATGTGCTGGATTACCAACTTCACCAACTAAATCCGATGTTGTACCATCATAAATATAAACTTTACCATCAAAACCAGCTGATGCAAATAAATTACCAGATGGTGAATAACGTACAGCTTGTACAAATCTTGTATGGTCCTATAATTCATTATAATTTGCATCAAAAAATTAACAATAATTTTAATTAATAATACTTGTTTGGTCATTTTAAATTTAAACGGTGGCCCTTCAAATACAGCAATTGTATTATCTTCTGAACCTGTTATAATACGAAATGGTCTTGTTGGTCGAAAATCACATGAATTTATCGGTTTTGATTGTCCAGATATTTCACCAACTGATGTACCAGTTTCTGACATAAAAACATGACCGAAACGTTCACGTCCCTCACCAACAACAACCATACGTTGATTATCTGGAGACCAAGCAATATCCTTAATTGGACCACCAATTGGATGGAATTCATTCTTTAAAATATGCTCCTTATTTACAGTATCCCAAATACGGACCTTACCCGATTGATCTACAATAAAACAACAGTAATAACGCCATCTATACGTCAATTTAACAAATTATAAATAAAGTGAGGTTATGTTTTAATTAAAAAAATAAAAAATTATACCTCCGGATGCGATATAAAAACCACTTGGTGAATATTTAGCAACATTAACCGGACATGAATGTTCTGTATAAATATCAGCAATTGCAGGATTCTATTTAAAGAAATCAAATAATTAAAATACTATAAATTCTAACCTCAAAAATTACTTACCTCAATATTTCGAATTATTACCGAATTACCATTGGTATAAAGGAAATTTTTACCTTTAGGATCACCACCTAGGACTAAAGGTTGTCCTCGTTGTGTACGCGGCAGTGTTGCATAAATACTTTCTATAATAAATACGAAAATTAATTGTAATTAATAAATCACCGCCTACTTTATATTTATATTACAATAAAAACAAAATGTCAAATTTTTTGGAAATTTAAAAAAATTTGAGAAAATATAGGGAAAAAACCCGGCCGGAACTTACTCGGTGTGTACGACATTTTATCACCAGTTCCAAATGAGTGCAAATCTGGTTTATTTCTAACGGAAGTAAGAGATTTGATGAAATTGTAAACGCCTGCAAAAAATCCACTTTAAATTAATTTAATTAAAAAAAAAATCGTTTTATACAAATTTATAGATTCTTCTATTGAATTCTTACAAACACTTATCAATTAATGACAATTTCTTGTGATAAATCAGTGATAATAATCAAGAAATTCAGCTTGCCATATATGGTCTATATGAATCTCTATACGGATGGATTAAATCAACCGGCGTTACGTCATTTTTACTATAGTGTAACCAGTAGTATCACTCGGCCGATTTCGCGATTAACAGTTTTTTCTGCGCAGTAACAGCGCGCAGCTTATATATTGCTCGTTTCACTTTAGAGAAACAGGATAAAAACCAAATAAGAAGCATATGCTATATATTACAATATAAAAAATAAATAAATACAATAATATCACTTTAATGATACAATAAAGTTTTCTGTAAATATTTATACTTAAAAAAAAGGATAAAATTGTTCATTTGATCTTCTAATTGTAAGAGTAAACACTATGTAACCTTTAGATACTAGTTTATAAATAGAGTGAAAGCGTAGAAGTATAAGAGGTTGCATAAGTTAGGGGTTAAGGTGCTTTTGTAACAAATATGAATAAAATATAATCACATTGGAGTATAGCCCAGGGGCACCACTGATTCTGGGCCAGTTAAGAATTTAAAAATGTCAAAATATTTTATTATTTACAATTTTTCAATAATTCTTAATGTAAATAAAAATTCACAAACTGTAAAAGTGAGGTTAGAATATCTGTTCCATCAAAATGTGACCTTCACCGGGCAAAAGACGGCTCTAACAAGTGTAACCACTGGTTACACTGTTTTATGTGTTAGACAGAGACAAGTTAGTGCCAATTGGTTTATCTTTATCGTCTCTGTTAATCATAATTATGTGGATAAAAAATTAACAACAATGTAATTATTAAAAATATAAATTATGGGTTTGATTTCTAATTAACCTAAATAGCTTTGAAAATTTTAAATAAATGGAATAATGTAAAAAAAGTTGGGAGTTCCAGTGATTTTCTTTTGGTCGTGCTGGCAATGGAGTGAAGTTAGTTCAATAATAACTGTCCACAGACCACATATAATTATCAGAAATATTATAAATTATTGGTTTGATTTCTAATTAAATTAAATAATTTTGAATTTTTTTTATAAATCTATAATGGAATAGTACAGAATAGTGTATAAGAAAGTTGCTAGTTTTAGTGATTTTTTTTTGGTTGTGTTGGCAATGGAGTGAAGTTGGTTGAATAATAATTGTCGTTGGTGAATGTTCAAGAACACGTTCCATTGTGAAATTTTCCAATTTCGATAATTGAAAACTTAATTTTTCTTATAAAACATTTACATTTATTTTGTTTAATTATTAAATTTAATTATGCCGAAACCTAAATTTAATAAACCATCATGGAAGGCACAATACAATGGTGAGTTTTTCCTTTCTTTAACCAATTTCATTTACTACGTATTGGAATTTTATTATTTTAGAGCATGATTATCGTGGTGGTGGTGAGACACGTCGTGTTAGCTTTAAAACAAATCGTAATACAAAAAAAGATAATAAAGATTGGGCTGGTAGTGTGCGTGCCCATTTAGAAGATGAAGATTACGATATGAGTGGTACTAGTGGTACAGCAACAGGTCATATTTATAAGAAGACACATTTTAAAAAACGTGGCAATCGTTCTGATTCACCAGCACCGATAAATAAACGAAAATTATTAGATGGACCAATGAGTTGGTTTAGAGTTACTGTAAGCCATCCACAAATAATCGAAATTTTCTGTATTGTTCCCATTTAATTTTACAGTTGCCATATGGAAATAAGTACGAGAAAGATTTTGTTTTAAAGACTCTATTACAGAAAATTGAACCATTAACATTATGGCCAATTACTGTAAGTTTCATTATTGTTGTTTAGTCTCAATCACTTTTATTGTTGATAAAAAATTAATTTATATTATAGTGGAGTACATATGGTAATGCAGCAATATTCTACGTGGATGATTTTAAAGTTGCTGAAAAATTACATGAATTAGATCGTCAAATACAAATGCCAGACGGTTTTCGTATGTTAATAAAAGTGAATTCTGGTATGCCAAATGTTGATTTAAATATAGAATTAAAAGAGAAAATTAAAATAACAATGGCAAAACGTTATAATAATCAAACTAAAGCATTAGATTTAACAAAATTCCATGCAGATCCATATTTACAAGAATATTTCTGTGCATTATTTAAACCAATTGTATTAGTGACTGTAATGGATATAATTGCTGAGAATATTCCTGAATTGGAAGCATTGAATTTATTTGATAATAAAATTACACAATTATCATTCTTGAAGAAGGTCAATGAGAAATTGCCGAATTTGAAAATATTGCATATTGGTAATAATAGGGTAAGTTTCCATATCTTATTATCCCTTGTTATATTAGAAATACCCTTGTAACTTGATACAGTTTAAAATTATAAATAAGGGAAGAGCTGCATCTAATTAATTGGCAATGCTTTTCGTTACGTAGCCTCGTAGCTCGGACACCTGAAAAATATCAAATATAGTAAAGTCTGAACCTAGTTACGACACTTCATAACCAAAGGCATGCCCAGCTGTGAGTTTCTACACCCCGTATTTACTATTAATATACAGTAGAAGGAATTGAACTGCAAATACCGATGGTATCAACAGCTATATGGCATTACTATAAGAATTGCGCGATATTTGATCACTCTTATTATGAAAATTGTCACTTTAATGACTTAGGAACGGGCATAGAGGGCCCTGTGGCTGTACCCTAACATAGTTTCCAAAATATACAAACAGTTGTATCTTCAATTAGATTGCAATTGTTTCACTTTCATTGTTTAAAAATACATTCAATCTTGGATAGCATAAAAAATTAATACAATTTATAGTATTATTCACATCAAAAATTGATATTTTTGTATGTATTATGCCGAAATACAGGATATTTTTTTCAAGATGCTCCATTCGAGCAAAACTCTTGTAGGTGTCAGGTGATTCGAAAAATATTTTAAAGGTTTGTAGAGGGGGCTCTGGAGAACATCTTACCAAAATGGGAATCTTGTAGCTCATTTTGAATTTGGTTAAATAGCGCTCATTTCCGACGATGTCACGATTTTCACTAACGAGCAAAGTACCCAAACGACTAAGAATGGCTCGTAGACCCTCCAAACAGTTAGTTTTTTTTCTCCATTGCATTCTATAGAAAATGCGAACTGTATTTCCACCTGTTCCAGAAAAAATTGAGAAAAACGAAAAAAAAACTATTGGGTGAGTTTACGAGACATTCTTAGTCATTTAGAGTGCTTAGCTTGTTTTTAAAAATCGCGACATCGCGAGCATTTTTTGATCAATTTTCAAATGAACTACGAAGTTCTAGTTTTGCTAAAATGATCTTCGGAGCTCCTCATACAAATCGTTGAAATACTCTTTGGATTTTCCGCCAAATAATAGGAGTTTCATAACAATTTATCTACCAGTTTTTTAAAAAGACCTTGTAAATGTATTAATTAAAGTTTAGTAATTAATTAGGAATTATTATTCAAATAATAATGAGTATGTTTTTTTACTCATTTCGTAAAAATATCTACAAAGTTGAAATAAACAAACAATCGATAAAAACACTATGCATGTAATTTCTCAAAACACTGTAGTTAGCATCTATTGATATCTCTTCCCATTGAAACTGATGAAAACAAATACATTTTTTTTTTAACGGAAAATATCGAAATTCTTTATTTCTTTGTGATATATCGTCCTGTTAACATTGTGCTGTACTATCAGGTGAATATTTATATGCATGTATAACACTTTTAAGATGGTTTAAATTCTAATTCACAATCAGATAACATGTTTTATTGTTCTTCATGTGATGTTCCCATTATTAACAAAAAATTTAATTTCGCCAAGCATGTAAAAACTAGCTAAAATTGCATATTCTCCATCTTTGGTCAATTAATGACCAAAAAATAAAGCCAGAAATAATGATAAAACTTTTAACAAAAACTTATGTCAGGCACTAATCATCGCGGATATTCTATTTTTAAAATTAAAAAAAAAAACACGATTTTTCCTTATTTCTTGGAAAAATATTCAAATTGTAAAGGCGCGTTCTCACCACCTATTGCGCATTCACAAACAATTTTTGCAAACGATTGCGAATGCTTGTATTACTGGCAAATGAATGTGAAATGTTTGCAAATACATGTGAAATGCGCGCTGTTGTAGTCCACATCAAAAAATTGGTATGTTTGATTACATTTGCAAACGTTTTGCGCGCTTGGTGAGAACGCGCCATAAGGTGCCTGACGAATCAACTTTTAAAAAAAATATATGCCAGCAATCTACAATGAGATATTACAAAAAACTCGTGCCGAATTTGAGAATAAATTTTTGTGTGTGGGTGTTGATGATGAAACAACGGATACTATGGGGCAAAGTATAGGAAAATTGGATGGAACTTTTGGCAAACAATTTTTAGTAGCTTTGAGAGTTTTGCCAAAATCAAAGGCTAATGAAGTTTAAAAATTAGTTTCGGATACTTTAAGTCGTATTATTTCGGACGAAATCCAAATGGATAGGATTGTAATGTAATGATAAAGTCGCGTATATGTTGAAAGCTGGCAAAATTTTAATATCTAAATTTCCCAATATGTTAGGCCCATCGAATCTGTAAGTCCGTAAGGGGTGAACGACAACTTTATTAGTTTTGTAAAAAAAAAACTTTTGAAAAAACCCAGTCGGATTCAATTTCATAGAGAAACGTGCCCTAATTCACCTATAACCACTACAACCTGTTTTGAAAAGGTGAGACAACTTTTTATTTCTTAAATTTTGATGAATTCAAAAATGTAATTTCACTTTTAGATGAAACCGTGACTAGAAAATTGTTTCATATAAATGGCTCGTCCAAAATTAGAATTTGAAATTCGTACATGATAATTTTTAATCACATTCCATACGCGATAACATTTTTGGAAAACTAGTATATAGAAATTACAGAAACATTTGATAAATTTGAAAGTGTAATAAATCAATTAAATAATTCCAGTCAATCATGGAGATTTTGGTTTGATTTATGTCATGCTTCCGTCACAAACTGCGATATTGAACAGTCTTTCTTGCAACACAAAAGAGTATCAACTGACCAAAGATTGAGGTTTTCTAAAATGTCCGTTCCTAACTTATAAAACAAGCGAAAAATTGATAAATTTTGCAGTATGAAAACCTAGTTTGGCATAAATTTCCAAGAAAATGAAAAAAATTACAGAGAAAATTGCCCATCGTTTTCTTTACAATTGTTCTGAACTAATTTTCCAGAAATTGCTAGAATGAGAGTGATCAAATATTGCGTAGAGTTATCTTTAACGTTTATATGTAGATCGTGAAAAGCGGCTTATCAACTTTTTTTTATCATTTTTTTTTCAGTTGCGCGATATTTCAGCGTTAGATCCATTTATTGGTTTGCCAATTGTCGATTTAGTATTAAATGGGAATCCATTATGTTCGAAATTTAAAGATCAAGAAACCTATATCGGGTAATTTTGTTGTATTTACAGATTTTTTTTAAAAAAAATTTTGTGTACTTTTCTTTGTTTGAGTAAAGAAAACATCTATAAAAGATTCTATAATTTTCCAATTGAAGAGAAAAATTATAGAATTTATCCATGGAAATAAAGATTAAGTGGAAAATTGACTGTTTTGGTTCATATAATTCGGAATGGAATAATTAAAGTTGTTGCGTCATCTCTTAAAGGTTAAATAGAAATATTAGCGCGATTTTATTCGAATAAAAACGAAATTAAATTGTATGGATTTTACGTGATTTGGTTAAAATTTTCTGCATAATACACACAAAAACATATAAAAATTATAAAAAAAAGTTGAGGGATGTGGAAATCTTGCGGTTGGATTTTTAGCGATAATTTTTGATATAATTGTGGAATTTTCGTAGATTTTTATGGTTTTAAAATACTCTTCTAAATGGGGGATATCTTCGTAAACTATTAAATAATCGATTGAATCAATTGAATAAGCAATGCAAGATTTTTGCTGTTCATTTAGATCATCGAAAAAATCGAAAAAAAATAAAAATTTGTACCACCTCTAACTAACATCTTGGTGGTATTGTTGCTAAATTACAACAAAAAAACTACTATTACTACAACTGAAGCAATTTGTGAAACAAATAGAAAGCAACAATTGTTGCTAAACTATCCCCTAATCTACGACAATTAAAAAAAAAACCGAGAAGAGAATATGAGGAAATCTACGAAAAATGTAAATAAACAGATTGCGGTATATTGAGTTTTCCACATTATCTCACCATAAAAAATTATAATAAAAAAAGCAACAAAAACTCGTGTTGCATGCAGAAATTTCGTCTTAATTTTTGTACAAAAAAACATGCAATTTTGTTTCATTTTTATTCCTTCGATATCTGTTTGGTTCCTTTAAATGATGACAGAAGCAATTTTTATTTGTTTTAATTATATATTTTTCAAATTAAAACAGTTGATTTATACATAAATTTCGTCAAGTATTTATTTTCTTTTCGTTTTTTTTTTAAATAATTTATTAATTAAAATCTTGACGTAATTTCATGTTTTCTTTGAGCACAATTTGACGAGACTGATTAACAAAACTTCTGGTCGAATTTCTCTCTTTTTTCCGTAGTGAAGTACGAAAACGTTTTCCCAAAGTTATGAAACTTGTAAGTATTGTGATTTTATTTTTTAAAAAAAAGTAGATTAAATTTATATGTGTGTATGTGTTTAGGATGGAGTCGAATTACCGCCACCGATCAGTTTTGATTT
The DNA here is from genome assembly GCA_039776855.1 of Mylabris sibirica. Classification (NCBI taxonomy): domain Eukaryota; kingdom Metazoa; phylum Arthropoda; class Insecta; order Coleoptera; family Meloidae; genus Mylabris; species Mylabris sibirica. The sequence goes on along the minus strand of CM077842.1, from coordinate 8,727,844 downwards.
AGTTGAAGAAACAAAATTACCAACAAAACAACAAACATTTCTATGTAATCAAGATGGTGAAATAATTGTACGTCAATTTCTTGAACAATATTTTCAAATATTTGATACGGAAAATCGTCAACCATTAATACAAGCATATCATGAATCATCACAATATTCATTAACAATGTCTTATCGTTATGGACAACAAAAAGAGAAAAGTTGGTTGAATTGGTATATAAGTGAGAATCGTAATTTATTACGTTTAACTGATGTACAACGTCGTCATAAATTATTACGACAAGGACAAGTTGGTGTTGTATCATTTTTACAAGAGATGCCATTAACGAAACATGATATACATAGTTTTACTGTTGATCTCAGTCTATTTACGGTAATTAATATTAAAAAATTATACTTATTCAACATCTCCTTCAAATAGTCTAAAGCCCGACTTCTCGTCCCTTACTTAAACTCTACTTATTGTTAGACCTTGACTTAAATCAGTAGGTTTACGTATATTTGGCTGGATATCCGTCCTTGTACAGGCCCCATCTAAACGTTCGTAAATACGCGCTTAGGTAGATTTAAGCCAAGGTCTTTCTAAGGCGGGCTTAAGTAGCTGCCTAAGGCCCTGTCCTTCTCTCAGTTAGTCTTGTCTTAACACGACTTTACTTTAAATCAACCGAAACGTGGATTTACAGTCATTTGAGTAGAGAACTGTATGTAAACTTAAACGATTTAAGATAATGAAATTACTGTTTGAAGAGGAAGCGGGCCTGAATCAACTCAACATCAGTTTATAATTTTCTAATTAAATCTACAGGGTGTCCAACGGTATTTCACCCTACAGTTGGCCATACATTTGGTTACGTAGCGTCATAGATTAGTTCATATTTTATTACATTCGACGATGTGTTTTTCAAGCTGCCAAACAGAGCTACGAAAGGGGTGGCCAACTGCGTATTGAAATACTGTTATAAACTTTGTATTATTTTAGTGCTTCGAAGGGATGTTGGATGGAATTTTGTACGGTACTGGCGTGTACTTAAATTTTTAGTTAATATGAACAAGAGAATTGATACGATTTTCGTTCAGATTTTTCGCTTTTTAACTATTTTTGTTACTTAGCAATACCTTGGCTTAAATTGATCTAAGCGTGGATTTACAGATATTTAAATGTGGACCTGCACATAAACGGACCTTCAATCGAATACGTCGTGTGTAAATCTAGCGTCAGCTCGACTTAAGCTAAGGTCTTACTAAGATAAGCTAGACGAAAAGAAAAACTGGGCTTTAAATTTCACTTTCAGCTAATCTTTATTTTCATGTTTCTTCAAATTTCCAGTTTTTAAGAAATATCGCCACAAAATTCGTTACTAATTAAAGATTTTGAATCAAAACTAGTCTCGAGTGGATTTTCAATTAATTAGCCGTTTATATAAACGCCTAAAAGTACACCAGTACCGAGAATAATGAAATTAATTAATTAATACTATTTGAATTGCATTACAGTCACAAATGATTTGTTTATCAGTAACTGGAATGTTTAAAGAATTAAAAACTGGCCATAAAACACCACCAATACGTTATTTCTTCAGGACGTTAGTGATAGTACCGGCCGGTTCTGGATTTTGTATTGTGAACGAAATGGTGCACATTACTAATGCTACTGAAGAACAAGCTAAAGTATTTTTTTTATTTATATTAATCAATTAATTAAAATTATTTACTTATAAAACAAATTTTAGAATGCTTTTAAAGGTCCAGTCGAAGTGGCAGTACCATCACCACCACCACAACCAACACCAGCTTTATCCCCATTAGTAGTACCACCGATTGTTGATGTAAAACAAGAACCTGACGTTATTACAAAACAACAAATGGTACAAACAATGGCTGAACAATCAGGAATGAATATTGAATGGTCGACAAAGTACTATTATTTATTTATTTATTATTAATTAAAATATTATTAAATTCGATGGTATTTTAGGTGTTTATCAGAAACACAATGGGACTTTGCAAGAGCTGCTGCTATATTTGCTGATTTACATAAACAGGGCGTTATACCGGCTGAGGCTTTTGTCAAATAAATCGCCTGTAATAATTTTATATTCAAACAGAAAAAAAAAATAGGAGGGAATTAAAGTTTATAGATTGTGTTAATTTTTATATTGCAAGTTTGTAAATAGTGAATGTAACAAAACAAATAACCGACATAATAATAGTAATAGATAAAAAAATGTAAAAGATTTTTGACTTATTTTTTATAAAATAAATTTGGTGAAGAATTATAATTTTTTTTTTGTAATAAAGCAATATAAAAAATCACAAAATTAGATGAATTTACGAATTGTGAGAATTTTAACTATTTACAAGTTGGTATTTACTATTTTACAACAAATGATCGCTAATTTTATGTTTTAATATAAATTTACCTAAAGGGAAATTAGTGAGTTTCCCTAAATTTTCATTGAATTTCAGGCAGTATCATTTGTTCTATCTTCTCACTTAGTTTCTTCGAACGAAAGTTCGTCCCCTAGAATTTAATACAAAAAAAAATACGGTTTTTGTTGTGTAACAAAAAAATTGACAACTTACGTTATCGTCTTCTTATCAGTAGATTTATTTTCAGGTCTAGCCCGATTGAGCACTTTCAAAAATTCGGAAGTCTTAGCCCTCATCCGACTATGTATATAAGCTTTAGAACATTTAATATGATAATGTAAATAATGCCGAAACATATGTATTAAATTAATCGTATTATCTCTTGTATTTCGATTTGTATGCCTTGGAAATAATACAAATGTAACATAACCAACATTATTATCAACTTTGGCATCAGTATTTTGTAATTCTAATGGTGGTTCACGATGACTGAATAATACCGGTGGTGCTGTATGTGATGCACGTAAACCTTCTTTTAATTCTTGCATAAATACTTTACCAATAACAACATCATCTTCATCACGAAAACGTGTTGAAAATACAACAGTAACACGATCTGATTTCGCTTCAACATACATTGTTTCATCGTCACGATAATGGATAACGGCACGTTTTTGGCCTTCGTCGCCATTCTCTTGAAAATTAAAATATTTCTCAAATACTGATGCAAAACAATTACGTTTTAATAGACCGATCTTTTTTACAATTTCCGGCCAATCATCCGGTATGTTATCTAAATCGAATAATATGGAAATATTATAACCATCTTCGGCTGTTGTTAAAAATTGACCATATTCACGTTTTAATAATTCATCAGCACCGTGTTCTTGTAAATCTTTATAGAATTTTAACGAAATACTGATCTGAAATTTTTTATTAAAAAATTAATTGAGGTTAGGTTGCAATGTTGATGACATATGTATTGAGGTTATGAGTAATCCTGGGTGGATCTTATTATTCGGGTTTTTATCAAATAAAACTCACTCGAATTTTCGTCTTATCACCATTTAGATTAGATATATGATAAAGGACACCATCGAAATCCGATACGGTTATATCAATCGACTCGTTCTTCAACCTAGAAAAACACACGAAATTAATCAAAATTATCACAAATAAAATACAACAATAATAAACTAAATACAATAGAATTATTTATAAAGATTTACCAAAAAAATTGTTTACAACAACTCACCCGGCTTGTGCATTCTTAATTTTAACCGTTAATGTTTCCTCCACCACACGATTATTAATTTCCAACAAAATCATTGTGGTTTTAATTGAATTTTCGTGTTAAATCTAGATGGAAATCGACACAATTTTCCGGTTTTTCTCTATGAAAATCTCACCAAAAATATGATAAACTATAACCCTGATTAGACATGGGAGGTGCTTCCTGTCAAAATCTAACCGATCAAGCAGTTTACTGTAATTTCAAATTTAGTTCACCGATCATCCACTAGAGTTCGTACAACTTCCGCTTTATTTCAAAACAACAATAATAAACTTATAGCTAGGCTTGAAATTTAATTCTCTAAATTAAATACTAATTATGAAACATTTATAATTATAACACTTATTAAAATTTAAATAACAACAAGTGAGTCCTCTATCGGCTATATGCTAATACTGTCAGCGATGTTGCCAGATGTTGCAGTAGTTCATTGTTCATACAAAATCAGAGAATCTAGTGAACTCATAGATCTAGAATACATATATGGATAGCGCTTTCGTTGGTTTCATTTTTAACGTCTAGCGTAGTAACCATTTAGGCAACACATTAAATAACGCATACGAAAAAATTGAAGGTTTTATGTAAATTGATAAAAATAACATTGATTATAATTTAATGGCGACCAATACTTTTAATAGCATTTTTTCCAACAAAAATGCTTGTATCATTTAATGCTACTAACAAAAACACTAACGAGAAATTCCACATTATAAATTTACACAGCTAGACAAAGATGCCAAAATAAAACTACTGTCTTAATATAATCACTTCCTAGACGTTAAGCGGTCGATCATCATCTTTTTTTAATACTTTCGGCAAGGCAAAGATAGATAAACATTCTCTTGTCACTCTCTTCGTAGGTTTAAAAATGAACACGGGAGTAGGTGTGACATATATTTATCAAAGTATTGAAGTTTTTGGAATTCTTACTTAATTTTGAGTAACGGTTTTTACTATTATTTATCTGGCAAATGCTTCGAAAATACAGCAAAACCTCTCTTGTACGGACACATTCGGAGAAACTGTAAGTGTTAGCTTATGGAAGATGTTCAGCCATTGTACGTTTTCTCCTAAGAATGACATATTATACGGGAAATTAGAAAGCATCCGGTAATGAGAGGTGTTCGGTGATTGGAGGTGTCCGTTAAGAGAGGTTTTACTGTATTCAAAATCCAAAGCTCAACAATTTGTTGAAATATTTTGAGCACCAAAAACAGAACAGAACAGTACTACATTATTCAAATGCATGCTTATAATTTTTCATTTTATTGCGTTGGTTCACACGTTTCTTCATGGCCTATCAATGGTTGTTTCACTATTTCGGGACAAAGCGCTATCTCTAGATATACTAGATCTATATGTAAAGTCACCACAATGGATAAATGAAGGTAATCAAGTTCACTGCGAGAATTAGCGCCAATTTTAAAATAACAATCAGTTTTTCAATCGTGTGATAATTTGATAGAAAAAAAAAACACGAAATATTCAAAATCTTGAGTTAGTTTTCTGTAATTAAAGACACAATAGACGATTTTTTTAAAATATTGTAGCTTATACCCAATATAGTTCAACACTTATCGGCTTGATGTCGCCACTATCGATAGATGCTGGTAATCAAGTTCACTGCAATGTTGCGGCGCTAACTTTGAAATAACACTGGATATTACAATCGTGTAATAAATAATTAATAAACACTACCACCCCCAACCCTTATTTCAACACATAGAAAATAGTTTAAAACTAAAGTTGTGTAAATATAATTTGTATTTTGTTTTCTTTTGCACATATTAACCCTCATCACTGTCTGTTTCGATTAGGAGCATCCAGAAAAACTTGAAGAAAAATCATCAAATAAATTATTCATTTTTGGAAAATTAGAAAGTTAGGGGATGTTTTCTACGGATACGTACACGTATACTCTCTCTCTCTCTCTCTCTTTCTCTCTCTCTTTATATATATGTTATACGTAGATATTTACAGGTGGAATTAAATTAAAAATTAAGAATTTTTGCAACAAAAGAATCGTGTCAGATGTGGAAAGAGGGTGAGATTTTAAAATATAAAAGAGCCAAAAGGGGGTGAATAAAGCATGCCACACGCTATACATTGAATATATGCGATGGTGGTGTATTGTGCGAGTGAGATAGTGAGATATATGCGATACATAAAAAAAGAAAACATGACACAATTCTGTTGAATGTTGTCGTCTTCGACATTTTTTTTTTATTTTTCACAAACATTGTAACAGACTGACAAGTACATCAGTCAACATTTACTAGTTTTGATTGTATACACACACACGATTACAATCAAACAAATCAATCGATTTGTATGTTGTAGTTGTGGATTATTATTATTGTATTGATATGGTCGATTGGAGGACTATAAAGATATTGTGTTGATCTTAGCAGGCTTTTTTTAGGGTAGTTGTCGGATTGACGAACATCACAATAAGGGTTGTTGCGGGGGTAAGAAAGAGGTGGGTGGTTGCATTGAAAACAAACAAAACTATGCTTATACAAACTTTATCATATATGCACCGATGCTACAACTATTAATATTTGATAAAGTACACAGTTGTGAGTTGTAAGTATACAAACACACAATTATAGGGGTGATTTTTTTATCGTTGAGCAACAAAAAAATGCTGCTTTTTAAATTGTGTGTATTGGGGATGAAATCATTATAAATTTTCAATAAAAATCTCGACGATTTCAAGTATAACTTCTTTACTACTTCTTAAATAAGCGGTCGAAACACAGGGGCGGACTTAGACATGGTCTTTAACGGCAGCAGTCCAAGGTTAGAATCAATCAAAGGGCGACTTTGTCACTTTGTGGACAAAAGAATGAAAACAAATGAATAATAACATAGAGATTTCAGTCTTAAGGGAGATTTGTAAACGAAAAATTTGCTCGGGAGATGCTGCCATCTATTTGTTAATAGTCATAATTCTTCTCTTTTTCTCAATTGTGTCTTAAATGCAAGAAAATCGTTGAAAATATGTTGTTTACTAATTTTCACTTGTTTGAAAAGATTGCTTATGCTACTTTAGTGTTTGTTGAGGTGTTTGTTGCTCTGATACCCTAATGTAAAAATATTAGTAAAAATCTTACCGACAAAGATCAATTTTGTGATAGTCCTTGAGTCAGGTTTAGTCGTTTTACGTGTGTAATTTGTTGACAATAATCGCCACATTGTTGGAAAACGTGTTTTTGACCAATTTTCTGATAAACTACAAAGTTCTAATTTTGATAAAATGGTCTCCAAGGATCGTCCTACAGTTTGAAGCAGGACTTCAAGCCAGGATTTTGTCCGAAACGAAACCCATAGCTGAACCGAAAACAAAGCTTTTTTTCGGTTCAGGCATACCACTTAACGTCATCTTTTCTCTTTTTACCTTCTATTTTCTCCCTGCTTCGGGACTGCTTCAACAATAGGAGCTTAACACAAACTTGCAAGTAAGCCACACGAGATCAAAACTCCCGATTTAGACTATTTTGGCAGGGGTAAAAAGGTAGTTTCTACTATTATAAGGCATGCGTATTTTATCGTTAGTGCCCATTCCCAAGCTTGAGGAAGATATTTTGGGTTAAGGTGCCCTTATGCAAAAGTATAGTCTTTATGAACTGCAGTCCAGGATGCTAGTCAATCTGCGTCTAAAAACATAAAATAAAAACAATAAAAATTGAAATTAATAAACCAACATAACAATAAGGTGTGCCTTGTGTTGAATAAAATACACCTGCGTCAAATGCAGGACCTTTAATGTAATAATAATAAAAATTTTAACGAGAAAAATCGATTTTAAAAGTGCTTTTGTCAGTCTTAATCGTTTTACGTGTGTAGTTGTCTGGCAAAAATCTCGACATTGTCGGAAAAGAAACGTTTTTGACCGACTCCCAAATGAGCTACAAGGTTCTAATTTTGCCTAAATTAACTACAGAAACTTGGGCTAGTTGAATAGGCCTCCAAAAAATGTCAATTCAGGGCCCTCAAAGATAACGGTCCACTTCTGTTGAAACATTCCGATCGTAAATCCACCGTGAAACATCATTAAATTCAAAGCTAATGATGGATATTTTAACGAACAAGTAACGATAAACGTCCGTTATCTGATGTTGAATGTTGAACAAGTAGCAACTAATCAAGGGTATGTCTTTATTTAGATACGAACATCATTTTTTTTTCCATCACCGTCGCTGTCGTCTCTTCACAAAATCTTAACGACATGACAATTTTTTCTCATCACCATCATCATCATCATCATCATCATCTCGTCTCTCTCGCGATTTTAAGCAGAATTTAAAAGAAAATCATTACAATCTATCTTTATCTTTGTTCTGTTTGTTTTCACAGTAATTCTTATCTTATTTCACCCTGTTTTGCTCATTTAAACAACACTCTTTAGAAGAAAGACGAGGAGAAGGAGGTGGAGATTAACTGAATTAAGCGATTTAAAACAGACTTTTTCTTATGCATCCAGAGGGGTTGTGTATTTTTTTTTTTTGACTGATAATCCGGGACAAGGGTGGAAATTGTGTGTGTAATCCGTGCGAAAAACATCAAAGTAATCATCCGATTTTTGTATTCGAATTAATCGACAAATTTACTCAACAATTGAACTTAATTTAGATTATTCGACTAGAGATAAGAACGTATCTACCGTTGATTATCATCAATTAAGACGGTTGTAAGTTGTAGAGGTATAAGTACCGGAACCGGAAATTGGCATCGCTTCCGTTGATAACAATGATATTATCGATATTGTCGTGTGTTTGAGTAGATAGGGGGTGTTTTAAAGGGCTACTACTAGTGATAGTTGGGGGGGGTCTCAAAGCAATAAGCTAAATTCGCCCCTAATTCAATCAGAAAGTCCAGAGAAAGGTGGCCGTGCAGACAATGGACAATCGGAATGTCGCATCTGGGTTGGTTGTGTGTTCGTTGTTCCTTGACGATTCCCTTGTGGCAACCCCCCCCCCCCCCCCCGACTAGGGTCGATTTGTTCTGTTGTTAACTCGCCAACTTACAATTTGTAAAATTTCTTCAATTGTTATCGATAAAATATCATTAAGAAAAAATCACCCGGTGCATCCACCATTTCCCAACTATCATTCGTTGAGAAATTTTACCCTTATTTTTTTTTAAATTGTTATGATAATAGATCATGGTAAAAATTGCCCGGCGCATCCACCATTTTCAACATTTACTCGATAAATGTGGTTTCGTTCCAGAAATTCCACCGAATACATCTAGATTACACATGTCATTGAAAATTTCCACCCTTATTCCACTACCCCAACAAATTCTCCACGTGTTCGATGCAAAGCGCCAAATCTCTGGAGACTGTTGAACGTTTGCTGGCCGGAATACAAACGAAAAAAAAAATATAGATGACAAATTTCCACCTGCATAAAAACACCCACCATGGTAATGTTAAATTACAACATCGATTAGGATTAGTACACCCCTTTAACGTGTTAACTAGCCCCTATTTCGCACGTACTTGAATCTTAAAGTTGAAATTCTCGCTCATAGTTGGATTTTCTGTACGTTTTCTATTCTATTGTCGTGTCTCAATAACTTGCAATTTGTCACATAATATCGTAACGTTTACCCTCTCTATCTCTCTCTTTCTTTCTCTCCCGCACCCCCGCTCTCTAAACGTATTTCCGATATATTCACCCTAACGTTTTTGTATTTAAGCCGATAAGACGATGATGACGACGATGACGATACTTTATATGGAGAGGGATCGACAAGGGGGTGGTTCATCCTCTTTTATTCTTGTCATTATCAAAAACGTTGATGATAATGATGATTTTCGAATATATCTCCATCTTATTCTGTCACATTCATCGATATTTGACCGATTTCTTTGCTCTCGTTAATCTTTCCCTGTACTAAATTCTAATCTATGCTTAAAAGCTCTTTTGTTGTGTTTCAACCCTTTTGTTCGACGCGGATAACCTTTTCTCTAAAGTAAATGTTCTCTTTAACGTTACACATAGACATATATATCTATCTATCTTTGTCGCCCTTATTATTTAAAGGTGTCATTCGGAATAATTCCTTATGTATTTTGGAAAATGTCAGGCGATAATATTTGCACCCTATTTGCAAAAATCTCCATATTTGCTCCTTTATAATTTCTATACAATATAACTATATGTGTGTTAAAGAAGGATAGAGTGGGTTAAAGTTGGCCGATAAAAGGGATGCTAGAAAGCTAACCGCCCACCCTAGAAGAAACCGACAAAGTACGCCACAACGCCACCAACATACATCAGACAAAGTCCGATAATATTATCATCTAGAATTCACCCCTTATTATAGACAATGTGTTAGAATGAGATGGTTGTATTGTAAGGGGTGATGAGAGGGAAAAAACGAAAACCAACAACGACGCCAACAACGTCCTCATCATCTCCACCATCGTCGACAGTCTTTACGTGTTTCTTTCATCTATAAGAAATCACTAAACAAAGACAACACAATAGTTTCTTAAACATGTTGAATAGAGATATGTGTATATATATATATATATATATATATATATATATATATATGTTATATATGGGGAATTATTAAAAAAGGTCGGAAAAGACGTTTAGAAGTTGCGCGCGCTTATTTTAAGTTCTCTACCCCTTTGGTAAACCTCTAAGAAACGACGCTGGTTTGAGGGTAAAAATCCGGCGTCTTTCCTGGTTGGTGGCGGCGACAGCGGTGGCGGTCTACCTCAACACGCCCCGCCTACTTCACCCCCTTGGTAAACCACCCACAACTCAACGTACCCGCGACTTTGCAATTTTATACGATTTCTTCTTAATGCCAGAATAACACGCGACGCGAAAAGAACGACACTTATCACTAATAAACAAAACATTGGCGTACTAACAAACCACCAACCACCAACCACCACTACCACCCCATTATCAGTGATATTTGTGATAGATCAATAGAGAAATTATTAATTAATTTACATTGGATGTAAGTATTGCTACTTGAAAAAAAAATCCACCCTCGTTCTCTGATTATTGTCGATAACATTGTGATTAAGGGTGTGATAAGTTGTAATTAAAAATGCACGTTCTTATTTGAAATGTTTTAAAGTTTCAACCCTCAATAGATCACCCTTATAGTGCTATAGTAACAGGGGTGAGACTATTATTAGACAGTCACTGCACGTCTTTGGTCCAGTTAACTAAGGCATACAATAGTAATTTTAGGGGTTGTTACAAATCAGCTGATCTTCTGATTCATCAAAAGGGGAGGATTTCTATTTCGATTCTCTATTATTTTTGGATATTTTACATTTGATTTTTTTTTTGTTGCAGATTTGCCAACATTTACAGTGAAAGGGTGGTAGAGAAGAGATAGGAAAAAATAAAGCATACGAATGGGGTGGTAAAAAGAGTGATCGTTAATGGGACAAAGTGAGATGTACAGAGCGTAATTAGAAAAACATATCGTTGACTGGCGTTCGCGGGTGGTGTTAAAACCAGCCTCCCTGGTGGCACGGCACGACTATACAGTACGGGGTGAGAGCGTCGCGGGAAAACCCCCACGCGCACTTTTCCAGCTGTGGTCCACCGCGCCACATATCAAGCACCTACACATACACACACCCCTATAGAGGGAAATTTGTGATTTTTCATATCTCTCATTTGAATAGTCGCGTGCGTTACCTACCAGTGCTGTGGATTGGTTACAACCCTTAAAAAAAAAAATGTCTCGAAAATGATTCGTGATTGAACCATAATGGACATCAACTACCACCGTAATCATCGATTCAATTCAACGATAATCAGTTGACGGTGTTTATTATTTATTATTATGCATCTGGCTAGTGAGGTCAGTTCGACAACTGGGGGTGGTCATTATGACCGCAACAATTACGGTGGGAATCTAACGGCGGAAATGTTAGCCGAAAGAACGATTGATGGGCTATTGGCTGAACATCCGGGTGAACTTGTCCGCACTGGTAGCCCGCATGTGGTCTGTACAGTGTTACCACCCCATTGGCGGTCGAACAAGACATTACCGGTGGCGTTTAAAGTGGTCGCATTAGGCGATGTCGGTGATGGTACTGTTGTAACAGTTCGGGCCGGTAATGATGAAAATTATTGTGCTGAATTACGTAATTCAACGGCTGTTATGAAGAATCAAGTGGCGAAATTCAATGATTTACGTTTCGTCGGTCGCAGTGGACGGGGTAAGTTTTATATTATATCAACAAGTTTAATGCGAAAATCGACGAAATTTTGAATCATTTACCAAGCTGTCACCACGTTTGTAATATTATTGGAATAAGGGTGAAGGGTAGGTAAATGAGGGGGTGGGGTAACAACCGATACGTCATTATTTCCAACAACCCCTCTTTGCTAAATTGCAACAGTTTGGAATCAATTCGATTCTGATGATGTGAGAAACTGACAAAGACTAGTTGCGACAGGGTGGTGGAAACGAATCGAACGATTGTATTTGACAGATTTGACAAATGTCCAACAACGAAAAAATCATCCCTTAAAACACAAAAAGAAATAAAACAAAACAAAAGAATATTTGTTTCTTGAAAGCAAATCTCAATAAACACCCCAAAATTTTGCATTTCTTCCCTATTTGATTTTAATTCAATTTCATCTTCTACACCATCAAACCTGCAATTATTCACAATTATTTATTTTTTCGCGCATCAAATTTATAGTATTCGATATTTATATCTATTTATTTAATAACGAACAAACAAAATAGAACAATAAATAATAAAAATTCTCCAATATTTGTATGTTGTAATAAATTAAAAATAAATCCCCCAAATGCACTATTTTTTTTTGTTTGTTTTATTTCAAAAAACATCCCCAATCGGTGTAGCTGTTTCAAATCTAAAAACTATAACCATCAATCAAACTATCTATGAATCCTCTATAATGGTAGGGGTATTTAGCTAGATTACCTCCCCGTCGGCCGCCATCAATACACATAACCTACAATGATCAACAAAAAATGGCGGCCAATTTTGTTATTATTGTTCTATTTATTTATCAAATAGGTATACAAATTTTCTATTGTCTCTCTCTCAATTTACCGGCCATATTCATAGTTTGTATGTATATTTAACCGGATTTGATCAGTTGGTAATACTGGGCAGATACGGCCGGATGTCGATAAATCATTGGATTTACATTGTCGCCAACATAATTCATAGATTTAGAGAGAGAGTTGTTGAGAATTGGTGAATGGGTTAAATCGTTATTGCAAATAACTTAAATCCGTGTGCCGTTATGTTAGTGTATGTAGGATGTATTGGGGGTGAGTTTTTTTAATTAAAGATCGTTGAAGGGGAAATAATAAATTTGTTGTTCTTTTTTTTCTTGAAGTTTGTGTTAATTTTTTTTCTCCTTTTTGCCACTATTGTGGCGACGATCTTTTAATGTGGCTATATAACCGCCGTCTAGTTGGCGCCCGTCAGCCACCCTCTGTGTGTGTGTCTTTAGCATAATCCGTCGATTTTCTAGATCGTTAACATTTATGGCACTCTGTTTCGACTAATGTTATGTTAAATATTAAAATTTATTGTTATCCAACCCATTTTTTCCCCTTTCTTTTTGTTATAGGGAAAAGTTTCACATTAACGATTATTGTATCAACATCACCACCACAAATCGCCACGTACAGTAAAGCGATCAAAGTGACAGTGGATGGGCCACGTGAACCACGTTCGAAGACACGCCAACAGGGCTTCCACCATTTCCCATTTGGGGCACGACCTTTCGCACCGGATCCACTAAGCGGCACATTACCCTTCAAACTAAGCGGTAAGTCAATATCTATCCTTATCTCACCCAATTAGTCTCCATCTATCTATCTCTGTCACTGAATTATACAGAAAAGGCAAGTCGAAATTGGTACAAGCGTGAAAGTTGCCATTACTGTATATGGAGATTGATAGAAACATTGCAGTATGTACAATTATGTGCAAGGAAAAGGTGACGATAGTTGTGAGGCTGTGTAAGTCAGGTTAACGAGAAAGGTCCCCTCTTTCCTTCAAAATTGAGAAAGCTTGGTTTATACAACTAAAAGAACGGGTATTTGTCGTTCAAGAATCGTTACCTTCTCCATAGTTGTACAGCAATGTGCATGGAAAAGTTAACGATAGTTGTGAGCCTGTGTAAATCAGGCTCTCGAAGGAGCCTTTTAGAATATCTAGAAGGAAGATGTTCAAATAAAAATAGGCGGGAATAAGTGTGTTATCTTGTTTGTTTGCAGAGTCTTACATGGATTCACCCTCTTTCCTTAAAAATGTAGAAAGTTTGGTTTACACAACTAAAATAACGAATATTCCTCGCTCAAGAGTCGTCACTTTCTCCATGCACCTAATTGTCCACTTAAGTGTAGACAAATTAAATTATTCTTTGTGGGACTGTGTAAAACAGGCTTTTGAGGGCGGTCTTGATAACAGATCAGAATTTGGGAAGGGGGGGTGGTGGTGTCATTTTGGGTATTTATTTAAATATACAAATATTTTCTATAAATTCTTAACCTGACGAGAGAAAGCCTGACTCACACGAACGAAAAAACGTGATATTGTTATCTTTTATGTTCTCATAATAGTACTTCTATCTCATTTTCGGTGTTATTCCTTCTAATTGGCTTGTTTTTCTTGTTTAACTTATAGGAATCAGAATATATCCACTCACTATTCAACTCCTGTAATAGATACTTTTCTCCGTCTATTCAATGAATTTTAATGAGTGATAGATAGAGAAGGTACTATCCACCTTAATTCGCTCCTCTTCCTTCTAACACATGCTGAGAGTGAGATAGAGACATCTTACAATGTTTTGTACAGTTAAGTGCATGGAAAAGGTGACGACTGTTGAGTAAGAAATACCAATTCATTTAGTTGTGTAAGCCAAGCTTTTACCATCTTGGAGAATGATGGTGGGGGTCTATGTAAGATTTTGTAAATAAACAATTCTCTCTTAATAGTTTTGGTTGAAAATCGTTCTGTTCACTTGTGACCTACTAAAAATTGTGTCAATCTGACTTACACAGCCTCATATAATTATTTTCAAATTTTCCATTCGCCTATCTGTACAGTTAAGTGCAGAAAAATACTGCTATATTTTGTGGAGCTGTGTAAAACCGGCTTTTGAGGGCGGTCGCGACAATAGGTCAGAATTTGAGGAAAGAGATGTTCAATCAGAAGAAGAGGTGGGGTTATAGGTGCCATTTTGCATATGCACTCAAATATGAAAATACTTTCTATAAATTCTTAACCTGATGAGAGAAACAGTTTGACTTACACGAAACGAAAAAATTGATATTCCTTGCTTAAGACTTGGTATATTTTATATGCTCGAAATAGTATTTCTATCTCATTTTTGGCGAGTTCCTCTTCCTTCTTACACATGCTGAGAGTGAGATAGATACATTCCGCAATGTTTGTACAATTAGATATATGGAAAAGGTAACGACTCTTGAGCGAGAAATATCCGTTCTTTTAGTTGTGTAAGTCAGGCTTCCACCATTTTAAAGAATGAATGTGGTGGTGGGGGCAGAAAATCTTTCAGTTTCAATTGTGACCTGCAAGAAATTCTGAAGACCACCCTCATCAACCTGACTCACACAGCCTCATAACTACCGTCACCTTTTCCATGCATCTAGCTGTACATAAAAGCGGTTCAGATAAAGAAGTGCGTCTGGTTACAGAATACGACCCGTTCCTACTTGATCCTATCAGATTTATTATCAATAAAACAATTTTACTATTACTGATTGTATCCAAGTAAAATCATCAAAATTTATTAATAGATAAAGGGATGTATTTAGAATAAATTGATGTTAGGGTGGTAGCTTAACCGATCAACCCCCACTTTAAAATTTACCGACAGGGCCATATAAGGGATGCTTTAAAATAAGTGACACATTACTGTCTCTAATAATAATAATAATAATAGATAGAGATAGAATTAGATAGATAGGTAATAAGTAACTACCCTCATGCACCAATAGTTCAAGTATATAACGTATCCCATTAATTACATTAGTTAATTATCAATTAAAGTCACAACTGAATCGTCCTAATTAGTGCCATAATTACTTGAACGACAGTAATCAAGATTGGAAGACATATATGAATCTATCTCTAATTTAAATAAAGATAGAATTATGTTTATAATTTTTGTAGAATTGCGCCATCTATCCGTCAATATTAAAAACAAACACTTTATACTTATGTCGTGGAATGACCTATAAGAAACTTGTAAATTAATCGATTATTTGGGGGTGTTTTAAAAGATACCCTAATTGTTTATCTTATATTTTTTGAATTGAAATACGTTACCGTTTTATGAATTATTGATTTCTCCCTATCGCTCAACCCTTCCTGTATGTGCCACTAATTTCCATTTTAACCATCATGTTAATTGTGCAATACTCTACTAGGTGGCGTTTAAATTCTGATTTGATATCAAACAATTCAATCAAATTTCGATTATACTCCAATTTAAGGGTTGATGTAGATATTTTAAAAATTCTATAAGGGTGTAATTTTGCGTTGATATACGACAAAAATATGACGAAACTTTAGGGTGGTAGAATGTCGTCCCCAGATATTTGCAAGTGTCAGTTGTCGTCGTACAAAGTTTCCTTGCATCATCCCCTTTTGTTGTTGTTGTTGTTACACCCTCGTCGTCAAGATATCAACATCTCATGAGATATCCAAATCGTGCAACAGAAGGCGAGACTATAACTCAATTATAGACTTTCACACTTGTCCCTTATACCCACCACCTACTACCCCTAATTCAAGTATAAATTTTCTTAGAAAAATTCCACTAATTATTTTGTTATCGTATCGGATATCCGCCACCCTCTTTGTGTTCTTTCAGCTAAAATAACCGACTAATTCCCGGAAAAAGTCACCAGCTTAGTTGTAGAAAGAAAGTAAATACGGCAATTTAAAAGCGCTCAAGGGTGGTGGAAGCGAATTAAAAGTAGCCCTTAAAGATAAACCAGCCGACTTTCGGATTTCTTCGAATTGAGTTGTTGTTAGAGATGTATTGGGGGTTGGGAGTGTTAAAAAAACATCCCTTACGCAACTGTAGAGAGATGGACAAAATTTTTGTAAGGGCAGTGTGTTAACATTATTAGTGTGGGGTAGAAGAAAGAGATAGTCTGGATGGATTTTTACGAAGACTTCGAATAGATCTAATGCCCGGGTTGATTGCTGCCGTAGTAATGAAGGGATGGGGATGACATTTATCTTGGAAGGGTTTAGCTTAGGTGTTGGCCCAACGATTATTCAAACCCTTTAAAATAGGAGCGAAGACTAATGCACCGGCTTGATGGTATTAAATAGGATATTGTGCTGAAATGCTACCGCTTCGTTTATTATCGACCAATATCGATGTTATTCAACCCCTTTAAATAATTAAAATAATTGATTATCGAATATTTTGATGGAATTTTTATGAAAAACACAATGTTATTTTTTAGGATATTTTTGAAAATCAACAAGAAAATTGATGGAATTTCCCTGTTCTTGTTGTTGTCTTTAGTCTGTTTTAAGAGAGGGTTGAATCCAGTTTGTATACAGCGAATATATTAACGAAATGGCGGGGTTAAGTCGGGCGATGATGGCCTATTTCGTGTAAGATCTTAGTGTTCTTTTAAGACGTGGATAAATCGACGGTATTAATCTGGCGAAAAGTGTCTTTATCGCGCCCCATTAAAATTCTCAACCCTCTATCATTATTACAGGACAACAATTTAATTATTCTTTGTAATCAATGAATGTATTTGATATAAAAAAATAAACTCGGTGAAGATGTGTTAGATAGTATCGGCCGGGTCGTGGGGAGATTGTTAAGTTACCACCATCGCCACCACCACCACCACCACCAGCGTGCGCTAGCAATATGATATTATAGTCGGCCAGTTGTATAATGCTGTAGAATCTTCTATTCTATCTAGGTAATGGGGTAAAGGGTTGATCCCAAGACGCTTGAATAGTGGGCGGGACCACCTCAGACCTCATTGGTGCGCCGCAGGACTGCTGCCTAACCTTTTAGTATCAAGATCTATACCGAGATCCTGGCCGCCGTCAGCTCCCTGGATTCCCAGTTTCACACACACACACACACACACACACACACACACACACACACACACACACACATACACATAAATAGCAAGACACGTATACATTCAGTGGCGGACTAGCCTAACTGGCGATCGCTTGATGGGCCCAACTAATAAAATATTGATGTTTTCTTGATGCTCAATTTAGATATGCTTAAAAGGTGTTCGACCCTTAAACATAATTTTTCACTACCTCTTCCCATCTTTTAATCCAATGGATAGTTTTTTTTTGTAAAAGTTTTATAAATTTCACAATTAAGCTTAGGACTATGAACTTTCTTTAGATTGTCGCGCGACTATCGTCAACACACACCATGGACGTACGTGACTCTTGTTACTTACTACAAATGCAATTACAATTAGAATAAATGAATAATCTATCAACTACTAAAAAGTGGAGGGAAAGAGGGTAAATATCAGCTACAATGGACAATTTTTTTTTGTACGTCACGTGGCCTTACTTTATTAACCATGTTGACCCATGATAGTATTACAAGTATAAGAAATAAACTTATAACTGCGTTGAGAGATCGAGTTGTAACTGTATGATAGCGCTCACATATGTTGTAGTACTAGACAGTGACGTCAGAGCTACCGTAGTGGTCTCTTTTTTATGCTCATAATAGTACAAAATAAGTACAGTAAAACCTATCCTATGCAAAAATATGAGGGGGAAATCAAAAGTGTCTGCTAAGGGAGGTTTTACGGTAATAATAAGATGATAGGGATTTTACCTGAAAGAAGTGAAACATTGTCAAATTAACTTCTATAGCTCAATACCATGGAAATCCGAGATGTGTTGTACTGCCAACCGCATTCTTACTAAATCTCATTACATTATGTGGGTTAGTATTTATCCAGCGGTTATCAAACAATGTTTCAAAATATTTCCTCTTTGACCCTTCAAAATATATCCTTGAGATTTCACTCTCAATTTAATTCAATCCAATCCAATGTATAGCCGCTCTTTCTCCTTCTCTCTACGTTATATCTTTCTTCTCTTTTATGTAACGAAATGTGCATAATCAGCGTGACGCGTCCTTGAGATTCCACTGTCAATTCAATTCAATCCAATGTATAGCTCTCTTTCTCATTATCTTTACATTATATCTTTCTTCTCTTTTATGTAACGAAATGTGCATAAAAGCGTGACGCGTCCTTGAGATTTCACGGTCAATTCTCATCCAATTATCGATTATCGAATCGCTGTCTAAGAAGTTTCACTTCAAAAATGTGGGCCTTTGAGACCACTGCGTACACCCAATCCAAATGTGTTTCTCTTTTAATAATTTCAGTATTTTCTTCTTAATTTCAGGAATTGCCCACCATCTGGCCGGATTGCCGGTCCCACCGTCCGACTGGCCGATTTTGAGCGGTCGCCATCCGTACCCACCTGGTTCTTTTGTACCGCACCACCATTCAACATTCCCTCATCATATGCTGGCAGCTCTTGACCGTCCAATTAATACATCACCACGAATTGCTAGCGGTAATATCAATTGATTACAAAAAAAGCAAACAACCCTTATAAATATTAAATGAAAATTCCAGAACCTACATCATCATCATCAACAACAATAACAACAACAACAACTACAACAACAACTTTAGGTCCAATTTCGATAAATTGCACCACAACAACCGCCCACAGTACAACATCACCGAAAACATCCCCAAATCAAGTTGGTTTATTGCAAACAACAAGTGCACCACCATCACCACCAATTGGTGATGATGATATCTCGGTGACAGCATCGCCGACGCCGTCCCCTCAGCCACCGCCAGCATTTCCTGGAGCTCCACCACCGTTAGCACCACCACCACCACCACCGCCTCCACCACCACTACCACCGCCGCCATTACAAAACAACCATTTATTCAACAATGCACTTGCTGCTAGTTTATTCTTAAACACACCCCTATTACCGCCACCTAATCAATGGTTTTATTCTCAATTCTATCAGCACGATTGGTCTTGGATGAATTTGAGACAGCATTCGTTGTTGCCGCGACAGCCGCCGCCGCCGCCGTCGTCACAATCATCACCGCATGAAATCAACCAGAATCCTGATAGTTCCAGTAATGCATTCGATGAGAATAAAGATGAGAACGGTGAGGAGAATGGACAAGAGAAACGTATTGTTGACGATAAGAAGTGTGTTAAAGATGAAATTGGGATGAATTTATCGTTGAATCGGTGTAGAAAAGCAGCGATTACGCTAGTGAAACAGAAAAATGAAGTTAGTAGTAGCGAGAAGGAGCATTTGAAATGCAATCGATTATCGGACGTCTGGAGACCGTATTAGAAACTTTTGTAAATAATTGAGAAAAACTACCAAAATAATACCGGCTAAGGGACGGTTTTTCTACCTCTACTTAAGCTCACCTTAATCCCCACATACACACCACGATAAATCTGTACAGTTCTTTTATTTCGATTTTCCGTAAAGTTGAAGACTGTACAGTATTATCGGTCTAACCAGATCAAGATATAATCGCGGAGTATAACTGTGCAGATAAATCGGTCTGTAGGGCGTTGTGAGGAATATCGGTCAGGGGGTTAGTGTACACACACTCTAAGATTTAAAATAAGTGTAGTGGGGGAAATAAGGCTTCGCTGTCTGGTAGACGTACTGAACCGATTTTCCTTCAGGCGAAGGGTATTCAAATCGAATCCGGAAACTGTACAGATTTATCGCATCGGTTTTTCTACCTCTACTTAAGCTCACCTTAATCCCCACATACACACCACGATAAATCTGTACAGTTCTTTTATTTCGATTTTCCGTAAAGTAGAAGACTGTACAGTATTATCGGTCTAACCAGATCAAGATATAATCGCGGAGTATAACTGTGCAGATAAATCGGTCTGTAGGGCGTTGTGAGGAATATCGGTCAGGGGGTTAGTGTACACACACTCTAAGATTTAAAATAAGTGTAGTGGGGGAAATAAGGCTTCGCTGTCTGGTAGACGTACTGAACCGATTTTCCTTCAGGCGAAGGGTATTCAAATCGAATCCGGAAACTGTACAGATTTATCGCATCGATTTTTCTATCTCTATTTAAGCTCATCTTAAGCCCCACAAACACACAACCAGAAATCTGTACAGTTCTTTTATTTCGATTTTCCGTAAAGTAGAAGACTGTACAGTATTATCGGTCTAACACGATCACAAGATACAATCGCACAGTATAAACTGTGCAGATAAATCGGTCTGTGTGTAGGGCGTTATGAGGAATATCGGTCAGGGGGTTAGTGTACACACACTCTAAGATTTCAAATAAGTGTCGTGGGGGAAATAAGGCTTCGCTGTCTGGTCGACGTACTGAACCGATTTCCCTTCAGGCGAAGGGTATTCAAATCGAATCCGGAAACTGTACAGATTTATCGCATCGATTTTTCTACCTCTACTTAAGCTCACCTTAATCCCCACATACACACCACGATAAATCTGTACAGTTCTTTTATTTCGATTTTCCGTAAAGTAGAAGACTGTACAGTATTATCGGTCTAACCAGATCAAGATATAATCGCGGAGTATAACTGTGCAGATAAATCGGTCTGTGTGTAGGGCGTTGTGAGGAATATCGGTCAGGGGGTTAGTGTACACACACTCTAAGATTTAAAATAAGTGTAGTGGGGGAAATAAGGCTTCGCTGTCTGGTAGACGTAGTGAACCGATTTTCCTTCAGGCGAAGGGTATTCAAATCGAATCCGGAAACTGTATAGATTTATCGCATCGATTTTTCTACCTCTATTTAAGCTCATCTTAAGCCCCACAAACACACAACCAGAAATCTGTACAGTTCTTTTATTTCGATTTTCCGTAAGGTAGAAGACTGTACAGTATTATCGGTTAAAACAGATTACAAAATACAATCGCACAGTATAAACTGTGCAGATAAATCGGTCTGTGTGTAGGGCGTTGTGTGGAATATCGGTCAGGGGGTTAGTGTACACACACTCTAAGATTTAGAATAAGTGTGGTGGGGGAAATAAGGCTTCGCTGTCTGGTAGACGTACTGAACCGATTTTCCTTCAGGCAAATCGAATCCGGAAACTGCACAGTTTTATCGTATTGATTAATCGTTGGCTTAAGTCGAAGTAAAGGTAGGCTTACACACTTTTAGGTCCATGTACAGGTCCACACCTAAATGTCTGTAAAATCAGGTCTTGCTAAGTCTGGCTTAAGTAGGGGAAGAAACGCCGAGTTTAAGCTGTAATATTAAAGTAGGTCGTACGAATTGATCATCATTCTCTCTCTTTTTGAATTGTATATAATTGATTTAATAAATAAATGTAATTTTGTTTGTAAATATTTAATAAATTGTTGTACAAATTATGATTTTTCTTAATTAAAGTTCGACAGACGATATGACAAGTGAACAAATTACCCAAACTTAAATCCTGTCAGATAATTCAGGGGTTGGTGGTGGTGGTGGTTCTTGATGCTGCTAATCAAGAAATTGAAGTTTCAATAAAAGTGATCATTAATTTTCAGTTTTCGTTGGGGTGTCTTATGTCTTACACACAACCAAAGTCTAGCCGATACCAAATCTACCCTCATCCCCTTCTTGAACATCATTAGGAATTTAATCATTTTTCTCCTAGTATTGTTATCTCGACCGTTGTCGTCATCGTCTTTATATTCAGTTGGACTTTTACAGATCAGTGCTTCTAATGATATTTAGAAGCATCTGTGCGACATCAACTTTACGTTTCACAGAACACCTCTATGGCAACCACCTTTCACCTCGCCAGATCACCTAGGTGACGTCATCGGCACAATATAATGATCAGTGGTGGAAAAACCGCCTCCCCTTCAAGTTTATGTATGTGTGTTTGTGTGTATGTATTGCAATTATAGAGGGTTGGTCTCTAATACACATCATTATAAAATTGAATTCGAACAAAATTTTCTTGTAATTTTTCTCGTCGTATTAAAGGGCGAGAAACAGGCAATTTACGCTCGATTTTAGCGTTTCAACCCTTCTGTTTTTTTTGTTTTAAACATTCATACAAATGCACCTACCCTTTAAAAATAATAGAAACGGCGACAATACTCGTGGAATAAGAGAGCAAGTTGGAAATCGTCGAGGGAAACTGGAGACAATTTGAAACACTTTGAATAATTGCTTCTATTGTTTGTTTGTATATGTTTTTAAAGCCTTGTACTTACTAGATCAGTTGAGTATATAGTGTAGGCGAGGCTTTATGAACGGACATAGAGGCTCTTTTGTTTCTTTTTGTTAATAATAAATCTTAGCTGACTTCAAGTGAGCGTCTCTGATAATTCACCACAAAAGTGCTACTTTTGCGTGTGCCGCTCAACTTTCATCTAGTTCAATTTGTAACATCGCTGTCCTAAATTTTGCCCCAAAATCCGTCCTTAAATTATCAGAGGGGAACTAGAGATAATTTGAAATACTTTGAATAATTACCTCTATTGTTTGTTTGTATATTTTTAAAGCCTTGTACTTACTAGATCAGTCGAAAATATAGTGTGAGCAAGGCTTTACATATCATTTATGAACGGACATAGAGGCTCTTTTGTTTCTTTTTGTTCCTAATAAATCTTAGCTGACTTCAAGTGAGCGTCTCTGATAATTCACCACAAAAGTGCCACTTTTGCGTGTGCCGCTCAACTTTCATCTAGTTCAAGTTGTAACATCGCTGTCCTAAATTTTGCCCCAAAATCCGTCCTTAAATTATCAGAGGGGAACTAGAGACAATTTGAAATACTTTGAATAATTACCTCTATTGTTTGTTTATATATTTTTAAAGCCTTGTATTTACTAGATCAGTCGAAAATATAGTGTGAGCAAGGCTTTACATATCATTTATGAACGGACATAGAGGCTCTTTTGTTTCTTTTTGTTCCTAATAAATCTTAGCTGACTTCAAGTGAGCGTCTCTGATAATTCACCACAAAAGTGCCACTTTTGCGTGTGCCGCTCAACTTTCATCTAGTTCAAGTTGTAACATCGCTGCCCTAAATTTTACCCCAAAATCCGTCCTTAAGTTATCAGAGGGAAACTAGAGACAATTTGAAATACTTTGAATAATTACCTCTATTGTTTGTTTGTATATTTTTAAAGCCTTGTACTTACTAGATCAGTCGAAAATATAGTGTGAGCAAGGCTTTACATATCATTTATGAACGGGCATAGAGGCTCTTTTGTTTCTTTTTGTTCCTAATAAATCTTAGCTGACTTCAAGTGAGCGTCTCTGATAATTCACCACAAAAGTGCCACTTTTGCGTGTGCCGCTCAACTTTCATCTAGTTCAAGTTGTAACATCGCTGTCCTAAATTTTGCCCAAAAATCCGTCCTTAAGTTATCAGAGGGAAACTAGAGACAATTTGAAATACTTTGAATAATTACCTCTATTGTTTGTTTATATAGGTTTTTAAAGCCTTGTACTTACTAGATCAGTCGAAAATATAGTGTGGGCGAGGCTTTACATATCATAGACAGTAACTTATTATACACTACAATTTATGGTTTATCTTCTATATGGGACGACTATGGATTGCCCATAAGGAAGTGATTTTGTACTACAGTAGACCGACCTAGTTGTAACATCGTGAGGTTATATTGATGTTCTCATTAGCTAACTATATTTAAGTGAGCGTCAATGATAGTTCACTGCAAAAGTGACAATTTTTTATGTGCCGCTCACCTTTCATCTAGTTTATGTTGTAACATCGCTGCCCTAAATTTTACCCCAAAATCCGTCCTTAAGTTATCAGAGGGAAACTAGAGACAATTTGAAATACTTTGAATAATTACCTCTATTGTTTGTTTATATAGGTTTTTAAAGCCTTGTACTTACTAGATCAGTCGAAAATATAGTGTGGGCGAGGCTTTACATATCATTTATGAACGGACATAGAGGCTCTTTTGTTTCTTTATGTTAATAAGAAATCTTAATAAAAATATTTGTCAAAAATGTATTTTTAAACAGTAGTTTACTATGCCCTAGCTTTTTTGTTTATCTTCCATAAGGGACGCCTATGGATTACCCACAAGGACCCGATTTTGTACTAAGATCGACCTAGTTGTAAGATCGTGAGGGTATATTGATGCTCTCTATATAGCGTCTCTGATAATTCACCACAAAAGTGTCACTTTTGCGTGTGCCGCTTAACGTTCATCTAGTTCAAGTTGTAACGCCGCTGCCCTAAATTTTGCCCAAAAATTCGTTCCTAACTTATTAGAGAAAAAATGTAGACAATTTGAAACACTTTGAATAATTGCTTCTATTGTTTGTATATGTTTCTAAAGCCTTATTCTCACTAGATCAGTCAAGTATACAGTATAGATGAGGCTTTACTTATCATTAATAAGCGAATTTTGAGACTCCTAGTTGCGTGACAATAACCATTGGCGTAGTTGGTCGTTCTAGATTATACCTAGACACTATTAGTGACATTATTTTGGTTAATATCCATTGTTTCTTTGTTAATAGTGACTCTCGAAGCAAGCAACAATAATTTATTGTACCTTAGACTGTGCCATAGACGTTTTTATATCTTCCACATGGGACGCCTATGGATTACCCACAGGGAAATGATTTTATACTACAATAGACCGACCTATTTATCGTTGTGACATCGTGAGGTTATAATGATGCTACGATTTCCTGATTATATTTAGGTGAGCGTTTCAAATAATTCACTGTAAAGCGCTACTTTTGCATGTGCCGCTCAACTCTCATCTAGTCCGAGTTGCAACATCACTGCCCTAAATTTTATCCGAAAATCCGTTCTTAACTTATTAGAAGGAAACTAGAGACAATTTGAAACACTTTGAATAATTACTTCTATTGTTTCTTTGTATATGTTTCTAAAGGTTTGTACTCACTAGATCTGTCGAGTATACAGTGAGGACGAAGCTTTACTTATTATTGCATATAAGGAACTGATTTTGTGCCACTACCACTATGTACCGCCGTACTTGTTGTGACATTGTGATTTTATTGTTACTATGATTCGCTGACTATAGTCAAGTAAGCGTCCAGGATAATTCATTGTAAATGCGCAACAATTACGTGTGCCGCTCAACTTTCATCTAGTACGAGTTGTAATGTCACTGCCCTAAATTTTACCCCAAAATCCGTTACTTATCATTTTTTCGCCGAACCAACCCCTAAATCGTTAAGTTATTGTTAACTGGAAATTTCTCATTATCAGCCTATATACAGCAACGTCGACGCTTCAATACGCCCAGTACATACACAATGTTAGACTGTGATTGAACACTCGCCATCAATCAGATTGATAACAAGAGGAAGTGACGCCGACCATACACACCTATATAACAACAACAACAACATTGTAAACAACACAAAAGATCGCGTCTTGATGGATGAATCCCTCTACAACCACCTATATATATACAGAATCATTCCTCTTATCACTAACTATTGTTGATAACACGATAAATCATTGTCGAAAGTTACCCTTATCAATATTCACCAACAGCCAAATCAATAAAGTGAAGAACGTAATCGAGACTTATTCATTATTAATAATAATAAGGGATGACTTTTCTCCATCTTTGTGTTTTTCTAATTGCAGTATATTCCACCCTCTTTCTATTTACAGGAATGGGGGGCAAGTCCATGAGTATCCACTTAAAAATCCTCGATGATTATTATTAATTAATGAATTATGGACGAGATGGAAACTCGCCCTTTGAGTAATTAACATAAACAACCCTGGTGTGTTTCTTTACTACTATAATAATTATTAGATTTTTTTTTTAAATTAGACGGACAGGAAGCCGTATATTAGACACAAGCTAGTCATTATCAACCCTTAAATAGAAACTTGAGAATCGATAAAATTTTATAACGTCTCATTTCGAAAATAGTTTTCTTGTGGAATTACTGTATTTTTAACCAATTTAAGTCATATACATGTCGAAATTTCCATTTAAAAAGGCCCACAATCATGGAAATTAGTCGATAATACACCTGTTAATGACCAAGGGGGTCGTTAAATTTTATTGTCGACATTCTAAAGCGCGCCCCATAAAGAACCCGACAGAATTATGAGGGATGAACGCATATTTTCTTACGTTTTTTTCTCCTATCCATATCAGTTAATTATCACATTGTTTCTTTTATGTTATCATTTATATTATCAATATGTACGAGAGAGAGATGGCGATAGTTTCCATTAGCAAATTACAATCCGTCTATATACATATATTGTAGTTTGATTTAGGGGTTTGTAACACTTTTTCCTCTCTGTCTTCCACTGAAATTAAAATTAATGTATCGGAATGAGATGGCTAATACCGATTTACAGGATTATTAAGTTAGCTATATAGAATTTCGCATCAGTGTTGCCAACTGTAATATAGATTGTAATAAATAAAATTGGTTATGTTGATGGTGAGCCGCTAACTACCCCGCTAATTTGTTTGTTTTTCCATCGCCAACTTTTATATTAAAATCGACTGTTGTTTTCTGTATGTTTGTCTATACGCAATCACAAACAAACAAAAGGGGATGATTCAGGATTGCTCAATTTTTTTTTTTTATTTGGTTTAAAGAAATACGGAAAAAATTCCCTTGAACTTGACAAATTCGGTTTGCATTCCAACTCGGAATTTCTGCATGACTTGTCCGGAATACTGTGGGTGGCCGATGATATTTATCATCCCTTACAACCCCCGCAATTCTCAAAGAAATCAAATTGTACCCTGCAGGAGAACTAGCTATAATTATTGTCCGTTTTTGTCTATTTTATAAATTGTACAGTTTGTAAATTTTCACGAAAGATAAAGCAGAAAAATTAACGAAAAGACGGGGGTGACATTTCCTGTAAAAATAAATTGTCGCCCAATGGTAGTGGTGAGAATTCCTAACTTTCTGTGTTACAGTGGTTGCAATAATAATAATAAAAGTAATACGTTTTTTTTTGCGTTTCTCGTTTCGAAGGGTAGAAAGATGGCGGGTTGGGAAATTCGACCCTTATAATGTATTTTCCGATCGTCTTGGGGGTCAGTTGTTTGGTAAAGAAATGACCGGGCACTCGATCTTGTATACTCCAACTACTACCAGCCAATCAGTCTACCGATTCCGTTTTCAATATACATTAGAATGTTTGATGATTGTATTTAAAATACTGATAGTATAGTCACAGTCTTAGTTAGGGTATATAACCGTACAAACAACTATACTTTAAGAGAAGTTGGGATTATTTGTTATTTGGAAATTTGATTTGCCGCATTATCGACCACGACCGAATTTCGACGATAAAACTGTCTCCAAGAAAATTATCATCATCCCCCACATATCCACCTACCACTATCACTCTCTCACTCTCGCTTTAGACCTAGCAAATAAACCATCCGAGGAAGAATGTGCCAATTTTCATAATTTTCGACATACAGACCTTTTTACCAGGTAGCACCCCATTAATTACTGAGCGATTTGAAAAATAATTCAAGGATATGTGAGGTAGTCCCAGATGAACATTTTACCCAAATTAGAACCTCGTAGCTCATTTGGAAGTTGGTCAAAAATGCTTTTATGACATTTTTGTTTTTCTCAACTGTACCTTGAAAAAAAAACTTAAAAAAAAAAGAATGAATTTAGTGTGAGTAACCTTCTTTATTGCTCACTTATTCTGATTCTCCTTAATGTATCAAATGACTAGGATTTTCCTTAAAAAACAACATCAATTTAAAAAAAATTCGGCGATAAGACTGTCTACAAGAAAATCATCATCCCCCACATATCCACCTACCACTATCACTCTCTCACTCTCGCTCAAAACCTAGCAAATAAACCACCCGAGAGAGAAACTGTCGATTTTCATAATTTTTGACATACACACCTTTTTACCAGGTAGCACCCCATTAATTACCGAGCGATTTGAAAAATAATTCAAGGATCTGTGAAGTAGTCCCTGATGAACATTTTACCAAAATTAGAATCTTGTAGCTTATTTGGAAGTTGGTCAAAAATACTTTTATCCCACAATGTCGCAATTTTTGTCAAACAAATACACACATAAAACGACTAAGACTGATACATAAGCCCATATAAAATTGACTTTTTTGTGTTTTTTCTCAACCTTACATTGAAAAATTAAAAAAAACCGGTGGTATAGATCGATTGTTCAAAAAAAAAGCACGAATGAATTTAGTGTGAGTAACCTTCTCTATTGCTTACTTATTCTGATTCTCTTTAATGTATCAAACATTGGAGGTCTAAGCTCCCGATTTTGATAACTTTTCACCAGGTAGCACTGTTTTTATGACAACCCCTATTGAATGACGAGCCATTTGATAAATAATTGAAGGATTTGTGAGGTAGTCCCCGATGAACATTTTACCAAAATTAGAACCTCGTAGCTCATTTGGAAGTTGGTCAAAAACGCTTTTATCCCACAATGTTATGATTTTTGTCAACCAAATACACACGTAAAACTACTAAGACTGCCTCAAGACCCCTCATAAAGTTGATTTTTCTGGGTAAGACTTTTACTATTTTGACATTAAAGGGAATCAGAATAAGAGCAGTATATACTGAATTAACATAAGCAGGTGAAAAATACACAGAGAAAGTTATTTTTTTTAAGATACAGTTAAGAAAAGCCTTACATAACAATTTTATGAGAATATGACTCACAATCAGTCTTAGTCGTTTTACGTGTGTGGTTGGTTGGTGAAAATTAATGACATCAAACATGCTCCAACTCATTCCTCTGTAATTGCGAATTTCCACAAATTTGTCCAAAACAGAAATGTTTCTACATTATGAAAATCAAGCGAGAAATAGTCTCTTTTAAAGCATTGATGAGAATGTGCACTTTATTCAATACAAGGCACCCGTTATCGCCCCACCCCCCCAATAATTGACATACAATTTGAAAAATAATTCAAAGATTTGTGGGGTAGTCCCTGGTGAACATTTTAGCAAAATTAGAACCTCTTAGCTCATTTGGAAATTGGTGAAAAACATTTTCCCCTGCGATTTTTGTAAACCAACTACACACATAAAACGACTAAGACTGACTCATAATTTTTTTTTCTGAATGAATCTAGTGTTAGTAATCTTCTTTATTGATTACTTATTCTGTAAAAGTCATTAGCACACATCTTTTGTTTATACATCAAGTGCCAAGGATTTTCATTAAAAAAAAAACAACACCAAATTAAAGTGAACGTTTGTACCCCATCAAGTAGTAAACAGCTGATGGAGGCAATTGCACTTTCATTAATTTTTTTCTATAGAAGATGAGTCATTTTTAGTCGTTTTATGTGTTCATTTGGTTGGTAATAATTGAGGCTTTTCCGAAATGAGTGCTTTTTAACCGACGTCCAAATGAGCTACGAAGTTCTCATTTTGCTAAAATAATCTTTAGGAACTCATCAACAAATCCTTGAATTATTTTTTAAGTCATTCGGCAATTAAAGGGGGTTATTCTTTGGTAAAAAGATTTGTATAGATAGTTTATACCATTCTAAGGGATGCAAGTCTTATTATTCATGGCCAGGTTCAAATTTAAGGGAGAAAATGTTTTTTCCTACGATTGAACAGAAATCGCTCGATTGCTATAAAGTGTGATTTTTTTCTTAACAATGAGAACAGCAAGACGGGAAAATACCTTTCGACACTAGTGCAGAAAATAACTTTTTTAGTTAAAAAATTTACTGAATTTAAGAGTAATTTTTAAGTTTCTGTTTAACCGAAAAAAAATTATGTTCAATATTCGAAAGTAGCGTACGTTCTCGTTTTGCAAAAGACGCACTTGCCGCACTTGTACCGAAAAGTATAGTTTTTCAAATATCTTAGGAACAACTCAATATTTTTGAGTGCTTCAAAAACAAAATAATGGAGATTTGCTAAAGTTATAATATGGTGTAAACTGCACTTTTATTTCTTGTCGGGGGTTGAAATTATAGATTATTATATGCCATTTTTTATAGTTTTTTGCGATTTTCTACTACATGAACAGACTTGGGAGCGTAAAAATTCTTATGGTGGTAGAAAATCTTCAAGGGTTGTTTCGTATTTAAAATAGTCGCCCTCTTAATAGATCTTAAGGGTTGTTTGTCTTTAGGGGTGAGTTTTGGTTACGTTTATTTTTTTTTGAAATTCAACTTATATGGACTTTATTTTAAAGAAATATTGTCGTCAACGTTTAACGTCTTTACGAAGAATAATCCACCGGGAAGCTCATTTATTATTAGTAAAGAAAACGAACCGAGCGAGAGGAAAGAGAGAGAAAGAGAGAGCATTTTTACATTAGCCAGAAAGCCAACTGAATATGTAATCAGATGCCAGCGAGTGAAGCCAAAATCAAAAGAAGTGCTTTTAAATAAACATGAACGCCACCGTAAAGAATAAATCACTTTTTTCCTACGATTTTTATTCCATCTATCTCGTCCCGTCCATCTATTTCGCCGTCGCATCATCCCTTAATGAAGGAACAAGACCGA
Organism: Mylabris sibirica; assembly: GCA_039776855.1. Taxonomy (NCBI): domain Eukaryota; kingdom Metazoa; phylum Arthropoda; class Insecta; order Coleoptera; family Meloidae; genus Mylabris; species Mylabris sibirica. Next base: position 8,696,568 of record CM077842.1, on the reverse strand, counting down.
AGAAAAACAACAATAACAACAACAAAAGACTAATAATCATCTTTATACAAAAATCACCCCTTCGGCGACTAATTAAAAACAATAACCACCCTCCCTTTCTATGCGACTAAAGACTTTTAATCCGGAATCGTGACAGAAAAACTGCTGTTTCGCCGTTGGGGTGGTGGTGGTTGTTGTTTGACGATTAAAAAAAAATCTCATAAGCCGAACGTGGTATCGTCGGTGGCGGTGGTGGTGGTTAGAAGAGGCGCACAAGCGTCAGTTGACAGTGACGCAATTACAAATCCTCTATTATCCCTGCCAGGGCTAATATTGAGGGCACGTCTTCCATATCTGTTCGTCTACAATTTAAGATCGAGGGGTGGCGGTAGGAGATCCACTTAAGACGAATTAAAAAGTGAGCGCGCGTCAGAGATCAATGCGCGTTCTTCTATCACAACCCCCAAAAGTCAGTTAATGAAACAAGATTTTTCAAGAGTTTGTAAAATTGAAAAGACACAAGCTATGGGGGATGTTGTACGCGACAACATCCGATAACATTTAATTGACCTAATTCTGTTTGTTTCAGGCGGTGGTGGTAGTGATGATAATAATATAGGGGGTGGGTGGTGGAGCATATCAAACAATACTAACAACAACAACAACAACAACGAATCGCATCCTCCCCTTCGTGTTTTGTAAACGTGTTAAATGAACGGGCCGGGGTGCCTATCTGGAATCAATTTATGTTGGCAATATTGCATATTTGTGTTTCCCTCGGGAGAACCAAAATATCAAGTCGGCGGCGGCGGCGGTGGCGGTGGCGGTGGTGGAAACCTTAGCTTCGTACAAATATTAGATTTTTTTGGAATATGTGAGGAAATCAATAGCCACCCCCTTACCGCATCCCCTTTAATATACACACCAACAACAATATGGTGTTAATTCGGTTTTCACAATATTTCCGCGCATCTTTAACAACCCAACAACCCTCTCTCATTAATTAGTGTAACTCCACCCGTGGGACTACTGATTCCACCCCTTTTGCTTAAAGACGCTTAATATTAAGATGCTTGTACAAATACCATGCCATTTTCATGTTGAACCAACAAAACCAACCCCTGTCTCTAATAAATAGCCACCCCTGATTATAAATCAGAAACTGTATAAAAAAAAAATGGAACAAATAATAAGAAGAGGGGTGAGAATTAATAAAAATCGTCTACTTAATTTAGACAATTAAAACCCCAAATTTATGATTTTAATAAAACTATAATTAAATGCATATTTGTATTTATTTGGTGGAAAATCACCCCCATCACCCCACCATATTGTTATCTATCTATCTCGTTTTAGTCTTGTTAAAGAATTAAATATGAGGATGAGAAAGATAAACTATCAGCGTAATACCAATTAAAACAGTCTGGAATTTAAGGAATTCTTAACGTTCACATTGTGTCGCCTTAATTAAAAACTACCCCCATGCCCTTAAAATACAAGCCACAACAAATACTCAACATAAAACAATCTATCATTGATAATAATAAATTGTACTGGTTGATTGTACATTCAAACAAATCGTAGTGGTTAAACACCATTATTTCTTTTTAATACAAAACTACCACCCCTTAATATTCCACCCTGTTTTAAATATACAAACACACACACACACACACACACATCAGAGTCGGCTATATTCTCTTGTCTTAATCTTGAGCGTTGCTATGAATATATAAACCCTTAAAATGCTCGTATAAAGACCATCGTCTAACATTTACATCAATCAGACTAGTCTTATCTTTAATAAACATATTATAATAACTAGTCACAGTCTAAGTGGTAGAGTTTTGTTTGTTATAAAGGCGGACGCCTTTTATGTCTGCTTGCTAATTTTACACCATTTGCTTATTAAAATGGAACCAACTCACTACTATATCTACATTTATAACAATTTAAAAAAGAAAAACCACCCTCTATTTTACAACCCCCATATCCTGAATATACCACTAAGCCGGATTGTCTTCGATAAAATTAAAATCAAAATAGAAGGATCGCCCTAAAAACAGACACCAATTGGACGATAAAACACATGTATATGTAAATCCCCAACAATATATTTGCTGTGTTACATATATTACTCAACAGGGGGGTTGTTTTGTTTTTTTTTTCTTACCCTTAACGATTTCTCTCTTATTCACTCTAACCAATGTTATCTGACAATATACGTCTCTGTTTATATGTAGGTAAAAGATTTGATTTTGTTTTTGGATAACTACCCCCTATGTAAAATTTCGCTGGAATCGTTGAACAACCATCAGAACATAATGGGCCGGTTATTTAGTTAACCTCCCTTGACGGTGTTGTTGTTGTTGTTGTATACTTATACCTATATATATAACTAACATAGAACAGGGAAAATAAAGTAAGCTGGAAGAATGGGGATTGTAATTTAGAGGGATGTCGGAATTAAGGGTAGTTTATAGGTAAACCGAGAGAGTCGAGTCTTTAGCGGATGTTAGGTAGATAGATGCTGCTGAATTTACCCTCTTGCCACTTTTCTTTTTTCCGTATTGTTCGGCTCTTTTAAAATTCACCTCCCTATTTCCTGTTGTTGTCGTTGTATTTTTTTCGTTTGCATTTTTTTCTATATAAATAAATTAAATTAACTCAAGGGTTGTTGTATTATTATAAGAATGAAAATTAATGGAAGCATATGATATTAACTCAATATAAATTCAGTGTCTGATAAAGGGGTATAGAATCATAGAGGCGTAAACAACAGAGAGACGACAGTATTAAGGGAAAACAGTAGGAGGGCGACACACATACCGAGCCGAAGGATAAGGGATGAAAGGCCGAATAACACGGAGGGATGTCGACTGTTTTTGGACGAGTTGGGGGCTGTGTGTGTGTGTGTGTGTGTGCGGGGGTAGCTTATGCCCAAATAAAGGACGTTATATAGTAGTGGTAGTCGTCGTTGTCGTCGTCGTCGTCGGGGATGATGTAGCTCAAGCGACAATAAATCAAGACTTGGATTTAATTAAATCTTGCATTGAAGTTACGCGGGTGGCCGCTCGCCGCGCTGCGGTACCACGATAAAGATAGAGAGAACCACCATCCCCCCAACCCCCTTAACATCAACAACAATCTCATCCCTTGCAGCGTTTGTATTCATGTCGGCACAGTGGCGAAGGATTATTGCCTCTGTTCTTTTTACTTTCTGTATTATTATTATTATTATTTTCGATTGATTAGCATAAAGGCGGGGGTGTATCGTGGAAAAGTAGTGGTAGTATTAGTAAGATCAAAGTGGTGTGTTTGGTCAATTGCACCCCCGGTACTGAGCCATTAGAAAGATAGACGTCTTCTTTGGCCCAAACTTCAAAAGATGTCGGATTTCAATTGGAACAAGCCGCCCCTTTCCACTACTTTACAATGAAAAACTACACCCCCTTGTAAAATCTTACATTTCACCTCTTATTTGCTATTCAAATCAAACCTTAGATGTTCGCCAGTAATTAACTAGCCACCCTTATAGATTAATCGAATCGAGCGGGGGTGGTGGTGGTGTAGACGGCAGCCCTCTTAATTGGCCAATACATGCAACCTCCCTATACCACCTTTAGATTTATCTCGATTTGATGATATATAAAGACAGTTTGAATGGACATCCATGGATCTCCTGTAGGAATTACAGGATTCTGGTAGACAGGCGAGAACATATCCCTCTAACAACCAACAGGCTAAGATATATTGCAACTCCTTCAGCCATGCATCATCCACCCTGGAGCTACCCCCGAACGGGTGATATATCATGTCGACAGCGGCGGCGGCGGCGGTGGTGGTGGTGGTGGTGGCAATAAAGACACTAGACTTGGAATTGTTGAAGAACAATCCAGAAATTGGATCACTTAAATTACACCCCTTTAAGAGGATTTCATTTTTTTTATTTTAATACAAAATAATAAAATCGCCCACTTTTACCTACTAGTGCTAATTAGTATCTGGTGTGTTGGGTTTCAAAGAGCAAAGATGTGTGAGGGTAAGTTCGGTAGTATGGTGGTAATTCGATACCAAAGACATAGTGGAAATAAGGGTGGCAGAAATAGAGAAAGATAGACATAATATAGAACAAGGGAAGAAATGTTACGCATTTCAAAGGGTTGCAATTGAATTCAATTCCCGAATGAGCAACTTGAAGCGAAACCTTGGCATATATATAATCCACTCTATTTACCCTTATCCTTATCATATATTCATTATTATTGCATTAATTCTCACCTACCACCACCTAGATTGACGATGTTTAATTCCTGAAACTGTCATCAAAATAGTACACGTGAAAACAACCCTATTATTTTTTTGGATTTTTTACAATAGGGTAGTAATAGAGAGGGAAGCTCGATGAATTATTAGCAGGAAATTACAAGTGGCGATTCCTATTTATTTTCAAAAAACATTCACAACCCCCGTGAAAAATGCCACTAGAAGAAACGATAAGGTGCAAAATATGAACTTTACCGGATCGTAAATAAATTTCACCACTTTGTTAGTTCTACAATTTATCCCCAATTCTCAACCAACCCCCTGCGGCAACTGATATGTTGGATGATGGGGGATGAAAATAAAATAAACTCCAACTATAACTGGATATTGTTAATGGAATGTTAATTATGATGCCAGTGACACATTGCAGTGAATTCCAGGCACTTGCGCGCACGAGATATGATCGGTTTTACACTAAAACTACCCCCTCATTTACAATATAACCACCACCTATATCTAGTATTAGCATCATTCGAACGTATGCATATCGAAAATCAGCCACAAAATCACAAACCATCCTGGTATTGTTGTATTGAAAATCCGATCGAAAATAGTTGGTAATAACACCCCCTGATATTTTAGGGATGATATTTGTTGCATAACTTTGTGCATACTGCCCCGTGACAAATATGCATCATTCACAACATTATTATCAACATCATCCAAAACTATGGCATGTTATAGGGGATGTTGAATTGTTCCAATCGGGGGTAAACTATACTACAGTATTTTATCTTATTTTCCACCCTTTAATTGTAGAAATTTCTAAATAGTTTCGTTAATAATAATAATAATATTTTGACATGTAATTAATGGGATTTTGTTAATAATTTCAAATGACTATAGTAGAAATAATCAACTAAAAGTGTTGCGTAAGTTTGTTTAATTGACGTCAAAAAGCACCCTCAGTGGAGCAATAACCTGCGTCTTAATTACCCTCTAATGAACACCTCATTCCTTACAAGTAAGACGAAACCACCCCCAAAGGTCCCTGTTGAAGTTCGTCTATTTCCAACTGTTTATTACAATCGACCCCTCTCTAATTTTCTCGTCAAATTCGCAACCACCCCACACCCACCCCCGATTTATCTTAATGTCATTATTATTATTATTATTATCATTATTATTGTTATTTGTTTGATGGAAATTTGTAATTTTTTGTGTGTTGTTGATATGAGAGAAAGTGGTAGATTTTCTGTGTAATATTTATATATTTTGGGGGTGTAAAATAGAGAGGTATGTGTGTGTGTGTGTAAAAGGGCGAGATCCTGCTGGGAACATCTGTCGCAAGCTAGTTGGAACAGCTGGTGTCGACACCGCGCCGCGGCATTAAGGCGTTCCACCCCCTTCTTTGCCTTCTACGGTTGCCATCACCACCACCACCACCACCACCACTACCACCGCCACCACCACCACCGCCACGACTATACCGCTACTACCGCTACCGCGTCACCACCAACGGTTGGGTTCACAATACACCACCGATACTGCCACCCTTTAGTGGCCACCCCCCATACTACCTAAAGAAAATAATCAGGAATATCGATAATCGTTTCTTTCCTATATATTTAAGCCCCCATTAATGCTCTGTTACAGATCGATTTTAGAGCCACTCGACGTTGTGACCTATTTATTATAGAGTAAGGGGTGAAATCTTGAGATGTTCTTTATAGGTGATGGGAACCGGGGGTTGAACCTTGCCTGTATATCGATGTAAATATATGTGTGTGTGTGTGTGTGTGTGTGTCTATTAAATTATGAGCAAGTAACGGTGCGGCAAACTGTTAATTAAATCAACGTTCCCTAATTGCCGCCGACGGCCGCCTCTCACTATAGATAGTAGCATGGACTAGTAGTAGTAGCAGCAGCAAAGGAAGAGCAACTTGTCAGTAATTATTAATTAACAGCACGAGCTTTCAGGCAGCTTTCTAAGCTTTTACCGGCTTCTAGAAGCTTTAACGTCTCGTAGTCAGGCAGGCAACACCACCACTACCATCACCACCCTTGAATATGTTTTGTGTATGTGTGTTCTTCTACACATACACAACAAGATATTAAAAGTGAAAATCAACGAATCTCGACCTTAATCTAGCAGTGAATACGGACAAATTTCAAATATTAAACAACATGTGGTGGTGTGTATGTGTGTATTATATGTATACACGAAACAAGGGGGCGAGTTATGTTTCAAAGCTCATCTCATCCTCTATTCCGACTCATTCAATATTCGCGCCAGCAATAAAGATTTCGAACAATTTCTCATTAAAACAAGCAAGCAATAAGAGACTGATTGTCATTTATTTGCTAAGCAATTGTGGAACACTTGTCTAACGATGATGGAAACTAATAGAACAACCCCTTTGTCTTGTAACATTTTTTTTATACATTCACACACACACTCACACACAAAATTGTGGGGTGTTCGCAGTGGTGGACTAGCAAAATTTCTAGGTCGGGCAATTACTATAAAAATCGGGCTTCGATAGAACAAAATCAATTATTTTAAGTTTCAATCATTTTTAATAACAGCCTCAATCATTGCTCATCCCGATATTTTAATGTTTTTGCATAATAAGGGCTCTTCCAAATAAATTGGTGCCGCTGGAACTGGAAATGTCGGAAATTTTGAAGTAGACCATGTTTGTTTATTGTTATTGTTATTGTGATTAGTTCGCATAATATCAGATAGATGGTGTGGTCATTATTGTGTCTTTACTATGTTTAAGAATTCAACGTTGCCAGACGTCGTTTACATTTATAAATGAGACCACACTTCCTGCTTATAGCAGCCTCTAATATTACGGCAAGAACATCAACCGGTGAAAAATAAATTGAAAGAAATAAACAGAATGGGACACGATCAAAGAGGAAAACAATGGAAAAGACTTTTTGTTTCTCAATTTTAATTCAATAGAAGCAGAAGGCGTGGTCTCATTTATAAAATCATTAACCAAAATGTCGGAAATTTTGTAGTAGACCATGTCTGTTTATTGTTATTGTTATTGTGATTAGTTCGCAGGGTATCAGACAGATTGTGTGGTCATTTTTGTCTTTATACAGTGTTTGAGAATTTAACGTTGTCAAACGTCGTTTACATTTATAAATAAGAGCACGTCTCCTGTTTATAGTAACCGCTAATATAACGGCAAGAAGACCAACCGGTGAAAAATAAATTGACAGAAATAAATAGAATGAGACCCGAACCAAGAGGAAAACAGTGGAGACCACGCTTCCTGATTCAATAGAAGCAGGAAGCGTGGTCTCATTTATAAATGTAAAGGATTTCTGGCAACGTTGAGTTCTTAAACATATCACAGACAACAATGATCACACCATCTATCGAGTACACTACGAACTAATCACACTAACAATAACAATAAACATAAGCATGGTCTACTAGTTCATTAAAATGGATGATTTAAGCACAAATGTTCAAAAATCTCTAGAATTTAGCGAAACAATTGCATCTTGGTGAAGTTCTTTCTTTAATTCGTGCCTGAGTTGCTTGAACGTTAGTACGGCCCTGACTTTAAGGACATCCACATGCATTGCTCGTCATCAATACACACACTCAACATAAAACATAAATACAACACCAAAAAATGATGTAGTCAAAAACGCATTTTTTTATAGTTTTGTTAGCATGCGGCCTACCGAGCATTTGGGGGCGCAGTCCGCTACTGGATCTTCATTTTTTTTTGGTTTTACTGCGTTTGATCTATGAAGGACTTGTGTTGTTAAAAACGTGATTTGTAGACGATTTGGCCAATCTAAAATAGCCACACTCTGGATTATTATTGGTCACGTGACTTACAATAAGGAAATCATCCAACAGGATTAAAGGATCTATAATTGATAACAAAATTAAATATAAATTGTTAAACACTTTATTTTAAAATATAGTTATCCTTCATTTTTATTGACTCAATTATTCTTTAACTATTGGAAAGACAACGGGGCCGGAATTACAATTTACAGTGCATTTCGCTAACAAATAAAGCAAATATTAGCAAAAAATAAACAAAATTTTGATTATAACATCAATACCTGCTAGCGTAGCAACGATAAATGCACACAAAGTAGCCACAAACACTATTAACTCGTCCAACATTTTCTTTAACAATACAAAAACTCAATAAAAAATAACAAAAATTACCGCTTAAATACGTCTTATCATTAAATTTTTTTACAAAAGTTATTATCTACAATAATTGCTGTAATTATCGTGAAATATTGATAAAAAAACACGTGGAGATAATTATAACAAAGCTGATTAAGTTTGAATATTGCGCGCAATCTAACCAAACAAATTCAAATTTAGCGTAAATTTTCCAATCCGATTAGCCGATTGCGGCGTCAAATTCGAAATCTAAATTTGCTTAAATCTGATTGGTTGTAAAAGCGCCAATTACGAACTCTAAATTTATTTTAAATCAAATTCTAACCAATCCTGTATTAGATTATTTCAATTTTGTTTTGGCCCTAATAATTTCATTTGAGATAGTTATAGATGAGATCTGATTGGGTTTAAATATCGCTCGCAATCAAACCAATCGAATTCAAATTTAGCGTAAATTTGCCAATTTGATTGGCCGACAGCGCCGCCAAATACAAACTATGAATTTATTTAAAGTTCTAGCCAATCCAGTATTGCATTGTTTCAACTGTGTTTTGTTTTTATTAATTTCATTGGAGATTGTTATAGATGAGATATGATTGCACGATATCTAACCAATCGAATTCGAATTCAGCATAAATTTGTCAATCGGATTGGTTGACAGTGGCGCCAAATACGAACATTAAATTTATTTAAATTCTAACCAATCCCGTGTTAGATTGTTTCAATTTTATTTTGTTTCTACTGATTTGATTGGTATTGGCGGTAAATTTGAATACAATCGTAAAATCCATTAGTTTCGTGAATTTATCGCTAGATTCATGTGTGGGGGGGGGCAATAAATTTTCTTAAAGTCGATCTAACTGTAGCAATTTTGTTAAAACACAGGTTACAACCCCATAACTGCGGATAATCTGAACGGCTATCAATAAATTTTCATTCCTCTTTCTTATAACTTGTGTCTTTTTTTTTCTGTTTTGTTCCTTTGTTGTGTCCATTTATAGTAGACGATATTATTATCGGATCTATAAAGTTTTAAGGTCAGTAACTTCCCTTCTCGTTCAGCCCCATGTCGAGCCAAACAACATAAAAAAAAAAACACCAACAAGACACGAAGATATCAATCTATTCAGTCGCGCTTATCTCATCTTTCTCAAACTCGTTGGACATCTGTTTATCGCAGGATCTTGACGTAAAGAGATCGGCCATCCACTTTAATACGGCCAGTTTAATATCAAGTGTTTTCCTCTGTTTGTTCGGCTATTTTCCGAGATATCTTTATAGAATTGCATGCGTGCGTGTGTGTGTGGGAGAGAATCGATGACGGTTCGAGATTATCGAAGGGAAATCAGAGGGTGGTCCGGAAAAAAGATTGACTGTAAAATTTGAGAATGTACACCACGACTGGTGGGAATTAAGCACATGTAGAGACGATCCGGAAGGGCCGATTAGCAATTGAAATTTGCCAAACAGATTGTAAATAGGTGGACGGTTTTGAACGATAACAGGTCGCTTGGCAACCGACCACCCTTACAGAATCTTTAATTTTTTTTTATTTGGAATCAAAGCGTCTCATTTGTCATAAATTCAATAATGTCATGTGTGAAGAAATTGTAAAGTCTCTGAATACCGTTCGGACATGTCTAGTTTCGGGGGTGTTGAAGGGATGGAAAAAAAATAGAGCCCTGGAATCAACTTACAAATCCAATGGGGATGGACAGCTGGTGACAATGTAAAAAGATCCTAGTCACCAAATTGTAAATTCACTTCCCTTGTCCGAGTAAAAAGCGTTTTTCGACTGTAGTCTTGTTGAATTTCAAAACCTCCCCAATCGCTATCTACCCCCGAAAATTACAATACAACAAAAATGCACTCGAATTGAAGAAATCATAAAGAAATATTCGTGCTTTTATTTAGAGAATTGTGACTGTGTGCGTGTAAGTGTATTAGATATGGCAGATGTTTGACACTATCGACGTGGTAATTTAATAAACCACCCCTTACGTTCGATCCGTTGCTGATATACCCACTACTACCGACCAGGCTAACCAACCGACTTGAAAGTCGACCTCGATATGCCTGCCGTCATCTTATCGAATCGATAAAGAAAATGATCAATTGCAAGAACATCATCAACCCCTATTCTCAATGTATCCGGTTTTAATTAACCAATACCTACACCGGTAGTCTAGAGTCATTTTGAAGCGGGGGTTGGGGTTGGAACCGGGTGGAATCAAGTCGTTTGTTTGTTTGTTTGTTTGTTAATTATATACGAAAGAGATTTAAAAGAAGATACTTTCTCAAATATTTGTGTGTGTAGCAGAGAGAGATAGAGTGAGTAGTGAGGGCTTTTGAATATTGTTCGCTTCAGGATATTTTAAATCAATATGGGCGAAAGAGGACAAGGGCTTGCTTGCCGTCAATTGATTTTCCTTTGCCGGATAGATGCTACTATACACCATCAAAGAAACAACAAAATATTTAATTTTATTTTATTGAAACAGAAACCTCCCCATAACCGACTATAAGGGATGCTCTCCGGCAAGATGTCTTTATTAACTGCAACTATATTTAATAATAATAATAATAATTTTCTTTGCATTCTGTCATTTTTTCATCTGATCCATATGTAATTAATAATTAGTTAACTTGAGTCGCCAATCAGGTGCTCTCTTTCTATCGCTATAGCAAGCACCTGATTGGCTAAGTACTTTATTATTCACTAATTATCTGTGTAGAATCTCATCCACTATCTATCTTTAAGAAAAAATACCCGACTTACGGGACATTCTGTATTTGTTTATGTATTCAAAATTACCGCTCGGATTTACATGAATTACCCACGAAAATATTACTAATCTACTTATTACACACATACACACAAGACATTTGATTGAGAATTATAAAAATAAAGTAAATATCTAGTACACGAAAAAACTCGGGTCTGCAGCTGTTCGACTTTTTTGACCGGCACTATTTGGTTCATTTGGTCCCACAAATAAACACAAAAATATGAAATTTTATAGATGAAAGACAAGAGAATAAACCTACAATCACTCACAATCAACGTTCCTGTTGCATCCGCAATTGAATATCGGATGTTGATTGATAACAAACGTGAGGTTTTAATTACGTCTATCGACCAAATAAAGACTGTTCTATTGTAGTAGGCGTAGTAGCTCTACATGTGGCTTGAAGATAATCGTTTCTAATCTCAAAATACCAGAGAACAATGCATGTTTTGGTAGCTCTCGAATCGCACCTGCAGCTTCACAAGTTCGGGTCTGCAGCTGTTCGACTTTTTTGACTGGCATTGAATATACTGTTTGGTTCGTAAGATCCCACAAAAATACACAAAATATGGAAGTTAATAGATAGACGACAAGAGAATAAGCAAACAATCATCCACAATTAACGTTCCCGTTGCATTCGCAATTGAATATTGATTGATAATAAACGTGAGATTTTGATTACGTCTGTCGACTAAATAAAATTATTTACCCTTAAGATTGGTATATTCCAGTAGTTCTGGGAAGGTTGGCGAAATTTTCAAGGCTCTTGTTTCTCGAAATCAAAGCCACACTCAGCCACACTGTCTTCCCTAATATGTATATTTCATAAATTGACTCAGTTCTTTGGGTTCTACATGTGGCTTGAATATTTATAGTCATTTCTAAGCTCCTCATAGCAGAGAACAATGAACGTTTTGGTAGCTCCTGAATCACACCTATAGCTTCAAGAATTCGGATCTGCAGCTGTTCGACTTTTTTGACTGGCACTGAATATACTATTTGGTTCGTAAGATTGTAAGATCCCATAAAAATACACAAAAATTTGAAAGTTTATAGATGAAAGACCAGAGAATAAGCCCACAATCACTCACAATCAACGTTCTCGTTGCATCCGTAATTGAACATCGAACGTTGACTGATAGCAACCGTGAGGTTTTAATTACGTCTATCGACTAAGTAAAATTATTTATCCTCAAGACTGGTCTATTCTGGTAGCTCTGGGAAGGTTGTCAAAATTTTTAAGGCTCTTGTTTCTCGAAATCGAAGCCTCACTGTCCTCCCTAATATATTGCATAAATCAGCTCAGTTCTTCGGTTCCTACATGTAGTTTGAAGATAATCGTGTCTAAACTCTTCATAGCGGAGAACAATGCACGTTTTGGTAGACTCGGGTCTGCAGCTGTTCGACTTTTTTGACCGGCACTGAATATACTATTTGGTTTGTAAGGTCCCACAAAAATACATAAAAAATATGAAAATCTATAGATGAAAGACAAGAGATTAAGCCCATAATCAACGTTCCCGTTGCATTCGTAATTGAACATTGAACGTTAATTGATAGCAAGCGTGAAGTTTTTATTACGGCCTATACGTGGTTTGAAATTTTTACAGATTGCCAATAAGCTCTGCATAATATAAATTGATAGAGCCACAATCAACGGGCCAAAAAGACACATGTGGCTCGCGGGACACGGTTTACCGACCGTTGACTTAAGAGATAGGACTTTTTAGAATCTTGAAAACTTGAAACAAATCGAATAACTCGTAAATAAATAAATGTAAAAAAAATGTAAGTGGGCCTTTCGATTGAGCTCTTTGTTCCATCACTGCCCACATGAGATATCCTTAAATACCATAAAAAATGAGACACCCTGTATAATAAGTGATAAATTTTAAGATAATTCACTCAACCAATCATGTCATTTGTGATAGCTATTTAAAGTTGAACAAAATCGAAATTTATATAGGCATTGGTTGTGTCGTATTTGGTGTCTGTCTAATGGCCAAATTCCCAACCAACAGGAGGAATAAATACAGGAACAGGAAGACGTTCCAATAAAAATCGTAATAATCAACCACATGCGTAAACCACAAGAATATCAGACCAATCCGATTTAGTCGAATTTAACCACAACCACGCCCATTATAACCGCAAAACCAACCGCAAGACGCGAGGTGTGCGTCGAGACGGTGGCGTCGTTCCATCCACCCATCCATCCGTCCGTCCATACAATACAAGATTGTTTTGTATAAATCATCCAATAGTTGATAACATATATAGTTTGTACAATTTTCAGTATACTCAAGGGGGTGATTTGAAGCAAATTGCGAATTTTCCGGAAAAATCGAATATTCTTTCCAATTAGGCTGGCAATGTAGCGCTCTCTGTGAAAGAAGGGTGAAAGTTTCTTAAAGGTTTTCAAGACGACGACAAGTATTTCTTAAGAAAATTCCCACTTAACGACGCCGACATCTGGACCAGTCAAGATCCGACCGTCGCCGATTTTCGCCCTTTATCCCCTAACTACGACTAGACAAGCACCAAACAACCCTTAAAACTTCCACCAAGATCTATAACAATAATTACAAACTTCATCATCAAAATTTTCCGAATTATTATTGAAAATGTTGCTATAAAACGACAGACGAAGCTTTCCGAACTGGTCGGATCTAGTCACGTTATCCGAACTTTTCCAGTCGTCTTTTCTTGGGGTAGCGGTCGCCGGTGTTGTATTCGCAGCGCAGGGATGTTGATGCCGATAGTGGGGATGAATTCAGGGGTGTCTGTAGATCGTTATGAGTTCGACGACTACACGATAGAATGCGCTACAAAAAAGCACCGAAATTTGAAAAAGGGTTAAAAATTGACCTGTAATTGAAAGAAAGAGGGCGCTTCTTAAATGTAACAAAACCTAAACAATGATGATGATGATGGTGGGAGGGAGGTATTTTGTGGTCGCTTTGAAAATGCTTCGTTAATATTTCCTTCCCTTTTCCTCTCGAAATTTTCTTTGTTCCATCTCTATTGATGGATGTTACATGTGTATAAAGGCTTGGGGGGGTTGTATGCAGGCGAATCAAGCCACCCTTCGAATTTGCGTTTGATTTTCGAAATTCAGATGACGGAAGACGTTAAATTAATTTCAGGCGAATATAAAGAGCCGCTAATTAAATTTCGTTGAGTGTGTTATAATAGTAGATGACGTGTTGGATATAAGGGGGTTGTAGAAATTATAAACGGGGTGAATTCTATCAAACAAAAAAAAATACACTAATTGGCTTGTACTTATCATTTTTCTTTTGTTAGTCGTCTAGAAATTGAGCAGGTTGAAATCATCCCTGGATTCACCACCACCACCACTCGTCTGGTGACGTAATTACCCTGCCAGATTATACAACCCCTGTTGGTCGCTATACGGTACACCTGCCACCACTAATTAGTAGGCAATAATGGCCATTCGAATGTCGATTAAACCTAATATAGTAGGGGGGTGGAAGAGAGAGAGAGAGAGAGAAATGGAAACATAATGGAATTGTGTCTTTCTGGACGAAACAACCCCAAAATTTTACACGAGAAAAACTTTCTACTTCACACCACTAACTGGCGATTTCTAAACTTTTCCAACAATGGGGAGACAGCATTATTTGTTAAAAGGATACTTACCCTCCACCACCACCACCACCACTTTTGTTTTTTACGTCAAGTAATGTTTTCCACTTCTGACAATTGCCGCCACTATTACAATCCACCCTTATTTGAGATAACAGAAAACTGTATCCGGTCTTGTTTCATTTATAGAAGCGAATTCTCTGAATTTTCAGCTTGCTGAAAAACGAATCATTCAAAGTATTCTCAACTGTTTTCAGGAATTTCATAGTTTTCTAATAATTCAGTAGAAGATTACTGAAATAAAACAATATTTAATTTTTTTGGGCTTTATTTATTTATCGTTGTTTATATATATAATATTTATCATTTTTTTATTTTTAAAACCAAACAAATTTAACGGATATTAAATGAATTCATCATCTCTGACAGCATCGCTTTCAGCTAATTTCGAAGCATTTTAATTTACAATTATCGAGCTTAAAGCTCCGGCCACAATATGCCATTTAAACCCCTATATATACAACGTCTTTGTTCTAACTGGTACACGAAAATAATCGATTTTTGTGTATTAATTTAAAAAAATGCACAATACAGGGTATTTGATGTAAAGATGGTCGATTCTATGAAACTCCTATTAGTCGACGAGCAATTCGAAAAATATTTTAATGATTTGTAATACAGTTCCTAGGGAACATTTTAGCAAAATTAGAACCTCGTAGCTCATTTGGAAGTTGGTTAAGAAACGCTCGCTTCTGACGATGTAGCGATTTTCAAAAACGAACTAAACACGCAAAACGACTTCGAATGACCCTAGAATTCTCGCAAAATATAATTTTCTTGGTTTTTCTCAATTTTATTCTGGAACAACTGGAAATATTTCGTATTTTCTCTGGAATAGAATGGAGAAAAACGAAAAAAATTAAAGTTGGGAAGGTTTCCAAGTCATTCTTAGTTGTTTTTAGTTCGTTTTTGAAAATTGCGACATTGTCCAAAACAATCGTTTTTGAATCAACTTCAAAATAAGCTACAAGGTTCTAATTTTGTTAAAATATTTCCTAGGATCTGTTCTACAAATCCTTAAGGCTAACTTTTATCCGAACTGAATGCTACTAATTACATTTATAATTTCCATAAGACAGCAAAACACATTTTTCCCGTAAACGGTAACAGATAGCGACCAGCAAATAGTTGAATTCGATTCCAAAGGCAGTCATATACAAAAATACGCGCTTGAATTTTTGAAAACTTGACAGGATTTTCACAGGATAAGGAAAAAGTGCTGAATCGAGTGGTTTGGCGAAACACGAAATTCCCTGTGTAAAAGTTGATTAATTTAATAGTCATGTATATAAAAAGATCGAGCAAAGTTCACTCTACAGAAATGTGAGCTTCTATTTTCAATTTTTTATAACCGGTTTTTCATAATCTGCATCCAAAGTTATTTTTTCCGAAATTGAACTGAAATAACACGGACAGACATTAACTCGCATAGAAAGGTGGAAGAAGTGGTGAAAGACTAAGTCGTCTTTTGGTGGACGCGCCGCGACTATGACAGTCAGCCTTAAGGATTTGTAATAGAGTTCCTAGGGAACATTTCAGCAAAATTAGAACCTCGTAGCTCATGTGGAAGTTGGTTAATAAACGCACGTTTCTGACGATGTCGCGATTTTCAAAAACGAACTAAACACGTAAAACGACTTCGAATGACTCTAGAATTCTTCCAAAATCTGATTTTTTTGGTTTTTCTCAATTTTATTCTGGAACAACTGGCAATATTTCGCAATTTCTCTGAAATACAATGGAGAAAAACGAAAAAAATCAATGTTGGGAAGCTCTCCGAGTCATTCTTAGTTGTTTTTGAAAATTTCGACATTGTCCTAAGCGATCGTTTTTTGACCAACTTCAAAATAAGCTACGAGGTTCTAATTTTGCTAAAATAATCTTTAGGGACTCTTCTACAAATCTTTAATATTTTTTTCGAATCACTCGTCGACTAATAGGAGTTTCATAGAATCAACCATATTTAGATCAAACAGCCTG
Source organism: Mylabris sibirica (assembly GCA_039776855.1). Lineage (NCBI taxonomy): Eukaryota > Metazoa > Arthropoda > Insecta > Coleoptera > Meloidae > Mylabris > Mylabris sibirica. The sequence continues at coordinate 8,679,705 of CM077842.1, read as the reverse complement.
TATATTGCACTAATTTCCGTGAATTATTAGTATGCTCTTCAAAATACAGCATCACTGTTTTGGACCGGCCCTCGTTATACGATAATAATCAATTTTTGTGTATTAGCTGAAAAAAATTGCACAATATATTGCACATCATTGTCCTGGACCGGCTCTTTTTACACGAGAATCAATTTTTTGTATTAGTTAGAAAAAATTGCACAAGATATTGCACTAATTTCCGTTATATTATTAGTACGGTCTCCACACGACAGCATCACTATTTTGGGCCGGCCCCCGTTGCGCCCCATTATTTGTTAGGGCACGATTATGTGCATCATCTTGTCGATTTGTTGCCGCCCCACAGCTCCCGTTATTACTTAAAATTAAATCTGTTGCACCATTATTCATCTGTCTTTGTTGTTGTTGTTGTTGTTGTTGTGTTGTATTCTGTTGTTGTGGTTGAGGTTGTGTTGTTGTCGGTGTTGTTGCCGACAATTGGTCCATAACACTTTGCAGATCGTTATGATGGTTTTGATTAGTTGCCGTTGTATGGTGTAATGTATGGAAATTGTGTGTTTGATTAGCTGCTGAATATAATTGTGAATATAAAAGACTAGCTGGTAGTACCGGATAAATCGAATTGTTACAATTTGTTGTTGGATATGCAGTTGGTGTTGTTGTTGATCCTGGTGTTGTTGCTGTTATTGTTGTTGCTACAGTTGCTGATGATGACATATTTTGATGTAATTGAAAATTCGTATTATTCACATGATGATGATGATGGTGATGATGATGATGGCTAACATTTAATGAACTTGATGATTGTGTTGATAAGAGATCATCTTGGACGGGACTTTCAGCTGTACTTGAATTATCTGATAATGAACGTGGACCTGATAATGTGAAATCTGTAGTTGTATGATGATTTGTTGTAGGATAACGTGGTACTAATAATGATGATGATGCTGCTGGATTCTGTGTTGTATGATTTGTATGGTTTTGTGTTGATACTAAACCAAGATGTTGATCCAGATCGGTACCACTCGTATCTTGTAGTACTGTGAAGCAAACAAACAAAAATATCAATTTACAAAATATACAAAGAACCCAAAATTATTCGGGTACGATAAAATCTACACAGTCAAGTCATAAGTTTTATCCCAAACACAAATAGAGCCAGCTGACAATGAGTCTAACTTTTGGGGCTTGTAGTACCTTTCTTCTCTAAATACGAACACAACTTGTAATCGAGACTAGATTAGAGTCAATTTATGCGAGAAGAGTTTTATTGACGTACTTGTGCCTATGCCAAACGTTGATGTGCGTACTAAGAGACAAAGAAAACTCCCTCATATGGTTTGATACACTTCAGTCTCAGTTTTGGTACTTTTTTAACAAAAATGTGTTACAATAGAAATCAGCCCTAATTAAATTCTAAATGCGGTGAGCTTTCTCAGAGGATTCAGCTGTTCCTTGATTGTAAAGATGTGCTCATTTGAACAGAGAATTCTACTCGAGTACCTTCAACTTAACAAGTATTGCTTTTTTAAGAAGTGTAAGGATTTCCTTCGGTAATGATTACATTTCTTACTCAGAGATTCTTGCTTGGATAGCTTTTAGGACCACTGGTAGTGAATTGTCATCAATCTTTAAGGAGTGCAACAAACACATTTTTCGGTACTACTTCTTCTTCTTAACACCTTTCCATGATTACTTCTTACTTATGTAGCTTCACCTGTGAGTACCTATTGATAATGCCAACTCCTATTAGTTAGCGAGCGATTTTAGCAAAACTAAATTAGAGTGGAACTCAATTAAGTACTAAATATAAGACATGGGGAGCTCTCTAAAAGTCTTCAAAACTATTCTATTTAGATGTTCTTCACTTGTAAAGATTTTTTCATCTGAACAGAGAAACTCTGCGCTGTTTGCTACTCGAGTACCTTTAACTTAAAAAGTATTGCTTTTTGAAGAAGCGTAAGGTTTCCTTCGGTAATCATTACATTTCTTTCTCAGAGATTCTCTTAATAATTTCTTCTTTTAGTAGCTTTTAGGACCACTGTGTGTAAGTTTTCATCATTTGCTGTATCTTTAAGGACAAAAAATTTTCAGTACTTCTTCTTCTTCTTAACACCGTTCCATGGTTACTTCTTACTTATGTTTCGTCACCTGGGAGTACCTATTGATCATGCCAACTTTTATTAGTTGGCGAGCGATTTTAGCAAGAATAAACTAGAGTGGAACTCAGTCAAGTACTAAATATAAGACATGGGAAGGTCTTTAAAAGTTTTCATAAGTATTCTGCTTAGATGTTCTTCACTTGTAAGGATTTGCTCATTTGAACAGACAATTCTGCAATGTTTGCTACTCGAGTACCTTTAACTTAGAAAGTATTGCTTTTTGGAGAAGCGTAAGGTTTTCTTCGGTAATCATTACATTCCTTTCTCAGAGATTTGCTTAATAATTTCTTGCTTGGGTAGCTTTCAGGATCACTGATTGGAAATTGTCATTATTTGCTGTATCTTTAACAAGTGCAACAAACACATTTTTCGGTACTTCTCCTTCTTAACACCGTTCCATGGTGACTTCTTACTTATATTTCTTAACCTGTAAGTACCTAGTGTTCATGTCAGCTCCTATTAATTGGCGAGTGATTTAAGCAAAAATAAATTAGAGTGGAACTCAGTTAAGTACCTACTAAATGTAAGACATGGGGACCTCTCTAAAAGTCTTCAGAACTATTCTGCTTAGATGTTCTTCACTTGTAAAGATTTGTTTACTTGAACAGAGAAACTGTGCGTTGTTTGCTACTCGAGTAGCATTGAAGTAATTCTCCTTCTAAAAGCATCATGTTTGAGGTACTGATTGGTTACATTCTTTTGGGAAACATTTCATAATTTCTGGTTCGGGCAACTTTTATGGCCGCTGGCTGTGAATACAGTTCTTCACTTGAAAGTAGCTAGTACTTATGGCAGCTTCTATTAATTTTAGCAAAATTAGAACCTCCAAGCTTATTTTGAAGATGGTCATTTCTGCCAAAACTAATTTTTTCGTTTTATTCCATTCTATTCTGGAACCGTTGGAAAGGTACTAGAGAAAAATTGAGACTTTGCCCAAAATATCGTTTTTTGACCGACTTCCAAATGAGCTACTAGATTCTAATTTTGCTAAAATGTTCACAAAGGACTACGACACAAATCCCTAAAATAATTTTTAAATCGCTCGACAACTAATATGAATTGCCGTGAGAACCAAGGTACTTCCCTGTATAAAAAAATTTTGGCAGTCTTTTTGGGACACAATTTACGACCTGACTACGTACTACAACACATATATGGATGACATACTCACAGCTGATGTTTGTTGCCGACCCAAACGTGTCTTGTGTCGATGATTGTTCAGTAGCACCGGTACTACCACTTGTACCACCAGTAAAACCAAGTGCCGGTGTATTGAATTGTGTTGTCGTTGTACCACCACAAGAGCCCAAAGTACTCGGCGTAAAGTACGGTGAGTAAGCACCGGCTGCACTGTAACTCCAATGCGAATTCGTACTACTCAAACCGAACTGAGTCATATCTAGAAAAAAAAATAAACAACGACAACAAAATAAATGGAAATTAGAATTCATCAATTTAACATCGACCGAATATAACCGACAGTTGACCATTTTTGGTTTGTCATTTTCAACCAGACGAGATCGCTTTAACAAAACAACAAAGAGAAAAAAAAAATACAACAAAACATAAAACCTATCAAGCCAGTTGTTTTATCCACATGTTATTGAATCCAATCAGTGGCCGCAAAAACGAATTAATCGCCCTGACAGTTGTTTATTTTCTCTTTTTTTCTATTCCATTAATTCCACCATCTCTCCATCATAATAACAGATAATAAAAATTACCCCTCGACAAATGAATCTTTCCATTAATTATAAAGGAACTCCTTACAAATTTTTATTAATCTCAAGAGTACAATTGATATTCATCCAATTTTTTGCCGTTTTGTTAATTATAAATAGAGAGACAGGGTGGTAATGAAAAAAAAAAAGAAATAATCTAAAAAAATTGTAATACTTACTGTTACAATTTCCAATTGGTGGCATGCGGAAACTCGATAGTGGATCGGATGTGGCAAATGGGAAAGGTCGTTGGCCAAATGCAAAATGGAATTGTTGTTGTTGCCCTAAAAGAGATAACACTGAATTAAAACTGAATACTGTCCTGTTACAAAAAGATTCGTTGAATTTATCAAGCTATATCGACTTAAAAAAATTGACTAGTTAACAATTGGTGGATGCGCCGGGCGAATGCAAGCAACAAAACTTTCAAGGCTGCTCTACTTGAAATTTTCAAGTCTAAAACTGATTTTTTTCGGCTTAGTGCTAAAAAGGCTCTTCTAATTTGTTTAGAATGAAGAGATACCAGCTTAGCAGCAGAAATTGTAAAAAATGACGATAAATATACGGAGTGTTTGGTCTAAGTATGGTGAGTTCTAAGAAACTCCTATTAGTCGACGAGCGATTCGAAAAATATTTTAAGGATTTGTAGAAGGGTCCTTAAAGAACATTTCAGCAAAATTAGAACCCCGTAGCTCATTTGGAAGTTTGTCAAAAACTGCTCGTTTCTGACGATGTAGCGATTTTCAAAAACGAACTAAACAGGCAAAACGACTTAGAATGACTTTAGGATCCTCCTAAAATTGATTTTTTTCGTTATTCTCCATTTTATTCAAAAAAAATCAATGTTGGGAAGGCCTCTGAGTCATTTTTAGTCGTTCTGTGTGTTTTGTTCGTTTTTTAAAATTGCGATATTGTCCAAAACGATCGTTTTTTGACCAACTTTGAAATGAGCTACGAGGTTCTAATTTTACTAAAATGTTTCCTAGAAACTTTTCTACAAATTTTCAAGATATTTTTCGAATCGCACGTCGATTAATAGGAGTTTCTAAGAACTGAACATACTTATTGTTAAACCAAACACCCTGTATAAAAATTGCTCCCCAAGAGGTTTTCTCCCTTTTAAAGATGGGTCAGCACTAAAAACTTAGCTTTGAAATCAGGAAGGAGAGCGCAAATTATTTTAAGTTGACGATAAAATTGATCTGCGTAGGAAAAAGTTTGGTAAATCACACATTTTAGCAAGCGCACTTCATGAAATTCTGAGCTAACGAGATTTAGCTTCAGCAAATTCTAAATCAATATGCTTAAAAGTTTTCTTCAAAATTTGGACATGAGAGGAATTGGTGAATATTCTCCAGCTGAAAATAAGAAATTCTCCTGTAACGAATGTAACCATTGTTACAGAATTCCTGAAAATATTAGATTGTTCTAATGTAATTTTGGTGTAACTACTAGGTGGAGGATTTACAGCTTAGACTGTAAGTTTCAAAGCTTATGCTCTTTTAATAAACATCATTTCAGAAATTTTGACATCAACGAAATTTGTAAATATTTTTCAGCTGAAAGATAATAGAGCTGAAAATGCAGTAAATGTGCTTTAATCAAAATTTTACAAGTTTCAGTATAATTTTGACGGTTGCGCCAGGATCTCCTGACTGAAATTTTTCTGACCACAATTTATCGCTAAATTACATTTCAGTTTTTTGATCTTTCGAAACCATCACAAGGTAAATTCGAAAAAAATTCAAAAGTAGTTAGAACGTAACATTTAAGGCTTGTTGCCTTACAAAAATGAATCAAATTTGCTTAAGAAAGCTGAAAATTAGAAATACTCCAGAATAGTTATGAATTCCTGTATTTTCTTGGCCCACTGTTGCCAGATTAATCAAAATTTTAGAAAGTTCTAGCCAAATTTTGATGAAAACGTTTAGAGTTGTCCTTAAAACTGCTTTAGTTTCCTAAAGAATTCCTAAAATTGTCGATATGAAATACAATATGAAGCTGAAAATAGCAAATATTCCCGTCTTGTTTAAAATTCCTGTAATTATTTCAGTTATCCAAGATTTTTATTTTTAAAGAGCTCCGTTGTAATTTTGGTGGATGCGCTGGACAGACAACTTAAACTCGTTTTTTTAACTATTATAAGTTCCACTAGATGTATTTAAAATTGCTTCAGTTTTATGAAGAAATCTTGAAAAAAATATGAAGCTGAAAATATCAAATATTCCCGATTCATTGTAAATTCTTGTAATTATTTCATCTATCCTGGATTAATAAAATTCTTAAAAGAAGCTATGGTGTAATTTTGGTGGATGCGCCGGGCGAGCAACTTAAAAATCGCGTTCTTATTATTTATGGCCTAATTATATTTAAGTTTTTTGAACTTTAGAAATCATCAGAGGTGCGGTAACGTCTATCGCAAGGTAAATCGGAAAGAAGCCTTTGTTAAAGTGCAAAATTTAAAGCTTGCACTTCCTAGCAAATTTTTCTTCAAAGACTCTTACATCAATCGAATTCGCTTGAATGAAACTGAAAATATAAAGAGATAATTCAGAATAATTGTGAATTCCAGTATTTACTTGGTCTAGTGTTTCCAGTTTAAACAAAATTTTATCAAGTTCTGGACAAATTTTGATAGCAACTTCAGTAGATGTATGTAAAATTGCGTCAGTTTCCTGAAGAATTCCCAAAAACTTCAACGGGAACAAAGTATGAAGTTGATAATAGCAAAAATACAAGATTTGTTGTTAATTCTTGTAATTATTTCAATAATTTCTTATTTATCAAAATTTTGGAAAATTTCAGTGTAACTTTGGTGGATGCGCCGGACGAATCACTTGACACTCCTTCACCAATATTAATTGCTAAATTATATTTCAATTTCTTTTTTTATATGTAAATTATTAGAAAATCTAAAATTTGTTATAGTGTAACGTTTAAGGCTCTTGATTCCTAACAATTTTTTCTTCAAAGATGCAACATAAGCGAAATTCGTTTGAATTAAGCTGAAAATAAGAACCACTCAGAAATAGTTGTGAATTCCTGTATTTACTTGGTCTATTGTTACCAGATTAATCAAAATTTTATACAACACTGGTGTAATTTTGATGAAAGTGCTTGGAACTGCTTTATTTTCCTGAATAAATCCTGAAAATATAGGTATAAACGAAAAACTCAAAATAGCAAGAATCCCCAGTTTGTTGTGAGTTCCTGTAACTATTTCAATAATTTGCGATTAATTAAATTAAAAAAAAAACAACGACTTTATTGTAATTTTGGTGAATGCGCCAGGCGAATTACGTTAGACTTTCCCCCTAATATTTATCGCTAAATTATATTTCAATTAATTTCTCACAAGGTGAAGCTTTCTAACAAATTTTTCTTCAAGGAATCGACATGAACGAAATTCACTAGAAAGAAGCTAAAAATAAGAAAAACACCCAAATATCTATGAATTCTTGTATTTACTTGATCCATTGTTTCCAGGTTAATTAGATCCAGGGTTAAATCAAAGTTAAATTAATTTTAGTGACAGGAGATGTATCTAACACTGCTTCAGTTTCTTGTAGAATTATCGAAAATTTCGACATGAACAAAATATGTAACTGAAAATATCAAATATTTCCGATTTGTTGTAAATTCCTGCAATTATTTCAAGTATCCTGAAATAAACAAAATTTTAAGAAGCTTTGGTGTAATTTTGGTGGATGCGCCAGGCGAACAATTTTAAACTCTCCGTATTATCACTTATCGCTAAATTATATTTCAGATTCCTGAACTTTTAAGATTATCATAGATTCAATAACGTCTATCATAAAGTAAATTAGAAACAAATCCATAAATAGTTAATTCTTCTTTCAAAGATTTGACACGAACGAAATTCGTTTGAAAGCAGCTGAAAGAAATAACAAATAATTATAAAGAATAATTTTCAATATCTGTATTTACTCGATCCATAACAGATTAATCAAAATTTTAACAAATTATGGTGTAATTAAATGACAGTGGCAGAAGTTGTATTTAAAATTACTTCAGTTTCCTGAAGAAATCCTGAAAATATCGGCATCGACAAAATATGAAGCTAAGAATATTAAATTTTTTTGTAAGTTCTTATAATTATTTCAACAATCTTGAATTGAGAAGATTTCGGTGTAATTTTGGTGGATGCGCCAGGCAAAAAAACAACTCTCATCACTATTTATCGCTATATAACATTTTAATTTCTTGAATTTTCAGAATCAGCAAAGATTTGATAATGTCTATCAAATGGTAAACTTAAACAAAAGTCGTAAAATTTGTCGTAGTGTAACGATTAAGGCTTGTGCTTCTTAACAAGGGTTTCAGTAATGGTTCAACATGACCGAATTTCGTTTACATAAATCAAAATTTTAGAGGGTTGTGGTAAGATTTTGAAGAAAGTGTATGGTGAAGTATTTAAAGTTGTTTCATTTCTTTGAAGAACTCTAAAATTACAGCATTAACAAAATATGGAGTTGAAAATAGCAAATATTCCCGATTTTTGGTAAATTTCTGTATTTATTTCAGTAATATTGAATAAATCAGAATTTTCAAAGAATTTAATGTAATTTTGGTGGATACATGGAGCAAATTAATTGAATCTTCCTCACCAGCATTATTTACGAACAAATTATGTTTAATTTCAGGAGCTCTGAAGATTATGAAAGATTCAGTAACGTCTGTCGCAAGGTAAACTAGGAAAAATCGAAAATTTGTTATAGTTTAAGAATTTTTTGACATTTTAGCGAGTTCTGATGGAAATTTTGTGGAAGAGTCAAGAGATGTAGTTAAGACTGCTTTAGTTTTCTGTATTATTATTAATTCTTGTAATTATTTCAATAATTCTCGATTAATCCAAATTTTTTAATATCATTCTGGTGGATGCGCCGGACGAACGACCTGAAACTCTCTCAGGATTTATCGCTATATTAAATTTTAATTTCTCCAACTTTTAGAATCATCAGAGTTTCGATAACATCTATCAGAAGGTTAATTTAGAAAAAGTCTAAAAATTGATTGAGACTTGTGCTTCTTAACAAGTGTTTCATTAAAGGTTCAATATGAACACAATTCGTTTAAAGGAAGCTAAAAATAAGAAATACTCCAAGCTCTTGTATTTACTTGCTCTATTGCTTGCAGAATAATCAAAATTTTAGAGGGTTACGATGAAATTTGGATGAAAGTGTCTGGTGATATCATTAAAGATGCTTCATTTTTCTGAAAAACTCTCTAAAACTACAACATTAACAAATTATGAAATTGAAAATAGCAAATACTCTTGATTTGTTATGAATTCTTGTAATTATTCCAGTAATCTTGGATAAATTAGAATTTTGAAAGAAATTAATGTAATTTTGATGGATGCGCAGGGCAATTTAATTCAAACTTTCTCACAAGCATTATTTAACAATTATAATTATATTTAAATTTCAGGAACTTTGAAGATTATGAAGGATTCGTGAAAGAGCCAGGAGATGTATTTACCAGGGCATCGAACCTTTATTTTTTTCGTTCCGGTTTTCGTTCCGGTTCAATTTGAAAAAAAATTATCGGTTCAGTTCCGGTTTTCGTTCCTGCGAAAATAACGGTTTTGTTCCGGTTTTCGGTTCAGTTACAAGTGACTCATTTTCAAATTTTTAAATATAAACAATTAATTTTTAGCGTAAATTAATTAACAGCAACAACAACAAACCATTTCAAAGATCTTTTAAAGGCCTTTAAGATCCATATAATTTTAATTTTGAAAAATAATACCTATACGTAGTCAAAATTTAATATTGTTTATCATTGAGCGGAAAATTGGAAAAAATGATGAAAAGTGACATAAAGTCATCTAAAGCTTCAACCCCTAGCAAGTAATGATAGCGCAGTTTTCATTTTTAATAGCCCTCGTGAATCTCTATCATATTGTTTTTGAACTACTAAAAATATTCAACGGTTCCAGAGATATTTGGAAAAAACTGATTTTTCAGGGGTAACTTCAACCCTCAATATCTCCCTTAAACTTAAGTGTGAACTCGAATGATAAAACCCGCATCCCTTAGAATAGAATGAACTACCTTTATACCGAAAATCATTAAAATCGGGAGTTTCGATCTCGGGTGGTTTACTTTATTTTCTTGGCAGGAGAGAAAGGGGAGACTGAAAGAAAAAACAGAAAAATTCGTGATAAAGTGGTATGCTTAAACCGAAAAAAACCGGTTTTTGCTTTCGGTTCAGCTCCAGATTTCGCTCCGGTCAAAATTTCGGTTAATTTCGGTTTTCGGTTTTCGGTTCAGTTCCGGTTCGATGCCCTGGTATTTACGACTCCTTTAGTTTTCTAATTTGTTATTAATCTCTGTAATTATTTCAATAATTCCCGATGAATCAAAATTTCCAGTGTCATTTTGGTGGGTGCGCCGGGCGAAAGACCAACTGTCTTATCGCTATATTACACTTTACTTTCTTGAACTTTTAGAATCATCAGAGTTTCGATAACATCCATCAGAAGGTAAATTTAAAAAAAGTCTAAAATTTGTTGTAGTGTAATGATTGAGACTTGTGCTTCTCAACAAGTGTTTCATTAAAGGTTCAATATAAACACAATTCGTTTATAGGAAGCTAAAAATGAGAAATACTCCAAACTCTTGTATTCACTTGCTCTATTATTTAAGTACAGATTAATCAAAATTTTAGAGGATTGTGGCAAAATTTTGAAGAAAGTGTATGGTGAAGTATTTAAAGCTGCTTCATTTTTTTTGAAGAACTCTCTAAAATTACAGCATTAACAAAATATGGAGTTGAAAATAGCAAATATTCCCGATTTTTGGTAAATTTCTGTATTTATTTCAGTAATATTGAATAAATCAGAATTTTCAAAGAATTTAATGTAATTTTGGTGGATACATGGAGCAAATTAATTGAACCTTTCTCACCAGCATTATTTACTAACAAATTATATTTCAATTTCAGGAACTTTGAAGATTATGAAAGATTCATTAACGTCTGTCGCAAGGTAAACTAGGAAAAATCGAAAATTTGCTATAGTTTAAGAATTTCTTGAGTTATTAATGAATTCTGGTGGAAATTTCGTGGAAAAGTCAGGAAATGTAGTTAAGACTGCTTTAGTTTTCTGATTTATTATTAATCCCTGTAATTATTTCAATAATTCTCGATTAATCGAAATTTTCAGTTTCATTTTGGTGGATGCGCCGGGCAAAAGATCTTAAACTCATCATTAGTTATCGCTATATTATATTTTACTTTCTTTAACTTTCAGAATCAACAGAAATTCGATAACGTTGATCAGAAGGTAAACATAAAAAAAGTCTAAAATTTATCGTAGTGTGAAAATTAAGACTCGTGATTCTTAACAAATGTTTCATTAAAGCTTCAACATGAACACAATTTGTTTAAAGGAAGCTAAAAATAAGAAATACTCCAAGTTCTAGTATCTACTTGCTTTATTGTTTACAGATTAATCAAAATTTCAGAAGGTTGTGGTAAAATTTTGAAGAAAGTGTATGGTGAAGTATTTAAGGCTGCTTCATTTTTTTCTTGAAGAACTCTCTAAAATTACAGCATTATCAAAATATGGGGTTGAAAATAGCAAATACTCTCAATTTGGTATAAATTCCTGTAATTATTTCAGTAATCTTGAATAAATCAGAATTTTGAAAAATTTTAATGTAATTTTGATGGATGCGCCGGGCAAATTAATTCAAACTTTCTCACTAGCATTATTTAACAATAAATTATATTTGAATTTCAGGAACTTTGAAGATTATGAAGGATTCGTAAAAGAGCCAGGAGATGTATTTAAAACCGCTTCAGTTTTCTAATTTGTTATTAATCTGTGTAATTATTTCAACAATCTCCGATTAATGAAAAGTTTCAGTTCATTTTGGTGGATGCGCCGGGCAAACTACTTAAAACTCACCTTATTAACATTTATCATTTTTCTTCTACAAAATTTTAATTAATACCCATTTAATTTTAATGAATACACACAAACTAATTTTAGAACTAACAATTTAGGCCTCTCTATTCTACTATATCTACCATCTCTTATACAACCATTTCTATTATCTCATTTCCTCTTACACGTATTGTAGTATAGTATAGTAAAGTAAATTGGTATGAATTTGTAGTGAAAACTAGAGAAGTCATCATCATATCAAATAAATCATAAACTGTTATATATACATACACATTTTAGATGCTTATGTATTTATATATGTATAAGTATTTCCTCCCTGTATAGTCGAGCCATTGTGTGAAACATTAAGAAAACCACAAGACTTGTATGTTAGAGATAGAAACTTTACCAAACAAGTTTGTACCAGTTTGTACTTGAATTGCTACAAACTTCAACGGCAATATTAGTTCATTTTAAGACATTAAAAGGCAATATTGCCAACTGATATATGAACGATAATCACCCCTCTAGGCTACCTTATACAAGACCAAAAAAATAATAATAATAATAATAATAATAGAAAATTAACAACAAACATCAGAGTAACTAGATTGAAATTAGATTTAGTTTGTTACAAATCGTGTACGCCTCTATTGTACAATTTGATTGAACTGTAAATTACGTATAAATAGACACACACACACACACATAACACGTACAATTTTAGTCAAATATTAAGGTGGAACACGGCCGCAATCATGTAGTTTATCAGGTAAACTAGCCTAGTTAAATTTTGATTACAACAAATGCTCGATATTGTGCCTAACTAGTTTGAAGAGATAATACAATATTTATTTATTTTTTAAATAAACAAAAACAGTAGTAGAATAATAATAATAATAATAATAATAATAATAATGTTTTTTTATTGGTTTTTAATAGTCTAAGATCATCCTTTGATATATTTAAAGAGATGAAAGCAAAGCCGCCCAGTCTCTCTTCATGTGTAACTTTAGACATGTAACGATCGTAAAATAACAAGTCTATGAGAATTTATTTTGTTTATTCCTGTTACAATTTTAACTCAAATTTGTTGTTTCGTCATTCAGGGCCGTCTTAAGCGCTGAGACAATTCAGTAACTGACTGAGGCTGTAAAATTTTCGTAATGGACGAAACAAAGTTCAATTAAAATTCGAGAGTTTAGTAAAAAAAATCTACTAAACTTAACTAAATCTCCTATTTTTGACAATTTGATTGTGAAATTTGTTAAAAATTATAATTTAGCAGGTAAATGTTTATAAATTTTAACTGAAAGTCGAGAGTCCAAATTAAAAATCAATTTAAAGTATCCAAAAAGAGTTTTCTAAAATTCATTGTAAAAATTCGCTTGCCTTGCAAAATTTACTTTCCAAAACCTAGACGAAAAGTCAATAATTAAGCTCTGTAATAGATTAAAATCGTCTAAGTTGTCTCCTTTACAGTTTTAATTGTTAGTAAAATTTATTTGGAATTTATAATTTATAACAAAAGTCTCTTATTTTTTATCAAAAATGTCACAATTTTGCAATTTTAGACTAGAGAACTGAAGAGCTCGATTAAAAAATCCACTAAACATAACTAAACCTCTTACTTTTGATAATTCGACAACAAAATTTCTAAAAGATTATAATTAAGGAGGAAAAATTTGAGCCCCGTAGCTCATTTGGAAGTTGTCCAAAAGAAAGAATGACTCGAAGACCGTCCAAATAGAGAAGTAATAGAGAAAAACTACAAAAAAAATCAATGCTGAAAGGATCTCCGAGTCATTCTCAGTCGTTTAACGTGCATAACTCGTTTTTGACAATCGTGATGTTGTCAAGAAAAGAGCGTTTTTTAACCAACTTACAAATGAGCTACGAGGTTCTAATTTTGCTTAAATGTTCTCTAGAGACCCTCCTACAAATATTTTATTGTTTTGTAGAATCGACCATATTTAGATCGCACACCTTGTATATTAAACGACTGAGTCGTAATTTTGGCGTCCCTGTGAAGTGCCGTCTTGAGGCAATGCTTAAGTTGCCTGAATGCTAACGAGAGCCCTGACTATATGGTCGCTTATATGCATTGTTAGTCATCAAGACTTAGTAGTCATAAGCGCACAGGCATCTCAGGCAGTGCTTAACGGGGGTACTTAACAGCAGCGGAGAAATTACGACTCAGGCACTAGTTAAACTGGCTTAGCAAGACCATGGCTTAATTCGACTTGAGCATAAACTTACCGACATTTGTGTGGGCAGCTGTATATAAAGAGACCTTTAGCAAAATGTGTGTAAGTCTACGATTACCGCGACTTAAGTTAAGCTTAAGTGAGCAAGAGAATTTGGGCACTAATATCACTTAGTGAGTGCAGAGAAAATAAGATAAATTTGTTTTAAGTCATTCATTCTTAATAAATTTTGCTAACAATCAAGCTTAATTTAGATACTTTTAGTCTAGACTATTTTTGAGCTAAATTATTGATTTTTAGTATGGGTTTTTAAGCATTTTTGTTATAAGGCACTGATTTTTAGCGAATTCTTGCAATAAATCTTGTCACTAGATCGTCAAAAGTAGAAGATTTAGTTAAATTTAGTAGATTTTTGGACTGAACTATTCAGTTTCAATTGAATTCTGTTCTTGATTCTAAAAGAGCAAAATTGTTACACTTTTGGTCAGTTTTTGCTCTAAAATTGCAACGTTTCAGCGAATTTGCTGTTGAAGTATGAAAGAATTCTATTTTTCAGCTAAATTCTAGTCTTCTAATCTAAATTTTTTGTTAATATAAAAAAAGAGTGCTTTAATATCCGTTAACGCACTAATTTTGGGCATTTTTATAGTTAGTATAATTTATTTTCCTAATGTTGGCAGCTTGCGCATGCGTCTTTCATGTGTCATCATTTACAATATAACCTCAAATTATTTTGTATTTTTATTAATTTATTAAATGTGCAATTATTATAAACGTTAAGGATTACATGAGACGCACAGCTAGAATTTATCGTAATTTCAAGTGAGTTATTTGTTGATATGAAATTTCTACTCAATTTACTATTGCCACTCACATTTGTGATGGTTTCTGAATTTAAATATAAGCAATCGAGATAGTGCAGAAGAAAAAGCAATTGAATAATTTTAAAATATCGCTCTAGTTAATACCAACTGTAGCAAAATTACCTAAACTTCAAGGACGCAATTTGGATTTAAAACAGGATACAAAAGGGTGCAAAATAGAAAAAATCGTTTCAGAAGTCAATTCCTGTACGAGACCAGGTTTAAAAAACGAGCACCCCAGCGCGAGTTTTTAATAGTCGAGTGCAAAAATTGACTTCTGAAACAAGTTTTTTAATATACTATTTCGACAAATAATAGGATTTTTTTAATATTGGCCACATTCAGAATTGACACCCTGTATGAGAAGAGGCATTAATAATTAATTAATAATGTTGTGTGTATTCTTTTTGTTGTTGTATTTTTGGTAAATTAACAAGTGACACAAAGCTTCGATAGTCATTTAAGAAAGAGGAAGGGGGTGGAGGTTAACAAGTGACACAAAATTTCGATTGTCATTTAAGAAAGAAGGGGATGAAGACATTATAAAAATGTTTACCTAAGGGCAGCACATATCCGTCGCTACCCCAATGGATAAATACAATTAAAATTACAATCACACCATGTAAAATAATTATGTCTCACAGGAAATAATTACATTTCCTGCCAAGTATATATTAATTAACGTCTACACCAGCTGGAAGGTTTATCAGCAGGAGGTTTGGTTCTCTATTTATGTGTGTATGTGTGTGTGTGTGTGTGTGTGTGTGTGTTTATGTGTGTATTGGGGTTGCAATTGGGATCTACGTCGACGACAGCTGGACACTTTCCTACACACTGACATGTATTACATTTTGTCAGAACTGTTGGAAAAAGAACAGGAATAGACGAGTGATAATGATTATCAGGGGCGGACGGGCTTTGAATGAGTGACCCGGGCGGGTATACAGAGTTATTATTTAACGAGGGTTATTAGTTACATGGATTTGTAGGGGGTTCCCTGAGAATATTTTAGCGAAATTGTTGTCTTTTAGCTTATTGGGAAATTGGACAAAAGACGCGTTGTTATGACACTGTCGCGATTTTCACTAACCGTCAAAGGACTAAGAATGATTAGAAGATTCTCTTAAAATAGTTTTTATTAGTTTTTCATCACTGGATCCTTGCGAAAATGGAAGCACTGATTTTCCGACATCCTTATGAATGACGAGGTTTTTTACTATTTTTAACTTGATGGGGGAAGATTATTTATTTTGATTGTTTGTTTTTTCAAGAGATAATCCTTGACATTAGAAATATTAGAAATAAATAAGACTATGTGACTTTTATTATTTTTACATTAAAGGAAATCACAGTAAACAATGAATTAACCTAAACAATCTTACCCTATCATTCATTTTTGTACAATTAACCTCAGCTGAAGTTTGTTTTTCAATTTTTCAAGGATACAAATGAGAAAAATAAGAGAAAAATCAATTTTACGATATCCTTAAAGCCATTTCTAATCGCTTCATGCGTGTAGTCGGTTTTAGATTAACTTCCCAATGAGCTACAAGGCTCTAATTTTTCTTAAATGTTTTCTGGGTTTCCCCTACAAATCTTGAAATAGTTTTTGAATCGCTCGCCAGACAATGTTAGTTATCATAAGAACGTGAATAACCAAGGATAATATGACTAATATAAGTATTTTTAGTTTACAAAATTCTATACTTAAAAACAGGGCTAATTATAAAATGGCACACGGGTCCAAAAATTTAGAGATTTTTGAAATGTTATGAGATAAGACCCTGCGTTATTTTTTTGCACAGGGTGCCATAAAACGTAGAACCGGCCCTGATTATAAACGGTTTCCTCAACCTTGATTACTTTAAGCATTTTATGAGAAGGATTGCCAGGGCCGGTTTCAGGGAATTTAGTGCCCAGGAAAATAGTTTCGGCGCCTCTCCAGGAGGATAATGACGTCTGACCGATTATTGAAGGTAAATACATATAGGGTGTTTGATGTAAATATGGCTGATTCTATGAAAAGTCGATGAGCGATTTGAAAAATATTCCAAGGATTTGTAGGAGGATCTTTAGAGAACATTGCAGCAAAATTAGAGCCTTGTAGCTCATTTGAGAGTTGGTAAAAAACGCTCGTTTCTGACGATGTAGCGATTTTTAAAATCAACTAAACATGCCAAAACGACTTAGAATGACTAGGATCCTCCCAAAAATGACTTTTTTTTCATTTTTCTCCATTTTATTCTAGAACAGGTGGAAATATTTTGTATTTTCTCTGAAATACAATGGAGAAAAACGATAAAAATCAATATTGGGAAGGACTCCGAGTCATTCTTAGTCGTTTTGCGCGTTTAGTTCGACACTGCCCAAAACGATCGTGTTTTGACCAACTTAGAAATGAGCTACGAGGTTCTAATTTTGCTAAAATGTTCCCTAGGAACTATGCTACAAATTCTTAAAATATTTTTTGAATCACTCGTCGACTAATAGGAGCTTTTATGCCGTTCCTCATGCACTTGAGGCTTTTGACGGTCACTCAACCAGCCCTTCTAAAGCCGCCACTGGAAACTACTACAAAAATCGTTGTTTTCCTCTGTGTGAAAACAGGGTTGTACTAGCGGCTAGTCCGCCCCTGTTGACTATACGTAAATTTAATGATTAACGATGAGATCCCCAACACTTGTCGGTGTGGAAAAAGTACACGGTGGTGGAAGTACTTAGGGTGTGTGAAGGGACAACCCTAAATTTTCTTTCAAGCCGACAAATCTTGGAAACCTGTTGCTCTTATTGTTAAGCTCTTATTCGGGTGTTGTTTTCTGTCTAAATCTATACAAAGAGTAACAATTCAATTTTTATCAAGATTTGTATTGTTTTAAATAAAAATTTAATAAAATCCACCAAAAAGGGTTAATGTTTAGTTAGATATTTATTCGGAAAGGGATTGAATACTGTAGGATCAAGTGAATATTCATCACTTGTTTGAATATCCGGGCATTTGTGAGAATTTCAAGTTAATTCTAATAATTCTCAACTACTATTACTACAACTCTCGATTCTCTCGCTGAATTAATGAATTAAATTGGTTGATTAATTAATTAGGAACTAGGCTCATCTGTGTTGTAGTGTGTTACATTGTCTGTCATTCGATCGACTAGACCCTTTTCAAACTATCCTGCTGAGGATACTTCATTTACATCAATTCAAGACCCCGTTTCAGATCATCATCATCAGAATCATCAAGCTGATTCGTGTGAAATTGCTTTTGTTCGTTAATTTCATTGTTGAAGATACTCACTTGTTTTGGAACGTGGCTCCCGTGGCCCATCCACTGTCACTTTAATCGCTTTATTATACGTGGCAACTTGTGGTGGACTTGTCGATACCATAATTGTCAACGTGAAACTCTTCCCTGTAAACAACAATAACAACAAAAAAAAAATCCAATTAGACTAATCGTGGCGGTAACAGTGGTGATCAAACTGGTTAACACGATGCTGGGGGTGGTAGTGGTGGTGGTGGCGGTGGTGGTAGTGGTGGCTTTCAAGCGGCTAACCGGAGACGTGACCGCGACCCAGAACCAACTATCACACACCACTGTTATGTTCGGTTTCCATTTGCTAAATCATATAAAGTCGTACCAGACACGGGGTTGTGTTTGCGTGACGACGACACCACCACCACCACTACCACTTTCACAATACACCCTCTTCGAATATTTATAAGAATAACACGCGAATCGAACAAAAATCGTATTGAAATAAACGAACAGAACAAAAAAAAAAAATAACAAGGGGTAGAAAAAGCAATAGTGTGGTTGAGGTAAAACACAAACCATAATAGCAGGGTTAAACACATCAAGTAGCGTACATTTTTCACTGGATAGCCCATCTATAAAAGCCACACAAAACTGATGGTGGCCGCTCATGTATATGTGAATAGATACAGATTAAACAGTGGTAGCGTTATCAAACACCCTTATAAACGAATCTAACATAAAATTCAGCCATAATTAATAATAATTAAATTAAAAGGAGAAAATTTTCTCAAACATGGTAATAAATTCCTAGATTGAACAATACTTAAATAGGTGTGTCGGCGATAGCTCAGATGGTAGAGCATCCTTTCACTTTAAAATTTGATTTGACGTTTATTCTACGATGTACGTTAAGATATTTCCCGTTAGAATAAGGCTTAAATATACATAAAAAGGTGTGCCGACGATAGCTCAGATGGAAGAGCATCAATTTAGACAACGGATGGTCGTTGCTTAAATTCCATCTCGCCGATTTCCATTTTCTTATGTTTAACGCAAATAACAAAGTTTGACTATTTTCAGTTAAAATTTAGTAGTGGTAAAACACTAAAAAAAAAATGATAAGCTCGCATTCACTGACAATCAGCGTTCCCGTTGCACTCGCAATTTGAACATTGGACGTTAGTTGATATCAGCCGAGAGGTCTGTCGATTAACCACAATTATTTCTCTGGTTCTAAAAAGGTTGGTGAAGTTTTCAACCCCTTTTTTGGGGGCTCTACGCGTGATTTGAGAATTCTCCATGATGTTGATTACACCCTGTATATACCAGGAATAAATTCTCTTAAATATTATATTTAACTTGACTTTGATTCTACGCTGTATGCTAACATATCTCGAATTACAACAAGACTTAGGTATTCATAATAAGATGTATCGGCGATAGCTTAGATGGTAGAGCATCCATTTAGTCAAGTTCGCTTGCTAGTGTGCACTTTTCTCATGTTTAACGTGAATAATGGCGTTTGAGTATTTTGAATTTGGAATCTAGTAGTTTTAAAAAATACATTTAAGAAAACTTACTCCCTTTACTATACAGGGTGTAATCAAAATCATGAAGAATCTCAAATCTCACTATTCCTGTGTGAAAAAAAGGACGAAACCCACTGTAAACTAATGTTGGCGAAATCTTCAAGGCTTTTTTCCTGAAAATGGGGGCATACCTACTCTCTAATATACAACAAATCAACTCGGTTTTTCGAGCCTTACACGTGGTTTGTTTACACCCTGTGTATACGTCACCACGTCTTTAATATTTGACTTGACGTTGATTCTACAAGAACAAGACTTAAATATACATAATAAGCTGTATTACTGATAGCTTAGATGGTAGGGCATCCATCTAGTCGATGGAAGATTGCTGGTTCAATTACAGCTCGATTTACATTTTACAAGGTTTATTGTCCAAAATGGTGTTTGATTATTTTCTGTTTAGAATTTAGTAGTTTTAAAAATTACGTTTGAGAAGATTTTCTCCCTTTAATATACAGGGTGTAATCAAAATCATGGGGAATCTTCAAACTTCACCATCCTTATGTGGAATAAAGATAACACGACATACTTTAAGCTAATCTTTACGAAATCTTCAACCCTTTTTTCCTCGAAAATAACTCTATACCAACTCTCTAATATATTAACAAATCGGCTCAGTTTTTCGGGTCCTACACGTGTTTTAAAGATTCTTTATAACTTTGATTACACCCTGCTTATACTTCAGCATGAATTAATTCTTTTTAATATTTGATATGACGTTAATTCTACACGTTAGAACAAGACTTATATATACATAATAAAATGTACCGACCATAGCTCAGATGGTAGGGCATCCATTCAGTTGATGGAAGATTGCTGGTTCAATTACAGCTCGATTTACATCCTTCTATGTTTATTGAAGATAATGGTGTTTGATTATATTCAGTTTAGAATTTAGTAGTTTTAAAAATTACGTTTGAGAAGATTTTCTCCCTTTAGTATACCGGGTGTAATCAAAATCACGGAGAATCTTCAAACTTCACCATCTCTATGTGGAATAAAGACAACACGACTTACTATAAACTAATATTTACGAAATCTTCAACCCTTTCTTCAGACTTTCAAATATACCTACATATTAAACAAATCAGCTCGGTTTTTCGAGCCCTACACGTGTTTTGAAGATTCTCTATAATTTTGATTACACCCTGCTTATACTTTAGCAGGAATTAATTTTTCTTAATATTTGACATGACGTTCATTCTACGCCTTAGAACAAGACTTAAATATACATAATAAAATGTATCGATGATAGCTCAGATGGTAGGGCATCCATCTAGTCGATGGAAGATTGCTGGTTCAATTACAGCTCGATTTACATTTTATAACGTTTATTGCACAAAATGGTGTTTGATTATCTTTAGATTAGAATTTAGTAGTTTTAAAAATTACGTTTGAGTAGATTACTCCCTTTAATGTACAGGGTGTAATCAAAATCATGGAGAATCTTCAAACTATGTGGAATAAAGACATCACGACTTACTGTAAACGAAATCTTCAACCCTTTCTACGGACTTTCTAACAACAAATCAGCTCGGTTTTTCGAGCCCTACACGTGTTTTGACGAATCTTCAAGATTTTCTTTGTACCCTGTATATACTTGATCAGGAATTAATTCTCTTTAATATTTGACTTGACGTTAATTCTACGCTGTATGTTAAAATATCTCACGGTAGCTTAGATGGGAGAGCATCTATTTCGTCAACGGAAAGATCGCTGATTCAATTCCAGCACTCTGTTTTACACTTTTTGTTCCGCCACTGTGTTCCCCAACCGGTTTCGGCCAACAGGCCAACCAACACCATGAAACTCATTAAACCGTCCGACAAATAAATCCAAAAGTGTACATAATCGATTTCGTTTTTGCATGGTGAAATGAACTCGGCTCGCTTGTTGGTCGAACGGATTACTGGCCAGTTTTGTGTATGTGTGTATGTTCTCCTTCAATATTTATTTTCATTATTACCCCAATGTACACACACAAAAACACACAATTACAAATATATCTAAGGGCGGAAAAAATCTACCATGGGAAACAAATTAAAAAAATAATAAAAAAAGAAAATATACAAAGCCACCCCTATTGCGCATAATTAGTTTTTATTTAATCTAGTTTGGTTAATGCACTTTGTGTTATTATCAAAAAATTTTAATAACCACCCCACTATATAGATGCGGTCCTATCCTGTGTTCACCACTTTGTGATTAGATTAACCGTGTATCTGTTGTATGTATGTAGAGATATACGTGTGTGTGGTAAAGTTAAAATCGATAAAACCCTTGTTGGGTGGATGGCACACCACCACCACCACCACCACCACCACCACCCTCATCGGAACATTAATCATTTAGAAAGTAGTACAAGTTGAGGGATGGATGAGGGTGGTGGTATAGGTAATTCAAGATTACATCAGCATACAGTCTTGTACTGGCAAGTAATTAACAAGAGATATACCCCCAAGTCTCAAGGTGGGCTTAAAATAATCATCTACTAATCCCGGATTTGGTTCAAACTATCAAGGGTAGTGGAGACATATCCGTGAATCTACCCCAATATATTCATCGAGATTTTAGAAAATTTATAGATTAATTTTTTTTTCTTAATTCTTTAATAAGATCTTGAGATTTTTATCTTAAGATCCAGTGATTTGAATGCAGGGTTAAGAGGAATGATTCATTGTTCATATGGGAAAAATTCCACAAACTGACAAGTGGAAATTTTGAATTTAGTCGAATATAAATCGTTGTTTTCATAGGTCTAATGTCAACAGATTATAAAAGTTAATCCGCCGTTAAATAAGCTGTTTGCCATCTATGTGACGGGAGGGTGTTTTTGAGGTTGAAACCATCTCTCCCTTCAACGAATTAAACTGACTGAATGGATGACAGAACAAATGAGACACTATATTATGAAAAGTTTACATTAACCAATCCACATTTTTCCTCCCCAAAGGATTAACAAAATAATTAAAATCTAACAAAATGGATAAAGTTTGACCGTCGCTTATAATACAGTAAGCTCTCGCTAAGACGAACCCCGTTAACACAAACACCACGATAATATGACAAGCCTAATTTCTTCATATTCTTGAGGCGCTTGCACGAATCCTCGTTAGGAGTGCATTTTTGTGATATTTTTGCACTTTTCGACAACTTCCACAACGTATATGTAACATCACGGAATCGGGTCTGCAGCTGTTTGACATTTTTGACACCGATACTAAATACACTAATTGTTTCATATAGTCCCACAAAAATTTGATAAAAATATGAAACAAAAGAGAAAATTCGCTCTAACGTACGTAGCATCACGAATTCGAGTCTGCAGCTGCTCGACATTTTTGACCGACACTCAATATACTAATCGTTTCGTATGGTCCCATAAAAAATAAACGAAAATATGAAATAAAGGGAGAAAGGTTTCTCAAATAGTATCCATTTAGGCAATGAAAGGTTGTTGGTTCTATTCTAGCTACTATTTTCAATTTAGTAGTTTTAAAAACTACTTTTGAGGAAACTTTCTCGCTTTAATATTCTACAGGGTGTAATCAAAATTATGGGGAATCTTTAAGCCTCATTTTCCCTGTGTGGAGTAAAGACAACACAACTAAAGCATAAACCCTTGTCAGGACGAATCGCATTAACACGAGCACCTCAGTAACACGAAAAGAAATAGAAGTCCTTACGAAATTTCTTCATATTCTTGACTCATGTTCAAATTGTTAAAATTTTCACGTAGAAGTGCATTTTTGAGATATTTTTGTACGTTTTAGTAGCTTCTGCAACGTATCTGTAGCATCACCGAATCGGATCTGCAGCTGTTTGACATTTTTGACACCGACACTAAATACGTTATTTGTTTCATATAGCCCCACAAAAATTTGACAAAAATATGAAACAAAGGAGAAAATTCGCTCTAACGTACGTAGCATCAAGAACTCGAGTCTGCAGCTGCTCGACATTTTTGACCGACACTCAATATACTAATCGTTTCGTATGGTCCTATAAGAAATAAACAAAAATATGAAATAAAGGAAGAAGGTTTCTCAAACGTGCATCCGAGTTAACTCAGATAGAAGAGTATCCAGTACTCAATAGAAGGTTACTGGTTCAATTCTAGCTAGTATTTTCAATTTAGTAGTTTTAAAAACAACGTTTGAGGAAACTTTCTCGCTTTAATATCCTACAGGGTGTAATCAAAATCACGGATAATTTTTAAGCCCATTAACACGAACACCGCGATAACACGAAAAGAAATGGAAGTCCCTGCAAAATTTCTTCATATTCTTATAGCGTTAACATGAATTTACATGTCGGTCCCTCTAGTATCTGTACTTAAGCTCGCCTTATCTAGACCTTGCGTTCAATGAAACTAACGGTAGGCTTAACACATTTGAGTGTCTGTTTTTAACAGGTGTTTACATAAAGGTCTATGAATCCACTCTTAAGTCGATTTGTGGCAAGTCTAAGTCGAGTTTAAGTAAGGATAATAAAGCGGGCCTTAGATACCTCGTTTGTACGAATTTCAAGCCTAGACGATTACTCATAATTTCATACCGTTCGCATTGTAGATAAAGAGAGATAAAATCAAATTACACGTAGGTACTCCTCATTTTGCGACCTTCAATTCGGGAAATGGCTCATTTTAAGCGTGAGTCTTGCGATCAACTAAGCCGAAAATCGGTCGTAAAGTGAGTATTACTTGTTTTAACGAAATGCGAAGACCGAAAGGTGTTTGTTAGAATGAATTCCGGTAACTAAAGCACTAACGAGTTTGCACTAACGAGGTTTCACTTAAGTTGGACTTACCCCGTCCGCTGCGACCGACAAAACGTAAATCATTAAATTTTGCCACTTGATTCTTCATAACAGCCGTCGAATTTCGCAATTCAGCACAATAATTCTCATCATTGCCGGCCCGAACTGTTACCACAGTCCCATCACCGATATCACCAAGAGCTACTACTTTAAACGCTACTGGTAGCGTTTTATTTGAACGCCAATGCGGCGGTAACACTGTACAAACAAATAATGGACTACCAGTTCTTATCAATTCACCTGGATGTTCTGATAAGAAATCGTTCAATGTCCGTTCAGCTAGTATATCCGATGTCATTTTCGTATAAGTTTCATTTAAAATATTTGTTGTAGCATCTGGAGATGATGCTGTTGTTCCTGTTGTTGATGTTGTTGTTGTTGTTGTTGTTATTACTGTTGTTGTTGTTGGTGTATTTGTTAGATGCATTGTTGTTAATTCTGTATCAATTGTCGTGTGCCAATCACCGAACATTCAGTCTTTGATTAGGTACCAACATTGATGGTCGATTTGGGCAAGTTACATTATCGCGCCATTTTTTTCCTACCCTGTAATAAGGGCAGTGGTGGTGGTGATTCAAAAAATCGGCCGTCGTGACACGCATCCGTCGGTTGCTAGGCAACACATGACGTAATGTCAACACTTTTTCGCGGTATATAATGAAACTTTTTTTTTCCTATTGTTGGTATTATTGTTCACAAGTCACTATTTTTTTTTTTTTGCAAAACTTTAAAGGTTTCTATGTTTGTTCCACTGTTCAACACGAACGTCTAACAACTGCGGTGCCACACACGATGTTCGAATAAAACGCTACACGCAGCATCCACACAAGGGCCAGATTTAACTCACTCTCATATGTTGGTAGATGAGAATTGTGGCGGTAGAGATAAAACAACGCGACGGCGGCGGCGGTGACTTTGTACAAAATTCAACAAAAAAAAATAAGTCTTAAAATAGCCAAAGAACTAAATTTTCGCGTAAAGGACTAGAGCGTGTATCGTGTTGTAAACATGTTGGGTGCGTTTTCGGGACCGCCGTCAAAGATATAGTATACATTACTACTATTACCACCACCACTACCACCAATGTTGCCGCCACCACCATCACCACCACCACCACCACCACCGTCGCCGCTTCATCTGTTTCGTTCTATCACGAATTTAACCAAAACTAAAAGCCTTAACAGTGTGTTGTTGATTAACTACTGGATACATTATAAACGACATACGTACAATATACATACACGATTAAAATCAATCAAAACAGACAAAGATAACCAACTGTATCAATAGTCGTAAATGTATTCATCTAACTAAAAGCAGTAGCACTCTTGCGCTTGATAACCCTTTTGGGTTATCAAGGGGAATACAAGACAAAGATATCTAGATATACTGGTGTATTGTTATAAAGTGAGATCGAATGATATTCTAGATTAAAACAGAAGCTAACCATTAAAGGGGTAGATGGTGTATGTGTATATATATATATATATATGTATATATAGGTTGGAGGGAGATAATGTTATCGGTGCGAGGAAGAGGGTTGCGTTTGTGGTCAAAACGGGCCGGGCTTGGCGGTAATAAAGGAGCGAAGTATATAAATTGGTATAGGAGTGACAAGGCTAAGGGGTTAAAGGGGTGGAGGGTGGTTTTTTAGAGAGCGGTTTATCGGCGGAGTCTCTCTCTATACACATACACACATGTATATACAGCATCATAAACAAAGATGGAGGTATACGCAAGCGTCACATATGCACCTATATGCATGATATTTTCTATATGTTGAAATGAGAGGGTTGATGTGTTATTTAGGGGGTGATTTTTATTTTCGCGGTACTACCACCGTTGTCGTCAATGATACCTACTACCCCACTGCCACCAGAAACGTTTGTCGACTTTACCATATACACATATGAAGCGAGTAGAGGGATGTAAGTATCGTTTCCTGGTCTGTTTAGGGGTGGATTTGTGAATATTCGTGTCTTTGTGTTGGCATTGGTGGTAGGCGGTGGCGGTCGACGGCTAACCAGAGTTACCATTATCCTTCACGCGATACAACTCAAATCACTGATAACACCCCTATTTTTATCAAATAACCCATACATACATACTAGTATTGATAACAACATCCACCCTTATGGTTGTTAGTTTAATTACAAAAGGGTCGAAGAAAGTACAAATCGAGCGTAACAAAATCACCCCCACAACCTTTTAAAAAAGAAACATATAAACTTTCATATTTATTTTTTTTTACAAACATAGAAATCTCTTTAATATTTCTACTACCCTTTCATGTATTTTAATACCCTTAAAGGGCTGTAGAAATTATAAAATCTCAGTTCTAAATTATGTTTGTAATAAAATCCTCGACTATATGTGTAATTCGCAACGTTGCAATAAGGGTTGGTGTTGTATATATACGTATACATACAGTGCTTTGTGGACGAACCGACCCCATTGCCGCCACCGCCACCACTACCACCCCCTAACAGTCCTGAGCCGGTTTTGTGAAAGTAAAAGGGGTGGATTTAACCGGCCACTGTCCAAAGGAGGGTGAATATATGAAGCAAGGGTTGAAATCTACTGTTGGAAATTCTCCAAAATTTCACCATAAATTATCCAATCTATTTATTTAAATTATTATAACAAAAATAACAACAAGTATAGTTCTATTTTATATCTAAACTAGACTAGTTTGAATATAACAGAGGGTGGAGAATAATGTCTATCGTTAGAAGGCTACATGTAGGGGTCAGTTGGAGGTTTAATAGGGGTGAATTTTAAGGGTTGGAATTAAACAATGACTATAGAGGTACTTGGATGGAAGACTAGACAATAAGCAGGAGACAATGGAATGTTTGTTTTACAAACACGATTGTATTTTCTTAAATTTGTTGGATAACCGGAAGATTTGGAATTATAACCGGAAGTCCGGTGATTTATTATAAAAATATCATCAGGGTGGTCGACAATTAATCATCCCCTTATACGTACTGTTTTATAAATCATCCACGTTCTTATCAAAATATTATTATAGAAATTGTGAAGAATCCAGATGTTTAGGGGTGGTATTATTGGTTATTGGTGGATTGTTTTTAAAAAAGCACAGTTAACGTATCAACTTTTCAATATGTGTGCTGGCATATGTGTCCAATGTTCGGCTGCTGTTGAACAGATGGCAGCATTTGGACGTTTTTTTCCACCAATTTGAGGAAAAATCCGGATATTTCGTCCATTGATAGAGAGGGAGATCCGGTGGATTAGCTTGTGCTTGTTGTACAGTGTGAGTAACTCGACAGCCATCACTCTTTCAGACAATTTACCACAGGGCGCAAACGGAAGTTGTCTTTATATATGTGGGTGTTCGTGCTAACCTGTACTTCCTGTTAGAAAAGGGGCCCATGTTGTGTGCTGCTCATTCATTATTATTATAACAACCGAACATTGTAACATGTATCAGGTCATTAAGTGGAGAACGTTTACACAAAACGTCCCCCCCTTCCGTCTACATACAGTTTTAACTTAATTTATTGCAATTATATTCTCATTAAACGTATCATCCCCCGCTTTTCCGGGTGACCTAACGATTTTAGTGAGTTTTTTAAAAATAACACCAGGAAAAAAAATTTATAAATACGTGTAAATCGTGACGGTTTTTTTTTAGAGAGGCCTTGACAATTAACGATAGATCATTATAAAATAATTAGACGATAAATTTCTAGGAATTTATAAAACACACACACACAGTGGCGGAGTGGGCTGTTGGGTTAAGGGGCAACCGCATGTTAGCAAATCCATAAAAGTGCTTTCTGACTACTTCATTTTCTTGTGCAGTGTTTTTGTTATGGATGTGTCTTGATCAGGGCCGTTCTGAGAATATGTGGCCTGCTTGGGCAAACATTTTTATAGCGCCCTCGCCCTCTTACTCTTAAATAACTATCAAAACCTTGTTTCACTTGTTATAATTTATCAAAAATGCACAAAAAAGTGAGACCTTTGTATTGAATACGTGCTTCTTTAACTATTTTAACATGATGGCAAATCTTTTATCAATAATTAAAGGCCACTAACAAGGTCAAACTTGATATCTTGCAAGGTTCTGTACTTCTATACACTCTAAATATGGTCGATTTTATAAAACTCCTATTATTTGTAGAGCGATTTGAAAAACATCTTAAGGCTGACTTTTATCCGAACTGAATGCTACCAATTACGTGTAATTTCCATAGTACAGTAAAACACATTTTTCTTGTAAACGGTAACAGATAGCGACCTGGAAATAGTTAAATTCGATTCCAAAAGCAGTCATATACAAAAATACGGGCTTGGATTTTTGAAAATTTGACAGGATTTTCACAGGATAAGGAAAAAGTAACTTTTTGTGCTGAAACGAATGCTTGGAAAAACACAAAATTCCCTGTGTAAAAGTTGATTAATTTAATAGTCACGTATATAAAAAGATCGAGCAATGTTCACTCTACAAAAATGTGTGCTTTGATTTTCAATTTTCTTCACCGATTTTTCATAATCTGCATCCAAAGTAATCTATTTTTTTCCGAAATTGAATTGAAATAACACGGACAGACATTAATTCGCATAGAAAGGTGGGAGAAGTGGTGAAAGACTGGGTCGCGACTATGACAGTCAGCCTTAAGATCTCATAGCAGGGTCCTCTAAGACCATTTTGGCATAATTAGAACCATGTAGCTCAGTTGGAAATTGGTCAAAAACGGTCGTTTCTGATAATGTTGCGATTTTCAAAAACTTGCAACATACTTAAAATGACTTGGAGCAACTCGAAGATCTTTCCAGCATTGATCTTTTTCGGTCTTTTCCAATGCATTCTGCAACAGGTGAAAATGTTTCCGCTTTTTTTTTGCAATGGAATAAAACGAAAAGAATAAATGATCAGAGGATCTTTGCATCGTTTTTAGTCGTTTTGTAAGTTGTAATATCGTTAAAAACGAGCATTTTGACCAACTTTTAAATGAGCTACGGGGTTCTAATTTTGATAAAATGTTTTCCAGAGACTCCCTACAAACTCTTTACATATTTTTCGAATCGCTCGTCAACTAATAGGAGTTTCATTGTATCGAGCTTATTTAAAAACGTTACCCTGTATAAAGGATACAATGAATAAAATTTTGATTTTGGACTATTGCATCCTAAAATCTAAAAGTGGAAAATTTAGTTCTTAAACCTTAAAAATTGCCTAAATTTCCTTTCTTTAGTGATTCTATAGAAAAAAAAATTCGAAAAACTGGTGGCTTATGATGGAAATGCTTAAAGTTGAAAACAATTTAAGTTCACTAAAAATGGATGAAATTACCAAAAACTTTCAAAAAAACTGGATTAGAAGACTAGAATTTAGCTAAAAAATCGAATCCTTTCATACTTTAATATCAAATTCGCTGTAACGTTGCGATTTTAGTGCAAAAACCGACTAAAAGTATAACAATTTTGCCTTTTTAGAATCAAGATCAAAATTCAATTGAAACTGAAGAGTTCAGTCCAAAAATCCACTAAATTCAACTAAAACTTCTACTTTTGATAATCCAGTAGCAAAATTCCTAATTAACTAGAATTCAGCAAGAAAATATCCGACTGCCAAATCGATTTGAAGTATCCAAACAGAATTTTT
This sequence comes from Mylabris sibirica, assembly GCA_039776855.1. Classification (NCBI taxonomy): domain Eukaryota; kingdom Metazoa; phylum Arthropoda; class Insecta; order Coleoptera; family Meloidae; genus Mylabris; species Mylabris sibirica. The sequence continues at coordinate 8,649,536 of CM077842.1, read as the reverse complement.
TTACGATTTATTGCAAGAATTCACTTAAAATCAGTGCCTTATAACAAATGTGCTTAACACTCATACTAAAAGTCAATAATTTAGCTCAAAAATATTGTAGACTAAAATTCTCCAAATTGAGCTTGAGTATTAATAAAATTTATTAAGAATGAATGACTTAAAACAAAAGTATCTTATTTTCTCTGCACTCATTAAATGACATTGAGGTCCAAATTTTCTTGCTCCACTTAAGCTCGCCTTAGCAAGATCTTGGCCCAAGTCGGTAAATTCAGGCTGAGATGAATAAATCCAAGGTTTTGCTAAGCGAACTTAATTAGTGAACGAATAACTGACACAGAGTCGTAATTTTGCCTCCTTTGTAAAGAGCCCTTTTGACTAACAAATCTTGATGACGAACAATGCATATAAGTGAGCTTAAAATCAGGGCTGGCGCTAGTGCTCAGACAGTTCAGGTACTAACTGAAGACGGCACTTCACAGGGATGCCAAAATTAAGAGTCAATATGATTTAATATATGCTCAAAAAATAAGATATCTTCGTTATAAATAATCAATTCTTAATAAATTTTGCTAGCAATTGAGTTGTAAAAGACACAATTTGGAATCTTTCAATCTATTAGCTATGGAGCTAAATTATTGATTTTTAGTCTAGGTCTTAGGAATTGTTATAAGGCACTAATTTTTAGCGAAATTTTTGCAATGAATTGTAAAAAAAATTAGCTTGGATACTTCTAATAGATTCTTGGTCCTAAATTATGATAAAAGTAGGAGATTTAGTTAAGTTTAGTGGACTTTTTATTAACTGAACTCTCTAGTTTTAATTGAAATTTGTTCTCGAGTATAAAAATGTAAAATTGTGACACTTTTGGCCCATTTTTCTACAAAAAGTGCAACGTTTCAGTGAATTTGCCATTAAATTATAAAAAAGGGTCATTTTAAGTTAATTTTCTAGCTAATTTCTAGTCTAGAAAATGTTTGGAATGGTTGGTTTCTGAGCTACATTCTCAACTTTAGTCTCACATTTTGACACATTTTAGTTGTAAACCACCAGTTTTCCGACGAATTTTTCCAAAAAATCACTTAGGAAACAAGATTGAGGCACCTTTATTGAGTTTTAGACCTGAATTATCTCTAGATTTTAGGACGCGCTGGTCCTGAATCATCAATTTTTGAGCACTAAAAGGACTTTGTCTATGAGAGGAGGTCCTTCTATGTTACTCTGCACAAGGCCCCGCAAAATATAGCACCGGCTCTGGCTATAGGAGATCTGTATTATCGGCCCTTGATTAATGATGAAAATTAGTTAAAGAGGGACTAATTTAATTGGCGATTGACCGAGCGAAAAAGTTTGCCAGTCCGCCACTGTACGTACGCACACAAGTTTAAGGAGCTTGTATCTGGCCCCACTTTGGTCCATTATCAATGTTTAATGGACCTCATATTGCGCACCAAAAGAAATATTGATAAGCATAAATCAAGTCCGTTACAAATATTGGAACAAGTCTTCCGCTACTCTAATTCCGAATAGAGATGTTTGCTTACATTTTGTGTTATTGAATCCGATTTTTATTTGTTGTTGTTGTTGTTTTTTTCTTCTTATACCCCCAAAAAGAAACCGTATCCTATTCTTTCGAACTTAGACTGTGACCAAACACTACACACAAAACAATATCTATAAACCTATTCTTATACAAAGAGTGCATTCTAAAAACACACCCAACAAACGGTGTGTACTTTTTAGAATAAGCAGAACCAAAAGAAAAGAGAGGCCGCCGCAAGCCCTTTAGTTTTGGGCAACATTATTGTGTCGAAATCTGAATAAATGCCATTGGAAACTCACCCCCTCAACCCTCGATACAAATTTTTTTTCGACCTCTTTCTCTCTTCAGCCGTCGAGTAGAACGCACAAATTAAAAGCATCCCATATCACCTGACATAACCTATATTTAACGGGTTAAACTACCCTTTCGATATAAATAATAATTAACTTGGGTCTGGTTCGTTGTGTCTTTTTTTTTGTTGTTTAATTTTTAATTTGTTGCCCTCCCCTAGTTGATTAGCCACTGTTGACCTATTTCCTGTCTCGATTGTTTCATCCAAAATCAGCCATATGCAAAACTGTATAAAAACACTAAAAAAAAAAGAAACAACCCCTTCTCAATCAAACTTGTCCGCCTTTGGAAATTAACACGAAATAAACATAAAAACCAGACATATGGTAAAGGGTTGTGTTTTTAATGTGCGTATTTTTACGATTACATCCACATATTTATTACAATTTAATTGGAGGATAATTGGGGTTGTTTTAAAATTTTTTTTGGTTGGAAATTTTTTTAAAATAAACGATTATTAACGATGATGGTCTATTTGTGGATTGACTGTCTATGTGTCTGTCTGTCTATGTGTGTGTGTGTGACGAGATTCGATAGTGAATGATCTAGGGAATAATCTGTCAACGTAGTACACCACCATCCCCTATTTAGGTGTCAAGGGCTACCACTCTCTAGCCGCTTTCCATTAAAATACTGTCCGAGCTGCAATTAGTTTTGCCGGCTACTACAAATTACGTTATTCGTCTTTGCCACCTTGCACCATCGATCTGACTTGTCTTCTATCTAAAACCACCCCCCGATTATTATCATGATTATACCACTGCAAAAAAAAATCGTTTTTTCGATTTGTACTACAAATATCGGCGAGATCACGGTAAATATTCGATAAATTTACACAGCTCTTGTTTGATTGTATGCGCGTATTCAGACTAAAACCGGGGTGATTTTCTATATATGTGTGAGTGTCTATGTATATGTGTGTGGGGGTGATTGTAGAGCATCCCCTGTGGTGGGTAACTGGCCAGTCTGCCCTCATTAGCGTGTAAAACTCGGGTTAGGTACAGTTTGACTATGAGTTGTATATAGCGAGAGACAGAGAATTGAAGGGATGTAAGAGGGGTGAAAAAAATCGCAAATTGTAAAAGAGAATATATCAATAGCTGATGAATTAACGGAAATGGTAGTTCTAGTTGCATTTCCGGCTCTATTATCCATTATATCATTAATGATGAGAAAAAATACGATTATTATTATTATTATTATTATTATTATTATTATTATTAAATACACTGTATGTGGGGGTGTGGTAAAAAATCAACCCCAAAGCTCGTATTTTTTTTTGGTGGAAGCTCGAAAACAGAGTGCGTCGTCATTATTGATTGGGTTGTTACATTGTTTAATTCATCTCCAGTTTGCGATTGCATATAGAAACTGTGAATTAACCCCCCAACATTTAAACATACTACCCTATATTTTAAAATACAGCCACTTCAAATGGATAAATATGGAATTTTTGTATTTTTTATATACTAAATGCATAATAAACATTTGTTATATTCTGATAATAAAATTATAACATTAAATAGTCGACTTTTTGTATGTTTGATGTGTTGCTTGTTGTTTTTTTTTTCCAGGCATGTTGTAGCAAAAATAAAACGAAAATAACATTATAAAATCACACTAGAGTTCTCACTAAAATATCCAACAGTTTAAAACGTTCGCCAAATCCATTATTAACTGGACATGCAATTCCACTAAAAACATCGATAACGACCACCAGAGCTGACGCAAAAAAAAAATAGCACACCGCCAACGCAGCGATCTACAGATGGAAAAAACCGATACACGAAAATCTGCCTCTAGCACGGCTTATCAGTAGAGACGTAGCTATGAGGGCCAAATGGGGCTTTATTTCGCCCCATCCTTTGTCACAACAACGTTTTCCCCCCAAATCGTTGTTACTGTAAGAGTTACTCTACCTCCCAAAAAGGCGCCCCATCTGGTATAGTTTTTAGCCTACGGTCCTGCTTATCAGTCGGAAGACGGCCAATATTCCCGGATTCTCCCGTTATTCCTTTTGTTTCGCTACTTTTAATTCAAGAATTCTGTTGTGTAAGTTTATTTAAGCGATAAAGTTTTAGAATTGATAGCAGACTTTGGTGGTAGTAGTGGTGATCGCTGATAAGAAACGATCGTCTGGAAATTCGCTATTTTACATTATTCCACCATACTTTCCAATATCACGTCATTGTTTCTTTGGTGTTTTCTTTTTTGTCTTTCTCACCGGCTTTATGTGGGTACCTACTTTCCAACGAGATGATCACATTCGGGATATTTAAAGTGAATGAGTTCATCGTTTGAAGCGATTTCTGGTAAGCCAAACGATGATCAAGAGATCCAATCGCGGGATATACCGAACGTCCCTCTTAAAACTTACCAACAGTGGTGGGAATTAATTTCAAATTGCCGCGCGACTATCGTCAGCGCACGCCATAGACATAAATGTAATTCACGATTGTGTACTTGAACCCACCTACTCGATGCGCTCATAAAAATCCAGCAAGAGAGGAGCAAACATCAGTAACAGTAGACCACTTGTTTATTGCTTTTGACATCGCTAACTCATTTTATCATCCACCTACTCGATGCGCTCATAAAAATACAGCAAGAGAGGAGCAAAAATCAGTTACAGTAGACCACCTGTTTATTTTTTGTGACTTCGCTAACTCATTAGTGCAATAAATGAACGTATAATTTTATTTAGAAGTCGATCAAGCGCGACTAGATAGAGGTTATATTGAATTTAGTTCAAAGCAGTTACGTGATCCGAACGCTGGAGCGTGCAAATCCCGCTGCTAGCTTATAACAGCCAGAATAGCCAAGTGTCTATCGAAAATTGGTCGACTTGGCTTTATAACAGAGCAAACAACAGCAGAGAAATTGCACGTGCAACAGCACCGAACACGTGATTGACATTTCTTAAAAAAATAAAAGAGATTTAGTGTGTGTGTGTGTGAGAGAGAGAAAGAGTGAGAGAGACAACACTGTCTTATTCTCCAGCTTTGCATCGTTGCGTATAAGTCGCTCTCTTTTACTCCAGTTCTGTAGCGTCGGAATGTATAGCTCTCTTTCTACTTCTCTATACGTTATATCTTTCTTCTCTCTCATGTAACGAAATGTGCTTAAGAAACGTGACGCGTCCTTGAAATTTCATTCTCAATTCTCGTTCAATCATCAACTATCGAATCGCTGTCTAAGAAGTCTCAGTTGTAAAAACAGATAACGTTGACTCGTTGAGTCAAGTTGTTTTGATTTAAATTTCTCGCTTGTTACTTAAGATGTAGAAAAGTACATAATAATTTTGAAAAGAGCATTGCAATGATTATCATGGTACAAATCTTGTTTTGCAAAATTTTGATGAAATTCTAAATTACAGAGCATTTTTTTTTCTCAATTTTTTGCCTCATAACTCAGTCTTTATTGATTAAATGGTAATTTTGCAAATCTTCAAGAAAACAGGAATCGAAGTTATCAAAGAGGCTGCAAAAAAAGTCATGGAAAATACTTACACCTTACTATCTCTATAAGGAATAGAGTACTACAAGAAACATATTTTCTCTATTTTGCGTCTATAATAGCGTTATTAATATAATAAAAAGGAGTGCTTTAATAGCTGTAAACGCACTCCTTTTGGTTGTTTTAATAGCTAGTATAATTTACTTTCTTTAGGTTGGCAGCTGGCGCATGCGTCTTTCATATTCTATGTGATTGATGTTGCGCTAAAATTGTTGATATAAAATTCCTACTGAATTTATTATTGCCACTTACATTTGTGATGGTTTCTGAATTTAAATATAAACAACCGAGGAAGTGCAGAAGAAAAAACAATTGAACAATTTTAAAATGTTGCTCTAGTCTAGTTAATACCAACTGCCGCGAAATTCCCTAAAAAAAGATACAAAAGTGTGCAAAATAGAAAAAATAGTATAAAGAAACTCGTTTCAGAAGTCAATTCTTGCATTCGACCATTAAATAAACTCGCACTGGGCCGCTCGTTTTTTAAATTTAGTCTCGTATTTTAATATACTATTAAAGAATAAAAAAAAACATGATTAAAATTGACCAAATTTCGAACCATCGGACGATGGTAGCTCGTTAAATACTAACCTACCAGTTAGTATAAAACATCTTAGATTTACATGAATTACCCGCGAAAATCTTGCTAACCCATTTATTGAACATACGGTTCGGGCGATTTAAATAGGAACATTGAAGAAACTTTGGCCACGCCCATATCCCATCTTTGTCAAAATCACATGTTTCATGAATAACAGACAGAAATACCGAATCCACAAACCAGATCTGGTTATTGTTATCTTTTAAAATAGAAAGTTTTCAAGGTTCTTTCGTACAAAAGAAATTGCTGTGTTTGGTCAGAGGACTAAGGGTTGGGAATAATTTCCGCCATCATTTTTAATTTCTAGACAACTCAAGGTCTGTGTCTCTTTCTAACTAATATGTAAGTAGTTTAAATAGGCGTGGCCAAAGTTTCTCCAATGTTCGTATTGTTATGAATTATACTGTATACGCAACATATTTGAGTAAGAACTAAAAAAAAAGTACATAATTTAAGAAGAAAGCTACAAAAATTGATCATAATAGTCATACCTGTCTTGATAGCTGTTGAATCGTAAACTCAGGTCTGCAGCTGTTCGATATTTTTGACCAGCATTGAATAAACCAATTGTTTCGTATGGTGGCACAAAAAATAGACGAAAACTTCGTAACAGCTAACGACAGAGCCACAATCAAAGGGCCAATTAGTCACATGTGGCTCACGAGCTACAGTTTGCCAACCTCTGGCATAGATGATGTATAGGTAAAGTCTATTCAGGATTCACTTGGAAAGTTTTGAAATGACAAACAGACAATGACGTCAGAACGAGAAGTGAATAAGAGTTACAATAAATTTAATAAAATGTAACACAATACAGTTCAAAAACAATAGTTCACTATATATTTTCACTCACAAAGTCAATAAAATGTTCAATACAAGAAAAGAAAACACCAATAAACACAAATTACACTTAAATTAAAAAGCTTAAGGTTATGTTTAAAAAATGACAGAAAAACGTAGACATACATGTCCTCAGTGATACCAACGGAAGATATTGCTTTCTCTCTCACACACTTATGTTGAAAACCTAGTGACTTTTGAACTATTAAGTTGGCTATGAATTCAAAACTTTCCAATTGCATTCTGAATGGACTATATGCTATAAACTACAAAAACAAGTTGAGTGTCGAGTCAAGCGGTCAGTATCCGAGCAGACAGAATATACACCGATTCTTCTATGGGATCCATGTTATCAGGGACGCCCTGTATATTTGAGATATATTGAACAGATTCCGCAGACTAGGCATAGAAGAGATTTTAACCAGGGAATTGAATTGTAAGATCCAAGACAGTTTTATGGCAATTCGATATCGATTCAACTATTTTAACTAAAAAAACTATGTCTCCAATAAAGAGAAACAACCAATTTCTACCAACAAGACAACGAAAAGAAACCAAAAAAAACAAAATAAAAACTTCTATACATTTTAATTAAAAATAATATCTTTATTAATTAAATTATGGTCGAGCACATTTTGTACCTTCTATAGCTTTCTCAACATTCTGTATCCATACACGAAAATTGATTTCGTCATAATTTAATTGGCCATATAAGAAACCAGGCATTGTATTTGTCAACATATAAATCTTATTATCATCACCAATTTTAACATCACTTGGATAAATCATCTTTGTATCATCTTTATGTACAATAGAAATTTCACTTAAATTCGTATAAATATTCCAACAACCTAAAGCATTTTGATTCACCAACCCGAAAAATAATACACCGGTATCTTGATAAATTGTTGATGCTGACGATTGTGATAATGCACCACGATCACCGACAATCTAATTAAAAAAAAAAAAAAATGATAAAGCGGGTCATACACTATCGGATTTGTGAGACTCACCTCGAAATCATCACCATGAAACGATCTAGTAGCTAACGTGCGATTCCGTAAAATTCTCGTCGAAACTCGGTACAAGTGCGTACCAGCCATTGAATGGAAATAAGCATCACGATAACCGTCCACATTCAAATAACTTAAAGCAATACTGAAAATACCATCATTCCATTGGAAACGATGACCAGCTATATGAAATTCACCAGCTAATGGTTCTAAATAGAAATAATTGTGTTGTACACGCCAAAAACGATTCTCTTTATAACTATAAACAATCAAACCATAACCACCTAGATCGGGTATATAAGCGAAAATATCACCAGTTCTACATGTATCAGGTGTTGTATCTAATGTAACACTAGCTAAATTTGTTGAAGGTCTCAATAAATCATCATCAATTATACTACGACGTATGATTTGATCATTTTCCAAATTGATAATCACTAATTGTGTCGGTTGGATTTGTGTACGATTTTCAGGTAATTCGATAACACCCGTATCAATAAACCATAAACGATCACAAGGATCGACAGCAACACGATAAACTGATACTATCCGATTTGATGAATTTAATGAGTTTATCTCTAAATTTGGATAAGGTATCAATGGTACATTGTGATGTGTTGGTGTATCTAATGGAACATAATTCAACGTGGATGGTACGCCTAATCGTCTGCGTGGTACTGTGATAAATAAACGATTACGCCAAACATTAGCACCCATCGGTATATTATTCTCTACAATCACACAATTTATTCATTATTATAAAACAATTTTTTTTATATTAATTATTAATTACCGTAAATGTAATCAGAATTGGGTGATTGGCGTGTCGGTGTACGGTCCCCATTAGTAGCTCCAGGAAATGTGATTTTATCCTTTACACTCAAATATGCATTTTTACGATAAGATGACTGTCTTATCGGTCTTTGTTGTTGTTGTTGTTGTTCTTGTTGTAGATGGACGTAATTGATACGCGTCCATGTGAAGACTTCGCGTAATCCACGCGTTGAAATTAACGAAATTAACAAAGTTATACTAATTAAAAACAGAACAAATTTCATTTTATACGCTACGTTGTGGTATATACTTGATAACTACAAAAACACGACTGACGAGTTCTTTAAAAAATTTTCAAGATGTTCAGAATTCTGAAGGTTATTCGTGTGATAATATTAACAATTATTTATTTTTTTCAAATCTATTTAATTTAAAATTTCCATAATTATTTGATAATTCTAATTTAATATTGATAATAAACGAAAATAAATAGACAAGGCTCAAATCGGGTCAGTAAAAATGGACTTTCTCTTTTATTTGGAGATGAAATATTAAATTATTATTTTAAAAAATAAGTAATAGTTAAAACATGAATTTTATGTTGTTCTCCTTGAAATATGTACATCAATGATAATTTTCAAATTTTATCTCAATTTAATGTTTTTCCTACTTTATTAATAGGTTTGTTCCAAACAACCATACTAGAAATCACATAACCTATTTGATTGGAGCAGATCAGGAGCAGGCCATCAACTTTGGGGCCTCTGAGCTAAGACTGTTTTAGCCCAAATTTGAGTTATTTATGGTTACACATAGAGGCGTCCCTAAAATTCTGACCGCCTGTGAGCTAGAGGTGTTTAAGCTGCCCTTTAACTCAGAAAAAAAAGACATTTTTTTTTCATAACTAAATAGGACCTAATAGTAGATAATATGGTCCATTTTGGCCTTCCGAAAGATTAAGTTGCCTGTATTTCTTACACACCTTGCACATATTATCAGGACGGCTCTGGCTATACATTTGCCATTTTGTTAAAGACTGTTTTGGATTTCAAGTACATCAGGAGCAGGACATCAGCTTGAGGGCTCTGAGCTAAGACTGTTTAGGGACCTACTCAATTAGCTCACTGCTGAGTTATTTCTGGTTACACACAGAGGCGTCCCAAAAATTCCGACCAACTGTAAGCTACTCTATAACTCAGAAAAAAAAAGACATTTTTTTCATAACTAAATAGGACCTAATAGTAGACAATATGGTCCATTTTGGCCACCCCAAAGATTGGGTCGCCCGTATTTCTTACACACTTTGCCCATATTATCAGGCTATACATTTGCCAGTTTGTCAAAGACTGTTTTGGATTTCAAGTACGTCAGGAGCAGGACATCAACTTTGGGGGCTCTGAGTTAAGACTGCTTGGGGACCTACTGAATTAGCCCACTGCTGAGTGATTTTTGGTTATACACAGAGCGTCCCTAAAATTTTGACCGACCGTAAGCAAGAGGTGTCTAAGCTACCTTTTGACTTAGAAGAAAAAGACACTTTTTCATATTTCTTTGGAAAAGCTCTCAAACAAGGCGTCGCTAAGTTCTTAATCTTTAAATTCTACTCGAATTCATAAAAACTATTTTTTCCTGTTTTTATTAATTTTCCGGAAAACTAGCACTTTAAATTTTTCTATGTATAGTTGAATTTTCATTGCAAAGTAATCAAAATACGCTGAGTTATAGGGTGGAAATATAAAAAAATATGCTCCAAAATTGTTCCTCTATATTTCGGAAATTCTACAAAATCTCTTAAGGCAGAACCAACCCTATAATGCACCTTGATATAGTCTTCTGGAGCATTGTGGAGCACTAGATTCAGTCATTTATTCAACAATCGACCTCTACCACGATTTTTTCTTTCATTTTTTTGCAGTAAGTACAGTACGAGAAAAATCAATTTTATCAGAGTCAATGGGTCAGTCTTAGTCGTTTTACGTGACTAGTTGCTTGGCACAAATGATGGTAAATACTCTTCAAGGTATTCCTATGTACCTAATCCAAAATTCTGCCAAAGTTTTCTAAAATAGAAGCGTTTCGACATTATAAAAAACCAAGCGAGAAATGCGGCCCATAAAGTCCGCTCCAGCATCTTTCCAACCACTCAAAAATCATCGTGGTGTGGAACAAACCTAATAAAACACGTTGTAGGTAATACAAAGACAAGAAAATCCAGTATACATCCCCATGTAACTAGACTATTTCCACCACCATACCATCCCTTAAAGTGATCAACCAGTCAAGATAAGGGATTCGATTGTTTTCGATCAGTGCTACCAAAAATCTCACCACTATTCCGCTATTGTTACAATCAACATTTTTAGTAGAACTGGTATATATGTATATAGGATGTACGCTGATAAATGTGAAAGATAACAACAGTAGTAGTAGTATACTTACCTATTCAAGTTTTAGTATAACAATAGGGTTGTTTTTCGGATGGAACGAGGAACGAGGGGGATGATGGTATATAGATCGTGATGATGTCGCCCTCCATTGATCACACCAGATTGCCATATATGATACTATAGGGGTGTATTGTGGAGAAATTGATACATTTCGGTCTACCAAAATAGTTTATTTACCAAAAATTTTGCTTAAAAGTGGGGGTTGATGCTTATCAACAAAATTTCGAATTTTATACAAAGATGAATTAATTAATTAACCAAGGGATGTCTTGAGGGATTACAACTATCTTGTACTTCCTTTCACTACAACTACTCCTACACCAAAAAAATCATAAAAATACACTAAAATTATTGTTAACATCTGGGGGTTGGAAAATTTCAATCTTCCTAATGTGTTCGTTAACAATACATTCACCTCTTCTAACATGGGGGTGTTATTTTAACGCTTTTTAAATTCTTCCTGTTCCTATTCCGAATCGGTGGCGTGGAAATTTCAACCCTCTTCTTCATTGAGTAATTAGAATTTCTAAAAAAAAATACATTTTTTAACATTAATTCCGGAAAAATTAACGAACCACCCATGTTAATTATATTTTTTTTTTGTCGTAGTAGCCGCTGGAAAACAGCTGAAACTCATCCTACTCTATTCCAGATTTAGCTATTCTAAATCTAGTGTGTGTATGTATTGAATGTTTTATGTATGTATGTGTGTACCTAATGCGGTTGTGTTAGTGATTGTTGAAGTGGGGATGAGGGGTTGGCTTGGTGTGTGGCATGTCAGGGGAGGGACTAACCACGGCTAGGCCTCAAAAACCACGTCTGGGATTGGCTACACTGTATCTCACTCTAACACAACCTCAACAAAGATTTACTATCATTGTCTGTTCTATTACAACCCTTATATAGTTGTCTTTTATTTGTTTGCTTTGTCTGGTACGTTGCACAGAAGAATTGTTGTTCTTGTTGGATCATTTATAGCAAACAGGACCGTACTTGGTATTTTTTTTAAAAACTATAATTTTAAAAAAATGTTTTTTTAATTTTTTTTCTTAATTACACAAAAAACTGAACATTTATAAAGTCCGACTCAGAGTTAAGGGACACTGATGAAGATAAGCCACGCTTTATTGGTGGAGTTTTTATTGTATATTTAAGTAACCAGTGGCGTGCTTAAAGTTTTATGTGAAACACAAGTATTTTAATTTTTAAATTAGAATTCAATAAGTGCCCTAAATACTCAATTTTTTTATGTTAATTTAAATAAATAAGCATTTAGATTAATTTTTGCTCAATAAATGAGCTCTCCACGCCACTGAACAGTCTACATGTCCTTCAATATTGTTTTTCTATTGGTTAACAGCTCTATTTCTCCACTTACTTTTATTTAGAATTATTGTGAATTTGTACGTGCCTTATCTCATCGATGTCTTTTAATTATTGCGCGAGCTCTAATAGTATTTTTTTATTGTTGTAATATTGGTAGTATTGGTTTTGAGAGAGAACAAAAAAACATGAATACAACTCTGTCCATCTATTCAACTAATATATCCAATTGTCCATTTCACTTCTACATTCAGTAAACGATACTTTGATCTTTGTCAAATAGACAAACTATTATTGCATCTCTTTCTACCACACATCAATTAATGATAGCTTGCAGCATACTTTTGTCTTTCTTTCAATCATCAACAAGATATCAACTATCTCTATTCTTTGTATAGAGAGATCAGAGATGTCTCTCTCTCTATTATTCGTTGTGTTTTTTTTTAGTACCTACACACATTAATATACAGGGAGGTTTTTGTATCGTAAACACATAAATGTCCGTCTCTTTCTAATATTCAGTGATTATACGGTGACAAATCACTGAATATGTAGTGTGTACTCTTTTTAATTCAACAAAAAAAAAAATGGATAGAGAGGGATATTTATGTTTAGTGTTTTGTATGAGTGTCTGTATCTAACCCCCACCTTTTTCTATTTGTGTGTGTGTGAATGAGTGTACGATAAAAACTACCCTCCTTTTAGTTGTCGTTTTGACGAGCACGAGTAAGACGCTCATACCGCACAGTATTAGTCGTTGTAGGGTGGTTATATAAGGGTGGACGGGGGTGGCCACGAAATTGGCCTGCTACTACTACTATTATTATTATTATTATTATTACTACTACTACCACCAACATCGAGTTCGAGTCGTCGACAGGCTACGAAAAAGTTCGCCACAGAAATTTCAGTTCAACATTGACGACCCGAAGTGCAACAGCACACCACCAATTTTTCTATGAATAAGGGTTGTTATCGGCGTGTTACTTGTATATTATTAGTGTTTTGTTTATTTACAAATTGTTGGTGATAAGAAGAGTGTTTGGGTAGTGTTAAGACGAGTCAAGACTCATGCATTTACCGCAGAAAGTCGCACCAACAACACCACCGATAACAACAACAACAACAACGTCAACATCAACAACAACAACACCTGGTGCGACAATCATGGATATGTTTGCAAGTCTTCATGAAACATTACAAGAATACCATGGGGAGCTGGTGCAAACGGGTAGTCCGGCCGTATTGTGCAGTGTTTTACCGACACATTGGCGTTCAAATAAAAGTCTACCGATTGCATTCAAAGTAGTGGCTTTAGATGATGTCCAAGATGGGACGACGGTAACGTTAAAAGCTGGCAATGATGAGAATTATTGTGCTGAATTACGTAATTGTACGGCAATTATGAAGAATCAAGTGGCGAAATTTAATGATTTACGTTTCGTTGGTCGCAGTGGACGAGGTAAATCGTTCACATTGACGATAACAATCAGTACAGCACCGTATTATCAGATAGCAACGTATAATAAAGCGATCAAAGTGACAGTGGATGGACCAAGGGAGCCACGTACTAAATCAAGTATGTTTCAAATATTTATTTATTATTTATTATTAATCGTGTTGAATATTTGTTTATAAATGAAAATTGTTTATTTGAATTGTAAACAACTAATAAAAAAGTTGTCAGGCACAGATGCTGGTTGTTCGTGTTTCTGATAAACACCCGGTTTTGTCGGCATATCAAATTTTTGTTGTCAACAATCGTAAAAGTCGCCTTTCTATACTAAATTTTAATTATCCACATACAACAGCCGTTAAACACTAAACGTGGCCAATTCTTATGAAAACTTTTATTGGTTGGCGAACGATTCGAAAAATATTTCAAGGATTTGTAGACTATTCCTTGGAGTATATTTTAGCAACATTAGAACCTTGTAGCTCATTTTAAAGTCGGTCAAAAAATATTTGAAGATCCTCCTAACATTGATTTTTCTCATTTTTCTTCATTTTATTCTGAAACCGATGGATTGGCATTTTTTTTACAATGCAATGCGAAAAAACGAAAAACACCACAATTTTCAAGTCACTCATGGTCGTTTTACGTGTGCAGCTAGCTTGTGAGAATCGTTACTACGATAAGACGAACGAAAAATATTTCAAGTATTTGTAGAGTATTTCCTAGAGAATATTTTACCACAATTAGAACCTTGTAGCTCATCTTAAAGTCGGTCAAAAAATATTTGTAGATCTTCCTAACATTGATTTTTCCCATTTTGCTTCATTGTATTCTGAAACCGATGGATTCGCATTTTTTATACAATGCAATGCGAAAAAACGAAGAAAAAAACACCAAAATTTTCAAGTCAGTCATGGTCCTTTTACGTGTGCAGCTAGCTTGTGAGAATCGTTACTACGATAAGACGAACGAAAAATATTTCAAGTATTTGTAGAGTATTTCCTAGAGAATATTTTAGCACAATTAGAACCTTGTAGCTCATTTTAAAGTCGGTCAAAAAAACACTTAAAGATCCTCCTAACATTGATTTTTCCCATTTTTCTTCATTTTATTCTGAAACCGATGGATTCGCATTGTTTTTACAATGCAATGTAGGTAAAAAAAACGAAAAAAAAACCACCAATTTTCAAGCCAGTCATGGTCGTTTTACGTGTGCAGCTAGCTTGTGAGAATCATGACTTTGATAAGACGAACGAAAAATATTTCAAGGATGTGTAGAGTATTACCTGGAGGACATTATAGCAAAATTAGAACCTCGTAGCTCATTTTTAAGTCAACCAAAAAACACTCGATTGTCCTCTCACCATTGGTTTTTTTTTTTCATTTTATTCTCAAACAGATGGATTCGCATTTTTTACAATGCAATGCGAAAAAACGAAAAAAACACAATTTTCAAGTCAGTTATGGTCGTTTTACGTGCGCAGTTAGCTTGTGAGAATCGTGACTTCTATAAGATGAGCATTTTTGACCAATTTTCAAATGAGCTGCGAAATTCTATTTTGCTAAATTGATCTCCAACGTCCTCCCTACAAATTTATAAAATATTATTCGAATCGCTTGGGGATCATTTTAGCAGAATTAGAACCTCGTAGCTCTTTTGGAAGCTAATCAAAAACGCTTGAAAAACCTTTAACATTGTCCTTCCATTTTCCTTCATTTTATTGTAGAACAGATGAAAATGTTTCGCATTTTTTCTATTTGGGAGGATTTTGAGTCAGTCTTGGTCGTTTTACGTGTACAGCTAGTTTTTGAAAATCGTGAACTCTTCCAAAACGATCGTTTTTAACTAAGTCCTAAGCGAGCTGCGAGATTATAATTTTCCTACATTGATTTTCAGGGTCCACCCTACAAATCTAAAAATTATTATTCGAGTCACTCGTCAATTAAAAAAATTAACCACATTAAGAACCGACACCCGGTATACAGCCATTAAACACTAAGCATGGTTCATTTTTATTAAACTTCAATTCGTTATTGAGCGATTTGAATAATATTTCAAGGATTTGCAGACTAGCCTTTTTAGAATATTTTAGAAAAATTAGAACCTCGTAGCTCATTTTTAAGCCATTTTTCTTTCTTTTATTCTGAAACATTCGCATTTCTTCTACAATGCAACGCAAAAAAACGAACAAAACAATTATCAAGTCAGTCTTGGTTGTTTTACGTGTGCAGACAACTTGTGAGAATCGAAACGAGTATTTTTTGACTAATTTCCAAGCGAGTTGCAAGGTTCTAATTTTGTTAAATTGATTTCTAGGGATCGTCCTACAATTGTTTAAATTATTCTAATCATTCGTAATTCGTTAACTAATAGGATCAATTCATAAGAATCGATCATATTTAAAACCATCACGTATAAAGCTATTAAGCACTAATATTTCAGTCAGCAAAATTAGGACCTCGTAGTTTATTTTGAAGTTGATTAAAAAACCTCGAAGATTGTTGTTTCTTTTTCCATTTTCTTTAAGTCAGTCATGGTCGTTTTACGTGTGCAGCTAGTTTGTAAGAATCGTGAAATCGTCTAAAACAAGAGTTTTTTGACCAACATCCAAATGAGCTGCGAGGTTCTAATTTTGCTAAAAAGAATTTCCACAAATTCTGGAAATATTTTCCGAATCGCTCGTCAATTAATAAGAGTTCCACAAAAGTCGACGACAATTTAGAAGCGACACTAACAATAAGCGTGGCTAATTTTTAAGAAACTTCAATTAGTTATTGAACGATTTGAATAATATTTCAAGGATTTGTAGACTATTCCTTGGAGAACATTTTAGCAAAATTAGAACCTCGTAGTTCATTTGAAAGCTGGTTAAATATGACACGATATTCAAAAAACAGCTGCAGTGGCTAAGAATCACTGGAGGATTCTCCAAACATTGATTTTTCTTGCGATTTTTTTCATTGTATTCCAGACTAAAAATGAAAAACAAAATGTTGGGAGTACCCTTGAGGCATTCTAAGTCATTTTATGTGTGCAGCTGATTGGTTAAGAATCGTTATATTGTTTTAAACAAGCGGTTTTTGATCGACTTCCAAATGAGCTACGAGGTTCTAATTTTGTAAAAACCATTTCCAAGGTAACCCTACAAATGGGCTACATTTAGTGTTTAATGACTGTATAGTACAATAATCGAATTAATCATAAAATCGGATTATTATGTTTTTGTTTTTTCTTTATTTTATAGATTACCAATATGGTTATGGTTTGCCGGGTTTACCGGGTGCTTTCAACCCATTCTTACTAAATCCAAGTTGGCTGGATGCTACCTATCTATCATACACATGGCCGGATTATTTCCGCAACCACCGCGCCCATCAACCCCTACATCAACTAACTAAAGGTAATCATACAACGAAACTATAATCAACAATAACGATAATAATGATGATGATGATGATGATGATAATAGGGGCGGAATTCTATATACCACCACCACCACCGCCGCCGTTGACGGTAACGAGTCTATCATCACCCACCACCACTACTACCACCACGACGACAACAGCTACTACGACAACAACAACAACTGGTTTCCTACCGCCACCGCCGCCACCACTACCCCCACATTGTATCTTACCAAACGATACAGTAATCCGTCCTATTGTACCGCCACCTCCACTATTACCACCACCGCTCGTTACCATATCCAGTGATTTATTACGCATTTCGGAAGAATCACCAATACCACAAGAGACACGCATCCATTCAACTGTTGATTTAAATTCGAATTCAGAACATTCAGACGATGACGATGGGGAGGATATCGATGTGGTAAAATCAGCTTTCGTTCCTATTAAACCTGCTAGTGTTCTATTACAAGAAATCCAACCGGATTCTACAGTACAAGAAGAACGGGATGTGGTGGTGAAGAGAAACGAATTGAAGGCGCCGAGTTCGAAGAATTTGAAGAATCTGCAGAGGAGTCCAGCGACGGGGGCGGCGGCGGCGACAAAATTACACTCACCATCAGCGGTCAGTGCGGCGAAAACTGTTTGGCGGCCGTATTGATTCCAATTACCGTCTACAATCGTGTAAATATAATTTATTAGTGTTTGTTTGTTTGTAAATTTGTACAGTTATTGTCTGTAAATAGATGACACCCCCAAATTCGACGATAATAATAATAATAATAATAATAAGAATTGTGTTAGATACAGGGTGGCGATTTTAAATATGTCAATACGGTGAAACTCCTATTAATTGATAAGTTGTTCGAAAAATATTTCAAGGATTTGTAGAAGAATTAGAACTTCGTAGCTTATCTGAAAGTTGGTCAAAAATGCTCGTTTTGGACGAGGTCACGATTTTCAACAAGCAGCTGCACACACAACTAAAAAATCAATGTTTGGAGAATCTTTGAGTCATTCTTGGTCATTTTATGCGTATAGCTAACTTGTCGAAATCGTAAACTCGTCTAAAACGAGCATTTTTGACCAAATAAGCTTTGCTAAAATGTTCTTTAAGAACTCTCTTACAAATCCTTGATATATTTTTTGAATCACTCGTTAACTAATAGGAGTTTCATAGAATCGACCATATTTAGAAGCAGCATTCTGTATATTTACTGCTAATATTGTGATAGAGAGCAGATGAGAAATTTTTAGATATTTTTGTACCAAATTGTCGATATTGATTGATAATCCTGAAAATCTAGCCGACAAAATAAATAATTATTACTAAAATTTGCAAGTTTCTCTACTAAATTTCCACCCCGGCCACCCCCTTATTAATATCAAAATCCTTACAACTATCATAAAACAAAAATGTTCTGGTCAACAAGCCGGGGACGAGTGTTCGGCCGACAAAAGCTCCACTCGTTTGTGAAATTCGATGAAATGCTGCACCGATCACACATGTGTACACTACTCATAACTACCCCCGGAAAGACCTAAAAAAAAAATAATAATAATTCAAATTTCTCTGAGAGAGTTGTGTTGATGATATCCTGCTGGAAAGTTTTGATACGTGTTCATTGAACCATACGAGCCATAAAAGGGCTGCGACGTAAACACTTTCGGCGACAGGCCCTCTACATTAATCATAACGCACACACACACACACACACACACACACATCCAGCGGACTTGAGAAGGGCCCTAAATAGAGCCATTCTCTTCCCTTTATCCCTACACACACACACATTTCTATAAACTATAACGACAAAGACGGATATAGCGAGAAGCTGGAATGGAGAGGTGAAATCAACCAGCTGTTACTTGAAACGCTATTGTTATCCTATAGGGTACTACTGTTCAAAAAACGACAACTCTAGGGTCGCTTGTTGGGGTGAGATTTATATCTTAAAAAAAATAAGAGAATTAGAATAATAATAATAATAATAATAATAATAATAATTAAACAAAACTGTATCGATTTATATCGGGGGTGTATTAACAATATTAGCGTGTAAGTATAACTATCAAAAACTACCCCTAATTTTTTTTACCTGTAAAAATACAAGCAATACGATGAGATTACAACACAAAAATCGATTCATTACAAGCATGAACAAGCCGATATTTGCACGATTTGATTGGATGGAAAGAGAGGGTGGTAATATACCTATATATATATAGTATATACGTATACATAGGTACACTAACTTGATTAGCGATTAGGGGTTGATTGTGACACGAATTCAAAGGTGTAATTAGCAACGGCCAATTCACTGACAACTTTAATATAGAATACTAGACAGCGACAAATGTATAAAAACTTTTTTTCAATAGTTGTAGTAATGGGGTAGATACATCCCCAACTAATCCCCTGAATTGATTATGTAGTTGAAACTAGCCCAAATTTACCGTTTTTCTCTAAATTCATCAATATTGTAACTATTGCAAATCAATCAAAATTTGGTTATTTTTTTTAAATATACACTTTGTCTATTTTAGATCAGTCAACTGGACTTCAATAAATCGCACTAGTGACAATTATAAAAAATCCAAGCGGACTCTTTATAAACAAACAATTGAGTTATTACGTTTATCACAAATTTGTAATTAGTTCTTTCGATAAAAATATACCCGATTTATTATAGATGCGTCAACTTGACTTTATTGGTGATCTATAGCGGCATCTATCTTAGCCAACATTTGAAGCAAGCTAACCGAAAATTCATCATGTTTTTAGTGTAAGTATACTTCATCTAATGTAGATCAGCCAACTAGACTTGAATAAATCAAAATAGCGACATCTACACATGTCAAAAACTCGAGTCTGGTTTCTTATAACTGTCACTATTCGAGACAATAACGGTGATCTATTGCAGTGTTGTTGTTTTTTTTTTGTTTGAAAACTACACCCACACACTTCTTCTGTAATTATACAATAGTTGTAGTATCGGGGTAGATACATCCCCAACTAACCCCTTGAATTGATTATGTAGTTAAAAAAACATATAAATTTAGCATTTTTTCCTAAATTCATCAATATTGTAACTATTGCAAATCAGTCAAAAATTGATAATTTTTTCAAATATATACTCCGTCTATTTTAGATCAGTCAACTGGACTTTAATAAATCGCACTAATGACAGTAATGACAAATATAAAATATCAAGAAGGAGTCTTTATACGTATCTCATTATTTAAATTTTCACAAATTTATTAGTTCTGTAATTACAAATATACACCTAGTACAAGTATACCTCATCTTTTGTAGATGAGTCAACTGGACTAGAATTAATCAAAATAGCGACATCTACAAACGTCAAAAATTTGAGACAAATCTTTTAGAATTGACGACATTCTATATAAATAACGGTAATTCATTGTGTTTTTTTTTTATAAATATTTGGAGGCTTTTTTCTATAATTATACAATAAGTGCAGTACGTAAGGGGGTAGATACATCCCCAACTAACCCCCATGATCGATTCTGTAGTTGATAAAACATGAAACTAACCCAAATCTAGCATTCTTAGCCAATCATTTATCTATATTGTAACTATTGCAAATCAGAAAGGAATTTTAAAACATATACTCCGTCTATTTTAGATCAGTCAACTGGACTTCAATAAATGGTACTAGCGACAATTTTGAAAAATCTAAGGGAACTCTTTAGAAAACGAACGACTTTCTACAAAGTGTTTTGTTAAAATAGTTTTCATAAATTTTAAATTAATTCTTTATGTAAGATTATACTCCAACTATTGTAGATGTGTCAACTAGACCTCATTGGTGACTTATAACGACGTCTATGTTGGCCAAAATTTGGAGCAATCTAACCGGAAATTCAGCTTTTTCTTCTAATATGCGTATACTTCATCTATTGTAGACCAGTCAACTGGACTTGAATAAATCAAAGTAGCGACATCTACAAGTGTCAAAACTCGAGACAAGTCCCTTATAACTAACAATTTTCTACAAAATATCGGTGGTTAATTATATTTTTTTTATAAATATTTGAGTTCTGGATAATTGTATAAAAACCATACACACACTTTCTATGTAATTATACAATAATTGTAGCAATGGGGTGTATACACCCCTACTAATCCACTGGATCAATCCTGTAGTTGAAAAAAACATAAAAACAACTGAAAATTAGCAATTTTACCCCCAAATTCATCAATATTGTAACTATTGCAAATCAGTCAAAAATTGGTTATATTTTTAAATATATACACCGTCTATTTTAGATCAGTCAACTGAACTTCATTAAATCCCACTAACGACAACTATTAAAATTTAGAAGGACTTTTTAAAAAATGGACGATTTCCTAAACAATATCGCGTTATTACAGTTTTCACAAATTTGAAATTAGTATAAATATACTTCAATTATTGTAGATGTGTCAGCTTGACTTTATGGGTAACTTACAGCGACATCTATCTTAGCGAAAGTTTAAAGCAATCTAACCGAAAATTCACCATTGTCTTCTAGTATAAGTATACTCCATCTATTGTAGTTCAGTCAACTGGACTCGAATAAATCAAAATAGCTACATCTACAAATGTCAAAGATTCAAGACAAATCTCTTAGAACTAACGCTTTTCTACCAGTGATTTATTATAGTTTTTTTTTTATAAATATTTGGGGGTTGATTGTTGCCACCATCTTCCGGTACATTTACCACCACAAGATAAATCACTTTCAACTTTTAATAAATAAATATTTACAATTATTGTATTGTAGTCAAGTTGAATTGATTTTGAAAATCTTCATTCATTTGAAGAATGTTATACTGTTGCTGAATTACAAAGAATTGTGTGTGTCAATCGGTGAGATGGTGGTAGTTTTTGATGAATTTCTTGATCTTTTACGAAATTTTTATTGTTGTAGGGGTTGATTTATTAATGGATTTGTGTGGTGTGTACATTGGTTTTTTTCAATGTTTAGCCCTCCTTATATTTCTATACTTTTTAATAAAAATCTATAGAATTTATAACAAAATAGAGGGTGTGAGAAGATTGTGTGTTACACTTTTAATTTTAATCGAAAATATTTTGATAAAAAAAATAGCGAACAACCCCCTGTCTATACGACAGGGTGGTTATCCATTTTTAATAGGGTTTTTTGTTGTTTTTCCATCATTCTATTACCTCTATCAATTTAAATTGATTTTCTAGACTTTCCCACGTCACACATTCAATTGTCATTAATATACAGGATGATTCAATATACACCCATGGTACAAGTCTCACAAATAATAATTTATGTTAGTTACGACTTCATATAACAAAGTCATGGTCAACTGGGGGGTGAAATAGCGTAGAACACTCAATTTTACCACAGAATCAATTCCCGTCAACTAGATGGTGAACCATCCTGTATATATACAGGGTGTAATCAAAATCACTTACAATATTAAAAACTCACTATCCCTATGTGGAATAGAGTGCAATACACATATTAAGAAAACTCGAAGGGAAACAATATTTACTAAAATTGCCCAAATTTTGAACCATTGTTTGATGGTCGCTGGTTAACTACTAACCTACCGTAATGTTGTTGTAGAAAAGGTATCCACACCTCGGCTCTACATAAAACTACACCATATAAAGCAGGATCTGGCTCATGTTTCCACAGTTCCAGAATCTCGTTTGCAGCTTCACAAATTCGAGTCTGCAACTGTTCGACATTTTCGACCAGTACTGAATACACTAATGGTTCCATAAAAAAATAACAAAAATAGATAAGAAAATAGATTTAAAAAAAAATTATAAGCTCGCAATCATCCACAGTCAACATTCCCGTTCTACTAGCAACTGAACATTTAACAGTTGAGGTGTATTAATTACACTTTACATTATTCTATTCCAGTGGTTCTAAGAATCTTGGCGAAATTTTCAGCCCATTTTTTTCTCGAAAACGAATCCCTACCGACTTCTTAAAGTATTATAAAAATCCACTCAATTTTTTAAGGTTCTACAATTCTATTGAATATTGTAAGGAATTTCGATTACACCCTGTACACACAATATAATATTTATCTCGCTCCAACTTGTACGAATTTATATTAGTGTCTCTTTTAATTTCCTTGTTCTATATTCTCGGCTTGTTCTCGGCTCTACATAGAACTACACTATATAAAGCATCTCGTTTGCAGCTTTACAATTTCGGGTTTGCAACTGTTCGAAATTTCCGACCAGTACTGAATACACCTAGGTAATTGTTTCGCATGGTTCCATAAAAAAATGACAAAAATAGATAAAAAAAAAATTATAATATTGTATTGTATTGTATATTGTATTGTATAATATTGTAAGGAATTTCGATTACACCCTGTATACACAATATAATATTTATCTCGCTCCAACTTGTACGAATTTATATTAGTGTCTCTTTTAATTTCTTTGTTCTATGTGGATTTTTGTTTTGTTTTTTGAAACACCTTGTATATTTGTTAAGCATGTCTCTATATAAATATCTAGCAAGCGGCGATCTATATCTCTTTTCAACTGTCTGTTTAATTATTCAATTTAAAATAACGAATGGCTAACTTGATTCCATGTTACAGTTTAGTTATTTTTATTGCTAATATCAATATTTATATAAAAGTTGGCAAACATGACAGTTCATCATCAGTATACAATAAACGGATTAATGAATGTATGGATGAGATTAAATAATGAAATTCCTGCATGTTTGGACAGATTTTTAATTAAAATTCACTTGTTCCTTCAACCCTTATTATTTTGTTCTATTATTATTAATTTTTTTTTTTTAAAGATACTCAGATTTCTAACTATAGTAAACAACCCTTGACGATCATATCGCACCCTCTAATATCGTGTGACATGCCAGATAGTGCACTAGCACTAGCACCCCATGTATAAGCGGGTTTAGAAGAAATTATGGAGAATATTTGGAAAAATAATTCGAAGATCGTTCTGAATCCAGATGTTGTGCGTTCTTTGACGGGGATTTCCATCAATTTCCATGGGGGTACACACAACACACATATTGTTAATCAAATCACATCAGAGTACATTGTGGGGTCATGTGCTGTATGAGGGGGAAATGGCAACATTAGAGGGTACAAAACCGTAAAGGGAAAACAGAGACCCTTTGCTAATATAACTTTGACAAGATCGGTTGTGATCGCGCGACATGTTTTGTATGTGCATTGATTCGAAAATTGTGAAAATAATCGGGCGAAATTTTTTGGCCTATTTGTCTCGTTCTCGTCAAGTAAAACTGTTACGAATCGAATCCGTTTCACTTTGACTTTAAAATTATTGTGTGCCAAAACGGCGTACAATAGTTAACCTACTTTTAAACTCCCGTTTATGGTCGAGAAGATGGCCCAAATTTCGGCTTTATGGTTGACCTAATGAAATAGAAATCTTCCCCGAAAATCACCCACAATAGCAACAAATAAATAAACACCTTAACAATAAATCACGCATCAGCATTGTTGACAAGCATTTACAAGAATCTATAATTTTACGATTTAATTTACATTTATTACAGCTACCGAGAATTGGAACGTTTCACTTTTGCTTGAAAAAAATAAATAATAATAATAATAACTAAGACTACCCCCTCAAAAATCGACCAGGATCTGTTTAATTTGTGTTGGCGATTTACATCAGTTGAGATCTTTGTATAAAAGGGGGATGAATACGAATATGGGGTTCATTGTGTGAATCCCATGTACATAAGGGTGGTTCTCTTTTAGTATAGTGGTAGTAGTCAGCGGTGCCCCTCTATAGCCGAGCTCTTGGCCGACGTGGTTGCTCAGTGGGAACGTTGCGGCCTGCCCTGGGGCGAGCGTCCACGCGTCCCAAATCCACCACTACCACTCACCCTATTCAACTCTCTCTCTCTTTCTTTTCTCATGTATATGTAGCCTGGATATTTGGGGGTCTCACGCGGTGGTGACTCATAAGGGATCAAGGGTGAAAACTGATTTCAATAAACGTATATATATATAGGGTGACAATTCTAAATATGGTCGATACTGTGAAACTTCTTTTAATTGAAGAGTGATTCGAAAAATATTTTAAGGATTTATAGGAGAGCAAAATTAGAACCTCGTAGCTTATTTGGAAATTGGTTAAATTACGCTCGTTTATCAGCAGGGCTTTGAAGCAGAACTGAACCGAAATTTCGGCCGGAACGAAATCCAGAGCTGAACTGAAGACAAAAACGATATTGTTTTTTTTTGTTCGAGCATCCACTCAATACGTTGTTTTTCTCTTTTTTCCCTTTTTATCTCCTCTTCCTCTCTACCCCGGAAATACGTCAACAATAGGTACTTCAGGGCACTTAACACGAACTTACAAATAAACTCCCCGAGGTCAAAACTCCGGATTTCGATGTTTCTTTGGTGTATAAATATTTCCTTCTATTTTAAAGAATGCTTATCTATTGGGGGATAAAGTTACCCTTATAATATGAGTTTTTTTTTAAACATCACTACAAAGGCTCAATATTTTTTAGTGATTTAAGAACTAGTTGATATATGTATAGTTAAAGCTCTCAAAAATTGTAGGCCTCGTTTTCATCCCTTGTTAGGGGTTGAAGTTATAGATAATTTTATGCATATTATTGTATTTTTTTGCGATTTTCTATCCCAGGGTGAAAATTCTTCTGCTAATAGAAAATTATAAAATAAATGTTGTCTGATTGAGGGTTTTCTGTATTTAAAAGAGTTATACTGTAAATTTCTCTTAGGGGTTGTACTATTTAGGGTGAAATTCAAAAATTGAACATTTGGAACAGAACCAAAAACCGAAAAAATCATTATTTTTGCAGAAACGAAAACCGGAACAAAAAAATAACGTTTCGAAACCCCTTTTTTGACAATATCATGATCTGAAAAAGCTTTCTACACACCTAAAATGATTAAGAGTGACTCAAGGAGCCTATTACCTTTAATTTTTTCGATTTTTTTTTTAAATCATCGTGGAACAGATGGAAATATTTCTCATTTTTGATAGAATGCAATGGAGAAAAACAAAGAGAAAAAACACTGCTTAGAAGGTCTTTGAGTCATTCTTAATCGTTTAACGTGATTAGCTCGTTTTTGAAAACTGTAACCTTGCTCGAAACGAGCGTTTTTCGACCAATTTACAAATAAGCTACGAGGTTCCAATGTTGCTAAAATTGTCTCTAAAAACTACCCTTCAAATCCTTGAAAATCCTGTGAAAATTCTTCTGCTAATAGAAAATTACAAAATTAATGTTGTCTACTTAAGGGTTTTCTGTATTTAAAAGAGTTATACTGTAAATATCTCTTAGAGGTTGTTCTATTTAGGGTGAAATTTAAAAATTAAACATTTGGAACAGAACCAAAAACCGAAAAAATCATTATTTCTGCAGAAACGAAAACCGGAACAAACAAATAACGTTTCGAAGCCCCATTTTTGACGATATCATGATCTGCAAAAGCTTTCTACACACCTAAAATGATTAAGAGTGACTCAGGGAGCCTATTACCTTTAATTTTTTCGATTTTTTTTTAAATCATTGTGTAACAGATGGAAATGTTTCTCATTTTTGATAGAATGCAATGGAGAAAAACAAAGAGAAAAATCACTGCTTAGAAATTCTTTGAGTCATTCTTAATCGTTTAACGTGTTTAACTCATTTTTGAAAACTGTAACCTTGCCCAAAACGAGCGTTTTTTGACCAATTTCCAAATAAGCTACGAATTTCTAATTTTGCTAAAATAGTCTCTAAAAACCATCCTTCAAATTCTTATAATATTTTTCAAATTGCTTGTCAAGTAACAGGAGTTACATAGTATCTACCATACCTGGTAATTCACGTGGAATGAAAAACTTTTATGGACACTCCCATTATCTAGCGAGCGATTGGAAAAATATTTCAAGGATTTCTCCGTTCTCAGAGAACATTTAAGCAAAATTAGAGCCTTGTAGCTCATTGGACAATTGGTCAAAAAAACGCTTTATTCCGACGATTGCACGATTTTCACTAACCGGTTATACCCATCAAAGGACTAACAATAAGAATGACTGGAAGAGCCTTTCAAAGCAGTTTTCAGTCGTTTTTTATCAATGGATCTTTGCAAAATTTTCCCCACATCCTTACGAATGACGAGGTCATTGACCTATTTTTACAATTTTGAGCTCGATGTTGATCAAGTTTGTTTTTTAAAAAACAATAGACATACAAATAAGAAAAACGGGAAAATCAATTATACAATTCTCTACGAACCATTCTTAGTCGATTTATGAGTGTAGTTGGTTGGCGAAAATGACGACATTGTCGAAATAAAGGGTTTTTTGACCAACTTCCCAATGAGCTACAAGGCCCTAATTTTGCTTAAATCTTCTGTGGGAATCCTTTTACGAAACCTTGACACCCTGTATAAATATAGAGAAATTAGACTATTTTTGAACTTTGAAAAAAAAGTCGAGAATTATTCGACTTTTGAGTTAATTAAAGCCGACAAGAACCCATTTAGAATTCTGCGGTGTTACTGTGTTAATTGCATCAAATGAAGCGTCTCATAGAGAAAAATCAACCCTTAAACAAATTAACTTCTTTCAAGTTTAATAGTGGAAAAGAGAATAGCCGATTGCAAGC
This sequence comes from Mylabris sibirica, assembly GCA_039776855.1. Taxonomy (NCBI): domain Eukaryota; kingdom Metazoa; phylum Arthropoda; class Insecta; order Coleoptera; family Meloidae; genus Mylabris; species Mylabris sibirica. The sequence goes on along the minus strand of CM077842.1, from coordinate 8,621,611 downwards.
CCCCTTTGATTTGTTCGGCACACCGCGCGCGGCCCCGTCCATTAGGTATTTCCGGTACGTCGAGTTTCCTTCCTATTACACGGATCTCTTTCAAGTGATAAGTAGCTAATTTGTTAAGCAACTGGATCGTTTTTGAATTTATTACACAACGATGGAACCGGATTACTGGTGCAATAATAACAATCAAGCAGACATAACAACAACAACTACGGCACTTTAAACACAAACACTGATAATTGATTATTATCAACTTGTAGTCGTCGTTTCGTAAATTCACCCTCCTATTTTTAGAGTTGGATTATTATTATTCAGATCTCGCGACACAATCCATCATCAATGCACGATTCTATTGGCCACAAATCTAACTAGACTGTAGTCAGGCTTCTTCAGTAAAAAAGGCGACGATTTTTATTGAATTTCAAAACAAAATTTCATAAAGAAGTTGCGCCATATTCTAATAATCAAATTCTGTACCTACACTTTTCAACCACCACCTTTTTTATTACAATTGTATTGTAAAATATATTGATTTTAAAAAAGAAATTTCTCTTTATACAACTCATTGGTTACTGTTATTTATCTACCTGATGACTTCATAGAATTTTGCTTGTTTAAGGGTTGTCTTTTAGAGATTATACAAATACCGCCACTTATTCTTACCCTTGGACAGTAAATATTTAATCAATAGATTTCTCGTTAATGTTAACAATTGGATTATGTTTTTATTTATTGTTGTCTAGGCAGGTAAACGGACGAGATTTAGACGTAAAATTACCGTCTAGCCCTTCAATTCTAATCCCATGTCAATGGAAGAAAACTGCACGTATACGCCGGCTATATGAAGCCGGTCAACACGACCCAACACCAATCAAATTTACCAAATTGATGCACCATCAAAACTGTCTTAGACATTATCATAATTAGCATCTATTCTTATCATATAAACATATTTTGAAGGATCGAAGAAACAACATTTTTTACTAAAATTCGACAAATTTTGAACCATTGTTTGATGGTCACTGGATAAATACTAACCTACCGCAATATTATTGTCGAAATTTGATAACACAGCAGGCGTTAGTATAACACATCTCGGATATCCATTGAACTACCCAGGCAAGTTTCATTAATCTAGTGCTTATTGAACAAACATACATTCAACATATTTGATTGAAAACTAAAAAATTAAATAATATAAAAAAAAATAAAATTTGTTCATATTCGGGTCTGCAGCTATTCGAAATTTCCAACCGGCAGTGAATGCACTAACTGCTTCCTATGGTTCCACAAAAAATCGACAAAAATTTGAAAGATAAGAGACAAGATAGAACTAAATAATTCTGCAATCATCCACAATCAATGCTCCCGTTGCACTCAAAATTAAACTTTAGACGTTGATTGATATCAGCTGAGGGATAAGTATTCATAACGTTCGTTGGTTAAATTTTTTGTTGATAATAAAGCAGGTGTCAGTAAAACACGTCTTAGATATCCATTGAACTACCCACACAACTCTCATTAATCTAGTGTTTATTCTAGATACATACAAAAAATATAAAATTTGTTCAAAATGCCTTTATTTCCTGTTCCACATAAAGCTGCAACCTACGCCTACGTAGGAGAGACACTGCACGTTTCGACAGTTCGCCAAATTGCCTCTGTAATTTCACAAATTCGAGTCTGCAGCTGTTCGAAATTTCCAACCAGCAGTGAATACACTACCTAATTGTTTCATATAGTGACACGAAAAATAGACAAAAATATAAAAGTAAATAGACAAGGACAAAAGAATAAGCCTGTAATGATCCATAATCAACGTTGGCGGCGTTGCACTTGCAATTAAACACTAAACATTGATTGATATCAACCGATTTGTATTCATTACGTTTGTTGATTGAACATTTTGTTAATAATAAAGCAGGTGTCTGTTAAACATCTCGGATATCCATTGAACTACCCGTGCAAGTCTTACTGATCTATTTATTTAAACTATTGATAATGTTGCTCGTTTCCAGTGGCTCTAAGAATGTTGGCGATATTCTAAACCCTTTTTCATAAAATTCTTAGTAATTTTGATTGCACCCCGTATTGGTCGATCAGATCGGTTTGTTCTAGACGGCGTATAATTGAGGACGTTTAATGGACATTTCCCGGATTGTATTAGATGTCATTAGCTTAGAAATTGTACGATATTCCACTTTACTATTGCAAACATCTTAATAGAGACACCTTTAGACCATCTCACCAACCCTATACATATTATACCCACCCTTATGATTTACCCTTTGCCTGATTTACACAAGAGTCCAATGTTGTATAAAGTTTGCTCTTATACCATATACACTACCACCACTATTATTTGATCGGTGTAATCAAGGGGATGTTATTGCATTCGAAACGATGACCTTCTTATATAACTGAGAAAACAACCCCTTTTGAAGTAATCAAACAATAATACCTAAAACGTTGCATTCTATCCATGCAATATCTTATTTAAACTATATAAAAAAACACGGATGTTTTCGAATTTTTTAACAACCTAACTGTACAAGAATTGCCCAAAAAACTGTTTTTTTTTTATTATTGTTAAGGGTTGTTTTATTATCAACAGGTTTTTTCGTTCAAAAAAAAACGGTAAATTTATAAAATAAGAAAATAAAACTTTCGAGTTTTATTGGGGGTGAACGTCTTTAAGCTCTCCCTGTTTTTGTTGTTGTTGTTGTTATTGTTAATACAACAAGATCCTGGGGGTATTATCGCTAAATACTTGGAGGCTTAGAAGCGACCCTTATCTTTTGAAAATTTCATCAAAGAATCTCAACCATTGACGATATTATCATTGGTATAGATAGTTGATGCTTTCAACTTAATGTACACCTGTCTTAGATATTAGCAAAATGTAAAACTACCCCCGCTTAGATAAGGGGTTGATTTGTTTCAAGATAATTGTTATAATTTTCAACGATAAGTGTCAGTTTTAACGATATTTAGTTCGTTGAATATTACCCGACATTGTTGTAAATAAATAGTTAGTCCATGCTGAGCTTCCTTACCACCCACTGTTCCCTTTGACATGACAAATGGTCCACACACACACACACACACACACAAATACAAAGTCGAGTCTAAATCTAACCATTAACAACATCTTTACAATTGAGAATATTTAGGATAAATACTGGAATTCTTAACGAAATTTCACGCACATCAAACGAATAGGATCAAGAAAAAATAACCATAATGATGTGATAGTTTTTGGCTTGTTGAAGGTCTCATCTTCAATAGGAACAAAACTAATGGCAAACAGACTTTGTGGTCGAGTGTGTTTTCAACAAGAAAAATAGAGACATAAATATAAGAGAAGAAGAACAGGAAGAAGATTTCGTCTATGTTGATGGCGACAAGATAAACTGAATCGCAGCCACTGAAAACGTGCCAAAATCCAAACAAATCGCCATCAAACACACCAGATAACTGATCTTTCATTTCTATTTATTACTAATGAACAGTAGCGGCTCGTGTAGAAGCACTGTGGGACTGCAGCACCCCTTATTTTCATTCAAGGTTATTTAGTGACAGGCACTGTAATGGTTATACGGATTTCTTTTACTTTCTTTCTTTGTCTCATGTCTTTGTTTCTCTCCTGTTTTCACTCTTTAATTCTTTCTATCCCTCTTTTATGCTTTTCTTTCTTTCTTACTCTGTTTCTCTCTCTGTCTCTCCTCTCCTTTTCTCTTCTCTCACCAGTACTTTCTCTCTTTGCTCATCCCTTTTTCTTTCTCTCTTTTCTTTCTAACTGTCTCTTTTGCTTTTCTTTCTTTCTTTATTTCTCTCCTGACTTTCTTTGTTTTCGTCTTATCGTTCTTTCTCTCTCTCTCTCTCTCTCTCTGTCTTACCTGACTTTCCTGCTCCTCTCTTATTTTTCTCTCAGTGTCTACTATTTTTTATTCTCTGTCACATGTATTTCTTTCTCCCATCTTTTTTTGTTTCCTTCTTTACTGCTTTTCTTTGGTTTATCCCTATCTTCCTCACACTTTTTTTACTGTACGATTTTATAGTTCTTCGATTGCTCTTTCATTGTTTCATGTTTTTCTTTTTCTTCTGTTTTCTTCCTCTCCTCTCTTTCTAGCTCTCTCTACTGCTTTTCTTTATTTCTTTCTCTCCTGACTTTCTTTCTTTCTTTAATGTTTTTCTTTCGTTGTCTCTTATTTTTTCATTATCTCTCTCTCTCTCTCTCTCACTCTCTCATTATTCTTTTATGTCTTATGCCTTTCTCTCTGTCCGGTCTTCTTTCTTCCCTTTTTTTCTAATTTTCTATCTTCTTTTTCTTTCTTTATTTCTCAATCGTATTGCTTTATTTCGCCCTTTCTTGTTTTCCTTTCGCTTTTTCCTATCTTCTTCTCCTGCTCCACGTTTTTTCTAGTGAGTGGTAACTACTTTCTTTCTTTCTTATATTCTCTTCTTCGTCAGGAGAGGCATCCTCTCCTGACTTTTTTTCGCTTTTCAGGTTCCCATTCTTTTTTCTCATCTGCCTTTCTTTGTTTCCCTCTTGTCGTTCTTTCCGTCTCTCCTATCATTCTACCCGTCTGTCTGTCCTGACTTTCCTCATTTTGCTCCTGCCTTTCTTTCTTTCTTTCCCTGTTATATTTGTTTCTTTGACTCCTATCTTTCTTTCTTTCATTTATTTCTGTCTCTCTTGCTTTTCTTTCTATCGTTTTCACCTGTCTTTCTTTGTTTATCTCTTTTTTGTTTTTCTTTCGTTTGTTCTTTCTTTGTCTCATGTTTTTCTTTCTCTTTTGTTTTCTTTTTTCCTCTCATTCTAACCCTCTCTCTTTTTTTTGCTTTTCATTCTTTCTTTCTCTTCTGAGTTTCTTTTTCTTCAATCGTTCCATACGTTTCTCCTGACTTTCCATATTTTTTCTCCTGTGTTTTTCTCTCTTATACCTATTTGTTTCGATGACTTTTATCTTTCTTTCTATCTTCTCTTTCTGACTCTCACTCCTGATTTTCTTTCTTTCTTTCTTTCTTTCTCATCTATCTTTATTTCCCTATTATCGTTCTTTCTTTCTCTCCTATCGGTGAATCTGTCTCTCCCGGCTTTCATTCTGTTTCTAGCGTCTTTCTTTCTTTCTCTCATTCTTCTTTCCTATCTTTCTTGCTCTCCCCTATTGTTCTTTCTTTGTCTCATGTTTCTTTTTTTCTCCTATTTTCTTTCTTTTTTTCTTTCTAACTCTCTCGTCTGCTTTTTTTCTTACTTTCGCTCCTGTTTTCTTTCTTTCTTCTCTTTATACCTTTCTCTTATTTTTCCTCTCGTTCTAGCTCTCTCTCTCCCTCTCATGCTTTTCTTTCCTTCTTTCTCTCCTGTCTTACTTTCTCTCTGATTTTTTTCTGTGTCTACTATCATTTCTTTCTTTTCTATTGCTCTTTCTTTGTCTCATGTCCTTCTTACTCTCCTGTTTTCTTTCTAACTCTCTTTCCCGTTTTGATTTCTTTCTCATCTGTCTTTCTTTGTTTTCCTCTAATAATTCTTCATTTCTCTACTACCATTTTATCTGTCTCTCCAGACTTTTCTTACTTTTTTTCTGTCTTTTTTCCTTCTCTCTTATTTCTGTTTCTTTGACTCTAATCTTTCTTCCTTTCTCCCTTTTTTGTTTGTCTTTCTTTTTCTCCTATCTTTGCCTCCTATTCTCCTTTCTTTTTTATCGTGTGGCAACAGCATTCACACTAATTTAAGTCACGAGCCGCCACTGCTAATCAAACATTGCATCTGTGTTGATTATAGGCGTTGGTATTAGAAGTGGTATATGATTGAAAAGACCGGAAGCCACCGGTGGCTAGGTGTGTGTGAATTAAACAAAAACTCAACTGCCAATTCAACAAATGTCGGATTAATAAAATCATAATAATGTCGGTTTGAATTGGGTAGTCTACATATACACAAAGTAACTGAAAAGAAAAGGTTAACTCTATATCTTTTTATAGTAAATAGAAGGGGTGCAAAAAATTTGATAGAGGGTGTGCTTTTTGTGTTTTCTTTTTTTAAGAAGGAAAAAAGAGGTACAATTGTTTGATTCATCAAGAATTGTAGAAATAGGAATGATGTGAGAAAAGATTATTGGTTCTCTTCCAGAATCATTCTTTTTTTATGTTGTTGTGTAACCGTTCAGGGGCCACTTTTATTGCCAACCAAATAAAATAAGAATCAAAATAAAATCGAATCGACGTTTAGAATTTAATCCTGATAGGAGGTCGGGTCGTTGTCGACAACTATGAAATTCAAACATCCACAACGATAAGCCGCAATGTATTTTTTTTTTTCTGTGTACGTTTAGTCTAAAGAGTGGAACGTTTTATCGATTCGTATATCAACTTGCTGGCTAATTTTCGGTTTAAATCCGGCCCGGCGTCAAAGGACTAGAATGTTAAATTTTGGGCCGGAGGGCTGTCGTTAGGCACCGGAATGACCGCGGCCGTTCCTCAGGCACTGTCGCTCATTAAGTCACGGAAACGGCACGTTGGCAATTTCCCTTTTGCCCTCTACAATTCACAGTAAATCTGTCTGTATATGTGTGTTCATTTATGTAACTATAACATCAATTTGAAAATTGTCGAGTTGTGATAATTTTAGAAAATATCGATGGAATTCTTGCGGCAAGCAATACTGTAACCACCACACAACTACCTGATGGTCAATAAACTAGAATTTAGAGGGTGATTTTTATTGATATTCTAATATAGCACTGTTGTAAATCATTTGTTGGGGAATACGTCAACAGAAACCAGGTCGAGATTGTAAAAATTCTAGGGCGATATTTTTTAATCGGACGAAATTCGGTCGTCTTTATTATGTTGTGTGTGTATGGTATACTCTTTGATGTTCCGCTGCTACCGGTGAAATTTTATGGTTTTATTACAGGGAAATTTCACAAGGGGACAAAGAAAGAAAGAAAGGCCCCAGCTTCTGTACTACTACAATAATCATAAAATTGAAAACACGAAAATATCGAGGATAAAACACGGAAATCGTCCAGTTTTGTGATAAGCTTTAAATCTGATTTCATGCACAATTGGCCGAACGAGGATTTGTTCAAGTTTCTGGAAAGATTTAAATCTTTTTTTTTTCTTCAAATGTTGTTTGTTTGTTGTTATTTGATCTATTTTTATTCAACTGAGATTAAAACCGAAAAGATCCTCATCTGTTGGAGATTCTTTTTCATTTCTATAAAAATACACACAATTGCTATTCATATGAATTCTCTTGAATTAAATAAGCGGATATGTCTCCAGAAGGCGGAATTTCTCAAAAACACATTATGAATAAGACGAAAAAGATCAAAATTTTGAAAAAAAAATCAATTCAAACTAGTAGCGCTACCTCTACAAACACAAAAGAAACACTCATTTATTGCATCGCTCACAAGAGGACGTTTTTATCACTGATTACAGAAACCATTCACAACGGCTAAAACATCCATTATATAATAAAGTAATTAAAAGAATTCTAAATTAATCGCGTTGTTAATTATGCTTGATAAAAAATTTATAATTAGCACAGTAATTAACTTGCGTTATCTCTTAGCCAACTTGTGAAATATCAGGTTGAGTTACTGTCCAATAGATGACGCCAGTATTACAATCATCAAGTATTGGCGCAATTTTTGAATAATTATACGAAATTTGGTAAATTTATTGAAATTATCTAAATTTTACGTTCGCATTTTTCACAAAATCGCGCAACTTTATCGTAGACTTCTTTCTGGTCTTGCAGCATACGGTACAGGATTTCTTTAGATTTTATTGCAAATTCGTAACGATTAAACCTCATTCGATTCGTATAAAGTTCCATGTTTTGTTTTTGAAAATTCGTTAATCTGTCGATGAAATGCTTCAAATTGTCCACAACATCATCATCATCATCATCCTCATCATTAGCATTATCGGATTCGTTTGAAAAAGCATCGATTTTAAGATCGTTAATTGCGAACTCTTTGACACGATTAGCGTATCTTAACGTGTTCAATGTGTGTTCAACTGAACAAATATTTGGCGATATTAAAGCAATCATACACGTACGTATTTTATCACCAACAAAAGAATCACGTAATATTTTCGTTAACAATGATTCACGGAATGGACAATGTTTATCTTTTCGATTTAATGCCCTTATACATTCTTTTAATGCTAATAATGAACGATTAATATCAGCACCTTCTAATTGTGTTTGACGATTTGTTTTCATCGTATCAGCTCCACGTTCATTTCCAGCTAGATCAATTAATGAGATACGTCCATAGATTGATTGGTGTTTGTGTTGTTTTAATGTAATTTGAAAAATTGCATGCGATCGTGATGAATTTATATTAGCCGCTGTTTGACCAGATGTTCGTATCAAATTGCCACGTTTTATCAAATTGATAATATCGTCGAATTTATCAATTTGATATTCAGTTAAACCAACCACTTGTACAAATTGCCGGCCGTCTTCTAAGATGCGTAAACGTTGCTTCTTTGATAACAAATCGAATGCTAATCGGCCGTAAATCTCAAAGAAACTCACATAGATTGAAAGATTTTTAGTTGAATACGGTGGTTGTGATATGAATTTAAATATATCAGCTGCTACTAAACCGTAAATACCACTATAGAAATTCTGTTGACGACCTGAAATTTATAAAAAATTATGTTAACAGTTATTTATGCTTTAACAGCGGGATCGTAAATTTATTTTAGATTGTCGCACGATTATCGTCAGCGCATACTATGGACATACGTGAGTCTCGATTTTTACTATAATCATAATTTATATGTTTGTCTTTTATTAAGTACTTGAACCCACCCAGTTGCTGTGCTTATGAAAATCTATCAATAGAGGGACAAAAATCAGCTACAGTGGATCGCCTACTTATTGTTTGTGACGGCACTGATTCACGTCAACAACTAAATTGAGCGGTCGATAGAGATCGAGTACAATTAGAGATAGTTTAAAGCGGTGACGTCACCTACACACAAATGCGGGCAAATCCCGCTATTAATTCATGATACAACTGATAAGAATAAAATTGTGAGAAGGGTGGTCCTACACGAAAAATAAAATCATGAAATATTTTTTTAAAAACTACAGCAAAGATATTTTTAAAGTAATAATTGATTTCCAACCAACATTTTCAATTTTATCTGTCAAGAGAGAAAGAAAAAAGACAGGGATGAAGGAAAGTAAGAAAGAGAAAGAGACACAAGAGTGTGAAAAATAAAGAAGTGATAGAAAGAAGAAAGTTAAATAGGAGAGAGACATAAAGAAAGAAAGGAAGAGAGAAAAAGCAAAAAGAGAAAAGAATAGGAGAGAGGGGGAGAATAAAGAAAGGAAAAATACAAAGATGGAAGAGAAACAAAAAAAGGCAGCCGAGAAAGAAACATAGACAGGAAAAACCTAAGAGAGAAAGAGAGAAAGAGAAAAAGAAAAACACTAGAAAGAAAGAAAGACTGAAGAAAAAGAAAGAAAGACATGACAGCAAGAAAGAAGCATGGAACAGAAAGACAAAGATATGAGAAATAAAAAAGACAGACCAATAAACAGCCAAAAAAAGATAGATAGGAGCCAACTTAAGAGAGAAAGAAAAAAGATAGTGTAGTTACTTTACAAAGAAACAAAGTAATACAAGAGAGAAAGAAAGAGAGAAGAAAATGACAGAAAGACAGGAGAGAAACAAAAAAGAAAGAGAAGAGAGCAAAAAAGAAAGACATAAAAATAAAAAACAAAGAGAAATATGAGAAAGAAGGAAAAACAAGAGAGAAAGATACAACGATAGGAGACATGAAAAAAAGGAGAGAATAATAGTTAGGAAACTGAAAAAAAAGATAATAAAGTAAGAGCGACGGGAGAAAAATAAAGGAGAACGAGAGAGAGAAAGGGAGAAAGAAATACAGGATAGAAAGGAAAAAGAGAAACACGAGAGAAAAGATAGAGAGATAATGAAAGTAAATAAGAGAAAAAGAAAATAAAAAAAAAGTAAGAGAATGTGCAAGAAAGGCAGGAAAAAGGACGGAAATATTGATACGATAGAATTAATGTCGAGATAAATAACAAAAACAAAAACAGAACAGAAAGAAAAAACAGAGAAAAAAGAAAGAAAAATAGGAGAAAACAAATATAAAGATACAAAGATAGACAAGAAACAAGAAAAAAAAGAGACGATTTGTGAGACAGAAACAAAGAAAGGTACGAGAGAAAGCAACTGGTGGGAGAGAGAGTGAGACGGCGGGAGGGATAAAGGGTGGGGGGATTTCGGAAAGCAAGAAATAAAGACAAGAGTTAATAAAGAAGAAAGAAAGAAAAAATTGAAGGAAGAATACAAAGATCGGAGAGAAACAAAAAATAGACAGATAAACAGACAGACAAACGATAGATAGTACAGTACGTAAGATAAAAATTTAATAAAAAAAATAGTAGAGTAAGAGAAAAACAAAGCAAGAAACAAAGATACAAAGATAGACAAGAAACAAAATAAAAAAAACCATTTGTGAGACAGAAACAAAGAAAGGCACGAGAGAAAGCAACTGGAGGGAGAGGGAGAGCGAGAGAGATGGTGAGAGGGATAAAGGGTGGGGGGATTTCGGAAAACAAGAAATAAAGACAAGAGTTAATAAAGAAGAAAGAAAGAAAAAATTGAAGAAAGAATACAAAGATAGGAGAGAAACAAAAAATAGACAGATAAACAGACAGACAAAAGATAGACAATAGCGAACGTAAGAGAAAAAGAAAATAAATAGATAGTAGAGTAGGAGAAAAACAAATAAAAATAGGACAAAGAAAGAAAAACACAAGTAAAAGAACAAAAGAAGAAAAAAGCAAAAAAAGCAAGAAGAGAAGAAAAGACAAAAGATAGAAGTGAAACAAAAAAGAACAGGTGGAAGAGAAGCACAGGAGTCAACGTAAAAGGAAATAAAAATTGTCGGTACTTCAAAGGAAACTGCTCGTTTGCCTTCGTTCGTCTTCGTATAGTATGCACAGGAACTCTCTTTTATATTTAGATGAAAATAAGTGAATCTACGGCCATAAAGTTTGTTTCTGTTCGTTTATGTTTGTTCGTGTTCGTGAATATTTGTGGTTGTTCATTCGCATAATGTGGACACGGCTTTAGGTATGGACGATAAACTGAACATGAAATAAAATTAGTAAGCGATCTCATGTCGGTACTTCAGAGGAAATTGCTCAGTTGCGTTCGTTCGTGTTCGTATAGTGTGCACGGCAACTCTCTTTGATATTTAGATGAAAATAAGTGAATCTGCGTTTGTTTCTGTTTGAGCATGTTTGTTTGTGTTCGTGAATTTTTTTTCTGTTCATTCGCATAAGTATGGTATGGATGATAAACCGAACGCGAAAGAAAATTAGTAACCGATCTCATGTGGGTATTTTAAAGGAAACAGCTCGTTTTCCTACGTTCATGTTCGTATAGTGTGCAAGGGAACTCTCTTTCATATTTAGATTGACATAAGTGAATCTACAGTCACAATGTTTGTTTCTGTTTGCGTATTTTTGTTCGTGTTCGTGAATGTTTTTGGTTGTTCGTTACATATAGAAGCGTTTTTTTTTTCAAGATTTTCATTTTTTATTGGTAATAATTGTAGAAAAATTAGTTTACCTCGCACTTCTCCACACATCGTGTACGTCTTCCCTGAACCAGTTTGTCCGTATGCAAAGCACGTAGCATAACCACCATCAAAGATACTATGAACTAATGGTTGTGCTGTATATTTATAAACAAATTGATTCGTACAATTCACATCGAACACATAATCGAAACGAAAATTTTGATTATCTAGAAATTTCGTCATATCAACCTTCACTTTTGGTTCATGTACAGTCAATTGATCCTTTGCTGTTACTGTAATCACATCAATTTCATTCCTATCTAATTCTTTATCATTCAACGGTCGCTTTCTAACACACACAACAATCTGATTGTCGACAACAATATCATCATCATTATCGTACAATTGTTGATAATTGAATGATTGCCGTAAATCGTCAATCATTTGAACATAATCACAATGGGGATGTTTATTGCTTCTATGTTGTGATTCTTTTATAGTTTTCTCATCGAATAAACGTTGGCGGCGTTCTTGCCGTTTCTGGGCAATTAATTCAATACGTCTCACCGAACTCGATTTATAATTGAACTTATTATCGATGAGTTTTTGATCATTTTTTAATATTGAACTTGTTGCCGATGTTAAATCTGAACATTTATCCGACAAATTCTCTGATTCTTTATCGTCAAGATTGATTGTATACGTGAACATTTTACTAACTGTATAATTATGTAAATTAGAAAAAAATGACAATTGTATACTTATTTTTGTTTTTCTACACTTACCTCGATTATCGTATGAACACATTATATCCGTTGTTGTTGTTTTGTTATTTTTTTTTTGTTTGAATTGTGACGATATGCCGGTATTATTGATCAAACTTTAGTGTAGGGAGTTCTCCTAGATTTCCATTGAAACTTCTGAACAATACACGAGCAAATATTAGAATGGAATGGTTGGAATAATAACAGAGTTCGATTTTATTTTAGAATAGAATTTCACCCACTGACTTGTACTCGAACTCGATCAACCACTTGTAGAGCTTCTAAAAGAAACCAGTGAAAGTTAAGAATAATTTTGGAAATAATCAATTCTTTATGTCTGGTTTTAAATTAGAATCTTTCCCGGCGCATCCACCATTTTTAACTCCCTTTTTCTTCATCCAAAAAAATACTGATTTTTAAATATTGATTTGTTTCTTATCTCCTGAGATATTCAAACATCGTAGCCAGCGTTGAATGGGAAAAATCACGGTGCATCTGATACAGTTTTCTATTTTGGAAAACGTCCACTAAATTCTAAAGTGCAGAGGAAAATGTCGGAGCATGTCAGAATTTTCGTGGCTTCTACTCGAACTCGATCAACCACTTGTAGAGCTTCAAAAATAAACCAGTGAACGATAAGAATAATTTTGAAAATAGTCAATTCTTTATGTCTGGTTTTAAATTAGAATCTTTCCCGGCGCATCCACCATTTTTAGCTCTCTTTTTCTTCATCATAAAAAGTACTGATTTTTAAATATTGATTTGTTTCTTGTTTTTTGAGATATTCAAACATCGTAGCCAGCGTTGAATGGGAAATTTCACGGTCCATCTGATAGAGTTTTCTATCTTGGAAAATGTTCACTAAATTCTAAAGTGCAGAGGAAAATGTCAGAGCATGTCAGAATTTTCCTGGCTTAAACTCGAACTCGATCAACTACTTGTAGAGCTTCTAAAAGAAACCAGTGAACGATAAGAATAGTTTTGGAAATAATCAATTCTTTATGTCTGGTTTTAAATTAGAATCTTTCCCGGCGCATCCACCATTTTTAGCTCTCTTTTTCTACATCCTAAAAACTACTTATTTTTAATCATTGATTTGTCTCTTGTTTTTTGAGATATTCAAACATCGTAGCCAGCGTTGAATGGAAAATTTCACGGTGCATCTGATAGAGTTTTCTATCTTGGAAAATGTTCACTAAATTCTAAAGTGCAGAGGAAAATGTCGGAGCATGTCAGAATTTTCCTGGCTTAAGCTCGAACTCGATCAACTACTTGTAGAGCTTCTAAAAGAAACCAGTGAACGATAAGAATAGTTTTGGAAATAATCAATTCTTTATGTCTGGTTTTAAATTAGAATCTTTCCCGGCGCATCCACCATTTTTAGCTCTCTTTTTCTTCATCATAAAAAGTACTGATTTTTAAATATTGATTTGTTTCTTGTTTTTTGAGATATTCAAACATCGTAGCCAGCGTTGAATGGGAAATTTCACGGTGCATCTGATAGAGTTTTCTATCTTGGAAAATGTTCACTAAATTCTAAAGTGCAGAGGAAAATGTCAGAGCATGTCAGAATTTTCCTGGCTTAAACTCGAACTCGATCAACTACTTGTAGAGCTTCTAAAAGAAACCAGTGAACGATAAGAATAGTTTTGGAAATAATCAATTCTTTATGTCTGGTTTTAAATTAGAATCTTTCCCGGCGCATCCACCATTTTTAGCTCTCTTTTTCTACATCCTAAAAACTACTTATTTTTAATCATTGATTTGTCTCTTGTTTTTTGAGATATTCAAACATCGTAGCCAGCGTTGAATGGAAAATTTCACGGTGCATCTGATAGAGTTTTCTATCTTGGAAAATGTTCACTAAATTCTAAAGTGCAGAGGAAAATGTCGGAGCATGTCAGAATTTTCCTGGCTTAAACTCGAACTCGATCAACTACTTGTAGAGCTTCTAAAAGAAACCAGTGAACGATAAGAATAGTTTTGGAAATAATCAATTCTTTATGTCTGGTTTTAAATTAGAATCTTTCCCGGCGCATCCACCATTTTTAGCTCTCTTTTTCTTCATCATAAAAAGTACTGATTTTTAAATATTGATTTGTTTCTTGTTTTTTGAGATATTCAAACATCGTAGCCAGCGTTGAATGGGAAATTTCACGGTCCATCTGATAGAGTTTTCTATCTTGGAAAATGTTCACTAAATTCTAAAGTGCAGAGGAAAATGTCAGAGCATGTCAGAATTTTCCTGGCTTAAACTCGAACTCGATCAACCACTTGTAGAGCTTCAAAAATAAACCAGTGAACGATAAGAATAATTTTGGAAATAATCAATTCTTTATGTCTGGTTTTAAATTAGAATCTTTCCCGGCGCATCCACCATTTTTAGCTCTCTTTTTCTACATCCTAAAAACTACTTATTTTTAATCATTGATTTGTCTCTTGTTTTTTGAGATATTCAAACATCGTAGCCAGCGTTGAATGGAAAATTTCACGGTGCATCTGATAGAGTTTTCTATCTTGGAAAATGTTCACTAAATTCTAAAGTGCAGAGGAAAATGTCGGAGCATGTCAGAATTTTCCTGGCTTAAACTCGAACTCGATCAACTACTTGTAGAGCTTCTAAAAGAAACCAGTGAACGATAAGAATAGTTTTGGAAATAATCAATTCTTTATGTCTGGTTTTAAATTAGAATCTTTCCCGGCGCATCCACCATTTTTAGCTCTCTTTTTCTTCATCATAAAAAGTACTGATTTTTAAATATTGATTTGTTTCTTGTTTTTTGAGATATTCAAACATCGTAGCCAGCGTTGAATGGGAAATTTCACGGTCCATCTGATAGAGTTTTCTATCTTGGAAAATGTTCACTAAATTCTAAAGTGCAGAGGAAAATGTCAGAGCATGTCAGAATTTTCCTGGCTTAAACTCGAACTCGATCAACTACTTGTAGAGCTTCTAAAAGAAACCAGTGAACGATAAGAATAGTTTTGGAAATAATCAATTCTTTATGTCTGGTTTTAAATTAGAATCTTTCCCGGCGCATCCACCATTTTTAGCTCTCTTTTTCTTCATCATAAAAAGTACTGATTTTTAAATATTGATTTGTCTCTTGTTTTTTGAGATATTCAAACATCGTAGCCAGCGTTGAATGGAAAATTTCACGGTGCATCTGATAGAGTTTTCTATCTTGGAAAATGTTCACTAAATTCTAAAGTGCAGAGGAAAATGTCGGAGCATGTCAGAATTTTCCTGGCTTATACTCGAACTCGATCAACTACTTGTAGAGCTTCTAAAAGAAACCAGTGAACGATAAGAATAGTTTTGGAAATAATCAATTCTTTATGTCTGGTTTTAAATTAGAATCTTTCCCGGCGCATCCACCATTTTTAGCTCTCTTTTTCTTCATCATAAAAAGTACTGATTTTTAAATATTGATTTGTTTCTTGTTTTTTGAGATATTCAAACATCGTAGCCAGCGTTGAATGGAAAATTTCACGGTGCATCTGATAGAGTTTTCTATCTTGGAAAATGTTCACTAAATTCTAAAGTGCAGAGGAAAATGTCGGAGCATGTCAGAATTTTCCTGGCTTAAACTCGAACTCGATCAACTACTTGTAGAGCTTCTAAAAGAAACCAGTGAACGATAAGAATAATTTTGAAAATAGTCAATTCTTTATGTCGGGTTTTAAATAAGACTCTTTGCCGGCGCATAAACCATTTTAGCTCTCTTTATCTTCATCCTAAAAAGTACTGATTTTTAAATATTGATTTGTTTCTTGTTTTTTGAGATATTCAAACATCGTAGCCAGCGTTGAATGGGAAATTTCACGGTGCATCTGATAGAGTTTTCTATCTTGGAAAATGTTCACTAAATTCTAAAGTGCAGAGGAAAATGTCAGAGCATGTCAGAATTTTCCTGGCTTAAACTCGAACTCGATCAACTACTTGTAGAGCTTCTAAAAGAAACCAGTGAACGATAAGAATAGTTTTGGAAATAATCAATTCTTTATGTCTGGTTTTAAATTAGAATCTTTCCCGGCGCATCCACCATTTTTAGCTCTCTTTTTCTACATCCTAAAAACTACTTATTTTTAATCATTGATTTGTCTCTTGTTTTTTGAGATATTCAAACATCGTAGCCAGCGTTGAATGGAAAATTTCACGGTGCATCTGATAGAGTTTTCTATCTTGGAAAATGTTCACTAAATTCTAAAGTGCAGAGGAAAATGTCAGAGCATGTCAGAATTTTCCTGGCTTAAACTCGAACTCGATCAACCACTTGTAGAGCTTCAAAAATAAACCAGTGAACGATAAGAATAATTTTGGAAATAATCAATTCTTTATGTCTGGTTTTAAATTAGAATCTTTCCCGGCGCATCCACCATTTTTAGCTCTCTTTTTCTACATCCTAAAAACTACTTATTTTTAATCATTGATTTGTCTCTTGTTTTTTGAGATATTCAAACATCGTAGCCAGCGTTGAATGGAAAATTTCACGGTGCATCTGATAGAGTTTTCTATCTTGGAAAATGTTCACTAAATTCTAAAGTGCAGAGGAAAATGTCGGAGCATGTCAGAATTTTCCTGGCTTAAACTCGAACTCGATCAACTACTTGTAGAGCTTCTAAAAGAAACCAGTGAACGATAAGAATAGTTTTGGAAATAATCAATTCTTTATGTCTGGTTTTAAATTAGAATCTTTCCCGGCGCATCCACCATTTTTAGCTCTCTTTTTCTTCATCATAAAAAGTACTGATTTTTAAATATTGATTTGTTTCTTGTTTTTTGAGATATTCAAACATCGTAGCCAGCGTTGAATGGGAAATTTCACGGTCCATCTGATAGAGTTTTCTATCTTGGAAAATGTTCACTAAATTCTAAAGTGCAGAGGAAAATGTCAGAGCATGTCAGAATTTTCCTGGCTTAAACTCGAACTCGATCAACTACTTGTAGAGCTTCTAAAAGAAACCAGTGAACGATAAGAATAGTTTTGGAAATAATCAATTCTTTATGTCTGGTTTTAAATTAGAATCTTTCCCGGCGCATCCACCATTTTTAGCTCTCTTTTTCTTCATCATAAAAAGTACTGATTTTTAAATATTGATTTGTCTCTTGTTTTTTGAGATATTCAAACATCGTAGCCAGCGTTGAATGGAAAATTTCACGGTGCATCTGATAGAGTTTTCTATCTTGGAAAATGTTCACTAAATTCTAAAGTGCAGAGGAAAATGTCGGAGCATGTCAGAATTTTCCTGGCTTATACTCGAACTCGATCAACTACTTGTAGAGCTTCTAAAAGAAACCAGTGAACGATAAGAATAGTTTTGGAAATAATCAATTCTTTATGTCTGGTTTTAAATTAGAATCTTTCCCGGCGCATCCACCATTTTTAGCTCTCTTTTTCTTCATCATAAAAAGTACTGATTTTTAAATATTGATTTGTTTCTTGTTTTTTGAGATATTCAAACATCGTAGCCAGCGTTGAATGGAAAATTTCACGGTGCATCTGATAGAGTTTTCTATCTTGGAAAATGTTCACTAAATTCTAAAGTGCAGAGGAAAATGTCGGAGCATGTCAGAATTTTCCTGGCTTAAACTCGAACTCGATCAACTACTTGTAGAGCTTCTAAAAGAAACCAGTGAACGATAAGAATAATTTTGAAAATAGTCAATTCTTTATGTCGGGTTTTAAATAAGACTCTTTGCCGGCGCATAAACCATTTTAGCTCTCTTTATCTTCATCCTAAAAAGTACTGATTTTTAAATATTGATTTGTTTCTTGTTTTTTGAGATATTCAAACATCGTAGCCAGCGTTGAATGGGAAATTTCACGGTGCATCTGATAGAGTTTTCTATCTTGGAAAATGTTCACTAAATTCTAAAGTGCAGAGGAAAATGTCGGAGCATGTCAGAATTTTTTCGAACCACGAACTGTTTTTATTCAAAAAACTAAAACATTTTGTTTGAGAGCTTATCCATGGACAGATAGGGCTCAGATCACAAGAAATAAATTTTGGAAAATCAAAAAAAAAATACAGAAAATTTTCCAATTTTTTAGACTCTCAAAAAAACATCAACTCACTTGTTTTTATCTTTAAAATAGTATACAGGGCGAAGTTAGAAAGGGTTTGATATCCTCCGAAATTTTCATCTACACTTTAAAATTTAGTGAAAATCTTCCAAAATGGAGAACCCCGTCGGATGCACCGTGAGTGTTGACTACTGTGGACCCGTAAGAATAACTGCTGAAATTCACATAAATATGGAAAAATATAATAGTGAACAGAACTGCAATACCTCCGGTTTCCCTTTAAAACTTATCAAATAACTAGAGCAAGGCGTGTGAGGGCGCTCTTAGATTACAAGCGATTGACGCACGCCAGATGCTCGATAAATGCTTGTGTCTTTGTTTAAATACTGGTGATTTGATAATGATATAAGGGGTTTGAAATTAATTGACTTCAATCGACCACTTGAGTTTTTGTTGTGTCGTAACGAGATCGTGTTGAAGCTATGAGTGGTTGATTGTATTGAGAAATACATGATGCGCACGAACGCGTTTTCGTCGGACGAGTCCACATTCAAATTTTTAGGGGAGGTTTAAGTCCAGTGGCGTTACAATCAGTTGGTTTTCTATAACATAACCATTTGTTTTAATCTTTTTCGTAAATAATAAAAAAAAGTTTTTCCAAAATAACATATAAGGGTTGCTACCCCACTGGATTAAACTACCACCATCTAATTTGGCATTTAAAAGAGAAATATTTTCCATTTTGTTTCATTTCGTAATTTTAATCTGAACATAAAATATCTTACAATAAATTCCCGAAAATCACTTTTTTTTCGGCTGTCACACTAAGGGTGCCCTTTTAATAATAGCAATACTATCAAATATTGAAATTGTGTTAAAAAAAATAAGTACAAAAAATCCACATTAATTAACTTGAGATAATTAAAGAACAATACCAATTAAGATAATATTAATGGATTATTTTTAATACGACAAAGATATAATGGAGTTGGTCAAAAATAAACGCCTTATCGCATGAATTGATTTCATAGAGAGGGCAAAATTCAAATGAAAAACGTTTCTACAATTTTAAAGTTATCCTTTATAAATTCTACAGCCATCTAGAGCGTACACTTCAATCAATACTGTTTTATATTTATTCAATTCCTATTGGTAGAAATTATTTATTGTAAGTAACTTCTAAGGAATCGTAAGAAGTGCATTAGAAAATCACTAAAACTTTCCATTGAAGAAAGTCAAAGTCAACAAGTTACGAGACTCTTAGGTTTGTACAACACCCCTCTATCACTTGACACAATTTTAAAGTAATTACTCTCATTTATAAGGGTGTATAAAGACAATCATAGAAAAAATTTAAAGTATTTTCAATTGTGAGTAATTTTTTTTAAATTCAACCCCTTTGTGTAATATTACAGATTGTATCTAGAGAAAATTTTAGCGATTTTACAGCGTTATCAATGATTTTAAAGCGATAAATTTAGCTGAAATAGATGATACAAGAGTTGCAAGTATCCCGGCGCATCCACCATTTTTACAATGATGATTTTATTTCAACTATTTTTCTTTCTCATCATAAATGTATTACAGTAATTAGATTTTCCTTTAAAATGCACCCTTGAGACGTACATTTCCGGTTTTATGGGGTTAAATAATAGCATTTTTATATTATGTGTGGACATTGTTATGTTATCTTTAGAAATTATTTTATATTTTCTCCACTTATAAATTAACCACTCGAGGTAGATAAGTTTTGGTATATCTTAGTGCATTCTATATTCAATTTTAAGTAAGATACTAGGGGTTGAAGTTACCCCTGCTAAATCAGTTTTTTCCAAATATCGCTGGGACGGCTCCATATTATTTAGTGGTTTAAAAACTGAATAATAGAGACTTACAGAGTTTATCAAAAATTAATAAAAATCACGTTTTCATCCGTTATTAGTGATAGAAAATAGAAAATCACTAAAACTTCCCCTTGAAGAATGTCAAGGTCAATAGGTTATAAGAATCCTAGATTTGTACAACACCCTTCTATCACTTGACACAATTTTAAGATAATTACTCTCATTTAAAAGAGTGTTTAAAGACAATCATAGAAAAAATTTCAAGTATTTTAAATTGTGAGTAATTTTTTTTAATTCCACCCCATGTGTAATATTACAGATTGTATAGTATACAGTAAACTTCATAACAATACGAACATAGAAGAAACTTTGGCCACGCCTATTTAAACTACTTACATATTAGTTAGAATGAGACAGAGATCTATGGGTGTTTTAGATGAAAAAATATGGTGGTGTAATTTCCGCGCTCCCTTAGTGCTTTGACCAAACAAAACAATTTCTTTCGTACGAAAGAGCCTTGAAAACTTTTAATTTTAACAGATAAGAATAAACAGATGGTCAAAGGAATTTGACATCTCATTCTATTATTCATGGAACATCTGTTTAAACAAAGAAGGGACTATCCTCAGGACATTATTCTTTCACACAACAATCTTCATTCGATTAATTAGTAATTATAGCATTAATTCGAGTAAGTCAATCAACTAAAACAAACATGAAATAAGTTGAACTAAATTGATGTATTAAAAAAAAAAGATTCTAATTGAATTATTAAGTTAGACAAATAAAGAAATATTTAATGTTGACAAATTGTTACTAATTAATAAGAGTAATGAGTAACATGATGTTCATTAGAATGGATTAGATAATTTTTCAAGCATTTTTATTTTCAAGTCTCTTTTCTCTGTTTACAATGCGTTCTCATAAAGGTACAATAAATCAGCTAAATTTATCGATAGAAGAATTATTTATTAATTTTACAAATACAATAGGTAAATTAATTAATTGAAAAAAGGAAAAAAATGACAAAAAGTAATAATGATATACAAATGTTCATCTAATATTTACAAACAATAATAAAATTATAAGTTAAATAAATAAATAAATTATGAAAGAATTGTTTTTAATCATAGCCAATATTGTCTTTAACAAATACTTCCATTTTAATTAAATAATAACGGTAGATAACAAGGGTACAACAGAAACAGCACTTGTTATTTACCTGGAGACAGGATGAGAACAAACTACATTTTGAACAATAGGGTAGTTTTACAACACTTTCAACAAAATATTCAATAGGTAAGAGTAATATGAGGCATTTAAAGGGTAATATAATTGGAAATTGGCAATTTATAAATGTGGAATTTGTTGTGTGAAAGAATAATGTCCTGAGGATAGTCCCTTCTTTGTTTAAACCGATGTTCCATGAATAATAGAATGAGATGTCAAATTCCTTTGACCATCTGTTTATTCTTATCTGTTAAAATTAAAAGTTTTCAAGGCTCTTTCGTACGAAAGACATTGTTTTGTTTGGTCAAAGCACTAAGGGAGGGCGGAAATTATACCACCATATTTTTTCATCTAAAACACCCATAGATCTCTGTCTCATTCTAACTAATATGTAAGTAGTTTAAATAGGCGTAGCCAACGTTTCTCCTATGTTCGTATTGTTATGAAGTTTACTGTATAGGAAAATTCAGCGTTATATATGATTTTAAAGCGACGAATTCAGCTGAAATAGACGATACAAGAGTTATGAGTGTCCCGGCGCATCCACCATTTTTACAATTAAGAACTTATTTCAACTATTTTTCTTTCCCATCATAAATACATTACAGTAATTAGATTTTCCTTTCAAATGCACCCTTGAGACGTACATTTCCGGTTTTATAGGGTTAAATAATAGCACATTTGGATGTTGCTATTTTATCTTGAGAAATTATTTTATATTTTCTCTACTTATAAGTTACACAGTCGAGGTCGAAACTCCCGATTTTGATAAGTTTTAGTATATAGATAGTGCTTTCTGTACTCAATTTTAAGGAAGATAATAGGGGTTGAATTTACCCCTACAAGATCAGTTTTTGTCAAATATCTCTGCGACGACTCCATATCTTTTATTGGTTCAAAAACTAGATAATAGAGATTTACGCAGTTTATCAAAAATTAAAAATCGCATTTTCATCCCTTATTAAGGATAGAAAATAGAAAATCACTAAGACTTCCCCTTGAAGAAAGGCAAAAGCCAACAAGTTACGATAGATTTGTACAACCCCTCTATCATTTGACACAATTTTAAGATAATTACTCTCATTTATAAGGGTGTATCTTTATACAATCATAGAAAAAATTTAAAGTATTTTGAACTGTGAGCATTTTTTTTAAATTCCACCCCTTGTGTAGTATTACAGATTGTATATAGAAATTTTTTTAGCAATTTTACGGCGTTGTCGATGATTTTAAAGCGACAAATTTAGCTGAAATAGACAATACAAAGAGTTGCAAGTATCCCGGCGCATCCACCATTTTTACAACTAAGCATTTATTCTTCTCTCCCATCATAAATACATTACAGTAATTAGATTTTCCTTTCAAATGCACCCTTGTGATGTACACTTCCGGTTTTATAGGGTTAAATAATAGCACATGTGGACGTTGTTGTTTTATCCTTGTGAAATTCTACTTTCTATTCTCTCTACTTACAAGTAAACCAAGCGAGATCGAAATTCTTGATTTTGATAAGTTTTAGTCAATTTTAAGGGAAATATTAGGGGTTAAAGTTACCCCTGTGCAAAATCAATTTTTTCCAAATACCTCTGAGGCGGCTCAATACTTTTTAGTGGTTCAAAATCTACGAATTTTCATCCCTTATTAAAGGCAGAAATTATAGAAGATTATATGCCATTTTTTATGTTTATTTGGGATGTTAGACCTAAGGAAAGATGCTTGAGCCTCAAGTGATTTGTTTGTATTTTTAACGAATCAAAATAAATTTACAAGGGGGTGAAGAGCGTATTTTCGAAAATTACTGTAGGATTTATAGCTTTCAGTGCAAAGATGACGTTTAATTATTAGAAATCTTTCGAAATTGTATTTTAGACAAAAAGAGTTGACGTTGATTTGAGATTTAATTAAAATTTATTTAGTAAACATAACAAAAAAAAAAACATCCACCATCGTCGTCAACATCGTTTCATTTCCATAAATCTCTCCATAATTGTAGACAAGTTGATTATTTTTTTTTTTCGCCTCTATCTTCACTCAATCTCAACTACCATAGAATTAATTATTTTCAATGCATCTCATTGACGATAATCGAATTCAGTCGGCGACCTATTTTTTTTATATGAAAGAAAATCGAAAATAAAAACATTACCTACACAAACACACACAAATTATCGTTAACGAGAGGAACAAGATAAAAGGAGAGCTCTCTTAACATCACACCGCCGCCGCCGCCGCCACCCTGCTGTCGGCAATATGTTGCGTAGTAGAAGCAAATTTCAGCCAGGAGAGCGTACTTTCCTCGCCGATTTCCTACCCCCGTCGCCGCCGCCGCCACCACCTCCGCACATAAAGGCCGAGACAGCAGTACATAAAATTGATTCGAACAGTTGAGTTATTATCAGTGCTATTTCTGTAAGCCTAACGTAATGGAAGTAGTCTGGTGGTGTTTGAAATGGATCATTTGGACAACTTCTATGACCACCATCCTAGCTCTACCCGGTTCGTTGGTTGATGAAATTAAAACGAACGAATTACAACAACAAATGAACAATAATAAAGGTAAGCTTGATACGGCGCGTATAGCAACAGGTAATGCTATTGATCAAGTAGTAGGGCGGAAAAATCAATAATTAGATTGTGTAAAGATAACACTTAATTTTTATTGTTTTGCAGTAAAACGCGCCCATTCTGTATTGGAGGAAACAATTAAAGATATCCCTTATTACGGTAAACCTACAGCTATTAAACGAGGTAAAAGAATCGATTTAATTATCACGAATTATTCTAATTTCTATAATTGCATTTCTATTAATTAGGAGCGAATTTGAAAAGTCCATTAAGCGATTGGCAACACGAACAGCAAATATTCTATGAGAATCCTGAGAATTTAGCCAATATCCAATCAAGTCTCTACAATACTGATAATATATTTGATGATAAAACATTAGCTGAATATGAGAAAGGTTACCATTATGGTACAAATAAAGAGAAATTAGATGAGGCATTAGAGAATGCTGTATTGAAATCGGAATTATATGGAGAACCGGCTGCTATCAACCAGTATAGGTACTATGGTAACGATGATAAGAAACGGCGACGACGTAGGCGTCGCGACGCTAAAACACCGAGGTAAATTGGATTGTAAATAGACACTTATGCAACAAGCAGGGCCGCCGAGGCATTCAGCGCGTCCTGGGTAAAGCCAGTCTTTACGGGCTTCGAACCGGAACTGAACCAAATCCGGAGCCGAACCGAAAACAAAGCCTACCACTTAAGATGATCCTTTTCTCTCTTTATCTCCTCTTTCCTCCCAGCCGCGGAACTGCGTCATCAATAGGTACTTCAGGGTACTTAAACATAAAGTTGCAAATAAGCCACTTGAGGTCAAAACTCACATTATTTTTTTTTTATATAAAAGTATTCCAAGGGATGCGTATTTATAATGGCTAAAGTTACCCCTGTAAGATCATTGTTTTTTTTTTAATATTTCCGTAATGGCTTGATAATTTTCAATGTTTTTTAAACTAGCTAAAGTAGATTCGCAAGGGCTATCAAAAGGTGTAAGTCGCGTTTTCATCCCTTGTTGGGGGTTAAGGTTATAGATGATTATATGCCATTTTTTATGGTTTTTGCGATTTTCAACCCCATGGTAAAACATATTACCATAAAAATTCTGCTGCTAATAGAAAATTACAAAATTAAAGGTAAATGTTTCAGAGTTTTTATGTATTTAAAATAGTTACCCTGTAAATAATTCTTAAGGGTTGTGAATTTTAAAGTGTTTAAGAATTGATCATTTGGAACTGAACAAAAAACCGTTATTTTTGCAGTAACGAAAACCGGAATCGAACCGATATTTTTTTCAAATTTAACCGAAGCGAAAACCGGAAATAATTACGCTACGAGCCACTGTTTACAAACCCCTCAACCGTATACAGGATATGGTGACTTCTAAGAAACTCCTATTAGTCGAAGAGCGATTCGAAAAATATTTTAAGGATTTGTAGGAGAGTCCTTAAAGAACATGTCAGCAAAATTAGAGCTTCGTAGCTCATTTGAATGTTGGGCAAAAAAAGCTCATTTCTGACGATAAAGTGATTTTCAAAAACGAATTAAACACACAAAGGGACTAAGAATGACTCGGAGACCTTCCCAACATTGATTTTTTTCGTTTTTCTCCATTTTATTCTGGAACAGGTGGAAATATTTCGCATTTTCTCTGGAATACAATGGAGAAGACCGAAAAAAAATCAATGTTGGGAAGGTCTCTGAGTCATTTTTAGTCGTTCTGTGTGTTTTGTTCATTTTTGAAAATTGCGACATTGTCCAAAACGATCGTTTTTTGACCAACTTTGAAATGAGCTACGAGGTTCTAATTTTCCTAAACTATTCCCTAGGGACTCTTCTACAAATCCTCAAAATATTTTTCGAATCGCTCTTCGACTACTTACAATTAGACCAAACAGCCTGTATACAGAGTGTCCGGTCTCGAAGTAAACAATTTGGCCGATTCTGCAAATAAATAGAGCAATAGAGCAATTTATAAGGTAGTCTTTAGAGAACATTTTAGCAAGATTAGAACCTCGTAGCTCATTTAGGAATCGGTCAAAAAAACGTTCGATTCTAACGATATCGCGATTTATAAAAATGAGCTGAACACACAGAACAACTTTGAATGACTCGAGAATTCTTCCTGCATTCTAGAGAAAATGGGAAAAATTACCACTTGTTGCAGAATAAAATGGTGGACAAAGAAAAAATCAATGTTGGGAAGATCCTCGAGTCATTCTAAATTGTTTTTAGTGTACATCTGATTTGTAAATATTTCCACTTCATTAAAAATGAGCATGTTTTGGTCAACTTTCAAATAAGCTACAAGGTCCTAATTTTGCTAAAATGTTCTTTAACGGCTACTTATTAAATTCTTAACATATTATTAAAATCGTTGTATTATTTTGATTGAAACGGACAAATTGTATACTACCAGGCCATCCTGTAAGCATACAAGGTGTCTGTTGTAAATGTGGTCGATTCTTAAAGCCCGTTTATATTGTCCGACTTTTGTATCCGATTTTATATCCGAATTCATCTCGAATGCCAGATATTTTCATCTTTACATTATCAGAATGACTTGCATGTGTAAGCAGGCGCTAACCATTGTTCGACTTTCGTATCCAATTTTATCGGACGAAAAGTCGGATGAAATTAAAGGAAAAATCGGATAAAATTTCTCGGATGTAACGGCTTGGATAAGAAATCGGATGGTGTAAAGACACAAATTCCTTGTTTTATTTGCTTGGAACAAAAAACTGGATGTAAAATCGGATAATGTAAAGGGGCTTTTATATTCAAGGATTTGTAGGAGGGTAGCTAAAGATCATTCTAGCAAAATTAGAACATTGTAGCTTATTTGAAGGTTGGTCGAAAAAATGCAAATTTCTAATGTCGCGATTTTCAAAAACAAACTAAAGACTCAAAACAATTTCGAATGACTCGAGAATCCTCTCAAAAATGATTTTTTTCGTTTTTCTTAACTTTATTCTGGAATAGGTGGGAATGTTTCGCAATTTTTCTAGAATTCATTGGAGATAAATGAAAAAAATCACTATTGGAAGGGTTTACGAGTAATTCTTAGTCATTTTGAGTCTTTAGCTCGTTTATGAAAATTGCGACCCTATCCAAAACGAACTTTTTTGACCAACCTTAAATATTTTTCGAATCACTCGCCAAATAAAGGGAGTTTCTATAAGAACTTTTCGTCTTACATGACTCACCCGGTATTCAAGGATGTATAAAAGGAACGCTGGAGGTAATTTTGGCACGATTAGGACTCCGTAGCACATTTGTAAATTGGGCAAGAAATGGTCATTTTAGATAGTCACAATTTTCAAAAACAAGCTATGCACATAAGACGACTTGTAAAGTGTCCCAACATTGATTTTTTCCCTTTTCTCCCATTGTATTCTGGAACGGGAGAAAAAATTTCGCATTTTTTTCTAGAATATAATAGAGAAAAATGAAAAAATTCAATGTTGGGAGAGTCTACAAGTCATTCTTAGTCGCTTTACGTCTTTAGCTCGTTTTTGAAAGTTACGACCTTGTCCAAGACGAACTTTTTTGACCAACTTTTAAATGAACTACAAAATCTTTGAAATATTTTTCGAATCACTCGCCAAATAAAGGTAGTTTTCGTTTTACTCACCCGGTATTCAAGGATGTATAAGAGGATCCCTGTAGATAATTTTTTCACGATTAGGACTCCGTAGCTCATTTGTAAATTGGGCAAGAAATGGTCATTTTGGATAGTCATGATTTTCAAAAACGAGCTAAACACATAAGATGACTAAAAATGTCTTGTAAAGGCTTTCAACATTGACTTTTTCCCATTTTTCTCGCATTTTTTCTTGAATGCAATGGAGAAAAAAAGAGCTCACTTTTGAAAATCACGAATTATCTAAAACGAGCGTTTTTTGACCAACTTCCCAATGAGTCATGAGGTTCTAATTCTGCTAGAATGGAGTTTTATAAGAATTGAACACATCTAAAACAGACAAGGGATAGGTAGAAATACAAAACAGACTTGTTTTCATTTTGAAACTGAGAACTCTATGAGTTGAACAAAATTCTAGACCCTTGTACGCCCACGAGAGCAAATACTCCGCCGCCCCCGTTCTCGACCGGCTTGGCAACAAGTACAAATCGATAGAAATCACGTGTACTTATCATCATCATCATCAATCATTTTCAGGATAACAAATCGTTTGAAACGTGACACCGATTTAACACCTGAAGAGATCCTATCAATATTGACATTGTACGAGAATGAGCATCGACCGTGGAGATTTGACGATTTCGATAAATCGAACGATCAACAACAAGATGATGAAACATGGTTGGATGGTCCGGTTTATCCACAATCAATGAATCGTAATAACGATATAAGTCCTGCTTATTTGTACGATGAAAAACGCAGTGGCAACAGTGGCCGTTGGGGTACTCTTATTACTGATGGTGAACACAAGAAACGTTATATGATGGCAAAAAAACGACGCGACGATCCGACTACCAAGAACAGTTTCTATACGTTAACGCAATTGTTGAGGAATCAACCGGAACCTAATCTACCCGTCTATCATCGATTAATTTTATAAAATTTCTATTATAATCAAACCATATCGATTATTTTCGAATTAATCCGATTATAATGTAAATGTTTTATGTGTGATGAGAAGAAAAACTGTCAGTCAGTATAATATTTACAAAAATAATTGTAATAAATATATGATTTAATAAATGTTGTATTCTGCATATTTAAGTCAATGGAGTAGTAATAA
This sequence comes from Mylabris sibirica, assembly GCA_039776855.1. NCBI lineage: Eukaryota > Metazoa > Arthropoda > Insecta > Coleoptera > Meloidae > Mylabris > Mylabris sibirica. The sequence continues at coordinate 8,592,824 of CM077842.1, read as the reverse complement.
AAACAATTTTGTGTCTTTCAAAATTTCTCCCAATATTGCGACCTTTATTATTATTATTATTATCCGTTTGTGAGAGGTTCTTCCCAGACCCTCTCACTCGAGCCGTGGTTCGCACCCCACTGTACCCCGGCCTTTAAGACCTTTTGTACGCTCGTCAATTCACCTAATTTGGGTTAAAGGTCTTCCCCCAGTAGTCCCGTTCTCTTAATAAAGTCCAGGATACTATTTAGGGGAGTACTTTTTATTTCCTCCGGAGAGATATATTCCCCTCCCAGGTACCACGCTCTGAGATCCTTTAAGGCCTCACAGTAGCATAGAATATAAAGGGAAGTTTCATCCTTCTCTTTACAGGCCCTACATGTTGGGTCTTTTGCAATTCCAATATTATTGAGATGCTTCCTCTGTCCACAGTGTCCAGTGAGCAGTCCTGTGGTCTGTCTTAATTGCCTCCTATTAAGTTTTAGGAGTTCTTTGAATCTTCTACAGTTTGAAAAATCCAGAAATGTCTTTGAAAGGACCATCCCTGGTGATTCCTCCCAGTCGACTTGGTGTTTTCGTTCTAATTCTTCCCATATGGCCCCTTTTAGCGTCCACGTAAGCGATCCCGCATGAAGGTCCAGGTCCAATTAGAGCTGTTTTGACGGCATTCTTTGCTAAGCAGTCCACTTTCTCATTTCCTTCAAAGCCTTGATGAGCCGCCACTCATGTCAAGGTAACCTTGTTATGTTTTGCCAGCTCCTCAAGTGTTTCGAAGAATTCCAACACCAGTCTGGATTTTATTTCTACAGCCCTCAGTGACGTAGTTTCTATACGTTAACGCAATTGTTGAGGAATCAACCGGAACCTAATCAATTATATCTATTATAATGTAAATGTTTTATGTGTGGTGAGAAGAAAAACTGTCAGTCAGTATAATATTTACAAGAATAATTGTAATAAATGTTGTATTCTGCATTTAAGTCAGTGGAGCAGTAATAAAAACAATTTTGTGTCTTTCAAAAGTACTCCCAGTATTGCGACCTTTAAGCAATTTAATCAACGGTCTATGTTGGTGATCTTGGGCCATCATTAACGGTGTACGTAACATACGATCATAAACATCAATTTTAGCACCACGATTGATTAAAATCACCGCCAATGGATAATAGCCAGTGATTGCAATATAATGTAAACAATTTCTACCAGTAAATGGATCAATATAATTCACATCAATACCGTAATCTAACAATAATAAAACATAATCGATCCGTGTTATACAATCCGTATTGATTATAGTTTCTAAAATATATAACTCATAATTAATTAATTAATTTAGATTAGATTAGACATGCCGAAAAATAATGGTAGTCTTTTTGTAGGATCATCAATATTTGCACCATTCTCTAATAGAAATCTGGCAATTTTTATATCAGGCTTACCAATCATACTTGTACTCAACGGTGAATTATCGAAACAATCTTTAATATTGATATTAGCATGATATTTGATTAATGTTTTTATTATATCCAAGAAACTGAAACGTGTCGATATTAATAATGGTGTACGACCACATAAATCTATTCCATTAGGATCTGCACCATTCTTCAATAATAATTCTAATATCATTTTATTATTTGATATACATGCTAATATTAATGGTGTTAAATAATGATCTGTATATTGGTCGATTTTTAAATGTTTATATTTTAATAAAATTGAAACCATTTCATAATTACCAGTTTCTGTAGCTATATGTATAGGTGCAAATGCATCATCAATTCTATAATTTGGATCAGCACCTTGTTTCAAACAATTCTCTAATAATTTTTGATTATTCGTATAAATTGCTCTTATCATACGATCATTTATAATTTTTCTATCTTAAAAAATCAAACAAAAGATTTTTTTCAAAATAAAATATTGTAGAATTGATAAATTTTACAAACTTTTCATTGTTGGAGGTCTCCAACTATGTCTATAATATGACATTCTCAAAAAACAAAAACAAAAAATTAAGTTTTGTCATTTTTTTTCTAAACAAATTTTAAATAAACCGCCCTACCTATGGCCCTACATAGTTACGCTATCGAGCAATAGAGGGCTGTGCACCGGATAGTTCAAATGAATCAAATCAGTAAAATTGAATATGTACACTGGTGAATAAAAAAAAGAGACCACCTCTTGTGCGGCTGTGTCAAACAGGCTAATGAAGGCGGTCATTAAAATTTAATAGAATCTTGACAGGTCATAATTTGGAAAGAAAGATATTCAATCAAAAGAAGAGGGTGGGATTACTGATGCCATTTTGGGTATTTATCTAAATAGAAAGATATTTTCTACAAATATGTTATGGCTAAAACTTGATCTAACTCCCCCTACTTATCTACAAGTGAAATTCTCGCTCAAGACTCGGTCTCATTTTTTTAATCGCCACTGTACATAATTTTTCAAGTGAAATGTTTACAGATGAATCAAATTTAGTTTGCCAAAGTCGGCGCATCCAAACAAGGTTTTCAGAATAGTCCGCTTAACCGATCGTGTCTATTCGATTTTTGTTTAAATATACATATTACCCACGTATTACCAGAGACCTAAAGAGACAGACAATACATTTTATCGCACTTCTACTTTAGGTACGATTTACTGCGCATCCATGGTCATTGGCAAACTAAAATTGATGCATCTGTAGTTGGATGGACGAAATGATAAAATTGGCGCTGTTAGCCACGTTTATATAGAGTCCCTATAATAAGACTCTGGCCAATGTAGTGTCAAGTTTTCATTGGTGCGGCCATTTTCTGTCACAATTTGACATGTGAGAGCGGGAAATACAAGATTTTGTATATTTTAAAGTTATTTTCGGTTAGAAGTACAAATATTTTACTATTCTCTGGAATAGACTAAGTTAATATATCGTTTAAAAGTTCGCGAAGTTGTAAGTAACGGTAATTACATGGTAGTTGATGCTCATCATATTTTGAACTGTCATAATTTAAAAACTGAAATAATTACTAGATTTATTACTTTTAGATTAAAAATTGCTTGTAAAAGTAAGACAAAAGTCCGAATTTGTAAGGATACTAAAAGCATGGCCATGCATAGTCTTTTGAAATAATAAAACATAGTTAATTTTTGACTTTTTACTTTTATTCCTCAATAACACATTTTACTGATAAGTTACTGCTGCGTATTTATCTCATTTTGTTCATGCTCTAGATGCCTAAGTGCAAACTATTTCTGACATTTTCAAATTTGGCGCCACGCGGTGTGACAGAAAATGGCTGCTTTGGCCAGACTCTTATTATAGGGACTCTACGTTTATAATTTGAACTAACTCCATTCTGTACAATATTTTAAGACATAATCGTGTCCAAATAACTTCTACATTCGAAGACTAACGAGTGAACTAATAATTGCCACTTAAGAAATACCATATTATAAATTTAAGCATGTAGACAAAGATGTCAATATAGAACTACTGTCTTGAGATAATGATTTATGGCTCCTTATACGTTAAGCGATCATCCTTTTTTAATAATTTGCATAAGACAAAGACAGGTAAAAATTATCTTGTCGCTTTTTTCGTAGTTGTAAAAATAAATACAGGAGTAGATTTGATCTATATTTATCAAAGTTCAAAGTAAAGAAGTTTTTGAAATTTTTACTTGATTTTGAGCGGGTTTTTCACTATTATCTAGCAAATATTTAAAATCCAATTCTCAACAATTTATAATTAATTTATTTAAATATTTTAAGCACGAAATACAAAACATCACAATACTCCAGTAGTCAAATGCTTGCTCATAATTTTTCATCTTACAATTAGTTCAGACCCCATTTTGTTTAAGCTTGGTATAAGCGAAGTTTAGTCAAATATTAAAGTGTGATAATTTCTTGAACACAGTTCGTTTTCCATTCAGAGCAAGCTCAAAAAAAGTCATAAAGTGGAAATAAATTCGGATTTGTAGTATTTATAACCATGGATGCGTTTGAATATAAGAGGGGCAGCTGAAACCGAAAATATTCTCAGACGCCACCAATTCATGTGGCCGACTATTTGTTCCTGTTATGCCACAATAATCATTAACTGCCATTCCTGTACCAACTGTATCTTTACCATTATTTATCGTACCAGCCTAGATTTTAAAAGAGAATCATTACTATACAGGGTTATTCACGTCGAACGAAAAATTCTTATGACAACTCCATTTATTTGTCAAGTGATTTAAAAATTATTTCAAGAATTGATTGGGTAGTCCATGGAAATCATGTTAGCAAAATTAGAAACTCGTAGCTCATTTGAAAGTTGGTCAAAAAACGCTCGTTTCTGACGCAAAATGATTTAGAATGACTCGAGGATCCTCCCAACATTGATTTATTTTTATTAGTTTTTCTCCAGATTGTTATGGAACAGATAGGAATGTTTCTAGTTTTTAGCGAATTTTTTTAAAAAAAATAAAAATTTTTGCACAGAAGTTCGTTTTGGGACCTCAGGAACCCATATCCACCGTTCGTTAAAATTATATATATATATATATATATATATATATATATATATATATATATATATATATATATATATATATATATATATATATATATATATATATATATATATACCAGTAGAAAATATTGGATAGAAACATTACAGAATCATCCCTCTCCTTTCCGCAGTCATTTTATCACATGTGTTAGAAAGAGGTCGAGCAAATTAAGGCGGGATATTTATTCCACCTCCTAATACTCATTTAACTCCATTGAACAGACGGAGAAACATGTCTTCTGTTTCTTTTTAAGTTAAGTTAGTGAGAAAAGGATAGCTAGTGGAAACATTGCCAGTTTCCATAAGTTAGACAAGACAAAGAAATACATGAGATGGAATTATGAAAGCGGGAGATAGATATATACTTTGCTAAATGTTTCTATCCATTTCAAACGACCTGTATATATATATATATATATATATATATATATATATATATATATATATATATATATATATATATATATATATTTATATATTTATATATGTATATCCACGATAACTGCCGTAAAAATACTCTAATCTTAATGAAACTTGGTACAAAAATCGGTCTTTGGGATAGCTTGGATGAGTTCGTTGGCCAGACTGGTAGGGCCAACACTTTTCGAATAAGAGCTGAAGAAATGTTAAAAAAAATCATTTTCAATATTAAATTTGCTTAGATTTGGATGAAAATTAAAATAACAGTAGAGCCGACCATTCTCTATGATCCAGAAAAAAAATCATCAAAATCGGTTCGTTGGATCGCATGAAAAATACAAAAATCTCTTTATTGAGTATTAACAGTAAAATCTGATATCTCAGGTGGCTATATGTTCTGACAATTGATATTAGAAAAAAAATTGATAATCGCAGAGGCCAGCTAATTTTGACAGTTAATATTAGACGCAAGGCCTGTTAGATAATTTCGCTTGAAAAAATCAAGCAGGCCTTGGTTAGACGTATTAGACAAACAACAAACTTAGAAACGAGTGAAATTTGAAATTTTATTAGTGTTTCTTATTGTTTGTGGATTAAAAGTATTTTTCAATAAAAATCATAAATATTAAAATAACATCGGGAAATGAATTTAAGATTAGTTGATTCAATGTTATTAAAATATATTAATTGTCTGTATTATAAGAATGTTTTGCAATTAATATTTCAGTATGTAGATACATAAAAAAAATTCGCTATATAAGGTACTTGCTGCCGTTGTAGAATTTTTTTTCTTCTAGAATTCAATGAATCATTTTTGGGAAAGTTTCCGAGTCATTCCTACAATTAGTCGTTTTGCGTACTTATTTGGTTTTTGAGAATCGCGACCCTGCCTAAAACGAGCATTTTTTGACTTACTTTCAAATGAGTTATGAGGTTCAAATTTAGCTCAAACAATCTCTAGGTAATCCCCTAAGGATCCTTAAAAAAATCGCATGTCAAAAAATGTGAGCTGCCATAAGAACTTTTCGTCCGGCGTGAATATCTCTGTATAATTAATTGAAAATATTAATGAGTTTTATTTGAGAGATATTTAGCCTTATCATCGTACAACAACTAAGAAAAGTTTGGGCTCCTGTGTGAGATCCGAGCCTACGATCTTTGGTTTTGTACACCACTACTCTACCAATTGAGCTAACAGGGGCCCGTACCAATCCTAGCTGTAAATTTATATTTAATCGTATGGAACGATAAGTCAATATCGTCTTGCTCATCAAATGTATGAAGTGTTTACGTCTATGACCAGCTAGACCAATAGTTGTGAACTTCGATGGGATTATTAAATGAAAATATTAATTAATTAAGAGAAATTTAGCCTTATCACCTCTATACAATTCAGGAGTTCAAACTTTTCTTATAGTTGTACAGCGGTGATAAGAGAAAGACTAAATGCCTATTAATTAATTATTAATATTTTCATTTAACAGTCGCATTGGAGTTTACAAATATTTCCTTACTATACCGGGTGAGTCACGCAAGACGAAAAGCTCTTATGGTCACTCCGACTATTTGGCGAGTGACTCGAAAATTATTTTAAGTATTTGTAGAGGGATCCCCAGAGAAAATTTCAACAAAATTAGATCCTTGTGGCTCATTTGAGAAAGTTGCTTCTAGAGAAAAACGAAAAAAAATCAATGTTGGTAGGATTTTCGAGCCATTCTAACAATAAGTCGTTTTGCGTGCTTATTTTTTGAGAATCGTGACATTGAGCGTTCTTTGGCCAACTTCCAAATGAACTACGAGGTTCTAATTTTGTTAAAATGATCTCGAAGGACCGCCCTACAAATTCTTGAAATATTTTTCGACTCACTAACCAAAAAATGGGAATTACCATCAGAACTTTTCGTCTTACGTGACCCATCGTATAATTGTTAAAAATAAAAGAGAAATCTTTACCACAATTGGTAATTCTAATAATTCTGATAATTCTTCAATATCCTTATTTGTAGTTTTTGAATGAACTACACCACCAGAACTATTTAGAACACAATATGAACCAACAAGAGCTTGATTCCCAATTCTATGACGAAAAACTTCAACATTTAAAGTGTCACCGATAATCTCCTCAGTTTCCTAGAATTATATTATTAATTGTCTATTTATATATTTAATAGAAAAAATCAATGATAATACTTTATCGATATCTTCATGTATTAATGCCACTTTATCATTACCAACTACAACATTGCCTAAAGCTGATAAACGTTCTTCTACACTATTAATTTTAATACCATCTGGTAGATTTGTACGTAAATGTTCCAATTCTAAATCTGTAATTTTATCAGTAACAACTAATCCATGTTTATTACCAACACATAAACGACCAATTATCCGACATCCTGCTATTTCACTATAGATAACAGGTATTTTTAAATTTAATTCATTCAAGAATTCATTGATAGTCTCTTGATTTTCGGTTTTTGCTGCTAAACAATATGAATTTGTTAATTTTATATATGTACCAATTTCATTGTTATTCTCAAAATCAATCATAAACATCAATCCAGGTCTTCCTGTTTCAATATTAACCAATCTGATTATATCTTCTTTTCCTTCATTTATTGAACAATTAAAATTTGTTAATCTATATGTACGATATTTATAAAATGAAGTACTAAAACGATATTCAGAATCATATTTATTACAATTACAACTACTCATTGTACTTTCGAAAACACTTATCACTAAATAATACTAAATTTCAACTAGAGCTTGTTACGTTGTGTGGCTGATATTTATACTTTTATGACAGTATATTACACGTCATAGACAAGTTGCACATATTGTGCAATATTGTTATTAAATATACTGTGCGTTCAGAAATAAATGGGCATTGTAAAACATAGTCATGTTAATTTACGGTATTCTATTTTCTTGTACTATACGTGTATATCATACCGTTTTATACGGTATTTATTGCGGTGTTTTATTTAAAAAATGGTGGAAGCAGATACAACAATGCATATCACATTAGGCGTTTATTGTTAGCTGATAAATGATCACTGATCATTGATCAGACACATAGGCAAACCAAAGAAGAGATACAAATTCCTATTCTGTTTTGATTTCACATTCGTGGAACTGCCAAGAGGTAAAAATTATATCCAGATAGCCTTATTTTTTCAATGTTGTATCAAACTTTTAATACATACGGTATTTAATGTATTATACAGCTGTATTTTACACTTTACAGTTATTAGAGATCAGTGATTGAAAAACACTGATGAAAATCAAATGTAATAAAACATGAACAAAGTCCCGAATAGAAGCAATAATAGAAGCATAGCCAACCGAGAAGTGAAATAATCTTGTACACCTTGTATAGATGAATCAAACAAAGTGTGCTCAAAACCATGGATGTGCAGTAGATCTTGCCTATAGTAGAAGTGCCATCAAGTGTATTTTCTCTCGCTCTCTCATACTTCACTGGTAATATATTGAAAGAAAAAAAAAGTACTATTCCGAAAACCTTGTTTGGATGTGGCCGATTTGGACAAACTTTAGTTGATCCATTTATACAGGTCGTAAAACAGTATTTTACCTCACGGTTAGCTGTGCCGCTGTACCTCTTTTAGTATCGTAACTTACATTAACAAATGTCAATAATGTGTGAACCAAATCACGACACAAGAAAGGCACAACCAACTGCGAGAAGAAATATCGTGTTACATCCGACATATTTATTTTGAAAAATACCTCAATATCAAATGACGACTGAATCAAACTATGGACCTACGTCCCCATATTCATTGCCAACTACACGGCGAAATACCGCGTAAAATTTGAATGTTTTGTTAAATTTAAGGTGGTAAAAATAAACAAATTACTAATATTATTTATTATTATTATTATTATTAACCCAAAATATATTGAAAACCTGTAAAATAAAACAACAAAACCACAAAGAATCAGTAAATGTTTGCCTAACTTTCAGTACCTACCTCTTTTGATTTCGTTAATTTGTTTAAATAAATGAATACCTAAGAGAAATAATTATTTTTTAAATATCGCCGTTCAAATTTTATAATTTTTTAATCGTTTCATACTTTAATCATCGCATATCTAACTGAGAGGGTGCTGTGTTAAAACGTAAAAAGAAAATAATTCACTTACCCCACCTTCCCTAACTTTAAATAAAAATTTTTAAAAAAATAAATAAATTAGAATAAAATAGGGATAAATTAGCAGCAGCCTCTCAATATATCTCGTGTTTTTTTTGCACGTTTAATTAATGATTTTTTTTTTGTGTTGATTGCAGCAACAGCGAACGGTGGAGGACACTGGACAACACAAGATGACCTGGTTTATAAACTTGACCACCACCGCTCTCGCTCTGTCTTATTTGTTTCTCTCGAACTGTGACTGTGTGTTTGTCTCGTTCTCTCCCCTGACTCTTATTTTTTGAACAGCTTACAGAGTGTTTTTTCGACTGCTACACACACACAACAGCACACCCCAACAAACTGCGCCTGCTGTTTACACATAAAACACGTTAGTTATAAAATAGAACAATCATCCACAAAATTGTGTTGTTTTTTTTTTAAAAGTCTTTCTTTTTTTAAGAGTGCTTTCTAATTATAGCAAAATAATTTACAATAAGAAGAAAAAGAAAACTAGCTATTTTATTAAATTATAATTCAAAACATTTAATTACTAATAAAATAACTAGTTAATTTAACTTATAATTAAAACAAGAGATATTTTTTTATAAAATCGAATTTATCGCATTTATAATACAAAAAAATTAATCTAAGAAAAATTGGTAGAGAATCACCAAAATTACTGTAGCTGAATTTACATTTTCCTTTCATTAAGAAGGCAAAAAGAAAATAAATTGAACAGAAACAAAATTTAAAAAAAATAATAAATTAACAATGAAGGCAAATTACATCCGTTTTCTTTTTTTTTATAAAATTTTTTACCATTTCTCAAACAAATCAACTCAAATGAGGTCTCAATGGTGTCTTTTTGTATGCATTTTTTTTATTTGTTTTTTAAGTATAGTCTAGAGAGTTAAATACCTTGCATTATACAGCTAAAAGTTTCACATTCACTCTCCTAACACCGGGGCTCCATCAAAATAAGCACCTGGTTTATTTTAAAAATAAAAAATTGTTATTAGTACCACATTGCTGTTCTAAATATACAAAATTCATATGGAATTTTTATTAGTTGACGGGCGATTTGAAGAATATTAACAGTGGGGTAGTTGGAGATCATTTTAACAAAATTAGAACCTTGTAGCTCATTTGAAAGTTGGTCAAAAAACGTTCGTTTCGGCAAGGTCGCAATTTTCAGAAACGGCTAAGAATGACTCGTACTCTCCCAATGGTGATTTCTTCTCCATTGCACAATTTCAAGCATTTATTGAAGTATTTGAAAGTCGGTAAGAACACATTTGTTTTTGATGAAGTCGAGATATTTACCAACCAGCTGCAGACTTAAAACAACTTAAAATGACACGAGAAGGAAGAATTCTCGAGTCATTCAAAATCCTTCTGTGTTAAGCTTGTTTTTTAACCGACTTCTTAATAAGCTACGAGGCTTTCATTTTGCTAAGTAATAGAGGATTTAGAGGGTAGTCCCTAGTAAAATTAGAACCACGTAGCACATTTGGATGTTGGTCAAAAACATCGTTTTGGACAAGGTCACAATTTTCAAAAACAAGCTAGACACAAAACGACTAAAAATGACTCGTAGACCCTTCCAAATGTGTTAAATTAGTTTTTGAAAATCGCGACATCGTCAATAACGAACGTTTTTCGATCAATCACCAAATGAGCTACGAGGTTCTAAGAACTTCTCGTCTTACGTGACTCATTATGTAGGCGACATTGTCCAAAACGATCGTCTCTTCTAAATAAGCTACGAGGTTTTAATTTTCCTAATCGCTCACCAACTAATTGTAGTTCCATACGAATTTGGTACATTTACAAGTAAACATATCCAACCTAAAACTCCCGATTTTGATAATTTTTGGTATATAGATAGTTCTTTCTATTCTAAGGAATGCGTGTTTTTCCGTTCGTGCCCATACTCAAGTTTAAGGGAGATATTGGGGGTTGAAGTTACCCCTGCAAAATCAGTTTTTTCCAAATATTTCTGGAACGGCTGAATATTTTTTCACGGGACAAAAACTAAACGATAGAGATCCACTAAGGCTATCGAAAAATGAAAACCGCGTTTTCATCCCTTGTCGAGGGTTGAAGTTATAGATGAATATATGTCATTTTTTTTGGTTTTTTGCAATTTTCTACCCCATGGTAAAACATATCATCATGAAAATTATTCTGCGGATAGAGAACTAAAAAATAAAAGTTACCTGTCCGAGGACTTTTTTGTACTTAAGATACTTACCCCATTAAGAGCTTATAGGGGCTGTACATTAAGGGGTGAAGTTTGACTATGTATATTAGTTTTCAAAATTTAAATTATATGCATCTTAAAGCCCTTTAAAAGATCTTTGAAATGATATATTATCAACCACCCCTTACAACCCTTTATCGAATTATGAGGCTATAAATTTGTATAATTTTCTACAATTAATAATTCTCATTATAATGTGTTAATTTGATTTAATTTTGTATTTCTAATCTAGTCTGATCTAATTTTTAATGTTTAAAAATATTTAAATGCAATTGAGTGTTGGGTTGTTCATTACCTTTCTACACCTTTGTGGTGTAAATTGAAGTAAGTAGTAATGTGGTACATAAATAATAAACTACTGTTATTGTTATAAATTTTTGTAATCAGTAATAATGTTTGCTATCAACCCTTTAACTGTTACAACATTGTCAACGACCCCCTTACCCCCTTATATGATTATGAATTTCTGGAAAGTTTTCCAATTATTCATTCTTTATTGTATCTAATTTGAAACATTGACTGCTTAAATCAACAATTAGGAATCCATTTTACTATTTTTTTCTTAAAAATATGTAATTGTTATTATTTAACTTTAAGATGATCTTTCCGCGTATGAATATACTTATTGTAAATATATTTATGTAAAGTAGATGTACATACATATATTTGTAGGTATATGTATATTATACCTTATTTCTGTATGTTTTAACTAGTTCATTATGGTTGGTAGTTGTTACAGAGTAATGATAGTCTTGGAAAAAATGTTCAGAACATAGATTTTGTTTGCACCATCCGCAAGTAACAATCCCAGGTTTTCCACAAACGTCACATATGCGATTCGTGTGATATGCATTTAATGAAAAATATGTTGGCGTAACAAACGTCTCTGGCCGTTCATCCAAGAATCCACTACGGCACCATACATATTTAAATAGTTCTGTATATCTTGGGAAAGAAAATTGATTATGAACTAAGGATTGCATATTTTTAAGAATAAAATAGTAAAATGAATTCGTAATTGTTAATTTAAGCCGTCAATGTATCAAATTAGATACAATAATGTTATTACAAACAGAATGAATAATTGGAAAACATTCCAGAAATTCATAATTTTATAAGAGGGTAAGGGGGTCGTTAGTAATTTTGTAACAGTTAAAGGGTTGATAGCAAACATTAGACTTGATAAAAAATACAAAATTGAATCATATAATAGGTATATACAAATTATAAAGAGAATTATTACTTGTAAGAAATTACACAAATTTATAGCCTTATAATTCGATAAAGAGTTGTAAGGGGTGGTTGATTATATATCATTTCAAAGATCTTTTAAAGGGCTTTAAGGTGCATATAGTTTGAATTTTGAAAAATAATATACATGATCAAACTTCACCCCTTAATGTACAGGCCCTATAAGCTGTTAATGGGGTAAGTATCTTAGATACAAAAAAATCCTCGGACAGGTAACTTTTATTTTTTAGTTCTCTATCCGCAGAATAATTTTCATGATGATATGTCTTACCATGGGGTAGAAAATTGCAAAAAGCCATAAAAAATGACATATATTCATCTATAACTTCAACCCTAGACAAGGGATGAAAACGCGGTTTCCATTTTTCGATAGCCTTAGTGGATCTCTATCGTTTAGTTTTTGTCCCGTGAAAAAATATTCAGCCGTTCCAGAAATATTTGGAAAAAACTGATTTTGCAGGGATAACTTCAACCCCCAATATCTCCCTTAAACTTGAGTATGGGCACGAACGGAAAAACACGCATCCCTTAGAATAGAATGAATTACCTATATACCAAAAATTATCAAAATCGGGAGTTTTAGGTTGGATATGTTTACTTGTTAGAAGAACATAGTGGTAAAAATTATACAACACTACCTAAGACCTGGATCTGGAACGTGATTTACTATCTGATTTCGATTTAGATCTTGATTGTTTATTATTATCATCAGATTTCGAATGTGATCTAGAACCACGTCCACGTGAACTTTTACTATCTGAACGTGAACCGCTACGTGAATGAGATCTGGATCGTCGGCGGGAACGTCTTCCACGTGAACGAGACCTGGATCTCGAATGCCGTGAACGGGAACGTGATCTACTTCTGGATCTACATCAAACAAAAAGGAAATAATAAATGGAGATTAAATCGTTAAATTTAGAAAATTACCGACGACGTCCCCTGTAGCGTCGATGGGGCGACGTTGGCCGGCCATACCGTGCCATTTGCACCCTCAATTCCCTACCATCAAGCATCCGCCCATCCATGGCGTCTAATGCATCTTCGGCGTCTCTTTTATCGTAAAATCTACAACGATACAGATGAATTATAAATCGATTATTATTGGAAATAAGGTGGATTTTTACCTGACGAACGCGAATCCACGACTTTCACGTGTGAAACGATCACGTGGTATGTAAATATCACCAACATCACCGCAACGTTCGAAGACTCGACGAAGATCTTCAGGTGTCGTCCGGTATGTTAGATTGTCAACTTTTAACGACACCATACCGTCGATACGTGGTGGTGGACGACCGTAACTCATCTCTATTTATCAACTAGATTGATTTTAATTAATTAAACAATAGAATTAATTTAAATTTTACAATTATTTTATTGTTAAAAATAAAAATAAAAATACAAACCGTTACTAACGACGTGTCAACTAAATCACAAATATGGCGAATCAAAATGGCGACGACGCCACCAAACAACATTGCCACATCACACAAATTGAAAAAATAACAAACACTAAACTATTACAATAAAAAACATAAAACTGCAAATAAATCGATCGAGATTTTTTTTAAAAAAAACTATTCTATTAATAAAACCCACAATTAGTTTTCAAACAAAAATCGAGCTTAAGTGAGAAATATGGCAATCACGCTTTTAACATTAACTTTAACCTACGATTCAAACGAACTATTATAAGCGCTATTGAACTAATCGAAATTTGGCGGGTCAGTTCAACTGATACATAACCTTAAACATTAAACAATATACAATAAAATTAATAATAATTAAATAATGGTGAAGAAAAAAGGAAGGTAATATCGTCTAATTTCTTAATAATATCCTCAATTATCTAATTCTAGTCATTTAAGGCTACGCTCCAGTCAGAATACTGGAAATAAACGATCAAAAGTGGAAGTGTGTTCGTTTTGTAATCAGAATTTATGTGATATTTCTTATTATACTGGGAATTATAAGGATTCATGTGAAGAATCGATTGCTTTAACTAACGATAAATTATCGTTATTTACCGGCAATGAAGAGAATATTCCGGATGGTGACCAAATTCCAACATTGAAAGTAATCTCGATAATTAGAATTTTTAACGAATCATCAATGAAAATTGTAATTTTTCAGATAACTAATTATAGGATTTACGATAAAAATTCTCATTTATGTTATATTGATAATGGTTTAATTGAAAAAAATGTACTTTTGTATTTATCGGGTTATATAAAACCGATCTATGATGATGATCCATCGTGTAAGAATGGTATACCAACTCATGGTATTGGACCAATAAATGAATGGTATATTATGGGTTTTGATGGTGGTGAACAATCACCCATTGGTATTGTAACATCATACGCCCAATATATTCTAATGGAACCATCAAAATCGTATGAGAAATTCATGGAAATCTTACACGAAAAAATCAAATTACTCAAAATTGTTGTTGAATTTCTATTCGATAATTATTTAAAAGATCCGCTATATGAGGATCTTTTGGATTATGTAACTAATTCTGGTATGTCTGAAGATTTTCTACTACAACACGCCCAATTTATTTGCGATCAAGTAATAATTATAAACTTCAATTAAAATTGTAATAACACACGTTTATTGTAGGTTTATAATTTTAATGATAGTATAGATGAAGATAAACCGTTGATGGCCACACCGTGTGTTTTATATTTAATCGAAATGTGTAACATAACGTTTGATGAAAGGAAATTAATGAAGAAAACTCGAGATAATGTTGAGAATTTAATGAGAAATCGGCGTTATTCAAGTCAAGCTACAACAACCGAATTGGTTCGATCTGTATTTGAGGATTTCTCTCTAGAAGATTGCGATAAAAATCTTCAAATATCACCACTACAGAATTGCCAAAAATTACCAATTAATCGAACAGAATGGTGTGGTGGAATTGTGGGCGAGTTACAGAGACGACAATTCTACCACTCTGCTACTATCGGTTTTATTTTATTGAATATTGTTTTAATTTTTAATAATTTATTGTTTTTAGATGATAAATTTGTTGTAAAACAACACGATTTCGTTCTTTTAAATATTGAAAATTCGCAACAAACTTTATCGATCGGTCAAATTCAGTATCTTTACGATCTAAAACAGAATCCTTTAATCCATATACAAGTGTTTCTAAGTGGTAAACACACAATATTGGGTGAAACTGCAAACGAGCAAGAGATCTTCGCTACTAATTCATGTGAAAATTGCCCTCTTGGCAGTATAATCAAGAAAATTAGTGTTATTTATTATAAAACACCGAAAAATTGGTTATTTGATAATAAGAAAATCGATCAGGATTGTTTCTATTTTAGTAAAATTTACGATATTGAAACGGCAACGTTTCGTGATTATTACATTGATGATGAATGTGATCGAAAATCAATGGATTTTTGTATTTGTTGCAAGTAAATTTTTGTATAATTTTAATTGAAAGTTACTTTTAAATTGATTTCTAGGCGTAAATCGATCGAGATTGATTATAATACACCGATTTTTATCGATAATTCGATCAAATGGCGTGGTGAATTCTATCGAATCGGTAGTGGAGTCTTTTTAGATCCGAAAATTTATCAATTTAATACTTTACATGAAATTTCAATGAATGATGAAGTAAATATTTCGAATTTTTATAGAAATTTATTATTATAATTATTATTTAATTGTAGACAACACAAACTACCGATGAACTTTTATATCCGGAATCTTATCGTAAAACTTCCGATTTTATACAAGGCTCAAATTTGGATACACCACAACCATTCTGTATTGGACAAATTTGTGAGATATTGCCGAAGAAAATGAAGAAACTTTTAATAAAAGTACGAATTTTCTATCGGTCTGAAAATACAAAATGTGGACCATTCCTGGCGGCTGCTAATAATTTAAATCTAATCTACTGGACCAAAGAATGTATGTAAATTATAATCATTGTTATAGATCGAGGGATAATTAAAATTAATCGGATGTTGGGGTGATTTAAATTTACCGCTAAAATTATTGTTATTGATTGTGTCACAAGGGGGCGTTATCGTTGTTTTCGGGTTCTAATATACAGAGCGTCTCGAATTATCATCTGTTAAATCGAATTTATTAATGTATTAAGCAATTATTTCATCATTTACTTACTTATTTTGTATTAATTTATGTTCAGAAGGTAGTTTAAGGCTTTATTATGACTGTTATTGTCGGAATTTCGTTGAAGAATTACTTTGAGATGTTCTGTAGTAATGGTGCGATTTTTAAATATTTGAGTAATTAGTAATTAGGTATTTTAAAGTCCCTATAATAAGAGTCTGGCCAAAGCAGCCATTTTCTGTCACAACGCGTGGCGCGAAATTTGAAAATGTCAGAAATAGTTTGCACATAGGAACCTAGAGCATGAACAATGGAAAAAAATACGTAGTAGTAACTTATCAGTAAAATGTGTTATTGAGGAATAAAACTAAAAAGTCAAAAATTAATTATATTTTATTATTTTACAACACTATGCATGGCCATGCTTTTACTATCCTTGCAAATTCGGGGTTTTGTCTTTCTTTTACATGCAATTTTCAATCTAAAAGTAATAAATCTAGTAATTATTTCAGTTTTTAAATTATGACAGTTCAAAATATGATGAGCATCAACTACCATGTAATTACCGTTACTTACCACTTTAAGAAATTTTAAACTATACAATAACTCACTTTATTCCAGAAAACAGTAAAATATTAGTAATTCTAACCGAAAATAACTTTAAAATATACAAAATCTTGTATTTCCCGCTCTCACATGTCAAATTGTGAACTAAAATGGCCGCACCAATGAAAACTTGACACTACATTGGCCAGACTCTTATTATATGGACTCTAAGGTATTTTTGTCAAAAACGACACCTGGTGGCTGCCAATAATTTAAATCTAATGTAGTGGACCAAAGAATGTTCGTAAATTTATGTTAATAATTGTTATATATAGGAAAATAATTAATCGAAACTCGGTTTGGTGTTAGAATGATTTAAATTTACCGCCAAAATTATTGTTTGTGTATTTTTTAGAGAGGGCGCTGTCCTTGTTTTCAGTTTTAATATACAGAGCGTCTCGAATTATTGTTTATTAAATCAAATGTACTGATTTATTACGCAATTATTCCATAATTTAGTTACTTATTTTGTATTATTTATGTTTAGAGGGTAGTTTAAGGCTTTATTATGGCTGTTATTGTCGGAATTTCGTTGAAGAATTACTTTGAGATGTTCTGTAGTAATGTCGCGATTTTTGAATGTTTTAGTAATTACGTTGTTTTCCCTCGATATTGTCATCTGGCAGCTGCAAATAATTTAAATCTAACCTACTGAACCAAAGAATGTACATAAATTATGCATTAAAAATCGGTTTGGTGTTCAGATAATTCAAATTTACCGCTAAATTTATTGTTTTCGATTTTGTCACAAGATGGCGTTCTTTGTTTTTGATGTTTAATATACAGAGCGTCTCGAATCATTGTTTAGTAAATCAAATTTATTGATTTATTACGCGATTATTGCATGATTTACTAACTAATTTTATATTAATTCACATTTAGTTTAAGACTTTATTGTGTTGTTGATAGAATTCTGTTGAAGATTATTGTTGAGACGTTTTGTAGTAATGGCGCGATTTTTGAATGTGTTTCAGTAATTACGACTTCTTTTGATAACGTTACCGGCCAATGTTATCTACGTTATATTGAAAATGATGAAAATTTGGATGAATGGAGTAATAATGGACCGTATCGTTTCTATTACAATCAATGTTATGACCCTTTAACATTCCAATTTGATGTTATACCGCCAAATTTTAGATATAATACTAATAATGGTAAATATCTATAAAATTTTATTATATCTATAGTTAATTTCTATTTGTTTTTATTGAATATAATATATAGGTAGATATAGAGGTAGAAATAAATCTCTAAAGTCGGTAATAAATCCAATCGAATTTCCCGATTGGCCTGAAATCCGACAACCCTTAAATTGTATGGATATATTTGCTGGTTGTGGTGGTCTATCTAAAGGTTTACATAAATCAGGTGTATCGATAACGAAATGGGCGGTAATAATACAAATCATAATTACAACCAACTCTTTTTTTACACGGTAAATACGTTTCTTAGAAAACCGTGCAAAAAGAAATCGTATAAAAAAAAAAATACATGTGACATATGGAAAATTTGGGGACATGTTCCACATCTTAGAAAAAACTTGTGAGATGAAAAACTCTAAATATCCCCCCCCCCCCCCCAACATGCAAAAAAGTAATAAGTAATAATATGTAACGATATTAGAATGACGGCTATTAATTCACGGAATCATACGATGAGTGTCGGGCCAAAACTTTAAAGTCCCGCTGGTCCCGCCTCTCTAACGAGACCACTAGCGTTCCGATACGACAACAACCGACTGAAAGGCGCGCATTTTAAAAAAGGAAGTTATGCTGCCGCACCCTGTACAACGAGATGAATAAACCCTGAAGTGGACCAGAAATTCGTGTAAAAAGTATATTGGTGTACTGTTTTGTTTCGAAATCGTGTAAAATAAGACCGTGTAAAAAAGAGTTGGGTGTATGATGTTTTTTTTTTTCATTTTTGTGTATTTATTGTTATTTTTTAAAGATTGAGATCGATCCAACCGCTGCTGAAGCTTTCCAATTGAACAATCCAGATTGTTGTGTGTTTACTGGTGATTGTAACGATTATTTACAACAAATTCTAAATAATGATAATTGTAAATTACCAAAACGTGGTGATGTGGATTTATTAATTGGTGGGCCACCATGTCAAGGTTTCTCTGGCATGAATCGTTTCAATCAACGTCAATATTCATTATTAAAGAATTCATTGATTGTTACATTTTTAAGTTATTGTGATTATTATCGTCCGAAATATTTTCTATTAGAGAATGTACGTAATTTTGCAACATTTAAACGTTCAATCATATTCAAATTAACAATAAAATGTCTATTAATGATCGGTTATCAAATTAATTTTGGTATATTACAAGCCGGTCATTATGGTATACCACAAACACGTAGACGATTGATTTTAATTGGTACAGCACCTGGTTTACAATTACCAAAATTACCAGAACCATTAAACGTATTTAATAAACGTACATGTTATCTAGATTTAGTTTTAGATGGTTATAAATATAAAAATGGTAATTTATGGATAGAATCAGCACCATATCGTACAATATGTGTACGTGATGCTATCTCTGATTTACCAGAAATTCATAATGGTTCAAATTGTATAGAAATGATTTATGATGATGAGGCTAGAACACATTTTCAAAGACAATTACGCGATTCACAAATTTTATATGATCATTGTTGTAAAGAGATGGCACCGATTGTATTAGCCCGTATCTCTCATATACCACCAGCATCAGATTGGCGAGATTTACCAAATATTTCAATGCAATTAAACGATGGTACGGTTATCAAAAAACTCGAATATCATTACAGGTATCCTGTGGAATTTCACAAAGAAACAGACCCAAGTGTCCCTCTCCGATTTTGATTAGATTGAAACCTAGATGAATACGCAGTAGAACTCGGCTATAGTAGAAGCGCGATAGAATGTTTTCTCTTTCTCTCTCTCTCTAATACATTTAAAAGTTGCTCAAATAGACACGATCGGTTGACGGACTTTTCCGAAGACCTTATTTAGATGCTCCGACTTGTATCAACTAAGTTTGAGTTAAGTATGACTCAAAACGAGAAGATCACTGACCTGCGCAGATCGTCTAAATGTACCCAATTGAGATCGTGTTGATGTCTATTACCCGTTTAAAAACATAGTCATATTCTAGCATTATCATAGAGTTCACGTATAAAATATGACCCCCCCACCCCACTCTATTGTTGTTAGAGTGGGAGGGTCATGTTTGTTTATGTCGCAAGTGACTTATATTTTTAGGACGGCACGTTGCTTAAACCACGCCTTCGCGCATCCCAGAGATCTTCTCGTTTCAAATCTACTATAACAGTATGTTATTTTTCATTGAATTTTAAGAGATGCATGTTCTTTTTTCGTCTGCGGAAAAACATACAGAGTGTCAATTCTAAATATGGTTGATTCCATAAAACTCCTATTGGTAGACGAGCGATTTGAAAAATATTTCAAAAATTTGTAGATTGGTCCCTGGAGAATGTTTTAGCAAAATTAGAACCTCGTAGCTCATTTGGAAGTTGGTCAAAAGAAGCGTTGTTGTCACAATGTCGCAATTTTTACTGATCGGTTATGCCAGTCAAACGACTAAGAATGACTTTTTTCGGTCAAATAGTTAAAAATTCAAGCGAAATCCTAAAAAAAGCAATAAAACAGGGACTATTACCCATAGAAGTCAGACATTTTGCATAAAAACGACGATTTTACATCTGGCTAACTATTAAGAAAATCCACTGAAACTAGCTTAAATAGGCTAAATCGACGTATTTTGACGAAAAAAAGGACATTTAAGCTACTAAATAACCATTTCGAGCTACTTTTAGCTACTTTTTTCGGCCAAATAGTTCAAAATTCAAGCGAAATTCGAAAAAAAGCAATAAAACAGGAACTATTACCCATAGAAGTCTGACATTTTGCATAAAATCGACGATTTTTAGCGAAAAAAATCCAAAACATCTGGCTAACTTCCAAGAAAATCCCTCCCAATATTGATTTTTTTTTCGTTTTACTCCATTGTCTTCTACCAAAATTGAGAAAAATAAAGAAAAAATCAATGTTAGGAGGATCTTTGAGTAATTTTAAATCATTTTCAGTTCTTTGATAGTTTTTAAAAATTGCGACATCGCCAGAAACGAGCATTTTGTTGACCGTCTTACAAATAAGCTACGAAGCTCTAATTTTGCTAACATGATCTCAATTATATTATATCAACTTTAATATAATCTCAAATTTTTAAAACAGCGTACTGCGCATGACACCTTTTGACAAATCAGACAAAAACTCGGATGATATTAGAGACCGTTCTATTCTGAAAAAAATCCGATGAAAACTCGAAAGGATTCTAGCATGTGGCAACTCGGATCAGAAATCGAATGGTATAAAGACACGAATTTGTCGTTTTACTAACTCGGAACATAAAATCGAATGTAAACTCGGATAATATAAAGTGAACTTCAAATTTTAATCTCATCGAAATCGGAAAGGGACACCTGGGAATGTATCCTTGTTTAAATTCTCTATAAATTTACTAAACAATTAATTGTAGATTTGAGAAACAGAAACCGTACGAGACGCCTCGTGGTGTTTGCCAGTGTGCTACTGCTAGCGGTAATTGTGGCCCAAATGATCGTCAATTGAACACGTTGATACCGTGGTGTTTACCGCACACAGCTAACCGACATAATAATTGGGCCGGTTTATATGGCCGTTTAGAATGGGATGGATTCTTTGGTACAACGATCACGAATCCAGAACCGATGGGTAAACAAGGACGAGGTACTATTTATGACCATTTTTTTTTAATAGAAATTTTCATTCAAAAAATTCTAATTTATGATTTAAATTCAATGATAGTTTTGCATCCGGAACAGGATCGTGTTGTTAGTGTACGTGAATGTGCACGTTCCCAAGGCTTTCCGGATAGTTATCGTTTCTATGGGAATATTATGGATAAGCATCGACAAATTGGTAATGCTGTACCACCACCGTTGGGTTACGCGATCGGTTTAGAATTACGTAAAGTTCTAAAATAATAATAATAATAATAATAATAATCATTTAAAAACGAAAAAATATTTCAATAAGCTTTATTGAACTTGTCTGATTTACGATTGATTTGACTTTGTAAACAGTTCTAGTTATGTTTCGTTCTTTTTTATAAAAATATCGATACAACATGCTCTATGTTGATGTAATCTTCCCCATCAATAAACCGAACGCAGACTGTTGAATACGGAATTTTAAATAGATATTTGAGATATTCCATCATTTCGTTCTTGTTATTATTTATTTAAAAAAAATCTCATTCTAATACTTCCTAGAGGATTAGAATTTATATACCGGATGGTCCATCTAAAATCTTACTATTTCTTATAATAACTCACCTTTTTTGACGAGAAATTCAAAAAAAAAATTTCAACAATTTATAGGGTAGTCCTTGTAGAACATTTCAGCGAAATTGGAACCTCGTAGCTCATTTGGAAGTCGGTTAAATAATGCTCGTTTGGATAATGTCGCGATTTTCAAAAACGAGGTAAACACGCATAATTGCTTAAAATGACTCAAAGATGCTCTCAGCATTAATTTTTTTCGTTTTTCTAAATTTCATTGTGTGACAGGTGTAAGTGCTTAGGGTTTTTTTTAGAATGTAATAGACAAAAATTAGTCACACTCTTGGTTGTTTTATGTGTGCAGTTGGTTTTTGGAAATTTCAACTTTGTCCAAAACAATCATTTTTTTACCAACTTCCAAATGAACTACGAGGTCGAAATTAAGCCAAAATGTTCTCCAGGGACCACCCTACAAATCCCTAAAATATTAGTCAAATCACTCGCCAAATAATGCCATAAGGGCCAGCAGTAGTCAATTCTCGATTTGGTGTTCGAAAAAAATTCTAATGTTTTCATAATTTTTTCGTTAGGTTCTGTGAATTTCCAAAATTCGATTTTTTGAGTTCCATCTGTTTCTGCACACGAACAAGCATTCAAACAAGCTGCTGTACGATTTTTTATCTTTAAAATTGTCTAACATTTTCTGACATTCTGCGAGATTTTCCTCTCTAATTTAGAATTTCGTTAGAATTTTCCAAAACGAATTTTCCGTCGGGTGCACCGCGAAATGTGGAGATCAACATTTTCAGAATTCATAAGAGGTCCCCCAAGGACATTTCAGCAAAATTAGAATCTTGTAGCTCAATTAGAAGTTGGCCAAAAAACCGTCTTTTCTCCCTATAACGCGATCTTAAAAAACTTTCTGCGCAAGTAAAATTGATTTGAGCGACTCAATGATCCTCTCAGCATTATTTTTTTTCGTTTTTATAAATTTTATTATGTGACAGGTGCAAATGTTTAGCGTTTTTTTCTAGAATTTAATGGAGAAATATTAGTCATTCTTGGTTGTTTGACGTGTGCAGTTAGTTTTTGGAAATTTCGACGTTGTCCAAAACAATCATTTTTTTACCAACTTCCACATGAGTCACGAGATTGAAATTAAGCCAAAATGTTCGCCAGGGACCATCCTACAAATCCCTAAAATATTAGTCAAATCACTCGCCAAATAATGCCATAAGGGCCATCAGTAGTCAGTTCTCGATTTGGTGTTCGAAAAAAATTCTAATGTTTTCATAATTTTTTCATTAAGTAGCTTCAGTGAATTTCCAAAATTGGATTTTTGGGCTCTATCAGGCCTCCGCACATGGACAAGCTTTCAAACAAGCTGCTGTACGATTTTTTATCTTTGAATTTTTTTAACATTTTCTGAGATTCTCTGAGATTTTCCTCTATAACTCAGAATTTTGTTAGAATTCTCCAAAAAGAAATACTCCGTCAGGTGCACCGCAAAATGTGGAGGATCTACAGAATTTATAGGACGTCCTCCAAGGACATTTCATCAAAATTAGAATCTTGTAGCTGATTTGGAAGTTGTCCAGAAAGCGCTATTCTCACCCAATAACGTTATCCTCAAAAACTTACAACACACAAAAAATTGCTTAAAATGACTCAATGATCCTCGCAGCATTATTTTCTTTGCGTTTTTCTAAATTTTACTGTGTGACAGGTGCAAATGTTTAGCGTTTTTTCTAGAATTTAATGGAGAAAAATTAGTCATTCATGGTTGTTTTACGTGTGCAGTTAGTTTTTGGAAATTTCGACGTTGTCCAAAACAATCATTTTTTTACCAACTTCCACATGAGTCACGAGATTGAAATTAAGCCAAAATGTTCGCCAGGGACCACCCTACAAATCCCTAAAATATTAGTCAAATCACTCGCCAAATAATGCCATAAAGGCTAGCAGTAGTCAATTCTCGATTTGGTGCTCCAAAAATTCTAATGTTTTCATAATTTTTTCATTAAGTAGCTTCAGTGAATTTCCAAAATTGGATTTTTGGGCTCTATCTGGCCTCTGCACATGGACAAGCTTTCAAACAAGCTGCTGTACGATTTTTTATCTTTGAATTTTTTTAACATTTTCTGAGATTCTCTGAGATTTTCCTCTATAACTCAGAATTTTGTTAGAATTCTCCAAAAAGAAATACTCCGTCGGGTGCACTGTGAAATGCAGAAGATCCCTATTTCCAGGCTTCCCAAAGACATTTCAGCCAAATTAGAATCTTGTAGCTGATTTGGAAGTTGTCCAAAAAGCGCTATTCTCACCCAATAACGTTATCCTCAAAAACTTACAACACACAAAAAATTGCTTAAAATGACTCAATGATCCTCGCAGCATTATTTTTTTTGCGTTTTTCTAAATTTTACTGTGTGACAGGTGCAAATGTTTAGCGTTTTTTCTAGAATTTAATGGAGAAAAATTAGTCATTCATGGTTGTTTTACGTGTGCAGTTAATTTTTGGAAATTTCGACGTTGTCCAAAATAATCATTTTTTTACCAACTGTCACATGAGTTACGAGGTTGAAATTAGGCCAAAATGTTCTCCAGGTACCCCTCTACAAATCCCTAAAATATTTTTCAAATCACTCGCCAAATAATGCCATAAAGGCTAGCAGTAGTCAATTCTCGATTTGGTGTTCCAAAAAATTCTAATGTTTGTGAAATTCCAAAATTGGATTTTTCGGGTCCTCTGCACATAAATCAGCTTTCAAACAGGCTTCTGTGCAATTTTTCATCTTTAAAATTGCTCAACATTTTCTGGCATTTTCCAAGATTTTCCTCTGTAATTCAGAATTTTGTTAGAATTTTCCAAAACGGAATACTCCGTCGGGTGCACTGTGAAATGCAGAAGATCCCTATTTCCAGGCTTCCCAAAGACATTTCAGCCAAATTAGAATCTTGTAGCTTACCTGGAAGTTGGAAAAAAACGCTCCTCTCACTTTATAACGCAATCCTTAAAAACTTACTGCACACGTAAAATTGCTTTGAATGACTCAATGATCCTCTCAGCATTAATATTTTTCGTTTTTCTTCATTTGTTACTGCAATAGATTGAAATGTTTAGTGTTTTTTTTCTTTCTAGAATCTAACGGAGAAAAACGAGTCATTCTTGGTCGGTTTACGTGTACAGTTAGTTTTTTAAAATTGGGGAAACGTTCAAAACGAGCGTTTTAACCAACTTCTAAATGAGCTACGTGGTTTCAATTTTGCTAAAGTGTTCTCCAGAGACTACTCAAAAAAATCTTTGAAACATTTCTCACTTTGCTTGTCAAATAATGCTGTAAGGGCTCGAAAAAGGTATCCGAAAAAGTTTTTTGAATCTACAGAATTGGATTTCTCAGGATCTGAGCCATATAAATAAACTATGAAAAAAAAACTGTCGTACAGATTGCGCATAATGGACAACTGATTTAGTACAACGACAATTAGCTGCCGTAATTGTCGTTGTGTCATCATCAGATCTAACATAGTGAGCTACTAAGATAATTCATTGCAAATCCGCCACTTTTGCATGTACCGCTTAACTTTCATATAGTTCAAGTTGGTAGGTGAGCTAATGAATGCCGCTCTATAGTATCAACATATTAAAGCCAACGCAATGAAACTCAAATAATGAACGTTTAAGATAGCAGCAGAATGTAGAACAAAGTATACAGATTCAATATTGACCGAAATTTGTGAAATTCTAAATTAAAGTAATTAATTACTAACTGTAAATTAATTTTAACCTATCTTTAAATTGTGTATATCGTAAACTACCTCTATCTATACGTTAAATGTTGTATAAAAATAACTCTATAGTTCATTTACAAATAACTACTGGAAAGTATCAATTTTGATCATGATGATCATAATGACAGTAATATCAGTTAAAATCAACAATGAATATCAAATAATAAAGCGGGAAAGGGTAAAAATTCAATATTTGTCGAAAGGGTGAATTTAGTTTCAACCTTCACTTTCTCAATGAATTATTTAAGTAAATATCGAATGATATTTACTAAAGGCTAACATACTGAATGTCTTTTTATAAAGTCATTTCTAATAATAATATTGAAAAAAGTTATCAATTTTCTAGTTTCGGATACGGCAATCGGAAGACAGCCTGTATAAATACGATTCTATAGTTTATCTACAAAAACTACTATTTCTTTTTCACATAAAAATAACTCTTTCATTTATTAATAAAATAATAGTTATTAATACAACAAGTGCGTTAGAGGATAAATAAGACACGAGAGAAAAGGTTTACCCACAAGGCATTAGCCGAGTGGAGTAACTTTATCGAGCGTCTTATTTGCCTTTTAACGCAATAGTTGGATACAAAGCTTTATCCAATACCGTACACAAGACCATTTTAAATAATTCTGAAAGTATTTGTAATTTCGTAGTACTTGAAGTTCAGATACGAGTCGAAAGACAAACTCTCTGGGCTCTTGCGAGCCCCTGTAGTATTGCCGGACCACGGGCCCGGGCCGCCAATACATTCGGCGGGCTCCGTAGAGAGCCAGTCTTTACGGGTCCCCCAACCCTATAAAGATATACAGGATGTCCGGCTTAGCATTGTACATTTTGACTGTTCCTATCAAATTAATCAAGCAATTCGAATAATATTTTAAGGGCAGTCTAGAGAATATTTTAGCAAAATTAATACCTCGTAGCTCACTTGGAATTCTGTCAAAAAATGCTAATTTTGGGCAATGTCGTGATTTTCAAAAACACAGGGAAAACGACTTAAATTAGAATGACTTAAAAATCCTCCTAACATTGATTTTTTCGATTTTCTTCACAGAATTGCAAAGAAAATGTAAAATATTGCTACTTGTTGTAGAAGAAAATGGAAAAAAAAACCAAAAAAAATCAATGTTGGGAAGATCCTCGAGTCATTCCAACTCGTTTTATGTGTACAGCTAGTTGGTAAATATCTCAAAATCATCAGAAATAAGCGTTTTTGACCGACTTTCACATGAGTCATAGTTTTGCTAATATGGTATTCAAAAACTACCCAATAAATCTTTAAAATATTATTCAAATCGTTCTGTTATTCTGATTGAAACTTTTAAACTCCCAGGTCTGTATGTCTACAGGGTGTCTGTTTTAAATGTGGTTAATTTTCATGAAACTTCTATTAGTTTTAGAGCAATTCGAAAAATATTTCAAGGATTTGTGAGGAGTACCTGGAGATCATTTTAGTACAAATAGAACATCATAGCTCATTTGGAAGTTGCCCAAAAAACGCTCAAATGTCACAAAACGAGCTAAGCATGTGAAACGACTCGTAGACGTTTTTCTCCATTATATTCTGTAATTGGTGAAAATCTCTCGCATTTTTTGCTGGGAGAGTGTTTGAGTCATTTTTACCAACTTCCAAATGAGCTACAAAGTTCTAATTGTGCTAAAATTATCTCCAGCTAACTCCTTACAAATCTTTGAAATGTGCATTATACGAATCACTCGCCAACTAGCACGAGTTTCACAAGAATTGACCACATTTAAAACAGACACACGGTATGGGTAAAATTTGAAAAAAATACAAAACAGAACGTAAGTTTACTTATTCTCCTTCTCAAACTGTAAACTTTTCGAAGTACTTGAAGTTTAGTTGGGTGTTGAACGAAATTCAAAGAAAATATTCTCCGGGCTCTTGCGGGCCCCTCTAGGATTGCCGGGCCCTAGGGGAAAATACCCCGCTCTACCCGGCTCTCCTCAGGTCGGTACAAATCAGTCATTTAACAAAAAAAATTGACAATAATACAACTGTTTAACATCTAAAAATTTACAGTTTGTAAGGTGACTTAGGAGACTGACTAAAGTAATAAAATTAGTCCACAATATTTAGTTATACAGGGTGTTTGGTCTAAGTATAGTGAGTTCTAGAAAACTCCTATTAATCGACGAGCGATTTGAAAAATATTTTAAGGATTTGTAGGAGGGTCCTTAAAGAACATTTCAGCAAAATTAGAAATCGTTTCTGACGATGTAGCGATTTTCAAAAACGAATTAAACCCGAAAAACGACTTAGAATGACTTTAGGATCCTCCCAAAATTGATTTTTTCGTTTTTCTCCATTTTATTCTGGAACAGGTGGAAATATTTCGTATTTTCTCTGAAATACAATGGAGAAAAACGAAAAAAATCAATGTTGGGAAGGTCTCTGAGTCATTTTTAGTCGTTCTGCGTGTTTTGTTCGTTTTTTGAAATTGCGACATTGACCAACTTTGAAATGAGCTACGGGGTTCTAATTTTGCTAAAATGCTCCCTAGGGAATCTTCTACAAATCCTCAAAATATTTTTCGAATCGCTCGTCGACTAATAGGTGTTTCTTAGAACTCACGATATTTAGACCAAACATCCTGTATATAAGTTGACAGGGGTACTGAAATATTGCCACTTGCCACTTTATAAAAATTTACAAAATGATCGGCCTTCCACAAAGCAGGTAATTTTTCAACAAATATTTTGTACTTGCAATATTTCAGTACCTACCCCTGTGAAATTGTTATTGAATCTATTGTGAACTAATTTTATTACTTTAGTCAATCTCTTAAGTCAGTTTACAGACTGTACAATTTTAAATTGTAATGGTAGGAAATGTACAGGTGTATGAAATTAATTAATAAAGACCAAGCTTTGTTTTTCAATGTTTCATTGGTCAGTTTCTGCAGAATGACACCAGTTGAAAAAGAAACTAAAAAAGACAGAGAACGAGAAAGAATTTATTACGTAATAGAAAAAGAAAGATTCAATGTATTCAATTAACAAACTTAGGGAGTTGTTTTAATTTCACTTTATTTTCTTGCTTTTTAAATGTAAACTAGGAAATATCAGATTTTTCAATCAGCATAACAAATAAATTTGAGGACTATAAAGATTTACTTTATGGAACTGAGTACTATAATGACAATCGAGCAGTCATTTGTAATTTTAGAAATGTCAAAGTCAAAATAATAGTATATTATACAACGAGTCTATAATGACTGTTATTATTCCCAAGAATGAAGGTTACAAGTGTTGTAATCATTCGAGATGATAATAAGCACTCATTATAGCGAGTTGTATACTATACCTTATCTACGACTTATTTATAAGTGTACAGGTATTAGTGGTGTATAAGAATATCTACCTTCTTCATCATTTTCGATTCTAAAATCGTCTAACAAACGGGCACCTTTTACAACTGTTTCTTAAAAATGTCGTTTTAATTATTTCTTGTTGTTGCAATGGCAATCTTACATTTTATATCAACTATGATTGGAAGTCGCATAAAAAACGCCTACTTTAGGTCTACTTGTTGAAACTATCGTTTTATTTATTTTTGTCGTTACCATGGTTTTTATATTAGACAGAAATAATGATTCAAATACTATTTTCTGATTGGCTTACGAGAGATTTAATATTGGGTTCATTAATCCATATTATGGAATAATATAGGGCATTATATTGCAAAAACCTCAAGTGTAATAGTCACTTGTACCATAATGATTGATGTTACGATCCTTGTAACATAAATAATTATTAATTAAGGGCCCGTAGTAGTCAACTTTCGATTCGGTGTCTAAAAAAATGTCAATATTTAATCATCGATATCTCGCTTGTTTTCTAAGATACTAAAATTCCGTAAACAACGTTAAATTGGGTATTTCCCGGTGCATCCGATGAAATCTTCAATTTTCAACATTCCCGCACTGTGTACAATTTTAAAGATAAAAGAACGTACTACAACTTGTTTGAAAGCTTATCTATGGGCGGAGGGCAAACGGTTCCTTAAAAGTCTAATTTTGGTAAATCAAAAAGGTTGAGGAAAAAAATGAAAATTTTCCAAAACTGGATTTTTCGGGATCCAAGCCTTATTCGCCCATGGATGAGCTTTCAAAAAAGCTATCGTACGGTCTTTTATCTTTAAAATTGTAGACAAAGCAAAGTTTGGAAATATTTTACATGCACCAAGATTTTCCTTTGCACTTCAGAAATTAGTAAAAAATTTACAAAACGGGAAACTCCGCCGGATGCACCGTGAGAGCTGACTACTACGGGCCCTTAAATAAGAATCTATACTCCATCCACTAAAAAAAAAATGTTTAATTACACAAACCGATGATGATGATGATAATGAAAGTATCGATTGAAATTGTTTCTAAATAATTAAACAATCAGTAAATTACATTTCCAAATAAAATAATAAATTCATAATGAATATACAACTGTCTACTTCTAATAAGAGACACTTCATCGGTTATTTTAAATGGATGATTATCGATAATGTGTCAGGTATATTTGTTTTATGAAACTGATTCTCCTAAAATGGAACTTCTTGATTATCATTAATAAAACGGAAATTATATGAAACACTAACACAACTATACTCTATTCACTTTAACAAGAAAATAGATTAATTGAAAATGTAGATGAAGATTTGATATTGAATACCAAAGGTGTTATATAACTTTTTTTTTTCGTTGTTATCTTATTTAAATGACACCAAAAGCGTTACTGTCGTGTAAAGAATCGAGATATCATTTATCAATCCAAGAATAAACGTACAGAATGTCGACTTTTATATAAGAGATTTTTATGATTTTTTAGAATCATCTTCATCTCTATCTTCACAAAAATTATTGCCGGCTTATAAAAAAATCTGGAATGCGGTTGACTCTACAGGCCATTCCTGAAACTTCCTGCTAAGTTTCTAAAGCTCCAAAATTATTGTGAGGAATACAAATTTGATTGGTTAAAGAATTTCGAGGTTATGTTGAAAAAACGCTTTTTCAAAAAATTTCGACAACGATATCTCGCGAACAAATCAACGGATTTTGACGAGCTTTGCGGTATTCGACCCAGTTTTTGAAGCTCCAAAATTATAAATTTGATTGGTTGAGTAATTTTGAGGTTATGTTGAAAAAACACTTTTTTCGATATTTTTCGACAACGGTAACTCGTGAACGAATCAACCGATTTTGATCGTTCAAACGGCATTCGACGTCATTAGTTAAGGTTAAGAGCTGATTAGATTATGGAATCAATCGGTATAACAGCTCAATAGTTATTTTGAAAAGACATGATTTTAACAAGAGAAATTTTTCGGTTTTTTTGGAATTTTTCAAAATCCATAGGGCCGAATCGGTTCAAATTTACACGAAATCTAAGTTTGGTGGAACCGTTTCGAATGTCGCAAAGAGCATTTCAATACGTCAATCCGTTCAAAAGTTATGAGCCATACAGACACCAAAACGTCGAGATCTGCTGAAAATTCAATTTTAGAAAATCGGGGTAAAACCAATAACTACCCGAAATTTTGAAAGTTTTCAATTTTCTTAGCGGGAAGTTAAAAAAGCAATTAACTATTGAATCATTCTACCATAATATACATAGAGAAAGAGAAAAAAACGTAATAATATTGACTTTTCTAGCCTCTGACATTAATAGAAACTATTTTTATTATCAAAATCAATAAAACAAATGTTTAGCTAGACAAGAACGATATAAGTTGGTGATTATCAATTAAAATTTTGCCATAATAATTGTTGAACTTTTTACCCATTATTATTTTGATTATTATTATTAAATTATGGTTGATGTAAGACAACGGCCGTCGCCCCACTACAATAGAGTGGGGATATTCAACTCCCACTCCAAACTAGTGGGGATACGTAAAGGTAATTGATTGTTAATTATAAACAAAATATTGATCCTCTCTAGCAATAATGATGGAATAAAAATAAGAATTGAGCTAATAGTAGTGTTGGAAAATCCACTTTTTTTTTGTTTTTATGCTTCATATTCTTCTATAAATAAGATTATAGAAACTTTATCAATTTATGTGATTTTATAGTGATATGAATGTGAGAATGCGCGTCGCCGAAAAATTAAGACGCGCTCTTACACCAAAACCAGTTAGTATCTATATGTTAACGGCGCCGTAGCGTCGTCGACGTCGCTTCAAAATACTAGTGTCTTGTGTCTTGTGTACCACTCTACAAACATACCATTCTTATCAAATCACAATAAAAACATGACTTAAGGTAAGTCATTTTATATTTTTTTTTTGTTTTATAAATTTGACTTAATCGATATAAAGATTGGGTGATAAAGATAAATTTTGACACGTGTTGGATTTTTCTTGAATTTTTGTCAAATGACTGCTGCCAAATTGCTTCACACTCTATAAATAAGTGTTAGAAAATTCTTAATTTTTTTCCATAAATTTCTACAATTGTGTAATCGATGAATCATTTTGGCGAGCAAATTCAATTTTCTGTTGTTTTTTTTTGTTGTTTTTTTTAATCTGTCGTTGATTATTTTCTAAATGACAGAAGAACAGGAAGGTACTGATAAAAGATGAAATAAGTTTAATTTAATGTGAAAATCTTTAAAACTTTTATAATGGAATATAAACTCGGAAATGAACAATACAAGACAGATCCGGCAATAGAATGATATTAAACGGTTGTTAGATAAAGATAAAAAAGGATTTCTTAAATAAGAACTGACAATATATAATACATTTTTCAATCTATTTTCTTCAATTTAATAAGATTGTTAAAAAGCTATAATAAGAATGATACTAAAAAGACTAAGTACCTACTTGAATGTTATTGTTAAAGAAAGATAAAACAATGATGTTACGCCACTGCTCTTTTGTCGCTATACCGAATTTATCTACACAAAACATCAACAAATTTAACGACAAATAGTAAATTTGATGGAGTTTAAATGAAATTTGCTTACTTTTTATCTTTGTATTCTCCATTAGATGCTTTTATTCGTCTTAAAATGCCAATAAATTCACTATATAACTCTGTCATTTATTAATAGAAAGAATAGTTCTTTATACAAAAAGTGTTAGAAGGCAAATAAGACACGAGAGAAAATGTTTAGCCTTCGAAGCGTTAGCCGTTTAAGTAATTTTCTTCAGTGTCTTATTTGCCCTTTAACGCAAGAGTTCTATACAAAATTTTACCCAACACCGAAACAAGACTATTTAAAAAAAAATCGATAAATATTTGTCATTGTCAATTTTATTTGACAAGTAAAGTATTAAAACAAAAAAGGCGCATTAGTACACCATATCTATAATACTGACATCATTATAGGAATGCGAATTTCTATAACTATATACTAGTGTGCTATATCTATAACACACTAGTGTGTTGTAAGGAGTTTTATTGATTTAAAATCGATATAGTTACGGCCTATTTATACAACGGTGTTGAATAATACCTAGTTATTTATACAACAATTGCGTTAGAGGGCATATAGTATAAGAGGCGAAAAAAAAGTTTTACCCATGAAGTGTTAGCCGAGTCGAGTATAATTTTCTCGAGCGTTTTATTTGCCTCTTAACGCAACGAGTTGTATATAAAATTTTATTCAACACCGAACACAAAACCATTTTAAATAATTTTGAAAAGTATTTGTTATTTCCAATAAATTTATTTGACAAGTAAGAAAATTAGAACAAAGAAGGCTCGATTTTTAGTTGGCATAGGAAGTTACTATTTTATCACTTTACTGTGGTTAAACAAAATCATGCGCGTTAGCATACCGTACTATAATATTACTCACATCACGACCAATAGAAAAGCAAATTTCGATTACACACTAGTGTGTTATAGACATAAGACACTAGTGTGTTATAGATGTAGAGTATCTATGCAATATTGAATAGAAAATTGCTGTTTTAGAATATTTAAACTTAACCAAATACAAAAATAATACTTTCATTTTGAAGAATTAAATTTTCCTTTGAAACAAAAAAAAAATCGAAAAATTTGTGAATATTGCAACAGTTTTAAGAATCTGGATCAGGGGACTTCCTAGTTTTTTTTTGGTAATAAATTTAAAACGTAAATAATTGTAATAAAATTTGAACGACTACCAAATTTTGTCAATTCGATATATTGTTTGTCTATTATTAAATCCTTTCTTTCTCTTTTTTAATTCTTTTTTTTTCTAACTTGTGTAATTCTTCTGAAGTTAACTATTGTAAAATTGAAAAATAAACTTGCTTTTCTTTTCTTTAAGAACAATAACAAAAGTTGAAAAAATACTTAACAAGATAGAGAAAGAATTGAATAATAGACAAATAGATGTTCGGTGTATTAAATTGACAAAATTGGGTAGTCGTACAAATTTTATTACATCTTTTTTGTTTTTTAAATTTATTACCAGTAAATCATGCAAAGCTTTTGAGATTTTTCAATTATTCTTTTCAATATTCACAAATTTTTGCTTTTTTTGTTGCAAAAGAAAATTAATTTTTCAGAAGAAAATAGTAATTCTTAATTCAATACTGCTTAAATTACAACAGTTGATGTCAATTTCTTCTAGTTGCAAAAGTCCCAGAAGGGTGCTTTCAACCCTTATAGATAGCCTAAGTGTTCCCCTTTAAGATTTTATAAAAATTATTTTATTCCATTGATAAATAAAAGAGTTATACTCCATTTAGTATCATCAACCATATTTACGTGAAAGACCCTGTATTT
This sequence comes from Mylabris sibirica, assembly GCA_039776855.1. Lineage (NCBI taxonomy): Eukaryota > Metazoa > Arthropoda > Insecta > Coleoptera > Meloidae > Mylabris > Mylabris sibirica. Next base: position 8,557,614 of record CM077842.1, on the reverse strand, counting down.
AGTATACAAGTTGATCCAAGAGGACGGCCCATTAAAAGTTCTAATTGATGAAAATTTATGAAATTTGGTTTAGAACCATTTCGCCATCTAAACTACTTTTTGTTTTGTCGCTGTAGCAACCCCCGTTACATGGGGTAGTACACCCTACTTTCTTATTTTAAACAGAATGGCATATTTTTTATTGTATTTTTGAATTGCTTGATTAATATAACAAATAGTCTAGCACTGTAAGCTTTTCCTATACAGGATGTTTCCTCTAAATGTGGTTAATTCTAATGAAACTCCTATTAGAATCTTGTAGCTAACTTTGACAATTTGACCCATAGTCTAGCACAGACAGTTTTTTTTGTATACCGGGTGTTTCTTCTATATGTGATTAATTCTTATGAAATTCCTATTAGTTGGCGAGCGATTCGAAAAATATTTCAAGGATTTGTGAGAGGATCACTGGAGACTATTTTGTCAAAATTAGAACTTCATAGCTCATTTTGAAGTTTGTCAAAAACGCTCCTTTTAGATAAGGTTGCAATTTTCAAAAACAAGCTAAACACGTAAAACGATTAGGAATGATTCGAAGACCCTCCCACCAGTGATTTTTTTTTGTTTTCTCCCATTTCATTCTAGAAAAATGCGAACGATTTCCACCTATTTCAGAATAAAATTGAGAAAAACAAAAAAAATCACTTGTGGGAGGATCTCCAAGCCATTCTAAGTCGTTTTGCGTGTTTAGCTGGTTTTTGAAAATCGCTACCTTGGCCAAAACGAGCGTTTTTTACAAACTTCCAAATGAGCTACGAGGTTCTAAATTTTCTAAAATGATCTCCAGGGAGCCTTCTACAAATCCTTGAAATATTTTTCGAATCGCTCGCCAACTAATAGGAGTTTTATAAGAATTAACCGCATTTAGATGAAACACTCTGTATTTTGACTTTAGTGGAGTTTTAAATTCTTCAATGTTTGATTGAAAAATTTGTATCTTTGGAACTACTGTGTTTGAAAGGTTGAAATTTGCAACTCAAATAACACGAATATTGTAATTTCACTCAAATTTCATAATTTTCAATTATCTTTCAGCGTTTTGCTGAGATGAAGTTTTCTTTCAGGCAATTTTCAAACTATAATATTCAAAAAGCTTTAAGCACTAGACCATAGTTCAAGAATTCAAAAATGCAATAAAAAATATACCATAAAATAAGAAAGTAGGGTGCACTACCCTATATAACGGGGGGTTGTTGTAACTATGAATAAATTTTCTAAAGCTACTTAAAGTGGTAAGATTAGAACTTCTAATGGGCCATCCATTTTAACTCATTCTGTATATGGATTTGATAAAATTTTCCATTAGTTGCATGATTAAATTCTGCGCTACAATAGAGAATTTCAATCTGAAACTTCACTGATTACTAGGAATATTTCAATTTCCGATTATCGCATACCAAAGAAATCTAATTCAGCGATATTTTTATCTTATATATACAGGGTGTTTGGTCTAAGTATGGTGAGTTCTAAGAAACTCCTATTAGTCGACGAGCGATTCGAAAAATATTTTAAGAATTTGTAGGAGGGTCCTTAAAGAACATGTCAGCAAAATTAGAGCCTCGTAGCTCATTTCTGATTTTAGTGTAGTGATTTTCAAAAACGAACTAAACCCGCAAAACGACTTAGAATGACTTTAGCATCTTGCCAAAATTGATTTTTTTCGTTTTTCTCCATTTTGTTCTAGAACAGGTGGAAATATTTCGTATTTTCTCTGGAATACAATGGAGAAAAACGAAAAAAATCAATGTTGGGAAGGTCTCTGAATCATGTTTAGTCGTTCTGCGTGTTTTGTTCGATTTTTAAAATTGCGACATTGTCCAAAACGATCGTTTTTTGAACAAATTTAAAATGAGCTACGAGGTTCTAATAGGAGTTTCTAAGAACTCACCATACTTAGACCAAACACCCTGTATAAACATTCACAGTAGCGTAACTAGAATGCGTTATTATTGTACGTTACGCTACTGATTTCAATATTTAAACTTTAATCATGTCTGTTGTAGTAAGAGATTAAGGTTATATTTTTCTAACCTTAAATTAGTGAAGTAGTTTACATTGTAAATGCACGTGTATGTCAATCGATACGAAACTTTTCTAAGCTTTTATTGATCAAAATTTTTTCCAATTAAAAAAAAAGAAGACAATTTAATACTTTAACAGCATGTCTTAAAAATATAAAGTTTGTTCTAATTGTAGCTTCAAGAATAGAGAATAGCGAAAAAAATTGGACACTCTGTATAGGATGCGTACGATTTGTAACATCCATTGTGCACTTACCTTTACATTATACCGTAAGTTCCCTGGCCGCTAGAAACATTGGAGAAACTTTGGCCACGCCTATTTAAACTACTTACATATTAGTTAGAAAGAGACAGAGAGATCGTGGGATGTCTATAATTGGAAAAATATGGCGCTTTTTACCACCCATCCTTAGTGCTTTAACCAAACTTAGCAATTTCTTTTGTACGAAATAACCTTGAAAACTTTCTATTTTAAAAGATAACAATAACCAGATCTGGTTTGTGAATTTGGTATTTCTGTCTGTTATTCATGAAACATGTAATTTTGACAAAGAAGGGATATGGGCGGGACCAATGTTTCTCCCATGTGTCTATTGAAATGGAATTTACCTGTATACAGACTGTCCCATGAAGACTAAACATTGCCTAAGCAGAAAATTGAATTATTGAGAAGCAAAAAAGATATCCTGTATGAGAGCTACATTTTTTTTAAGAGAAAATTAAGCTACGTTTTCACAGGTGTCTTCATTTGTGAATTAAAATTCAAGCTGTCCTCTGTAGCGAAAACGTAAAGAAAAATGAGAGAATAGTGCCGTTTTATTTTCGGCTTGAAAATAGAACGGACAGCCTGTATATTCTTAGAATCAGAGCAAGTCGTTTCACTGCCTACAGAGAGTGATGACGTCACTGTCTTATACTAGGATCAAAGTTAGCGCGTCACTCTGGCCGGTATTGTATATTGTACTACTCAACCAATCCTTTACCTATAGTGACAATATAATCAACCACTCGTAGTTTCAACATGACCTCGTTGAGATGAAACAAAAACTCCGGTGGCGGATTGGAGTCAATTTCGCTAACATTCTTAAAACCACTGAAATAGAACAATCTTAAGAATGAATAATTGTATTTAGTCAACAAACGTAATTAAAACCTTTCAAAGTTCATTGTTCATTTGCGAGTGCAACGGGAGCGTTGGTTGTGGATTATAATTTTTTTTTGTCAATTAACTTTCATGTTTTTGTGAATTACCTAGTGTATTGAGTGCCGGCCGAAAATGTCGAACAGCTACAGACCTGAATTCGTACAGCTACAGACCCGACTTATATTATTTCATTTTTATAGTTTTTAAAATGGATTAGTAAGAAACGTGTTATACTGAAACCTGCTTTCTTATCACTTATCGACAATAATTACAGTAGATTAGTATTTAACCAGCAACCATCAAACAATAGTTTCAATTTTGGACAAGCTTGGCTAAATTTGGATTTTTGACTCTTTCAAAATAGGTATAATGAGATTTGAAGATTGTCAGTGATTTTGATTACACCCTGTAGTGTTTTCTATTACACCTCTCAACGTTTATTGTTCATTTGTGAGTGCACCGAGAGCATTGGTTGTGGATGAGTGCAGGCTTATTATATTTTGTCAATTAACTTTCATGTTTTTGTGAATTACCTAGTGTATTGAGTGCCGGCCGAAAATGTCGAACAGCTACAGACCTGAATTCGTACAGCTACAGACCCGACTTATATTATTTCATTTTTATAGTTTTTAAAATGGATTAGTAAGAAACGTGTTATACTGAAACCTGCTTTCTTATCACTTATCGACAATAATTACAGTCGATTAGTATTTAACCAGCAACCATCAAACAATAGTTTCAATTTTGGACAAGTTTGGCTAAATTTGGATTTTTGACCCTTTCAAAATAGGTATAATGAGATTTGAAGATTGTCAGTGATTTTGATTACACCCTGTAGTGTTTTCTATTACACCTCTCAACGTTTATTGTTCATTTGTGAGTGCACCGAGAGCATTGGTTGTGGATGAGTGCAGGCTTATTATATTTTGTCAATTAACTTTCATGTTTTTGTGAATTACCTAGTGTATTGAGTGCCGACCGAAAATGTCGAACAGCTACAGACCTGAATTCGTACAGCTACAGACCCGACTTATATTATTTCATTTTTATAGTTTTTAAAATGGATTAGTAAGAAACGTGTTATACTGAAACCTGCTTTCTTATCACTTATCGACAATAATTACAGTCGATTAGTATTTAACCAGCAACCATCAAACAATAGTTTCAATTTTGGACAAGTTTGGCTAAATTTGGATTTTTGACCCTTTCAAAATAGGTATAATGAGATTTGAAGATTGTCAGTGATTTTGATTACACCCTGTAGTGTTTTCTATTACACCTCTCAACGTTTATTGTTCATTTGTGAGTGCACCGAGAGCATTGGTTGTGGATGAGTGCAGGCTTATTATATTTTGTCAATTAACTTTCATGTTTTTGTGAATTACCTAGTGTATTGAGTGCCGGCCGAAAATGTCGAACAGCTACAGACCTGAATTCGTACAGCTACAGACCCGACTTATATTATTTCATTTTTATAGTTTTTAAAATGGATTAGTAAGAAACGTGTTATACTGAAACCTGCTTTCTTATCACTTATCGACAATAATTACAGTCGATTAGTATTTAACCAGCAACCATCAAACAATAGTTTCAATTTTGGACAAGTTTGGCTAAATTTGGATTTTTGACCCTTTCAAAATAGGTATAATGAGATTTGAAGATTGTCAGTGATTTTGATTACACCCTGTAGTGTTTTCTATTACACCTCTCAACGTTTATTGTTCATTTGTGAGTGCACCGAGAGCATTGGTTGTGGATGAGTGCAGGCTTATTATATTTTGTCAATTAACTTTCATGTTTTTGTGAATTACCTAGTGTATTGAGTGCCGACCGAAAATGTCGAACAGCTACAGACCTGAATTCGTACAGCTACAGACCCGACTTATATTATTTCATTTTTATAGTTTTTAAAATGGATTAGTAAGAAACGTGTTATACTGAAACCTGCTTTCTTATCACTTATCGACAATAATTACAGTCGATTAGTATTTAACCAGCAACCATCAAACAATAGTTTCAATTTTGGACAAGTTTGGCTAAATTTGGATTTTTGACCCTTTCAAAATAGGTATAATGAGATTTGAAGATTGTCAGTGATTTTGATTACACCCTGTAGTGTTTTCTATTACACCTCTCAACGTTTATTGTTCATTTGTGAGTGCACCGAGAGCATTGGTTGTGGATGAGTGCAGGCTTATTATATTTTGTCAATTAACTTTCATGTTTTTGTGAATTACCTAGTGTATTGAGTGCCGACCGAAAATGTCGAACAGCTACAGACCTGAATTCGTACAGCTACAGACCCGACTTATATTATTTCATTTTTATAGTTTTTAAAATGGATTAGTAAGAAACGTGTTATACTGAAACCTGCTTTCTTATCACTTATCGACAATAATTACAGTAGATTAGTATTTAACCAGCAACCATCAAACAATAGTTTCAATTTTGGACAAGTTTGGCTAAATTTGGATTTTTGATCCTTTCAAAATAGGTATAATGAGGTTTGAAGATTGCCCCTGTAGTGTTTTCTAGTTAACCTCCGGAAATTAGAAGGGACAGCCTGTATATTTTTCTCTCTTGACATTTTCAATTATTTTCAGTTATCCCCTATGAGAACAATCTGATTTTACAGCGTATCTATTTCAAGAACTCCAATTAAATATACAGACTGTCTATTATCGATCGGACACTATTTACATGATTATTAAACAACAAAGAAATGATAAATAATAGAACAAAAGGAATAAAGTTGAAAAATGTTGAAGTATTCTTAACTTTCATGACTTCAAGTACATACTTAAGTAGCTGAGTTTGTGGTGTATTTGTTTGTATTTATGGAACTTTTTTAATGACACACAATATTTTTAATGTAGAGCCACGTCTACATCTTACGAATGAATACAAACAGAAACCAAGGCAATGGCCGTAGATTCATTTGAGCTTCGCTAAATGTAGTAGGGAGTTCCCGTGCACACTATACGAACACGAACGAAGCCAAACGAATGGTTTGATTTGAAGTACCGACATAAGATGGATTCGTGATGTCATTTTTAATGTAGAGCCATGTCCACATCTAACGAACGAATACGAATGAACAACCAAAAATAACAAATCCACACAAATATTGACGAACACGAACAAACATGTGCAAACAGAAACAAACGCTGTGGTGATAGATTCATTTGAACTTCGCTAAATGTAATAGGAGTTCCCGTGCACACTATACGAACACGAACGAAGCCAAACGAGCGGTTTGATTTGAAGTATCGACTTGAGATGGATTCCACAAATTTTGATGTTTACATTTTCGTTCATTCGCATTAGTTCGTGTTCGTTCGTTAGATGTGGGCGGAACTTGAGTGACTGCATATGCGCAATTAGTTTCAAATACTTCAAACAATTGTTGGAACATAGCTTATCTTCTATATTGTTTGAATAATTGTTGAATTTGTTTTGATGAAATCAAATCAATTATTGATACTTTGATATAAATGGAAGTAAGTTTTGAACATCAATCAATTCACAACTTCATTATAAACGACATAATCAAACAGAAATTATAAAATATAATAATACAAACAAGGATACATATACATTATAAATAGATGAGTTGAAGAGAGATAGTAATTATTGATTGAAGACGGTAATTAGGGGCATCTTTTGACTATTCATTCAATTATTATTAATTGTTCTTGAAATTTGTTAGTCTTTAATGTTGACAATATAGGGGGGTGACTAGATGCGCATTACTACCCCCTTTTATTATAATTATTACTATTATTATTATTGCTACTACCACCACCACCAACAACGTCGTTAATTTTTTTCTGGTTTATTTTCTTCATCATTTACTACGCTAAATTAGTTGGAAACAACAATATAATCATTTCACAAGAGTTCTCACACTGAACACATACTTTTTTTTCTTTTTTCCCTCTTCCACCCTATAGGTCTTCTAATATTCCATCTTCTTGTTCGTCTGCCAAGATTTTTCATCATATTATTCAAACCCTTCTGTTTCGCCCTTATCGCAACTCGACTAGGAAATTCTAACAAAGAATAAATTTTAATTTGTCTCCGTGATATAAATAACAACTTTATAGAAAGTGAGGGTGGTGTTAGTGGTGTTTTTTTCTCATCCCCCTGTAGCTCGTAATATAGACAAGAAAAAATGTACTCGACGGTTACGTTTTCCATCCCTTAGTCTCCAATGATTTTCGGTTTTTGCAAGTAGATCGTAATCGAAAACAAAAAAAAGGGTAGATCAATATTAGAAGGATTGATAAAAATAGTAAGACATATACAGGGCTTTTCATGTAAATATGGTCAATAGTACTAATTTTGCTTCAACTCTTTTATTTATTGGTAGAATATATCTTTGGTTGTGCACCACTGCTCTACCAACTGAGCTATCCGATTAAATATAAATTCACAACTAAGATTAGTGCGAGTCTCTGTTAGCTCAGTTGGTAGAGCAGTGGTGTACAAAACCAAAAGACGTGGATTCGGATCTCACACAGGAGTCCAAGCTTTTCTTAGTTGTATAGCGGTGATCGGTGATAAGAAAAAAAAAATTGCAAAAATTTGTTGAGTAAGGTCATTACTACGGAATCCCCTAGTTATAAGCTCAAAAGATGCTATAAAATTTTGAAGGGAATACCAATGAATCGACAAATGTTTTCTTAATTTACTATTAATAATCCTTGGCCCACATTTTATCACAGCATTCATTGACGTTTTTCAATATTCTCAATTTTCCACTTTGATTTTTAACTTCCCGCTAAGAAAATTGAAAATTTTCAAAATTTCGGGAAGTTATTGGTTTCACCCCGATTTTCGAAAATTGAATTTTCAGCAGATCTCAACGTTTTGGGATCCTAGGAAGCTATTTTGACTATTTTTGCGAGGGTGTCTGTATGGCTGTATGTGTGTGTGTGTGTATGGGAAGACTATGTAAGCAGCTCATAACTTTTGAACGGATTGACGTATTGAAACGCTCTTTACGGCATTCGAAAGGGTTCCGCCAAACTTAGATTTCGTGTAAGTTTGAACCGATTCGGCCCGATAGATTTTGAGAAATTCCAAAAAAACCAAAAATTTCTTTTGTTAACATCATGTTTTTTCAAAATAACTATTAAGCTACTGTACCGATCAATTCCATAATCTAATCAGCTCTTAACCTTAACTAATGACGTCGAATTCCGTTTGAACGATCAAATTGGTTGTTTCGTTCACGAGTTATCGTTGTCGAAAGATATCGAAAAAAGTGTTTTTTAAACATAACCTCAAAATTACTTAACCAATCAAATTTATACCTCTCACAATAATTTGAGGGCTTAAGAAACTGCGTCGAGTGCCGCAAATCTCGTCAAAATCCGTTGATTCGTTCACGAGTTATCGTTGTCGAAAAATATCGAAAAAAGTGTTTTTTAAACATAACCTCAAAATTACTCAACCAATCAAATTTATAATTTTGGAGCTTCAAAAACTGTGTCGAATACCGCAAAGCTCGTCAAAATCCGTTAATTTGTTTGCGAGATATCGTTGTCAAAAGTTTTTAAAAAAGCGTTTTTTCAACATAAGCTCAAAATTCCTTAACCAATCAAATTTGTACTCCTCACAATAATTTTGGAGCTTTAAAAACTTAGCGGGAAGTTTCAGGAATGCCCTGCAGGGTCAATCCCATTCCAGATTTTTTTTAAAGTAATAATTTTAAAGTTGATGTCAATTTTGCCTAATTCTAAATGTCGTAGAGGGGCACTTCAAGTTTTTATAACGATTGTTTTATGTTATTGTAACGAAGCGTCCAGAGCGGCCATCTACAGAGACAACTGAAATATCGAGGCGAACCGCGCATTTGCAGAGTAGGGTAATTCCTAGTAGGGGGTGATAAGGAAGGCAATATAAGTCGACCGTCCAGTCGTAGAGGAACACTTCCACTTAACTTACCTTCCCGGCCTGATCCGAACTCCAAACATCTCTAGCAGTGGCTCTTTGGTGACCCGGAGAATTATCGATTCCGGCAGTGGCTGTTGGCGACCCGTAAGAATCCATTGTATTGTATTACTGATTCCGTCAGTGGCTCTTGGCGATCCGGAATAATCCGTTGTGTTACCGGTTCCAGCTTGTTTTAATTCAGTTATAGGCATACTACTACAATTACAAATAATGTTATAGATTGTTAATTTTTGAAGTTTTATTACACAGTGGTCGATCATACAATAAGAATCGTTTATTAAACTTTCCTCATATAAGTGGTGCTTAAGTCAACACTTGTGTTGGGCTTTAATTGATTTCAATTTGGGTCGATACGGATAACAAATGTTTGTCTTTTGTGTGTGATAACAATAACTTCTAGACAGCTTATTGCTTCTTAAACGTAAAAACAGAGGATTAATGAGGGATAAAAACACAAGAATTGGATGGGTGAGCATGAAAAAAAAATAACAAACAAGGTGTGTTTTTGATTGGTTTAATTTTGAAATCTTATTCTTTATTATAATTAATTTCCTTAATCGGCCAGTATTGCAATACAATCAGTGGTGTTGATGGCATGGATAAAGGCGTCTTTAATATATTTTTCTAAAATTGGTAAAGCGCATTGACGTAAATTTCCAATAAACCAAGATTTCAAACGATCAGACAACCAACTAAGGGATGCCAGACCAGATCCGTCGATATCAATATCCCTATAACACATACATAAAAAAAAAACACCAACTGATAACGGCTATTTTAAGCAAATTCAATACAGCAGACCAACCACCTTGATCTAGTTATAGTTAATTTTTATTCAATACTTTTTTATCAAGTTTCAATTTACTATCATATGATGATTAAGGGCAATGTGGATAAAATACGCTATTCGGTGTGCGAAATTTATCAATTTTCAAACATCGATATTTCGCTAATTTCTTAAGATATTGTGAAATTTAAACGTGCGTTGGATAGAGCGTTTCAAGGTGCATGTTCTGAAGCTTTCAATTAAAGGAAAATGTGATAAAATTCGGAATGATCGAGAAAACTGTTGGACCATGTTTTTTGCACATTTTTCTTCATAATTGGCTAAAACTTGTTGTGATTTAGTCCGCAGTCTACCCATAGATCTGGTATAAACCGGATAGATCTGATAGATCACAACAACAATACCGCTCACAACACAAACATGCATAGTTAAAAGAATTACCTGCGAACAGATTTTCATCATTATGATATGGTCGTGAAAAAAAAATGGAATTTCCTATATTTTCATACCAATTATCGGTCAAATTAATTAATTTTAATAGATGTAAATAACAGGTGAAAATGGGGTTCAAAATGTTCCTATAAATCACATAATTTTCAAAATTTTCTTTTAAGCGAGCTTTATCTCCTCCCCCCCTTAAAATATCTTTCTAAAAACAAGAGTAGAATTCTCTATCTTTAAAATTGTGCCCAAAATCACGGATCAATTTTTTTTAAATTTTCTTCAAGTTTGGCAAAACTAACAAACGTATCGGGAAACTTTGGGAAAATTCGGGAAGATTTGGAAAAATCTCATTTGCCATCTAAATCATACAATAGATATTTAAAATCAATAATATTGGCTAAGTTTTAGCCAATTATGAAGGAAAATGTACAAAAAAACATGGTCCAACAGTTTTCTCTATCATTCCGAATTTTGTTACATTTTCCTTTAATGAAAAGCTTCAGAACATGCACCTTGAAATGCTCTATCCAACGCACGTTTAAATTTCACAATATCTTAAAAAATAAGCGATATATCGTTGTTTGAAAATTGATAAATTTCGCACGCCGAATAGCGTATTTTATCCACATTGTCCTTAATGTTGAAAATATTACAATTTTTTGTTTTTGTTAAGGGTGTAAAAGTCACATGTCGAGTAGAATAATTGACATTAGATCTTGATGAATTCGTTGCAGATGGGGTTGAAATCTAGTGTGAAACAACAACAACAACAACAACAACCCCTCTAACAACGTATACACAAACATAGCGTAATGGAATTTAATCCTAACAAATACAAGCACATCCCAATATCTATCTTGATCATTCCATACCCTTCCTGTCTCGATTGCTGTACAAGTTTTACTTGATTGAATCGAAATTTATATTGATGATGTTAATTTAATGAAAAGTTTGTATCTTGGATCGAACGTTTACAGAATTCCACATTTGTAAAGCATCTTAAATGCTTTTCTGTATACAGAGCAGCCGAGTCATTTAGCGAGCGCCTCAAGAGGAGCCACTTTTCACGAGCTACCCCCCCCCCAAAGCTATAAAGATGAACAAAGTGTCCGGCCTGGAATTATGCAACAGGGTGATTTAAATAATATTTAAGAGATTTATAGGGTAGTCCCCAGGAGATCATTTTAGCAAAATTAGAACCTAGTAGCTTATTTGGAAATCGGTCAAAAAATGCTCATCTTAAGAATCCTACAAACATTGATTCTTTTCGCTTTTCTTCACAGCATTCTAGAGAAAATGCAAAAGATTGCTACTTGTTGTAGAAGAAAATGGATTAAACTGAAAAAAAAGTCAATGTTGGGAAGATCCTCGAGTCATTCCAAGTCGTTTTATGTGTACAGCTGGTTGGTAAATATCTGGAAATCATCAGAATCAGGCGTTTTTGACCGACTTCCAAATGAGCTATTGAGTGCTAGTTTTGCTAAAATGTTCTCCAAGAACTACCCAATAATTCGGTCAAAAAAATGCTCATCCTGTACAATGTCGTGATTTTCAAAACGACTTACAATTAGAATGACTTAAGAATCCTCCCAACATTATTTTTTTTTTCGGTTTTCTTCACAGCTGCCAAGAGAAAATGCAGAAAAATGCCACTTGCTGTAGAGGAAAATGGATTAAAACGAAAAAATATCAATGTTGGGAAGATCCTCGAGTCATTCCAAGTCGTTTTATGTGTACAGCTGGTTGGGAAATATCTTGAAATCATCAGAAACGGGCGACTTCCAAATCAACTACTGAGTCATAGTTTTGCTAATATGTTCTCCAAAAACTACCCAATGAATCTTTACCTAAAATATTATTCAAATCGCTCTATTGCTCTGATTGAAACGGCCAAACTATATACTCCTAGGTCTGTATCTGTATGCATACAGGGTGTCTATGGTCAATTTTTATGAAACTCCTTTTGGTTGGTGAGCGATTCGATAAATATTTCAAGAATGTATAGAAGGTCCCTGTACATCATTTTAGCAAAATTAGAACCTAGTAGCTTATTTGGAAATTCAAAAACGAACTACACAGGCAAAACGACTTACAATTACTTAAGAATATTACTTACAATGACTTAAGAATCCTCCCAACACTGATTTTTTTTCGATTTTCCTTGCAGCATTCTAAAGAAAATGCAAAAGATTGCCACCTGTTATATGTAGAATAAAATAGAAACCAAAAACAAAAAATCAATGTTAAAAAAATCCTCTAGTCGTTCCAAGTCGTTTTATGTATACAGCTGGTTGGTAAATATCTCGAAATCATCAGAATCTGGCGTGTTTTGACCGACTTACAAATGAGCTACCCAATAAATCCTTAAAATGTTACTCAAATCGCTCTATTATTATAATTGAAAGGGCCAAACTGTATACTCCTAGGGCTGTATGCATACAGGGTGTCTATATTAAATGTAGTCCGTTTTTATGGACCTTCTATTAGTTGCCGAGCGATTCGAAAAATATTTCAAGGATTTGTAGAAGATCCCTGTAGACTATTTTAGCAAAATTAGATTCTTGTAGCTCATTTGGAATTCGGTCGAAAAAATGCTCATCTTGTACAATGTCGTGATTTTCAAAATCGTACTACACAAGGAAAATTACTTACAATTAAAATGACTTAAGAATCCTCTCAACATTGACTTTTTTCGATTTTCTTCATAGCATTCTAGATAAAATGCAAAAGATTGCCACTTGTTGTAGAAGAAAATGGATAAAAACGAAAAAAAAATCAATGTTGGGAAGATTCTCGAGTCATTCCAAGTCATTTTATGTGTACAGCTGGTTGGTAAATATCTGGAAATCATCAGAATCGGACGTTTTTGACCGACTTCCAAATGAGCTATTGAGGGCTAGTTTTGCTAAAATGTTCTCCAAGAACTTATCAATAAATCCTTAAGCAAGTAAAACGACTAAAAATGACTCGTATACGCTCTTAATATTTATTTATTTTTAATTTTGCTCCTTTGTATTCTGGAATTGGTGAAAGTTTTTTTAGAATTTAACGGAGACGAACAAACAAAAATCAATATTGGGAGAGTCTTTGAGTAATTTATAGCTGTTTTATGAGTTTGGCTTATTTTTGAAAATCGCAACATCATCCTAATCGAGCGTTTTTTAACGAACTTCTAAATGAATAACGAGATTCTCATTCTGGTAAAATTATCTCCAAGAGACCACCTACAAATCTTTTACAAAAGCCAACTACGCACGCAAAACGACTTGCAATGACTTGCGTATCTTACCAACATTAATCTTGTCAGTCTTAGTCGTTTTAAGTGTGCAGCTGGTTGGTAAATACCTCGACATCATCATAGAAACTAGCGTTTTTTGACCGACTTCCAAATGAGCTAGAAAGTCTTAATTTTGCTAAAATGTTTGCCAATAATTAGCCAATAAATTCTTATAATATTATTTGAGTCGCTCTATTATTTTGATTCAAACGGCCAAACTGTATATTTTCAAGCCCAACATTCTGTTTCTTCTAAGTGCGTTCAATTCTTATGAAATTCTTATTAGTTGTCAAGTGATTCGATAAATATTTCAATGATTTGTAGGAGAGTCTTTAGAAAATATCTTAGCAAAATTAGAACCTCGTAGCTCATTTGAAAGTTGGTCAAAAAACGCTTCGTTCTAGCGATATTGCGACTTTTAACAACTGGTCAAAAGCGTAAAGTGACTCGATAATTTTCTCAACTTTATTCTTCGAATCACTCATAGTCATTTTAGATGTTTAGCTCATTATTTTTTAAAAATTGCAACATTGTCTAAATAGAGGCGTTTTAATCAATTTATTTGTTCCAAGAATTACCCATTAGCTAAGCCATAAAATATTTTTCGAATCGCTCGCCAACTTACAGAAGTTTTATAAGAATTGCCCACATTTAGAAGAAACACCCGGTATATAATCTGAATTGAAACGTTTTAAATGAGGTCAATTCTTATGAAAGTCCTGTTAGTTGGCCGGCAGTTCGAAAAATATTCCAAATATTTTGTACAATTAGGAACTCGTAGCTCATTTGGAAGTCGGCCAAAAAATGTGAAACAACTAAAAATGACATTTTTTTTTGTTTTTCTCCATTGTATTCTAAATAGATGGAAATGTTTCGCATTTATTCTAGAATGTAATAGAGACAAAGGAAAAAGAATCAGCGTTGAGAGAGTCTTTGAGTCATTTCTAGCCGTTTTATGTGTTAAACTCATTTTTGAAAATCGCAACATAATCCAAATCGAGCGTTTTTTGACCAACTTCCAAATGGACTACGAGGTTCTAATTTTGAAATTTGGAGTTCAGATATAAGTTGAACGAAATTCAAAGAAATTTTTCTCTGGGCTCTGGGAGAAAATACCCCGCTCCCCTCGGCTCTCGTCGGGTCGGCCTGTATACAGTCATGAGTAGAGTAGCGTAAAGCATTATACATCAGTGACATAAGCGAATGATGCGCAAAAAGATGCGCAGTATTGCACAAAAGACAACAATCAATGCGAATTTAATGGAATATTATGAAGTAACTGGTAGATTAGATAATGAAAACCACCCCTAAAATCTGGTGGATGAATGTCATAACTGTAAAACGGTTGATTATCATGGAACAATCACATAATCTACCCTTAATTTCATCACAAACTCCCACAGGATTTGTTTCATAACAATAATAATTATAATGTTAGATTAGAGATGTGCAAATGTGGTTTTTGAACATGCGACGTCAATTTGAATCAAAACCTGCTTGATTTTTCCGCTCAACGCTGTCTATCAGGCCTGTGCATTTTTTTTTAATTCCATAAAAAACAAACTTTTGAAAAAACGCCTATGTATTTTGGACGCATTGGCGCTAGTTACCACTGCATGAAAAGAAATAAACAATATTTCTATCTCTGTTTTACTTATATAATTAATGACAGTTTAACCACACAATATGAATAAAATAAAGATGGAAATACTCGCTATCTTTTTTCTTGCGGTGGTAACTAGCGCCAATACGTCAAAAATTGGCGTTTTGTCAAAAGCAGGAATTCAGAGCAAATGCAAACAGCTGAAAAATCAAGCACGCCTTGCTCTTGAGAAAATGCTAATTTTGACCAGATTGGTCAAAATTTGCTAGTTATCACTGCATGAAAAGAAATAACTAGTATTTCTATCTCTATTTTACTAATTTATGACGGTTTACCCACGCAATATGAGTAAAATAGAGATAGAAAAACTAGCTATTTCTTTTAATGCGATAGTAATTAGCGCCAATGCGGCAAAAATTGGCGTTTTTTCAAAATCAGCAAATCGGATCAAATATATATATATATATATATATATATATATATATATATACAGGGTGAGCCAAAAGGATGGCACCCTAAAAGTATAAGGAGTTCTAATAGATGAAACTCTATGAAATTTGGTATGTGGCCGTTATGGCACTTGAACTACCTTTGGAAAATATTCTCGTTGATCTAGCTACCCCCCTTATATAGGGTAGTGCACCCTACTCTCTTATTTTAAATGGAATGGTATATTTTTTATTACATTTTTGAATTCCTTGATGAAATCGAAAGGGACTTTGATAACATGACCCATGGTCTAGCGCTGAAAGTTTTTCAGATATTTCAGCTTTTAGTGCAATTTTAAAATTTGCAGTGTTTGATTGAAAAATTCATATTTTACAAGATATAACATCTGAAATGTTGAAACTTGGAATTTAAGTAGTACAAGTAGTGTACTTGTTGCCAATTTAAACAGAATTCAATTATCTTTCAGCGTTTAGCTGAAATGAATTTTTCTTTCAGGCAATTTTCAAACTATAATAACTTGCTTATTTTAAATAGAACCCCATATTTCTCTTTATATGGTTGGATAGAGAAAAAAATTCTGCATCGAACTGTATTAACATTCCCTATACCTATCTTTAATAATTTTTCAGTTATTCAAAATTTTCAATTTCGTTCAATCACCTCCCTTGAAGCAAAATATAATACTTCTAGTCGCCTATGCCAAAATAATTCAACTATAATAATATGCATAGAAGGCTTAGCAAAATGACAAAATACCACAAATGACGTTAATAATGAATATTTTACCTGTATTTTTTACAACTTTAGCCCATCCTACATACACAAAAAGCAAATGAAATAAATATTAATTTAATTAATTACTATTTTCTGTTATTTTATTTCATTGAGACAGTCCAAATTTAATTAATTAATTTCATCTTAATTGTGACAATTGAATTGGAGGTTGTTTTGCTAAGCCTTCTATGTTTTACATTTTATTTCAGGAAAGAAAATTAGACGAAATTGAAAATTCTGAATAACTGAAAAATTATCAAAGATAGGTATAGAGAATGTTAATACAGTTCGATGCAGAATTTTTTTCTCTATCCAACCATATAAAGAGAAATATGGGGTTCTATTTAAAATAAGCAAGTTATTGTAGCTTGAAAATTGCCTGAAAGAAAAATTCATTTCAGCCGAACGCTGAAAGATAATTGAATGTTCTACAGTTTGATAGAAAGTACGTTATTTGTACTATTAGATTTCTAAATTTTAACATTTTAACTGCAATAGTTTCTATGCTGTGAATTTTTTATTTAAGCACTGCAAAATTAAAAATTTCATGAAAAGTTAAAATATCTGAAAAACTTTCAGCGCTAGACCATGGGTCATGTTATCAAAGTCCCTTTCGATTTCATCAAGGAATTCAAAAATGTAATAAAAAATATACCATTCCATTTAAAATAAGGGAGTAGGGTGCACTACCCCATATAAGGGGGATAGCTAGAACAACGAGAATATTTTCTAAAGGTAGCTCAGGTGCCAAAACGGCTATATAGCAAATTTCATAAAGTTCCATCAAGTAGAACTTCTTATACTTTTAGGGTTCCATCCTCTTGGCTCACCCTGTATGTATATATATATATATATATATATATTAGATCTATATTTAGATAGCGTTAAACTGAAAAATCAAGCAGGCCTTGGTTTGAAAAACTTACTTGATCATCCGTACTTGAACTGTTTCTAAATGTGTT
This sequence comes from Mylabris sibirica, assembly GCA_039776855.1. NCBI lineage: Eukaryota > Metazoa > Arthropoda > Insecta > Coleoptera > Meloidae > Mylabris > Mylabris sibirica. The sequence continues at coordinate 8,540,152 of CM077842.1, read as the reverse complement.
CTACAAGTTTCGTTATCTTTCTCCATTACTAACTTGATAAAAATTTGATTTTTATAAATTGTTGCTTTAATTGTCCCATCAATCTTAACACCATCATATTCACCATGGTAACTATCATAATTATGCTATATTTACGAATAATAGTTTAGCACATTACTGATAACAATATTTCTCCTCACAGTTGGCCATGACTTTCTTACGTAGGAGCGTAGCTTTATTCGGCCGTTTATCGGTAATGCAGATTACTCTCGCAAAAAAAATGATAATAATACTGTATTCTAACTTAACCTCCAAATGTCAAATGTCGTTAATTTATGACAGTAATCTACATTACCGACAAACCGCCGAACAAAGCTACGTTACTACGTAATGAAAGACAAGGCCAACTTCGAGATGATATTATACTGTTGTACGTTTTCTAAGTTAAGAATACTACTTACTTTAAAGTCTCTTAAATTAATACAACCATAGATGATGACTTTTGTTTCATTTTCATAGAAACTAAACGAATTTTTTCGTGTTAATGTTGCTAAATCATTAATTTCACCATCATTTGTATAGAAAATACCTTGATGTATACCGGATGGTTTATCCGGTTTGAAAATTGTATCGAATTTCGGTGTTTTAATTTGACGCCATTTATTTGCTACTAGATAATCTTTGGCACTACATAGTAACGAATCAACTAGACGATTTGTTCGCTGTAATTGTCCATCAATGAAATGCCTAATTATGATTTAAAACAAAAAATAATTAATAAAACAAATCATTATTTTGTATTATAGCTATTTCATCTCGTAGTTGGCCATGCATTTGGTTACGTAGCATCGTAGCTTGTTTCGGTCGTTTTTTGTTTTCAATGACAAATCCGTCAACAAATGTCAAATTTAGTAAATTATGAATCAAGTTACGATATTATGTAATCAAAGCCAACTGCGAGATGGAATAGCGTTAAGTGAAATTATAATGAAATCAGGTCAAAATTTAATTAACTGTGTTTTATAAATAGATTAAATTGATCAAAGTTGGTTAATTTAAATTATTCTATTTGTATCTATATCGGTGTAATTGAGTTGTTTTGTTGATAGATTCAAGTAATCAAAGACAAATGGCGCCCTCTTTATTATTAGTGGCTCGTAACTTAAATTAGATAAGAGAATTGCAACCGTGTCAGCGATGGTACTCTTTCGAACCGGAACTGAATCCAAAATCGGAAAAAAACGAACGAAATCCGAAACTGAACGGAAAAAAACGACTTTTTTTCGGCTTGAGCATTCCACTTGATACGATACTTTCTCTTTTTTTTCTTTCCATCTCTTCTTTCTTCCCTATTCCGGAACTGCGTCGAAACTTTAGAACTGAACCGATATTTTTTTTAATTGAACCAGAACGAAAACCGGAACAAAAAAATAACAGTTCGAAGACCCGCTCTTTCCATTCATACATGCACGCATGCGTAAAACAACCAATCAACACGTCAATTGAGTTATGAATTACAAGCAAATTAACACGAGCCGCCCCTGATCTTTATAAAGGGTATTTGGTCTAAGTATGGTGAGTTCTAGGAAACTCCTATTAGTCGACGAGAGATTCGAAAAATATTTTAAGGATTTGTAGGAGGGTCCTTAAAGATTATGTCAGCGGAATTTTCACGCTCCAGCGTGCACATCACGTGACTGCTCTGAACTAAATTTAATATAAGCGCTTTCCAGTCCCTAAGTGAACAATAAAGAGGCGGGTCTACTATAGCTGATTTTTGCCCCTCTCTTGCTGGATTTTTCTAAGCGCAGCGAGTAGGTGGGTTCAAATACTTGGTGAAATACAAGCATACAAATTACGATTATAGTAAGAATGTCTATGGGGTGCGCTGACGATAGTCGCGCGGCAATCTGAAATAAATTCCCACCAACAACGTTGTCATCTTATTTATGCAATATACAGCTTGTCCATTATCGATTGATTTCTGGTTTCAACACTCAAATATAAACGATTTAAAGTTGTGTTTCATCTTGGAAATTTCAATAGAATTCAAGTGAAACACCAAAGAAAACTAAACAAGAAGGAAAAAAGCTGTTCTCTTTAATGATTGTCAGTGAATTAAAATTGTAAAAGATCAAAGAAAAGCTTATTTCCAAAGAGAAAAACTAGAAATTATTGGAACTAGTTTTTTTTTTATTCTTATAATTAATCGATAAGTAACGGCTAAAAAGTCAATCTTTAAATTTTTTATCAATACAGGGTATTCCACAAAGAATATTTATGTTTAACAAAATTGAGACAGCCTGTATTATTAGCGAAATTCATAATAAAGAAAGAAAGATGTGAAAAATAAAGAAATGAGAGAAAGAAAGAATAAATCAATCACCACATATTATTAACAAGAAGCGGGATTTGCACGCTCCAGCGTGCTCTGAACTAAATTTAATATATAACCGCTGTCTAGTTGCGCTCGATCTCCATCAACCTCTCAACGTAGTTGATAAAGTGAGTGAGTGACGTCACAAACAATAAATAAACGGTCTACTGTAGCTGATTTTTGCCCCTTTCTTGCTGGATTTTTATGAGCGCAGCGAGTAGGTGGGTTCAAGTACTTAGTGAAATACAAATATAAAAATACCGATTATAGTAAGAATCAAGAATCAATCTGAAATAAATTCCCACCACCGTTACCAAATTATTAATAATCTTAAGGATCATAAGGCTTCTTTAGCTTGTCGCGCGACTATCGCCGGCATACGCCATGGACGTACTGGTTAATAAAACTCAAAATATGAACTTATTTTGTACATTTTGTTCTGTTTTATTCAAATAATCTATCAACAATTCCTACCCACTTGCTGCGCTTATAAAAAATCATAGTAGGGGTGAAAATTGTGAGCTACAGTGAACCTTTTTTTTTTTGTTGTTGTTTATGACTTCACTCGCTCTCTTCATTAACTACATTGAGTGATTGTAGTGTTGAGACATCAAGCTGTGATTGCAAATCGCTTACATATAGGATAGTTCGTAACAGTGACGTCAGTTACCCCGATACCGGGGCAAATCCCTTTGTTTAATTGATAATAATTTTGAATGAAATCAGTCGATACTATAGCTTAAAATCGACCAGTAAAAATCTCATTATTTAGGGTAAAATATAACGCTAATTTTCCTTCCCCATAAATATAAAAATTAATAATAATAATAATAATAATAATAATAAAAGTCTATAAACGAAAAAGAAAAGAATAATAAAAAGTTTAAAATTATTACAACCCGTCACCTTCCAATAAAAACCACCCCTTTTGATAATTAACAGCCGACAATACAAATATACTACCCTATATTATTATGATGTATAAACAGCACGAAATTTATGTTGGATTAATAAAAATTTCAAATAACCCCTATAGAATTGTTAGGGGTTGTTAGATATAGATGTAAATGTATACACGTGTTTTACATTTTTATTGGATTATTTAGATGAAAATTTATCGATAATCAACTTGACTCTATTTTAATCCAAAGGGGTGGTTTTTTTTTTTTTTGTTTTGTGCGTCTAGATACTTACCGATATGGTTCATCTTGATCGAGCAATAATTCAGTTACAGAGAATTCAAGAACAACTTCATCCAATTGACGGTGCAACAAGTTTGATAAGATTTCAGTCAATTGTCGCCATATTGGTTCACCCAATGTACCCTCTATAAAAATCATATAAAAAAAAAATCAAATATTTTTTTGTAACATCTCATATGAGGAGTAGATTTTAGGATTACTACTCGATTGAATAAGATGTTAAGCTACTTAGAAGGAAATATTCCCAAGTGTCCCTCCCCGATTTCGTTGGTGTTTTTTTTATCCGCGGAAAAACATTTCTAGGGGGTGAAATTACTTCAAAGTTTAAGCTCAAAGGTGGTACTTTATAAGTTTTACATACTTGCATTTGGAACAATTGAATGAGACCAATGGTATTCTTTTCGGGGTGAAAAATGATAAAAAATGCAATTGGTCTTATAGTAAAGTACTAAATAGAACTGGAATTATAAGGGTTGAAATCTAAAATTTTTTATAAAAAAAAACTATACAGAGTGACTCACGTCGGACAAAAAGTTCTTATGGCGACTTCTATTATTTGGCGAGGGTCCCCAGAGAACCTTTTTCCAAAAGTGGAACCTTGTAGCTCATTTGGAAGTCGGTCAAAAAACGATTGTTTCTGACAATGTGGCAATTTTCAAAAACGAGCAAAGCACGCAAAACGACCAAGAATGACTCGTAGACCCTCCAACATTGATTTTTATCCTTTTTCTTAATTTTATTCTAGAATAGGAGAAAAATTTCTGCTTTTCTTCTAGAAAGCAACGGAGAAAAACGAAAAAAATCAATGTTCGGAAGGTCTCCGAGTCATTCTTAGTCGTTTTGCGTCTTTAACTAGTTTTTTACTGTCCAAAACAAACGCTTTGGACCAACTTCGAAATGAACTACAAGGTTCTAATTTTGATAAAATGATCTCTAGGCACCCTCCTATAAATCCTTGATATATTTTTCGAATCGCTCGTATATTGGACTTGAGCTTTTTCGAAACAATTATGTTTAGGGGTGAACACCCTTCAAGCATTTCTACATTGACCATCAAGGAAACATCAATATTTATATTATCTTCCGTTTTATTTGATGCAGAATGACTTTTTTATATATTTGTAACATTTAGGACATAATGATGGTACCGACTCGGGAGTACCAGTTCTCATGGCAACTCATATTATTTACAAACAATTGAAATCATACCTTGAGAAGTTGTAGGGTAGTCTCTGGGGGTCATTTTAGCAAAATTGGAACCTCGTAGCTCACTCAGAAGTCGGTCAAAAACATGCTGCACGCATTAAATGACTTGAAATTAAACCAACCAAGGCTGAAACTGCTGATTTTGGTAACTTTTCAAGAACGATATACGTGGCGAAAATTCACCCCTCAGACTACAACCCCCAAGACTAATGTTCAAAGTAATTAGAATTTTCGACCTCGGATGGGTTACTGGTTAGAATATGACTCGGGGAATCCTCCCAACTATTTTACTCTGGAACCATTGGAAATGTTCTGCATTTTTTCTAGAATGCAGTACTTATTGTTAGAGAAAAATGAAATAAAAATCAATTTTACAAGAGGCTTAGTCATTTTAGGTACCTATGCAGTTGGTTCTTAAAATCTACAAGATTGTTTAAAACGATTGTTCTTTAATCTATCTCCAAATAAGCTACAAGGTACTAATTTTGGCAAAATGTTCTTCAAGGACTACCCTACAAATTCCAGATTTTTTTTTAATCGCTCCCCAAGTAATGTGAGTTGTCATGTGAGCTACGTACTTCCCTATGTAAAAACCCTTATTGAAAATAATTATAAGGTACTATGCTAACACTGGCCCTAAGTGCTAAAAATGTATAAAAACAATTTTTCATCAATTAAAACGAAAACTAAAAAAAAATACCAATGTTTTTTTGATGCTCAATTTCAATATGCTTGAAGGGTGTTCACCCCCGAAATATAATTTTTCAGAAAAATCCTAAAAAGGTACTTCATGATTCTTTTCTCTTTCAATCGCTATTAATTTGGTTATCATCCAAGATACTTTAAGTTTTGCAACTTTCAACCCTTATAACCCCACTTCTATTTAGTATTTTGCTCCAAGACCAAAATAATTTTACATCCCGAAAATGATGCCGTTGGTTTCAGGCAAGCATGTGAAACTTACAACGCACCCCCTTTAAGTCTAAGCTTTGAGAAGTGATTTCATTCCTTAAAAAAAATCGCAGATAAACAGGAACACGTGATTTCAACAAAGATCAACATATATCAGTATGATCGAAATCAAAGAGAGACACCTGGGAATAGTTCCTTATTAGGTTTACATGTGCAAATTACATGCAAATCGACCGAAAATTGTGCGATAGAATCGAATTAAACTTAATCAATAGAGAATTAAAGCTACATCCACACTAAAATTACTAATATTAGACGCAACGCTCGAATCTTCAATTAGATGAAAATTCCATAAGAAAATTGAACACAAATATCTCGAAAACGGTAAAAGATAAAGCAGTGGTAAATATCTCAATCAATTTTAGATTCGATTCTATATCGATGTGGCTCTATTGATTTTTGAATAATCGTCTGGATTTTTCGAAAATATCGAAAAACCACGTTTTTTTTTTGCTAAAAGTGTGGTTTTACGGAAACACAAATATCTCTATGATCTCTATATAAAAAAGAATGAAAAATATATAAATAGATAGATGAAACTTAAATCTACAATTGGGGTTGTCTAGATTTTCAATTTGCTTTTCCGCGTTTCAGAAAATGCCATCCAAAGTAAACCATTTTGTTGAAATTATAAATCCGATTAACCGATAAGAAAAGAATTTCTATTCTTTTGAACATAGTCCTCCACAATAAGGCTGACTTTCATCCGAACTGAATGCTACCAATTACATGTAATTTCCATAAGACAGTAAAACACACTTTTGTCTTAAACGGTAACAGATAGCGACCTGGAAATAGTTGATTTCGATTCCAAAGACAGTTATCTACAAAAATACACGAGTGGATTTTTGAAAATTTGACAGGATTTTCTCTGTAAAAGGAAAAAGTAACTTTTCGTGCTGAAACGAATGGTTTGGTAAAACACACAATTGCCTGTGTAAAAGTTGATAATTTTAATAGTCACGTATATAAAAAGATCGAGCAAAGTTCACTCTACAAAAGTCAACGGTTCGATTTTCAATTTTCTTTATCGGTTTTTCATAATCTGCATCCAAAGTAATCTATTTTATCCGAAATTGAATTGAAATAACACGGACAGACATTAACTCGCATAGTAAGGTGGGAGAAGTGGTAAAAGACTAGGTCGTCTTTTGGTGGAGGCGCTGCGACTATGACAGTCAGCCTTAACTCGTGCACAAACGAGTAAACAAGTGGTCTACCACATTGGTGATCAAAACAACCGTACGAGTATCGTAAAAAGATAAGACAACTCGCGAAAACTGGTTTTGTTTGAAAAAACCCAATCGTCAGTCTGAATAAACACAACTCACCGATGTTAGAGTTAGTAATCTCGTTCTCTTGTTGATTATCACCATCAATATAGTAACTAACCTATAAAATAACTGTCAATTGCTGTATTGTAGGTTATGTTAATGTGAACTCACCCTAATGGCGACATCATTCGGTTTGTAGAGAATATCATCGTTTTGTGATAGAAATGAGTCGTCTTTAATAACAAGACCAACCCTTCCGCTTGCATGGACATTACTGAAAACTACCCTAATTGCATCGAATTTAATAATTAGAGAAAATCGGTACAAATTCAACATGAATACTTACGTAATTTTACCAATCTGTGAGACAGGCAGAAATTTGCTCAATGTTGGATTGTTCGTCTCATATATCCCATCGATTTTTAAATGACCCAAATTTAAATCAATCTCAATACATGGTTTTGTTAGATCAGCCACCATTGAAACAATACGAAAATCTGGCACCCATGGGAATTTCAAATTTCTCAATTCGCTATTATTATTTTTTTGTAAAAATTATTATTATTATTATTATTTAAAGAAATGATTTAATTGAAAATTGTTACATTTTTGTGTCATTGTGTGTCAAAAGGATGTCGTCCAAATCATGGATGAATTGATGGTATTTCTGTCTTTGTTGCAAGCGGATGCCTTCATTTTTAAACGCCTTTAATTCAATCAATTAATGAATTAATTGATAAATTAATCAAAATTAATTAGTTCGATTTGTGACTTACTCGATTTAGATTTTCGTTGAAATTCGGCGTGACATCAGTTAGGATTTCACGAATTTCTGATTGTAAATCTGTGGAGAACATCATTAAATTTTATTAAATGATGAGCATCATCGAAATCAATCAAAAATGATTTTTTTTCTCATTGAGAACTTATAAAAGATTAGATAATTTTATTTACATTCCTAATTCCTAATAGGATTGATAATAATCAAGGCCTGCTTGATTTTTCAGCTCAACGCTGTCTAAGAGGCCCGTACATCTTCTTTTTTTTTAAATCCCATACGAAGCAAACTGCTGAGAAAATGCCAAGTTTGGCCGCAATGGCGCTAGTCACCACCACATAAAAAAAATAGCTAGTTGTTCTATCTCTATTTTACTTTCATAACTTATGACAGTTGAACCACGCAGTATGAGTGAGATAGAGATGGAAAAACTAGTTATTTCTTTTCATACGGTGATAATTAGCGCCAATGCGGTAAAAAGTGGAGTTTTCTTAAAAGTAGCAATTTAGATCAAATGCACAGTCCTGTTAGGCAACGGTGAACTAAAAAATCAAGCAGGCCTTGATCATAATGGCTGAACAAATACAACAGAACAAAAAGGGCGACATAAAAAATCCTAGATAAATATAGCGAATAATTCAGCAGCGGGATTTGCCCAGATCTCGAGGCAGCTGACGTCACTGCTCTGAACTATCCTATATGTAAGCGCTCTCGAGTCGTACTAGTTCATGAAATGAGTGTAACTAATTTTTTCCTCTCTCTTGCTAGATTTTCATAAGCATAATAAGTGGGTGGGTTTAAGTACTTGTTGAAATACAAACATAAAAATTACGATTACAGTAAAAATCAGGAATTCTAACCGGTTTTTTTGTTCCGGATTTCGTTCCGGTTCAATTTCAAAAAAATGGCCTAAGCTATTTACAAGGTAATTATTTTAAATACAAAAAAAACCTTAAACATAGGATTTTTATTTTGTAATTTTCTATTAGGAGAAGAATTCTCATGGTGATATATTTTACCATGGGGCAGAAAATCGCACAAAAAAAGCCATAAAAAGTGCCATATAATCATCTATAACCTCAACCCCTAACAAGGGATAAAAACGCAGCTTACACTTTTAGATAGCCCTAGCAAATCTTTATCATTTAGTTGTTAAACCATCAAAAAATACTAAACCTTTACAGAGATATTTGAAAATAAAAACTAATTTTACAGCGACAACTTTAAGGGGGGTTTGGAAAAATTACTCGATCCGGTGTGCGTAAATTACCAATAATCAAACATCGATATCTAGCTTGTTTTTTGAGATATTGTGAAAAGTAAACATGCGTTGGATAGAGCATATCAAGATGCATGTCCTGAAACTTTCCATTATAAAAAAATTCTTTTTGTTTACGGCTCAGCGCCGAATTTCGTTCAGGCCAAAATTTTGATTTTTCTGTTCTTCGTTTCAGTTCCGATTCAAAGTCCTGGTAAAAATCGATAGTCACGTACGTCCATGGCGTGCGTTGACGATAGTCGCTCGACAATCTAAAATAAATGTACAATCCCGCTACTTACTAATAAATGAATTAAAGTACATAACTATAAATTATTTTGAACTGACGTCATTACTGTTACTGTATAGGCTCCGAGAAACTCTCCCAAGGCACTAGACCCGCATGGACCGGCCCTGAACAAATATGTACACTAAATATTAAATATTTATAAATTGGGAATTCGTATATAACGACACAAACAATCAATGCTTCGATTACTATCTCTGTACGGTTATAGTGGGGTCAAGGTGGACATTATCGATTATGGTGGCTCGTTTTAAACAATTAGAAATGAATTTTTAATAATAAGACATGAAATATCCCGTGTTTGTGTCGACTATACTCACATTATTACAAATAATATTTGAGCTATCATGTCTCCACAATATAATCTTAAAAGATTATCTATTTGCTAAGCCAAAAATACAATAATTAATCAACAGCGTTTGAATGAGTGAATCAAATATAATCTTATCTCGAAGGGTAGATAAATAGATTTTCGTTCTGTTCAATTTATATTTCTACTCCACAAAAATCTGACTGAATACCTACAACAATAATCTAATCAAATACGAAAATAAATGATACTGCACTTGTGTATCAACTAATAGAAGTGATAATTAATTCGAATTAGATTGATTATAAATGTAAATATAGTATGAATGTAGCTTTAATAAGTTTCATTAATAGGTTCGTTCCAACAACACTTTCTAACCTAATCTACAGGGTGTCTCATAAGTCCCACACAATCTTTTAGAAGTAGATAGGAGATGAAATTCTACGACGAAAAGTCCGATACCACTTTTTCACTTGACGCATTAATTAATTTAAGTAGCCAATCAGATGCACGATATAGCGAAATTGATGGTGGGGGTTGAGAATCGAACCAGTCAACAGGCTGGCGCGATAGCCGTTCAAACTAAGCGAGCACCCGATTGGCTACTTAATTTTATTGCGTCAGATGCAATAATGATAGAGGACTTTTCGCCTTAGAAAGAAAGAAAGAACAAAAGAACAAAAGAAAGAACAAAAGAGAGAAAGAAAGGACAAAATAAAGAAAGAAAGAAAGAAAGGAAGAAAGAAAGAGCGAAAAAACTAAAGAAAGAGCGAAAGAACGGAAGAAAGAAAGAAAGGAAGAAAGAAAGATAAAACAACCAAAAATGATTCGAAGACCATCCCAGTATTGTTTTCTTTTGTTTTTCTTCATTGTATTCTGAAGCAAGTGGAAATGACTTGAATTTTCTCTAAAAAAAAGGAAACCTCATTTCCTGCAAGAAAAGCGAGTGACAATATCACATGACCTGATCATATTATAGATGGATCAATTTAAGTTTACTTAGGTTGGCGCATTCAAACGAGGTTTTTGGAGTAGTCCGGTCAACCGATTGTGTCTATCCAATTTTTTTTTATTGAATATTTTACTATTGGAGTAAGAGAGAAAGCATACACGACTCAATTGCGCTTCTACTGTAGACAAGATCTATTGCCCATTTATGCTTTTAAGTAAACTTAAATTGATTTCTCTATACTCTACTTTTGTTGATAATGTTTTTAATATAACAATATTGTTTATAGTGCCAACATTGATATTTGTAATCTAACGAGCGAACACGAACGAATTCGAATGAAGAATCAAATACAACAAATCTACACTAACATTCACAAACACGAACAAACATGCACAAACATAATATTATTATAACAAAATCGAGGAAATTCCTATCGACAGTATACGAACACGAACGAATTCCAACAATCAGTTTTGTTTGAAGTACCGACATGAGATGGGTAACCGAGTGAACGTTTATTATGTAATGTTTGTTCGCGTTCGATTAAGTTCGATTTACCGTCCGCAGCGTTCGAAGTGGATTTATAAAACGTGCCAGGAAGCGGCCAGTTTTATAAAGAACAAGTGCAATATCCGACTTCTGACATGAGTATTTTATGCTATTTTTTTCATTGTGTGCCCTTTTTCACGGAAAAATTGAATTTTAAAATTTAGGGAATTTGGTGCGAGTTGATGTTACTAATTCAACAATTGAACAGTGACTAGATTTTTCGATTGATGTATTATTGGTTGTATATGTTACCAAAAACTACTATAGATTTTCTTTAGTATTTTTGACAGTTGAAACTATTATGAGCTGACTATGTTCAGGTCTAATATGTATAGTGAGCGTCTAAGGGAATTGACTGCAAACACGTCACTTTTGCGAGTTCCGCTCAACTTTAATATAGTTCGAGTGGTGACACCGCTACCCCAAATTTGGTTTACAAATCCGTTCCTTGTAGCTTTAATCAGAATTATTAATAGATTTGTTCCAACAATACACTAATGGATCTTTCTAGCGTAAATATGGTCGATTCTATAAAAGTCCTATTAGTAGGCAAGCGATTCGAGAAATATTTTAAAGATTTGTAGTAGGGTCCCTAGAGAACATTTTAACAAAATTAAAACCTCGTAGCTCATTTGAAAGTTGGTCAAAAATAATTGTTTTGGACATTGTTGTGTTTTTCAAAAACAAAGTAAACACTTAAAGAATGACTCGAAGACTCGCTAAAAAGTCTTTTTTTGTGTTAAAAAAATGTGAAAATTCTCACCTGTTTCAGAAAAAAATCAATTTTGGGAGGATCCTAGTCATGCTAATTGTACCTAAGTAATTTTGCATGTTTAGTTCATTTTTGAAAATCGCGACATCGTCAGGAACGAGCGTTTTTTTTATCAACTTCCAAATGAGCTACGAGGTTCTAATTTTGTTAAAATGTTCCCTAGGAACTCTATTACAAATCCTCAAAATATTTTTCGAATCGCTCGTCAACTAATAGGAGTTTCATAGAATTAACTATATTTAGATCGGACACGCTGTATACACATGTTCATGGCCTACTTTCGATCGTCATTGGTTTTTTTTCGAAAAAAACAAAAACACAAAAAGATTTATAATTTTAAAATTTTAAGTAGCCATCATTTGACTTTATAACTTCCTGTTTCCCGTGCAATTTTCTATTTTATCCTTGTAAAAATTATAGTTATTGTTATGACTGAAAGTGTTATAACAGGAAAATTAAATGGATGTCCTAAATCTATAATGTCTAGTATTTAATTTTGAAGTTTAAATGTTTTGCTTTGACCGTGTGCCGCCTCCTCTATTCTATCATCATCATCATCATCATCATCATCATCATCATCATCATCATCATCATAGGGAAAAGATCAAAAACCAGCCTGAATTGAACGACATTGAATCTTTCACTCATTTGCTTGCACAAAATTTGGCGTATTACCAAAAAAATTCACATTGAAATATCAAAATGACAAATAAAACCAACAAGAATTTATATTTTTATTGTTTTCATATCAGAAATTGATTACAACCAAGGGCATTTCCTGTTTAATGTTGATGATGTTTTTCAAAAGCAAACAAATCAACAAATTGCAACAGGAAACAAGCCCCAGACCAATCTCTCTACTTAAAAATTTCTCTCCCTTTTAGTCACATCTAATTCCTTTGAATTTTCTTTTATTCAACAAGTCCCCTTTATTACAACAACCACCTACTTTAATTCGTTTACAACACGGTGGTGGTGTAGTTTTAATTGAATTGGATCGTGTCTAAAGGGATGCATGTCTCTTAGAGGGTTGTTGTTGAATAACGGAAAAAACAAGCTTCTTATTGAATAATAAAAAATAAAAAATATCTCGTCGGATTGATGTCATACATAAAATCGATAAAATATTCTAATAAAAATGGAAAATACAGAGTGTTCGGTCTAAGTATGGTAAGTTCTAAGAAACTCCTATTAGTCGACGAGCGATTCGAAAAATATTTTGACGATTTGTAGGAGGGTCCTTAAAGAACATGTCAGCCAAATTAGAGCCTCGTAGCTCATTTGAAAGTGGGCCCAAAACGCGCATTTCTGACGATGTAGCTATTTTCAAAAACAAACTAAATACGCAAAACGACTTAGAAAGACTTTAGGATCCTCCCAAAATTGATTTTTTTCGTTTTTCTCCATTTTATTCTGGAACAGGTGGAAATATTTCGTATTTTCTCTGGGATACAATGGAGAAAAACGAAAAAAATCAATGTTGGTCTCTGAGTCATTCTTAGTCGTTCTGCGTGTTTTGTTTGTTTTTTAAAATTGCTACATTGTCTAAAACAATCGTTTTTTGACCAGCTTTAATTGAGCTAGGAGGTTCTAATTTTTCCAAAATGTTCCCTAAGGACTCTTCTACAAATCCTCAAAATATCTTTCGAATCGCTCGTCGACTAATAGGAGTTTCATAGAATCAACCATATTTAGATCAAACACCCTGTATAACTTTTTGTTCTTTTAATACAGAATCGATCAATGTATGGCTCATCTAACTAATTCGAATTGAATTGTATCTCAAATGACCCCTATTATTTTCTAAGGCTGAAAACCCTTAAAAGATTATGTTCATTCCCTTTATCTTTACGTAAAGCTCATAATTATAGATGTCCAATTAGTAGATTAAAAGTTTAAGGAAGAATTAGATACTGTATATGGATCAAGTTTTGTGACGATAAATAGTAAGGGTTGATGGGTGGTTGGTGTAATAGGGGGTTGAAGAATAAGGTTGGACCAAAAAAAAAATATTGATTTTTATTACATGTATTTTGTTGGCAATAATAGAATTTTCAACTACTGTTTTCTAAAAATAGATCGACAGATTTAAAATGTAAATTGTCCAAAAAGTAGAACAATATGGCAAACAGTATTGAGTGGTATTCTGGAAGAGGTAATCAGAAATGAAACGATCAAAGAGTTGGTAGGTATCTCTTGTTAATTGCCAATATACAGGGTGTCTGATATAAATATGGTCGATTCTATGAAACTTCTATTAGTCGACGAGCGATTCGAAAAATATTTTAAGGATTTGTAGAAGAGACCCTAGGGAACATTTTAGCAAAATTAGAACTTCGTAGCTCATTTTAAAGTTGGTCAAAAAACGATCGTTCGTTCGTTCAAAAACGAACTAAACTAATTCACGAACAAACCTTCTATAATCTGGAATTAAATTCTGATAATTTTTCCCTTAAATCTCTAATTAAAATCAACAAAGAATGTCTTATCATTACTCGTATTTTGTGATAATTGAAATTGTTAGAAAATCAAAGTTTTCCAATCATTTAGTGTAAGATTATTAAATTTTCATTATAAATTACTGGAAAAACGATATCTTCTACCATTATGAAATTTAATAATGTCGATGTCTTTTTTTATTAGAAAGGGTTGTTAGAATAAAAAAACAATAAGGGTGGTGGTGGTGTTAATCAAGAGGTGTATTATTAGAATATTATTGTTGTATGTAAAAAAAAACAACCAACTAATTTTCTCATTTCTATGTTGTTTCAGGAAAATTAAGTAAAAACTTGACACCATGTTTTTTATTATTAATATATGGGTGGATGTCAGGTAGACACCAAATAACAACAACAACAACAACAACAGAACAAAAAAACCTAATTATGTTCCTTAACATTCCTTTAATTTTAATAACAATAGTAGGAATTTTATTTAATGGCTACATTGTAACCGCTGTTTTACTCACCAGACAGGTAAGACTGAGTATGCACTACAAACGTCACTTAAGCTCAACTTAAGTGTGTGTGTTTTTGAGAGGTTATACTTCATGAGAGTGAAATTTTAACAAGAAACGCAAGTTGCGCGCGCACTCTAACGACACCAATAAATTGTTACTATGGAAATGAGAAGAAGGCGGACTTTTTGAAATTGTAATTCTCAAGGCCAATGCTGTCTATCAGACTTGTGTATTTTTTTTAAAACGCATAAGAAGCAAACTTTTGAAAAAATGCCAATTTTAGCCGTCTCGGCGCTAGTTACTACCACACTGGAAGATTTAGAAATATTTCCATCTCTATCTTACATATTGTAGTATTTCGTGGTTAAACAGTGAAATAGAGATGGAAATACTATCTATTTCTTTTCATGTGGTAGTAACTAGCGCCAATGCGGCCAAAATTGTCATGCACAAGCCTGTAAGATAGTGCTTAGCTGAAAAATCAAGCAGGCCTTAATAATTCGATTAGCCTATTTTGTGAAAGAGAGTGAAATTTTAATAAGCAACAGATTAAGCCGGAAAACAAATTATTGTTATAGAAACGGGAGAAAGTGGGCTTTTTAATTGTTCCACATTTTTTATTACAGAAATGTAAAGAAAAAAACAATAAAATTACTCTTTTTGAGTTTTTCTTCAATTTTAACGCAACTACATAAACCTTCTTATCGTTTTTTTACCCAAAAATTTACCTAGATTGGCACCAAAAATGTTGTCTATCACACGTCCAGAAAGTGCCTTAGTGAGTGCAGGATGAGGCTTTAGCCGAGTGATACTCACAAAAGCTTAATTTCTGGACTTGTGATATAAATAACTATAACACCAAAGAAGTATAACTTTTAAAACGTGTATGTACAGTGACGAGCATATAAAAGAGACACCTTTTTATAGGGCTGTGTAAAACAGGCTTGTAAGGACAGTCGTGACAATGTAACAGATTTGACAAACATGTAAAGGAGGCTACTTTTTGTGGCACTGTGTAAAACAGGCTTTTGAGGACGGCCGTGACAATAGAACAGAATTTTCACAGCTTCGACTTTGGGAAGAATTATATTCAATCAAAAGAAGGCGGCGGGGTTACTGATGCCATTTCGGAATAGAAAAATATTTTCTACACATTTAGTACGGTAACTATTCGTTTTAATGCTTCTTCTTACCCTCACGAGAGAAACAGCCTGACTTACACTAACCAAAAAACGTGATTTGGTCTCTTTTATATGCTCGTCACTGTGCATACATCAGTTCACACACACCCATATTTTTTTTCTTCTAAATTTCAGATGAACACTGCCCATAACATTCTATTATTACATTTAGGCACCATTGATTTATTATTAGGTGTTCTATTTTTAATATTCACATTACCTGGTTTAAATAAAACTGGATGGTGGTTGAATGATGGTCCATTTTGTATAATTCATGGTTTTTTATTTACTTTACTCCATCCATTAGTTTTATGGACAATATGTGGTTTGAATTGTGATCGGTATTATGCTATTGCTGCACCGTTACATTACAGTCATATCGTCAATTCGAAAAAAGTAAATTTATACGTCTAGAGTGGTAATCACTAACTTTTTAGTGACTAGTTACTTTACCTCAAAACTGAGCTATCTATCTCACTCTACAAGTTTATTAAGTGTAATAATTGGAAAGGGACAAGTATAGAGCTACCATCGCGCAAGTTACCGCGCAACTAACCTATTTCAGTCACTTGGTAGTCCTAGTCTTTCTTCCCTTACTTAAGCCTTAGCAAGAAGTTGCCTAAAATGGAGCTAAAGGTGGGTTTACACACATTTGGGTAAATTTTGGTAAATCCGTGCTCGATTTGAGTCAAAGTATTGCTAAGGCGATCTTAAGTAGGGGCCTGAGACACAGTCACTTGCAAGTAACTGAAAGTCGATTATTTTGTTAGATAAAGACTAGTCTCTAAAAATTTAATGAGTACCACCCTTAATGTAGACGTAGCTTTAAATTTTTTATTTTTTATAATAGGTACTAGCTGGATTGTTGACCGGTTGGTTTATCTCATTAGTCTTGTGTATACCGCCATTTTTTAAGATAGCACCGTACAATTATCAAGAGGGTTTCGAAGCATGCGTTGCAAATTTCTCAACAGGATCAGGAACTTTATGGTACTCAACATTGTATACAGCATTTACGCTACTACTTCCAACAACTATTGTTATCTGCTGTAATCTTAAAGTAAGGCTTAATTTAAGCGCACGAACTATGACTTTTTACGAAAAAGGCAAATGTTTGAGATGCGATTTCTAGCTTATTTTTTAAGTTGTAGAAACATGCTAAGCTTCATTGAAAGTAGCATTTCAAGTCGCATCACTGTTTTGAAAATTTTTGCTGTCAATCAGAATTACAGAGTAATATCTGGAAGCATGTTTTTTTTCTATATTTTCCCCCATAATTCAGCCTATATTAATTAGTTTAGAATGAAAACTATGAAAAACGAAAGAATTTTATCCACAAGATTTTTGCATAATTTCAAATATTTTGAGTTTTCTCGAAAAAATCTCCAACATGATTCATAAAGTTTGACACTGCTAGTAGAAAAAAAGCTTGTTAGTTCGCAAGATAACGAAGAGATGGCGTCGGTATAGGTACGAAAGGTTCAATAAAGGGTGGTTGCCGATTTTTTTTTAAAAGATAATAATCCAGTGTCGGACTGGAAACATTTTGGCCCCGCTATCGTGTTTCAAATAATTGCCTTTTTTGTAAATAATAGTACTTAGTGCTTTTAAGTTTAATTTTGAGTTTTGTTAATAATTTTAATTGATTGTAGATATTGATGATAGCCCGTTATCATCGACACCGTATAGCATCAGCCATCTATGAAGTAACATTATCAGCTCAAGTGACAATAACACATCAAAGGAATCCATTTTTCGTACCAACAGTAACAGTACCAAGTTCTGGGGGACCACCGAAATTCCGTAGTGGTACCAATGCCATCTATACAATATTCCAATTAGTCGGTTCATTAATCTGTTTATATTTCCCATATTATTGTTTGATATTATGGCAAACTACAATTGGTACTTTTAATAATTCAAATAGTACTTCAATTGGTACTAGACGTATTCATACAAGTTTCTTTCTAATCGTTATGGTGTTATTGTTGTTAACATCACCAATTAATGGCTTCCTTTATGGTGTTAAAAATAAACAATTACGTAAAATATTTAAGAATTATTGGCGCAAGAAACAAACAAAAAGTGAAGTGATACAGGAGATACAAGCACGAACACCGTCAACATGTGGTTCAAGACGACCCTCGTTAACACCGTTAGGTTTATTGTCACAACAACGCCGTCTATCTGAAACACTATTCGATATGAATAAACAACAACAACAACAACAACAAACAACAACAAATCGGAGGAATCGTGAGAATTGGCGTCCAATTTCTACAAATTCATTAAATCTATTAACCAATGTCGATGTGGATCCACCACAACAAAAGATCAAACAAAGTACCAGTTGTAATACGTTAAAAGTACCAAATTTAGATGAAATCTTATCAGTTGAAAATGAACATGATAAGAACAACACAACATCAACACGTTTAATAAATCCAATGAATCTCATCCAGAAATTCTTTAATCATCGTCATAATCAATCAACGCAGATGACAGCAACAACACAACATGAAATTTCAGGAAATATCATAGATCACGGCCGACGATCACCACGGATCACAATCACACGTACACTATCTGATGAAAGTGATACATCGCCAAGACGCCAACAACGACAGATAATTAATAAAAAATTCTCAACATCTAGTGTTGTATTATTCGAAAAAAATTGGCGTGAATTCAATGATCAAGATACAGATGATGATGATGATTTTATTAGAACAATACCAACAACAAAACCATTATTGGATAATTCGAGTAATTGTAGTAATGATACAATAATGGAGAATACAAAAATCTTTTTACGTTTAGAATGTGAACAATCCGATGATGATAATAATAGGGAAATTGTAGAAGAACAACCATTATTATTAAAAAATAATAATATTAATAATGATAATAATCGTACAACAATATTACAATCACAAGAGATATTAGATTAAAATTAGTATCTTAATCTCCATCTCCATCATTAAAATAACAACCCAAATTATAGATCGTGATCAATAATTGTAGAATATGTATAGATTTTATGTGATGTCTTAATGTGATAGTAGTATAATTTATTAAAAAAATACCCCCCTTACCCCCTGACGCACGAATTCACATATAATAAAAAATAGAGTATTTTATTATTATTACTATTATTATTGTTATTGTTATTAAAACAATTCACCTGTACAATTCTAACATTCCAGAAAATTTCCATGTATACAGAGTGAAATTGAATTGCCTTTAATTTACATTCACGTATAGGGCCCGAAAAACTGAGCCGTCTTATGTCCACGGTGTACAAAGTATTCCAATTAACACAGTTGGCTGTGTCTTTCTAGTGTCGTAACTTGATTCATACTTCATTACATTACAACTATGAATCAAGTTACGACTTCATAAAGCACGGCCAACTGTGACGTGAAATAGCGTTGTACACTCCAAATAATGTACAGGGTGTATAAAGCTATTCTATCTATGTAGAAGTTGGACATGCTGTTGTTTTATGAAGTCGTAACTTGGTTCATAGTTTACTACATTTGTCGTTTTTCAATGGAAAAATTAGTGACCCTACATAACGAAAACATGGCCAACTACAGGGTAAAATAGCGTTACTACAAAGGTATTTCACCACTAAGTTGGCCATGGCTTTGATACGTAGTATCGTAGCTTTGTTCGGTCGTTTACCGGTAATACAGATTACTGTCGGAAATTATTTGACATTTGTCGACGCATATTTCAATCAAATATTAAGTCAGAATACAATAAAAAAATTAACTGCGTTGTTTGTTTAAGTTGCTATAACTTTTTATCATTTGTTATTGTTAAATTATATTTGCAACTCATATTTGCGACAGTAATCTGCATTACCGACAACCGGCCGAAGCAAACTACGATCCTACATGAGATACGCATGGCCAAAGGGGTTGAAAAATTCGCTAACATTCTTAGAGACACAAGTCTTACATTAGTAAGACTTGTGTAGTTTAATGCCATGGAAATCCGAGATGTGTTATATTAACGTCTGTTCTCTCGTCAGTCCTCAACTGTCAATTTTTGACAATTTGTCTATTATTGACATGTTTTATGGCAATTCAATTTCAGCCTGTATGCCTAAAAATAAAACGGGCCATAGACGTTGATTTTTAAATTTTTAATACCAATAGAGCGATCAATAGAAAACAACTTAATTTAATCGCACAATATGTGTTGCTTAATCGATGTATTATGCCATTTTTACTTTTAATTTTTTTTTTCAAATTAATGAAATTAACAAAAAGGAAAAAAAACAGGGTTAACGATACAATCTTGTTAATTAAATTAATATTTTGAACAAGAAAAAGAAAGGAAATAGAGTAACAAATGCATATCTGTAAATAATAAGTAGTTATTTAATTAATTAATTAATTAATTAAAAAATACCAATCAGTATTAATAGAAATTAGACACAAATTCTAGTCGAAAATCTAGTCTTCTATGTTCTCTTCAATTGTTAATTTTATAGTGTATACGTATTATTAAACGTTAACGTTAAATTAATACAAATCAGATTAAAAATTTATTATTCCGTTATTGTATTATTATAAATTTTTGTTAATAAATGTTATAATAATAAATAAATATTATTATATTTTATCGAATATACCTTAAAATAATTAACTTACCGATAAATTTTATAGACATTATTAATAATTAAAGAAGGAAAAAAATAGAAATTCTACAAAATTCACGTAAATTTTATGTTAAAAAATGAGGATTGTCGACATGTAAAACAATAAAAATATATCTGTTATTGTTATTACTATTATTATCATTACCGACGTCAGTGAAAGATAGTAATTGTTTGAAAAAAAAAACTTGACAAATGTTAAAGATAAAAATTTATAAATAAAAAAAACAATTCTGATAAGCGAAATTTGTATTGGACCACGCTTTGTTAAGTATGAATAACTTTAGTTTAAATTATACTATAAAAACCTAATTGCAACATAAGTCAACGTGTATGTCGCTCTTTAGTCCAAAACTTGATTTATTATCCCATTCTAATTCATTACATTGCTATCCTTTTTCTTTTTCGTACTAAATTAATATCAAGATTAATTAAAATCAAAATCAAAAAGTTATCTACAACATAAAAATGATCGTGTAGACACTGCTTTAGAACATTTCTTATTATAATGGAACCATACGCGGTACATATTCGATTTTATAGCAACCATCTCGCTTTAATTCATTAGAATTTCTATAAGGCGTCTTTATTCTTTATTGTCAGAATTAAAAACATGGTATTTATTTATTTTTAAAGAGGGTCCTACACTGTACGTTTTGTTATGGAAAATGTTAGAAAGTAAAATATCTGTTTAAACACGCATTTATGTCCCAGTGAACACATGACCTAAAATTGATGTCACACGTACATAGGTCATATGTATGTCATTACAACTTTAAGTCAATTTGACGTAAAACTGACTTTTTAGGATCTCAATATGATGTCATGTTGTTTGATATCATTGTGACATCATATGGACACAACATTTTACTGTCATATGATGTAATTAAATAGGTAACTTACATGTTACATACTATTACATAATTTGTAATACCCCTTTTGCAGCGTAATAAGGTTGTCATATTGGGATCCCATATTGGAATGTAGTAATTCGTATGGTCGCATTAGAACATTAGTTACAATTGTTTGACCATCCGAATTAGTACATCCAAATAATATCAGAATTACGTCATCACAAAGTCATTTTTGCATGTTATAATGATATCATTATGATCTAAACGGACGTCCAATGCATATCATTGTTATGTCATACCTGTTACGTCAGCACTTTACGTTCCTAAGTGTGAAAAAATGACTAATATATGACTCTTATATGACTCAATTTTTACGTAATGCATTACATTGATTGATGTCATAATTATATCAATGTGTTCACTGGAGTGCATGTACCGCTTTAGAGAAACACTATGGACTTTCCAAACTCATTACGATTTCTTAATTATTACTTCCTATAACCCATTAAATGATAAGAGAACTATTAGAAATATGTACTTATATAGAATAAATAAAATAAAATGAATTCACCATTTAACAGTACACTCAACCTGTAATATGTAAGTACGAATTTAATTTTAAAATATTAATTTAATCATAATCTACATTGATAAGAATCTCCAAAATTAAGATTAAAAACAATAAAGAGATAGATACAAATTATAAAATTATCTGTTTCAAATTTAAACGTGTATGGTGCTCTTTATTCAATTCCTATTTATTTGATAATAAAAAACCTAGTTGGCGCCTAAATAATCAAAAAAATGCCCGTTATAAGAATTTTGGTGTGAGTTAGGCAACCAGTAATTATTTAATGTAATACAGTCTGTATAATTTACACGTTAATTATAAATCTTTACAATTAATAATAACAAGAAAAACATCAAGGTCAACGTCTACTAGATTAAACAATTTGATAAAATAAACTCGTTCTAGTGTTTCAATTTTATTATATCACAAACAAATCATTCTTTAATCGAGTAGCCTATGATTATTGTTAACAAAATAAAATGCGCAATTCTTTTATTTATTACGTAATATTTTGGATTAATTACAATTTTTATGGAATTTGTAATAAAATCATCGATTTCCCCATGATTAGTCATCAATTTAAGTAATTAGAAACGGAAAAGAAATAAAAGCAAACTCACCATCAAGTTGGCTGATCATCATTTTTCATATGTTTTGTCGAAAACAAACGTTGATTAAGAAATCCAAGTATGCTATGATGAGATGACTCAATGAAGCTCTAAAAGAAAATAGAAACAATAGCAGTTTTCATTTTTTTTTTTTATCAAATATGTCTCGTGATTTTTTCATTAATTTCTTGATAATAAAGAAAAAAAGCTATTTTGTAGAATAATTATTGATGACCTCACCTTGCGCGCTTTACTGTGTTTAGGTGGTACCGCAATGTATACACATACGTGTTAAAATTGAACAGGTACCACAGGTGTTCAATAGATATGCACAACAATCAAGTGGTCGTTTAGTGTTTCTTTTGTCGACAATAGAGAAAAATGGCGTTAATCCATTAATTACAGGTAAATAGTAATAGTACCTTTCTAAATTGAAATACCGGGAAAAAATGGTGAAAGTATACCACTATATACCACTATAGATAGGAATCTAGTCAACTGTGATGGATGATGAATTTGGCCTGGTTTTGTTGTTATCCGAAAAAAAAAAAAAATATTTTGGATTATTGTTGGGGGTGGATTTTTTTGGTATATCAGATGGATTTATGAAGTAATAAGAAAAATTTCAATCAACAGCGTGAAATTAACAACTTATAAGACTATTATTATTAAAAAATAAATATAAAAAAAAGTATACAACTGAGAGGATTTTCATTAAATCAATCTATTTCTATTCGTTCGCTTGTCCTGTATTTTAAAGTGGACTCAATTTTTTTTTAATTGTTTGATTACAGACCTTTTTATATCTAATACAGTTTGCACCATGGCTATAACATCGCTCAATATTGTCGACGGTACTGTTGGACGAAGTCGAATGTAAGTACACGAATTCTTTGTACCTTTAGATTAAAACAAAAATAAAAAATTAACGGAATTTCGATAAACACAGTAGTGGGTGATAAAAAAGAACAAGTTATTAGACATCTTTCCAGTTTGGGAATCTTGCCGGATTGGTTTTCTTATCTCATCATCGATTAAAATTCGGTACTAGAAACAACAACCGGTACTAATTATTAAATATTCTTGATCACCATCAAATTCAGATTACGTATAAACGTATCAAATAATTGCTTAAAATCAATGTGATGCCACTGTATCCGTTTATAGTCAACGCCATCTAACGTCGAAACTTCAAAAATTGTTCAATGTAGCGACATCTATCGAGATTCGAACTAATTATAGGTAGCAATTACGTCATATTATTGTGAAACAATCGACTAATTGTTTGAATATGGAAGACAATTGGATTATTATAAAAACTAAATTTCCGGATTTTAATTATCTTTATTTAATTAATATTTACATAAATTTTTAATCAGCTTAGATCGCTGATTGTTATCAAGTATTTATCGTTTTGTAAACACTTAATAATCGACTAATTAATATTCTAGAAGCTTCATATTATCTAATAAACATCAATTTTATTACGAAAAATAAACAGGAAATGTGAAATTTTCAAATTTCAATCGTTTCGTTATTCATTTGTTACACACAGGACCGTATATAGGTAGGAAACTATTTGAAGTGGGACACCTTTTTTGGAAGGTAGGGTAAATTTTACAATATAGTTTGGTCCACGATAACTGAAAGGCCTCAGGCGAGGACCAAGTACCTTGTATAATATTTATTTGTAAATACGGACCTGTCTTTCACCCTCTTTGATACATTTATTGGGGTGTAGCTGTAAAAGTCAACCACCAAAACCGCAAACTTTTTTCCGGTCATTTTCAGTTATCGTGGTGCGTAATGTAGCAATGGTTAAAAGGAAAAAACGTTGTTATAGCAGGGGAGCGTAGGGGGGCAAAAGAGAGCTCCAGGTAGAGCTGAGGCTTCCCATAGTTAAGGCCCTGGTTAAACGTGTCTTTATATTTGTTTTATGCAAAATTTCAAGGCCAAGACTGAAATATTTTTAAATTTGCCGACAAATTACAAAGTTTTGATTAGCGGTTCTTATCAAAAAATCTTCATTAATTAATGTAATTAAAAAAAAATCTAAAAATTTGTTTTTAGATTTTCTTCAATAGGTATATCAATTTGGCTGTAATATGATACAATTGTATGAATTAACGCTTATGATTTGATTTTTTTGAGAGAGCATATATTGCCCTCTCTTAAGCCATAGATGTACTTAGAATGTAATTCTTGTGTAAAACTGTATTCTTTGTACTTCGATAGTATCGTCACCTGGTGGTCGGAATACTCTCAAGGCTTTTCGGAGTACTTTTCGATTACCTACACAAAAGCATGGGTTCGACAAGTCTATGTATTATTTCTGGGTGGGGGCTGAAAAATCTACCCTAATATTAAAATAAAGTGACAAAATAGATAATCTTGTAAGCGTCTTGGGAAAGGGGCTGGTTCCGCCTTTGGTAAACTCTCTTTATTTAATATCAAAAAAAAAGTTTGAAGACGTCGTAATGTCGCACTTGAGGTTGAACTTTACTGTTAACAAAAAAAAAACTGTAAGTTCAAAAATTTTCAAAAAATTAATATATCAATTTTTTTTTTTTTAAATCCGGTAGGTAGTTCTTGATGGAGCATTTTAGCGAACGAAGAAGAATTTGGCCTTGAACAATCCCGTCTTTTGATTATTTTTTTTTTTCATAAGTTTTAATTGATTCGTGATTCAGTTCGTTGTTTTTTTTAATTGAATTTGACGAAAATAACGAATTATAATAGCCCTCCCACAGCACGTAATCCTACTACAAGATTTTGCTCTCATACGATAAAAAAAATTGTAGAGACCTTCGTATAACATTGTATACATATATGTACATCTACAACACGGAATAGCATGACTTAAAAATTCAAATACTTATACTGGATCTGATAATGAGTCGCATATAACACGGTCTGACATAATACGGTTTGACATAACACGACATCTTTTAAAAACCTATGTAACAATCGTGTTATACCGTTATATGGACTTCTTTTGTGTTGATATAAATAATTCATCACATTATTTACTATTATTCCGTTCTCAAATAACAATTTTTGAATTTCTCAGTCAATATTGACTGATTCTGAGTGTAGACAAGTCAGACACGTGGTATAATAAGCAGGGCCAGCGCATTCATATGTGCATTTTGTACACCACACAAAGGTTCGAATCTAAAAGGGCAAAAAAAGTGACTGAAACATAAAAAAATATGAGTTAATAATAAAATTATAAACTAGTAAGGGGTGCAAGATAATTCTCAGCACAAGGGCGCAAAACAAATCAGAGCCGGTCCTGTGTATACAAGCTGATTCAAGTAAGAGTTCATACATAAATATTCTAGAATCAGTGGCGGAACTATAGATGGGCCACATTGGGCATGTGCCCATAAAACTAAAGACTTTGATATTGAGAATCAGTTAAAAAAGAACGTTTTTTTTAAACTCTCCAAGTCTTTTATTTAAATACAGTAGAATCCCTTTATAACGAGGTCAGCTATAACGAGATTTCGGCTATAACGAGATATTTTTGTGGTCAGTGCAAATATGCATGAACACAGGTCGAGGGTTTGCTTATAAGTTATAACGAGCAATTTTTCTGGTCCGTTGACATCTCGTTATAGCGGGATTGTACTGTACAAAATTAAAGCACCCCTAGGTGAAACCTCTGATTTTAATGTTTCCTTTCTCAGTATACAGGGTGTAATCAAATTATCTTTCATGTGGAAAACCTCACCATCCCTATGTGGAATAAAGTACAATAAGGGTAAACAAAATGACTCAAATTGGGCAACTTTTAAATCCATTGTTTGATGGTCACTGGATAAGTACTAACCTACCACTATTGTTATTAGTTATTATCGATAGCTGATAAGAATGCAGGTACCAGTAGAGCACAACTCGAATTTCCTTGGTATTAAAATACAGAATACAAGCTACTCACCTGGCAGTAGGCCATGCCTATGGTTACGTACCGTCGTAGCTTTATTCATATTTTACTAAACTTGGCATTTGTTAATGTATTCTTCAAGTAGCCGAAGTAAGCTACGATGCTATCTAACGAGAGACATAGCCAACTACGTGGCAAAATACCATTATACACCCTGTATTTGAGTGTAAATATAGTACATTTTATTACAAATCAACGATACCGTTGCTTGAATCCAGTGGTTCTGAAAATGTTGACGTAATTTTCAACACTTTTTTTTTATCTCGAAAACATGGCCGTACAGATTCTTTAATATTATACAAATCGACTCGGTTTTCGGTCCCTATCCGCAATCTGAAGTATGAAAGCTAATTTGATTCCATCCTGTATACAGTACAGCGGCGTAACG
This sequence comes from Mylabris sibirica, assembly GCA_039776855.1. Classification (NCBI taxonomy): domain Eukaryota; kingdom Metazoa; phylum Arthropoda; class Insecta; order Coleoptera; family Meloidae; genus Mylabris; species Mylabris sibirica. Next base: position 8,513,037 of record CM077842.1, on the reverse strand, counting down.
GAAAATCTCATGGCCCTTGACAACAAAATATAAGGATATTATTGAGCTAAATTATTTCAAGAAAAGAGATTTAAGCTTTGTTGAGCCCCCATTAATACTGAGTTTTCTTTAATGCGAGGCTGCTCTGCACTGTTGCAGCAGATTATTTTAAAAGATCGAGGTTGGAGTCAACTTTTTTTGGAAACACTGTGTATATGGATATTTCTTTGCCATTTTCAAAGGCTACTAAGCCTACTAAAGGACGATTTCACCACCTTTTGGTTAAGATCATCCACTACCTACGATTATTACGTTTCTCAAACGTTAGATGGCGCAACGCTGTAGCGCAACGTTGTCATCTTCGATAAATAAATTTATCCATATCTACAGATTACTTTATTTTCTTCGAAATCAAAATGGCGGAATTTTCAAAATCAAAAGTTTCAAGGGTGTTTTTTAGAGAAAATTCTTGAACCGACAATGAATAGAAAACAATCGTTGCTATGACTCAACGCCGGGCCTAGAGGTATTTTCATCTGAGGTAGAACGAGAAATTGGCGCCCCTATACAGTTTTTTTTTATTGATAAGCATATCTGAATATACTAAAAATAAAATTTTGCCACAAAAAATTAACATGAATTAAAATATGTACTACAATTTAATTTATCTACGACTTATGTATAAAGTGACTATTACACTTGTGGTTTTTGCAATATAATTCCCTACATTATCTCCTACTATGACTTAAAGTGTCCGTTTTTTGTCTACCACCAGTACCTGTACACTTTGAAAGGTAAAGTATAGTATACAACTCGCTATAATGTGCGCTATTATTTATTATTACCTCAAATGATTAAAATACTCAGTAATGATAGCACTCATTATCGACTCGTTGTATAATATACTATTAAAGTATGACATAACGAACGAAATTATTTTAATTTTTCACCATTTGAGTTATTTTAATTATGAATTTTTCTCATTGTCAATTTCTGATTTCGTCGATTTGGCGCCCTTTTCTACTGTAAGGCGAGTGCCTGATTTACTTCACCCTTGGCCCGGCACTGCTATGACTTAATTGATTGTTAAAATTTAACAGACGTTGGTAAAATCGACATTTCTTCATTTTTGTGTTATCTAAAAATAATTTAACCAAATTTACAAACTGTATTTTGACAAAGTGTCACGAAAATTTGGAACGATTGATGAGGGTAACGATACAAAAGCTTTCCGGTTTTAAATTTATTCATTTTTGTATTGTTGTCAACGATATTTATCTTGTTGTTTTGCTTTTAATTTTAAACTAGAGCCGTTTTATGTTCTAGTTCTAGTTTTAATCTTTAACACTCCTATTTTTATTATTATGTCTAGTTTAAAAGAAAATAAACATCCGCAACTTTTCTAAATATTTTCAATATAATGTTTTTAAATAAAATCAAGTATGAACAAATATTTTTCCAACAATTAATTTCAGTATGTGTAGAAATACATAATGTTACAGTTACTTTGAAATTAATAGAGGGATAAAATCCGATTAAGCAAAATCAGTGATAAAAATTCAAAATTAACCAAATTTAATGTCGGATACCTCTCGACAATACTCCATTGTTGGATCGCCAACGAAAAAATGGTGGGTTTTAATCTTTTCATTATTCAACAATTCAAATTTACCGCCATTCCCCTTCTGTCAATCTTAGCGAAAAACGGCGCGCAAAATCGAATAAATCGATTATTAACAAAGATTTCAACCCCGAAAACATGTGGTAACAATGTGAATAATTTAACCAAAAATCATTGTATAATATCAGAAATTAGGGGTAGAACTACCCCTAAGTATGGTAGTGAATTTAAAATTCTTTTTAAAACCAACAAAACTGAGCCGAAAATCGATTTTAATACAACGCCGTAAACGCCGCAAACATGCAACATTATTATCATCATCAATTGATGATAATCATCAATTATTATTACAAAATAATTCAAATGAAGGGGGTGGCGTGTAAGATTTTTTTTAACAATTTTATTAATAAATTAAATCGATTTTTTTATATTGAAAATTACAGGCCGAAAATCCGGAAATCGTACCTAGTCTTGTTTGTTGTTGTTTTAATTATTCTTATCATCTTTGGATTACTTTATCATTATGGATTATTTGATAATGGTGACAATAAAGGGGATGATGTTTTAATACCACCAAATCCAACAAAAACATTACCGTTATCACCCTCGATTTTACGGACTTTCAAAAAAGCGGCCGTTTGTGTTGATGCAGCCCCATGTGCAGAAATCGGCAAGTAAGTACATTTTTTTATTTACATAATTATTATTGATTTATTTATTTGTTAATTCAACAATTACTACATCAATATTAAGTTAATAACCTTTCAATGATACTTTAACAATAATCCACAAAACAACTTAATTAGCATTTATAAATTTATTCTATTAATAACAATAAAAATATTCCTTCAATTATAGATAATTCTAATTATTTCTTTTTTATTTAATTATTTATTTTAAAAATCTAATTATACGATACAACATAGTGAGCATTGACAAATTTATTAGAAAACATCAAGGTTGGTATTGTTTACGAACAAAACAAAAACAATTCTAAGCCTACTATTTTTTCTCACTATCATCGATTTACAATTAAACCGTATGACTAAAATCATGTTTATTATCGGTAGACACCCCCTAACCTCCCAAAAAATTTACCAATTTTCCAGGTTCCGACTGAAAATCTAATTTTATTGATTCGATAGGGACCCGATTAACGAAATTTGTGGTAGGCCCAAAATTTATGATTACACCACTGAACAGCCTTTTATTATTTACTTTCCGATTATGTTTATTTTCCTGACTCAGACCTTTGATTAAATAGAAAACTCGTTAATTCAAGGTTCAACATTCGATTCGATTTGTATTATTAGAGAAATCGTTAGAGAAAATGTTAGAATTATTTAGAAACTTTCTGGAAGATTAATCGAATACGGTCCTGTTTCTTTTTTGTAAAAATTTAATTCTAGAATTATTATTTGGAACTTTCTGGAAGATTAATCGAATACGGTTCTGTTCGTTTTCGTAAACATAATTCTTATCGAAATTGTTTATTATTTTTGGAAAGAAGTTTCGATAATTTTCGATTGATAAAATACAAAATGCGCATGCGTTAAAATTGGTGCCTATAAATAGCCGGCCGTTGTTGTTTATTATTCAGTTGTTATTTTATAAACAAAGCGAAAATTTTTGAGTGATATTTTCTGTGCGAACACAAGCAATAAATATTAAAAAAAAATGTCTGAAAGCCATTTTGATGAGTACGAACATTACAATTTCCAATATGATAAACATATATTTAGTGGACATAGTGGTAAACAACGTACGAAACGTGAAGCCGACGAACATACCAACCATTTTGATCCGAATGGACATTCTAGAAAAATCGTCACGAAAATGATGAATACTGAACAGAATCGTAAAATGAAACGTTAATTGTTGGTCCGATTATGAAGATTTTCCTTTATAAGCTGTGATTTTTTGAAGTAGTGAAAAATCTATTAGACGATTATTTGCAACAGTACTTAGGACTTGTGATTTTGTTTTCGTTATACACAATAATATTATTCATTTGTTTGTTTATAAACAAAATTTCCAGCATTGTACTCTAGATTTGATCGAATTACAACAATTGTATATAGAGCTACAATTAATTTGTAAAAATTCAGGCTTTATTTAATTGTATTATTATTTAAATCGAAATAATACAACGAATTGTAGAATTCGTAATTAATAAATTATAAAAAAAGTACCTCGTTTTATTCTTTATTACGCACCTCTAATAATGGAATATTCCAGAATCCAAGGCCAACTATGTTTGTATCGTACAATCAAAACAAATATTTTATCATTATGAAAAAATTTCACCAATTCGCTCTAATTATTTATAACTATTTTCGAATTTATTTCACAATTTTCACCTGTCCTAAATCTAGCTACATTTATCTGTATTTTAAAAATGTCCAGGACCGGCTCTAGCCCGTTTTGTTGTTTTTCAGGCGAATTCTCGAACGAAACGGCACTGCTGTAGATGCCACAATTGCTGCAATGTTCTGTAATGGTATTGTAACAATGCAAAGTATGGGCCTTGGTGGTGGTTTCTTGATGACTATCTATATAAAAAATGATTCAAAAGCGTACGTTTTAAATGCCCGTGATACGGCACCAATGAATATCAATGAAGATTTCTATAAAGTTGATGCAAAGAAATTACAAAAAGGCTCCCTTGCTGTTGGTGTACCAGGTGAATTAAGAGGCTATTGGGCGGCACATCAACGTTTCGGTCATCTACCATGGAAAGAATTGATAATACCATCGATTGAATTGTGTGAAAATGGTTTTAATATGAGTCAACATCAGTATGATGCTTTGTTTAAAGCGAAAATTGCATCATATGAAGTGAATTTAAAAGAATGGTTTCTCCATAAAAACGGTAAATTTAAAATGGTCGGTTCACGAATTATACCAAAGAAATTATGTAGAACCCTACAGATAATCGCCGATAATGGTGGTGATGATTTATATAATGGTACTCTAGCGAAAGTACTCGTGGAAGATCTGAAGGAAATCGGTAGTGTTATTACAGCCGACGATCTAAAAAATTACAGGTACGTATTTTAGAAAGGAGTTCGTTCACGGTACCTTGCCAGGGGCCCCAGAAGGTACGGTTAGTTGTGTAACTCTGAGTACTAATGAAGGTCTGAGTCTAATTGAAGGCAACTATTATTTTGATCCCCAACAAATGGTTCAAAGTTAAAAAGGGTCCTAATTTTTTCTAGAATGCAACGGGATCCTCGAATCCTCTGAGTAATTTTGAAAATCGTCCAAAACAAGCATTTTTGCCCAACTTCTAAATGAGCTACGAAGTTCTAATTTTGCTCAAATGTTCTCTGATGACCACCCTACAAACCTTCAAAGTATTATCAAAATCGCTCTATTATTTTGTCAAAAACGGCCAAATTACTCTACTCCCAAGCCGGATACCTGTAGACCTTTATTGGTACCCACAGTACCTTTTGAGGTACCTTGCAATGGACTCATGAATCAAATCCTTTGTACCCGCAATAATTGATTTTAAATCTTTTTTTATTTAAGTGTTGAGTGGCAGGAACCAATAGCGACAGAATTACAAGATGGAACAAAATTATTTTCAGTACCACCACCAGGTTCCGGTGTTCTTTTAAGTTTCATCATGAACATTTTAGATGGTTACAATTTTACACGCGATAATATCTCAGATATTAATAGTACTGTACAAATGTATCATAAAATCATTGAAGCTTACAAATATGCGTACGCTAGACGTACCGAATTGGGTGATTTAAATTTCGTCAACATATCAACAGTAAGTTATTAGAGGGCTGTCAAACGGTACAAATAAATTTTAATTTAATAACAACGCCAAAATAAATTGTGGTACTTTTCAAAAGTACCATATAAAATAATAACAAATAGTACGCATGTGTGGCCAAAATAACAAAAATGTAAATATCAAAATTAACATGTGAACGTCAAGCCGGACGTGAACAAACAATCAGAGAAAACTGCTCGTTTGCCGTCGTTCGTGTTCGTATAGTGTGGACGTGAATTCTCTTTTAGATATAGCGAAATATAAGTGAATCTACGACGGTCATATTATCATTTCTTTCTATTCGCGCTTGCTTGTTCGTGTTCGTTAGTATTGGTATGGATTCGTTGTTTGTTAATTCGCATTCGTTCGTGGACGCGATTATAGACGCACATGCACAAATAAATTAACAATTTAACAAGGTCCAAATAGATTGTACTAATTTTCAAAAGTACCCTGTCACACGAGTTATTTGAATTATAAATAAGACACGAACGAAATAAAAATACAAAGTACGCATGTGTGACCAGAATAACATTGTTCGTGTAAGTATACTTTTATAAACCGTGTCCGTATCTAATGAACGAACAGGAACGAATGCGAATGAACGAACATGTAAACGTCAGAATATTGGGTGTGGACGGTAAGCCGAACACGAACAAACATCACGTCGGTATACTTCAGAGAAAACTGCTCGTTTGCCTTCGATCGTGTTTGTATAGTGTGGACGCGAATTTGCGTTTACATTTAGCGAAATATAAACAAATATCCGGTCATACCATTTGTTCTATTCGCGCATGCTTGTTCGTGTTCGTGAATTTTGGTATGGATTCGTTGTCCATTCGTATTCGTTCGTTAGATATCGACACGTCTGTAGGCGCACTTGCACAGTGTAGCATAATTTAAGTACATAGAGTTTTGAACAGGGGCGACTCGTGTATAAGCACTGTGGAATTGCAGCACCCCCGTTTTAACTCACAGAAATGATTACTTTTACTTTCATTCTCTTCTGTTTTTGTCCCCCTCTCTTATCTTTCTTTCATTCTCAACTGTCTTTCTTTTCAGCCTCGTTATTTTTCTAGTATCTCTCCTGTTTCTTACTTTCTTTCTCCTCTCTCTCTCTCTTTATTTTATATCCCGCTTGTCATTTTTTGTTTCTCTTCTGTCTATCTGTCAATATCTCTCTATCTTTCTGTCATATTTCTCTTTCTTTTTCGATTACCTTTTACACATGTGTTTGCAGCACCCTCACTACTTTAAAAGTCACAAATCGTCACCGGTTTTGAACGTGCAATTTACTAAATGCCTTTTTCTATTTTGTGTCTATACTAGCGTTGTAAATATAACAAAATGAGTGTTTAAAAACCCGTTAACGCAGTCCTTTGGAATACTTTAATAGCTAGTAAAAAAAACTCGTTTCAGAAGCCAATTCATGCACACGACCATTAAGAAACTCGCACTGGGGAGCTCATTTTTTAAACTTGGTCTCGTCCAAGAATTATCGACTTCTGAAACTCGTTTTTCAATACACTATTATGCCACACAAAACTCGCACTGGGGAGCTCATTTTTTAAACTTGGGCTCGTCCAAGAATTATCGACTTCTGAAACTCGTTTTTTAATGTACTATTATGCCACACGAATTTAAATTATTTGCCCCATCTGACAGCCCTATTCCTCTTGAATATTCAAAGAATTTAAATCAATTTTTAATTTTGTTATTCGTCAAGTTATTAGCGGATTTAACCTCGAAAGATTACGCAACGAAAGTCCGTAAACAAATCAAATCGAATTCGACCAGTTCGAATCCAAAAGATTACGGTGCTATCTTTTATTCAAATAGTGATCATGGTACTGCCCATATTTCAGTATTAGCCGAGAATGGAGATGCTGTTTCAGTTACTAGTTCAGTTAATATCTTGTAATATTTCTAATTATTTTTTTTTATATAATTATAACGTAATTAATTAATTAATTAATTTGTAGTTTCGGTGCTGGTATAACATCAAAACGTACCGGTATCCTTTTAAATAGTGTTATAGATGATTTCTCATTACCAAACGTTACAAATTATTTCAATTTACCTGGTTCACCAAATAATAGAATACAACCAAATAAACGACCATTATCATCAATGAGTCCAACAATACTAATTGATCATAATAATGATGTTAAGATGGTAATTGGTGCTAGTGGTGGTACAAAAATTACAACAGCTATTTCATGGGTTATGATACGTACATTATGGTTTAATGATAATATAAAAGAAGCCATAGATTCACCACGTTTACATCATCAAGTATATCCAATGACCATACAATATGAATATGGTACACTAGATCAGATTGTTAAAGGTTTAGAAAGAATTGGACATAAAACGCAACGTTATAAAGCTGGTTCAATAATTTGTGCATTGTATCGTTATAATGGTACGATTTATGCTAATGCTGATTACCGAAAAGGTGGTGATGTTTATGGTATTAATTAGGATGTGATTTTAATTTAATTGAAATTGTTGCCATATTTGATTAAATGAGATAAAAGTACATAGTGAATTGTGTCAATTTTACAATTTTATTATTTATAAACAAACTTCAATCAATTTTTTCTTCCACTCACCTGACCTGACCTCTTTTTTGAGTAATTTTGTAAGGTTAGATAAAAATTTGCTTGTTAAATAGTTGTTATCGCTTATCATTTAAATTAATAATTTGTTGCATTTCTGCGTTGTTATTTATTGCCAATTATTTTTAAAATTAACGATTACAAGTACATAAAAACATCACTAATTAGTAATTACGTTTTTGTTTTTCCGAGTAACCTCCATTTTATTGTGCGAATCAAAATGAAACGACATAGTTGAGATAAAGCACGTTCGCCCCTAGCCACATCTGATCTGTAGAGTTTAAACTGTATTCAAACGACCAGTGCTGGATACAACTTTTTATGTGAAACAAATCTTCAGTATTTAGATTAATTTTTAAAATACATTTTCTACTAATGACTCAATAAGTGAGCTACGATACTCAATGATGAATGACTATTTATATTAATTTAGATTCAATCATTATTTTTTCATTGATTAACAGTTCTATTTCTCCATCTACTTTCAATTCGAATTCTTGTGAATTTGTATACCTCGAGCAATAATTAGAGGACATAGTTGAGATAAAGCACGTTCGCCCCTAGCCACGTCTGATCTGTAGAGTTTAAACTGTATTCAAACGACCAGTGCTGGGTACAACTTTTTATGTGAAACAAATCTTCAGTATTTAGATTAATTTTTAAATTACATTTTCTACTAATGACTCAATAAGTGAGCAACGATGAATGACTTTTTATATATTAATTTTAGATTCAACTTCTAATTGGAATTCTTGTGAATTTGTATATTTCGAGCAATAATTAAAGGACATATAGTTGAGATAAGGCACGTTCGTCTTTAACCAGTATTTTGATTAACATTTTCAGTTAGATGAACTTTTACATTTTTGATATGTCTGTCAAATTTTAATCTTACAATAGAATAGTTGGTAGGGTTTATCAATTTAGATTCAATCAAGAGTATGTGATTGTCTCCACGCCACTGAATAGTTTACATGTCCTCCATTGTTGTTTTATTATTAGATAACAGTTCTTTTTCTCCACCTACTTTTAGCTGGAATTTATGTGAATTGGTATGTGCCTTATCTCAATTATGTCCTTTAATTATTGCACGAGGTATAAAGTGCCTTATCTTATCGATGTCCCCTAATTATTGCTCGAGGTCTAATGCCCTCTTTAACGATGACGGCTAAGCTGTATACTTTGTACGTTGTACGTTAACTTGAAAGATTAACTAAAAGATTGAGTAATAAACAACTTGACAGGGGTACTGAAATATTGCAAATACAGTCATCGCCAAAACTAAGAGACCACTTTTTGTGTGACTATGTAAAACAGGCTTATGAGGCCGATCATCAGAATGTAACAGAATCTTAACAGGTCAGAATTTGGAAAGTAAGATATTCAATCAGAAGAATGGGGTGGAGTTACAGATGCCATTTTGGGTATTTACATGAATAAAAAAATATTTTCTACAAAATTGGTATAGATGAAACTTGCTCTAACACTCCCTCCGACCAACCCACCTTCTTACCCTGACGGGTATCAAAAATGATAGGTAAGCACTGCGGAACTGCAGCACCTCCTGTTATCCTTCTATCTTTCTTTTTTGCCAGTCATTCTATTTGCTTCTCTCTCTCTTTTTAGTTCTTCTTTCCTCACTCGTTTGTAATTCTTTCTGACATTCTGTCTGCACTATCTTAATTTTTCTTTTGTCACCATTTCCCTGTATTTGCCTTTTCTTATACTTCTCTCTCTCTCTCTCTCTATCTCCTGTATGGGCCTTTTCTTCTCTCTCTTTCTCTCCTGTATCTGCCTTTTCTTCTGGTCATTCTTTTCAAGTCACGAGCCGCCTCTGATATTCTAATGGAATTATTTTTTAATTATAGTAAATATGTACTCAATATAGTGCTATAATTGGTAAGCCTCGAAATTAGCTAAAAAATTTAGTGCACCCATTCTGTGTGTATACGATATAGGTACCTATACAGGGTGATTCAAGAGGATAGGCCATTTAAAGTATAAGAATGAAAGTTGATGAGATTTGTTGTCCCCTGAACTATTTCTATAACTTATTTTTGTTCTTCTAGCTACCCTCTTTAGATGGGGTAGTGCACCCTACTTGCTTATTTTAAATAGAATGGTATATTTTTTATTGTATTTTTGTATTCTTTGATGAAATCTAAGGGGGACTTTGATAATATTGGTCCATGGTGAAGGTTTTTCTGATATTTCAGCTATAGCATTTGAAAAATTGAAACTTGAAATTTAGGTAGTAAAAATGATGCACTTTTTATCGATTTAAACAGAATTCAATTATCTTTCAGCGTTTAGCTGAAATGAATTTTTCTTTCAGGCAATTTTCAAACAATAATATCTTGCTTATTTTAAATAGAACACCATATTTTTCTTTATATGGCTGGATAGCAGAAAAAAATCTGTATCAAACTGTATTAACATTCTCCATTGATAATTTTTCAGTTATTCAAAATTTTCAATTTCATCCAATCACCTCCCTTGAAAAAAAAATGCTCAATTCAACTATAATGAAATGCATAGAAGGCTTAGCAAAATGATATGAATTGTCACAAATGACGTCAATATTGAATCTTCTACATGTTTTTTTTTATAACTTAAGATACTCTACATCTACAAAAACAAATCCAATAAGTACTGATTTAATTAATATCAATTTCTTTCATTTTTCTTCATTAAAATAGTCTAAAATTAATTAATTAATTAATTTCATCTTAATTGTGACAATTGAATTGAAAGCTGTTTTGCTACGCCTTCTAAGTTTTACATTTTTTTTTTCATGAGAGAAAATTAGACGAAATTGAAAATTTTAAATAACTGAAAAACTATTAAAGTTAGGTATAAGAAATAATACTTGTACAGTTCTTTGTGGAATTTTTCTTTCTATCTTACCATATAAAGAAAAATAAGGTGTTCTATTCAAAATAAGCGTGATATTATAGTTTGAAAATCGCCTGAAAGAAAAATTTTTTTCAGCTAAACGCTGAAAGATAATTGAATTCTGTTTAAATTACTAAAAAGTAAATCATTTTAGCTATTTAACTTTCAATTTTTAACATTTTAAATGCTATAGTCTCTAAAATATGAATTTTTCAATCAGACACTGCAAATTTTAAAATTGCACTAAAATTTTTGCAATGTTTAGTATAATGTTTTAATAATAGTTTTGCCACATTTTAGATAAACGTAATGTATTTCAATAATTTGGAATTATGGAAAAATCCTTCAAGTATTTACTTTTAATTCAAAACACTGATAATAAGTTTCAAAACAATAATCCATTAAGATAACGTTAAGCCGTTAGACTAAAATAAATCGACTTTGGAAAGTTTTCATGTAAACAATAATATTTAAGTATATAATAATAATAATAATAAAAAGCATTTGAGACGTTGTAATAAATGAGATAACGAGCTAGACACTCAATATTAGTTAATAAAAACCGTCAAATTTACAATTAGAAAATAATCTAGGACCGTCTCATTGATAACATTGTATTAATCTCCCATATAATACGACGTAAATGATCAATAATTTCTTTTAATTGTTTATTCTGCAATACAACTTTCTCCATAATTTCTTTACTTTCTTCACATGCTAAACGATAACTTTCTGAATTCTTTTTCTCATCATGTTTTGGATCAATTTCATCTTTAAATGGTATTAAACTTTCAATATGTGTATATTCCATACCTTGTAATTGACAATTCTCATTACATTTCTCATATATTAAACGTAAACGTTTAAATAATACACGTATTGTACGTAATTGTTCTTGTACTTTTGCTTTCTTTTCATTACTAGCATTTGTTGATTGTGTTGTACCATTTGGTGGCTACAAATTAACAATAATTAATTAAATAATTAATAATTTTAGATATACTGCAATAATACTTGAATTGAACGTAATGTTTGGAAAACATCCTGTGTACGACTAACAATATCTTGGACTGTTTCCTGTCCAATACGGCATAATGAAGCTGTATTATAATCTTTAGATTGTTGTTGTTGTTGTGGTTGTTGTGGTACAGGTGGTGTTGCAACAACATTAGTAGCAGGCTGTTGTTGCATCACTTGTTGTTGTTGCTGTTGTTGTTGTTGATTTGTTTGCATACTGTGGTGTTGTAAATTACCGGAAAATTCTAAAATAAAACCAACAATTATTTGAATCTTCAATAAATCTCTTCAATTATTACCGATAGCATTCGGTTGCATTTGTTGTAAAGGATTCGGTTGTTGTGGAGCTTGTGGTGGTTGTTGTTGCTGCTGTTGTTGTTGTTGTTGTAACATTGGATTATTAGCATTAATATTGTATTGTTGATTCAATTGCCCTAACATTTGATTACTATTAGCCATATTAGGATTCATTGCGTTGTTTAATGTGTTTGCCATCTGTGCCATCATTGGATTGTTCATTTGATTTGCCATACCGACAGGTAATTGATTCGTTAATTGATTCTGTATAGCATTACCAAGTTGATTTTGCATTGGATTTGGACCGAATTGATTACGCATTTGATTCTGTTGTGGATTATTCAAATTTTGCATAAAATGATGCTGTGGTGCTGACATTTTTGTTCACTTTTAATCGATATTTATCAACTCTATAAGAAACAACAACAATCAACAAAAAAATTAGGTTATATAACCTAAAAATATAAGTAATATAATTTTTTACCTGATGATAATTAATATTGAAAAATACACAAAATTCAACTAAAAAATACGCAATTTAACCACTAATTAATGAAAATAAAGCAAATAAAACGTTAATAAAATACAATAAATTCACAAAATTTGATACACTTATCTTTCTCTACACAATATAAAATAAACTAGTCGTCTTTGTCTGGTTACGCAAGCGTCAAATATTCCATCTTTGAAAGCACCACAATTAAGGTGCATTTACACTGTCGCGGCAGCGTTTCATTCATTGTACTCTGTTTAAGGTAGAACCCACCCCTAAAATAAATCTGCAGTGAATACGCTTCTCAAGGGTTAGATGGCGCTTGCTCCATAACAATTCTACAGTCACTAAATATATACAGTACCGCAAATGACCGCCATTTTGGATCAAAATTTATGGGGACATTTGAATTTTAAACTATAAGTTGGTGACATTGAGAAGTAGAATTTAAAATCAAGATATCTGACTCCATGACAGATTATTACAATTGTTTATTTGATTAATAGTTGTTTATTTCAATGTTGTGTCTGTTTTATATAGTATACAAACATTACTACACAAACATTAATATTACTTCCATATCATTTATCAATTTTAATTTTGATTTTGTCATTTTAACAATTCTATTTGTCCAAGTACGGCAACCAGGCCGTCAGCGCACGCACGAATGCCGCCATTTCGGATCAAAAATTTGCTTTCTCTCTCTAAAACATTGGCCCATACAATTGCGGTACTGTGTATATGTATTTAGTGACTGTAAACAATTCTACAGACACTAAATATACACAGTACCGCAATTGTATGGGCCAATGTGTTAGAGAGAGAAAGCAATTTTTTTTATCCAAAATGGCGGCATTTGTAATAATATGTCATACTATTGGCTATACTTAATAATCTGTCATAAAGTCAGATATCTTGATTTTAAATTCTACTTCTCAATGTCACCAACTTATAGTTTAAAATTCAAATGTCCCCATAAATTTTTATCCAAAATGGCGGTCATTTGCGGTACTGTATATATTTAGTGACTGTAAACAATTCGAGTAAGACACCTAGTAGTTGAGAAAAGAATCAATGTTGGGAGGGTCAACGAGCCATTCTTAATCGCTTTGACTGCTTTGCTCGTTTTTGAAAATTACAACATTGTCGAAAACGATCGTTTGTTGACCAACTTTGAAATGAGCTACAAGGTTCTAATTTTGGTAAAATGATCTTTGGGGCCCCCTCTATAAATCCTGGAAATATTTTTCGAATCGCTTTAGAACTACTGTAGGAGACTTTCTCGAATTGATCATCTTTAAAACAAGACTCTGTATGTATTTTTTGTGCGATTTTGAATTATAGTTGCTGTGAAATGTAAGAATGTAATGGAAAAAACCGTAGTAACGCCAAAAAATTAACAAAACGACAGTTTTAACAAATAGTTGTAGAAAGTGTCCTTTTTTTTGTGCGATTTTATAATCGAAAATGATGAAGAAGGTAAATATTCTTGTACACCACCAGTACCGGTGCAATTAGAAATAAGTCGTAGATAAGGTATAGTATACAACTCGCTATAATGTGTGTTTATTATTACCTCGAATGATTACCTTCATTCTCGGTAATAATTTAACTTAAATTACGCCTTAATACTTAGAACCATAGACAAGTAGAACACTGAATAAAATATTTACAGAAGAGTTTTCTTAAAGGACTAAATTGTAAAATTCAGAAATCGAAAGCAGAGAAGCCAATGTCTACCTATAATGATTAGTTGCGCTACAATTAGATAAGGAATACATCGAAACGTGCGACATCTATCGTTTATCTTTGTCGTGATAATGTAAAACCAATAGGATTATCTTTTTCTAAATAAATAACTCGGTTAATCAACAAAAAATTAAGGTAAGTTCATACGAAAACAGCAATAATGGAAATTGTTTATTATTTAAATAAAAATTAACCCATTTTTTTCAATAGTATTTTAGCACCAGCGGTCTCTTGTTGTTTCAATAATTTTTCAAATGGTTTCAATTTACTTTTAATCAAATCTTGAATATTTGGATGATTTTCGAAGATTGTAACAATAAGAAAACATCCACGATTCAAAGTTAACCACAATTCCAACTAAAAAAACAATTAAATCAATTAATTAATTAATATAATTAGACGAGAAACTTACACTTTCTTCGGTTAGAGAATTGATAAGAATCTCCCCAAAACTCATCTCACCATTACCAAGTTTAGTTAATTTCTTCATAACCATATGCATACCAGCATTTTCAATACCATAAATCTCATCATTATCAATTTTAATTTTCCAATCAGGTTTTATAATAATGTTAATTAAACGTTTTATAATTTCACAATTATCCTCTAATTTTGATGATTTCAATATTGCCAACATTTCATAAGCTAAAGATGGTGTTTTTAACCAAAATTCAACATCAACTTCAATCAATTTCAATAATGTTTCTATTGAATAATTTAAAATTTCTTTTTGTCGTATCTCTACCGATTTCTTTGCTGTTGATTTTGCACGTCCCTCATTCAATTCATTGAGAAAAACTGGATGAAAACATGTGGTATCATTTGGTACAACTAACCATAAGAGAACTTTCCGGCCATACTCATTACTAGCCAAATCACGAGCATTTTTTAATAATTCACAAATTATAATTTTAAATAATAGAACTGTATCATCGGCTGCATCTAACATTGTTATAACAGTCCAATGGCCATATTCATGTTTTGATAATTCGACTAAATGATTTTTTAATATTTTCATTGTTGATTTTTTATCTTTATTCGTACCATACCAAATGCATTTCATCGCAGCACGTGCACCATCTTTACTATTACTAATTACAACAATATGCGATATTAATAATCCAATTAATTCGCTACGATCATCATCATTACATTCGCTTAAATATTGATTCAAAAGGATTTGTACTAGATAAGAATCCAATAAATTCTTGTTGATAACATGCAAAATATTTGCTTTAGTTGCACTCAATGTAGCGAGTTTTAATTCAGGATTAGTTGCATAAACATCACGTATATGTTTAACATTATCATCTTTTGTATTCTTATATAAATCACTATAGAATTCTTGTAGTAGATGTTGTTTTTGTAATGCTGAAGCGCATGTTGTTATTGCATATTCGAATACTTTCGATGATATTGTGTGACTTGTTAATCGAACAGCATTACCATAGAAAGCATTAACCACAGACGTTTTAATTTCATTATTACCATATTTTAAAAGGCGTTTTACACAATAGATGGCATATTTGGACTTTATCATTGTCACAATGATCGGTATCAATTCCTATAATCGAAATTGAGATAATTGAAATCCTCAATGGTGAATGTTTAGTTTACAGGCTTTTGTCAATACTGACTCGATCGTTATGAAATTTCATATTCAGTAACAAAATCACTCATAGAATCGATTTTTCATTGCGTCTAATCAAAATTTTGGCTTTAAAGTGTTTATGCTTAAAGTCCTTTCATCTTAGCCAATCACAGGGCTTAGAATCTCCAATTGACAGCGTTGCCGCTTAAGATTGATACATATACACCTTGCATGGCTGTCCAACATATGTCAAGTTCGAGTGGTAACGCTGCCAGATATACGACAAACAGAGATCCTAAGCGCTGTGATTGGTTAGGACGGTCAGGCAAAAGAGCCGTTTTAAGAACTTGTATGAGTGATTTTGAGCCTGTATGTGAAATTTCTTAATGATCAAGTGTGTATTGACAAAAGCCCGTAAACTAAACATTTACCGAATGAATTATTAAAAACAATTACGTACTTTAGCTATTTCTTCTCGAATTGCTGGTGATGCAAATTTCAACAACCATTGAACTATCCTGGAAGTATCATGGGCCAATACGAATTTCTGATAATTATTATCAACTTTTAATAATGAATGTAACTCATTAATTAATTCATTTCGTTCAGTTTCACCACCTTTTAATTGTTTACAACGTAATTTTTCGCCGATTTTCTTTGCTTGTATAATTAATTCAAAATCAGTTTTTTTACCTTGTCGACGTTTTATTCGTATTTCTTTACGTTTCTCTTTGTATTCATGCCAATCTTCTGGTTTCACAGTCAATTTTTTATCAGATTTCTGTTGTTGTTTTTTCGATGATTTTTTATTTAAAACTTTCTTTTCAAATTTCGGTGTTTTATCAGTTGCAATTTTTGATTTTTTTACCGGTTTCACATCTTCTTCAACGTCTGTTGTAGAACGTTTTGCCATTTTTTTCTAAATAAACCACAAAATTATTAACGGCGTCAATAAAATCACATGTGTTTTTTGTAGGTTAAGTTCGGTGTGTTTTTATTTTTAACTCGAACATTCGAAGATTTTTGAGATGAGTGAGATGGTAAGCGAGAAACTGTAGAATTGAACAGAGATAGATTAGAGTTTGATTGTGCGTATTGAACTATTCGAATGGTTGAGAAGCGCGACTATCAACAAACAAGTCAGAGTTGCCCGATTTCATTAATGAACAAATGTAGAAGAGCAGGGGCGGCTCGTCTCTTATTTGATTATTTTGTGACTTATTGTTGATCTGAAGTACCAATTTCAAATTCGTTTTATGAAATTTATACAAATCTAATATTTGGACATAATAATAAGACATATGTGTACAAAACTGTCATTAAAGCTTGTAAAACTTCAATTTGCTCATATTAAATGAGAATTTGTCACAAATTGAAGTTTAAATAATGGCGTTGCAAGATTAAATAAAGCTAGAACTATGGTAAATTGCTGTTACAAAATTTTCAAATGTTATTTTAGAAGGTTGGCAATCTTAACTTGTGAGAGAAAAAGACAGAGAAAGCGGTATCTTTTGTTGGTACAGTTGTTGGTACCAACTCAGAATATTAGACTAATAACTAGCTCCAGGGGCTTCATTTCTATTAAATACACGCTATTTAATACACATTATGTTTAAAGTTACACTGAATTTTAATTATTTATTACACCTTTTTTTAATATGTCGATAAATTGCTGATAATAAGTTTGTAGAACTGACAACGTTGTACAGCACTGTTCAATTTTCCATCAATTTCCCCTAAATTTTAGTTGTTTTCTTTTAGTTTTGTTGGTAATAATATTTCGTCCACAGTGTATTTCTTCATCGTTGCATAAACTTGACGTCAAGCAAAGATTTTTATCTAAATTTTCTAATTTTAATATTCTCATTAAATTGCTGTTAAGTAAAATTTGGTAACATTGTTCGTTTCCCCTAAAATCATCTTAATTTTTTAGTTATTTTTGTCCGAGTATGTTGGTAGTAAAATGTCGTCTTAGTTGCATAAAGTTGACATATTTGTTATATTAACTAACAAAGTTATTTCCGTTCTAAAATCTTTATTTTTTTTTCAATTTTAATTATTGATAATTGTTTTAAAATTGTCATTAAGTTGCGGATAGATTCTTAGAATTGACAACGTTGGACAGCACTGTTTCAGTTTCCATGAAATTCCCCTAAATCTTACTATTACAGTTGTTTTCTTTTCGGTTTGTTGGTAGTAAAACTTCTTAATTACTGCATAAATCTAAGGTTTATTTCCGTTAAGCAAAGATTTTTATCGAAATTTTTATAATTCGTATGAATTTATATAAATCAAGACTAATTATTTTTATGATTATCTCAGTCATTAAATTATTGATAAATCAAATTTGGCAACATTGGATAGCCATATTGTTTTCACCTTCATTTCTTAGTTATTTTCGTTCGATTATGTTGGTAGTAAAAATGTCCTCTTGGTTATATAAAGTTGACATTTTGTTATATTAAATAACAAAGGTTTTTCGTTCTAAAATTTCGTTAACTTTTATTAAAAATAAGAAACAACAGGTATAATTTCTATAATTTAATGAAATTTTAATTATTTTTCAACATATAATTGATTGTTTCTAGTGATAATTGATACCATCTGTTTATTTTGTGTGTTTGTGATTGTGTTGCCCCCTTTGATTATTAGAAATATAGACAACAGTGAAACGTCCTTGTTGAATGTAAAAATAAACATCAAGAGAAACATGAAAGGAATTTACATTTTTAAAGTGGAACAAGTGATGTGAAAACGAGAATTCTTCATAAATTTTTATTCTTCATTACTGTCATCGTTTTTTTTTCTTCAATGAATTATTAGAGAATGTAACAAAAATTGTTTTCGCTACAATTCATTGATATTGTTTGTTTATTTTAAAATCAAGATTACAAAAATAATTTTATTATTATTATTATGGTTAAAATTGGAGCAATTCCATTGTTATGGCTGAGGATACAAATAAGCCACCACAGAAACCTTACGATTATCTTTTAAAATTTCTATTAGTTGGTGATAGTGATGTTGGTAAACAAGAGATATTATCTGAATTAGATGATGGTGCTTCAGAATCACCATTTTGTAGTGGAAGTGGTAATCATTGTATATTCATAATAAAACAATTATTGAAAATAAATAATTTACAGCTTATAAAACTACAACAATTCTACTAGATGGTAAACGTGTACGTTTACAATTATGGGACACATCAGGTCAAGGTAGATTCTGTACAATAATACGTTCGTATTCACGGGGTGCACAGGGTGTACTTCTTGTTTATGATATTACAAATCGGTGGTCATTTGATGGATTAGATCGTTGGTTAAAAGAAGTCGACGAGGTGTGATTATTGTCAATTCAGTAAGAGTAGGGCTCTTGGGTTTCAAAGTATGATAACGGGGGTCACTAGAAAATAGAGAATCAACCCCCTAGGTTCCTCCTAAGTTGGGGAATACCTCCCATGAGGGAAAAAATGTGACCATCTTCAACGGAGTATGGTCAAGTGTTATGGCTACAGAAACGCGACCAAAAAAACGCCAGGTATCATTGTTAATTAATTTTTTGGCGTAATTAGCGGTAATAAAAATCTGGAAAGATCACATTGACGTTTGAACATGCTTCGCTCAAGATGGCAAAATTTTCATGCACCTATCACTCTCCGCCTTCCCTCCATGGGGGGGGGGTACCTAGGGGAGGACCTAGGGATTGATAATGGTTTTTTAGATTTCAATGGTACCCACAAAATTTTATTCTTGTATGCTTCGTAACCCAAGAGCCCTAGTTTTACCGTGAATTTTCATCAAATCGTCGAATTCTAATCGACTTTATTTGATTTGTGTAGCATGCTCCTGGGGTGCCGAAAGTGTTGGTCGGTAATCGTTTACATTTCGCTTTTAAGCGTAAAGTAGGCGAACGTGACGCTCAAATGTACGCGAATCGGCACAGTATGGCGTTCTTTGAAGTTTCACCATTATGTAATTTTAATATACATGAGAGTTTTTGTGAATTATCTCGAATGGCATTACAGAGAAATGGAATGGAACGTTTATGGCGTTCGAATAAAGGTTTTTTCCATCATCCTATAAATAATATAAAGCAAATTAATGAAAAATCTTAATTTTTTAGTTTTAAGCTTACAAGAATTGTGTTGTAGAGCAATTGTTGCACGAACTAATGTTTACAGTATTGAACAATTACCATTACCTACATGTGTTAAATCACATTTAAAATCTTATGCATTAACAACAACATCAACACAATTAAAATATACGCATAGTCAACGTGGTAAAAGTAATGGGAAGAAATTACGTTTTATTAGTTCATCAATATCATCATCATCAGGGAATGATAATAAAACCAGTTGTGTACCGAGAAATTCATGTACTATATCTTGATAACAATCAATAGATGTCTTGTATATCGGTATTTGTGATATTGTACAAACTTTAAATGAAGAAATAACGACAAAATATTGATTTTAATGATTTTTTTTTTAAAACAATTTTCTAATCACAACACATATCATATTTTACGTTCTTATATAACAACAATAATATAAATAACCGTCCTATTGATAGTAATAATTGTGTTGTTTTTAAGTTTCATATATTACATGGCAGTCTGAGTGGTTATATAGCCGTCCGTGTGTTGTTTTCTATGCGTGTATAATCTTTACAATGGAAAAAACGAGAAGAAATTGTTTTACACTAAAATCAATAATTTAATCATCTTTTTTTTTTAATGTAAATATTTATTAATTTAGTTTAGTAGTAATTAAGTCAGTATTGAATTATGTTTGTGTTCTCATTATTGAGTGTGTATGTAAATAGTTTTTTATAATTATTGTTACCTTTTTGTGTATGTACAAAATTTTTGTTTTGGCTTTATTTTTTATTTTAGAAAATTGTGGTCTTTGTTTGTTTCTAATACAAACTAACAGCTTATATTTCTTTCATCTTTTAAAACTGTATTTTAATACACTTGTATTCAACAATAAACTGAATTTATACATATTTTTTTGTTGTCAATTAGTTTGAAATTCGCGCTCAATTTGTTAATTTGAATTGCGCGCTCTTATGTACCAATCGAAATAATTAAATTCCCCAGTTTGATATTTTTAAAAATTTAAATAATTTGAACAATATTCACAGATTTACAAATATTTACTGATTTAGTAACGTTTTTATGAATTACTCCTTTTTTTCAATTTTATTTAATAGGATGCATGCACAAGCTGCCAACCTTAAGAAAATAAATTATACTATAAATTTAAATATCCAAAAGGAGTGCGTTAACAGGTATTAAAGCACCCCTTTTGTTATATTAACAACGCTATTATAGACGCAACATAGAAAAACAATATTAAAGATAGAGAATTCCGTTTAGAACCAATCAAAAATAAGAGAATGTCATTTTAGTCATTTGTTTCATAGCCACCTACTACAAAAGTGTACTACAGTATTTATTCTCGCAGTTGGCTGTGATTTTGTTTACGTAGTATCGTAGTTACACCCCGTATTATTGCTATTAGTCATATTAGCTACATTATTACATTTATTACTAGAGCAAGGCGTGTGAACTAGCCTTAATATTTCGCGTGCGCTAGTTGCACGATAAACTTTTCTGTCTCTGTTCAAGTACTGGCGATTTGATAATGTCTTCTCCGTTCTACGCTCCCCATCAGTAGATATTTTTTGGTAGGCGATTTGAAACTGCAATCGACCGTCTGAATTTTTGTTGCATCGTAACAAGGTCATGTTGAAATTACAAGCGGTTGATTCTATTGTCACCAGGGGCGGATGGGGCCACCGGGAGTTCGGGAATTTTCCCGGTGGGCCGCGCTGTGATGGGCCGCTATCGAAAAAATGGAAGGCCCTCACTAACGATTTGGCTGACAGTATATTTTAAAGGTGTTTTTTTTTGGAATATATGTATATGTATAATAATAAGCAACAAATATTTTTTTATCACATTATCCTAATTTAAAGAAAAAATAAAACCCGCATTTTATGACTACATTAGAAATACGATGGTATGATTTATAGTTTTCAATGCTCATTTCTAATTATCCTTCAATTAAACATTTGCGCACGTGTTATAATATAATATTACCTATAGTACCTACTCAATTCGACCATTTCATCTGTGAACTTCCTTATCGGCATCGACATGGAGAAAAAAATCGAGACACAATAAAATAAAGAGATAACAGAATACATTATACGGATTTTGCAAGAATTGGTGTTTTTTTTTATACAGGATGTTTGGTCTAAGTATGATGAGTTCTAAGAAACTCCTATTAGTCGATGAGCGATTCGAAAAATATTTTGAGGATTTGTAGAAGAGTCCCTAGGAACCATTTTAGCAAATTAGAACCTCGTAGCTCATTTCAAAGTTGGTAAAAAACGATCGTTTTGGACAATTTAGCAATTTTAAAAACCGAACAAAACATGCAGAACGACTAAAAATGACTCAGAGACTTTCCCAAAATTGATTTTTTTCGTTTTTCTCCATTGTATTCCAAAGAAAATACGAAATATTTCCACCTGTTCCAGAATAATATGGAGAAAAACGAAAAAAATCAATTTTGGGAGGATCCTAAAGTCATTCTAAGTCGTTTTGCGTGCTTAGTTAGTTTTTGAAAATCACTACATCGTCAGAAATGAGCGTTTTTTGACCAACTTTCAAATGAGCTATGAGGCTCTAATTTTGCTGACATGTTCTTTAAGGACGCTCCTACAAATCCTTAAAATATTTTTTTAGTCGCTCGTCGACTAATAGGAGTTTCTTAGAACTACCATACTTAGACCAAACACCCTGTATACACATTGCAACTGCTTATTTAAATTTTCAAAGAATGAAGGGGGTAAATGCTCAACGTCTCGATCATCTCTAGACTTACGCTTCAAATTTCTCAGGTAGCATGTGAAAGATCCTTCTCTACACTTCGATAAATTAAAAATCGTTTAAGAAGTACCCTATCAGAAAATCGGCTCGAAGCATTCATGATTATGAATGCAGAAAAATTATTATTAAATAAGATAGAGAATGACGATATTATTGATAAATTGGCTAATACCACTTCATTATTAAAACAAGAATTAATATATTAATTATTACTCGATATATTTTTTATTACCTTCTTTATGTCTTTTTAATTTTTTTTTGTACGTCTATTATTTTATTATTCACATCTGTAACACTTTTGATAGTGTACTTAATAATACTTCTCAAGATAATATTTAAAACTTCATTAGTAACTTAGGAACTAAGGATGGATATAATAAACCATTGCCATTAAATACCCTAGTGGGCCGCTGACATTATTTTCCCGGGCCGCTTTATAGAACCCCATCCGCCCCTGATTGTCACTATAGGTGAAACATTGGTTAAGTAGTAAAATGCGCAACACCGGCTAGAGCGTCGCGTTAACTTTGATCTTAATATAAGATGTTGACGTCATCACTCGCTGTAGGGAGCGAAATACCTTGCTCTAATTATTACTTGAAATATTTATAATTTTGATAATTTAATTATTATTCAAATACTGAATTGTTAAAATTTTCGGACAAATTGCAGTAAAAATTGGAACAAGAGTGCCAATTTTAAGTTATTTTGAAAATTGTTTGTTTTAGCGCTTCGAATAGCCAATTAAAAAATTCACTATTGTTTTGTTTTTCACAGCCCACTATTTGATATTACAATTATTTTTTCCAGGCCTGCTTGATTTTCTAGCTTGTTTATCTCTGTCTATCCAACTTGTCTATCTATATTTATCTCTGTCCTATCCCATAAGAAGTAATGTTTTGAGAAAATGCCAATTTTATACAGCGTTGAGCTTAAAAATCAAGCAAGCCTTAATTTTTAATAATTTAAAATGCAATTTTTTAATCGAGTCGGCTTTGTTTTGTCACTATAACAACTGTAATTGGCGCCAGTTTCAAATTCGTTTCTATTAAGATTTTTTTTAAAATACTTTTTAAATTGTACTACTAATAATTTTTATTGATATCTGTACGGTATTTGCTTTCTTGAAAACTTCTGTTTTTATAATTCTCTAAACATATAAGCATTGAAAATTTATATAAATTTTCTCATATAACATTGATTTAACCCAAGAACAACAAACTATGGATTATGATTTATTCGTGTTATTTTTAAAAGAAATTTCATTGATTTCCCATCAACACATAACTCCATTTACTTTTACTGTTATTATTACTACTTTTGGAGTTTTTTTCAATTTTTATTAGTTGTTTTTTTAAAAAAAATAATCACATCGTCAATTTACTACAGTGCGTAAGAAAAAAAACGTGATTTGTATTCAATTTTAACAAAAATTGCCATAATAAAATGTCAAAACAATACGTGACAAGTTTAAGTAATTCTAATTGGCCCACAAATAGAGAAAAAAAGCCTAAATTTTTATCAAATTCGTAGAAATCTAAAGACAGGAAATAGAGATTTGGATAAAATCGTTATTCACACGCCACTGGTCTTATCTATTTTTGATATCCATATACAGGATGTATACAACATTAATTCACCTTGCAATTGGTCATGTCTTTGATTACATAGGGTCGTAACTTGGTTCATATTTTACTACATTTGTCGATGTAATTTTCATTGAAAAACAAGCAGTCGAACCAAGCTACGGTCCTACGTCCTACGTAACCAAAAGTTATAGCCAATTGCGACGTGAAATATCGCTGTACACCATGAATAAAAATATAAATAATAATAATAGTGTTGATAATAATAAAAATATGTGTATTAATTTATATATAAATATTGATGTTGGCGTTAATTTTATCGGACGATTTCCAGAGAACCGGACGAATTTTTATACGTAAATCGAAAATTTTTAAAGATAAAGTAACGTTTAATAAATAAAATTCTTTCTAATATTATATTATAACAACGTGTTATAGTATACCATGAAGTCAATAAACGCATCTATAAAGATTATCTTATAATATGATGTAATAATAATATTTGTTATTGTTCCTGTATATTACATTTTATTGTAGTATAATAATAATAATTCACTAGAAACACCACTATTGTTGTGTGAAACTATATCATATTTTTCTCTATTGTAAACGAGGTCAGATATTATGAACATATACAGGATGATCCACAATATTGGCCTATTGATAGAATAATTTTATAAGCCATGTAGATCATTCATTGAAGTTGAGCGACAAAAATCCATAAAAATACAGAGTGCGTACAATTCTATTTCGTATAATACAGTTGTATTAAATACCGTATGTATTATAAATTTAATACGGCATTGAAAAAAAATACCAATTTATAGTTTCTTCTTAATTTTAGGGTTAAATTTCAACATTTTATTCGTTTGTGTGGGTGTTTGATCAGTGATCAGCTGAAAAAATTAGATCAATTTTTAAATAAAATACGACAAAAATAACGTATAAACCGGTATAATACATATGTATTGAACTAAAAACAAAAAATACCACTAGCCTCGTAGTTGGCCATGTCTTTTGGTACGTAGTGCCGTAGCTTGGTTTAGGAATTAGATTTTCTAATGGAAAAATCAAGGCCCGCTTGATTTTTCTGCTAAATGCTGTCTATCAAACTTGTGCATTTTTAAAAAAATCCATAAGGAGCAAACTTGTAAGAAGATTGCCAATTTTGACCGCATTGGCGCTAGCTACTACCATATGAAAAGAAATAGAAATATTTCCATCACTACTTATACTGTTTAGTTAAATTGTAATCGACAGTAAAAAGAGACAGAAATATTATCTATTTCTTTTTAAGCGGTAGTAACTAGCGCCAATACGGCCAAAATCAGTAATTAGGATTAAATGCACAAGCCTGTTGGACAGCAAGAAGATGAAAAATCGAGTAGGCTTTGGAAAAAATACATCAAATATGTAAAATGTTGTGAAATGAATCAAATTACGACCTACTACGGATTATTAGTAAGTTTAGGTCTATAAGCCTTCTTTAGATTATCGTGCGACTCTCAATTCTTATTGTTAAAAATGGTGTCTGTTTAAAATTGTATTCGATGTGATTCGATAGTGTTGTCGTCTAATGGTCGGAATACTCGTCCGTCTGGAATACTTACACAAAAAAGCATGTAGCTGGTTTCTTTATGTTATTACTCATTCAACGTTATAAATTAGTTTTGAATCTACACCACAACTACTGAAAATCTGTCGACTTGACAATTTCATAAGCACACTGGTAATGTAAATCTTGATGTTGATCGATTTTATTTTACACAATTGTTGAAAATCTCAAAATAAGCTGCTACATTTTCAATACTTATGGTAAAGTTGATTAAATTCAACTAGACGAGTTGTATTGTAATTCATATCTTCGTATACTATAAATATTTGAAAGAATGTGTTTTTCTTTGATGATTTCTTTTATCACGTTGCGCACCTTTTCCCCTTGATCGAATTCCACGAATTTTAACAAAATAACATTGGGATCAATGTTCATTCAATATATATTTTCCTCTTTATAAAAAAAAAAAACAAAAAAAAGAAACGGCTATAGTAAAAAGTTTTTGATATCATATCGAATAATTGTTAATTATTAAAATTTCATTAATCATTTATACTCTAAGATGACTAATGAACATTAAATAAAGTCATTATCATCGCGTAACAGCAAAGAAAAGTTTGTAAACCTGAGTGGGATAGTACCAACGAACCCATGACGTTTTTTAACGCACAACTGCTCTACCAATTGAGCTATCAGGGCCCGTACTAATCTTAGTTGTCAATTTATATTCTAACAGAACAATCCTTGTTATGCAATGAAAATGGTTTATATCGTTCTGTTTGAATATTAAATTACAATTAAGATTGGTGCGGGCCCTGATAGCTCAATTGGTAGAGCAATTGTGCATTAAACAAAAGTTTGTGGGTTCTTATCCCACAGGGTTCCAAATTTTTTTTAGTTATACAATGATAATGATTTCATTCGATGTTCATTAGTCATCATTTAATTATCTTATTATAGTTTAATTATTTCATTTTTTTATACTCTGTCTACTTTGATTTTGTCAACGTGATCCTGTCTTCTTTCATTCTCTCGCTGTCTTGCTCATCAGTTGTGGATTTAGAATTTTCCTAATAATCACAGATTTTATTCTTTCACAAACAGTGAATAATTTTTAATATACAACTAGGATTAGTGGTTAACTCGTAGCTCAGCGGTGGAGCATTTGGGGCTAAACTAAAAGGTTGGGGGTTCGAATCCCACCGAGTGGTAAATTTTATCTTACAATCAGTATAGGTACACAAATAGGAGGATATGTATTTGGATGAATTGTCGATACTGTATACAGGATGTAATCAAAATCATGAACAATCTTCAAGTCACGTGTAGGTTCCGAAAAACTGAGTTGATTTTTATAATAATATGTAAATTAAGACATCGGGATGGCCCCCTTTTCAACAAAAAAGAGCCAGTGGAATATAAGAATTTCAAGGACAAATAATTGTGGTTAGTCAACAGACGTAATTAAAAGATCCCGATTGATATCAATCAACGTTCAGTGTTCAAATTACGAGTGCAACGGGAACGTTTGTTGTTAATGAATGTAGGTTTATTATTTTTTGTCTACCAACTTTCATATTTTTATAAGTAAATTTTAATTGAAAATATTCAAATACAAGCCGAGAGCTGGAATTGAAAAAGCAACTTTCTACTGTCTAGATGGCTGCTCTATCAACTGAGTTATCGGCGACTCACCTCACTC
Source organism: Mylabris sibirica (assembly GCA_039776855.1). Classification (NCBI taxonomy): domain Eukaryota; kingdom Metazoa; phylum Arthropoda; class Insecta; order Coleoptera; family Meloidae; genus Mylabris; species Mylabris sibirica. The sequence continues at coordinate 8,485,235 of CM077842.1, read as the reverse complement.
TATATATATTTAAGTTTTGTTCTATTTAGTGGCGGGATTTGCACGATCCATCGTGCTCATTACGTGACTGGTCTGTTTTTTTGCCCCCCTCTCTTGCTGGATCTTTATGAGCGCAGCGAGTAGGTGGGTTCTAACACTTGGTGAAATATAAATTATACAAATTACGATTATAGAAAGAATCGAAAGTTACGTATGCCTATGGCGTGCGCTGACGATAGTCGCGCGGCATTTTGAAATAAATTCCCACCACCGTTGCCAACTTATCATACAGCGTACAGACATATGTATATTAAAGGGAGAAAGCTTTATCAAACGTGCTTTTTAATATTATTAAATTTTCATTAAAAATATTTAAACATAGGGAAAGTGTAAGTTGACAACCTGGAATCGACCTTCCATTGTCTTAAAGGATGCTCTACTATCTAAGCTATCACCAAATTTTCTCCCTTTATTTCATATTTTTGTCATTTCTTTGTGTGCCCATACGAAACAATTAGTGTATTTAGTGTCTGTGTCAAAAATGTCGAACAGCTGCATACCTGAATTTGTAAAGCTACAGACGCAATTCGCGAACTGCCGAAACGTGCAGCGTTCCCTTGTATTGCATTCTATTCCACACGTACGTGTAGTGTGGTTTGAAGATTGTCCAGGATTTTGATTACACTCTGTATAGACACAAACAACACGTATATAGATCAATAATAGACGACTTGCATTGGAATATTGTCATCTTTTTTGCATATTTTTGTCATTTCTTTGTGTGCCCATACGAAACAATTAATGTATTTAGTGTTGGTGTGAAAAATGTCAAACAGCTGCATACTCGAATTCGTGAAGCTACAGACGCAATTCGGGAACTGCCGAAACGTGCAGCGTTCCTTTGAAGGTTTATTGCATTCTATTCCAAACGTACGTGTAGTGTGGTTTGAAGATTGTCCATGATTTTGATTACATTCTGTATAGACACAAACAACACGTATATAGATCGATAATAGAAGACGACTTGCATTGGAATATTGTGATCTTTATTGCATATTTTTGTCATTTCTTTGTGTGCCCATACGAAACAATTAATGTATTTAGTGTTGGTGTCAAAAATGTCAAACAGCTGCAGACTCTAATTCGTGAAGCTACAGACGCAATTCGGGAACTGCCGAAACGTGCAGCGTTCCTTTGAAGGTTTATTGCATTCTATTCCAAACGTACGTGTAGTGTGGTTTGAAGATTGTCCATGATTTTGATTACATTCTGTATAGACACAAACAACACGTATACAGGGTGTCCCGTAATTCGCGCATTTCCTGATAAGGGGCAGATAGGGGATGAAATTCTAGGACAAAAAGTCCTGTACCATTTTTTCATTTGACCCACAAGTAATTAGTAATTAATTGATCGAAGTAGCCAATCAGGTGCTCTCTTTGTTTGAACGGCTGTCGCGCCAGCTTGCTAACTGGCCTGTTTCCCATATTCTACCGTCAAGACTCTTTCCTTCTCTCTTTTTATCGCTATATCGAGCACCTGATTGGCTACATGATTTAATTAATAACTAATTTCCTGTGCGTCGGATGAAAAAATGGTACAGGATTTTTCACCTTAGAATTTCATCCCCTAACGGCTTCTTAGCAGGGAATGCGCGATTTACGGGACACCCTCTATAGATCGATAATAATAGACGACTTGCATTGGAATATTGTGATCTTTATTGCATATTTTTGTCATTTCTTTGTGTGCCCATACGAAACAATTAGTGTATTTAGTGTCTGTGTCAAATATGTCAAACAGCTGCAGACTCGAATTCGTAAAGCTACAGACGCAATTCTGGAACTGCCGAAACGTACAGCGTTCCCTTGTAGGTTTATTGCATTCTATTAGACACGTACGCGTAGTATGTTTTGAAGATTGTCCATGATTTTGATTACACTCTGTATAGACACAAACAACACGTATATAGATCAATAATAGACGACTTGCATTGGAATATTGTGATCTTTATTGCATATTTTTGTCATTTCTTTGTGTGCCCATACGAAACAATTAATGTATTTAGTGTTGGTGTCAAAAATGTCAAACAGCTGCAGACTCTAAAACGTAAAGCTACAGACGCAATTCTGGAACTGCCGAAACGTGCAGCGTTCCTTTGAAGGTTTATTGCATTCTATTCCAAACGTACGTGTAGTGTGGTTTGAAGATCGTGCATGATTTTGATTACACTCTGTATAGACACAAACAACACGTATAAATCGATAATAGAAGACTTGCATTGGAATATTGTGATAGGTCGCGATTATTAGATTTGAACAATCAGATTTGTAATCATTTGGCAAATAAATAAAAATTGAGATAAATAAAAATAAATAAATTATGATGGAAGGTCAATTACCTTGAACGAAAAACACAACATGATTCTAATTTTTTTTTTTTGACTTGCTTATTTTTAGAAAATATTATCAATTCCAACTTGTGGACTTTAAAATTGTGTGTGTTTATCAAATATACCGACTGTCCGTCCGGTTATTACGAAATTTTCCATGTATAACGAACCAATTTGATATGCACATCAAGACTGCCACGATGTCAATCAGACAAGAATATTTCAATAATCAGCCAATTTCTACGCTAACAAGTCATCATTTCAAGTAAATCTACCTAAATTTTTATTTTTTGTATTTTTAAGTATCTATATGGAAGATTTGAAATGTTAGCCTAACTAACGGCACACACTGATGACCGTTGGCGCAACCATCTAGTGGCAACAATTTGTTAACAATTAGTTGAAATGAACACGCGATTTCGGGAATTGTTTTCGATTTAGCAGAAATCTTGTAATTTACAAGAAATGATGCGCATGTTTCAGATTAAGCACCGTCTCTAATATCGTCCTGTACGTGAGTGCGTTTGTGTGTGTGTGTGTGTGTGTGTGCCGCTCTATCTGTATATATAATAAAAATTTGCTAGATTTCAGGAGACAGTCTTCTAGTGTAACTCATGAAAGTTGAAAGGGCTGAAATTTGTTTCAAAAAAAAATGTAGCGATTTTTATTAAAATTTAAACAAGAATCTTAATAATGTCGACAACGGTGATTGTTGATGATGAACGCACTATTTATGAAAATATCTCAACAAATAACACTTTCGAATTCTTCTATTTTTACGAGGTAAGTCCAATATTCAACTTTCATTTCTATTATTAACGTTTATAGCTTTGAATTGTCTCTATATCGGTACGTAATCAATCAAATGAAGCGAAGAAATAAAACTTAATCAATTAAAATTATAGTTTGTTCGCTTACAGAAAGTGGCACGTGTTGTTTGACTTTAATTTGAATTAATGTGGCGCCTTCGTGTTTTTTTTTTGTTTTAATAGTTTAAAAATTAATTCAGTAAAGTGATCACTTTTCAAAATAATTACAATGTTTACGGGGGAAAAAAGGATCATCTCGATCCTCATCTCTATTTTAACAAAAATAAACGAGTGGATTGGAAAAAATAGATAGTAGAGATCAAGATCGAGACATTTTCGAATTTTTTCTTGTCCAAATAAACACCGTAATTAGCTCTAAACTCTCACTTTTATTGTTACTTAATTACGCCAAAATTGGATATTCAACGATAGAGATTGTGAGTGATATCATATTAGAAGAAATTGTCGAAAAATTGCAATCTTTATCTTTATCTCCAAAAAAACTTTACAATACCCAAGTTTACATTAAATTTTTGTTGATTAGTTACATCAAACGCGATCTCTATTTACAGTCTCAATAATAGAGATAGAAGTGGAGATCATTTGACTGTCAATGAACAAATTTTTTAATAAATTCATCTCTATCTTCAATTAAAAAACGCTAACCTACCATTTAATTAATTAATTATTTAATTTCACCAACGTATGTTAAATTTTAACGAACAAATAAGTCAAAGAAATGATTTTTATAATCTTAATAACGATTGTTGTTAGCTGTTCATTAAGTTTAACTGAAGTTGGTGAAATTGTCCCTTAGTAATTTTTTTTTTGCATTTTCTGAAAGAACATGTCCTAATTAGTCATTGTGCAAAATATTATTATTCTACGTTAGCGTCTTCATAGGAAAATAGCTATTTATGGCACAAGTGAATAAAGAGGCATTTTATCCACGCAACAAAATTTTCATAAGTTTTTTTTTTAAAAAAAGGCTCCATAATAACCAAATATGTAGACATTTTAATCTTATACGACTTAAATAAAGATCGAGATTGTCTTAAAAAGTTGCAATGATAAGTTTGGATCATATTTTTGTTGATTCGTTACATTAATCGCGATCTTTATTTACAGTCTCAATAATAGAGATAGAAGTGGAGATCATCAGTTTATTGCCAATAAACAAATTTCATATTAAACTATTTGATCTTGATTTAGATTTCTAATAAACAGAGTACTATCGGAAATTATCTTAATCTCTATCTTCAATCACATAAAGATAACCTTTCATTTAATTTATTTACATATTTATAGATTTTAGGGTCAATTTCACCAACGTCTGTTAAATTTTAACGAACAAATAAGTTAAAAAAAAAACGATTTTTATAATCTTACAATTAGTAACGATTGTTTTTAACTGTTCATTAAGGTTAACTGAAGTTGGTGAAATTGTCCTTTAGTACGTTACGTTAGCGTTTTTATACCAAATTAGCTATTTATGGTACAAGTGAATAAAAAGGGATTTTATCCACTCGACAAAAAAATTTATCAACGTGGCAAATTTCCATAGACGTTTTTTTTAAAAAAAGCTTCCACAGTAACTAAATAAACATTTTATTCGTAAATACGGTTGAAATCTTTATAGCAACATTTTTTTTGAACGTTATCAATTGTAACGTTATAAAAAGTATTGCTATAAACATTTTAACCACCCATGCGATTAAAATGTAGTTTTAGTAACGAGATTCAGTATGTAAAAAAAGTACATTTCATTAAAGGGAATTGGATTTTTTGTTAAGATCAATCACTTGAACAAATCCATGAAGCTACAATTTCAAATCGTACAGGGCGTAGAAGGATATTTCACCTCTCAGTTGGCCATGCCTTACTAGATTTGAGGTCTGTCGTTTTTGTTTTTACGAAAAACAAACGGTGGTCCTACATAACTAAAGACATGGCCAACTTCAAGGTGAAATAGCGTTGCACTCCCTGTATATTGTAGCCGATTGGAATCTCTGACGTCATAATAATCAAATCTTAAAAATTGAATATCTCCAAAACGGTTTATTGGAATAATTTGAAATTTTCACACGATAATATTTAACCAATTTCCTATCGATTCGTGTATAAAAAGTACCTTAAATATGCCCATAGATTGCAGAATATGACATAAATCGAGATAGAGATGAAGGTTGTGATTTTATCAAAATAACAACAGGGATTATAATTGATAACAATTATTGAAAAGTCGATTTATCGGCAAATATAACTTTGTTCAAGGGTTGAAAATGAAGACAAGAGGGTGAGAATAAGAGAACAATACTATAGAAGTTCTGTACATTATTATCTTTTATTTGTGCGGAAATATGATGTGATAATAAAAGTCACCCTGTTTCCATTCCTCCAATAAGAATTCTATTGTATATTAGCACGATTTAACATAATTCAGCCCCTTTTAGATTTCGATCAAAATCAAGAATTCGTTGAAATTTTTGACGATTGAAATCAAGATTAAGATGCTGCATCTTTCAGAATATCGTTTGAATAGTAACAGACTAAAATCGTTGTCCTAGACACTGCAATGTTTAAAAAATTATCTTTTTTTTTTTAAATCAAAATGAAGCAATGTCTGCCTTAAAAATAGCGAATATTTTCAATTTGATTAATGGTTCTATTTTTACTATTTGTGCTATTTTCCCCTTCACGAAATCGTTCTTATTTTTTGGTTTAGTTGTAAATTCACCAAGTCACTTGATGGCAATACAACAACAGAAGTTAAGTTGCGATATTCTTAACTTTAAAAGATGACAACATTTTTAAATTTCGTTGTAATGGCTTTTTATTGCACCATCAACCGTTAAAACCATTAGGCAGAAACAAATAACGATAGAGACGAGTAAATGCGTACAAAAAAAAAAATTGTTTTAGAGGGTGGAAGAAATGAGAGCGTGGGTATAGAAAAGTGTCTCAATCCGTGGAATCTGCAAAGATTGCAGAATTTAAATCGAAGGTTTGATGGAATGATAACATTCAGGGATCACACACACAAAAAAAAATCCTGAAAATTGAATATTATCAAAGATTTTCAGATATTAAACACACCTACACTGAAATGCTTTACCTATAATGGTTAATTGAAAACTTGGATTTTAATCAAAACGGTTTTTTTTTCAGTTGATGAGAAAGTTTTAAAACACTTCACCAATAAAAAAATTTTAATAATTAAGAATCCTCACTGCATATCAATTAGCAATCAATCATCCCCATCATGCATATTCAAATGAATTATAATTTTATTTAGACTAGCTTAAAGTAGAAATCTAGTGAAAATTATTATGTTTAGTAAACGTTAGATGGCGCTGAAGATAGTTTATCCAAGAACCTCTAGCTTATCCATATTATAGGTTTCTTATTTTTTACAATTAAAATGTAAGTGATAAATGTTCAAGTACCAACCGAAAGAAAATAAATTATACTAATTATTAACGAACACTAAAAAGTGCTTTAATAGGTATTAAAGCATTATTTTGTTACCTTTACAATGTTATTTTAAACGCAAAATAGATAAAAAATTAAACTAAAATCAGATATTTATATATTACTAGAAGAAGACGATTTTTTTGCTTTGATAATGTCTGTATTTTATTGGAAAATGCGCAAATTGAAAGCAAAGAAAATTGGAATAAAATACGCGGAAAATGGTCTTCCTTTTAATATTTCCTTAGAGTTATTAATGAATGAAAATGACGTTTCTTAAGTATATAAAAAAAAAAGGAAAACAAAAGATCCAAAACAATAGAATCAATTTTTTCTCTTCTTTTTTTATAATCAAATAAACAACACGTCAATTTAAATTAATTAAATTAATTAAAAAAATCGTAAGCACAACAATTGACACGTGCATAGTGTTCGAGACAGGTCAAAGTTGGATTTTGATGATTTTTTTTCGGAATACGGTCCTTATTTTTAAGGTTGAACTCTAGTGAAAATTATTACGTTTTGTAAACGTTAGTTGGCGTTGAAAATAGTTTACCCTAGAAGCTCTCGCATATCCATATTATAGATTTCTTTTTTTATATACAGGGTATTTGGTCTAAGTATGGTGAGTTCTAGGAAACTCCTATTAGTCGCCGAGCGATTCGAAAAATATTTTAAGGATTTGTAGGAGCAAAATTAGAGCCTCCTAGCTCATTTGAAAGTTGGTCAAAAAGCGCTCATTTCTGACGATGTAGTGATTTCCATAAACGAACTAAACACGCAAAACGACTTATAATAACATTAGGATCCTCCCAAAATTGATTTTTTTCGTTTTTCTCCATTTCATTCTGGAACAGGTGGAATAATTTCGTATTTTCTCTGGAATACAATGGAGAAAAACGGAAAAAATCAATGTTAGGATGGTCTTTGAGTCATTTTTAGTCGTTCTGCGTGTTTTGTTCGTTTTTGAAAATTACGACATTGTCCAAAACGATCGTTTTTTTGACCAATTTTATAATGAGCTACGAGGTTCTAATTTTGCTAAAATGTTCCCTAGGGACTCTTCTACAAATCCATCAACAGTAGCAAAAATGGATTGTGATTTGAAATCTACATTTTTCTATATTGCAGCTGTAATAGCTTTGTTAATATGATGAAAGGAGTGCTTTAATACCTGTTAACGCACTTCTTTTGGGTATTTTAATAGGTAGCATCCTCTATTGCCTTAAATTGGCTTGGCAGCTTGTGCATGCGTCTTTCATATTCTATGTGATTGGAGATAAAGAATTTTGTGTTTTTATTTATTTATTTTCATTAAATGTGCAATTATTATAAACGTTAACGATTACATGAGACGTACAGCTAGAATTTATCGTAATCTTAGATTACGTTATTTGTTGATACAAATTTTCTACTGAATTTTTTATTGCCACTTACATTTGTGATGTTTTCTAAATTTAAATATAAGCAATCGAGGAAGTGCAGAAGAAAAAACAATTGAACAATTTTAATATGTCGTTCTAGTTAATATCAACTGCCACGAAATTCCTAAAATTTCAAAAGTTCAATTTTTATTAAAAAAGGGTACAAAAGGGTGCAAAATAGAAAAAATAGTATAAAAAACTCATTTCAGAAGTCAATTTCTGCAGTCGACCTTTGAAAAACTCGCGCTGGAGTGCTCATTTTTTAAATTTGGTCTCGTGCAAGAATTGTCGATTTCTGAAACTCGTTTTTTAATGTAGAGTTTTTTCAATCTAGCAGAATTCAGTCTTAATTGGAACACTCGGTATTTTTACAGAAATTCATTGTAGACAGTTTATCGTTGACTACAAAACAGTTATCGAATTGCTTATTAAGTCCGTCGTTCTTTTGACACTAATTGTGATTTGTTTCTATTCTTTTATTGATCACACATTAAATTATAATTAGTAGAATACGACACGATCTATTACATACAAAGTTGAATGTTTTTGGGTGTGATTTTCATTAAAACTTGAAAACAATAATGAGAGTAGTGTGTAGTTGTGATAATGATGGTGTTGATGACAAATAATAAATTTCATTCGTGTTTGTTTTGAGCGAGGGAGGATTTGTGTGTTTCTTGTTTCTTCGTTTTATTTTTGTCTATGGAATTAATAAGGGTGATAAAGTTCAATTTTGAACACACCCACACACGCACACAAAATCATTAATTGTATCATTAAGTACATATTCTAATGGAAATATTGGCAAAACTCTTATTAATTATTAATCAAAGTTTAAAAGTTTCGATAAGTGGTCATCAAATAGTTAACGCTCGATTTGCTGTGCAAAGAATGCAAATATTTAATTATCGATATTTCGCTTGTTTTTTAAGATATTGGAAAAAACAAACGTGCAATAGAAAGAGAATTCCAAGGTGCTTCTATTGACGGTTTTTATTTATCAGAAAATTGATAAACTAACAAATGACACAGGAAAACCTTGAAATATGATTATTTTGTAAATTTTCCTTAATGATTGGTTCTAACTTAGCTAATATTATTGATTTTCAATAATAATAAGGTTATTTCGATGGCAAATTGTAAGAGCTTTATAGATCTTCAAGAAATTTTCCAACCGGCTTGTTAGTTTTCCAGGAAATGAAGAAAATCTATAACATTTTCATTCATTCATTCATTGCACACAATAGCTTGTTTTAAAGCTTGGATTTTCTTCATTTCTCGGAAAACTAACAAACCTATTGAAAAAATTCTTGAAGATTTGGAAAGCTCATTCAATTTTCTATCTAAATAATCTGATAAATATTGAAAATAAATAATATTGGCTAAGTTATAGCTAGTTATAAAGGAAATTATACAAAAGAATATACGCTAAGATTTTCCTCTACCATTCAGAATTTTATCAAATTTTTCCAAAATAACAAGTGACTATAGATGCACTTGGAAATTTTCTTTTTAACACATGTTTACTTTTACCAATATCTTAAAAAACAAATGAGATATCGATGATTAAATAATGGCATTTTTGCAGATCGAATAGAAAGTACTGCGGGCCCTTAAAAATCCGCTTTTTTGTCATCAAAGGGTTTCCACAATGAATTGTCGTATGTGGGAGGGATCATTTAGGCGGAAAAATAATAGTCCCTTAGGACCATCATGAATATTACCGGTTGAATTGTGAACTTAAATCAATAATGAAATATTGTAGTTGATCAAGTAAATTATTCTTTAAAAGTGGATTAAATTGACACTACAAGAAAAAGACCATTATCAGTGTTGAAGCCAGACAATATTCCTTCACGTCGTAGTTGGCCATGCTTTGGCTACGTAGCGTCGTAACTTTGTTCATACATACATTTGACATTTGTCAACGTATTTTTTAAGCGTCCGAACAAAGCTACGACGCTACGTAACGAAAGGCATGGGCAACTGTAGGGTGAAATACCGTTCCACACCCTGTATATGAATATTTCCAATTGTATAGTCGAACGACAAAAATCTTTACCATAGTAAAGTTTAGTTTAAGTGATACTTTATGATAATAGTTTGAAGCTTTTTTGATAAAGAACATTAATTTTCATGAATTTACAATCTGTATAGTCAAACTACATCAATTTTGCTAACTCTACTTATTAATCAAATATTTGCAGTGCTACCAATAGAAAAATAAAAATTTCTAAGCACTTATTGTCGTCTTTAAATCGTACTTTATTTAATTTTCATTCACTTTACAACTCCACAGTCATGTTGTTTGAAAAAAGTTAAACAAAGTGTATCTTCACTATACAGGATGAAATCGAATTGCCTTGATTCCAAGAAAGCACGTATAGATCCAGAACACCTGAGCAGATATTTACAGCCATTGTGTTGCGTTCATATTCAAGAAACAGGTCAGCAAGACTTCTGTGATTTAATGTCATGGAAATTCGAGATGTGTTATACTGGCACCTCATTTCTTATCAAGTCTCAACAATAATATTAGGGCAGGTTAGTACTTGACCAGTGACCATCAAATAATAGCTGCAATTTTGGTTAATTTTAAACAATTTCCCTCTTTTTAACCCTACAAAATACCTTTATGTACTCTATTCCATGTAGGGATAATGTGTTATTTGTATTAGAAGGCAATTCGATTTCACCCTGTATACAAGCGGCAAATTTTGTGTAGTAATTTGGACTTATGTCAAGTCGAGTTGTTTGAACTGAAATAGACAAAGTATGTATATTGAAAGAACTTTGATTTATTTTAAACTTTTGATCGTATTTCTTGTACTTTAATAAAATAATAATTAATAGTAAACAAATAACTAATTAATTAGTAAACAAATAAAAGTATACTCAGGTCTATATGAATTTAGTCGACTTGACTCTAGAAATTACAAAGTATAGAAGAATAAAAAAATGTTTCTTTTTTTTACTTTTCTCATTTTTCGCCTACTGTCGTTTTTTTTCCTGAGGTTAAATTCGAAGTCAATCTGAAATAGTCGCAGTATATCTGCTTTTTTATAATAATGACAAAAATTTCCACAAATTAAACGGTAAAAAATCCATTAATTTAAACGAAGTCTTGTGGTTTTCCATTAATGTCTTCTTCGTTTAATGTTTTTTTTCTTTTAAGAGAAGTAAATATTTTCATATTAAAAAGAAAAACACGATTCCAATCACTTTATATGTTTATCCAAGTTTTCATTGAATCCATTTCCATTTTCGTTTATTTTTACTCTCTATTTTATGGAATTAATAACTATACGACGGAGAAAAATTCAACAGAGCGGCACACTCACTTTATATGTTTATCCAAGTTTTCATCGAATCCATTTCCATTTTCGTTTATTGTTACTCTCTATTTTATGGAATTAATAACTATACGACGGAGAAAAATTCAACAGAGCGGCACACTCACTTTATATGTTTATCCAAGTTTTCATCGAATCCATTTCCATTTTCGTTTATTGTTACTCTTTATTTTATGGAATTAATAACTATACGACGGAGAAAAATTCAACAGAGCGGCACACTCACTTTATATGCTTATCCTAGTTTTCATCGAATCCATTTCCATTTTCGTTTATTTTTACTCCGTATTTTATGGAATTAATACCTATACGACGGAGAAAACTTCAACAGAGCGGCACATTTATTCCAAACTCTATCGCATAGATTGAGGGTCAAACAACAATTAGTTTTCTAGTGAAATAGTGATTTAAAGTAGAAAATCCACAATTTTTTCTTTATATTTAGGCAATTTATGAAGGAAACGTCTAATTAAACTAATTTTCAGTTCGAACAATTCACCGTATTATGGATATTGTTCATCATTATAGTTGCTGGTAATTTAGGTGTGCTCTACACACTAATTTTCGGCCGTTCACGTAAAAGTCGCATGAATTATTTTATAACACATCTAGCATTAGCAGGTAATTTTAATTAAGAATAAATAGAGATCGAAAAGAATTATTAATTTTTTTTTTTTCGTAAATAGATCTTTCAGTCGGTCTGATTAGTGTCCTAACCGATATCGTATGGAAGATGACGGTTAGTTGGTTAGCTGGAAATATTCTTTGTAAAACAATCCGATATCTACAGGTTGTTGTAACATATGCTTCAACTTACGTATTGGTTGCTTTAAGTATCGATCGATATGATGCAATCAGACATCCGATGAAATTCTCCGGTAGCTGTAAGTTCTTTAACTATTATTATTATTATTACTAGGGTTGTCCTAAAAGTACCGTCACTAAATATACACAGTACCGCAATTGTATGGGCCAATGTGTTAGAGAGAGAAAGCAATTTTTTTTATCCAAAATGGCGGCATTTGTAATAAATAGTAATAATATGTCATACTATTGGCTATACTCAATAATCTGTCATGGAGTCAGATATCTTGATTTTAAATTCTACTTCTCAATGTCAGCAACTTATAATTTAAAATTCAAATGTCCCCATAAATTTTTATCCAAAATGGCGGTCATTTGCGGTACTGTATATATTTAGTGACTGTACCTAAAAGCAATGCACAACGCGCTCTAGCGGACGTTTTGGGCAATATGAACAGCTGATCGAAGCGTCAGTATGTAGATTGAAGTCTGAAGTCATGTTCGTTGCGAGGCGTGCGAACGCGAGCCAGAATTGGTTGGTAAAACAGACACAAACAAAGCACCTAAGTGTAGACAGTGCGTTGCATGTGTACGATTGTGTCAATTGTGCGGTTAGCACTTTCTACCACGCATGCGTCAAGTCGAGCCATTCGACACACTTCTCGCAATGTTTGTACAAGGCTTTCAGAAGATGTTGATATCATATGGTAGTGGAATTCGTTTAAAGCCATGTACAGATATTGGGCACGCCTCGGCTTGAGGCATGTGCGATATAAAATACTAATCAGCACATGTTCGAACCGATCCAATATACAGGCACACACATAGAGGGTCTGTACTGGGTGTACCACGGTATTTAATCTACCAGTTGGCTGTGTTTTTGGTAACGTAGTATCGCAGTTTGGTTCGGTCACTTGAAGAATACATTAACAAATGTCAATTGTGAACCAATCTACGATACTACGTTATCGAAGGCATATTCGTAGCGAGGCGTGCGAGGATGAGCCACACTTTGTCGGTGCATATTGTGAACACTGGATCGGTCCGAGCATGTACTAGTTAGTATTTTATACCACACATGCCTCAACCTGAGGCGTGCGTTATATGCCGTGCACGGCGCATGCCTCGAAATGTCTACCCATAGCTTACTGCGAATTGCTCTGCCATCCAGTTTATCGTCCTGATCTGAGCCCACTTGACTTCGATCTATTTTCCAAGCTGAAGGAACTCCTTTGGATTGTGATTTCTAACGCTTGGAGAGCTCCCAAAAGAAGTTACCTGACAGATTCAGATGCTCAATAAGAACGAAAAGCTGCACTGATAAGGGATGGGATTATTTTGAAGGCCTGTAATCACTTGTATCTTCTTCATTAAACATTTTTCGAGTTAGAGCCACCTGAGCATTACTTTTAGGACAACTCTCGTATCATTAAAATCTTTTGTTTGACTTCTAAATAATAAAATTATTAGGGAAACGTGCAAAATTTTTGATAATAACAGCATGGTTATTGAGTGCAACATTCTCAATACCAATGTTAATATTCTATGAAGAAAAACTAGTACAGGGTGTTTTACAATGTTGGATCGAATTCGATCAACAATGGAAATGGCAATTTTATATAACATTAGTATCAATATTATTATTCGTTATACCAACTATAATTATTGCAAGTTGTTATACAATCATTATTATAACAATATGGACGAAGAGTAATAAAGGTTTTGTTAATGATACAAAAAGATCATCAAATAAATCATCAATAACAACAATGATGATAACAACAAGAACGGATCGTTGTGATTCGGATAATTCACGACGGGCCAGTTCTCGTGGTCTTATACCGAAAGCCAAAGTTAAAACAATCAAAATAACATTCGTTATAGTAAGCGGTAAATTTAAACAAAGCAATAATAAGGGATCGGACTATAACTTGTTTTAAAACGGTGTATACTTGAGGCAGGATTTCTCGCTGGTTTTTCAAGGTGTAGAAATGCGAGATACAATTTTCGAAAGGTTATTTCAAGTTGCAGAACAAGAACGTTTTAGTTTTGTAAAGTTTAGATGAAATTCAAAATTATAGAGGAAAGACTGAGAATATGTTTTTTTTTATATTTTGCCCCATAACTCATCCTATATTAATTAGACTGAAAAGAAAATTTGGTCAAATATATCAAATTGAAAGAGCTTTCTGAATCTGTAAGAAGTTTTCCGATCAGTTTATTAATTTTCTGGAAAATAAACAAAAACTGAAAAAAATCATAAAGTTCTTGTGAAATTTCCCGATTTGTTACTTTCATGTAGAGAATTAATTATTTTGTGACAAGACTCATACAGTTTGTAGATAATTTAACGGTCTTTCCCATTAAAACACTGCTGGTAGAGAGAAACTCGTTTATTTTCCTGGGCGAGTGAAATGACAAGATGCAAGCACAACTCGGCAATCTCGCGCTTTTTACAACGTCAACGCCATCTATCCGGTATTTTGTAAGCTAACAACCATTTTTGCCATTCAAAATTATTATTTTCTTAACAATAAGTAATTTTTCAAAAATTGGATTTGCCGCGAAACCCTTTTCAAGCAAGGTATTGCCCGCTTCCTTATTCTTAAAATAGTGCTTAAATACAGTGCATTATTTTTTTCCGTTTTTGTTAATTTTCCGGAAAATTAACAATAGGAACGGAAAAATTCTTGAAAATTCGGAAAGCCTTTGCAATTTGCTATGTTTGATCAAGTTTTCTTTTGAAACCAATTAATATAGGCTGAGTTATGGAGGAAAATATAAAAAAAAACATGATCCGAGATATTCCTCTATAATTCCGAATTTCATCAAAATCTTTCAAAACGGAAACGTCCTTGTTCTGCAACTTGAAATACTCTTTCCAAAATTGTATCACGCGTTTCTACATTTTAAAAACCAAACGAGAAATCGCATAGCAAAACATTAGCCTTTTTCATTCAATGTTCTAGTCCGCTCTCTTAATTGATAATCACTTATTTAATTAATAATTTTGATTAATTTAAAGTATTTATAATTTGTTGGAGTCCATATATTGTATTTGATCTACTACAAGTCTATGGTTATATACCACAAACACAGACCAATATAGCTATAGCAACATTTGTTCAAAGTTTAGCACCATTGAATTCAGCTGCAAATCCAATCATTTATTGTCTATTTTCAACGCACTTCTGTCGAACATTACGGTAAATATCAGCTTATACAGTGTCCGTTTCATTGAAATGAAACTTCTTAATGTGTTAATCGAGAATTGACAATGAAATTTCAAGGACGCGTCACGTTTCGTTACATGACAGAGAAGAGAGATATATTGTAGAGAAGAGAAAGAGAGCTAAACATACCGATACCATCGAAGTGGGAAAAAAGAGAGCGACGTATGCACAATGATGCAAAGCGAGAGAATAAGATAATGTCGTGAGGTACTTTCTCTCTCTCTCTTCTCTCTCTCTGTCTGTCTGTCTCTGTCACGAAAATCTCCTATTATTTACTTTTTAAGAAGTTTCACTTCTATCTCTATTTTTTAATTAATTAATTAAATTATTATTTAGGAATCTACCGCCGTTTAAATGGTTTATAAAGAAGAAGAATCGAAAGAATGGTGAATCAATGACGACAAATACGCAAAGTAGTTCATTATCAGAATTTCTAACACATAATAATAATAATAAGACACGATTTGATAGAACAACAACAATTAATGCACATTCAGTATTAGTCCATTAAATTCTCAATTAGAATTGTCTTGATCCTGATCTTTATTGTAATGATCAAATCTATAATTGGCCACAATTTATTAACAAGTTGTATTAAAAAAAAACAATTTCACAATTTCAGATAAGTGGACAAACAATTTAATGAGTCTAGATTCTGATCTTTGTTTATAACAGTACGATATGTTTGTCTTCATTTCTATCTTTATTTTTGTTAATTAACAATGAAATTAGAGATCTACTTTAAAATTATCTGTTTATTAAAATATTCTATTACCAAAATTATAGCAATTATAAATAATAGAGATCAAAATAGAGGTACTTGTATCTATGGTTGTTAATACAACGGGAACAGAGATCAAGATTAAGATAATTCATACAAGCTTTAATGCCACTATACGTAAACAATCAAACATTATTTATGTTAAAAAGAAGAATTAATCAAATTTTGATCTATAATTATCTTGATTCTGATCTTTATTTGTAATAGAAATCAAGATCGAGATTAATGTATAACAAGAGAATTGCTCGATATGTCGACACAATTCGTTTTTTAGGAAGGTATTCACTAACTCTAACAAAAGATTGTAAAAACAAGAACGATAATAGTGAAATAGATTAGTTGTGCAGTAACTTGCGCGATTATTATTTTATACTTGTCTCTTTTCAATTAAATATACAAATAGAGATACAGATCGAGATCATTGCAGGAAATTTAAATGAGACTTATTTGATTCGACAGATGACAAACTTTTACCTCGATCCTGATCTCTAGTTCAGATCAATTACTAAGAATCCAAATTAATACTAATCATAATCTCGATCTTTATTTTCAATGAAAAGCTTTAACTGTTATATACAAATAAAGATCACAATGGAGATCTTGTATAACTATCAAATGTGTGAATGTTTATTACGTTTATCGGCATTCCTATCTTTATTTTTGTTATGTGATAGTGTTTTAATTGATAGTTATTACAAAAAATTGAAAAATTAATTTAGATTTCAGTCACAGTAATCTATTAAAATAACTACCTTAATCTCGATTTTTGATTGTTATTATAACGAAAATAGAGATCAAGATTGACATTGACAAACAATCAAACTAATGCTCATTCAGTATTAATCAATTGAATCTACCAAATATTGTAATTATTTATTTTTAAATTAATTCCTATTTTTTTTAAGTATTATTATTATTATTATAAAAATCTGTATTGATGTGACATAAATATTGTATTTATTTAAAATTTTTCCATATATATACGGTATTTGTAATGGATACGTCAGTCAATATACTAAAACCGATTATTTTTTTAGTTTTTTTTTCGATTAAGTTAACAAAAAACGGCTTTTTCTGTCTAAAAATAGACAATCTTTCGACAGTTCAACAAACCGTACCAAATCTTATTAAGTCCCACATACACAGAACGATAAATCGGCGAAGAAAATCGATACAAATCTTTTCATCCGATTTTCCGCATTTGGTCTGAATACACACTAAGGAAAATTAAAAGGAAAGAACTGTACAGGTTTATCATTGTGTGTAAGGCAGACTTAAGCGATAAATCGATACGATACACTTGGGCAGTTCTTTTCTTCCGATTTTCCGGATTCGGTCGCCATAAACAATATTCCTTGAGGAAAATCTGTTCAATTCGTGTAGCAGGCAGCGGGCACTTACTTCCCCCACCACGCTTATACTAAATTTTAGAGTCGTTCAGCCAGTGAGAAGTGATTGATATTCCGATTTATCTGTACAGTCTAAGCAGTGCAGATAAATCTAGTCGTATTTCGATTGTATCTACATTGACCGATAAAACTGTACAGTTTTCTACCATACACACTACGGAAATTAGAAAGGAAAGAACTGTACAGATTTATCATTTTGTGTATGGGAGGCTTAAAGGATAAGTCAATACAATACACCTGGACAGTTCTTTTCTTTTAATTTTTCAGATGGTGTCTGATTATACTCTCAACCATACACACATGATATCCCTTGTGGAAAATCGGTTAGTCCGTTTAGTAAGCAGTAGACTTGTCTCCTCCGCCACATTTATAGTAAATTTTAGAATACCTGCCCCCCCCCCGTTCACCTGATGATAGCTGACTGATAATCTGCATAACAAAAACCGATTTATCTGCACAGTTTAAGGGGCCGCCGTAGTCAACACTCGATTCGATATCTGAAAAAGTATCAATTTTTAATCATCGATTTCTTGCTTGTTTTCTGAGATATTCATATGCCGTAACCAGAGTTGAATCGGGAGTTTTACGATGCATCCGATGAAGCTTTCCAATTTAGAAAAACATCACTAAATACTAAAGTGCTGAGGATAATTTCAGAGCATGTCAAAAAAAATTCTTATCACACACTTTCTACAATTTTAGAAGATAAAAAAAATCGCATGATTTTTTGTTTGAAAAGCTTAAACATGAGCGTTGAGCAAACGCAGCCCAAAAATTAAATTTTAGAAAATCCGAGAAGTTAGAAATTATTTATTATTATTATTTTTTCATTAACTTGACATACTTCAAAGTTTTCCTCTGTATTCTAGAATTTTAGGAAGATTTTTGAAAATGGAAAACTATCGAATGCATTATGAAATGCCCGAGTCAACGCTGGTTACAGAGTTTCAATAGCTCAGAAAACAAGCGAGATATCGATCATTAAATATTGGCATTTTTTTCGGAGACTGATTTGAAAGTTGACTACTGTGAACCCTTAAACTGTACAGATAAATCTAATCCTTTTTCGATTGTATCTGCCTCGACCGATAAAACTGCACCGATCATTAAAGACTGGCATTTTTTCGGATAGCGAATTGAAAGTTGATTACTGTGGGCCCTTAAAAAGTACAGATAAATCTAATCCTTTTTCGATTGGATCTAGTGATCTGGCTCGACCAATAAAACTGCACAGTTTTCTACCAGACACACTACGGAAAATCGAATATTTCTCACTGATTTGTCGTTATGTGTATAGATGACTTAAAAATTACAAGTTGATAATTTTTCAATTTGAATTTTGGTGGATGCGCCAGACAATAAATTCTCACGTTATTCTCGTTTTCTATCAACGAAATAAACAAATTAAGGTTGAACTCGACCGGAACCACACTCATTAGATGCCGCTTGCTCCCACATGAGATTACTTAATTTTCTTCGAGAACAATATGGCGGAATTTATAAATTGAAATTTTAAAATGCGTTTTTTTCAGAAAAAATTGACGTATACATCCATTTTCATCGTTGATTCTATACTTATTTTAACATTTATTTTATTATTTTTTTGTGTAAAAACGGAAAGTTCAGCGTCATCCAAAAAAATTCAAAAACTAAATAAAACTAACTCGGATATGATAAAAAAGTTTAGACAAAATCTGTCCTCTCATTTTCGAGATAAAAAATAAAATAGTGCAAAAACATGGTTTTTCCTATTTTATTCAAAGACTAAGCGATAGGTTTTTTTAATTATATTTTTTTTAAGTATAGCTTAGACTAATACTAAACTCTGGTAATTTTTTGAAAATTTTTGACTTTCATTTGTTTTCAGTCCAGTCTATTTCAACTTTAAGATCGGAATTCTTCTCTAAATTACCTGTTTGCATGATTTTAAGTTGTTTAATAAGCTGCATTCTATATAAAATAGAATTCAATGACTGAATCATCGATAGGATTTTATTAAATCGATAATAATTTCAAACACGTACTTTTCTACAATTGAACCGGAATTATTTCTATCATAACAAACCAATTTTACTCATGGAATAGATTAAACTAATAATAGAAAGGTGCAAGTAACTATTGTTGAGGAAATTCGAAAGGAAACGCTATCAGAATAATGTAATAACATAGCAGCGGGATTTGCACGCTCCAGTGTGCTCATCACGTGACTACTATGAACTAAATTTAATAAAATCGCTATCTAGTCACGCTCGATCTCCATCGACCTCTCAATGGAATTATACGTTTATTTGTTACGATTCTAGCACTACAATCATTCAATGTAGTTGATAAAGTGAGTGAGCGACGTCATAAACAATAAACAAGTGGTCTACTGTAGTTGATTTTTGCCCCTCAATTGCTGGATTTTTATGAGCGCATCGAGTAGGTGGATTCAAGTACATGGTGAAATACAAATAAACAAATAACAATTATTGTAAGAATTGAGAGTCATGTATGTCTATGGCGTGCGCTGATGATGGTCGCGCGGCAATCTGAAATAAATTCCCACCACCGTTGCCAAGTAATAACTAATAACGAGAGCGACAAGAATGGAAAAAATGTGGTTTTGGTGGATGCGCCAGGAGAGCGTACGTTTCTTGTTTAATTACTCTCTAAACTATCGATTAAATTATCAATTAATCAAATTAAAAACAGTAATTAACTATTTTTTACTCATATAAATTGAAGAATTTTCAACAATTTATACAGACAGGATGGTAAATGAAGCTGACAATGAGAATTAATTGCAATTTTAACAGTCTGTGGTGAATTATGAAAATGAATATAACTAATGAAACGGCTTTTAATGTGAGTATAAATCTATGAAATTGATCATTAAATTGTGTCTGGACTTGAATAAGAATTGTTATACAAGAATTATTCGATTTTTCATGTTATATTTCTTTTGGCGTATTTTGTGGAAAATTTATGACGGGAAATTTTTCATCAATGCAATGACACCAACAAATGATTGCTATGGCATAATTTTATTAGCGTGTTTTGTGTGGAAAAAAATTAGAGTGAAATTTTAACAAGCAACAAAAGTTGCGCGCGCAATATAACGACACCAAATTAAGTCGGAAAACAAATACTCACAATAAAATTACTCTTTCTGAGTCCTTCTTCAATTTTGTAGCATTAAAATCATTCAACGTAGTTGATAAAGTGAGTGTGGGAAGTCATAAACAATAAACAAGCGGTCTACTGTAACTGATTTTTGCTCCTCTCTTGCTGGATTTTTATGAGCGCATCGAGTAGGTGGGTTCAAGTACATGGTGAAATACAAATAAACAAATTACGATTATTGTAAGAATCGAGAGTTACGTATGTATGTCTATGGTGTGCCCTGACGAAAGTCGCGCGGCAATCTAAAATAAATTCCCACAACCGTTGCCAAATAATAATAATAATAATAAAATCGTTATAATTAAAATGATATATTGTTGTGATTTTGGTGGATGCGCCGGGTAGATTTTTTGACAAATATTAAAATTCTCTAAAATCCTAATCAGAATTCTTGTGGAAATCCACAATGAATCTTTACAGGGTAAGGTTTTTGTGTCAATATTCATCGAATATCTACAATGAAACTCACTAAAAAACGACAATTCGTAAGGAAAATAGAACCAGTACGAAATTCTCTATGAAAATATTTTCCTTTTACTAGAAAGAATCAACATTAAAAATTTATGAAACATTTGAAAAATAAACATCTTACAATATTACCAACTAATTAAATAAAAATCAACCATAATATACAGGGTGGATCTTTTAAATGTGGTGAATTTTTATAAAACACCTATAAGTTGGCGAGCGATTCGAATAATATGTCAAGGAATTGTAGGGCGATCCCTGGAAGCCATTCTAAAAAAATTAGAACCTAGTAGCTCATTTGGTAGTTGATCAAAGAACAGTCATTTCGGACAATGCCTCGATTTTCAAAAAATAAGCTAAACACGTAAAACGACAAAGAATGACTCAAAGACTCTCCCAATATTAACTTTTTTGATTTTTCTGCATTATATTTTAGAAAACAATGCAAAACATTTAAACCTCTTAAAGTATATAATGGAGAAAAAAAATCAATTTTGGAAAGATCTAAAGGTTATTCTTAGTTATTTTATATGTGTAGCAAGTTTTTGAAAATTGCGACATTGTCAGAAATGAGCGTTTTATTTACCGATTTTTAAATGAACTACGAGGTTCTAATTTTGCTACAATGGTCTTCAAATCACCCTACAATCTCTGAAAATATTATTCGAATATCTCGTTAATTAGTAGAAGTTTCAAAAGAATCGACCACATTTAAAAAAAGACATCCTGTGTAATGTAAAGTAGTTTGTCCAGGTCAACGCTGGCCAGAGAAATATCAGGGTCAAGGTGTTGGTTGGGAACAGGTTCGGTCGGTTCTCGGGCGCCATTCACTGATAACAGTGAGAAAATATACAAGACGCCACAAAACGGATAATATATATACAATTTATTTACAACTATGTACAAGAATATGATACAATGAAACGATGATCTTTCCGGGACAGTTGATCCTGGTCGCCACCCGTCACGGCAGAATCGGTCCGGACGGGTATTTACGGTCGGCGGGTAGACACGGCCAGAATCGGTACAAGCAATCGGATTATTCCGGGTTGGCAAAGAGCCACGGCCGGAATCGGTAAAGTAAAACAACAATCGGATTATCCCGGGTCGCCAGAGAGCCACTGCCGGAATCGGTAAAACAATACAAACGATCGGAATATTCCGGGTCGCCAGAGAGCCACAGCCAGAGAAGTCAGGAGAATTGGATTGGACGCCGGAGAGGATTCAAGTGGTATTGGTAATTCTCTAGGTCGCCAAGAGCCACAGCTAGAGAAGGCAGGTGAACTGGATGGGAAGCCGGAGAGGGGTCAAGTGGTTCTGCTACGGCCGGTCGATCGATTTATATTTCTAAAATAAAATAATTGTTACAAGAACTTGAAGGGAGCACCTGGACCATCTATTAGATGCGAAATCGCCCTCTTGCTATGTTCTGAAATAGGATAAATCGACAGAAAGATTAAAATCTAGGTCAGGGGATTCCCCAGTTTAATGGTAATAAATTTAGAAAGCAAGAATAGATGTAATAAAAATTTGCATGGAATACTGACAATTTTATTGTTAATTAAATACATTAAACTTCTATCTGTAGTTTATTGCATCGAATTGATGTATTTTGTAAAATTTACTACTAGTAGGGAACTCCAAGCCTTGACCCACATTTTGTAAAGCCAGTCATTGAAGATTTTCAATACTCAACAATGTTTTACTCGAAATAAAATTCGTTTTTCAACAGGAAAATTTAATTTTTGTTTTTATTTGACTTTATTCTAATAATAAATTAATTTGGTCACTTTCCTTAGATAGCTAAAAGATCCTGTATCTGAAATCTTTAAATAAACATTGACCACTTAATAGAATTATACAGGAAACACCTACATTAAACCAGTATCATGTTGTTATTAATGGAAAATCACCCAAAATAGATCAGAGACCACAAAATTTACAAGATCCGTAATCTAATCGAATTCGATTACGTCACAAGAAATCTAAAACAGTGGTGTAGCAAGTGCAGCACATATGTGTAGAATGACAAGAAGTGGCAAGGTGGTTAAACCTGTTTGTAGCATCAGACCATAGTCATGTAATGGTATTTTGCCCGGGGCTACACTGGCTAGAAAAATATCAGGGTGGTATGTCTTTGGGAGCAGGTACGGTACTCGGGCGCTACCAGGAATTCTGATATCGGTGGACAGTTGATTCCGGTCGCCACTAGCCACAGCAGAATCCGTAGGTGTTACGGTATAGTGGATGGTTCCGGTAGCCACTGCGAACCTAGTGGTACAACGGATTATTCCGGGTCGTCAAGAGCCACTGCCGGAATCGGTAATACAACGGATTGTTCCTAGTCGCCAAGAGCCACTGCCGGAATTGGTAATACAATACAATACAATACAACGGATTATTATTATTATTCTTGGATTTAGATCCCATACAGTATTCCAAACTTGATTAACAATCATTAATATTCCATTTATAATTCTATAGCTATGTTTACAAATTATTTCTATAATTTTTTTTTGTTTAATTTAGGCTTGGTAAGAATCCACGCCACGCCACTGAATTAAAAGATTCTCATAATAATTTATTACAATAATTATTTTTTTTTTAAAAAATCACCATCATGATAAGTGAAATATGCGCAATATAAATTTCTAAAATAATAATAATAATAATAGCATCCATAGTAATAATAAATTCTTATCTTTTACAACATTGTTAATTAATACTATTTTAAATTTAAGCGACCTTTAAAACTATTAATTATTAATTCAAGGCACGTTAGATTAAATTGTCTGTCTATTGTAGCAGTTTTTCATCGGTTTGAACAGCACAAAAAACTGTCAATTCGACAATTATCGCTATTTATTTCTGATATTTAAATAAATAGATAATAAAAAAATGACATTATCATCAAATTAATCAAGACAGAAAGATATGATTGTAATAAAATTCCAACAATTCTTATTGTTGGTATTTCTAACAACAACAAAATCAACATTAAATGAAGGTAATTCTAATTAATTTCTAAAATTAATTAATTAATTAATTATTTGTTTAAAGACCATCAATATTGGTATAAATTAGCCAAAGATGATATCGAACATGGTTTTGAAAATCAAATTAATACAAATTTAGCTAAAAACGTTATATTGTTCGTTGGTGATGGTATGGGCTTAACAACAATAACTACAGCACGGATCTATTCAAAAACCGAAAGTGGTTATCTTAGTTTTGAAAAATTCCCACATATTGGCGTACTTAAAGTAATCATTATTATTATTATTGTTGATTATTTGTTAAATGATAAAATTCCAGACGTATTCTGCTGATAAACTCGTCCCGGATTCTTGTAGTACTGCCACAGCTCTATTTTGTGGTGTTAAAGTGAATTTTCGTACATCTGGTGTTGATGCAACAGTTAAAATTGATGATTGTCAACGTTCATTAGATAATCGTACACATTTAAAATCGATTTTAAAATGGGCACAAGATTCAAATAAATCAACAGGTTTCGTTACAACAACACGTATAACACATGCTACACCTAGTGCATTATATGCACATACACCAAATCGTAAATGGGAATGTGAGAATACAATACCATTAGAATCACGTGATTATTGTAAAGATATAGCAAGACAATTGATTGAAGATCAACCTGGTCGTGATATAAATGTGATTATGGGTGGTGGACGGCAATGTTTACAATCTTATGTTAATGAAACTATAAATGATCGTATTGATCGTTGGTCATGTTATAGTACAGATGGACGTGATTTAATACGTGATTGGATCATTGATAAGAAACAACGGAATTTAACTAATATCGTTATAAAAAATAGTGATGAATTAAATAATTTCGATACAAGAAATCAGTATGTTTTAGGTATTTTTGCTAATGGTCATTTAAATTATAATTATCAAAATGATCAAAATATGCCAACATTAACAAATATGACCATTAAGGCTATTGAAGTATTACAAAGGAATCAAAATGGTTATTTATTAGTTGTTGAGGGTGGTTTAATTGATTTTGCCCATCATCGTGGACATGCTAGGATTGCATTAGATGAAACTGTAGCGTTTAGTGATGCAATTGAAGCAACAATGAAAATGATTGATTTTAATGATACTTTAATTATTGTAACAAGTGATCATTCACATTCATTGGTTATGAGCGGATATCCATCAAGACAAAATAATATCTTTGGTAAAATTATTTTTTTCTAATAATCATCCAGATAGTTGAGTGAATAATAACAGAAATTTCAGTCTAATGTGAGATTTGTAATAGAAAAATTTGCCAGGGAGATGCTGGCATCTATCTGTCAACGAGTCCTTAAAGCCCCTTTACATTGTCCGAGTTTTGTATCCGATTTTATATCCGAATTCATCTCGAATCCCAGATATTTTTCATCTTTACATTATACGAGTGAGTTGCATGTGTACGCAGGCGACACCAAACAACAAACAACCATACCAACGTCATAATTTCAACTTGCATACAACCCTAAATTCCCAAAACAGTATTTTGCGCAAGACACTTTTGGCAAATCGGATAAAAAGTCGGATGAAATTAGAGAAAAATCGGATGTAAAATCGAATAATGTAAAGGGGCGTGTAATTAGAGACAAACGAATTCTTTTTCTATTGTAAACTAATGGCTTTATACTCGGCTGTAATTTATGTGTATAGGTTTCCTTCGATATATTTATTTGGCTGTATATGATACAATTGTGATGTTGAGTGAATTATGTTTTTTTTTTGAAAGATAATATTGTCCTCTCTTGTCTTAAATTGCATTCCCATCGCCGGGAGTACTTCGATAATATCGCCATCTGTTGGTCGGACTACTTACAACACTAGTACTTCGACAATGGCGCCGCCTAGTGTTGAGAGTACTATTTTCGATTACACCAAAATGCATGGGTCTAGAATCTCTATGTTATTATTCACTCAACGAATCGTATATAGGAAAAAACGCACCAACATTAAGGTGTCCGACTTTGTTTATTTTTTCTCTTCTTCGAGTCACAACGTTCGTACTGCGCATGCTTGGTAATTTTTTAAATAACATTAGCGGAAAGATAAACATCACCGCATGCGCATAACAGAGTTGGTTACTCGGAAGACAAAGAGCACGAGATACTATGTGATTCATTTTGTCTAAACGGTTTCCACTCACAGGGACTGATTATATTGGAATGTTACATAAAACTGAACCAAAATTTTTACGGATTTTATGGCCTGTATTGTACTTTTAAGCCGGCTATCTTACAGTAAATGTTAAAAACTACTAGGAAACAGGCTTAAAATAATAAATTAAGTAATGCTTGCCTCTTTATAGATCTCAAAGTATTACACCTACCCTTAACTTCTTTTAAATAAGCTTTCGTAAGAAGTTGTCTGTTCCAAAAGTTTATTGTGTTTATCTGATACGACAAAATTTGTACATACAGATAAAGAGCTAACCATTTTTTGATTTATTATTTTAAACCTGTTTTCTAGTAGTTCAACATTCAGTGTACTAATAACCGGCTTGTTCCGGTTTTTCCTTCCTTCATTAAGCTCCACTTAGCAAGATTGCCTTAAATTTGGATGGGGATACGTCCATGTATAAGTCTCCCACCTAAATATCTGTAAATATATACTTAGTCCTTGCTAAGTGTAACTTAAGTAGGGAAAGAAAAACCGGGGCTTAAATTCACCTTTTAAGCTAAAAAATCTTGCTCAAACCATATACAGGGTGTTCAGTCTGAATATGGTTGATTCGATGAAACTCCTATTAGTCAATGAGCAATTCGAAAAATATTTCAAGGATTTGTAGGAGGGTTCTTAGAGTACATTTCAGCAAAATTAGAACCTCGTAGCTCATTTGAAAGTTGGTCAAAGAACGCTCGTTTCTGACGATGTAGCGATTTTCGAAAACGAACTAAACACGCAAATCGACTTAAAATGACTCTAGGATCCTCCCAAAATTGATTTTTTTTCGTTTTTCTCCAAAAATCAATGTTGAGAAGGTCTCCGAGTCATTCTTAGTCGTTTTACGTGTTTAGTTCGTTTTTGAATATTGCTACATTGTTCAAAACGATCGTTTTTTGACCAACTTAGAAATGAGCTACGAGGTTCTAAATTTTCTAAAATGTTCCCTAGGGTCTCTCCTACCAATGCTTTAAATATTTTTCGAATCGCTCGTCGACTAATAAAAGTTTCATAGCACCAACCATAATTAGACTGAGCACCCTGTATGTGTAGGTATAATCATCAATAAAATTCTCCATTATAGAAGCAGCACAAAAGTCAAAAATTGACGGTACACCCTATACAACTCTACTTTATTCAACTGGTGGCCCTAATAATTACCAATATCAAATAATTGATGGTAAAGTAACAAGACAGAATCCTTTAATGAATCAAACTGATGATTTTGAATATTCACAACAAGCTGTTATTTTAACCGATGAAGTTACACATAGTGGTACCGATGTTCTAGTTTATGCCAAAGGTAGGTACATATTTAAACCAAAATTTTAGTGATTTTATGGCTTAAATTAATAATTTAAGCTGCTACAATGACTGTTAAGCCACTAGTAAACAGATTTAAAATGATAAATCAAAAAGTAGTGGGCTGACTAACCATCTGTGTAAATTTTGGCAGAGATGCACTACTATTTTTCTTTTGTGTAAAATCTTTAAGAATCCCTTGCACATGAACTGTGGCTTATTTCCTATCGATTCTCGACATATAAGGCCTTTTGCACACACGTCGTCACGCCTAGTTTGGACGAATTGTCTTTCTCAGCAGTCCTGTATTTTTGATAAAATGCAGGATAGTACTAAAGGGAGTACTTTTTTTTCTTCAGAAGTAACATAAGCGTACTCTAAGATCCTATAAAGCCTCACAGTGGCACACGATGTGAAGTGACGTTTCATCTTTCTCTTTACAATATCTTAGAGATGCTTTCCCAGAGTACTATTGGCCAGTAAATAGTTCCATTATCTGCTTATAATTATCTTCTGTTTAGTTTCAGGAGTTCCTTAGATCTTCTACAGTTGGAAACTCGCAGAAATGTGTTCGATAAGTAATTCTCCCAGTAGAGTTGATGTTCTTTTTCCAATTACTACATAGCGAAACTTTTTGCTAAACGGCCTGCCTCTTCATTCCCTTCGAACCCTTTATGATTTGGCATCCATTTCAATGTCACCGTGTTTGTTAGTGAATCGGAGCATTCTAGTTCCTTTTGGAAGGAAGGGATTAAGTTCTTCAAAGAATAATGAGCTTATTTTGCTTTCAAAAGTAAGAGAGCCAAGCATTTTTAATTTATGATTTAAGCCTGTTTACTAGTGGTTTAAAATTCATTGTGTCAGTAACCAGCTTTAATTTACCATTTAGTTTATAAAATCACTAAAATCTTGATGGCACTATATACCATTTATTAATAATGGTTATTTTAATTAATTAATTTGTTTAAAAATTTAGGTCCAATGGCACACTTATTTCATTCAGTTCATGAACAAACTTTTGTAGCTTATGTGATTGGTTATGCGGCGAAAATAGGACCTTTTCAACAATTTTCTGGTAATTTATCGAATTTTATGGTAGATACACTACAAATTTATTTAATAATAATCAGTATTATTGTACAAATTTGTTTACAATAGATAATTTTGGATAGACCATCTCTACACTGTTATTACCTATTGCTTT
Source organism: Mylabris sibirica (assembly GCA_039776855.1). Lineage (NCBI taxonomy): Eukaryota > Metazoa > Arthropoda > Insecta > Coleoptera > Meloidae > Mylabris > Mylabris sibirica. The sequence goes on along the minus strand of CM077842.1, from coordinate 8,456,239 downwards.
TAAGGCAATTTTTTCCCAGAATTTTCCACAATTTTAAAGACTGACTACAATTTGTAATGTAATACCTGATAAGGCAAATTTCCTAAAAATAAGCAAGCTATCAAGGAAAAAAAATTCATTCACTTTATTGGTTTTTTTCACTTATTAAAAATTATTATTTTGCAAAAAGATACATAAAATTTGCAAAATTGAAGCCCTGGAGACCATTTTAGCAAAATTAGAACCTCGAAGCTTATTTGAAAGTTGGTCAAAAAACGCTCGTTGTTTCTGACGATGTCACGATTTTCAAAAACTTGCTACACACTTAAAATAACTTGCGAGTGACTCAAGGATGGTCCCAACCAGTGGCAGCATTAAAGGGAGGCTGGGGATGATTTGGCGACCGCCCAAAGCGCCAGGAGAATGAGGGGCGACGCGGCGTAAGAACTGTATGAATTAATTTTTTAATAATTGATTAGACGTCAATGTCATCCTGGGGGACACCGAAAAACTCTCACCCAGAACACTAGACTCGATAGGGCTAGCCCTGCTCCAATCATTAATTTTACTCGCTTTTCGCCTATGCATTCTTCAATAAATGAAAATGTTTCACATTTTTCGTAGAAATGCAATGGAGAAAAACGAAAAAATCAATGTTGAGAAAGTCTTTGAGTCATTCTTAATCGTTTTACGTGTTTAACTGGTTTTTGAAAATTGCGACATTGTCAGAAATGAGTATTCCTTAACTAGCTATGAAATGAGCTACGAAGCTCTAATTTTGGTGAAATGGTTTTCAGATACTCCAGATATTTTTAAACATCGCAGCACTCTCTACAAAGTGATGACGCCACCGTTTTATACTACAGTCAAAGTAAGCGCAACGCTCTAGCCGGTACTACCTAACCAATTGTTTACCTATAGTCCTAGTCATAGTTAACCGCTCGTATTTTCAACAACACCTCGTTACGATACAACAAAAACTCAGGCAATCGATTGTAATCAATTTAAAGCCCTCCCACCATAAAATATCCACCGAAGAAGAAATTATCAAATTTCCAGTATTTCAACAGAGACAGAACAATTTATCGTGCAACTGGCGTACGTTCGCTGAACGACAACAGCATGACATCTTATGGCGAGTTTACACTCCTTGTTTTAATTATTGTAACAACTTTAAAACAACGATTTGGCAACCTATCACGTTCTACGTCTGTCGAGCCATTTATCCGGTGATTTGCAAACTAATAACCATCTTTATGATTTATCTTATAAAATAACTATTTTTAATAGGTGAAACTAACTAAAATGGTGGTTTACTTACCAGAAATGGGTTTTTACCTATACTACAAAATTGTAGCCTTTTGGATCAGCTTTAGCAAGATATAGTCCGGTTCCTTTATCTTTAAAATTGTGGAAATATTCTAGGAAATAGAATAGAAAAAAATTCGTTTATCGTAGACAGTGGTTGGAGGGGTCTAGCGAGAGTTACGCCATTGATTGTGGATTTATAATTCGTTCAATTTGTACAGGAGAGAAAAATTTACCCAAAATTTGTTCATTGTCAATCTGTTGTGGTGTGGTAAATAAACAAAAAACACGTTGTAATCTATCATTTGTTTGCTTCTTAAGCTCTCCATGTAATCTTGAATTTTCATTTTTCAACAATAAATTCTCTTCTTCTAATTTCTTAATTCTCTCCATTAAAATATGATTTTCATCAAAATTTTCACTAATAAACACACTAAAATTATAAATTTTAAACAGTGAAAATTAACAAAATTAAAATAATTACGTGCTAAATTCTGGTAGACTTTCACTTGTCTTTGACTCTTGTTCTAATCCTTTTCTTGTACTACTATTATTTATCTTCTTTAATAAATTTCTATGAATTAATCGCTTTTCTCTTACATCATTCTTTTGTGGTACAATTTTATTGCCTGGTAGATTTTGTGTTGGTATTGCATCGTTTCGCAAATTTCGACAATTTTTCGGTGTGTAATTCAATAATCTTTGTCGTAACGGTACAGCAAAGTCATCTTCGGTGAAATGAACTGAACAGATGCGGGCTGAAGATAAGATAATATTTTTATACCGGGTGAGATTCATGTAAAACGAAACGTTCCTATGGCAAATCCCATTATTTAGCGAGCGATTCGAAAAATATTTCGAGGATTCATAGGGAAGTCCCAAGGTAGAGGAGTGTTTTACGTCAGATACCTGCCGTAGGCCCAACTCTGACTGCCCACATCGGTGCGGGATCAGGTATACGCCCAATCATCCCCAATAGCACTTGAGGAGCTGGCAGAACATAACAAGGTTAACTTGACATGGGTGCCAGCTCATCAAGGGATCGAAGGAAATGAGAAAGCGGACTGCTTAGCAAAGAATGCCGCCAAAACAGCTCTAATTGGACCTGGACCTTCATGCGGGATCGCTTATGCGGACGCTAAAAGAGCCATATGGGAATAATTAGAACGAAAACACCAACTCTACTGGGAGGAATCATCAGGGATGGTCCTGTCAAAGACATTTCTGAATTTTTCAAACCGTACAAGATTCAAAGAACTCCTAAAACTTAATACGAGACAATTAAGACAGACCACAGGACTGCTCACTGGACACTGTGGACTGAGGAAACATCTCAATAACATTGGGATTGCAAAAGACCCAACATGTAGGGCCTGTGAAGAGGAGGATGAAACTTCCCTTTATATTCTATGCTACTGTGAGGCCTTGAAGGATCTCAGAGCGTGGTACCTGGGAGGGGAATATATCTCTCCGGATGAAATAAAAAGTACTCCCCTGAACAGTATCCTGGACTTTATTAAAAGAACGGGACTACTGGGGGAAGACATTTAATCCAAATTAGGTGTATTGACGAGCGTACAAAAAGCCTTAAAGGCCGGGGTACAGTGGGACGCAACCATGGCTAGGGTGAGAGGGTCCGGAAAGGACCTCTCACGGAACGGATAATAAATAATAATACAGGCTCTTCAGGCACCCTAACAGACTTTTACTCACTTTACTCACAATCAGTACCAGAGCTGCTTTTGACGCAGCTCACCCATCTCCCCTATTGTACCAAAGCACGGGGTCGCTACTCCCTTACCTACTACTCCAGTACCTTGGGTTTTTAAGTACTACCTCCACGAAACCTATTCCAACCTATTCCAAATTCACACCGTTTTTGCGGTTTTCGTGACCTCACAAGCCGTCATGTCGGCATGCACAGTGATGACAACTTGTGGGACCCATCACCAGTTGAGTCCTGTAACACTCGGTACTGACGAACCAACCCCTCGCTGTCAGTTAGTTAAATGCGATGCTGCCACAACACTGCGAAAAGCTTATCCAGCCTCCGCAGTGGAAAGGTTTACATGCGAAAAAAATTTGCCCTGGCTCCCAAAATCAGGACTTCATCCAAAGGTTAGCCGTAACTATATGCGGATGTTTGAGAGACAGGGGGTTCCCAGAGAACATTTAAGCAAAATTAGGACCTTGTAGATCATTTGGAAGTTGGTCAAGCAAATCTTTATTCCGACATTGTCGTGATTTCCGCCAACATGCATTAACCAATTAAGAATGGCTCGTAGATCACAATAAAATTGATTTTTCTCATATTTTACCCATGAGTATACTAAAAAAGTTGGGGGAAAACCGTGATGGCAATCCATTTTTGAAAACCTAATGAATCTAGTGTGAGTAATTTTCTCTGTTGCTTCCTATTTTTAATTTGATAGGGTAAGATTTTTTATGTTCGTTTTGCGTTTGATTGTTTGTTTTTTCATGAAAATCCTTTACATTGAACACATTAGAATCAAATAAGGAGCCCGTGACTTTTACTTTTTTTCGGTTACAGCTACAAAACGATAAAAATTATTTTTTATCGGAGTGTAAATACCATACAAGTCAGTCTTAGTCGATTTATGCGTGTAGTTGGTTGGCGAAAATCGCGACATTGTCGGACTGCAGAGATTTTGACCAATTTCCTAATCTACAAGCCCTTGAAATATTTTTCGAATCGTTCGACAAAAAAGGGAGTTTCCATTAGAACTATTAGGTACATGATTATTCACGTAAGACGAAAAGTTCTTATAGCAACTCCCATTATTTGGCGAGTGATTGGAAAAATATTTCAAGGATTTGTATGGGGGTCCCTGGACAGCATTTTAGCAGAATTAGAGCTTAGTAGCTCATTAGGAAGTTGGTTAAAAACAATATGCGATTTCCACCAAGCAACTGCACACATAAAAATCGACTAATACTAGCTCATATACCATAGTAAAATTGATTTTTCTCATTTGTATCGTTGAAAAATAAGACAAAAACGTGGTGGATAGATCTAGTGTTAGTAATCTTTTCTGTTGTTTACTACTCGATAGGGTAAGATTGTTTATGGTAATGCAGTGTTTATTTCTCTTATTCTAATTTCTTTTAATGTAAATATAATAAAAATCCTGTACTCTTTATTTGTTAAGGATTTTCTATTAAAAAACCAAAAAATTAATGGGCATAAACAATCTTCCCCCATCGAGTTAAAAATAGTAGAAATAGGTAAATGACCTCGTCATTCATAAGTAGGTCAAAAAATCAGTGTTCTAATTTTCGCAAGGATCCATTGATGAAAAACGAATAAAAACTGTTTTTAAAGGATCTTTTAGTCATTCTTAGTCGTTTGGCAGGTATAACCGATTAGTGAAGATTGTGACATTTTGGCAACAATGTATCTTTTAACCAACTTCCAAATGAACTACTAAGCCCTAATTTTGCTAGGACCCCTCCAAAACGTTGAATTGTATTTCGAATTGCTCGCCAAATAATGTATGTAAATATCAAATGTATATTTACCGTTTTTAACATTGATTTTATCTTTGCGTTTACATACAGCAATCCATTTTTTACAAAACAATTTATCTTTGGGAAATGAAAAATATTTGATATTCAATTCTCTAGTTAGCTTTGAACGATTCTTACAACCAAAAACTGAGCACATTTTGCTAATAATTACACAAAATTACAATATAAATTAAAATAATTAATAATTGTTACTATGAAAATTGAAAATAATTAATTACAATTACAAATGATTGTTTACAATGGTGAAAATAAACTGTCATTTTTAAAGGTCATGCGCAGAACTATTACGTAATATACAGAACGTTTCATCTTAAAGAGCCATTATGCCGTAGTAATGTTAATTTACCGTATTTTATGTTTTTTGTTCAATTCTTGTATAATATACCGTATTATACGGTACTTATTGTTGTATTTTATTTAAAAATTAGCGGAAGAAGATATTACATTGCATATCACAATAATCTATTAGCAGGGGCGGACTTGGGCTAAGACCTTTGGGGGGATTACTGCATAAACCAAAATTTGTTAGTTAATCGGACATAGAAAAGTATTGAAAAACAAATACCTTAACCAATTAAATTCTCCGATTAGTAATAAAACTCGCACAATAAGTCTTGTTGCCCACAATGGAAACTCGACTTTAAAAAGAGACATATCACCGGTAACTCAAGTAGTAACTGATTTATTTTTAGGGGGCTAATTGAAAGCTTGGAGGGCTAAGCCTCCCTAAACCCCTCTATAAGTCCGCCACTGTCTATTAAGGTTATACTATACTATACGTTTATTGTTAATCGATTACTTATCAGACACATACACAATAAAGGAATAAAAGATTGATATTTGAGCCTAAAGAAAAAAATACAAATTTATATTTTTGGTTTTTGATTTCACTTTTATGTAGCTGTCAAACAAACAAAAATTATGTCAACATAACCTTATTTTTTCAATTACGTATTAAACTCTTAATACATAGGGTATTTTATTTATTTTACAGCTGTATCTTACAACTGTATTATATACAATTAAATCATTATACACAGTCCACGCAGCTAACTGAATCTTGACGTGTGCCTAATAAATAACACTAAAATTCCTAGCTGTACCCGTCAAAATTTAGGAATTATAAAAGCGTTTGGATGGTATAAAAGGATATTCACATGACTAATAACTTTTCTTTAAATGAAAAAGGCAATTAAAAAATTCTAAGACCTCCATATCAACACAATGCTAGAGTGCTAATCTTTAATGGACGTATTTCTACACCGATCTCAAGTCTAACTTCCAAGCACGAGTTCTGGTTTATAAATCTTGCTTCGGGAATTCTCGGCGGAAGTCGAGATTGAGTATATGGAGGGTTGAGAACTTGGCGAATTCTAGTTACATTTTATAGGTTCACGTTTTTTTTTTGTGCGCACGCGCACCTTCTACAAAACTCAAGCTCGCCTCAAAGCAGCTACAACCTAATCTTGGCTTGGTTACATAGTCTGGCCTCAAGGCCAAGCTTGAGCTCCAAGAGGGTCTCAAGATCGGTTTATAAATACGGGCATTCAGTTATTTAGACATTTGTTTTTTTTTTATTATACATGGATTGTTCACATCAGACGAAAAGTTCTTATGGCAACTCCCATAGTTATGGGAGTGATTCGAATAAAATTTCAATCGTTTTGCTAAAACGATTGCAATTTTTTACCTGAGGATCGTTTTAGCAAAATTAGAACCTCGTAGCTCATTTGGAAGAGTTGCGATTTTCAAAAACAAGCTAAAGACGCAAAACGATTAAGAATGACTCTCAGAGACCCTCCCAAAATTGTTTCACGTTACATATAATATAATAAGGAGACATAAGTATTGAAATTTATTGTTCAAAACGGTAGTGTATTTTTTCTAGTGACCTCTTCCGTGTAAGCCCGACTTTAATCATTAATCCTCTTAGCCTACAAAAAATAGGTATAGGTATTCTAAAGTGAAACATTCTGTATCTCATATAGATGAGCGTCAATTTGGCGACATGGCATTATCATTTTGTAGTTTGCAATTTAGCCGCAGTAGCGCTGGCAAGCCGGCAAAAAAATTTACAATTATTAATTATTAATAATTATTATTTATAATTGTTAAAACTGTTCATTTACATGTAAATAAAAGTAAATTGAACTGATAACAAAAAATAATTTGATAATAATTGAAAATTTTATTTGTTTCTTCTTATGTCATTAGTAGTTCAAATCTACAAATTCAAGGTTGCCAAATTTAATAAACCACAAAATTTTAAATAATAAAAGAAGAATGATAAAATGATAACTATATAAGCACTTTTATCGTGATTTTACAAAAGATTCAAATCACAATACAGTCTAGCGTTATCAATATTTTTAATTCTTTATGTCTTGTTGTTATTATTGCAAAGTTTAAGGGGCTGCTATTATCGACCAATTACCATTTTGATAATATAACCTACAAAATCCGTACAAAAATGTTAATTAGACGAATAATCAAATTAGATCGTTTTAATTACTTTAAACGCTACTATTCGAATCGTAATATATTAAAATTGAATGAACGAGGCATGTTTCAAGATCTATTCCCTGATACAGCAGCGTAAGTAAGTTTTTTAACATTAAAAAAATTGAGGTTATATCCATCAATATTTCTAATTATTTTGATTATTTTCAATTCTAGTAATGAAATTGTTGATTTATTGAATGCATCACCACAATGTTGTTATGCTGGTTTCGATCCTACAGCTGACAGTTTACATATTGGTAATCTACTTGTTTTAATTAATTTAATCCATTGGCAACGTGCTGGCCATCAACCGATAGCTTTGGTAGATTCATGTCTTGAATGAAAAAACGATAATTTTTATAAATTTTTGTAGATTGGTGGTGCTACAGCAAAGATCGGTGATCCGAGTGGTCGTAATACAGAACGTGATGAATTGCATGGTGATTTTATCGAGAAGAATATCGATGGTATACGTAAGAATATTGAGACGATTTTCTATAATCACCAACATTATTTATGGCAAGATCAAGATAAATTAAAACCGTTAATGTATTATTAATACAATTCCTCAAATATTTATATTGAATTATTTAATTGTTATTATTTATTGTAGAATTGTTAATAATGAAGATTGGTATAGTAAGATATCTGCAGTGAAATTAATTGGTAATATTGGTAGATATCTACGTATGGGTACATTATTGAGTCGTACAAGTGTTCAGACACGTTTACAATCACCATCCGGGATGAGTTATACAGAATTTAGTTATCAATTATTTCAAGCATACGATTGGTTACATTTATTTAAACAATATAATTGTTTATTTCAAATTGGTGGTAATGATCAAATGGGTAATATAACAACAGGACATGAATTGATTAGTAAAATTTATAAAAAATCCGTTTATGGTTTAACTATACCGATTATAACAACAGAAATGGGTGATAAATTTGGTAAATCAGCTGGTAATGCTATGTGGTTAACATCAAATAAAACATCACCATTTTTATTATATCAATTTTTTATACGACAAACTGATAAAGAAGTTGAGAAATTATTAAAATTATTCACTTTTGATAATATTAATATAATAAATGATTTAATATTAAAACATCGTAAACAACCAGAATTACGTTTAGCACAAAAACATTTAGCAAAACAAATTATTTTATTAGTACATGGTGAGAATGGTTTAAAATTAGCTGAACAAACATCACAAGTTTTATATAATGGTGATTTAAATATTTTAAGTCAATTGAATACGAATGAAATTAAAGATGTTTTTGATGGTGCTAGTTTTGTTGAAATTCTACCAGAAGCTGGTCAAAAAATTATTGATTTAGCAATGAAAGTACGTTGTTTTAAAACCATTGATGATGCTTTACGTATTATTAAAGCTGGTGGTTTTTATATAAATTATCAACGTTGTAATAATCCAGAAGAGGTTTTAAATATGAACGTACATCGATTAGCTAACAATATCACATTGATACGTGTCGGTAAACGTAACTATTATGTAGTTAGATGGGCTGTTTAAACTATAAAGAGTCTCGGAGTATTTTATTTAATAAAATTTAAAATTTCCAATTTGGGTGTTATTCGTAGTTTACATTTTTTGGGTTGGATTATTTTCCCTTCAAATCCTTAATAATTTGAAGATTCATACAGGGCCGGCCTTGGCGAATTTTGCGCCCTGGGCGAGTTTCGCGGCGCCTTCCATCCTCAAGGAATAACAGTGATGTCAGGTCAGTAATTAAAAATAAATTTATATAAGGACTATTTCACCAAGTTCGGTTAAACCTAACGAACAATTAAAAACAATCGTTGCTAGTTAGATTTAACTACGATTTTTTATGCCGTCCTACAGTCACTAAATACATACAATAGCGCAATACGTTGAAATTTACGGGGACATTTGAATTTGAAACTATAAGTTGGTAACATTGACAAGTTGAATTCAAAATCAAGATATCTGACTAAATCACAGATTATTGAGTACAGCTGGTATACAGCCAATAGTAAGGCCGTCTGCGCACGCAAAAATTCCGCCATTTTTGGGTTAAAAATTGCTTTTTCTCTCTCTCTAACACGTTGCACTAGAGGGTTGCGCTACTATGTGTATTTAGTGACTGTAATGCCTGACATCCTGGACAGTCCTTTAAATTTTATTACATCTTGTTTTTTAAATTTATTGCCAATGAATTAGGGAGACCCTGACCTAGATTGCTACTTTTTAAAATTCATAGTCAACTAAATACAAAAATAATATTTCCTTTTTGAAAACTTATTTTTTTTTGTATAAAAAAAGTGTGAATAGTGGAAGAGATGCTTTTCTACTGGTAATAAATTTAAAAAGCAAGAGCAGATGTATTAAAATTTCAATGACTACCCGCATAAGTTGAAGGAAAAACAATAGAAGGAACAGAAAGAAAAATAATTGAATAATAGACCGAGTTGAGAAAATCGGGTAGTTTTTCAAATTTTATTACATCTTTTCTTGTTTTTTAGATTTATTAACAGTAAACCAGTAAATCCTTTTTTTGAAACTTATTTTTTTGCAAAGATAAAGTGTGGATGCTGGAAGAGATGCTTGAACTGCTTTATCAGAGTCCCTATTCTACTGGTAATAAATTTAAAAATCGAGAGAAGATGTAATAAAATTTGAATGACCACCTACACAAGTTGAAGAAAAAGTAAATAAGATAAAGAAAGAAAAATAATTGAATAATAGACAAACAGATGTTCAGTGATTCGAGTTGAGAAAATCGGGTAGTTCTTCAAATTTTATTACATCTTTTCTTACTTTCGAGATTTATTACCAGTAAATCAGGAAATCCCTAGAGTTAGATTTTTAATTGCTACTTTTTAAAATTCATAGTCAACTAAATACAAAAATAATATTTTCTTTTTGAAAACTTATTTTTTTTTTTGTATAAAAAAAGTGAATAGTGGAAGAGATGCTTTTTTTACTGGTAATAAATTAAAAAAGCAAAGCAAGAGCAGATGTAATAAAATTTGAATGACTATCCGCACAAGTTGAAGAAAAATCAAACAAGGAACAGAAACAGAAAAGGAATCGAATAATAGACGAACAGATGTTGACAAAATCGGGGAGTAATTCAAATTTTATTACATATTTTCTTGCTTTTTACATTTATTACCGGTATTTATTACTCAAGGAAATTCCTTGAGTTCGATTTTTAATTGTTATTTTTAAAAATTCAGTCAACTAAATACAAAAATAATATTTTCCCTTTGAAAAGTTATTTTTTTGCAAAAAAAGAATAAGAGGTGTTTGAGCTGCTTTGAAAATCTCGCTTTGGGTATTCCGTACTTTACTGGTAGTAAATTTAAAAACTAAGAGAAGATGCAATAAAATTTGAAGGACTACCCACACATGTTGAAGAAAAAGTAAATAATACCAAAAAAAAGATAAAGAATTTAATACTAGATAAATAGTGATTCGAATTTGATAAAATTAGGTAGTCTTTCAAATTTTATTACATCTCTTTCTGTTTTTTAGATTTATTACCAGTAAACTAGGGAATCCCTTTTTTTTAAAAAATATATTTTTTACAAAGATAAAGTGTGGATGCTGGAAGAGATGCTTCAACTGCTTTGGCACAGTCCCTATTCTACTAGTAATAAATTTAAAAAGTAAGAGAAGATGTAATAAAATTTGAATGACTACCCACACAAGTTGAAGAAAAAGATAAGAAGACACAGAAAGAGAAAGAATTGAATAATAGACAAACAGATGTTCAGTGACTCGAATTGTCAAAATCGGGTAGTTCTTCAAATTTTATTACATCTTTTCTTGATTTTTAGATTTATTACTAATAAACCAGATCTGATCTAGATTTTTTGTTGCCATTTAGAATACATAGTAATTTTTCATTTAATATTGCGTAATTTCCAAAATTTGACGTCAATTTCACCTATTTTCGAATATTGTATAAGGGCATTTTCACCAACCAATAGAAAGCATAGATGTTTCCCTTCAACTTTTTATAATAATTATTATATTCTATTAATAATTAAAAGTGTTATAGCGAATTATTACCTTCCACAGATAACTGAAAGACGCTGCATTTCTTAAGTAGCTAAGACGCTTAGAATTTAAATTTTTTTTTAAAGGGTATTTTAACGATACCCCTACATTTTGTCTTTATAAACGCTTCTATCTATAGACACACTGTTATTTTTTAGTGTGATATTTAAATAATGATTGATTGGTGAAAATATCAAGCTAGCTGTTCGGAAAGTTTCATAAATCATTGTCGTCAGTTTTTTAAAGAAATCTAATTTAATCAACAGCTTTATTATTATTGTAGAAGTCGTAGTTTTTAAAGATTTTCAATTTTTTTTTTAATCAAATGGTAATTTCATGACTCTTATATACAGGGTGTTATTTTAAAGTGTTCAATCCCTTTGAAACTCCTATTATTATCTTAGCAAAATTTGAACCTTGTAGCTCACTTGAAGGTTGGTCAAAAAACACTCGTTTAGAACCATGTCGTAATTTTCAAAAACAAGCACAGCACGTAAAACGACTACGAATGACTCGAAGATACTGCCAACATTATTTCGTTTTTCTTCATTCTATTTTAGAACAGGTGGAAATGCTTCCCATTTTCTCTAAAATGCAAGGGAGAAAAAAAGGAGAAAAATCGATGTTGAGAGGGTCTACGAATCATTCTTAATCGTTTAGCGTGCTTTGCTTGTTTTTAAAAATTACGGCATTGTCCTACACAAGCGTTTTTTGACCAATCCCCAAATGAGCTACGAGGTTCTAATTTTGCTAAAATGGTTTTTAGGGCCCCCTTACAAGTCCTTGAAACATTCTTCGAATCGCTCGCCAATTAATTTGAGTTTTATAATAATTTGCCACTTTAAAAAACAGCCCTGTAAAGGAAATAAAATTTTTAGAAGCATCTGTTTTGCTAAATTTCTAGTAGATTTCTCAAATTTTCAAAATTTTCACTATTTGTTCTGTCTTTATTAGTTCGTAGATTAGCTAGCTACATTTTTAGTTTTCTGTAAGATTTTCAGCGTATCTTAGATTTTCAGATTTTTTTTTTATATTTTCCGGATCATCAAAACCTGCAAGATTTTCAGTATTTCGTAGACCTTCAATGTTCTTTAAGTTTGCAAAATCTTGTAAGTTTTTAAGATTTTCGATATTCCTCAGATTTATAAGTTATAAGATTTTCAGATTGTTCTTTATTTTGAATTTTCAGAAATTTCTTTGATCCTGCTTGTTTCATCAGTATTTTTTCAGATTTTTCATATTTCATAAAGCTTCAATATTTGCAGAAGTTTCTTTAAATCTGCTAATTACCTAGTAGATTTCTGAGATTTTTAAGTTTGTCTGTATTTTTCGAATTTTTGATATTTTTAAATTTTCCTAAGTTTTGCCTATTTTTCAGCTTTCTGAATTTTTGTTATTTTTTGGATTTTGAATATTTCTAAGATTTGCTACATTTTCAGTTTCTTGCAAGATTTTGAGATATTTGTCATTTTTTCAGTGTTTCATAGACCTTCAATGTTTACAACAATTTATAAATCTTCAAGATTTTCCTAAGGTCTAATTCTTCCGTATATTTCAGCGTTTCAGAATCTTGAAGACATTTCAAATTGTCAGTATCTTCAAGATTTACTAAAGTTTCAGAATTTTCAAATACTATTGTTTTTCTTTTCAATGATTTACCTGAATCTTTAATAAAAACTTTTATGCTTTTCAGCTTTTTTGAGATTTTTAAACTCAGAATTTCCAAGACTTTTTAATTCTTTAACTCTTAGACTTTCAGGATCTTAAACTTTGGGGTTTTTCAGAATTTATTACAAGATTTTCAGCGTATTTTACATTTTTGGATTCTTTTTTAGTAATTTTTTTGTAGATTTCTCAGATTTTCAAACTTTTCTGTATTTTTAGAACTTCTGATATTTTGAATTTTTTCCATTTGTCCATTTTTCTACACACCTTTTACTTTTTCTGATTTTTCGCCACCTCTTTGACCTACAATATTTCTTAGAACCAACTAGATTTTCAGAATTTTTTGCAAGATTCTCAGCAAATGTTAAATTTTGAGAATTGTGTTTTTTTTGTATTGTTAGAATTGTCTAAATTTGCAAGGTCTTCTTTGTTCTCTAAGATTTCAAAAATTTCAGAAAATTTAACAGGCTTTCCATATTTTTTAGGATTCAGAAATTTTGAAGACATTCAAGTTTTCTCAGAATTTTCAAATTCTTTTGCTTTTTCTCGAAGAAAATCCTAAATCTTTAATTGAAAGTTTCATTATTTTTTTTAGAGTTCTAATTATTTCTATTTATTACAAGGCTTATAAACTTCCAAAATTTTCAAAAAATTTTAATTGTTTAAATCTTAGACAAAATGTATTTTCAGATTTTCAAATATTTTCTACATACTCAACAATAAAAATTTTTGCAATAGATTCCCTATATCTTTCATAAATTTTTCAGATCTTAAAAATTTTCAAAGCTCTTAAGATTTTAATTAGTCTGAGCTTGCTCGAATCATCAGTATTTTAATTATTCTTGCAAATTTTTTGGATCTTATAAAATTTCAGTATTTTGAAAATTTCCTGAATTTTCGAGTAAATTTTCCAGATTTCCAAAATTCTCTATATTTTAAAAATTTTATATTTCTCTATATTTTCTGGATTTTTACTAATTCTTGGATCCTCAATATTCTTTTGATTTGTTATATTTGCAGTTTTTTTTCAGATTGTTTCGTTTTCAATTCCTAAAAATTTCTGTGATCCTGTTTCAGTCAGTATTTTTTCAGATTTTCCATATTTCATCAATACTTTAGTAATTTTTTCCTAGATTTCTCAGATTTACAAGCTTTTCTAGAAAATTTTTAAATTTTTTGATATTTTGAATTTTTTCCATTTGTCCATTTTTCTACATATTTCTCACTTTTTCTGATTTTTCGCTATTTTTTGGGTCTTCAATATTTCTTAAGAGCTAGATCTAGATCTAGATCTAACAAATGTTAGATTTTGAGAATTTTGTTTTTTTTTACATTTACAGAATTGACAAAATTTGCATGGCCTTTATTGTTTCCTGAGTTTTTCAGATTTTCAAGAGGTCTAACATATCTTTTCGTATCTTTCAGATTCTCAGAATTCTGAAGACATTCCAATTATCAATATCTTCAAATTATACTAAATTTTCAGAATTCTCAAATTCTTTTTTTTGAAAATTTTCCTAAATCTTTAATTGAAAGTTTCATTATTTTTCTAGTTCTTATTACATATTTTCATTTATTTCAAGGCTTTTAGCATCCAGAATTTTAAGGAATTTCTTATCGTTTAAATCTTAGACTTTCAGGATTTTCAGATTTTTAAATATTTTCTACATATGTACTTAACAATAAGAGTTTTTGCAATAGATTCCTAATATATTTTATGAATTTTCCAGATTTTCAAAATTTTCAAAACTCCCAAGATCTTCAAGAGTTTCTACATCTTTGAGCTTGCTTGAATCATCAATATTTCAATAATTTTTGAAAATTTTACTTATTTCATAAAGTCTGAATATTTTCAGGATCTTTGATATTTTGCAAATTCCCTGCATTTTCGAGAAAATATTACAGATTTCCAACATTCTCTATATTTTTAGAATTTTATATTTTTCTGCATTTCCTGAATTTTCACTATTTTGTAATATTTTCAGTGTACTTTAGATTTTCATTACTTTTTTTAACATTTCCAGAATCATCAAAACATACAAAATTTTCAGTATTATTTCATACCTTCAATGCTTTCCACAATATTATAGGAGTAAGAAGTTTTCATGATTTTCAGGATGTTCAACAAGTTTTTCGTCAATTTTTTTTAAATTTTCAAAATTTTTACAACTTCGTACTCCAATAATTTACGAGTTTTTCAGAGTTTTCAATTTTTCTTACTTTCCAAAATGTCATAGATTTTTATGACTCCAACATGTCCAAGAATTTCTATATTTTCAGTATTTGTACACTTAAAATCTTCTAAATTTTTAAGGGGACTTTGGACACATTACTCTATTCGGCGTGCAAAATTTATCAATTTTCAAACATCGATATTTCGCTTATTTTTCAAGATATTGTAAAAAGTAAACGTGCGTTGGATAGAGCATTTCAAGATGCATGTCCTGAAGCTTTCTATTAAAGAAAAATGTGATGAAATTCATAATGGCATAGAAAACTATTAGAGTCTGTTTTTTTCGTACATTTTCCTTCATAACTGTCAAAAATATAGCCAAAATTATTGATTTTAAATAATTGTCCGGTGAATTTGGATAGCAAATTAAAAGAGCTTTCCAGATCTTCAAGAATTTTCCCGATACGTTTGTTAGTTTTCCCACAACTGGAGCAAATTAAAAAGAAATTTAACACACGTTGACTTTTCATAATATCATGCAAATATCTATGTTTGAAAATTGATAGGTTTCTTAAATTTGCAGATTTCAAGATTTTTCAATGCTCAAGATTTCCAAAAAAATTACGAAACTTTCTTCTATCATCAATACTCAAAACCAATCTTACGAAACAAGATGTAACAGGTTGTAAATTATTGAATGTTGTGTCAAATTGAGCGAATTAGAAGAGACATTCTGTATAAAATCAAGCCCATTTTTTTCGCATCATTATTTTTGAAAAGACTTCAAAAATCCTTCTGTATAATAGGAAATACGCGTTAACTATTGAAATACAGCGCAATCGCATTCAATATTTCAGTTTATCCTCTATGCACCTGTAGATCTTTCAGCTTCAATTTCAGTAGTGCGTTTCTAACTCAACGATAAACATCATTGATATTCGCTTGTGTTACTGAAATTATAGACGACTACAATAATATTACAATTCATCAACAACTATCAAAACATCACCATCAAATGGAAATTTTGATTTGTTTAATGATCATTTTCGGATATGGCCAACAAATTGCTATAAATGCAGGTGAGTAATTTTAAAATATTATCTTTATTATCAGCTCATTATTTCAAACAATTTATGTTGAATTAATTGGAAAAAAATAGACGAAATTTGTCAGATCGCTTAGACGATTATCCCTTTATTACATTGTTATGTGCTTGTCAATCAAGTGATGTTGATTAAATTGAATCAACGTGAAATTCTCGCTGAAATACAGAGACGAAACTGATTTAATTCAGTAGAAAATCTAAAGAATTTCCCTTATTTTCTTTTCAAATATATAGAACGAAAAGAAAAATAAAAAAAACAATATGACAATAGAGAATTTTTTTCTTTGTACTCTAGCGATTTATTCGATCGGAAAAAATGTTTTTGATCTGTAACTTTGTTAAATTCACTATTTTAACGTTGATTTTTTTCTTAAACTCTAACAGTTCTTTTATCTAAAATAAAAAACATCTATAAGTATTATCGTTAAAACTTTACACCTTTGTTGTTCTTCAATGTTTTATATCTATTTGTATAATAAGCAAACAAGGGAGCACAAGACACTAACAACTCGTAAAGTTCAACAATAGAAGCCTGAAAATCCACCTTTGAAGGAAATACACACTCGAAATTTGCAAGTTATAGGTGTGTATTTGTGCTCAAATTTCAGGATAATGGCCAACTTATCATCATTATTATTCATGTTATCATTTTTTTTTTCGTATACTGTAACAGATGTTGGGTAGTTTTCCATTTGTCTTCTTACTGAAAGAATCGACCTGTTGCTGTTTTTTTTTTGTTAATTATTAGACACATCTTGGTGTTGAAGAAAAATGGTGGATGCGCCACACTTTCAGTACACCTGCAATCATTTATTTCGTCGCATTTTCAGTGGCTTTAAACTGAAATATTATCTTTCAGTACAATCGATTACGATTAGTTTTGATTGATATTCTCGATAGAATATCCTGAATATCTAATGAATAATTAATGAGATCCCTTATAGAGTTTAGAGGATTTTAAAGTGTAAGCTTTTAGCTTTTTTATAATGGTCTATCGTTTAATTGATAAATTAATAAAGTGTCCATTTGGGAATTTTAGTGAAGTTTTCAAAGATCTTGATCAATTGAATTATTGTCTCTATTGTTATTTATTATCGATAAAGATTGATATTGTAGTTAATTAATCATTCTTTAATTGAATTAATTAAAATAAAGCGGTGATCTTTTAATCATTTAATAATATAAAATTTGTCTTAATTTTTTCTATTTTGTATTTTATACCGAGAGATAAAGTTGGATCATTGCCAAACATTTTGGTCGATTTGTTTGTGAACACGTTAAACTACAATTTAAAAGAAAACCACCAAGGAAAAAAACAACAAACTTTAATGCTTAGTGGTGATTGTGTAGTTGTGGTGATGATAGTGGTGATAATGAAAAGTAAAGGAAATCTATTAGGAAGGATTCCAAAAGTGATACGGATAAATCACCAAGTCTCTTAAACCGGATGAATAAATGATAAGAAACTTGCAGACGTATTTATTGTAATTTAGCCCAGGGGCGGACTGGCAGGTAAATAATGCCGTCTGGTCCTGTCTCTGGGTATAGCCCCCCCCTCCTATACACACAACAATAAATCAATACGATAAATCTATACTGTGCAGTATTATCGGTAGAGATAGTGATCAGACACAGTCAAAAAATGCTTAGATTTATCTGAACAGTTCAAACTGTACAGATAAATCGGTGCATATGTGCGTGTTCGCAATGGCTGAGCAACATGGAGGACAAGGACAGACACACTACGAACTGAATCTATGTTCCTCAACGATTCGATACGATAAACCTGAACAGTTATTTCCTTTCGATTTTCCGCAGTGTGTGTAGTCAAAAACTGTGCAGTTTTATCGGTTTAACCAAACCACCAGATACAATCGTAAAATGATTAGATTTAACTATACAGTTTAAACTGTGTAGATAAATCGTTATGTGTGTGGCGTAGTGAGGAATATCGTTCAGTTCTCAGCCACAGAACAATGAGGAGGGGGGGGGGGCACAAAGACAGACACTCTAAAATTTTTAGCTAAATTCTTGACTTTGAGTTTGGATTTTTAGAAAATATGATTCTGGCAATTTTATACGAGTATGTATACGATAAATCTGTACAGTTCATTGCTTTCAATTTCTCGTAGAGTACATTGCAGGAAACTGTGCAGTGTTATCGGTCTAATCAAATTACCAGTTAGAATTGAAAAAAAATTAAATTTATCTGTACAGTTTAAACTGTACAAACAAATCGTTTGTGTGTGAGTGGCGTTGTGATTATTACCGACTAAACGATAGGGGTGGGGGGGGCAAGGACTGTATTGTTTTTTCAGAAGGAATATTGTTGTGTGTATGACAAACTGTACAGATTTATCATATCGATTTCTCGCTGTATTTATGGCGGTGGCTGATCGGCAATTATCGGCCAGTCCGCCCCTGATTTCTAGCTTCATCAAATGCACAAAAATTCCCATTTATTCGATCTACAATTGATTATTTTCAGCGTAATTTTCAATGATTGTTGTAAATATTTTCGACTTGAATCCCAGTATACAATTGACAATGGAATTTGTCCGATTTCTATTGTTATAGAAAGCTTTCTTTTATTTCTCAACGAAAAGTCGCTTTTCAAATAGTTCATTTTAGAATTGTGATCTAAATCCGGCTGTCCTAGTCATTGCGTGATAAAATCCACTTGAAAGCTTCCTCAACGATTTTACAATCGATTAAAATGTGAAGTAAGCATATGTTAAATTCTGTTTTTAATTGTTGCTTAAACGTTAAAATTCTGTTTGAAGAATAGAGACAGTTTAGGATTTCTACGTTGTTACTGTTCGGAATTGATTTAAATACATCCGATCTAGCTTTGTGTTGTGGTGGAGTAAATCAAAGGGCTCCAATCCAATGACAAGACTTATTGTTAATAACTGCCTTTCAATAAAGATCGAGAATTTATGTTTACTATCAGTAATAGTCGGTTCTTAATGAACTGATTTGGATGTTTAATTAAATTAATTAATGAGTAAATCTAGAAAGTTTCAACGTAAAAATTCCCTTATTTATTTATCGAGGATTTAAGCTGGTCCGCTACCTACGATTACTACGTTTCTCAAACGTAAGATGGCGTGTTGCATCTTTTATTCATATTTACAGATTACTTTGTTTTCTTAGGGTCAATTTCATGAACGTCTGTTACATTTTAACCAACAAATAAATCATAGAAGCGATTGTTATAATCACAGCAACGATTATTTCTAACTGTTCATTAAGATTAACTAAAGTTGGTGAAATCGACCCTTAGAGATCAGTAAGGCAGAATTTTTAAATTGAAACTTTTGAATGCGTTTTTTTAGAGAAAAAATTGATAATTTTTTAAATACACTTATTTCGCTGTTTCGTCTTTTCTATTTTTATTTTTTTTTGTGAAAACTATAAGCTCAAAGTCAAACAAAAAAAATACAGAAGCTAAACAAAACTTTATCAGATATGATAAAAAAAATTTAACAGAATCTACTATAAGGTTTTGGAGATACAAGGTGTTTGGTCTAAGTATGGTGAGTTGTAAGAAACTCCTATTAGTCAATGAGCGATTCGAAAAATATTTTAAGAATTTGTAAGAGGGTCCTTAAAGAACATGTCAGCAAAATTAGAGCCTCGTAGCTCATTTGAAAGTTGGTCAAAAAACGCTCATTTCTGACGATGTAGTGATTTTCAAAAACGAACTAAACACGCAGAACGACTAAAAATGACTCAGAGACCTTCCCAAAATTGATTTTTTTCGTTTTTGTCCATTTTATTCTGGAACAGATGGGAATATTTCGTATTTTCTCTGGAATACAATGGAGAAAAACGAAAAAAATCAAGGTCTCTGAGCCTTTTTTGGTCGCTCTGCGTGTTTTGTCCGTTTTTGAAAATTGCGACATTGTCCAAAACGATCGTTTTTTGATCAACTTTGAAAAGAGCTACGAGGTTCTAATTTTGCTGAAATGTTCGCTAGGGACTCTTCTACAGATGCTCAAAATATTTTTTGAATCGCTCGTCGACTAATAGGAGTTTCTTAGAACTCACCATACTTAGACCCAACAACCCGTATAGTGCATAAATCAATTTTTTGCTTTTTCACTTTTTTTGTTCAAAAGCTATATAGGTACCAGTTTTTTTTTTTAAAAAATTGGGTTAAATAAAGCTTAGACTAATATTAAACTCGGATAATTTTTATAAAATTTTTGAATTTACATATCTTTTTTCATACATGAGCGTTCAACCTTAAGATAGTCGGCTACCTACGATTAATGCATTTCTCAAACGTTAGATGGCACGTTCCGCCACAACTTCTTTTATATATATTTATCCATATTTACAGATAGCTGTATTTTCTTAGAGAACAATACAGCGGAATTTTTTTAATTAAAACTAAAACGTGTTTTTTAATGAAGAAATTGATGTTGATTCCAAATAATTTTCTTTATATCAATTTGTATTGCTGATTTTGTACTGTACACTTAGTTTCAAGAGCATTTATTTATTACCTTGTTTCGTCATTTTTTTTGTGAAAAACATGAGGTAAAAATAAAATCACACAAAAAGGTACAGAGCTAAACAAAACTCTATCACATGTGATAAATTTTTTTTAAACAAAATCCAGTACAAGGTTTTTGAGATATATGTAGTGTAAAAATCTTTTTTTTCTTAAACTACTGACAGTTTTTTTTGAAATTTGGGGTAAATGAAGCTTAGACTAATATTAAATTCTGGTATTTTTTTTTAAATTTTTGAACTTACAGTTTCTTTTTTTTTATACAGAAGCTTCAAAATTAAGATAGCCCGCTACCTACAATTACTACATTTCTCAAACGTTAGAGGGCGCGTTGCGCCAAACGTCTTTTATATACATATATTTATCCACATTTGCAGAAAACTCTATTTAGAGAACAATACTGAGGAATTTTTAAATCAAAACCTTAAAATGTGTTTTTTTAAAGGAAAAAATTGATATTGATGCTCAGTAATTTTGTTTCTGTACTGTACACTTGGTTTCAAGCGTATTGTAGCATTAAATACACTTATTACGTTGTTTCGTCTTTTTTTTGTGTGAAAACTACGAGGTGCAAATCAAACATAAAGGTACAAACAAAACTGTATCACATGTGATAAAAAGAAGTAAACAAAATATGGTAAAATATAAGGTTTTCGAGAGTGCAAAAATATTTTTTTTGTTTTTTCATTTTTTTTTCAAAAACTACCTGCCAGATTTTTTTGAAATTCGGTATAAATAAAGCTTAGACTAGTACTAAATTCTGATAATTTTTTGGAAATTTTCAAACTTACAGTTTCATTTTTTCATTCAGTAGCGTTCAACAGCTGAGTGAATAATACCTAGACAGTTCACCTTTATGGGTAATTTGTAATTGAAAAATTTGTCCTGCCATCTATTTGTTTCTTTAAAAAAAACAAATTTTGTTTTTATTTTAGATTTTTGGTATAATAGCCTCCAAATTGTGGTAATTTGTTTTTAGATTTTCTTCAATATATTTATTGGACTGTCATATGATATAATTGTATGAATTAATGCTTATGATTCGACATTTTTTGAGAGAGAATATATTGCCCTCTCTTAGACAATAGATGTACTTAGAAGATGATTCTTGCCTGAAACTGTATTTTATGTAATTCGATAGTATCGCCATCTGGTGGTTGGAATACTCTCAAGGCTTTTAGGAGTACTTTTTGATTACACATAAAAGCATGAGCTCGACACGTCTGTATATTATTTAGTCGACGGTTCAACCTTAAATACATTCGATCTAGCTTTGTGTGGTGGTGAAGTAAATCAAATCAAAGGGTTCGAATCCGATGACAAGACTTATTGTTAGTAACTGCCTTTCAATAAAGATCTAGAATTTATATTTACTACCAGTAATAGTCGGTTTTTAATGAACAGATTTGGATGTTTAATTAAATTAATTAATGAGTAAATCTAGAAAGTTTTCTCGTGAAAATTTCCACTATAAACTTATCAAGAATTTAATAGAAATTTTCTAGATATAAGTGAAAGAAAGTTATCTAAAACAGCAACTACCAATCTTTAGAATTATTCCAACTAATACATTTACACTTACTTCATGAATTTTACAACGTTTCTATCAGAATTTTAAATTAATCAACAATTTATTACCCGGGATTTACTTAAATAAAAATACCGAATCGACTTAACGATAGACAATCGTATAAATTTCAACACCTGTAATCGAATAAACTAACAAACAAAACTACCCTTACTTTCGATTTTCGATACCTATATACTTAATTTTAAGACAGTAAATAGGGGTGGAAATTCACCTTGAATCTTAAATAAATTCAAAGTCGGGCTCACGGTTTTGAACAATTTGAATTTCAGCATTATTTTAAACGTTTATACATTCCCAATTTCTCAACAAATTCACCCCGTAATAAGATTCACAGATGTTGATTTTTTTTAACATAGACATTAAGGGGTGTAAAATTAAGTTTAAATTGTTCTTAACTATGATTCTTACACACCCTGAATTTTGTGATTATGAAGAATATACAAAACAAATAATTAAAATCCCTTCAGCTTTATATTAACTGTGAGATTAACAAAAGATACAAAATCACATTCCACCCTTATTAACAACTCATTTTAAAATTATTGAAAAATTGTTTTAATAATAAATAATAAATTAATAATTAATGTCATTTAAATTGTTGGTAAGCACTATTTATTCAGTTAGTTAATTAAAACTTTTTTTCTGATAGCATTCTTGTTATCATCCCTCGTAAAATACAGGGGTGTCAGTTCGATTCTTAAATGAAAATATTAATGATTATTTATTAATTAAAAGGCATTCAGATTCAGCCTTACCACCGCAATACAACTAAGAAAAGTTTAGAATACTGGGTGGGATCTGAACCTATGACCTTTGATTTTGTACTGCTCTACCAACTGAGCTAACAGGAGTCCACACCAATCTTAGATGTGAGTGAAGCGTTTGAATTTTTGGCTGGCTAGGCAAATACTAAGCAAATATTATTTGTAAACTGTAAAAATCGTTACATCGTCAAAAACGAGCATTTTTGGATAACTTCTAAATGAGCTACGAGGTTCTAATTTTACTAAAACGGTCTCCAGAGACCCCTTACAATTTTTTTCAGATTGCCTGTCAATTAATAGGAGTTTTATAGTATCAGGCATACTTAGAATCAACACTCTGAATCAATACACAACTAAGATTGGTGCGGATTCCTGTTAGCTCACTTGGTAGAGCAGTGGTGTACGAAACCAAAGGTCGTAGTTTCGGATCCCACACAAAATTACAAACTTTTCTTACTTGTTTAGCGGTGATAAGGCTGAATGCCTTTTAATTAATTAATAATCATTAATATTTTCAATTAATAATTCTATTGCAATTTACAAATATTTGCTTAAGTCAACTAAAAGCTACAAAGGGGTGTAAAACAACAATTTCACCCTTATTTAAACAAAATAGTGCATTATAAATGGTTGTATAATTTTAAGTTTTTGTGTTGTTTCTCAAACTCTCGCCTGTGATAAGATTCGCAGATGTTGATATTTTTTCCATGGACATTAAGGGGTGTAAAATTAAGTTTAAATTGTTCTTAGCCATGATTCTTTCACACCCTAAATTTTGTAATTATCAAGAATATACAAAACAAATAATTAAAATCCCTTCAATTTTATATTAACTATGAAATAAAAAATTGTACATTTTAGTTACGGTCCTTTAGAGAAAGGCTACAAAGGGGTGTGAAAAAGAGGAATATCACTCTTATTTAAGCAATATGGTGCCCTTTAAACGGTTCTATAGTTTAATTGGATGATAATAGAAAATATAAAGATTTGAGAATTTAACATTTAGTTAGTTGATAATCAAATAAGATAAGAAGCATAAGGGTTGAAATTTACCCTTGAAGATACTTTTTTTAAGCTTTGTACAATTCCAAAACGGCTTCACAATTTTGAGAAATTTTGAATTTTGAGGTAAATTTTTGCGTTTGTTCTGTTTTTCAAAATTTAGGATAAATTGTTGATAAGTTTGAGTTGTTACACCCTTATAAAATGATACAAAACTGTATCTTTACCCCCACATATTTAAAATTACTGCTTTTTTTAAGTGAAATTAAAAAGCCCTGTATTAGGGATGTAAAATTATTGTTAAATTCTTGACGAACATCCTTCTCACAAATTTTCCTCTATTGTTGTTTCGGCATCAACCCTTATAATACAGAAAGAGTACTAATTGGTGAAAGGTTATTCATTTATATTTTCTATTGTGTAGATATTTCATCCCCTAATTCATGTGAATATGGGAACAAGACAAAATAAGTTGTTACATATTTTTAATTATCATTTATATAAAAAATAATTTCACCCTTGTTTTCACAATCGTGTATCATTTGAATGGTCTTAAAATACTTGAAATCCACTTATCCGCCTTGGGGATGTTTGTGAATAAAAAAAATAGGATGGATTATTCAAATATATCTATAAATATTAAGGGTGAAACGTGTGTTAATAGATGCAAATTTACAATTAAATAGTTACTTGTTTATCTAAAACAAATTTAGAACCTTTTTTATATCTGACAGTATTCAACCCCTATAAAATAGAGGGTGTCAATTCATCAACATTTTTATTTTCACATTTAAACTGAAGATAATCAAAACACCTTAAAACATGTTAAACATAGGACTTATCGTGGTCTAGATGAATGACCCTATCATCTGAGCTATCGAGAAAACGTTATCCCAAGTATAGTTAATTGTGTCCGCGGTAGCTCAGATGGTAGAGCATCTATTATCCTAAGTATACTTAAGTGTGTCTGCGGTAGCTCAGATGGTAGAGCATCCATTATCCTTGGTATACTTAAGTGTGTCCGCGATAGCTCAGATGGTAGAGCATCCATTATCCTAAGTATACTTAATTGTGTCCGCGGTATCTCAGATGGTAGAGCATCCATTTAGACAACAAAGGGTCGTTGGTTTAATTCTAGCTTGTCGATTTCAACTTTTCCTGTGCTTAACGTGAATTCCGGTGTTTCGATTTTTTCCAGCTTGAATTGAGTAAGATGGAAAACACGTTTGAGAACACCTCTTTTTTAATATTCTTATTTTTATTTAAAATAAGTGTATGATAATGAACCATTATTCCCTATCTCGTAAAACCATCAGAAAATAGTATTCTTTCTGACTAATATAGAAATCATGGTAACGAGAAAAATAAATAAAACGACAGTTTCAACAAATAATCCTAAAGTGGGCATTTTTGTGTGATTTTAAATCATGGTTGCTGTGAAATGTAAGAATGCCATGACAACGAGAAAAAATACATAAAACGATATTTCAAACAAATACGTAGTTGTAAGAATATTCGCAGTAGTTAGAATAGCAAGTGACCAAGAAGACGATTTTTCTTGTACACCACCAGAAATTGTCAATAAGCAGAAAGCAAAACATCATCAAAATGATTACCTAAAAGGTCAAAGCGTACCAAAGGTTAGTCTTAGGTAATAAAACTTGAATCATAGCTTCTGTCAAATGTAAAAAAACCACCGTGGTAATGACAAAAAATAAATAAAACGACAGACGACCATTTTAACAAATAGTTCTAAAGTATTCGTTTTTTGTGCGATTTTAGAAAATAATAAAGAAGGTACACTACTAGTACCTATACAGTGAGAAATAAGTCGTAGATAAAGTATACAACTCGCTATAATGTGTGCTATTATTACCTCGAATGATTTTCTACTTGAGTTTTATATTTCGATAGTTTATAACCAAAGTAGGTATAAGTAATGGATGATTTGTTAATGTTAACGTATGTCTGTTTAATTTAACAACTGTATTGTAGGCTAGAATCTGAATTCAATTACGGCATTGTAAACATGTTTTATTTGTAGGATGCTATTGTCAGTGTCAATGGTCGTTTTTATTAAATTTCGTTTCATTAAATCCATTTATTCTACTCATTAAACTAGGCAACATTTCAAAATTAACACATTTTTCTATTTACACCCTTGTTCGTAAATGTATTTATTTATGTTTTTGTTTGTAAATTAACAACATCAATATATGATGGAAACTTTACTAAATGTTGTAGAGTTGATTGATGTGTTTTAATAAAATTCTATTTACTATAGGTAGAGGTATATAAATATATAGACGGCTGCCCCATTTAGCTTTATAGTCTAGTATACCGGGTGGTTCACCTTAAACTATAAGTTTCTATGGTAAAACTCACATTATTTGGAAAGTGATTTGAAAAAAGAATTCAACTATTTTTAAGGTAGTTCATAGGGAATATTTTAACAAAATTAGAACCTTGTAGCTCATTTTGAAGTCGGTTAAAACAAATTTTCTACCAACAATGTAGCGATTTTTGCCAACAAACTGCACATATAAAACAACTGAGACTGACTCTTAAACCCTCATAAAATTGATTTTTTGGTTTTTCTCAACTGTATCCTAGAAAAAATGAAAAAAAAAACGTGGTGAAGATCGATGGTTAAAAAAATTAATGAGTAACCTTTTCTGTTTTTTTCTATTTTTAACTTGTTAGGGTAAGATTGCTTATGTTTTTCTCAAAAACACTATTATTTTTACATTAAAGAAAACGAGAATAAGAACAATAAACCCTGAATTAGCATAAACAATCTTACTTTATTAAGTGGCAAACAGTAAACAACAGAAAAGGATTGTCACACTAGATTCATTCATTCATTGGTTTTTTCCAATTTTTCTACGTTACAAATGAGATAAATCAATTTTAGAGTCATTCTTAGTCGGTTTATGCGTGTAGTTGGTTGGTAAAAATCGTGACATTGTCAGAACACAACGATTTTAACCAACTTCCAATCAAACTACGAGGTTCTAATTTTGTTAAAATGATCTTAAGAAACTCTCGTACAAATCTTTGAAATGTTTTTCGAATTGTGCGACAAAAATGGAAAGAACTTTTTGTCTTACCTAAATAATCTTGTATTGTTTTTATGACAATTTTCCCAAGTTGGTCAAAAACCGCTTTCTTCTGCCAATGACGTGATTTTCGCTAACCTACACATGTAAAACAACTAAGACTGATTCGTCTGACGTGAATAACCCTGTATATTTCTTATGACGAGTGCTATTTTTTTTTTGTCGAATGATTCAAAAAATATTTCAAGGATTTCTAGGAGATTATTTTAGCAAAAATTAGAACCATGCAACTTATTCGAAAGTTGGTCAAAAATCACTTCTTTTCCAACAATGTTGCGATTTTTGCCAACCAACTACACGCATAAACAGGCTAAGACTGATTCAGAGACCTCCAATAAATTAACTTATCAAGTTATAAATAGTAAAAAAGAAACAGAGAAGGTTAATCAAACTTGATTCATTCATTTTTCAACAATCAATCACTTCTAGGTTTTTTTTTTAATTATTCTTAGAATGCATCTGAAAAACGTGACATAAATTATATGAGTCTACGAGTCAGTCTTGGTCGTTTTATGTGTATAGTTGTTTTTTTAAAAATCACGACATTGTTGGAAAATAACGTTTTTTGATCAACTTCCAAATGAGCTATGAGGCTCTAATTTTGATCTCCAAGGACCTTTTTATACATCTTTAAAATATTTTTTAAAAGAAAATTGGGAGTTACCATAAGAAATAAGTCTGTCGTTAACCACCCGGTATACAAACACATACATAAGATGTCACACACACACACACACAGACACACATAATATACAAATACCTATATATAGCAAAAGTGGGGGTGTAAATGTGTTCGCTCAACTAGTCTTAATTAAGAAGATGTGACATTATTTCAAGTAGACAACAGGCTTGCTGCCTCCATACACTAATATACATACATCCTAATATTATACTAGCTATACTTGTGAATTTCTCGCTTGAATCACCACTAATTCTACAAGGAAATGTCGTGTTAATTCGTGTCTGAGACCTTAGGGCAACATTTAATTACAATTAGATAATAACATAGATTATACATGTACGTACATACACATACAAATCTGCCAGTTTACTGCTGAAAGATGACAGGGTTTTCTTGAAGCGAACAAATAGAAGGTAACAAAAAAAAAACCAGACCCAACTCCTGCTTATCTTCCCTAGTTTCTTTACAGTTCTAAACACACAAAACTCACCTAAAAATAGTTTGTTGAAAAATAGTTTTGACATTGTTGTGAAAAATGGTGGATGCGCCGCCCGGTTTGGTTTCCTTTAAACATCTACAATTGTTCTTTAATCGAACTTTGGCAATAATTTATTCCAGTTGTAGTTAATTTTGAATTAGAATTTAATTAAAATGGGTTTGATTGAATAGAATTCCATTGAATTTACATAGTAGCTTTATTAGCTACAATTATTATTAGAGATGGAGACACAAATTCTTGAACCAAATAAATAATAATAAAACATTGCTGTAATATTAATGAAAATTATGACCGTATGAAATCTTATTAAAATTTATAATCTAGGATTTTAAATATGTATATAATGTATATAAAGATGGTATAATAAAAGCGTTATCATAAATTCTACACACACACACACACATATACAACAAATACAGGGTGATTCAAGAGGATGGGCCATTAAAAGTATAAGAAGTTCTAGTAAGAGAGAAGGGTGCACTACCCCATATAAGGAGGGTAGCTAGAACAACGAAAATAATTTCTAGAGAAAATTCAGGGGACTTAACGGCTATATACCAAATTTCATCAACTTCCAATAACTAGAACTTCTTATACTTTTAATGGCCCATCCTCTTGAATCACCCTGTATACAATTTAATGTTTCGATGTATTTTATAAAATTATAGTTCCGGTATTTCAACATAAATCGTGACTATAATTAAAAACTGGAAACGAATTTCCATGAATCGATCATTACTGTAATATTGAAGGAATCATTGTACCATATTACTTCCTTTTACCGTATGATAACAGTTAAGAATGATAAAGAAAAAGAAAGTTTAAAAAGACACCTTTTCTTAGGGATAAATTTGAATTTACAAGAATAGTTGTAAAATTTTAGGCTCGTATTCCGTAACTTTACTAAATATATGAGTGTCTCCTTGCAAGATATTGTCACTCACAACATGAATTATATAGCTTTTACGCAGGTTACTGCGCATGTATTTTAATTTACTTATTTTATAGAGGATGTATTATTTCAGTATATAACTAGAGCAAACGCTGATATTACAAATCTGGAATGCGGTTGACCCTGCAGGCCATCCCTGAAACTTCCCGCTAAGTTTTTAAAATTCCAAAATTATTGTGAAGAGTACCAATTTGATTGGTCAAAGAATTTTGAGGTTATGTTTGAAAAAATGCTTTTTCGAAATTTTTCGACAACGATATCTTGCGAACAAATCAACGGATTTTGACGAGATTTGTGGCATTCGACGCAGTTTTCAAAGCTCTAAAATTATTATGAGGAGTACAAATTTGATTGGTAGAGTAATTTTGGAGTTATGTTGGAAAAACCTTTTTTCTGATATTTTTCGACAACGATAACTCGTGAACGAATCAACGGATTTTGACGAGCTTTGCGGTATTCGACACAGTTTTTTAAGCTCCAAAAATATTGTGAGAAGTACAAATTTGATTGATTAAGTAATTTTGAGGTTATGTTGAAAAAACACTTTTTTCTATATTTTTCGACAACGATAACTTATGAACAAATCAACCGATTTTAATCGTTTAAAAGGCATTTGACGTCATTAGTTAAGGCTAAGAGCTGATTAGATTATGGAATCGATCGGTACAGCAGCTCAATAGTTATTTTGAAAAAACATGATTTTAACAAAAGAATTTTCTCGTTT
Organism: Mylabris sibirica; assembly: GCA_039776855.1. NCBI lineage: Eukaryota > Metazoa > Arthropoda > Insecta > Coleoptera > Meloidae > Mylabris > Mylabris sibirica. The sequence goes on along the minus strand of CM077842.1, from coordinate 8,426,051 downwards.
TTTATGAATTTCTCAAAATTTATCGGGCCGAATCGGTTCAAATTTACTCGAAATCTAAGTTTGGTGGAACTCTTTCGAATGCCGTAAAGAGCTTCCTAGGACCCCAAAACGTTGAGATTTGCTGAAAATTCAATTTTAGAAAATCACGGTAAAACCAATAACTTCCCGAAATTTTGAAAATTTTCAATTTTCTTAGCGGGAAGTTGATAAGTTTCACTTAAAAATGGATAACAATCAGTGTGTGTAGAAACAGTCTGTGAAAAGTTACAGAATACGAGCTGTCTCGAATAAAAGTACATATTTTTAAATCTTCTTATATTTGAAATCATCCCCTATAAGTTAGAGAGAATTCATTTAAAGTCGTTCATTTAGATATTATTTCCATCTATGGATAATAAGTTTGATTGATTTTGGAACGGATATGGAAGAATTCAAAACTAGTTAGCTTGTTTATAAAAAGCTCTGAAAGTTTATTTCAGATAGCTTCAACACAAATCGTAATTATTAAGAAATAATTGTCCTATGATAACAATTAAGAATGATTGGGATAAAGATGGTTAAAAAAGACACCCTTTCTTGGCGATAAATTTGGAAGAATTGTTGTAAGATTTTAGGCACGTATTCCGTAACTTTACTAAATAGATGACTGTATCCGAGTAAGACATTGTCACGCAGGTTATTGCGCAGATATCTTGCTTCACTTATTTTATAGAGGACATCTTATTTTAGTACATAACTAGCGTAAGCTCTGATTATAATAAGTAGTTTCACTCACAAATTTATGAGAGTCACTGTGGGTAACAGTAACAGTCTGTGAAAAGTTACAGAATACAAGCTGTCTCAAATAAAATTACCAATTTTTGGTTTTTGTTATATTTGAAAACAATTCCTTGTAAGTTAGAGAAAAATTAAAGTTGCTCTTCCATTATTTTCATCTATAATGAGTTTGATTGGTTTTCAGAAGAAGAATTCTCAAATACATAGTTGGCTTCTTTGTAAAAAAAAACTGTCAAACCTTAGTTCTGGTAGTTTCAATACAATAGTTGTAAGATTTTCGGCTCGTATTCTGTAATTTTATTAAATAGGTGACTGTATCCGAGCAAGACCTTGTCATCCACAATTAAGTAGCTGTTGCGCAGTTTACTGCGCATGTGTATTGTTTTACTTATTTTATAGAGGACGCCTTATTTTAGCACATAACTAGCGCAAGCGCTGATGATAATATGTTTCATTTACAAACAGATAAAAACCACTGTGTGTAGAAATTGTCTGAAAAGTTACAGAATACGAGCTGTCTCGAATAAAAGTACCTATTTTTAAATTTTCTTATATTTGAAATCATCCCCTATAAGTTAGAGAGAATTCATTTAAAGTTGTTCATTTATTATTTCCATCTATAATAAGTTTGATTGATTTTGGAACGGATATTAAAGAATTCAAAACTAGTTAGCTTGCTTATAAAAAGCTCTGAAAGTTTATTTCAGGTAGCTTCAACACAAATCATGACTATAACAACATATTAAGAAGTAAAAACGAATTTTTATGGATCAATCAGCATTTTAATATTACTGAAATTATTGTTTCTCGTTTCTTCTCTTTGTCGTATGATAACAATTAAGAATAATGACGGAAAAAGGTTAAAAAAAACACTTTCTTAGCGATGAATGTTTGGAAAAATAGTTGTAAGATTTTAGGTTCGTATTCAGTAACTTTACTAAATAGGTGACTGTAACGGAGCAAGATATTGATGGATAAAACGGGCATTGCGCAGTTTACTGCGCAATTTTCTTGTCTTAGTCATCACATAGGGGACGAATAGCACAAGCGCTGATGATAATAACTGTCACTTATGAAAAGTTGACGATTGCTATGGACATTGAGAATTTTGGAAAAGTTACAGAATACGAGCTGGAGAAAATATTTAAAGTTTCTCATTTATTATTTTTGTCTATAATCATTATAGTTGATTTTTTAAAGAATATTGAAGATTTCAAAAGTGGATAGGTTTTTTTTGTAGAAAGCTTAGAAAATAATTGAAATTATTTCTTACATTATTGAAGAACAGATAAATTTTCTGATTTAATGATAACTGAAATCCCATCGTTTCTATCTGTTTAATTTTCGATACACGTACTAAAATACGAATCGTATAAACTAGGGATTATTTCAACATAGCTGGTACTCGTTTATTGCAATTAAACTAATAATTTTTCAGATTACAATGAAATTCAAAGCTGAAAAATTCATTGAATCATTCAACTTAAAGTTAAACACTACTGGATAATAAAAATACTGTAAATTCACACATTTTTACTTCACTTATACCAAATTAAAAAATCTAGTATGTGGTTTTTGAAAAAAAAAAAAAAATTAAAAGCATCATGTTTGTTTTACCAAATTTTGTTTTTTTTTAATCGCAAAAATGGTGCACTAGATTTTGTTTAAATTTTCTCAGCACGTCCCAATTGGTTCGATTGAGCTTCTGAATTTTTTTGGTTGGATTTGAATGTACAGTTTTCAAAAAAAAATAGGACAAAACAAGGAAGTAAAGGTTAATAATATGATTAGAATCAAGAATTAGCGATAAAAATTGATAGAAACCAAATTTTTCAGCACAAATACTACTTTTTTTATCTCGAAAAAACAGATCTTAGCATGTTAATTTAGAAATTTCGCCTTATTTATAGGTTAGATGGACGGTGGCGTCCTCCAACTTGAGCGAATATCTTGTAACTTCTTGCTTAACGCCATCTTTAATGCCCGTATTTATAAACCAATCTTAGATTCAGTCTCAAGTCTGAATTTCAAGCAAGTCTTACTTCGGGAATTTTCGGTGGAAGTCAGGCTTAAGTATAGAGAGGATTGAAAACTTGGGGAATTTTGACACGGTCACGTTTTTCTTTTGGCACGCAGGCGCACACTCTTCAAACTCGTCTCAAGGCAGCTATAACCCAATCTTGGCTTGCTTACACAGTCTGGCCTCAAGGCCAAGCTCAAGCTTCAAAACGGTCTCAAGATCGGTTTATAAATACGGGCATTAGTTTGTTTCCACACTGTGGCCTTGAATTCAAGCTCAAGCTTCGAGACCGTCTCAAGTTCGGTTTATAAATACGGGCACAGATTCTCGAGCAAACTATTCTCAGCGCCAAATAGAATGTAGTGATCAATCGAAGATTCGTTTTTGGGCAATTTCAGCTAAATACATCTAAATAAGTTTCGTTTTCGGTTTCGGCCGAAACTGAGACCGAGGCCGAAGATTCGGTTTCGGTTTCGATCGGATACTATTAGAAAGTCATTAAAATCGTACATTGAATTGTCCTGAATTCTATGCACGTGGAAATTATTGTACTTACCGATCTTTTCATTAATTTAAATACAAGTGTTGTTAATTGGATTAAAAAAGAAAGGAGGAAAAGAAATTAATTTTGAATTAATTTCGGACGTTTTGTTTTCCTCTTCTATACTTGAGGGACGTCATTTTCATTCATTAATAACTCTTAAAGAAATAATTGAAAAGAAAACACTATTGTTAGCGTATTTTAATCCATTTTTCTCCTACATTCAATTTCCAATAAATTCCAGATATTATTAAAACACAAAAAGCTTAAATTCTGAAATAATCACAATCTTAATCTTGATCTTTATAAATATTCAATCTACCAGAATATTTTGCAATGTTTTTAATAATAATCTCTCTTCTTGTAAAGCCCTAAAGTATCATTTGTCGTTCACACGCACACATTTTTTTCTATTAGAAATGTCCAACCTGGATCAGTTAACAATTTAATCATGATCTATTGTTGTATTTGTTTTGTAGAACTATATATATAGAAAGTTTTTGATAACTCATGGGAATATTGTTATCTATTACTGTTAAATTCAAATCATTTATTTAACAACGACGAACGATCAACGAACCAATCAAGCTATTGTAAATATTTAATATTGAATCCAGATATTTCTCAATTATCTATTATATGAAACAAGACGAGGACGAAGAAGAAGAAGAAATCAATTGAAGAGAAATCCAAATCCCCGGACCATTCTATTGATTTACATTTAATACATCATAATATTTGAATATACAGAGTTTGTCACGTAAATATGGTTGATGGCAGTAAATTTACTATAATTTTATTCATTTATCAATAGAATTAAATAATTCTTGCAAAAACTTGAAGGGGAAGCCTGGGTTTCCTTTCACTGGAAGTGATAATGCCCTTCTGTAATTTTTGTTGAATGAATCTATCTTTGCAAGAAGAAAAAACAAAAATTTGTAAATATTGATCTGTTTTGTACTGTTTCAAAAATGTCTTTCTCTAGAAGCCATAAATTTAATAAGCAAGAAAAGATGTAATAAATTTGAAAAACTGTCCAGTTTTGACAATTCACTTTTTTTCTCATTCTTTGTCTTGTTCACCTATTTGAAAAATAAGACTAGTCCTTCAAATTTTATTACATTGTTTTTTTTTTAAAAAATGCCTCCTAGGGAAAGAAATCCTCTAACCTAAATTCTCAAAACAATTCAGTTACCCACTTACTGTGAATACAGACATTGACCAAGTTAGTGAAAACCCTGTATCTTGAGCCTGCAATTTTTGGGAAATTCATCTTCCTTTGCAAGAAAAAGTCAGGGGAGCCATAAATTTAAAAAGCAAAACAAGATGTAATAAATTTGAAGAGCTGTCCAGTTTTGCTAGTTCATTTTTTCTTATTTTCTGTCATGTTCACCTTTTTGGAGAAACAAAACTAGTCCATCAAATTTTATTACATTTTTCTTGTTTTTTAAATTTATGCCTCTTAGGGGAAGGAAATCCTCTAACCTAGATTCCCAAAACGTGTCCAATATTCACAATACTAACATTGATTATATTTACGTGAAAACCCTGTATCTTGAGCGTGTAATTTTAGGGAAATTAATCTTTTTTGCAAGAAAAAAAACCAAAAATTTGGACCAATTTTGTCTTGTTTAAAAAATCTAAGTCAGGGGATCTCTTTCTCTAGAAGCCATAAAATTAAAAAGCAAGAAAAGATGTAATAAATTTGAAGAGCTGTCCAGTCTTGCCAATTCATTCTTTTCTTGTTCACCTTTTTGAAAAATAAAAGTAGTCCATCAAATTTTATTACATTGTTTCTTGTTTTTTAAATTTATCACTCCTAGGTAAAGAAATCCTCTAACCTTGATTCTCAAGACAGCTCAGTTACCCCCTTCCAATATTCAAATATTTACGTGAAAACCCTGTGTCTTGAGCCTGCGTTTTTCGGGAAATTAATCTTCTTTTGCAAGAAAAGAAAACAATAATTTGTAAATATTGGACCTATTTTGCCTTGTTTCAAAAATCTAAGTCAAGGGATCTCTTTCTCTAGGAGCCATAAATTTAAAAAGCAAGACAAGATGTAATAAATTTGAAGAGCTGTCTAGTTTTGCTAATTCAATTCTTCTCATTCTTTGCCTTGATCACCTATTTCAAAAATAAAACAAGTCCTTCAAATTTTATTACATTATTTCTTGTTTTTTAAATTTATGCCTCCTAGGGAAAGGAATCTTCTAACATAGATTCTCAAAACAGGTTATTTACCCCCTTCCAATAATCACAATACTGACATTGATTATATTTACGTGAAAACCCTGTATCTTGAGCGTGCAATTTTAGGGAAAATAATCTTCCTTTGCAAGAAAGAAAAAATTTAAATATTGGACCTTTTTTGCCTTGTTTCAAAAATCTAAGTCAGGGGATCTCTTTCTCTAGAAGCCATAAATTAAAAAAGCAAGGCAAGATGTAATAAATTTGAAGAGTTGTCTAGTTTTGCTGATTCATTTCTTCTCATTCTCTGCCTTGTTCACCCATTTGAAAAATAAAACTAGTCCTTCAAATTTTATTACATTATTTCTTGTTTCTTAAATTTATGATTCCTGGGGAAAGAAATCTTCTAACCTAGATTCTCAAAACAGGTCAGTTACCCTCTTCCCATATTCATAATATTGACATCGACCATATTTACGTGAAAATCCTGTAACTAGAGCCTGCAATTTTAGGGAAATGAATCGTCCTTTGCAAGAAAAAAAAACAAAAATTTGTAAATCGTAGACTTGTTTTGTCTTATTACAAAAATCTAAATCAGCGAAACTCTTTCTCTAGGAGCCATTAATTTAAAAAGCAAAACAAGATGTAATAAATTTGAAGAGCTGTCCAGTTTTGCCAGTTCATTTTTCCTTATTTTCTGCCTTGTTCACCCTTTTGGAAAAACAAAATTAGTCCATCAAATTTTATGACATTGTTTCTTGTTTTTTTCAAATTTATGCCTCTTAGGGAAGGAAATCCTCTAACCTAGATTGACAAAAAAAGGTACAATATTCACAATACTGACATTGATTATATTTACGTGAAAACCCTGTATATTGAGCGTTCAATTTTAGGGAAATTAATCTTCCTTTGCAAGAAAGAAAAAATGTAAATATTGAACCTATTTTGCCTTGTTTCAAAAATCTAAGTCAAGGGATCCCTTTCTCCAGAAGCCAAAAATTTAAAAAGTAAGACAAGATGTAATAAATTTGAATAGCTGTGCAGTTTTGCCAATTCATTTTTTTCTCATTCTCTGCCTTGTTCATCTTTTTGAAAAATAAAATTAGTCCTTCAAATTTTATTACATTATTTCTTGGTTTTTTTTTTAATTTTATGCCTCCTAGGGATACAAATCCTCTAAGCCCCCTTCAAAATATTTTCTTTTGCAAAAAAAAACAAAAACAAAAATGTGTAAATATTGGACTAATTTTGTCTTCTTTCAAAAATCTAAGTCAAGGGATCTCTTTCTCTAGGAGCCATAAATTTAAAAAGTAAGACAAGATGTAATAAATTTGAATAGCTGTCCAGTTTTGCTAATTCATTTCTTTCTCAGTCTTTGCCTTGTTCATCTTTTTCAAAAATAAAATTAGTCCTTCAAATTTTATTACATTATTTCTTGTTTTTTTTTTTAATTTATGCCTGCTAGCTAAACAAATTCTCTAACCTAGATTCTTAAAACAGGTCATTCACTATTCACAATACTGTCATTGACCATATTTACATGACAAACCCTGTATATATACAGAACGCTCTTAAGTTTGATCAAATTTTAAAGTAAAATGTGCCTTTTTTTACTACTTAAAAGATGCAAATTAACATTTAAGCTCCATCATGCATTAGTAATATTTATTAGACCGTGTAATCTTTATATGCCAACGGAATATAAACGAGGTTTACCTAATGTGATTTGTGAAGAGTTTCTAATTTATTTGTGTAAAATTTGTTGATGTTACGCTTACGGTACGTTTTATGAGACATATATATATATGTATATGATCTTTAATATTAATGTACATATATTTAGTTAATTTTGTTTGATGTTGTAAACATACATCGTTAAAGTCTCTTGAATAAATGAAAATGATGAAAATACTTGCTTATATTGAAAATTTTATTGATAATTCAGGCAATTGATAAACATCAAAGAAATAATGGTATTCTGTAACTGTACATTTAATAATCATCTTACTTTAATGAGTTAGATGAGTCATTATAATTTTATATAGCGAAGGACTGTCAAAAACGATGCCTGGAATTATGTCCACGTTAATTGAGTACAATATTGACTTTTATGTTGACTTAAGATTAAACTCTACTAAATAAAGAAAAACTGTAAATTCAAAATTTTTCAAAAAATTACCAGTGCCTAATATTTGCCTTAATTTTGTTTATACCAAATTTGATAAAAATCTGATTTGTAGTTTTTGAATGAAAAAACTAAAACGCAAAAGAACACGGAAAAATGAAGGTTTTCGCACTATATTATTTTTTATCTCAACAATGGTACATCAGATTTTGTTTAATTTTCTTTATTACATTCAAATTTGTATTATTTAGCTACAGATTTCTTTTGGTTAAATTTGAATGTACAGTTTTCAGAAAAAAAAATAACTCAACCATGTCAAAAAACAGCGCTGACTTTTTAAACGTACACGATTTGTATGAAACTCTTATTATTTGTAGAGCGATTTGAAAAATATCTTGAGAATTTATAGCAGGATCTCTAGAGAATATTTTAGAAAAATTAGCACCTCGTAGCTCATTTGGAAGTCGGCCAAAAGACGATCGTTTTGGACAATATCGTGATTTTCAAAAACGAGTTAAATACGTTAAACAAATAAGAATGACTCGGCGATCCTCCCAGTATTGATTTTTTTCGTTTGTCTCCATTGCATTCTAGAAAAGGAGGAAATTTGACCTATTTTTCCTAGAATACAGTGGATAAAAACAAAAGAATCACTGTTGAGAGCGTCTTTGAATCATTAATTGTTTCGAGTGTTTAGTTCGTTTTTGAAAATTGCAACGTTGTCCAAAATAGTTGTTTTTTGACCAACTTTAAAATGAGTTATGAGGTTCTATTTTGCTAAAATATTCCCTAGGGTCCCTACTATAAATCCTAGTGTTTTTCGAATCGTTCGCCAACTAATAGGAACTCTATACGAATCGTGTACCATTTAAAAACCAGGACTGTATGCTTAAAAATCAAATGTACGGTATACAATCAGTCATAAAAATTGACAGAAATGGAGTTACTTTGCATTTACCTCACTTTTTTCTCCAAAAAACACATTTTGAAAGGATAGTGTAGGGTGGCGCCCTCAAGTATGAGTGAATCCTTTATAATTTCGTTCTTACCGCCATCTGTGAAGCAGATTTAGAACTAAACTCGAATATCCTGCTCAAATAGTATATTAAAGAACGAATTTCAGAAGTTGACAATTCCTTCACGAGACCAAGTGTAAAAAAAAACGAGCACCCTAGCGCGAGTTTTTTGATGGTCGGGTTCAGGATTTGATATCTGAAACGATCTTTGATAGTATTTTTTCTATTTTGCACCCCACGATTGTTTATATTTAAATTCAGAAATCATCACAAATGTGAATGGCAATAATCAAACGAGTCCGTTAACAGCTATTAAAGCACTCCTTTTGTTCTATTAACTACTCTATTATAGATGCAAAGTAGAGAAAATAAGTTTCAAAGGATAAAAATCGTCTCATCTTTTTGACGACTTAAGACTGAAATTTGCTAAAAAAATTACCGTCTTAAGATGAGACTTTCGTCAAATGTGTATTCCCAAAAGAACTGATTTTGGGACAAAAATGTCTTAAAATCTATTTGTAAGTCCTAAAACTCTCTTGGAAAAGCGATTAAAACTGTCTCAATCTCGCTAAAAAAAATCTGGAATGCGGTTGACCGTGCAGGCCATTTCTGAAACTTCCCGCTAAGTTTTTAAAGCTCCAAAATTATTGTGAGGAGTACAAATTTGATTGGTCAAACAATTTTGAGGTTATGCTGAAAAAATACTTTTTTTGATATCTTTCGACAACGATAACTCGTGAACGAATCAACGGATTTTGACGAGCTTTGCGGTATTCAACACAGTTTTAGAAGCTCTAAAAATATTGTAAGGGGTATAAATTTGATTGGTTGAGTAACTTTAAGGTTATGTTTAAAAAACCATTTTTTCGATATTTCCCGACAACGATAACTCATGAACGAATCAACCGATATTGATCGATCAAACGGCATTTTACGTCATTAGGTAAGGTTAAGAGCTGATTAGATTATAGAATCGATCGATAGAGCAGCTCAATAGTTATTTTGAAAAAACATGATTTTAACAAAAGAAATTTTTCGGTTTTTTTTTGGAATTTCTCAATATGTCGGGCCAAATCGGTCGAAATTTACACGAAATCTAAGTTTGCTGGAACTCTTTCGAATGCCGTACCGATCCGTCAATCCGTTCAAGAGTTATGAGCTGCTAACATTCCCGCAATTTTGAAAATTTTCAATTTTCTTAGCGGAAGTTAAAAACCTGTAGGTTAATAGCGAAAACGCCTTAAAATGTACACTTTATTATTAGAGCATCCCTGAAACTGATATTTTAAAACTATAATTCCAGCATACGACCACTGTGAACACCTTATCCATTCAATTTATTCCATTTCTACTGATGGGCTAATTTTCTGTTGCTGATAAGACTCTTACACTAATCTGATAAAATTCATTGAAATAACAACAAGACTGAATAAATGGACTGTGGTTAAATGGATATGGGTGAAAATTACCCATCTCTTTTAATTAAATTGAAAACTAAAACAACAAAAAGGTGGTGGTGTGGTATTATTGGTAATATGGTGGTTGTGAAAAAGGCATTAAAACTAAAGCATTTTAAAAGAGATCTCATTAAAAACGATTCTTTATGTCGACATATAGTTGGTGGAAATTTCAAACCTTTAAATAAAATCATCCACATTTTTTTTTGTATGTATTTTTTTAATTATAACGAACTTTTGTTTGTGTGTTTACTGGATTTTTCTCTTTGATTATGTGTTAATTTTCATTATTGGTAGTAGAAAAACCACAACAATAGAACAATCTCAGTCTGGATATAAGCTTCAATCAAGTGAGTGTTAATTAATATACGAATTAAATACAATTTTCTCTACCTCGATTACCAGGGACGGAACGGTAACTTTAGGGGCCCTGGGCTAACACTGTCTTGGAGCCTATCAAATTTACCCAAGCTTGGGTTAGTTGTAGCGACACATAATTTAATATTTCTTACTTTCTGAACTTGAATTGTAGTAATGTGAGTGTGCATAATACAGTTGTAAAATACAGATGTATAATACATTAAATACCGTATGTATTCAAAGTTTAATACCTAGTTTAATAAGAAAGAAAGAGAGAAAGAAAGAAAGAGAGAGAGTGGGAAAGAAAGAGAGAAAGGGAGAGGGACAGAGAGTAAGAGAGAGAGAGAGAAAGGCGGAGAAAGAGAGAGAGAAAGAAAGAGAGAGACAGAGAAAGAGAGATGGGGAAAGAGAAAGAGAGAGAGAGAGAAAGAAAGAAAATAATGTTAATATAATTTTTACCCATTTGACAACAACATAAAAATGAAATCAAAACGGAAAATAGGAATTTGTATTTTTTTCTTCTTATTTTAAGTTTAAATATCAACTTTTTCTTACTGTATAAAATGGTATAAAAAATTTAAAATACCGTAAATTAATATAACTATTGATTTGTTTTCAATTTTCATTTCTTTTTTTTGGGTGCCAAAAAGGGGCTCTGGACTGCAGTCTATCAAAACTATGCCTAAGTCCATCCCTATCCATTTCGATCTTTATTGTTTCATGATACGTACATGATATATTACATTCATCGACATCGACAATAAAATACGGATTAAGATAATCTCAATTGAAGAATATCACGATAAATTTTATTGTAAATCAGTGGAATTGTAACAAAACAGATAGATTTATTGATTTGTATTGATGCATTTTTAGTGCATCAATGCATCAAAATGTCAACATTGATTCTATTTCTTGTTGTTGATGTTATTTTTTAAAATAGTCTTAGAATTAAATTGCTTGAAATAAATTCCGTCATCTTTCATTACATACATACAGGATGTTTGGTGTAAGTATGGTTAGTTCTAAGGAACTAATATTAATCGACAAGTGATTCGAAAAATATTTTGAGGATTTGTAGTAGAGTTCCTAGGGAACATTTTAGCAAAATTAGAACTTCGTAGCTCATTTCAAACTTGGTCAAAAAACGATCGTTTTGGACAATGTCGCAATTTTACAAAACGAACAAAACACGTAGAACGACTAAAAATGACTCAGAGACGTTCCCAACATTGATTTTTTTTCGTTTTTTCTCCATTGTATTTTAGAGAAATTCCACCTGTTCCAGAATAAAATTGAGAAAAACGAAAAAACTCAATTTTGGGAGGATTTTAAAGTCCTTCTGTGTCGTTTACATGATCAGAAATGAGCGTTTCTTGACCAACTTTCAAATGAGCTAGGAAGCTCTAATTTTGCTGATGTGTTCTTTAAGGACCCTCCTACAAATCGTTAAAATATTTTTCGAATCGCTCTTTGACTAATAGGAGTTTTATAGGATCAACCATATTTAGGCCAAACACCCTGTATAGTAGCGAGGATTCGGTTATTATTCCATAAATTTTAAAGACACAAACTTGGTATAAAGAGGGTGAAAAAGATGTGAATTTCATTGAAATTTCCATATAATAGATGTGTGTATGTGTGTGTGTGTGTTGGCGGAAAATTAGTGGAAAAAATAATAAATGTCCGCCACTGGATTGTGTAATAGACTTTTGTTCTCGTCTCGTTGTTTTCACCAAATCGTCTCTTCATAATTCTGTTTGTTTTTTTTTCGTTCATCGTTTTGATCCAGCACGATATTTGATAATAGTTTCACCAATTTGTTATCACCCGGTTTCACTGTTTCACATCTTGTAAAAAACGAATTTCAGGAGGGGAAAAAAAACGCAACTAGTCAGCGATAAATTCACACATACGCACCGACACGATCACAATGTTTGCGTGCATATCGAGAAGATGTATTGATTGATTTATTGGTCAGTTGTGTGAACGAACGCCACTGGTTTCCCCAATTGATGAATCAGCAATATTCATCTATTTATTGTCTTCGAGGCGCAATTTGATCAACGTCTTGTCGCTAAACGACGATAGGAACTTAACTTGTTTTGATCTGCCCAGCTTGTCTTTCATAATTTACTTAAGAGTGAATTTGATTTGCATCAAGTTTTAATTGACAAACTTTTACTTCAACGTTTAGATAATAATTAAACAACACTTCTGTATATCCACTATTATTAAAAGATGAACCTTTCAAAAAGGGAAAAAGATGAAAACATTTCTAAAAGATTCAACAACAGCTTTGATGTTGTGTGGCAGTTTGCGTTCAAGTAGATGATAACAACAATAACAACAATGCTAAACCGACAAGATAATGAGAATGAAATATTTGCACGTTTATACAGCTTTGAATATTTAAAATTGGTCGATTCCTCCTACTAGTTGACGAGGAATTCGAAAAATATTAGAAATACTTGTGGGGTAGTCCCCGGAGAACATTTTAACAAAATTAGAACCTTGTAGCTTATTTAGAAATAGGTGGTTTTGGACGATGTCACGATTTTCAAAAGCTAGCTGTACACGTAAAATAACCAAGAATAATCCAAAGAACCTCCCATTTTCTTTTAGTCCTCGAGTGTATCGACTTCTAAGTAAACTAAGAGGTTCTAATTTTGCTAAAATGATCTCCAGGAACTCTCTTACAAAACCTTGATGTATAATTTTAAACGCTTACCAATGTATAGGAGTTTCATAAGAATTGACCACGTTTGGTGTTTGATGGCTGTATATGTAGACAATTAAAATGCAGTAGAAAAGCGGTTTTATAATTGTTGACCGAAAAATTAGAGCCTTATAGCTCATTTGAAAGTTGACCAAAAATTGTTGACTTCTGACGATTTTATAATTTTTTGAAAACTAGCTGTACACATAAAACAACCAAGAATGACAAAAAGAGAACCCTAAAATGTTAGAAGGACACTCGAGAGGTTTGTCATTAATTTCCAAATGAACTACGAGGTTCTAATTTTGCTAAAATGATCTCCAGGAACCCTCTTATAAATCCTTGATCTATAATTTTAAACGCTTACCAATTTATAGGAGTTTCATAAAAATTGACCACGTTTGGTGTTTGACGGCTCTATATGTAGGCAATCAAAATGCAGTAGAAAAGCGGGTTTTATAATTGTTGACATCAAAATTAGAGCCTTATAGCTCATTTGAAAGTTGACCAAAAATTGTTGACTTCTGACGATTTTATAATTTTTTGAAAACTAGCTGTACACATAAAACAACCAAGAATGACAAAAAAAGAACCCTAAAATGTTAGAAGGACACTCGAGAGGTTTGTCATTAATTTCCAAATGAACTACGAGGTTCTAATTTTGCTAAAATGATCTCCAGGAACCCTCTTATAAATCCTTGATCTATAATTTTAAACGCTTACCAATTTATAGGAGTTTCATAAAAATTGACCACGTTTGGTGTTTGACGGCTCTATATGTAGGCAATCAAAATGCAGTAGAAAAGCGGGTTTTATAATTGTTGACATCAAAATTAGAGCCTTATAGCTCATTTGAAAGTTGACCAAAAATTGTTGACTTCTGACGATTTTATAATTTTTTGAAAACTAGCTGTACACATAAAACAACCAAGAATGACAAAAAGAGAACCCTAAAATGTTAGAAGGACACTCGAGAGGTTTGTCATTAATTTCCAAATGAACTACGAGGTTCTAATTTTGCTAAAATGATCTCCAGGAACCCTCTTATAAATCCTTGATGTATAATTTTAAACGCTTACCAATTTATAGGAGTTTCATAAAAATTGACCACGTTTGGTGTTTGACGGCTCTATATGTAGGCAATCAAAATGCAGTAGAAAAGCGGGTTTTATAATTGTTGACATCAAAATTAGAGCCTTATAGCTCATTTGAAAGTTGACCAAAAATTGTTGACTTCTGACGATTTTATAATTTTTTGAAAACTAGCTGTACACATAAAACAACCAAGAATGACAAAAAAAGAACCCTAAAATGTTAGAAGGACACTCGAGAGGTTTGTCATTAATTTCCAAATGAACTACGAGGTTCTAATTTTGCTAAAATGATCTCCAGGAACCCTCTTATAAATCCTTGATGTATAATTTTAAACGCTTACCAATTTATAGGAGTTTCATAAAAATTGACCACGTTTGGTGTTTGACGGCTCTATATGTAGGCAATCAAAATGCAGTAGAAAAGCGGGTTTTATAATTGTTGACATCAAAATTAGAGCCTTGTAGCTCATTTGAAAGTTGACCAAAAATTGTTGGCTTCTGACGATTTTATAATTTTTTGAAAACTAGCTGTACACATAAAACAACCAAGAATGACAAAAAAAGAACCCTAAAATGTTAGAAGGACACTCGAGAGGTTTGTGATTAATTTCCAAATGAACTACGAGGTTCTAATTTTGCTAAAATGATCTCCAGGAACCCTCTTATAAATCCTTGATGAATAATTTTAAACGCTTACCAATTTATAGGAGTTTCATAAAAATTGACCACGTTTGGTGTTTGACGGCTCTATATGTAGGCAATCAAAATGCAGTAGAAAAGCAGGTTTTATAATTGTTGACATCAAAATTAGAGCCTTGTAGCTCATTTGAAAGTTGACCAAAAATTGTTGGCTTCTGACGATTTTATATTTTTTGAAAACTAGCTGTACACATAAAACAACCAAGAATGACAAAAAAAGAACCCTAAAATGTTAGAAGGACACTCGAGAGGTTTGTGATTAATTTCCAAATGAACTACGAGGTTCTAATTTTGCTAAAATGATCTCCAGGAACCCTCTTATAAATCCTTGATGAATAATTTTAAACGCTTACCAATTTATAGGAGTTTCATAAAAATTGACCACGTTTGGTGTTTGACGGCTCTATATGTAGGCAATCAAAATGCAGTAGAAAAGCAGGTTTTATAATTGTTGACATCAAAATTAGAGCCTTGTAGCTCATTTGAAAGTTGACCAAAAATTGTTGGCTTCTGACGATTTTATATTTTTTGAAAACTAGCTGTACACATAAAACAACCAAGAATGACAAAAAAAGAACCCTAAAATGTTAGAAGGACACTCGAGAGGTTTGTGATTAATTTCCAAATGAACTACGAGGTTCTAATTTTGCTAAAATGATCTCCAGGAACCCTCTTATAAATCCTTGATGAATAATTTTAAACGCTTACCAATTTATAGGAGTTTCATAAAAATTGACCACGTTTGGTGTTTGACGGCTCTATATGTAGGCAATCAAAATGCAGTAGAAAAGCAGGTTTTATAATTGTTGACATCAAAATTAGAGCCTTGTAGCTCATTTGAAAGTTGACCAAAAATTGTTGGCTTCTGACGATTTTATATTTTTTGAAAACTAGCTGTACACATAAAACAACCAAGAATGACAAAAAAAGAACCCTAAAATGTTAGAAGGACACTCGAGAGGTTTGTGATTAATTTCCAAATGAACTACGAGGTTCTAATTTTGCTAAAATGATCTCCAGGAACCCTCTTATAAATCCTTGATGAATAATTTTAAACGCTTACCAATTTATAGGAGTTTCATAAAAATTGACTACGTTTGGTGTTTGACGGCTCTATATGTAGGCAATTAAAATGTAGTAGAAAAGCGGGTTTTATAATTGTTGACATCAAAATTAGAGCCTTGTAGCTCATTTGGAAGTCAGTCAAAAAATGTTCACTTATGACGAATTTGTATTTTTTTAAAAAACTAGCTGTACACGTAAAACCACCAAGAATGACTCAAAAAGTCTCCCAAAATTGAATTTTTGTTTTTTTGCATTTAATTGTACAAGAAATGTGAAACACTGTCATAAAAATAACAATGTTAGGAGGACACTCGAGCAGTTTCTGATTAATTTCCAACTGAGCTACGAGGTTCTAATTTTGATAAAATAATATAAAGGTAACCCCCTAAAGATTCTTGATTTTTATTGAATCGCTCGCCAAATAAGAACTTTTCCCCGTACCTACGTGAATAATCCTGTATAAAATAGATTATCAATTTTATTACTAATCGCTTATTATTCCAATTTTCATTTGAACTATTTGCTACAAATACAGGGTGACTTTCAGGTTATTATTATTATTATTATCAATATTATTCGAATAGGGTTGAATTTGGTATTTTATGTTATTAAATCGTCCTCACATACATAAAGTCAACTAACATCTTATAAAGACTACGATCATTATGTTTGCCGTACCACTAAACTGCAACCCCTGTAGATTTAATAAATGACACTTGGGTTGTATTTTGATAAATGACAGTCTATTTCCTGTATACACTAGAGAAAGAGAGAGAGAGAGAGCAGTTATAAATTTTGTTTGATAATTTAGAGGTTGACGACCCGAAAATAATATCCCACAAATCCTGGACATTCTGTATAATCCACATTTTCAATTATATACTAAAGTAGTTACTTATTTATACAAGTGCGTTATGGGGCAAATAAGACACTAGAAAAAACGTTTACCTTCGAAGCCACGTGGAATAATTTTTTCGAGTCTCTTATTCGAGTATTGTGAATCATGCGCGTTGATTAGTACGCAAGCGTAATTTCTATAATACACTAGTGTGTTGTAGTCATGGTGTGTTATAAACATAGTGTGTTATGAGGTGCTTTATTGATCTAAGATCGGTGTAGTTATGGCCTGATAATACAACGGTGCTGGATCAAGGATATTTACTTACAAATAATATACAGGACGTCCTGTAGAAGTCTGAAGTGCTGTTGCCACGTAAATTAGAGTCTATACGCTCAGAAGTGACAAGATTGCCTAATAATAGAGTCGAATTTAAGTATTAAATGGAAAATAAAGTAATTTTTTAAATCGTTGAAAGAATCATAAGAAGTTAACGATTTTTGTTTCTGTATTTAATTGAGGTTAGTTTTAAAAATGGCGAATGCGTTGGCTGCTAATAACTTAAAAAAGTGATATGTATTTTCATGTTTTCTCTAAATGTAGACACCCTGTATTATTGTGGTTAAAGTTTTCAAGTTGAAATTGGGTGCCAAATATTAGATTACATATTCTCTCGATCACTTAATGCTCGTTTTTATAAACCAACCTCAGACTCACAATCAGCTTCAAGTCTTGCTCGTGCAAGGTCGGCTCCAATCTCAAGTACGAATTCTTTTTTAGAAATTCTCTGAACATGTAAAGGGTAGAAAACTTGAAGAAATCTAGTTACTTTGGTCGGATACCAAAAATTTACTAGTGCGCATGCGCTGAGTGCTCAAGCACAAATCAAGATGGGTAGAATACAACCTTGAGTCCAAGAATCGGTCGTTGCTTGAGATTATTACATAAAACACTATACTCAAGCATCATAAGATACTCATAAAGTATCACATATTCTTTTTCACGATTCAGGAACAAAAAGAACTCCATACTCGTTGCATTCAATTACGTTCATGTACGGAGTTTAAATTATATCAGCACTACTAATGGACGTACTGTATAATCTAATTGAATTCGAGTTATCGTTGATTCGGTACCATTATCATTAGACACCCAGTATTATATGTACATTTAGTCGAGTTTGATTTAGTTTAAAAATGGTGGATGCGCCAGATGCTTGAAAATTAGGAAAGGTTGTAAACTTTCAGAAATTAACAAACAACTACATTTCTTCACAACAATAACAACAACAACAACAACATTAATGGAAACTTGTTAATTTAAAAGTAATTTTTGCTTAAAATACCACCACTACCGCAGAATATATTTCAAACAACACCTGAAACTGAAATTTATGAAAAATTACAAGTTGTTTATAAATAGAAATAAAATCTTAACCGGCTCTTCTTTATAATTACAACACCATTCTTTGACGCCTTGTTAGTTGAATTGTCGTTGGAAAAGAATTGAATTGCTGTAAAATAAGCAAAAAAAGTATATACAACCCTTAAAATTCAAAAATAATCGACTATCAAGAAATCATATGAGTTGATAAGTGATTCGTAAAATATTTTAATGACTTGTAAATGAGTCACCGGGGAACATTTTAGCGAAATTAGAACCTTGTAGCTCATTTGGAAACGATCATTACTGACGGTGTCGCAACTTTCTAAAATCAACTAAACACGTAAGACGACTAAGAATGACTCAACATTGATTTTTTGAAAAGAAAAAGACGGTACTATGTACAATAATTGACTTACAATATTTACAAGTAAAATAAATAAACAGGAATTTTAATATCGGAGGACGGTTGATTCCGGTCGCCACCAGCCACAGCAGTATCAGACGGTCGGTATTACGGCACGATACGGTGTACGGTGTCGGTCGCCACTGCGAAACTAGTAGTACAACGGATTACTACGGGTCGCCAAGAGCCACGTCCGGAATCGGTAATTCTCCCGGTCGCCAAAGAGCCACTGCCAGAGAGGTCTGAAGTTCGGATCAGGCCGAGAATAGAAATCAAGTGGAAGTGTGGAAGTGTCTCTATGATGATCGATTTATATTGACTTCCTTATCACCCTTTACTTGTCTGTATGTGGCTGTTCTGGACGCTTTGTTACAAATGCAATAGAGAAAAAGTGAAAAAAAATCAATGTTGATTTCCGAGTCATTTTCAACCGTTTTGCGTGTTTAGCTCGTTTTTGAAAATCGCGACCCTATCTTAAACGACCGTTTTTTGAACTACTTCCAAATGAACTACGGAATTCTAATTTTGCTAAAACCATCGCTAGATACAATATAATACAATACAGTGGAATACAATACAATATAATACAATACAGCGAATTATTCCGGGTCGCAAAGAGCCACTGCCGGAATCGGTAATTCTCCCGGTCGCCAAAGAGCCACTGCCAGAGAGGTCTGGAGTTCGGATCAGGTCGTGAATGGAAATCAAGTGGAAATGTGGAAGTGTCTCTACGGCCGTATGGTCGATTTATATTGCTTTCCTTATTACGCCCTATTTGTCTGTAGAGAAAAAGTAAAAAAAATCAATATTGGTTTCCGAGTCATTCTCAGCCGTTTTGCTTGTTTAGCTCGTTTTTGAAAATCGCGACCCTAACTTAAACGACCGTTTTTTGAACTACTTCCAAATGAACTACGAGATTCTAATTTTTCTAAAACAATCGCTAGATACAATACAATACAATGGAATACAGTACAATACAATACAGCGAATTATTCCGGGTCGCAAAGAGCCACTGCTGGAATCGGTAATTCTCCCTGTCGCCAAAGAGCCACTGCCAGAGAGGTCTGGAGTTCGGATCAGGTCGTGAACGGAAATCAAGTGGAAATGTGGAAGTGTCTCTATGATGATCGATTTATATTGACTTCCTTATCACCCTCTATTTGTCTGTAGGTGGCTGTTCTGGACGCTTTCTTACAAATGCAATAGAGAAAAAGTAAAAAAATCAATATTGGTTTCTGAGTCATTCTCAGCTGTTTTGCGTGCTTAGCTCGTTTTTGAAAATCGCGGCCCTGTCTAAAACGAGCGTTTTTTGACCTACTTCCAAATGAGCTACGGTATTCTAATTTTGCTAAAACAATCGTCAGATAACTTCCTAAAGCTCCTAAAAATTTTTTTGGATCGCTCGCCAAATAATGGGAGTTGCCATAAGAACTTTTTGCCATACATGAATAACCCTGTAGAAACGTGGTAGTGTTTGTGACGTCATTCTACTACCACTACAAGGAAATAGACCGCATTGATATGGATTGTAATGTAAATTACATCATTTTATTATTATAAATTGTTCAAACAATAGTTATCTCTCTATACCTTACGTTTTAATTAATTATCATGAATTTCAAGTTAAGATTTACGAAAATTAATTAAATCTTTAATAAAGTCCACCATTTACTGATTAAATCATTTGCATATATATGAGTAATAAGCTTCCCCTTTAGGATACTTGAACTTTATACCTTCACGTATTGTATAGTTCACTGGATACTTGAAACTATTGGGGAATAAATCGACTTTTTTTAAGGTTAAGTCTTTGCGCGTGAACTCAATAAAGGTTATGTTTATTTAACCTTAAATATTTTGAAAATGGCGGAATTCTTTATGGAATCCATGGAATAATTTGTCTGACCTGTCAATTTATGGAATTTCTTTCATTTTATTGTGTTTCAATGGAGTTTGAGTTGATTTCCGTCAACAATTTTGTTCTTTTGTCAAAACAAAAGCTATAAGCACCAAAAAAAAGAGTCGACAAGGACAATTCCATAGAACAAAAGCTGGAAGTTTTTGTTTTTTTGTTGTTTGTTCTATTGGAATTTCAACATTAACTCTGGATGGTTTCTTATCATCGTTTAGACAATAAAAAAAAGAACGGAAAAATAACAAGGTTTAATATTGAAAATGAGGGTGGTTTGAAAATCGCAAATGTCAACAGAAATGTTAGGTCAAAGGGGATGGTGTGTACTTTAGAAATGTCACAAACCTAATAGCTAACAAGGTGTAGAACATGCCATTTATTCAGAACGTACAGTTTGTAATAAGCGTCTCGACGCCATATCGTCAATTTACAACCCCTAGCGTCTACATTAATTTAATTCTCTACGAAAATGGCAAACGTTTTAAAAACATTATTAATGGACGATTATATACATTGAAAGATAGTCAATAATTTTGTATTTTACAAAAAAAAATAACACCAACTACCCCTATAACACCCTTTACAAAATTTGTGAATTATACAATTTAATTAATATTTAAAGGTTGCTAATTTTCTATTTCTATACAATTGTGACCAATATAGCCTAACGGCAAATCCAATAGGGTGGTTGTTTTAGGGTTAATTATGCGGTAGAAAATACACGGCTATTCTCTATATATCCAACCCCCTTTTGGGGTGTTTTCTAATAAACATAAATTGCTCCCAATAGAATAGGTAAACGTCTCCTCTATATCTATTTACCTAATGAACAAAACACAGTAGACCAATTAAAATTGGTATTCATAAATTATCAATTTAATTCGAATTTTGATAAATGATTGCAATTAAATTCTATTTATTAAACACACAAAATTATACGAAAATCGCTTATAACGAACAAATTATTTGTATAATTATAACAACAGTTTATGTCACACGAAAGATTGGGATTCAAATATACAGGGTGTAATTGAATTACCTTTAAATCTTTAAACAACGTGTAAGGCCAGAAAAAGTGAGCTGAAAAGAGAAAAGGGTTGAAAATTATACCAGTCGTATATGTATACTGGAATCACTAGGGAGACTTGTGTAGTTTAATGCCATAAAAATCCGAGATGTGTTATAGTAACACCTACCTACTTATTTCGACAATAACATTAGTTTTACAAATGAAATAATGGAGACTTGTTCTAACTTCTTCTACTTACCTACTTTCTTACCCCCACTAGAGAAACAGTCTAACTTAAGCCTTATAAGCACGCCTCGGCTTGAAGCATGTGTAGTAACAAATACTAAACAGCACATGCTAGGGCAGTAGATATTAAGGGTGACTTTTGAACTGAACTGAACGCTACCAATTACATGTAATTTCCATAAGATAGTAAAACACATTTTTCTCGTTAACGATAATAGATAGCGACCTGGAAATAGTTGTATTCGATTCTAAAGGCAGTTATATACAAAAATAGGGGCTTGAATTTTTGAAAATTTGACAGGATTTGCACAGAATAAGGAAAAACTAAGTTTTTGTGCTGAAACTAGTGGTTTGGCGAAACACAAAATTCCCTGTGTAAAAGTTGATAACTTTAATAATCACGTACATAAACAGATCGAGTAAAGTTCACTCTATAAAAATGTGTGCTTCGATTTTTAATTTTCTTTACCGGTTTCTCATAATCAGCATGCAAAGTAAACTATTTTTTCCGAAAATGGATTGAAATAACACGGACAGAAATGTGGGAGAAGTGGTGAAAAACTGGTGGAGGCGCCGCAGCTATGACAGTTAGCCTTAGAGGGATTCTAGAGAGCGAACATTTTCCGCCATTTTTGGAACCAGAGGTCATATTTCGGCGGGAAATTTAAAATTTCCAGTACTGTCAACATTGAAATGATTTTCAGCAACGTTGGTAAATTTGAATTTTTCTGTGTTACCAACCTAAAAATAAATGTCACCTACATTCCTAGTATTGCCAACTTAAAAATGGGTGTTACCAACATTATTGGTGGTAATTTGAAATTTCTTATTCTATCCTAAATATATACAGTTGACAGAATCGATCGCAAGCAACTTACTGCTCGCACTGAGGCGCTTTGATTATGGTTGTTTTACTGACATACTCGCTCAAGAGTGGGTCACTTTCTTGTGAAATTAATGGTACTATTGTTGTAAAAACTTTCAATGCAGTGGCGCCGGTTCGTGTCACCGTCATCGATCGTTATCGTCGTCGATATAAGCGTTCAGTATAATTGTGTGACAGATGTTTTGAACTAAAATTAGTAGGATACCAGTTGCTTCTATTGTGCGATTCCCAGCTGGATTAATCATTATATATATATTTATGTTGTATACGTACTGAAATTCTTCCCTGTCTAACCGATAATTTATCACTTCTTCCACATCTTGTATACATAAGTATCGGGTATTATATAACTCGACGGGTTAGTATATTTGAAGATGATCGAGTTATCAAACAAGATGATGGAGATATATAACAACAAGAATAAAACGAATGATATTGTGTCTTATCATTTAGACAAACTGACAATACAATTAAATATCTCCAACCCCACCTCCTTCCTATATTTATCTACTTATCAATTGGAATGTATTGAAACCATCACGTTTAATTCACCGAATTTTTATACTTGATTGATGTCAATTTTTGTTTTTGTTGTTATTGGTTTTTTGATGAATTAAGAAGCATTGTCGCACTGCATCAGTCGTATTTTTTCCGCATCAATAGCGGAATGTGCTGCGGAGCAACCGGGCAAATGCACAGTGAGCCGCATGCTGACAAATCTAAAAATATGCTATTTCTAGTGCGAGATGTCTCTCTTTTTGATTATCTATACTACTATCGAAAGGAACCTTTTACCGCACTCAGTGCGGGAAATTTAACTTTACGCACTAGGTGCGGTAAAGTTACTTTCCGCACTCACAGTTTAACCATCTGTAATATTTACATGTACAACTCTAAAAAAAAAACCGAAGTTGCACTGAAACTGTGACGTTTGATTAGAATCTCGGGTGGCTTACCACTGCGCCACTCGAAATTCAACTTACATACATTAAATTGTCACTACAACGTACTTTTTTTCAAGCAATTTTTACTGTTCACAATTTAAAAAAAAAATAGTATACAACACACATACAGAACTCGTATGAAGTCTTATTCATACTCGTTCTTCAACGACTGACTTTCTGTGCTTGTGCTGTAATATACTAATTTTCTACGATTGAACCGAAACTGTCAATTTTCTGCCCTGTTTCGGAGGCGAAAACCGCTCGATTGTTAGAGAGTATAACCGTTCCTTAGCAATGTAAACAACAAGATGGCAGCTCGTTTCTGATTAGTCAATCAGCGCGTGGAAAAGTGTTTTTCCGTACTAGACTGGAAATGACCACTTTCCACCACTTTGACTAATTTTTAATAATTGAACATATGTTCTATGAAGAATAATTTTTGAGTTTCTGTTCATTCGTAGAAAAAATAGTATATCTAACTAGTGTGGAAACGAAGCGTTTGTGAAACTCGTGTGATTGAAGCACTCGCTAAAGCTTCCACTGTAGTTAGATAATTATTTTGACTACTTTTTTCTCATATTGTGTTTTTGTTATGCAACTTAATTATGTTATGTGTGTGTCTTGATGACGAACAATGCATATAAGTGTCCTTAAAGTCAGGGCTGTCGCTAGCCCTCAGGCAACTCTGGCACTATTTGAAAGTAGCACTTTACAGGGGCGCCAAAATTACGACTCAATGTCATTTAATATATGTATATTTAACTAATATTTTCGTTATAAATCATCAATTCTTAATAAATTTTGCTAACAATCAAGTTGTAAAAGAGACAATTTAGAAACTTTTAATCGATTAGAGACGGGGCCGTAGCTAGGGTGGGGGGGCAGGGCGGACAATGCCCACGCTAGAAAGTGTTTTACCCGCTCTGAAATTTAATAACATCCTATTATAGTATGTATGTGTCATAAAAATCCTGCCCGACATAAAATATACTTTGCCCGCCCTAATAAATTGTTCTGGCTACGGCCCTGATTCGAGAACTAAATTATTATTATTTTTGACTGAGTTTTAATAAGTAATTGTTATAAAGCACTGATTTCTAGCAAACCTTTGCTATCAATTTTACAAAAAAAGATCTGTTTGGATGCTTTTAATTGATTTTTCAATTGGACTATCGACTCTTAATTAAGATCTATCAAAATTTGCATCCTAAATTATAGTTTTTAACAAATTTTGTTATCGAATCGTCAAAAGTAATAGGAGATTCAGTTAAGTTCAATGGGTTTTTAACTGAAGTTTTCTTTTTTAATTGAGTTTTGTTGTCGAGTCTAAAAGTGTAAAATTGTGATACTTTTGACATGTTTTTTTTTTATAAAATTGCAACATTTTAATAAATTTGCCATTAAATTATAAAAATAGGTCACTTTAAATTAATTTTCCAGCTAAATTCTAATCTTCTAATCTGAAATGATTCTATTTTAGGACATTTGTGTTTAAATCATCCATTTTTAATGATTATTGAGTATAGCCAATAGTATGACATATTATTACAAATGCCGCCATTTTGGATAAAAAAATTTGCTTACTCTCTCTAACACATCGGCCCATACAATTGCGGTACTGTGTATATTTAGTGACTGTAAGTACTCCCAACATTCTGAGTATTCCGACCACCAGATGACGATACTATCGAAGTAGGTACTCTCGTTGATGGGAATATAATTTCAGAGAAGAAGCATGACTAGGTGCATCTATTGCCTAAGAAAATGCAATAAAAAAACAACTAATCATAAGCTTTAATTCACTCAACATCATTGTGTCATATTACAAGCCAATAAAATATAGAAGAAAAACTACAAATAAGATAGTACCATACTAAAACACATAAAATATGCCTCTTAACAAATAGGTGTCAGCGTCTCCCGAGCAACAATTTTTATAATAATAGCCCGGAATGAAAAACTTAGCCAGTCCGTTACTGCATCTCATTCTCACCTTACATAGCTTGTCATCCGGTATGTATCGTCGAGATGTTATCGAAAAATGCCAACATTCTCACCCTCGATCCTTGTGTGTTTTGTGTGTTTGCTAGAGAAGAAAGCTTAATAGAGATACATTATGACATTTTAGGAAATTGCAGTGTCACCGGATATCCGACACTATGACATATCTAGCATAAGAATCGTCGTCGTCGCCGTCGTATACATGCTGGATTTATTCTAATTCATAACATAATTCTAAGCGTTGAAACTTTAACGAATTGATTATTTCCTAATTGTTGTGATTAAAATTGAATTGTTGTTTGATAGTTTGATGGTAGAATTCAATCACCAGATGGTACAAAATGCTCGGAACCGGTGCGTGTTACTTTGTGTGTGTGTCTATATGTGTAAAGTCCGATTAAATTGGGAATTTAGAATGTTGGGAATAGAGCCTGATAGGAATCGGATTACACGAACATCATTCATACATACGAAATCGGCCCTTATTCCATTTATACACGACTGAAATGATCACGGTATTTATTTTCCGCCCCTTCTATCGTTATTGTAGTCTCAAATTCTATCAAATACAGGGTGTTTGATCTAAATATGGTAAGTTCTAAGAAACTCCTATTAGTCGACAAGCGATTCGAAAAATATTTTAAGAATTTGTAGGAGGGTCCTTAAAGAACATTTCAGCAAAATTAGAACCTCGTAGCTCATTTGGAAGTTGGTCAAAAACCGCTCGTTTCTGACGATGTAGTGATTTTCAAAAACGAACTAAATACGAAAAACGACTTAGAATGAGTCTAGAATCCTCCCAAAAATGATTTTAATGCGTTTTTCTTCATTTTATTCTGGTCAGATGGAAATATTTCGTATTTGCGACATTGTCCTAAACGATCGTTTTTTGACCAACTTTGAAATGAGCTACGAGGTTCTAATTTTGCTTACATGTTCTCTAGGGACTTTTCTACAAATCCTTAAAATATTTTTCGAATCGCTCGTCGACTAATAGGAGTTTTTTAGAACTCACCATACTTAGACCAAACACCCTGTATATTAGTCGGTAACAAGTTGGATAATAGCAAGGAAAAAATAATTACAAATAATGTTGGACATCTATTTGGAAATTTGATCAAACTGACAATGTCATTAAACAACAGAAATGTTAAATTATCCGACAATAAAATGATTGATTTCATCTAATTAATGTCGTGTTGTGCGATAATTCGAGTATTATTATTATTATTATTTAACGGTAGAAATTAACAATGCGACTCCGAGCGCATCCACCAATTTTGCTTCATCGGCAAAAAAATTATTGATAATTCAATCAATTTTTACGATCGGTAAACATTTGAAAATTGAACGGAACAAGTATGAAAGAGCTTCGTCTTCATTAAATTTCATCCATTAAAAAAATAATAATCACGCACTCACTTTTTCTTTGTGTTAAAAATTGGGTAGTGTTGATCACGTTGATCTTACTCAAAATATTACTAAAATTTGCACACCCAGAGTCGAATTGCAAAAGCGGCACACATATTTGTTCCTATCCACATTTCTAATCCGGTATTCAGACGATATTTGGCATGTTAAAGGTGCACCGACGATAAATCAATAGATTGTCACCAGGACCGTATTCAGTATACAGAGTGTTTGGTCTAAGTATGGTAAGTTTTAAGAAACTCTTATTAGTCGACGAGCGATTCGAAAAATATTTTGAGGATATGTAGAGGAGTCCTAGGGAACATCTTAGCAAAATTAGAACCTCGTAGCTCATTTGGAAGTTGGTCAAAAACCGCTCGTTTCTGACGATGTAGCGATTTTCAAAAACGAACTAAACACGCAGAACGACTAAAAATGACTCAGAGACCTTCCCAAAATTGATTTTTCGTTTTTCTTCATTTTATTCTGGAACAGGTGGAAATATTTCGTATTTTCTCTGGAATACAATAGAGAAAAATGAAAAAAATCAATTTTGGGAGGGTCTTTGACTCAATTTTAGTCGTTCTGCTTGTTTTGTATGTTTTTGAAAATTGCGACATTGCAACTATGAAATGAGCTACGAGGTTCTAATTTTGCTAAAATGTTTCCTAGGGACTCTTCTACAAATCCTCAAAATACATTTAGAATCGCTCATCGACTAATAGGAGTTTCTTAGAACTGACCATAGTTAGACCAAACACCCTGTAGATACAGACTCTTTCAGCTATCTATGGCTAGTAACAATAAATTCGCTGTAACTCTTTTATTTTTTAATAGAATAAAATTATTGGTATTAAGACTCGAGGGGAAGCTTTAGACAAGCTATTGCAGGTAAAACTATGCTTTTATGTTATTTGAAAATAGGAAAAATATAATATACAGGGTGTTGTTTAGAAAATGGTCAACTCTTATGAAACTCTTACTGGTTGGCGAGCGATTATAAAGATATGTCAAAAATTTGTAGGGGGACTGGAGATTATTTTAACAAAATTAGAACCTCGTAGCTTATTTGGAAGTTAGCCATAAACGATCGTTTTCGACGATGTCACAGTCTTCAAAAACAAGCAAAACTACTAAGAATGACTCGTAGACCCTTCCAGTGGTGATTTTTTTCGTTGATTTCCATTATATTCTAAACAAAAAGCGAAATATTCCTACCTATTCCAGAATAAAATGGAGAACAATGAAAAAATCACTGGTAGTGGGCCTGGAGATTATTTTAACAAAATTAGAACATCGTAGCTCATTTGGAAGTTGGTCAAAAAATGATCCTTTTCAACGATGTCACAGTCTTCAAAAACAAGGAAAACTACTAAGAATGACTCGTAGACCCTCCCAGTGGTGATTTTTTTCGTTTTACTCCATTACATTCTAAAAAAATGCGAAATATATCCACCTATTCCAAAATAAGATGGAGAACAATAAAAAAAATCACTGTTAAGAGGGTCTACGAGTCATTTTTAGACGTCTTGCGTGCTTTGCTCGTTTTTGAAAATTGCCATATTGTTTTTTCCACCAATTTCCAAATGAGCTACTAGGTTCCAATTTTGCTAAAATGTTCTCTGGGGACTCCCCCATAAAACCTTGATATATTTTCCGAATCGCTCGCCAACTAATAAAAGGTTTTTAAGAATCGATCACTTGAAAAAAAGAGCCTATAGTATTATAACAACTTTAACAACACGACTCGGCAGTCTCGCTATTTTTATATCGACAACGCCATCTATCCGGTATCTGGCGAACTAACAGCTATCTTTTTATTTCAATTTTTCCAAAAAAAAAATAAGCAAGTTTGCAATCGGAGAAAAATGAAATCATTCACAAATTGTATGAACGTAATTGCAAAATAATTATTAGAGGAAAATAACAAGTGAAGAATTTTCAAGATGACTCAATAAATTTTCAAAAATTTATTGAGTCATCATATGCCTCTTCTATAAGCTTCCAAACAAAGTGTCTTCCACTTCTTCGTCTTGAAAATTGTACTCAAATTCTTAAAAACGGATGTTTCCGTTTTTCTTAATTTTCCGGAAAATTGACATACCGAATAGATGACATGAGAGGTATCGTTAGAATTTTACATAATCACAGATACATTATTTGTTGAAATGATATAAAAGAGTGCAGAATAGAAAAAAAATGGTATAAGAAGCTCGTTTCAGAAGTCAATTCCTGAACTCGACCATCAAAAAACTCGCGCTAGGGTGCTCGTTTTTTAAACTTGGTCTCGTACTTCTGAAATTCCTTCTTTTAATACACTATTTTCTATTTTGCGTTTGTAATAGCGCTATTTAGAAACTAGCTACTCTATCGAAATATGAACTTATTTCAACACAGTGTGTAATAATAGAAAATATAATATTTTTTTCCCTAAGGTTGGTAACGTTTTCATTGTTTTTTGACAACTGTCAATAATACAAAAGAAAATACATAGTAGTTCTTCCCCGTACCGTTTTTTCTAACATTTCCAACCAATAATACATCAATTGTTACATTAGTAATACCAACTCCCACCAAATTCCCTAAATTTATTGTTCCACTTCATTTATAGCTGAAAGACCCTGTATATTTCGAAACTGTATACCACAATTATTCAATTTAAATCAAACCCTATATGATCATTTATTTTTATATAATAGAGGAAAAAAAAACGAGATTGTGTTAGTAGAACGAAGAGAAAAAAACAGTCAGCATTTAAAGATGATTAATGAGAAATTCTAAAACAACGGGAAAATAGACTGACAAAAAAGAGATTTGGTTATGAATCGGAAAAGTTGAGCCAATAAATTAATTAATGTCAAAATCACACTAGAGACGGTAGACAATGTCAATTATTTTAAGGTTAATAAATTATAGATTCGATTTTAATAATTGTCCAGTATGATGATTATCTTGAACTATTGAGTGAGTTATGTTATAACTCACTCAACGCTTGTACGTACTTATCAATTTTAATATTGAGAAAGTGTTGCAATAAATAACACAACCACTCTATGTAAATACATATACAGGGTGTTTGGTCTAAGTATGGTGAGTTCTAAGAAATTCCTATTAGTCGATGAGCGATTCGAAAAATATTTTGACGATTTGAAGAAGAGTCCCTAGGCAACATTTTCGGCAAAATAAGAACCTCGTAGCTGGTCAAAAAAACGCTCGTTTCTGACGATTTAGCGATTTTCATAAATGAACTAAACACACAAAATACGAATATTTTCTCTGGAAAACAATGCAGAAAAACAAAAAAAAAATCAATATTGGGCAGGTCTCCGAGTCATTCTTAGTCGTTTTGTTTGTTTAGTTGATTTTTGAAACTTGCGACGTTGTCTAAAACGATCGTTTTTTGACCAACTTAGAAATGAGCTACGAGGTTCTAATTTTGCTAAAATGTTCTTCAAGAACCTTCCTACAAATCCTTAAAATATTTTTCAAATCGCTCATCGATTAATTGGAGTTTCTTAAAACTAACCATACTTAGAGCAAACACCCTGTATATGTATACATGTACATGAATGTTCCTGTATACGGTTAATTTAACAATGTTACAGAAACAGTATAGATCGATATAAATGCTTGAATTTATCAATGTTGAAAGTGAAATAATACAACAACAATAACGACATCGATCAATGACAAATAATGTTTGGAATTCTTGATTGTTCGTGCACGTTTAACGAAACAATCACAACCCACTCTTAGGGGATGCTTTCAGTTCAATTCTACCATGAAATATTTTCCATCTCGTTAACGAAATATTCGACATTGTTGTTGGTCTTCTATTCTGTTATTTCGACCTCGTTTCGATTGTTAGTTGTTGTTGTTCTATTGAAGACAGTAACTTCATGTCTAATTTGATGGATGTGCAATCGAAGCTTTAACAATGTTAAGTACCTACGTTAATTTTGTTTGTTTACTTTGAGTCTTGTTTAAGTTACAACTTGTATCTGTATATGTTATAAGTAAAGTATTATGGTGGGTTTAAGTTTAAATAAATATTGCAACACATCAACAAGTTTCCAGTGGAATGTTTCTAATGTAAAGGAAATCTCTTCCGACAAATAATGATAATAATAATAATAATAATGGAGATCATTTTGTATAAAGTCATTTCAACATAACTGCTGTACTATTTAAGGCAACATTCAAATTTTCACGATACGAAAGAATGATGAAAAACGTATTCTTAAAAGGTAACAATATTAAAGACATTCCCCTTTTGCTTGCGGGTTCTATCTGTTGTTGAATGAAATAAATTAAATTCGCTTTAGGTGGTAATTTTTGGACGACAGGAGGTAAAACAGCATACAATATAGTCAAGTGAAACTGGAAATTTTCAAGCCTATTCAAATGTTAGATAATAAGGGGTTGTTTTGTGTAAGAAAGGCAATCAATAACCTTTATAAATACGTAATTTTACAACAAGAATAAGGTAAGATTCTTTTGAAAATTTCATAACTTTGATAATTTTGATGTTTCACAAAACAATTTCTCTGAAATCGTTTAAAATATCCATCAGAGTCGGCTTAAAGTGAACGTTTACCAGTGGCGTAACCACAGCCTTGCTAGCTCCTACAAGACGGGGGTACTTGTTAATACAGGGAGCCCAAAGGATGACAATCCAGTTTTCTACAGGACGAGATGTAGGATAACAAAAAGCAGGATTCTTATTTTTTAATATTTGCTAGTCTCAAACTTAGATGGCGCTCCTATAAGTCAAGCACCAGGAGTTGAAGCACCACTCGTTACCCCTTTGCTATGATTTTGACAAGTATCTATGTATAGGGATCCAAATTACGAATCTTGCGCGGGGGCCCAAAATTTATAATTACGCCACTGGTGCTCACTTAATATTGTAGTGGTACTTACCCGACTACACAAGCAGAAGTCTATCATTGAGCTAATATTGAAATTTCTGAAAAAGTAGAAGATCTAAAAAACTGCTGAAGCTAAACATAAATTTAATGTTATAAACGATTCTATACAGGGTGTAATTGAATTGCACGATGATCTTTAAGACATGTGTAAAACCCAAAAAACTGAGCCAGTTTGTAAGAAAAGGGTTGAAAGTCACCCTGTAGATTTTCAAGACCACTGGAATCAAGTAAAGTTAACGTTAGTTTGTATAATAAAATGTGTTGTATGTGCATTCAATAAATAGGTCAGAAAATCTGAGATTTGTTCTACTCTTTTCAAGTTTTAGTGTTTTTCCAGCCACCGTCAAACAGTGATTCAAAATTTAGTTAATTTTAGTCACTTTTTCTTCTCTTTAAGCCTTCTTTATTGTACACTATTGTGAAGTTCGACTATTGTCAGGCATTTTAATTACACCCTGTATGAAGAGTGTTTGAATAAAGTGCGATGCCTTTATGCGTCCCCAAAAATCTCAGAAAGTGCGTTCTGGAAATGATTATGACATTCTCGAATAAAAAATACTCGCTTAAATTGAATCGGAATTTCATCAAAAATAAATTCAATAAATTGAGCTAGAGGGTAAGTTTTGATACTTTTGTTCCATCAAGCTTACAAAGTCTCAGATATTGCATTTAAAATCTTCTCAGTAAATCTGAGCAAACTTGTCGATTTTATAAAGAGAATTAAATGCCAGTCTTCTAATTAATTAAAATTTAATTTTATAAACTGTTCAAGACACTCTACCACTTTTTTGTCATTATCATCTGAATAATTCCAAGCCAACAATTTCCAATTTCTCTTGTTAATGTTCATGTCGATTATCTCTCTCACCCCCCCACCCCCCACCCCCACCCTCCAAATTCATATACCTATAGGTATATAAGATTATATAAGTATTTACTCATCGATCATTTAACAATTTAATGATCTTCAATTCTCTCTCTACCACATAATTCTTCTATATTCCAGGCTTTTTTCCACCCCCATTTTCTTTGCGTATCGTTATGTCATTATGTCATACGCACCATGCACGTGAATCCAGCACCACCACCATTAACCAACTAAAGACAAAGAAAACATAAAGTCAGATATGTTAATCTAATAATTATGTTTTATTCATGAGAATTTGTGGGTGAGGGTAAAAACACCCTCACCCACTCGAATTTGGATGATCTAAGTAAAAAAAAAAAAAAACAATCTCGATATATTTCAATATTCAAAATTTAGGAGTCAAAGAAAAAACAACTGAAATTTAAAAAAAAAAACATTATTGTTTGCAGCAATAAAAATTTCGTCAGCCATGGTTGAATAAATTAGCAAAATTAATTAAAATATTGTTAAACTGATTCTTTTTCTTATATGCAGAGAAGATTTATTCTTTATTTATTTTAAAAAATGCGAATATTAAGGGGATGGTGGTTGTAATTATCATTTGATAATAATTATGTGGTTTGATTTGAATTTCGATTATTATCACTGGTTGGTACAGTTTGAATTCCACAAATTCAACGTTGCGGTAATATCAACCTAGATGCACATTCTCTATGGGAAATGTTATGCATACCATAGAATAGAATTTGTGTAGGGGTTGCAAATTCAACCCCTACAATATCAACACAATTATAATGTAATAATAATGGTAATAATAATAATAATAATAACAAAGATATCAACAACAACAGCAGATATAACAATAATAATAGATTGAATGTTTTTGCATATAAATTACAAGGTCTAAAAATAGAGGGTGAAAAATACGATTACATGTTGTAATGGTTGTAAAAAAATTACATTTCTTTGATCTTTTGAGTCAGAGGGTTTGTACGAATTATTCAGAATCAGATAGGCCATCACAAATCATAAATGTGGTAGTTAGAGGCTTAAGAAATGACAGTTAAGAGGCTACAATTTGTGCTTTGCTGTTCTTAGAAAAGCTATTAGTAGTTTCATATTTTCCATGAGTTGGAGTTTTTGTCCTGAAACTGCTCAAGAAGCAGTTTTTGCGACTACTAATCGATTTTTTTTCATGAGCTTCTTTGTGAAGCAGTGCTAGCGTTTCGGCTAGAAAAAAAAGACATTTTAGAAAAACTAAAAGTACTCAACTGGGAAACACTGGAATACTCGCTCTATAGGGTGTAATTGAATTGTCTCAAATAGAAGAATAAAGATATTTTGAATGGGTCGGAAGAAAAAATGATTGAAATCGGTCAAAATTTAAACCATTATGAACTTTTTTTCTCGAAAATGAGACCATATACCAATCCATGAATTTATTATAGAAATTAGCTCAGTTTTTCGGGCCTTATACGTGCTCTGTAGATCTATAAGCAATTAGATTTCGTTCTGTATATTCGGTAATATCAACGTATTTGGATCACTAAAAGAAGAATTATAATGATACGTTTATGAGTAAGAAATCTTGAATAAGACTAAGAAGCATGAAGTTTTTTAACTTGCCGCTAAGAAAATTGAAAATTTTCAAAATTTCGGGAAGTTATTGGTTTCACCCCGATTTTCGAAAATTGAATTTTCAGCAGATCTCAACGTTTTGGGATCCTAGGAAGCTATTTTGACTATTTTTGCGAGGGTGTCTGTATGGCTATATGTGTGTGTGTGTGTGTGTGTGTGTGTGTGTGTGTGTGTGTGTGTGTGTGTGTGTGTGTGTGTGTGTGGGAAGACTATGTAAGCAGCTCGTAACTTTTGAACGGATTGACGTATTTAAACGCTCTTTACGGCATTCGAAAGAGTTCCACCAAACTTAGATTCCGTGTAAGTTTGAACCGATTCGGCCTAATAGATTTTGAGAAATTCAAAAAAAACCGAAAAATTTCTTTTGTTAACATCATGTTTTTTCAAAATAACTATTAAGCTGCTGTACCGATCAATTCCATAATCTAATCAGCTCTTAACCTTAACTAATGACGTCGAATTCCGTCTGAACGATCAAAATCGGTTGATTCGTTCACGAGTTATCGTTATCGAAAAATATCAAAAAAAGTGTTTTTTTCAATATAACCTCAAAATTACTTCACCAATCAAATTTGTACCTCTCGCAATAATTTAAGAGCTTTAAAAAATGCGTCGAGTGCCGCAAAGTTCGTCAAAATCCGTTGATTCGTTCACAAGTTATCGTTGTCCAAAAATATCGAAAAAAGTGTTTTTTCAACATAACCTCAAAGTTCCTTAACCAATCAAATTTCTACTCCTGATAATAATTTTATAGCTTTAAAAACTTAGCGGGAAGTTTCAGGAATGGCCTGCAGGGTCAATCCCATTGCAGATTTTTTTTATAACAAAAGTCTGGAATATATTTGATTCACCATAGTAAAAGATAGGAGAGAAATAAAACAGAAAGACAGGAAATATAAATAGAAAGAAAAAATAAAGAGAAGACGGGAAAGTAAAAAAAGAGGAAAGAAAGAAAGAGAGAAAGAAAGGGAAGGGAGAATGAAGGACATAATGATATGCGTCATAAAGAGGAAGAAAAAAGGCAAATAAGAAAAAACGGCAAGAAGGACAGCAGAGAGAAAGAGAAAAAAGAAGAAAAACAAGGCAGGATAGGGGAGGAAAAAAGACAAAAGGACAGGAAAGAAATAAAGAAGGAAATGAGGAAATGAAGAAACAAATAAAGAAAGACAAGAAAGAAAAAAAGAAACACAGCAAAAACAGAAAGGAAAGAAATAAAGGCGGGAAAGACAGGAAAGAAGGAAGAAAGAAATAGAGAAAGAAAAAAGAAAAGAAATACAGAAGAGGAAAAAGAAAGAAAAAAGAAAGAAATATAGAAGAGGAAAAAGAAGCAAAATGCGGCAAGAAAGAAAGAACGGTAAGGGAGATCGGAGGAAAGAAAAAAATGCATCAGAAAGAGAAAGAAAACAGACAAAAGAAAAATGAGATAGAAGGACAGGAGAGAGAAAGAAAAAGAAGAAAAGGCAAGGCGAAAGAAAACAAAAGAAATGATTACAAGAGAGAAAGGCAGAAAGGTAGGAGTTAAAGAAATTATGAAAGGATTTAATGAGAAAAAGAAATGGGGGAAAAGAGGGTGAGAAAGGAAGACATGAGAGGAAAAAATACAAAAGGACAAGAAAGAAATAAAGAAGTAAATAGGAAAAATGAAGAAACAAATAAAGGCAGGAATGACAGTAAAAAAGAAAAAAAGAAATAGAGAAAGAAGGATAGAAGAGGAAAAAGAAAGAAAATGCGACAAGAGAGAAAGAAAGGTAAGGGAGAAAGAAGGAAAGAAAGATATGCATCAGAAAGAGAAAGAAAAAAGACAAATAAGGAAAAAAGAAAGGCCTGGGGTGAGAGGGAAAAAAGAAGAAAAGACAAAACAGAAGAAAAAGAATGAAATGGCAGCAAAAGAGAGGGGGACAGGAGTTAAAGAAATTATGAAAGGATTTCATAGGGGTGGGAGAGAGAGATTGAGAAAGAAGGACAGGGGAGGAAAAATACAAAAGGACAGGAAAGAAAGAAATAGAGAAAGAAAGAAATAGAGAAAGAAAGAAACAAAGAAAGAAAGAAAAGAAGAAAGAAAGAAGAGATACTAGGAATTGAAAAAAGAAAAAGAAACCAAAACAGGAGAGCAATAATGAAATTGTAACAGGGGAGAAAGAAAAGCAGGATAGAGAAAAAATTATGAGAGAATTACAGGGGAGAGAAAGAAAGAAAGAAAAAAGGGGCAGGGAAAGGACAGGGAAAGACAGAAGAGAAAGAAAGAAGACGGACAGCAGAAAAACAGGAAATAAATAAAGAAAGAGTGAAAGAAAAAAGGAAAGAAGACAGGAAAGGAAGAAAGGCAAGAAAGAGCGAAAGACAGGCAAGAAGGAAAGAAAGGGAAAAATGAAAGGCAGAAAGAAAGAAAGAAAGAAGCAACGAAAGAGAAGAGGGAGGGAAGAAAAAACAAAAGGAAGGAAGGAAGAAAGAACGAAAAGAAGAAAGAAAGAAAGAGAGCAACGGAAGAAGAAACACATCAAAGATAGGAAAGAAAGAAATAAAGGCAGGAATGACAGTAAAAAAGAAAAAAATAAATAGAGAAAGAAAGATAGAAGAGAAAAAAGAAAGAAAATGCGACAAGAGAGAAAGAAAGGTAATGGAGGAAGAAGGAAAGAAAGATATGCATCTGAAAGAGAAAGAAAAAAGACAAACAAGAAAAAAAAGGACATGGGTGAATGGGAAAAAAGAAGAAAAGACAAAGCAGAAGAAAAAGAAAGAATAGGTGACAGAAGAGAGAGGGGAGAGAGGCAGGAGTTAAAGAAATTATGAAAGGATTTAATGAGAAAAAGAAATGGGGCGAAAAGAGGGTGAGAAAGGAAGACATGAGAGGAAAAAATACAAAAGGAAAGGAAAGAAAAAAAAGGAAATAGGGAAAATTAAGAAACAAATTATGAAAGGATTTCATAGGAGAGGGAGAGAGAGAGATTGAGATAGAAGGACAGGGAGGAAAAATACAAAAAGGACAGGAAAGAAATAAAGATAGAAACATGGTAAAAGAAAAAACAAATAAAGAAAGACGGGAAAAAGTAAAATAAACATAGAAAGACAGGAAAGAAAGAAATAGAGGAAGAAAGAAACAAAGAAAGAAAGAAGAGATACTAGGAATTAAAAAAGAAAAAGAAATTGAAACAAAGGAGTAATAATAAAATGGTAACAAGGGAGAAAAAAGGCAAGATATAAAAATATAATGAGAGGATTACAGGGGATAGAAAGAGAGAAAGAAAGAAGACGGACAGCAGAAAAACAGGAAATAAATAAAGAAAGAGTGAGAGAAAAAGGAAAGAAGACAGGAAAGAAAGAAAGGCAAGAAAGAGAGAAAGACAGGTAAGAGGAAAAAAAAAGGGAAAAATGAAAGGCAGAATAAAAGAAAGAAACAAAGAAGGAAAGAAAAAAGCAAAGAAAAAAAGAACGAAAGAAAGGAAGGAAGGAAGGAAGAAAGAACGAAATAAAGGAAGAAAGAAGGAATGAAGAAGAAGGAAAAAAGGAAGAAAGAAAGAAAGAAAGAAAGAGAAGGCTAATAATTACAGTATATGTTATTTGTTATATTTTGAAGTAAACCGGGGATGCTACAATTCCACAGTGCTTATATCTACGAGCCGCCCCTGATTATTAACTAAAATTGCAAAAAAAGATAAAAATCGTGATAAAAATTGAGTATAAAATTTACAAATTGTAACGATCTTAATTGATTTCTTCCACAAAATTCAAACCAAGAAACCTTGAAGGCTTTACAAGAAATCACTTGATGTTAAAAACATATACAGCATGTCCCATCTATAATTAAAATACCATAAGCTACTGTTTTTACAGATAAAATATTACTACAATTTAAAGCCTTAAAAGTATTATTTTATTCTCTTCATAAATAATAAATCTATATACTCACAAAGAAATTTAAAAATTCTTATGTGCCGATGTTGGATCATCTCTATCAGCTGTCGTTGATGTACTTGTAGTATCTACAAAATCGTTTTTTTTTTGCAATTTTCATAATTATAAGAAATTAAAAAAAAAAAATCAAATCACCTGTCCAATCGAAAACACCATCATCACTATACCTATATTCTATAAATAAATTTCGAAATAATTGTCTTAAATATTCGTAATTTGGTGCTTCAAAGAAAACCAATTGACGTACGTAATTTAGATAATTTGCTATTTCATCTGGTTGTCCATTACATAAATTCTCTACAGTTGTATTCTGTTTAATTTCAGCAATTTTCTGATGTCGTTCTTTGGCTGTTGTTGTTTTCAAGCCTTGCCATGGCAATGAACCACGCAAGAAATACAATAACATATAACCTAATGATTCTAGATCATCACGACGTGATTGTTCACGGCCTAAATGCGTATTAATACTCATATAACGTGGTGTACCAATCAACGATTTATGTTCTTTATACGGTATATGTTGGCCTGTACTCTTATGTAGATACTCCTCAGCTAAACCAAAATCGATTATATAAATGATTTTCTCTTTCTTTGATCGTCGTCGGCCAATTAAAAAATTCTCCGGTTTTACATCACGGAATACCAAACGGCGACTATGCACGTATTCGATACGTTTCAATAATTGATCGGCAATCATCAAGACTGTTTTTAAGCTGAAACGACGATTGCAGATCTGGAAGAGATCTTCAAGGCTCGGCCCTAACAACTCCATCACCATGGCGTTGTAGCGGCCGCCACACATGCCGAAATGGTAAACTCTCGGTATTCCTACAAATTAATATTTCGATTATTAATTATTTTTCTAAATTAACCAAATTATACCTTCAGCTTGGCCAAGTATACGATAAAATCTATATTCCATATGTAATTGTGGTGTTTTCGTTTTGATTAATTCTAATTTGACTGCAACATGTTCGGCAGTATTCACATTTCTGCCTAAATATATTTCACCAAAACTACCACTACCGATTTTTCGTTCGATACGAAAATTTGGACCGACCATTAAACTACTAGCACTAGTCGATGGACTTGATGACATTCTTTCTATAATTTTTTTTTTATTTTTTATTTTTTCTTTAAACTTAATTATACGGGATTTTTTTTTATAGAAACGTTAATCATTTTTTGACATAATTCTGACAATATCTGTTAATTATAACTAAAAATTTTGGGCTATCTAGAGCGAGTGAAGGAATCTAATCTCTATTGAAAGTTCAATGTTGCGGATCATGAATCTACGCTACAATCACGTGGTTTTACCGCTCTATAGCTATAATGAACGAATGTTGAAAAATAATAGACCATTTATAATATTCCTATTGATTGAACGATGTCATTGCTAAAACGCAGCTGTTTGATTCTAGAGTTTCCATGGAAACGTTATTTTTCACAGTAACTCGTTTTTTATTATTAATAAATAGATGATTTTTACATAAGAATAGATAAAACCTTGCAAATTGACAAAATTACTACGCCAATGGTAGTTTGACAGCGTTGAAATTCTTATGGCAAACCTGTAGATCTTAAATATACTGATAAGTCAACCATAAAAGGTTAAACTTTCGATTTTGATGAAGCGATACGGTAAATCTGTGCAGCTTTGTTCTTTCGATTTTCCGGATTCGGTCTGAATACCCCCTTCAGCATACACACAACGATATTCCTTAAGAAAACTTGGTTCAGTTCGTTTAATAGGCAGCTAACACTTGCTTTCCCTACCGCGTCTATTCTAAATTTTAGTCCGATTCATCTGAACAGTTTAAGCTATGCAGATAAATCTGATCGTTTTTTGATTGTATACATCTGGCACAGTTTTCATCACACTCAGACACGCTGACTTATCTGTATAGCGTTAGCTGTGCAGATAAATCGAAGAATTTTTCGATTGTATCTGGTAGTGTGACTTGACCGATTAAACTGTACAGTCTTCTAACCTACACAGAATAGAAAATCGAAATTAAAGAACTGTGCAGATTTACCGTATCGATATATCGTTATGGGTATCGGGAGTTTAACAAATAAATTGCTACGATAAATCTATACAGTTGAATTCTCTCGATTTTCCGGCAACGGTTTTAATACCTTTGCCTCTCGCTAAACAACAATAGGTAACTGACTCTTGCTTCCCTTATTCTAAATTTCAGAGTATCTGTGCTTCTTATCCTTATCGTTCCACTGATATTCCTCACAACGCCACATACACAGTCCGATTTATCTGAACAGTTCAAACTATGCAGATAAATGTGATAGTTTACTTATTGTATCTGGCTTGACCGATAAAACTGCAAAGTTTTCGTCACACTCAGACACACTGACTTATCTGTATAGCTTAAGCTGTGCAGATAAATCTAATATTTTTTCGATTGTATCTGCCAGTATGGCTTGACCGATTAAACTGTAAAGCCTTCTACCTTATACACTATAGAAAGTCGAAATTAAAGAATTGTGCAGATTTATCGTATCGATATATCGTTATGTGTATCGGGAGTTTAACAAATAAATTGCTACGATAAATCTGTACAGTTGTTTTCTTTCGATTTTCCGGCAACAGTTTTAATACCTTTGCCTCTCGATAAATACAACAATAGGTACCTGACACTTGCTTCCCCTATTCTAAATTTTAGAGTATCTGTGCTTATCATCCTTATCGTTCCACTGATATTCCTCACAACGCCACATACACAGTCCGATTTATCTGAACAGTTCAAGCTATGCAGATATTAAATCTGATAGTTTATTTATTGTATCTAGCTTGACCGATAAAACTGCAAAGTTTTCGTCACACTCAGACACACTGACTTATCTGTATAGCTTAAGCTGTGCAGATAAATCTAATAATTTTTCGATGTCAGTGTGACTTGACCGATTGAACTGTACAGTCTTCTAACCTACACACTATAGAAAATCTTAGTTGAGGAATTGTGTATATTTATCGTATCGATTTATCGTTGTGCGTCCAGGGAGCTTAACCAATTGCTATGATAAATCTGTACAGTTGTTTTCTTTCGATTTTCCGGCATCGGTTTTAGTACCTTTGACTCTCGCTAAACACAGCAATAGGTAGCTGACACTTACTTCCCCTATTCTAAATTTTAATGTATCTGTGCTTGTTATCCTTATCTTTCCAACGATATTCCTCACAACGCCACCTACACAGCCCGATTTATCTGAACAGTTCACGCTATACAGATAAATCTGATAGTTTATTTATTGTATCTGGCTTGACCGATAAAACTGCAAAGTTTTCGTCACACTTAGCCACACTGACTTATCTGTATAGGTTAAACTGTGCAGATAAATCTAATATTTTTTCGATTGTATCTGGTAGTCTGGCTTGACCGATTAAATTGTACAGTCATCTACCTTACACACTATAGAGAATCGAAATTAAAGAATTGTGCAGATTTATCCTAGATGCATGCGCAAGCTGCCAACCTTAAGGAAATAAATTATACTAGCTATTAAAATATCCAAAACGAGTGCGTTAACAGGTATTAAAGCATTCCCTTTGTTATATTAACA
Source organism: Mylabris sibirica (assembly GCA_039776855.1). Lineage (NCBI taxonomy): Eukaryota > Metazoa > Arthropoda > Insecta > Coleoptera > Meloidae > Mylabris > Mylabris sibirica. Next base: position 8,384,025 of record CM077842.1, on the reverse strand, counting down.
ACGCTATTATAGACTCAAAATAGAAAAAAATCATATAATTCTCAAAAATTGCATTTTTTGTGGATGAGCTGGAAATTACTTTTCATCAAGTATCAAGCAAGTTATTATTTGCTTCTTTATCTCTGAACCTATGCACGAATTCTGCCTAGAAAGTTTTTCAGTTTTTCTCAATTTCCACGAAAACTAACAAGCCGATCGGAAAATTTCTTGAAGATTTGGAAGGTCCTTTCAATTTTCTACTACCTGGATTATAAAGGAAAATATTTATAAAACAAGCTCCAAGAGCATCCTCTGTAATTCTGAATTTCCTGAAAATTGTCCAAAACAAGAACAACCGGTAAATCGGCCATCAAAAAGTTGAAAAATTTCAATCTTTTCTAAGAGGATAAAATTTCAAATTTCAAAAATACCATATTGAGCAATTATTCGCCCCTGATTCACAACCCCTCTACGTACTGGAAAATGTTGAACCATTTTTGAGACGTCTGCAAAAAACTGGTTTAGCAACGCTTAACTTCAACGTCGGTTTTTCTTTCTGAATTTAAAACTAATTGGATCACGAAAAATGGTGGAGGGGCCGGGACAAAACTCGATTCATCGCTTAGTTGACTTTAGAACTCTTCTGAATGATTACAAATTTGAAAAAAGTGTTCTTTCAGGTGCAATTGAAGCTCTCATGCTCTCCTTAATGATCTTAAGCCGTTTTCAGTTCTTAATCTATATTGATTATTTTTGAAAGTAACAAGTTGATGATTAAATCTTCCTTCCGTTTACAGATCAATCCCTTGTTACACACACGTTGCTATTGGCAATAATCAGTAGTTAGTTTCTCAACGCTTTTAAAGTCCTATGTTAAAGTTGTAAATTCAACCACCCACCCCTTATCAGATCCAGACATGTTACAAACGCACTATCACCATCAATCTGTAAGGTTATTGATAAGGTCTCATGTTTTAGCAAAATTGTCACGTTGTGGTCTATAGAATGTGTTCAAGATACTTTAAATTTGTTTCAGTGGTTTTCCTTCTATTATATAGCACAAAGTTTTTGTTCACTGAAAATTGTAACCAAATTCCATCACTATTCTTTTTTCTATCAGAGAATCTCAATCAATTGATCGATTTTCAATGAAATCCTCTATTAAGAGATTCAATTTTAAGCAACTAAGTGGAACATTTGTGGTTATTATTAATGGAATAATCTAACTGTGTGTGTGAGTGGGTTTGGCTTTATATAGGCTGATTTAACGCAAAGATGGTAATTGTTGATTTAATTGGAATCCAACAATAAACCATCAGTATTTGATCCAATTAGCATTATTGAAAGTCGATTATAAATTTCGCTAACATTATCGACTGCAATTACAATTCAACTTTGGAATTCTTTAAGTTAATATTGAAGGACTGAACGTTTGAAGAATTAGTTAAAGTTCATACAGGACGTACGATTGCTGTCTGGACTTTTAATTAGTCGAAAAAAGAGTAGAGGGTGAAACTGTATGAGAAAATGTTGAAAGGGATGAAGTATAACGACAATCTAACTGATTTATTGTCACTACATGCTTTAGAGACAGTTTATTAAAACGATGCTATTTTGAAATATTGACAGATCGGCATTTTGGAAAATTTATTCAATCCACACATAATAATAATAATAATGCTCTAATAAACAATAAATAATAATTTAAATGAAAAACAAAAACGTGTCGATTTTAAATCATTAATTTACCAAAAAAACTGACAGTTGCTTTCGACATAATAATCAATCGCTTATCGGTTCTAGAATCTATCCAAAAATTACACAAACTATACAGGGTGTAGTCGAAATCCCTGACAATCTTCAAACCACGTATAGAGCTCGAAAAATTGATTTTTATAATATACTAGCTGTTGCCCACGACATTGCTCGCGTAGAAGGGTAAATACATTTTCATTTATGTTAATTTAGGACTTCCATACAAACCCCCTTAAGGGTAGGTTTTTCCGATCATGTGTTTAATGCTCTCTATGCAAAAACCTAAATAATAATAATAATAATGGTTTTAACTTCAAAAATGCCAAAATTTTCATATAAACTTTCATTCTCTATTTCACCCCCTTAAAGGTGGAATTCAAAAAAGGCTGGAACGCATTTTTATTTATTTCTTATCAGAAGCATAAATACCAATTTTCATGCTTCTACTTTAAAAAATGACGGATGTCCATTCAAACTTTCATACAATTTTTCCCTCCCTTAGGGGTGGAATACTTATTGTTTTGTAATCAAAAGCCCAAATAGTATTAACGTTTCGAATTTTCAACTTAAATTCCCCCCATTTGACCTCCTTGAGGGTGATATTCTAAAATGCTAGAGCAAGCGCTTAATCTTTTCTATTTTAAGACCTAAATAATAATAATAGTTCTTGTTTCTACCTTTGAAAATGACAACTTCCATACAAACCTTTATTCCCTATCTCACTCCCTTAAGGGTATAATTTGCAAAAACGCTGAAATACATATTGATTTATTTCTAATCAAAAGCATAAATATAAAGTTTCATGCTTCTTGCTTCAAAATTGACGGATTTCTGTATAAATTTTCAACCCCTATTTCACCTTCTTGAGGGTGCAAATTGAAAAAACGCTGAAACACGTATTTATTTTTTTCTGATCAAAAGCATAAATATAAATGTTCATGCTTCTAGTTTAAAAAATGACGGATGTCCATTCAAACTTTCATACAATTTTTCACTCCCTTAGGGGTGAAATACTTATTCTTTTGTAATCAAAAGCACAAATAGTATTAACGTTTCAAATTTTCAACTTAAATTAACTTCGAAAATCATCCCTTATTTGACCCCCTTAAGGGTAGAATTTTCAAAAATGCTACACCAAGCGCTTAATCTTTTCTATTTTAAAACCTAAATAATAATAATAATATTTCTTGTTTCTACCTTCAAAAATGACAACTTCCATACAAACCTTTATTCCCTATTTCACTCCCTTAAGGGTATAATTTGAAAAAACGCTGAAATACGTATTTATTTATTTCTAATCAAAAGCATAAATATAAAGTTTCATGCTTCTAGTTTAAAAAATGACGGATGTCCATTCAAACTTTCATACAATTTTTCACTCCCTTAGGGGTGAAATACTTATTCTTTTGTAATCAAAAGCACAAATAGTATTAACGTTTCAAATTTTCAACTTAAATTAACTTCGAAAATCATCCCTTATTTGACCCCCTTAAGGGTAGAATTTTCAAAAATGCTACACCAAGCGCTTAATCTTTTCTATTTTAAAACCTAAATAATAATAATAATATTTCTTGTTTCTACCTTCAAAAATGACAACTTCCATACAAACCTTTATTCCCTATTTCACTCCCTTAAGGGTATAATTTGAAAAAACGCTGAAATACGTATTTATTTATTTCTAATCAAAAGCATAAATATAAAGTTTCATGCTTCTAGTTTAAAAAATGACGGATGTCCATTCAAACTTTCATACAATTTTTCACTCCCTTAGGGGTGAAATACTTATTCTTTTGTAATCAAAAGCACAAATAGTATTAACGTTTCAAATTTTCAACTTAAATTAACTTCGAAAATCATCCCTTATTTGACCCCCTTAAGGGTAGAATTTTCAAAAATGCTACACCAAGCGCTTAATCTTTTCTATTTTAAAACCTAAATAATAATAATAATATTTCTTGTTTCTACCTTCAAAAATGACAACTTCCATACAAACCTTTATTCCCTATTTCACTCCCTTAAGGGTATAATTTGAAAAAACGCTGAAATACGTATTTATTTATTTCTAATCAAAAGCATAAATATAAAGTTTCATGCTTCTAGCTTCAAAAATGACAGATTTCTTCATAAACTTTCAATCCCTATTTCACCCTCTTAGAGATAGAATTTGCAAAAATCCTTCCTTAGTAGGTGTTTATGTTATGAAAGGACCCGACTGGCTTAATTTCATGTATCTGTCTTCAATAGTTTATGCTCGGCGATGATGAATCAGTCTGTCAGGACAAACAATTTTATATAGAGATTAGGGGTTCCATTTTCGAGAAAAAAATAGGTTGAAAATTTTGCCAAGATTTTTAGAGCCACTGTAATCCAGCAATGTTATTGATAAATATCTAATTGTCTATATGGAACAGATGTAATTAATACAGATCGCTTTAATACGACACGCATTCCCTTGATATGCATCAACAATCAACAATAAACATTCAGTGTTCACTTGCTAGTGGAATGCGTCTGTTGATTGTATCTATTTGTCAATTATTGCGAAATTTTAGAAAATTAACTCATTAATTTACAGTTCACAGAACCTTAATCCGTGTGATTTGTAAGTGGAGCCACATGAAACAATTAGTGTACACAGAACGGCTCGAAAATGTCAAACAGCTACAGACTCGAATTTGTTAAGTTGCAGACTCGATTCGGGAACTGCCAAACATTCATAATAATGTGCAACGGTCTTTGCTACGTAAAGCACTGCTTTGTGTGGGCATTTGGAACAAGTCTTGTAGTGTTTTTCGATCTAAATTATTTTTATAGTTTTTAATCCAATTCTCGACAAAAAAAAAAACAGCAACCATCAAACAATGGATCAAATTTGTACAATTTTACTGTTTTTTTTTTAATTCTTCGGGATTTCAATTACACCCTGTATAGCGTGAAATAAAATTGCTTTCAAGGCTTTAAACCACGTGTAGTGCCCGAAAAACTGAGCCGATTTGTATAATATATTAGAGAGTCGGTATGGCTCCGTTTTTGAGATAAAAAAGCATTGAAAATTTCTTCAACATTCTTAGAACCGCTGGAAACGACCAACGTTATTTTAACAGCTTATAATGAAACGTGTGGTGCTTATATTAAATAAATAGATCAGTAAGACTTGGGTGGGTAGTTTAATGGATATCCGAGACGAGTTTTCTTCACAATTACTTTATTATTAAGAAAATATTTAATCAACAAACGTAATGAATACTCCTCGTATGATATGAATTAATGTTCAGTGTTTAATTACAAGTGCAACGGGAACGTTGATTGATTGTCTTTTGTTTATTAATTTTTACATTTTGTTTACTTTTTGTGTCATCATACAAAACGATTAGTGTAATGATTGTTAGTCGGAAAATTTCGAACAGCTGCAGACCCAAATTTGTGAAGCTACAGACTCGATTTGAGAAGTACCGGAACGTGCAGTATGCCTCCTATATAGGGTGCAGCTTTGTGTAGAACAAAGGAAGAAGAGACATTTTAAACATTATTTCTATTGTTTCTCTTATTGCTTTATTTGTATAGTTTTTAATCAAATGTGTTGTGGTTATGTTCACTAAGTCAGTTAGTAAGAGTTGCGTGGGTAGTTCAATGGAAATTTGAAATATATTATACTGACACCGACTTTCTTATAAACTCTTGACAACAACGTCACTGTAGGTCAATATTAAAAAAAAAAGTGCGTTAAGGGGTTAACCAGCGATCATCAAACAATAGTTAAAATTTTGCTAAATTTCACTCAAGAATTTCTTATTTCATTTTGAACCTTTAAAATATATTTATTATAGTCTATTCTACATAGGGATAGTAATGATTGCGTATTTAAAGGTAATTCGATTTCACCCTGTATACGTGTTAAATGAGGCTTCTTCACTCCGATTCTTAGCGTTTTCTCTTTATTGTTGTGTAAATTTGGTTTTTTATATTAGACAGAAACGATGATTTATATACTATTTTCTGATTGGCTTACAAGAGAGGGAATAATGGTTCATTATTCCCTCTCGTAAGCCATACTAGGGAATAGGGCATTATATTGCAAAAAACACACTTTATAAATAAGTCATAGATAAAGTAAATAGTGCTTTAAAAACAAGAATTTCGTAGCGTTCACATCATATAATCTAATTATTTTTTCGTATAAATCAGGGCTCACTAAATTTCGTTAAACATTATAGTTGTAATTTTGCTCAATTTTACTCAAAAATTTCTTATTTCTTTTTGAATTTTAAAAATATGTTTATTGTACTCTATTCTACAGAGGGATAGTTAGAATTGCGTATTTAAAGGTAATTCGATTTCATCCTGTAAACGTGTTAAATGAGGCTTCTTCACCCTGATTCTTTGCGTTTTTTCTTTGTTGCTATTGTTGTTGTTGTGTAAATTTACGATATCACCGAAACGTTCATAACAGTTCCGGGGGTAGTGTAGTTCGATGTACGGTTGTATAAAACCACCCCTGTGTGATTTGTGATATCGCTGATGTTACCGCAACCCTTTCTCTACATTTGACATTTGTGCTTTATTTATGAATAAATAAAAAACACCCTCGATGAAATTTCACGAATTATATGGTCACTATTACAGATGAGACATACAGAAATTTATGTTCTATATAAACGAAAATTACATAGCTTGCAGCCATTTAAACGCTCCCGTTGCACTCGCAATTGAATACTGAACGTGGGTCTTACAAATTCATTTACTCAGTGGTTCTAAGAAAATTGGTGTAACATTCGATCTCTCGCTCGAGGGACAGTATTGTTGTGTTGAAAATCCAATAATAGCATCAATCTTAAAGCAACAATCCGTACTTTCATTATTCGTTGTTGTTTGTCTTTTTGTTAAACAAGATTTCCAACCCCACTTCCGCACATTTTCTACAACGATTCCGGTAAAGTTTATTAGAAACTTGGCGCTTATGCATGGCTTCCTTTATTCAATCGCTCTCTCTCTCTCTCTCTCTCTCTCTCTCTATATTTTATTTCAATTTTAGTTTACAGTCTAAATTATTGTAGAAAATGTGCGGAAGTGGGGTTGGAAATCTTGTTTAACAAAAAGACAAACAACAACGAATAATGAAAGTACGGATTGTTGCTTTAAGATTGATGCTATTATTGGATTTTCAACACAACAATACTGTACGATAATCGTCTATTTCGTCACAAATCCATGATTCCATCCAGGACCGGACCTGGAACCATTGCGAGCGAGAGATCGAATGTTACACCAATTTTCTTAGAACCACTGAAATTGAACAATCTTAACGGTTAATAATTGTGTTTAAGTAAAATATGTAATTTGTAAGACCTCACAGTTGGTATCATTCAACGTTCAGTATTCAATTGCGAGTGCAACGGGAGCGTTGATTGTAAATGGCTGCAAGCTTATAATTTTTTTGTATATTAACTCATATTTTTGTCTATTTCTTGTGAGACCATACGATACAATTAGTGTATTCAGTACCAGGTTGAAAATGTCGAACAGCTGCAGACTCGAACGTGCAGCATTTCCTGCTACGTAGTGCAGCTTTGTGTACGGTTAATAATTGTGTTTAAGTAAAAAAAAATGGAAATAATACCCCACGGTTGGTATCAATCAATGTTCAGTGTTCAATTGCGAGTGCAACGGGAGCGTTAATTGTAAATGTTGCAAGCTTATAATTTTTTGTCTATTAATTTCCTTTTTTTGTCTATTTCTTGTGAGACCATACGTCACAAATGTGTTCAATAAGTAAGATTCGCGTAAGTTGTTCAATGGAAATCCGAGATTTGTTATACTGACATCATTGTGAACGAGAGATCGAAAGTTTCACCAATTTTCTTAGAGCCACTGGAATAGAACAATCTTAGCGGTTAATAATTGTGTTTAATTAACAAATGTTATTAATACCCCACGATTGGTATCAATCAATGTTCAGTGTTCAATTACGAGTGCAACGGGAGCGTTGATTGTAAATGGTTGCAAGCTTATAATTTTTTGTCTATTAATTCATCTTTTTTGTCTATTTTTTGTGAGACCATACGGCACAATTAGTGTTTTCAGTACTAGGTTGAAAATAGCGAACAGTTGCAGACTCGAACGTGCAGCATTCCCTGCTACGTAGTGCAGCTTTGTGTAGAACAATTTTTATGATGTTTTTTGTACCACTTAATTTTCATAGTTTGATAGAAGTAAAACTTGAAAAAAATTAAGAATAAGAGAGATCTAAAGTTTGAGAGAGAGAAAGAGAAAGAGAGTAACTCACGACACTATCTTATTCTATCGTTTTGTATCGTTGTGTATACGTCGCTCTCTTTTGCTCCACTCCTGTGAATGTATATATCTCTTTCTCCTTTTCTTTGAATTATAACATTCTTCTCTCTCATATAACGAAATGTGTCTAATAAACGTGACGCGTCCTTGAAATTTCACTCTTAATGATCTTCCAACTATCGATTATTATTATCGAGTCACCGCCTATGAAGTTTCATTTCAAAAATTATTTGAAAACTAGCCTTAGTCATGAAATGTCAATGTAAAAATGTGTTATTGTGTTGTTTGAAGGCTCCGTAAGTTAATTTTACACTGGGCCCCGTTTTTATACGGGCCGGTCCTGATTCCATCCAATTTTAATGCTTTTTGACAAAACTAGTTGGATTAATAGAATTTTCCATCTTTCTTTCTTTCTTCTTTTCTTTCTTCCTTTGTTCATTTGTATTATTATTATTATTATTATTATTATTATTATTATTATTATTATTATTATTATTATTATTATTATTATTATTATTATTATTATTATTATTATTATTATTATTATTATTATTATTTTTGTTTTTTATCTCGCTTGTGGCGGTTCTTCGTATTCATCGGCTTAGGCAAGATGAATACTGACTATTGGAGATTTAAAAATTTGCGAACAATTCGGCAGGTATTTGATCCATCAGCCTTTGCTCAGTAAGACCTGCAAGCTCCGGGTGCATTTTGGAGAATGCGCTATGTAACAGTGGCCTTATACCTACAGTGATTGTTTCGCCTTTAGTGACTTTGTAGTAGCAACGCATGAGATCTGTGTTCAGTTGTTCAGTCCATTGCATGCGTTGCCTTGGTTTGCCTGCTTTGGTGGTTAGCGGTTGATTTCTCGCCAAAACACGGGAAGCAGTTTGAGGTAGTGCTTGTTGGGTGCTCTCTTGCTCTATTGGTCCATTATTCATAGCATTGTCTTCGTCTTGATCGAGCTGTGTATTCCCGCGCCGTTCTCGATCATAACGACGCTCGTCCGAGGCTTCCTTGCTACCGTTTGGAACCAGTTTTCTCATATACTGGGGGGTTGGCCCAATATATGGTATGTCTCCCTATCGCATTAGCCCTACTTCCACGCCTTTCACCGGGGATGGTTACCCGATCCCAGGAGCAGGAGCAGGTTACCGGGGTCCACCAGACTTGGCGGTGCGATTAGGAATTGAGTAGGAGAGGCTATTTGAGACGCTTCACTACCCCTTATTATTATTATTATTATTATTATTATTATTATTATTATTATTATTATTATTATTATTATTATTATTATTATTATTATTATTATTATTATTATTATTATTATTATTATTATTATTATTATTATTATTATTATTATTATTATTATTATTATTATTATTATTATTATTATTATTATTATTATTATTATTATTATTATTATTATTATTATTATTATTATTATTATTATTATTATTATTATTATTATTATTATTATTATTATTATTATTATTATTATTATTATTATTATTATTATTATTATTATTATTATTATTATTATTATTATTATTATTATTATTATTATTATTATTATTATTATTATTATTATTATTATTATTATTATTATTATTATTATTATTATTATTATTATTATTATTATTATTATTATTATTATTATTATTATTATTATTATTATTATTATTATTATTATTATTATTATTATTATTATTATTATTATTATTATTATTATTATTATTATTATTATTATTATTATTATTATTATTATTATTATTATTATTATTATTATTATTATTATTATTATTATTATTATTATTATTATTATTATTATTATTATTATTATTATTATTATTATTATTATTATTATTATTATTATTATTATTATTATTATTATTATTATTATTATTATTATTATTATTATTATTATTATTATTATTATTATTATTATTATTATTATTATTATTATTATTATTATTATTATTATTATTATTATTATTATTATTATTATTATTATTATTATTATTATTATTATTATTATTATTATTATTATTATTATTATTATTATTATTATTATTATTATTATTATTATTATTATTATTATTATTATTATTATTATTATTATTATTATTATTATTATTATTATTATTATTATTATTATTATTATTATTATTATTATTATTATTATTATTATTATTATTATTATTATTATTATTATTATTATTATTATTATTATTATTATTATTATTATTATTATTATTATTATTATTATTATTATTATTATTATTATTATTATTATTATTATTTATTGGTTTTCACATTATTTACAATAATGGATTTAATTATTTATGCCGGAAATATACCATATTTCTTAGGCATGATCTTCAAATTTTCATTTAATAAATAACTTTTCGGATAATGTGGGCCGTTTTCAATAGGACTGCCTTTTGCAAAATTTGGATGTTATGTTGACCAGGTACTTCATTAATAATTTTTGATAGGTTTTTCGAAATTAATCCAGTTGTTCCAATAATCACGGGTATAATTTTGGTTTTCATATTCCACATACGTTGGATCTCGATCTGTAGGTCTCTGTACTTAATTCTTTTTTCGGCTTCTTTCTGTAACAGATTATAATCAGATGGTATAGCTACATCTATAATAAGACAATTGTTATTTCTCTTATCTTTGATTATAATATCTGGTTTATTTGCTGGTATGTGCCGATCTGTTTGTATCTGGGTATCCCATAGTATGGTCACATCTGATGTTTCTGTTACTTCTTGTGGTTGATGTAAATACCATTTATCCACTACTTCAATGTTGTAATTTTTACATATGTTGTAGTGTAGATGTGCCGCTACTGCGTTATGACGATCCAAATATTCTTTTTTTGCCAATATACTACAAGCTGATATTATATGTTGAATGGTTTCTTTTTCGGTTTTACAAAGGCGACATTTTTCATCATTTGTTGTTTTCAAAATTCTTGTTGTAAAATAATTTGTTGCTATAGCTTGATCTTGAGCTGATGTTATTAATGCTTCAGTTTCGCCCTTCAATTCACCATTTTTCAAACATTGCTATGTAGATTTTTCGTCAATATGTTGTTTTTTTGTTTCTTTCAGGAATTGACCATGTAAAATTTTATCTTGCCAAACATTTTTCTTTTCATTAATTAATCGATCTTTCATTTTAATTTTGATTTCTTTGACTCGTTCAGTTTCTGTTTTCGTCATATCAGTATTATCTATTGTTTCTTCTTCAACTTGATCATTCAAAATTTCTTCAATTTTATTATTATTATTATTATTATTATTATTATTATTATTATTATTATTATTATTATTATTATTATTATTATTATTATTATTATTATTATTATTATTATTATTATTATTATTATTATTATTATTATTATTATTATTATTATTATTATTATTATTATTATTATTATTATTATTATTAAAATATTTAGTTAGTGAAATAGAGACAAGGTACGATAAAATAGAGAGTTTAGTTGGTGGAAATTCAAAGCGAGTGTAGTATAGTTGCTGCTGTGAAGGACACTTTGGCTCTATTCCAAACCGCTCTTCTATACAAAATACACACATACAGACACTAACAAGTATATAAAATATACACAAATACAAGTATGTAATAATCCAACGAGAACTACTTGTATATTATACAGAAACTTGGAATTTGTAATGAAAATTTGTGTGTATTTTGTATAATTTTCGATCTAAACTGTGGAAACATACGAATCAATTAAAAGTATTATTGAGTATAATTACTCAACAATATGTTATGCTCAGAAGAGTCATAGCGGAAACGGAAACGAAAACGGGACCAAGAAATCTGTAGAAAATTGAATTAACAGGTTTGTTCCAATAAAAGTCGAAGCCAATTACAGTACAAGCACTTTTTTTTTGTTTAATTTCGATTTGATTTACTTTTATCAGATTTCGATCATTAATAGTATATTATACAACTCGCTATAATGAGTGCTACTATTACCAAAAATGATGGTTACAATACGAGCGAGTGAGTGTTGTACTAATAATAGCACACATTATAGCGAATTGTATACTATACTCTATTCACGACTTATATCTCACAATAAGTGTACTGGTGGTGTAACAGAATATGTATTCTTCATCATTTTCTATTCTAAAATCCCTTAAGAAACGAATGCTTTTTACAACTATTTGTTAAAAGTATCGTTTTATTTATTTTTTGTCGTTACTATGTTTTTTTTACATTTAACAGAAACTATTATCTTTTACTAAAATTGTCTTCTTGGTCACTGCGCATGTTAAAATTTTAACTATTGCGTATAATCTAACAACTAGGTATTTGTTTGAAATGTCTATTTATTTATTTTTTATCTTTTCCATGGCATTCTTACATTTTATAGCAAATATGATTCAAAATCGCACAAAAGAAACGCCCACTTTAGGCCTATACTTGTTGAAACTATCGTTTTATTTATTTTTGTCGTTCCCATGGTTTTTTATATAAGACAGAAACAATGAATCTAATACTATTTTCTGATTGGCTTAAGAGAGAGAATAATGGTTCATTATTCCCTCTTGTAAGCCATAGTGGAGAATAATATAGGGTTATATATGTATTGCATAATAATAATATTATGTATTACGTAAGATAGTTCAGAGTAGTAACGTCACCTGCATGCAAATGCGGGCAAATCCCGCTACTTAATGATAACAATGTAGGTGTTGTGTTAAACTGATAATTACGTATGGTGTACAGCAATACTTTACCACTCAGTAGGCTGTGCCTTTCGTTACGTAGTGTCTTAGCTTGGTTCAGCCAATTAAAAAGTACATTAACAAATGTCAAATGTAATAAAGTATGAGCCAAGTTACGATAAGACAAGCACAGCCAACTGGAATAGGATATCTTGTTTTTAAGCTGATCCAAAGGGCTGCAATTTGTAGTATTTGAAAAAGCAAATTTCTGAAAAATAAACGAGTTATTATGGAATATGTCAAATAGATGGCGTTGGCGTCGTGAAAATTGCGAGATTGCCAAGTCGTGTTTTGAAAGTTTCTCTATTAATAGGTATATCAAATTAGATTAAAATTCAACATTGACTAAAAGTGTCTGAGTCTCATCTTTTTGACAACTTAAGAGCAAAATTTGCCAGCGAATTGAAGATTCAAAGCAAAAACTTCTCTAATCCTAGATTAAACGTAAAGAATTGAGCTCGAAAAACGACCAACGACTCACACTTAGAGGTGAATGTGCTAAATTTTCCTCTACTTGCACCCTATTGTTAAGAGGTAAGGAAATATCAGTAATCTATACAGCAAGTCACGAAGACAACGATGTGATTACGATATGGGACTATTAAGTGCGTACAACTGAGAGCCATAAACTTAAAGATGAACGAAAAATGTGTTATACAGGGTGTCCCGTAAGTCGCGCATTACTTGCTAAGGGGCAGATACGGGATGAAATTCTAAGACAAAAAGTCCTGTACCATTTTTTTCATTTGTAGCACAGGTAATTAGTAATTAATTAAATAAAGTAGCCAATCAAGAGCTCCCTTTGTTTGAAAGGCTGTAGCGCCCCCTTACTAACTCGCCCGTTTCCCACGTTCTACCGTCAAGACTCTTTCCTTTTCTCTTTTTATCGCTATGTCGAGCACCTGATTGGCTACATGATTTAATTAATAACTAATTTCCTGTGCTTCAGATGAAAAAATTGTACAGGACTTTTCAGCTTAGAATTTCATCCCTTATCTGTCCCTTAGCAGGAAATGCGCGACTTACGGGACATCCTGTATAATACCGATTTTTTTTTCTACTCTTACCACAAATAAAGGTCATGAATTCAGGTTGAGATCTAAAAAGGATAAAACCTGAAAGTTTTCAGTTGGTTACAGTCATATCTACAGGAATTTATCGAAAATTATTAGAATTTATCTCGTTTTTCTTTAAATTATTTACGAATATTTTAACCATTCATGAATAGGCAAATATTCAATTTCTGTTGATTGAAATTTTAATTACAATTTTAATAGAACGTCACATACTATAGTTTTGTACAATTGTTACAGGTTTTATTAAAATTTGACACAATTTTAATGAAATTTACATAATTTTCGTTGTATAACAAATAAATTTGAATTGATGAAAAATGATGGAGGCGCCGGCGAATACTTACACGAACACATTCCCAGGTGTCTCTCTCCAATTTCAATCATATTGAAATGAACATGTTGTTTTTTATTGAAATTTAACAAAACAACATTTGTCTTCATCTTTGGAAAACATCTAAGGGGTAAAATCTTCTCTAATGCCCGTATTTATAGACCGATCTTGAGACCGTCTTGGAGCTTGAGCTTGGCCTTGAGGCCAGAATATGTAACCAAGCCAAGACAGGGTTGTAGCTGCCTTGAGACGAGCTTGACTTTTGCAGAAAGTGCGCGTGCGCACAAAAAGAAAAACATGACATTGTAAAATGTAACTAGAATTCCCCAAGTTCTCAACCCTCCATATACTCAATCCTAACTTCCACCGAAAATTGCCGAAGCAAGACTTATAAACCAAAACGCGTGCTTGGAAGTTAGACTTGAGCTGGAGTCTGAGATCGGTTTATAAATACGGGCATTAAAGCTTAGAAACATTCCCAGGTGTCCCTCACCAATTTTAATCATACTGAAACATGAAATTGAAATCTAAAAGACACGTGTTTTTCTTTATTTGGAGACAAAACAATTTTAATGAAATTTACATAATTTTTGTTGTATAACAAAATATTTGAATTGATGAAAATGGTGGAGGCGTCGGGGAGTACTTACAAGAAAACATTCCCAGGTGTCTTTCTCCAATTTCAATCATATTGAAACATGTTGTTTTTCATTGAAATTTAAAAAAAAACACGTGTTTTTCTTCATCTTTGATAAACATCTAAGGGGTGAAATCTTCTCTCAAAGTTTAGAAACATTCCCAGGTGTCCCTCTCCAATTTAAATCATACTGAAACATGTTGTTTTTCATTGAAATTTTAAAAAAGCACGCGTTTTTCTTCATCTTTGGAAAACATCTAAGGGGTGAAATCTTCTCTTAAAGTTTAGAAACATTCCCAGGTGTCCCTCACCAATTTTAATCATACTGAAACATGAAATTTAAATCTAAAAGACACGTGTTTTTCTTTATCTGGAGACAAAACAATTTTAATGAAATTTACAGAATTTTCGTTCTATAACAAAATATTTGAATTGATGAAAATGGTGGAGGCATCGGGGAATACTTACAAGAAAACATTCCCAGGTGTCTTTCTCCAATTTCAATCATAGTACTGAAACATGTTGTTTTTCATTGTCTTCATATTTGGAAAACATCTTAGGGGTGAAATCTTCTCTTAAAGCTTAGAAACATTCCCAGGTGTCCCTCACCAATTTTAATCATACTGAAACATGAATTTGAAATCTAAAAGACACGTGTTTTTCTTTATCTGGTGACAAAACAATTTTAATTAAATTTACATAATTTTCGTTGTATAACAAAATATTTGAATTGATGAAAATGGTAGAGGCGTCGAGGAGTACTTACAAGAAAACATTCCCAGGTGTCTCTCTCCAATTTCAATCATACTGAAACATGTTGTTTTTTATTGAAATTTAAAAAAACAACATTGTCTTCATCTTTGGAAAACATCTAAGGGGTAAAATCTTCTCTTAAAGCTTAGAAACATTCCCAGGTGTCCCTCTATAATTTTAATCATACTGAAACATGAATTTGAAATCTAAAAGACACGTGTTTTTCTTTATCTGGAGACAAAACAATTTTAATGAAATTTACAGAATTTTCGTTCTATAACAAAATATTTGAATTGATGAAAATGGTGGAGGCGTCGAGGAGTACTTACAAGAAAACATTCCCAGGTGTCTCTCTCCAATTTCAATCATACTGAAACATGTTTTTTATTGAAATTTAAAAAAACAACATTTGTCTTCATCTTTGGAAAACATCTAAGGGGTAAAATCTTCTCTTAAAGCTTAGAAACATTCCCAGGTGTCCCTCTATAATTTTAATCATACTGAAACATGAATTTGAAATCTAAAAGACACGTGTTTTTCTTTATTTGGAGACAAAACAATTTTAATTAAATTTACATAATTTTTGTTGTATAACAAAATATTTGAATTGATGAAAATGGTGGAGGTGTCGAGGAGTACTTACAAGAAAACATTCCCAGGTGTCTTTCTCCAATTTCAATCATATTGAAACATGTTGTTTTTCATTGAAATTTAAAAAACAACATTTTTCTTCATATTTGGAAAACATCTTAGGGGTGAAATCTTCTCTTAAAGCTTAGAAACATTCCCAGGTGTCCCTCTATAATTTTAATCATACTGAAACATGAATTTGAAATCTAAAAGACACGTGTTTTTCTTTATCTGGAGACAAAACAATTTTAATGAAATTTACAGAATTTTCGTTCTATAACAAAATATTTGAATTGATGAAAATGGTGGAGGCGTCGAGGAGTACTTACAAGAAAACATTCCCAGGTGTCTCTCTCCAATTTCAATCATACTGAAACATGTTTTTTATTGAAATTTAAAAAAACAACATTTGTCTTCATCTTTGGAAAACATCTAAGGGGTAAAATCTTCTCTTAAAGCTTAGAAACATTCCCAGGTGTCCCTCTATAATTTTAATCATACTGAAACATGAATTTGAAATCTAAAAGACACGTGTTTTTCTTTATTTGGAGACAAAACAATTTTAATTAAATTTACATAATTTTTGTTGTATAACAAAATATTTGAATTGATGAAAATGGTGGAGGTGTCGAGGAGTACTTACAAGAAAACATTCCCAGGTGTCTTTCTCCAATTTCAATCATATTGAAACATGTTGTTTTTCATTGAAATTTAAAAAACAACATTTTTCTTCATATTTGGAAAACATCTTAGGGGTGAAATCTTCTCTTAAAGCTTAGAAACATTCCCAGGTGTCCCTCTATAATTTTAATCATACTGAAACATGAATTTGAAATCTAAAAGACACGTGTTTTTGTTTATCTGGAGACAAAACAATTTTAATTAAATTTTCATAATTTTTGTTGTATAACAAAATATTTGAATTGATGAAAATGGTGGAGGCGTCGGGGAGTACTTACAAGAAAACATTCCCAGGTGTCTTTCTCCAATTTCAATCATATTGAAACATGTTGTTTTTCATTGAAATTTAAAAAACAACATTTTTCTTCATATTTGGAAAACATCTTAGGGGTGAAATCTTCTCTTAAAGCTTAGAAACATTCCCAGGTGTCCCTCTATAATTTTAATCATACTGAAACATGAATTTGAAATCTAAAAGACACGTGTTTTTGTTTATCTGGAGACAAAACAATTTTAATTAAATTTACATAATTTTTGTTGTATAACAAAATATTTGAATTGATGAAAATGGTGGAGGCGTCGGGGAGTACTTACAAGAAAACATTCCCAGGTGTCTTTCTCCAATTTCAATCATATTGAAACATGTTGTTTTTCATTGAAATTTAAAAAACAACATTTTTCTTCATATTTGGAAAACATCTTAGGGGTGAAATCTTCTCTTAAAGCTTAGAAACATTCCCAGGTGTCCCTCACCAATTTTAATCATACTGAAACATGAATTTGAAATCTAAACGACACGTGTTTTTCTTTATCTGGAGTCAAACATCCAAGGGGTGAAATCTTCTCTCAAAGCTTATACTTAAAGCGGGGGTTTTATAAGTTTCACATACTTGCATTTAGAATAATCAAAGGAGAGCAATGATTTTATTTTAAGGGTGAAAACAAATATATGGAGAGAATATCCGTTTGGGATTTAAGTGAAAATTTAGGGAGTAACCACCCTTTAAGCCTTCTTTACTGCAAGTGTGGGAAACAAAGCCCTCCTTTCGAGTCTAAGCTTTGAGGTGTGATTTCATCCCTTAGATATGTTTTTCTGTAGATTAATCCAAAACGTCTCTCTTAGATGTCAATCATCAAAATCAGAGAGGGTCACCTGGGAACGTTTCTTTGTTGCAAATCGAAAACTTGAATAACAAACAAAGAAAATGATTCAATTTTCAGTTATTTTGTTTTATACATTTCAGACTACAACGATTTTTAAACGTTACACATATCTAGACAGGTGCACGTAAATGGATTCCTTGACATGGATTTTCTCGGGAATATCGCGTAACGATTACTGAAACTGACGCCAAGTCCTTTGAGATTTATTGGAGAATTTCAATAAAAATTGTTCGAGCACAATTCTAAATCTATAGTTGAAATTCTGCAACAACCATTGTTTTAATTATTTATGCTGTTTGTCGTAAATAAGCTTATGAAGAAATCAACAAGCTCTTCAGGGAAGCATGAAACAAATTTGCTTCATTTATTAGATGCACATTTATTTTAATTCTCTATTTATTCCATTTTTCAACGTCGATTGAGATTGAGTTCAGTCTTTCTATCGATTTACATTTTATTTCAATGCAAATCGAAGTTGAACTTTAAATGGTGCCGTCGACAATTTCGTATCGTGATTGAACACAAACTAAAAACACATCATATTTGATACTTCCTACAGCAATTTTATCGAATTGCTAGTTGGTTTTTTTTTTTTTTTGTTCAAAGTGGATGGAAATTGCTTTTCTAACTGGAAATATTAAGTAACTGCGAATTTGAAGCGATAAGAGCGCTGAAACACAACTTAAAACGCTAGTCTAGACGCTGAAGAAACAATCTGGAATGGGATTGACCCTGTAGGCCATTCCTGAAACTTCCCGCTAAGTTTTTAAAGCGCCAAAATTATTGTGATGAGTACAAATTTGATTGATTATGGAATTTTGAGGTTATGTTGAAAAGAAGGTTTTTCGAAAACTTTTGACAACGATATCTCGCGAACAAATCAACGGATTTTAACGAGCTTGGCGGCACTCGACGCAGTTTTTAAAGCTCAAAAATTATTGTAAGGGATACAAATTTTATTGGTTGAGTAATTTTGAAATTATGTTAAAAAATCGTTTTTTTCGAAATCTATCGATAACGATATCTCGCGAAAAAATCAACGGATTTTGATGAGCTTTGCGGCACTCGACGCAGTTTTTAAAGCTCTCAAATTATTGTGAGAGGTACAAATTTGATTGGTTAAGTAATTTTGAGGTTATGTTGAGAAATCACTTTTTTCGATATGTTTCGAAAACGATAACTCGGGAACAAATAAACCGATTTTGATCGTTCAAACGGCATTCGACGTCATTAGTTAAGGTTAAGAGCTGATTAGATTATGGAATTGATCGGTACAGCAGCTTAATAGTTATTTTGAAAAAACATGATTTTAACAAAAGAAATTTTTTGGTTTTTTGGGAATTTCTCAAAATCTATCGGGCCGAATCGGTTCAAACTTACACGAAATCGAAGTTTGGTGGAACCCTTTCGAATGCCGTGAAGAGCGTTTTAATACGTCAATCCGTTCAAAAGTTATGAGCTGCTTACATAGTCTTCCCATACACACACACACATACACACACATACAGCCATACAGACACCCTCGCAAAAATAGTCAAAATAGTTTCCTAGGGTCCCAAAACGTCGAAATCTGCTGAAAATTCAATTTTCGAAAATCGGGGTAAAACCAATAACTTCCCGAAATTTTGAAAATTTTCAATTTTCCTAGCGGGAAGTTAAAAAACAAAAAATTAGTATTTCGTACTTGGAGAATAGACACAGTGGCGTAGCTACACCCCGCACACGCCCAAATATTGTGCGAAAAACAATTTTCCGGTCATACTAGTATTAAGCGTTAACATGGCAAGTTCGAGCCGCCCTTAATCTTCGTTCAAACAACAAAAAATATGATAATTAAGCATGAAAATTAATTAAAATTTACTAAATCTCCATTTTTTTTTTATAATTCCATAACAAAATTGACATAAGACTGAAAGTTTTGAAAATCTTTACTAAATGTCGATATTTCAAGCCAAAGATAGACTAAGTTTCTTATCCAACACCTTATACCACACTAATGTGTTATATCTATAACACACTAGTGTGCTATAGAAATTTACATTCCTATTGGTCGTGATGTCAGTATTATAGTTATGGTGTGCTAACGCGCATGATTATGTACAACCACGGTATAGTGATAAAACAGTAACTTTCCATGGCAACTAAAAATCAAGCCTTCTTTGTTCTAATTTTTTACTTATCAAATAAATTTGTTGTTTCTAAATTATTGAAAATGGTCTGTTGGATAAAATTTTGTACACAATTCTTGTGTTAAAGGGCAAATAAGACACTAGAGAAAAGTACTCCACTCGGCTAGCGCCTTATGGATAAACGTTTTCTCTCGTGTCTTATTTGCCCTCTAACGCACCTACAGTATAAATAACTAATAAATCATCTAATTGTCACAACTTATTAGCAAAATTTTATTAAAATCTTACGATTTAGAAAGAAACCTCTTAAAATTAAGACTTAAATTGTTTATAATATTTAAGTTTCACCATTTAAGTACACGATTCGTTAAGAAATAATGACATGAAACAAAAGTATGCCAAATGTTAGACTTAAACTCAAAAATCTGTTTCAAAACACGATTAAGAGCGTCAAAATTTCTGGTGTTTTTTTTTTTTTTGTACCATTCTAGGGACGTAGCGAGGATTTTCAACATATGAGGGCAAACTGTCAAGAAGCACCCCCTAACCTCCCTATTTCTACTGTTTGAAAGATGTTCGGCCTTGAAACACTGTGACTTGAAATATTTGCTCTCATCTGCTGCACACGCTACGCCACCTTATGTTTTATTAGTAAAATTCGCTAAAATTTATAATTAATGACGAAAATGTCTTAAAATCTCAAAATTAGACTAAAAAATTGACTAGAAGTGCCTAAATTTCCTCATTTATAGGTAAAAACACTAAATAATGATCAAATTACCTTAAAAATGGGAATTAAAACACAGCAAATCTGTTTTACGATTCTTATTTTTATTATTTGCAAGTCGCAAAGATAGATGGCGCTCCTCAGAGTCAAGTGATCTGAGCTAAACCACTACTCATAATCCCCTTACTATGTTTTTGACAAAAATGTATTTAAAGAGTTTCGAATGACGAATCTTGCGCAGGGGCCTAAAATTTATAATTACGTCACTGGTTTCCACTCAGTATTGTAGCGAAACTACACGAGTAGAAGTCTTTCACTGGTTGAAATTCAAGTTTCTGAAAAGTTGATAATTAAAAGAACTGCTGAAAATTAAGATAAATTTGGAGTTGTAGGTGATCCTGTACAGGGTGTAATTAAATTGCCACGTGTAGGGCCCGAAAAACCGAGCCGATTTGAACTGAATTTAGCTCATGAGTTGTAAATGACGCACTAATTTGGATATACTTTTAACCTACTTTTGCACTAAAATCTTGCTGTTTTTGTTGAGTTTCAATAAATTATTGGCGTGAATAATAAATTTCCCAAAAAAATTGGCCATTGAGACATGTTTATAACAACCTGAATAGTTTCCTGACTACGGCCCTGTTATAGGGACCCGAACGACGATCTTCCTTGGGGAGCTAAAATTTATAGTTACGCCTCTGGCGATCTCTCAATAATAAAGAGAGACCCACACAACTACACGAGTAGAAGTCTACCGTTGGACTAATATACAGGGTGTAATTGAATTGCCCGACGACCTTAAATTTACGCATAAAGCCCTTAAAACTGAAACGATTTGATGATTTCGAACGGAATTTTGCTAAAATTAAGTCTAGAGTGGTTTATAATAATCTCGAATAATTTTCGGACTACGACTCTGGTATAGGGACTCACAATTTAATAATTACACCACTGGATAGACAAGTACTCGCACTATTAAGCTCGAGATTTATCTTTGATCGACAAGCTTATATTATTGGATTATTTTTTGTGTTAAAAAAATGGTGGATGCGCCTGTTTATATTTTGCCAAATAATCCACAACCAATCAAATTTACTACCAACAATGAGTGACACACGTTTCAGTTATATCCACAGAAACTTTAATCTATTTTGATTTGGGATCAATGTTGATGTTCTAATGGTGCGGGGCGCATCCACCAATTTTCCACCACTTCAATAACTGTCAACGAATGAGAGAACTCAATTTTTGGAACACGAAAAAAAAACGATTGTTATTATTGTTACAGTGCCTCTTAAAATAATCAACAATGATGTCGGTTTATCAGAGATGAATGATGATGATCTTCAAATCATTGATGATGATGATGATGATTTTACAACACACGGTCTGGAACGGCTCAGTTCGGCAGCCACATGTCTTGTAGCCGGTGTTGAATACACACATGGACAACAGGTAATGATGGATTTTAAAATTGTAATTATTGAATTTTTTTAAATTTTAATGAAGTAATTAAATTTTAATCAAATACTAGTTGTTAATTAAATCTGAAAAATTTGAATTTAATTAAACAGTTTTATTCAATGGTGCAAAAACGTGTATAGTTTGCGCTAATTAGTTTCGTTCAAATGTCTAATAAAAAAATCGTTTAAAGGAGAACCTGCCCCAAGTTAGAATTGTAGTTATTAAGCTTTCAAACGTTAGATGGCGCTTGCTCCACCACGTCTTTTTTATCTATATTTACAACGTATCTTAACATTAAATACGCTTAGTTTGTTATTTCCTTTTTTTTGTGAAAACTAATCGTTCAAAGTCGAACAAAAAAATACAGAAGCTAAATAAAACTTCATTAGATGTGATAAAAAAGTTTAAACAAAATCTGTTATAAGGTTTCCGAGATAAAAAATAAAATATTGCAAAAACTATAGCTTTTCACTTTTTTTCGAAAACTTCGCACTACATTTTGTTTAAATTTGGTAAAAGTAAAGTTTAGTCAAATATTAAGCTATGGTAATTTTTTGAAAATTTTTGAACACATAGTTTGTTTTTCATTCAGTAGCGTTCAACCTTAATAATGCAATAATTGTTTATCGGGTGAATCAATTATTATTATTTTTTAAGCGATTCGAAAAACATTTCATGGTTTTATAGAAGGGTAGCTGAAGATCATTTTAGCAAAATTAGAACCTCGTAGCTCATTTACAAGTGGGTCAAAAAACGTTAGTTTTGGACAAGGTAGCGATTTTCAAAAACTAACTAGAATGTCTCGAGTATTTTCAAAATATTGTTTTTATTCGTTTCTCTGAATCCTATTCTGGAATAGGTGGGAATATTTCGCTTTTCTTTCTAGAATGTAATGGAGCAAAACGAAAGAATCAATGTTGGGAGCGTCTCCGAGTCATTCTTAATCGTTTTGAGTGTTTAGCTCGTTTTCTGACCCACTTCTAAATGAACTACGAGGTTCTAATTTTGCTACCCTCCAATAAGTAATGGGAGTTGTTATAAGAACTTTTCGTCTTACATGACTCACCCTGTATGTATCTATATCCATTGTAAATTACAGAGTTAGTTTTCTTGAGAGTTTCCATTTTATTTATTATAAAAGTGCTAATGGAAAATTCTTTGCAACAGATGCGACACGCTTAATTGTTGAATAAAACTTTAACCAATTGAAAAAAAGATTGATTATAATCGTTCGTAGAGTTTTCGCTATGAGGAAAAAAATTGATAAAACTGATTGGTGTGAATACAAACGAATTTTCAGCTATAAGAATTTCAATCGTTATTGTTAATTATAATGTCGATTCAAATCTATTGGAAGAGGAAAATTGCTTTTCTAGAATTTTTGCAAATGGAAGAAATTGAGGGTAATTCTTGAAAATTACACTATACTGAATTAAAATTACGATTTTTTTTTTGAAATTTTTGAAAAAACGCTGAACATCTCATTGTTCAGCGTTCTTTCAAAGATCTCTAAAGTTTTATGATTTTTATGAGTAAAAATCTCAAAAATTTAGACTTAAAGTGCTAAATTTCTCTAATTTTGATTAACGTCAAAAAAGTGCTCGAATATTTTCGAAATAAAACTAAATTACTTATCAAAATCTTGAAATTTTGTATCAAAAGTGCTAAATTTATCATAAAAGTTTTAAAAGTTTAGATTAAAGTGCAATTTTCTAATTTTAATTAACATCATAATATGAAGTGTTGAAATATTTTCTAATAAAACAGAACTTGTTATCAAGGTCTTGAAATTTAGTACTAAAAGTGCTAGATTTTTCAAAAATTTGTAGTAGAATCAAATAAAATATTGCAAATTCAAAATAAAATAAAAATTCTCATTGAAATCTTGAAATTTTAGACCAAAAGTGCTAAATTTTTCAAAATTTTGTATTAAAATCGTATAAAAAAATAATAGTTAAAATAGAACAAGACTTCTCATCGAAGTTCTGATATTTTGTACTAAAAGTGCACAGTTTTTCAAAAGTTTGTATTGTATTAAAATATTGACATTCCTTATTAATATTTTTTTGAAAATTTGTGATAAGCATCATATAAAGTAATGGGATATTTTCGAAATAAAACATAACTTCTCATCAAAATCTTGAAATTTCAAACAAAGGTGCTAATTTTTCTAAAAATCTAATATTAGAACCATACAAAGTCATAATAGACTTAAGTATCTATTATGGCTTCAGAAAATGTAGCACTACTTACAATTAGAGTAAGCAAAAATCTTGAGATTTCAGAGAAGTGCTAAGTTTTCTAAATTGTTTTATTAAAACCATATGAAGCAAATAATAGGTACTCAAAGTAGAGCGAAATTCTCATCAAAATTTTGTAATAAAAGTGCTAAATATTTCAAAATTTAGTGTTTAGTGTTTAAACAAAGTAAAATTTCTCAAAGTCTCGAAATTTTGAACCAAAATTGCAAGCTTTTTTGAATATTTGCAGTAGGTTCAAATAAAGGTAGTGAGAGCCTTTCAAAATAAAGCTCTCATAAAAATCTTGAATGCGTAGAATAAAAGTACAAAATTTCTGAAAATTTTGTACGGGATAATATGAAACAATAATAGACAGTTCAGATAAAGCAAAACTTCTCATCAGTCTTAAAATTTTGTATTAAAAGTGATATTTTTTTGCCTAACTTTGATGAGCATCACAAAAATTGTTGAAATATTTTCGAAATAAAGCAAAACTTCTTATTGAAATCTTGTAAGTTTATACTAAAAGTGCTAAATTTTTCAAACCTTTCGATTGAGACTAGGTATATGAAGCATTAATACGTACTCAAAATAAAGTAAAATTTGCAATAAAAGTCTAGCAATTTTAGACTAAAGTACTAAATTTTTCAAAATTTTGTAAAATAAAGTAAAACATAAAGCCTTTAGAATCTTAGATGAAAAATGCTACTTTTTTTTTAATTTCGATTAAGATCATATAAAATGTTGAAATATTTTTGCAATAAATCAAAAACATCTTATCAAAATCACGTAATTTTGTACTAAAAGTGCTAAATTTTTCAAAACTCTATGATGTAACTATTCAAAGCAATAATAAGTATGTACTTAAATAAAGTAGGATTTCTCATAAGTTTTGAAAACTTAGACTAATAGTGCCAAATCTTTCAAAATTTTGTATTGGGATTTCAAGAAAGAATTATCGATAACTAAAATAAAACAAAACTTCTTAAGTCTTGAAATTTTGTATTAAAAGATTTTTTTTCCAATTTTGACTAGGATCATATAAAGTGCTATGGTGTTTTCGAAATAAAGCAAAATTTCTTATCGAAACCTTGTAAGTTTATACTAAAAGTGCTACATTTTTCGAACTTTTGGATTGGAACTATATGAAGCATTAATACGTATTCGAATAAAGTGAAATTTGCAATAAAAGTCTAAAAATTTTAGACTAAGATACTAAATTTTCCAAAATTTTGGATTGGAATCTTACATACGACCAATCGTAATTGATAGTTGAAATAAAGTAAAAATCACGTAATTTTGTATTAAAAGTGCTAAATTCTTGAAAACTTTATAATGGAACTATTCAAAGTAATAATAAGTTCTTAAATAAAGTAGGAAATCTCATAAGTCTTGAAAATATAAACTAAAAGTGCTAAATCTTTCAAAATTTTGTACTGGGATTATGGATAATTAAAATAAAGCAAAACTTCTTAAGTCTTGAAATTTTGTATTTAAAGTGATTATATTTCTAATTTTGACAACGATCATATAAAGTGGTAAGATGTTTTCGAAATAAAGCAAAACTTGTTATCGAAATAATAAAACTTTATACTAAAAGTGCTAAATTTTTCGAACTTTTTGATTGGGACTACATGAGTCATTAATACGTACTCGAAATAAAGGAAGATTTGCCGTAAAAACTTAGAAATTTTAGACTAAGGTACTAAATTTTTTCAAAATTTTGTAAAATAAAGTAAAACTAAAAACATTTAGGTCAAGATCAAAAATGCTGTTTTTTTTTCTAATTTCGATTAAGATCATATAAAATGTTGAAATATTTTTGCCATAAGTCAAAAACATCTTATCAAAATCACGAAATTTTGTACTAAAAGTGCTAAATTTCTTAAAACTCTATGATGTAACTATTCAAAACAATAATAAGTACTAAAATAAAGCAGGATTTCTCATAAGAATCTTAAAATTTTGAAATAAAATTTAATCCCTCAAAATTTTGTATTGGGTTTACAAGAAACCATTATAGATAAATAAAATAAAACAAAACTTCTTAAGTCTTGATATTTTGTACTAAGGGTGTTTTATTTTCTAATTTTGACTAGGATCATATAAAGTGCTAAGATGTTTTCTAAATAAAGCAAGACTTCTTATGGAATCTTGAAACGTTATACTATTAAAAGTGCTAAATTTTTCGAACTTTTAGATTGGGACTATATTCGAAATAAAGTAAAATTTGCCATAAAAGTCTAGAAATTTTAGACTAAGGTACTAAATTTTTCAAAATTTTCTATTGGAATTTTACACAAGACCAACCATAATTGATGGTTAAATAAAGTATAATATAAAACATTTTAGATCAAAAGTGCTATTTTTTTTTCTAATTTCGATTAAGATCATATAAAATGTTAAAATATTTTTGCAATAAGTCAAAAACAGATTATCAAAATCACGTAATTTTGTACTAAAAGTGCTAAATCTCTCAATATTTTGAATTGGGATTACAAGAAACCATTATAGATATCTAAAATAAAGCAAAACCTCTTAAGTCTTGAGATTTTGTATTAAAAGCGTTTCTTTTTTCTTCTAATTTTGACTAGGATCATATAAAGTGCTAAGATCTTTTCGAAATGATGCAAAACATCTCACCAAAATCTTGAAATTTTAAACTTAAAGTGCTACATTGCTCGAAATGTTCCCTCATAAATCTTATAAAGAAAATACGATACTCATAAAATTACATTTTGACCATCTTTTATCGTTCAACAAAGCCGAAGTGCAAGATTTTCAAAAATTCGTATTTATAATCAAAAATTTTAGAAATTCGCCTGATTTTTAGCTGAAACATTTGTTTATTTCGAACATTTCACCCTACTTACACAATAATTCAAAATAATTTAGCTCTAAAATGTTACGATTTAGCCTTTCATCCACTTTTTCAACCGTTCCCAAACATTTTTGTTAGCACCCTTCAATTATTGAAACATTTTAATAGTCACATTTTCTCTATCAATCATTGTTTTGCAACCCTTCTCTTCTTTTTATACAGGGTGTTTGGTCTAAGTTGACGAGCGATTCGAAAAATATTTTGAGAATTTGTAGAAGAGTCCCTATGGAACATTTTAGCAAAATTAGAACCTCATAGCTCATTTCAAAGTTGGTCAAAAAATGATCGTTTTGGACAATGTGGCAATTTTAAAATACGAATAAAACACACAGAATGACTAAAAATGAATCAGAGACCTTCCCAACATTGATTTTTTTCGTGTTTCTCCATTGTATACCAGAGAAATTACGGAATATTTCCACCTGTTCCAGACTGAAATGGGGAAAAACGAAAAAAATCAATTTTGGCAGGATCTTAAAGTTATCCTAACTCGTTTTGCGTGTTTAGTTCGTTTTTGAAAATCATTACATCGTCAGAAATGAGCGTTTGTCACCAACTTTCAAATGAGCTACGAGACTCTAATTTTGCTAAGATGTTGCCTAGGACTCTTCTACATATCCTCAAAATATTTTTCGAATCGCTCGTCGACTAATAGGAGTTTCTTAGAACTCACCATACTTAGACCAAACATCCTGTATTTATTGTGGGCTTAAAAATTTCTATTGTTGACCAACGTTTGAGAAACAGGTCAAGCCGTAATCGTCGAGGTATATTCTAGTTCTACTATAGACAATTCGTATTTATTGTTCTGTTAGGACTCTATTGATCTGTTTTAATAATAACCGCAAGGTATTATATCTCACTATAGAAATTCAACTGAAACCACCACAAACTCTTTAAACCACCAGCCCCTAGTCTATTGTGGTTGTTTTGTTGTTGTTGTTGTTGTTGTTGTTGTATTATTACCCCATCATTTCACTTTAAACTTTACCACACTCCTCTGTCGTTAAACACGCGACCTGGTGACAAGATAAAAGCATTGTTTACGTGTATTTAATCTTGAATTTCAGTATATTTTAATTTCCGTATTTATATTCTGTTTTACATTGTTTCCCCTATCTATCCTTAGACAGTCTTGTTTCAAAGTTAATTTGAGTGAAACAGGCAATTGTTGCAATCATATTTTTTTTTTTTCGTTGTTGTTGTTGTTGCTGTTAGGGGAGCTTTATGAAGTACACATCTCAATTCACCCAACGACTTCTATTGATGTCCTGGAAGATTTTAATTAATAACGAAACCTGGGGCGCGTTAAAAGCACAACCGTCCCCGGGTGGTGTAAGTGGAAGCAAGGGAGAGATGAGTCTACTCTGATTATTGATGTCGATTCGATTCAAACTCCATTCTATAGTTCAACAATGATTTTTCCAAGTCTGTTCAAATTGTCGAAAAGTTTTATAAGAAATTGAACTATTGTAGAAGATTCCAAACCCTTGAAACATTAATGAACTTGAACGTTAAGATAATTAAAATGGGGTGAAGTCAAAGAAACGTCTCTCTATAGTGTGGTGATGGTGGTGTTTTTTTTTTCGCTATTCTCAACCCCCGGTTTTTATTATTATTCCATGCTCTCTGTTTCTGATGTAAAGTTCAAGTGGTGTGTTAGTTGAGCATATTGACCACATTTGAATTAAATCGAAATAGACGACTGTAACTGAAAGCAATTTGAATATTCATGCTGTTTTAGGGGATGATTTCTTACTCACTTATATTTTAGAAAGAACGACACGACAAATACAGATTCGTTCAAACTAAACTACCCTTATTTATTTTTTTTTGCAAATTTATTATGATTTCAATGATAAAATCTCAACGAAACAACGGAGATCATAGTGTGGACGAGGGTCGGTTTTAAAGCAATAAAACTACCCTGAATCTATATAATGTGTTTGTGTGTGTGTGTATATTTCTAGCCGATAAGGGCGGAAAACTTTCGAATAAAGCGCACAATTGAAATCAAAGCAGTTACGATTACATCGAATGCGAATTTAATATCTCACCAATATCTTGTGTGTTTTTAGGGGTAGGAGAAATGTTTCAGTTACAGTCACTAAATATATACAGTACCGCAAATGACCGCCATTTTGGATCAAAATTTATGGGGACATTTGAATTTTAAACTATAAGTTGGTGACATTGAGAAGTAGAATTTAAAATCAAGATATCTGACTCCATGACAGATTATTGAGTATAGCCAATAGTATGACATATTAATACAAATGCCGCCATTTTGGATCAAAAATTTGCTTTTTTTTCTCTCTCTAACACATTGGCCCATACAATTGCGGTACTGTGTATATTTAGTGACTGTAGTTTCAGTTTTCGGTTCGTTTAAATTCTTGTACCTAATCATTAAATCGTAATTTAATACAACCGATTGTACAATAATTTGGTAGATTTGCGGTCAGGTTGATTGGTTTATAATAGATGTGGTGTACATAGATACAGGGTGTTTGTTCTAAATATGGTCAATTCTATGAAACTCCAATTAGTCGACGTGCGATTCGAAAAATATTTCAAAGATTCGTGGAAAAGTCCTTGATGAACATTTCAGCAAAATTAGAACCTCGTAGCTCATTTCGAAGTTGGTCAAAAAACGATCGTTTTGGACAATGTTGCAATTTTTAAAAACGAACTAAACACGCTAAACGACTAAGAATGATTCGGAGTACTTCCCAACATTGATTTTTTTCGTCTTCCTCTATTGTATTCCAGAGAAAATACGAAATATTTCCACCTGTTCTAGAATAAAATGGAGAAGAACAATAAAAATCATATTTGGAAGAATCCTAGAGTCATTCTTAACCGTTTTGTTTGTTTAGTTCGTTTTTGAAAATCGCTAAATCGTCAGAAATGAGCGTTTTTTGACCAACTTTGAAATGAGCTACGAGGTTCTTATTTTGCTAAAAGGTTTCCTAGGGACTCTTCTACAAATCCTTAAAATATTTTTCGAATTGCTCCTCGACTAATAGGAGTTTCATACAATCAACCATATTTAGATCAAATACCCTGTATACGGGGTGAGTCACGTACGAAAAACGAAAATTTCCTACGACGATTGCTATTATTTAGCGAGTCAAGGATTTGTAGAGAGGTCTCCAGAGAATAATTTAGCAAAACTAGAACTTTGTAGCTCATTTTGGAAATTGGTCAAAACACATTTTCTACCGACAATGTAGCAATTCTTGCCAACAAACTACACACATAAAACAACGAAGACTGACTCGTAAACCCTTATAAACGCTTGTTTTGGTCAAGGTCGCGATTGTCAAAAACCAACTAAACACACAAAACGACTAAGAATTGATTTTTTCTGTTTTTCTCCATTGCATTCTAGAAAAAAGCGAAACCTTTCCACCTATTCTAGAATAAAATTAAGAAAAACGTGAACAATCAATGTTGGAAAGGTTCTCGAGTCATTCCGAGTCGTTTTGCGTGTTTAGTTCGTTCTTATGAACCCCGAGCGTTTTTGACTGATTTCCAATTGAGCTACAAAGTTATAATTTTGCTAAAATGTTCTTCAACTACCCTCTCCTACAAATCCTTGAAACATTTTTCGATTGGCTCGCCAAATAATGAGAGTTACTATCAAAACTTTTTAGCAAAATTAGAACCTTGTAGCTCATTTGGAAGTTAGTCAAAACACATTTTCTACCGACAATGTAGCAATTCTTGCCAACAAACTACACACATAAAACAACTAAGACTGACTCGTAAACCCTCATAAACGCTCGTTTTGATCAAGGTCGCGATTATCAAAAACCAACTAAACACACAAAACGACTAAGAATTGATTTTTTTTTAATAATTAGAAATAATCAATTCATTAAGAATTGTCGCGATATCACCGCTACAACTAAGAAAAGTTGAGACCAGGTGGGACTCGAACCCACGTCCCCTAGATTGTCGGTCTGGTGCTTTACCAACTAAGCTACTGGACTCGTATTTTTTTTGTTTTTCTCCATTGCATTCTAGAAAAAAGCGAAACCTTTCTACTTATTCCAGAATAAGATTAAGAAAAACGTGAAAAATCAATATTGGAAAGGTTCTCGAGTCATTCCGAGTCGTTTTGCGTATTTAGTTCGTTCTTATGAATCCCGAGCGTTTTTGACCAATTTCCAATTGAGCTACAAAGTTCAAATTTTGCTAAAATGTTCTTCAACTACCCTCCTATAAATCCTTAAAATATTTTTCGATTGGCTCGCCAAAATAATGAGAGTTACATAACTCACCTGGTATACGTGTGTATGTATGTGTAGAAGATTCAAATTGAAGGAGACATTATTGGGAAATTAATTAATGGAAACCGCATAAAGAATTATTTGGGGAAATCTGTGGAAGTACACGTAGAAACAATCAGTATAACCTGAGGGGGTGGGAATGAATGCGGGCAGCAATAGGGGGTGAGAGAACGAGAGAGAGAGAGAGAGAGAGAGAGAGAGAGAGAGAGAAGTGGAGAGAAACTAGATATGATAGTAGTTATAATTATACGAACTCATTACCGTAATTAGAACTAGGTGTGTTGTATTCTAACCAGAAATCTCATGTTTACACAGGTAGAACTTTGTGTAAATATCGACGAATTAACACAGAATCTCTCAAACTATGGATAATAAAATAAAACTATAAAAATTTAGAACTTCTGTTTTAGTATGGTGCAGTAGAGCGGTCGTATCAGGCGTATTCTGTTCGAAAGGAACTCATAAAATAACGGTTTTTTTGATTTTCGATTTTCGGTTTAGTTCCAAATTTTTAAATTTCACCCCAAAGGATACAACAACTTAAGAGCTATTTACAGGGTTACTATTTTAAATACAGAAAAAACCCTATACAGATATTTAATTTTGTAATTTTCTATTACCATAAGATGTACAAAATCTCAACAAAAAAAAAACATAAAAATAGAATATAAATCTTGTATAACTTCAACCCCCAACAAGGGATGAAAACGCAATTTACACCTTTTGATAGCTCTAATGAATCTGCATTAACTAGTTTTTAAGCCACTGAAAAATCTTAAACCGTTCCAGAGATATTTAGAAAAAAAAACTGATTTTGCAGGGGTAACCCTAACCCCAATATCTCTGATATCTCCCTTAAATTCAAGACAAAATCCGTTAAAATATCTAAGTTTTGACCTCAGGTGGTTCACTTGCAAGTTCGTTAAAAGTACTATAAAGTACCTATTGGTAACTTAGTTCCAGGACGAGGCGAGAAAAGGGAGATAAAAAAAGAGAAAAATATTGTCTTAAGTAAGTATGCTTGAATTAAAAAACTCCCTCGACTTCTGAAGCTGGCTTTTTAATGTACTTTTTATACAGGATATTCGGTCTTAGTATGGTGAGTTCTAAGAAACTCGTGTTAGCCGACGAGCGATTGGAAAATATTTTAAGGATTTGTAGCAGAGTCCCTAGGGAACATATTAGCAAAATTAGAACCTCGTAGCTCATTTCAAAGTTGGTCAAAAAAAATATCGTTTCGGACAATGTCGCAATTTAAAAAAAAAACGCACAAAACACGCAGAACGACTAAAAATGACTCATAGACCTTCCCAACATTGATTTTTTTCGTTTTTCTGTATTGGATTCCAGTGAAAATACAAAATATTTCCACCTGTTCCAGAATATAATAAAGAAAAACGTAAAAAATCAATTTTGGGAGGCTCCTAAAGTGATTCTAAGTCGTTTTGCATGTTTAGTTGGTTTTTGAAACTTCCAAATGAGCTACGAGGTTCTAATTTTGCTGAAATGTTGTTTAAGAACCCTTCTGCAAATCCTCAAAATATTTTTCGAATCGCTCGTCGACTAATAGGAGTTTCTTAGAACTCACCATACTTACACCAAACACCCTGTATACTTCTTGTTTTTAAAAAATTAAAAAGCACAAATTTTTACCGTTGCACCAAGCGTAAAAAAACATGCTACCAGCCAGTTTTTGATTTGATTAATTATTTAAAACTATGTTCAAATCCTTGACGATTGTAATTCTCACAACATTCCTCCCTTATTTTCGTCTTCTCTACTCCACTCTACTCGTTCTAATCGACTTTTTTCAATGTAGGTATTTTCCTCGTATTTTTCAACACACATACACATACACACACGTATACATGTATAGATCTAGTAGACGTGTATAGGGTTGTTGAAAGTTTTATTTTGAAATAAAACAACAGTCGAACATATTGGTGGGAAAATATTATAAAAGCAAACGGAGTACAAGATTGCAACAACAACAAAAAAATATATATATGGAGAGACAAAAGAAAATAAGTGCACTATAAAGAGTAGGGAAAAACAAAAAACAAAAAGATTAAGCTTTTACGATAACGTTTATGAAGAACAACGATTTTCTATATACTTTGTAAGCAAAGACATACAGAGATGTAAAAATAAAACGGATATAGAGAGAAAAATGAGAGCAAACCGGATTTCTAGTGGAAGTTGTAATTTTAAGAAAAACGTACATGTTCCGTTTACACGCTTAAGCTATTTGTACAAGCTGGCTTACACAAGCCAGCTTGCACTGCAGATAAATCGTTGCTTATGAACGCAGGCATCAAATTACGCAAGCTAAAAAGTTTGGCTAGTGTAAAAACTGTACCAACAGAAAATCGGCTTGTGATTGGCGTATTAATGTGAGCGTCTGAACGCTGCTCAAGCCTCAGCTCCAATATCGGGCACGCGCATGGGTAAACCCTCGGCTAAACCTTCTACCGCCTGTCTCCTTCGAAAACCTAATCAATTGACAATATTTAGTATTCTTATCAGTTCTTTATTTACAAACTACAATTTTCCTAATTCTCCACATTACACGTCAAATTGACCGTGTGAACAAAATAATTTCATTGAATTTGTTTTTATACAGTTGGCTAACGCAAGTCGGCTTGTGTAAATAGCTTGAGCGTGTAAACGGGCCCTAAGATGATTCATCAATTTTATTTTATTAGAATTCGAATCGAACGAGTGCCTGAGCGCTGCTCAAGCCTCAACGCATGGGTGAGAAAGTAAAAACCTTCTACTGCCTGTCTCCTTCGAAAACCTAATCAATTGACAATATTTAGTATTCTTATCAGTTCTTTATTTACAAACTGCAATTTTCCCAGTGCCCTGCACTATAATTGCACTGGCCAAATTGGCCGTGTGAACTCGTACTCCTACTCGTACTCGTACTCGCAAGGCCTTAGTTTCTGTACTTGTGATACAAATAACTATTTTTTTTTTGTGGTGATCAACTATCTAATAGAATATTAAACACAAAACCGAAACGACCACTATACATTCTTGTCAAATCAGCATCGAACATAACAGGTAGACAGATTTTACTGTTATACACTAAACGTATAGATGTTAAACATGAACATTTATCACATAAAATAAATGATGGAGGGATATGCGACAGAGGGAAAAAACAGGAAGCGATGCAAATATTTACACATCAGTCATCAGGATAATATCTGAATTTCAATTGTAATCAACAAATGTACAGCTAGGTGCATGGGAAAACTGACGATAGTTGTGAGGCAGTGTAAGTCAGGCTAAAAAAGAGGTCCTCACAATGTCACAAAAAATATTCATACAAAAATAGTAGATGAGGATAAGGGTGTTATCTTGATTATTAATAAAGCGTTACATGACCTACCCTCTTTCGTTCAAGACGCAGAAAGCTTGGTTTACACAACTAAAAAAATATCAATATTTCTCTCTCATGAGTCGTCATTTTTCCATGCACCTAGCTGTACAGTGATGGTCCCCAAAAAAGACAGATTCTTTAGCGAGGAATATCACATATTTTGTCTGTGTGAATCAGGCTGTTTCTCTCGTGACGGTAAGTTTGTCTATTCAGGTAAATACCCAAAACGTACCAGTAATCCCATCTTCATCTTCTGATTGAATAACTTTCTTCCCAAGATCTGACCTGTAAAAATTGTGTTACATTGTCACAACCGACCTCAAAAGCCTGTTTTACACAGCCCTACAATAAATAATATTTTTTGTGACCGTCACTGTACAATGTAAAAAAAAATGGTGTGATATAAACACGTTAGAAGTTATAGGAACTTCTTTGACGTTATTAAATAGTTATTTATAGTCGTACTCGCACCGGCAAGTACACTTTTTGGGCCTGTGATACACAAGATTTTTTAGTGTTGATCTACGTAATTTTTTATAAAAAAAAATGAATGTGTAGCACCGTACACGTGATAAAACTTCTTAAAAAATCAAGAATAAGAGAAATTTAGTTTGAGAGACACAAAGAGAAAAAGAGAGAGGGAGGAGAGAACGAAACGGAGAGTATCTCACAACACTATTTTATTCTATTACTTATTCTTTGTTCTCTTGTTTCACTCCCGTGGCGTCTTTCTCCTTCTCTCCACGTTATATCTTTCATCTCTCTCGTGTAACGAAATGTGTCTAAAACACGTGACGCGTCCTTGAAATTTCACTGTCAATTCTATTCTGAATTTTACATTTCTACAACTAAAAATGTAAAAATATTTACAAGAACCCTATTTCTTTGCAATTTAATAGCAACCATTTGTTTTCCTACTTAATTTGTCACAGTGCGCGCGCAATTTTTGTTGCTTGTCAAAATTTCACTCTAATAATTTTTTTATAAAATTTTGTAGATCTATCGAGTCGATCCTTGTGAATTCTGTTTATGTTTGGATGGGGAGATGTTTTGTTGGTGGCAGGATTGTCCACCTGCATTGGAAGGACCATGCAAAGATCGTGGACCATTTACACCTTGCCAAAATCCACCAATATCAACGCAAACAACACAAACTACAACTATAAAAATGGAATATTCTTCACCATCATCTCCATCTCTATCGTCCAGTATTGAGTCGGTTATGGGCGATGAAAATTTCACCGATTCTTCGTCGTCTCTATCATCATCATCATCATCAACAGACAATGATTTTGTTGATGATGTTGAAATATCAACAGATTCGCTACCATCAAGTCCCGTTTCAGTTCTACCAACTATACAACATTGCGTCATCATGGGTATATTTATTATAAATATTTTTATCCCACTTAACTATGAGCAATTCGAATAGTATTTCGAGAATTTATAGGGAGGTCCTTGGGGATCATTTTAGCAAAATTAGAACCTCGTAGCTTATTTGAAAGTTGATCAAAAAACGATTATTTTGGGTAATGTCGCAATTTTCAAAAATCAACTGTACACATAAATCAACCAAGAATGACATGAAGAGCTTTTCAACATTGTTTTTTTTACTCCATTTTATTCTAGAAAACCTGTGAAACTTTTCCATCTTTTTCAGAATAAAATGGCCAAAAACGGAAAAAACAATGTTGGGAGCAAAGCCTGGTTGATTTTTCAGCTCACCGCTGTCTAGCAGGTTATGCACTTTTTTTAATAGGAAGCTATTTCTTCCTACATGGTAGCAAGTAGCGCTAATGCGGCAAAAATTTACTCAAAAAGCCTGATAGGTGGAATTGAACTGAAAAATCAAGCAAGCTTTGGTTGGGAGGATGCTCAAGTCATTCTTAGTCGTTTTATGTGTTCAGTACGCTTTTGAAAATCGCATCATCGTCAGAAACGAACATTTTCTGACCAACTTACAAATGAGCTACAAGGTTCTAATTCTACTAAATCCACTATTCAAATGTAAGATTTTGACAGAAATGGCAACAATGTCTTTTTCAGGGGCACCAACCAAAAAATTCAATGCTTTCCATAAATAACGGCTATTTGGTGAGCGATTCGAAAAATATTTCAAGCATTTATAGGGGGGTCTTCGGAGAACATTTTAGCGAAATTGGAACCTTGTAGCTCATTTGCAAGTTTGTCAAAAAACGATTGTTCAGACAATGTGGCAATTTTCAAAAACGAGCAAAGCACGCAAAATGACTAAGAATGACTCGTACACCATTCCAATATTGATTTTTTCGTTTTTCTTAATTTTATTCTGGAATAGATGAGAATTTTTTGCATTTTTTCTTGAATGCAATAGAGGAAAACGACAAGAATCAGTGTTGGGAAGGTCTCTGAGTCATTCTTAGTCGTTTTGCTTCTTTGACTCGTGTTTTGAAATCGCGACCTTGTCCAAAATTAACGTTTTTTAACCAACTTCTAAATGAGCTACAAGAGTCTAATTTAACTCAAATGTTCTCTATAAATCCTTAACATATTATTCGAATCGCTTCCCAAATAATGAGAGTTACCATAAGAACTTTTTGTAGTTTTAGTTAAATGAGTCTCTACATTTGACCTTTCTGTCAAATTTAATTCTTACAGTAGAATAGTGGATACAGTTTATCAGTTTTTATAAGTTAAGTGGGACACTCTGTATATTCATTAATAATTAATTAGTTAATGATTTTAATTAGGACGAAAATATCAAATTGGCGATAAATTACCGCACGATACTGGTAATTGTGTTGAATGCATTTGTGGTAATGGTGCTAAAGTCACATGTTCACCACATCAATGTACACCGATCGATGGTGATATTAACGATTATCATGCACCAGGACAACGCCAACAAACACCAGACGTCTTCTAATAATAAGAACGCTAATCAACAAACTGCAGGTACATCAGAAAACCAAACACAATTGTAAAGAAAAAACAAAAAAAAAACAGGAACATTCCACTTTTTTTTGATTTCTTATAATGGAAACCAACCGAGTGTCCACCACTGATTCGGTAAAAAAATCGGCGAGGGACACTTTGAGCGGTGATAATTTTATTGATTAATGTGATAAAAATACGAAATTCGCCTAACAAATTAGTTGAATTATTATCAATAATAATAATAATAGTAATTATAACAATAATGATAACAATAATAACCGAATGTATAAGTGTCATATCAAATTTTGTGTCTTATTTGATTTTTTTTTTTTTTGAATTATGTACAGGGTGTTTGGTTTAAGTATGGTGAGTTCTATAAAACTCCTATTAGTCGACGAGCGATTTGAAAAATATTTTATAGATTTATAGGAGGGTCCTTAAAGAACATGTCAGCAAAATTAGAGCCTCGTAGCTCATTTGGAAGTTGGTCATAAAAATGCTCATTTCTGACGATGTAGTGATTTTCAAAAACGAACTAAACACGCAAAACGACTTAGAATGACTTTAGGAGCCTCCCAAAATACAATGAAGAAAAACGAAAAAAATCAATATTGGAAAGGTTTCTGAATCATTTTTAGTCGTTCCACGTGTTTGGCTCATTTTTGAAAATTGCGACATTGTCCAAAACGATCGTTTTTTGACCAACTTTGAAATGAGCTACAAAGTTCTAATTTTGCTAAAATGTTCCCTAGAAACTCTTCTACAAATCCTCAAATCATTTTTCGAATCGTTCGTCGACTAATAGGAGTGTTATAGAACTGACCATACTTAGACTAAATACCCTGTATATAAAATTATTAGATTAGATTGGTAGTAAAGACAAAAATTGATAATTGTGTAAAATTGGGAACCATACGTTGTATAGAAGTTAGTGATTTTTTTTTTAGAAGACTTTTTATAATAGCCCTTAAGGGGGAGTTGGCATACAATATCGAATTAGCGTGCGAAATTTATCAATTTTCAAACAACGATATTTCGCTTATTTTTTAAGATATTGTGAAATTTATACGTGCGTTGGATAGAGCATTTCAAGGTGCATGTCCTGAAGCTTTCTATTAAAGAAAAATCTGATAAAATTCGGAATGATAGAGAAAACTGTTGGACCATGTTTTTTTGTACATTTTCCTTCATAATTGGCTAAAAATTGGCCAATATGATTGATTTTAAATATCTATTGAGTGATTTAGATGGAAAATGATGAGATTTTTCCAAATATTCAAGAATTTTCCCGATACGTTTGTTAGTTTTCCCAATTATTGAAGAAAATTAAGTGGGCTTTGATCCAAGATATAGGGCACAATTTTAAAGATAAAATTTTATACTCTTGTTTTTAGAAAGATACTGTAGGGGCGGAGGTAATAAAGCTCGCTTTTCAGAAAATTTTGAAAATTACGTTGATGGCGTGATTTTTAGGAAAATTTTGAACCCCATTTTCACCTGTTATTTACAGCTATTAAAATTAATTGATTTGTGTCTTAATTGGTATGAAAATATTGCGACATGCATTTACTTTCACAATCTTGCCATTTTGTTGGAAAATATTATGAAAATCTATGAAAATTTTCTCCTTCAAACAGAGGCTGCTTATATTTACATATTTAGTTCGCAGTGTACCAGATAGATGGTGTGGTCATTTTTCTCTCGTTGATGTGTTTAACATTTCAACGTTGCCAAACGTCGTTTACATTTATACATGAGACCACGCCCCTGTTCCTATTGGATGAAGATTTTTTTTTTATTCGTTTCCTTTTTGTTCGTTCTCCATTCTGTTTGTATAATATTTATTTAATTTACTATTTTTATTAATAATTAAATGAAAAAATACACCTCATTAGTTATTACTTAGGTAAATCTGACGACGTTTGGCAACGTTGAAATGTTAAACACATCAACGAGAGAAAAATGACCACACCATCTATCTGGTACACTGCGAACTAAATATGTAAATATAAGCAGCCTCTGTTTGAAGGAGAAAATTTTCATAGATTTTCATAATATTTTCCAACAAAATGGCAAGATTGTGAAAGTAAATGCATGTCGCAATATTTTCATACCAATTAAGACACAAATCAATTAATTTTAATAGCTGTAAATAACAGGTGAAAATGGGGTTAAAAATTTTCCTAAAAATCACGCCATCAACGTAATTTTCAAAATTTTCTGAAAAGCGAGCTTTATTACCTCCGCCCCTACAGTATCTTTCTAAAAACAAGAGTATAAAATTTTATCTTTAAAATTGTGCCCTATATCTTGGATCAAAGCCCACTTAATTTTCTTCAATAATTGGGAAAACTAACAAACGTATCGGGAAAACTCTTGAATATTTGGAAAAATCTCATCATTTTCCATCTAAATCACTCAATAGATATTTAAAATCAATCATATTGGCCAATTTTTAGCCAATTATGAAGGAAAATGTACAAAAAAACATGGTCCAACAGTTTTCTCTATCATTCCGAATTTTATCAGATTTTTCTTTAATAGAAAGCTTCAGGACATGCACCTTGAAATGCTCTATCCAACGCACGTATAAATTTCACAATATCTTAAAAAATAAGCGAAATATCGTTGTTTGAAAATTGATAAATTTCGCACGCTAATTCGATATTGTATGCCAACTCCCCCTTAATAATAATGATAATAATAATAATAATGGAACCAAATATGTTAGTTATAGATGGGAATTTGATAACAATTTTTTTGACATAAAATCAAGCTTCCCTTACTCCTCTTGTGTACCCATTTTCTTCATTATTATATCCATTTTATACTCTCATATGGCCAGGCCCTATAAACGGTTTCGACAAAGTGAATCGGATAGTGTCACGTGCTCTTTGACTTCCGAACGACCAACTCTGTTGTGCGCATGCGGTGACGTTTACGCACCCACTACTGTCATTTTGAAACTTGTCAAGCATGCGCAGTACAGACGTTGTGACTCGGAGTCGAGATATAATGAAAATTGTTGGTACCTTAATGCTGGTACCTCTTTTATTATCCCAACTGGCTATATAGGAGTGTTACATACAAATAAGTCTAATTTTTAGCTAGTAATTAAGTGTAAATAGAATAGCTACCCTTTTAACTGTATGTTAAAATAATGTGGATTTAGAATTTGTCGACTTTTAGTTGAAACTAATACAACAAAGTTACTCTGATGACTATCTATTATAAATACCAGTATTAATTTTACAAACTAGCAAAATTATTGTCAAGCTAACGCATTGACCCGATTTGAAATTTGGGTGGTACTCTTGGATAGCCCTTTCCATTGGCTTTCCAACGGTATGCGACACGACCCCTTTATTCGATCCTAAAGGGTATTTATGATTTTTTATTTGAATCAACTACCGAAATATGAGTGCATCTATTTTGCTAGCCAAAAGGTTGTCAAGCTAACGCATTGACCTCTTTTGATCTTTCGTAGTATATGGTGGTTTGAGCCTTTTCTTAGCTTTTCAACGATATATGATACAACCCTCTCATTTAATATTTAAGGGTAGATATGAAATTAAATTTAAATCAACTACCCAATTTTAAATATTTTGATGAATTTTGGGTGTGTTATTATGGCTTGTTAGTTCCATTCATTGGCTTTACAACTGTGTATGAAACTTACCGCAGTGTTTATTATTAAGAGTTGATGTGGTCCATTGAATTAGTTCAATAGACAAAATTTGTGTGTGTTGTTGAAGATTATTAATATTTTTCCATTATGAAGAGTTGTAGTTTTTTTTTTTTTTTTTTTGGCAGGTGGAGAAATGCATTTAGGCACCCCAGACGACCCAGTGTCGCCTGGGAGTGTGGGACTCGGCCACATGGCCCATACCCACTAAAACTCCACCTCGTTTCTACTTCCTGAAACAGATTAATATTAACATCTTACCTTACACAATATCAAGTTATGCCTGGCTAAGAGACTTGTTGTTCTTGAGACTTCTTTCTTGAATCTTGTGCTCTTTTTTCTGATAACTAAGTTGTTGCTATTGTGTTTAATCTGTAAAAAATGTGGTATATTAACAGGTTCAAATTAAATAAAACACAATCAATTCAACTGATATTATTTATTTTAGAAAATTTATAATTTACAATACAACAGATTTGGAATACATTTCATTTTTATATAAGTACAATATATATTTTCACAATATCAACAACATTCAATAAGAATTAATCTTGTAATTGAAGTGTTGGTATTGTGTTCTCTAATAATTCTAAGTAAACTACATTTACAGTATAGCACTGTTGTTGATTATCACCTTGTTGACGATCTGGCACGGTCGCCAACTGACACTTTACACTCGCGAACGACCGAGCTCGCGATAGAGCCACATACAATTGTCCATGGTCAAAAACTGGTTTTGGTAGGTATAAACCTACCATCTCCAGTGTTTGACCTTGACTCTTGTTAATGGTTATCGCGAATGCCAGTTTAACAGGAAACTGCCGGCGTTTCATGTTAACTGGCAGCTCGGTCGTATTGGCCCCGAAATTGTCGACGCGTGATATATATTCTAGATGTACCGCACCATCTAGGCCCGTAAATTCGGCTTCAATGAAATGTTCATGCAAACGGGCAACTCTCATTCGAGTGCCGTTGCATAAACCCCGCGATACATCAAGATTTTTCATGAGCATGATTACGGCACCAGTCTTCAATGAAAGGTCATGAAGTGGCAAGCCTGGGACATCTAAGGAATTCAAAAATTCCTCAGGCCATGCAGCTGCCACTTCATCCCCGTTTTCATGCTCATCTCCATCTTGATGTATTATCGTATCGACACTAAAGTAGTGCCGTGCTTCACCTGGAAGTTTTGTCAGTACATCCGCATTTATATTGTTTACGTCGACATTCCGTGGTGAGAGAATCGCTTTCGCCAGATTGGTATTATCCAAAGGATCTACATAATCACCAAATACAGCCTGAACAACATCTTCGAAAACAATGCGTTGGGGAATTTCAACGATTGTTTCGAAGTCATTGTTCAGGCGGCGTATTGGATCAGATGCATTTCCAATGGATAATAGCCAATCTTTGAAATTCTCACCGACCAGTTCCGAAGCACGTTCATTCACCACTAATTCGCACCGCCTAAAGTGGTTCCATAGTGGTGATGCTTTGACGGAAATCTCCAGTGTCTCCGCCTTACCCCCGTGGGGGCTTATTGGAGCACACTGGCGAAAATCGCCGCACACCATCACTACTTTACCACCAAAGGGCCTATCAACACCCGTCACCTCTCTGAGTTTTGAATCAACAGCAGCAAGCATATACTTGCTGGCCATTGATATCTCATCCCAGATGATGACGCGTGTGTACCGCAAAGTATACGCAATGGCCGACTCGTTACGAATACGCGAAGTGGACTGGGAATCAAAGGGAACTGGA
This sequence comes from Mylabris sibirica, assembly GCA_039776855.1. Taxonomy (NCBI): domain Eukaryota; kingdom Metazoa; phylum Arthropoda; class Insecta; order Coleoptera; family Meloidae; genus Mylabris; species Mylabris sibirica. The sequence goes on along the minus strand of CM077842.1, from coordinate 8,340,461 downwards.
AACATGAATGAAGTGTGTACCGTTTTACCGCCGCGTAATAGTGAAGCTGCTATGCCTGTAAAGGCCATCGCAAGATATGTGATATTATTTGAAATGAAATGCCCGATCAAAGTATTAATTAAAAATGTTTTACCACAACCGGCGTGCCCATCGAGAAAATATAAATAATCACCATGAGCAGGATTATCTAACCCGTCTAGAATTTCATTAAAGATGAACCGTTGATGACGATTCAATCTTTCGACATCGCGATTAACTAAAACTGGATCAATGTTAAGAATCAGATCTGATGGATTTGGTTCTAAAAGGTTTACTTGTGGATCGAAATTACCGATAGGCATTGGGATTTGAAAATCAACATTACTTTTACCGTGACGATTGAGAAAACGATTAAAGAAAACTAATACGCAATTATGAGCAAGATGGTCAGTGAAATTTGGCAAACGACGGAAGTCTTCGGATAATACGATTTTGAACTCTTCCCACAGAGCAAGGGGATCGGTAATTTCACAGAAAAGGAGCATTTGAACGAACATATGACGAAGCTGCCGGGGCATATGTGTAAGTGAAGCTTCTAGAAGAGTATTACGCCAGACAATATTATCATTAACTAAATTTAAAGCAATGGCAGCTTCGCGGAAGGTTTCATGTACCACTCCATTTACAGTGCGCAAGTCGTCAAAGGATCGCGCTCCCTTCACATGATGCAAAAGCAATCTAAGAAAGAAGCGTTCACCTTCACGAGGATGCACAAAATAAATGCGCGGTATCACCAACTCCGAAAATCTTTGGCGAGTCGTCCATTGTGTATGACGTTTGTCAAATACATAATGATACGGCATTTCAACATAGGTGTAGTTTCGCGCAATGGGATCTACCTGGTTTAGAAGAAACCAGGCCAATAAAGTTGAATTACGTTGTTCAGCTCTTTCAGCAGCAGCCTGCTCCTCACCATGTCGAAAATACACCTGTTGTTGATTGGGAAGGTGTACATCCAATCGAATTAGCTTGTGTGAAATGTCATGCATTACAAACTTGTTGAGACGCCATACTGCTTCTGGAGCGCTTACATACCGTACGTCCAGAAACATTTGGATTTCATCATAGTTATTAATGACATTGACATTTTCATCAACAACGTGGTCGGCTTGTGGCACTTCGACACCGCGATTTGCTTCAGGCACCTCTACCTGATCAAAGGGAGGCTCAGCATGTTGTTGTTCAATAACAACATGCGCGCGATCATAACCTTTATAAATATATTTAAATAGATATTTGACACTCTTAATTGACGAACAGGCTTCGACATTGATATGAGCCTGGTATTTCTGAAGCAAATACGGATTGTATGGCACAATTCGACTATCATCGATTCCATCATTATTATTATTGGCAAGCAAATTACGGCGACGATATAACGGATAACCGTTGGTGTTAAATAGCGTGTCTAAACGGAATCGCTTCGGAAAGCCCTTGCTGCATCGTTGTTCATTATCTAAACAACGCCCAGCAATACATGGACCATGTACCATATGACTTGTTACCAAGTCATAAAGTACAGGATCCGTGTTTTGATTAGGGCATTCGGCGGAAATAAGGCGATCGATTCCATCCGCATCCACTATCTTATCTTCGCGCTGTAACCAGATAAGAATATGGGCATGGGGCAAACCGCGCTTCTGAAACTCAATGACATAGACAAAACCGGTACATATACCAAATATATGCCGTTTGTCGATGTCATCAAGCAGACCATCCAATTTGACCCTAAAAACGCGACTCACCAGGTCCGGTCTGTCCGAAGAATGCTGTGTATTATTAGCTAAATTTGCCTGAATTTCCGGCCAGTTTGGATTACACGTGAATGTGACAAATAGATCAGGTTTACCCTGTTTTGCCACAATCGCCATGGCATCCAAATAATTTTGACGATAGCATCTTGGACTGCCGAGAAAAGTGGACGGCAAAATGACAACGTTACCCAATGGGATACCGTCGTCAAGTTGCCTAGCGTTTAAATAATCAACCAAGCCCTGGTAGGCGTCTGCACGTAGTCTTAGCTGATTTTTGCGAAGGTAATCCAACCTTTGTTGTTCAATCTTAATATAAGAGTCAACAACAAACTGTTGGAATAGTTTTCCCGCCATAATGATTGGATTGAAAACGTTTGGACGCAAAGCAAGTCGAAAGGCGTAATATTCCAACATAGAATTATTACCCCCAACGCCTTGATGTGGTACACCGATTACAAATCCTGGTTCATTATGAGGGAATAATAGTGGATACAACATAGGATCGACATTGGGAGAAAAGTAGGAAATTTGGAAAAAAGGTCTATCTATATTGTCGCGACAATAAACAAATATGCAGCGATCAATCGGTGGTTCCCCGTCAGGCCCGGACACGAAAACGCCAACGACTTCGTTGGCACGAACAGCGCCATACTCACCAAAACCTACCTGACGTCTCGGAATCCGTTGGTTATCGAAGTATAACCTGTAGATCGGTTCCGCTTCTCCCACTTGACGACGTCGTCTTCTTTCTTCTTCCTGTTCCTGGTACACTTCGCTAAGGAAGCGGTATCCCTCGACGAATTCGTTGTGTTCCTGCAGGTAATCCCCGATGGTTTGGACGATGGCCGCATCCAGTTGAACCGGTCCCGCGTTGACTCGTTGGCGGTTCGCTTCGGCGGTATCGATAAAATACAAATTACCGTACCGCCTCTGCTCTGCCGGAAGATTGGTCGCCAAATGACCAAGATTATGTCGTACTTCGCCTTGCACCTACATAAATGACAGACAAAGAAAATTTAATTTGGAAATAATTACAAATTTTAATTACATTACCTTGAAACAATAAGGTCCACGTCCAGGCGGAGTAACGACATTGGCGCCCAAGGACGCGAACGCAAAAGCGTTATTGTACGCCCTTATGTGCTCCATAAAATGCCGCCGCGTGAAC